>CM035166.1:94830252-96240714 GCA_020205615.1 Panax quinquefolius
TAAGTAGCTTATGGCTCTCCTCTTTTTCTTTAGATTTAGAGGAGGAAGCCTCTGTTTGGATCTCTTTTCCTGATATCCCCGTTAATTATTTTTCTGGGAATGAGTTTTTATGTAAGCTATCGCTATTGCTTTCACTAGCTCTTTTTAAAAAACAGAAAACAAAATGTAAGCTCTCTGCTCTATTTACTTGCAATGCTATGCCTATCAAAGTTGGCGACACGCTTCAGTAACCTTAGACTCGTTACAATCGCTCGATCGAACTGAACTTCGTTGGCTCGCGTCCACCGAAAGTCGATAACCTCCTTCACTTCATGCCTTTGATAGAATCGGAGATGGGAATTAGGTCATTTGGTAGTACAACTAGGCTCTTTGCAAGATTCTCCGCATCTACTGAGCCCCTTTTCTCCAATTGCAATTCCAGAGGATATCCTTTTAGACGCCTCTCTTGGCATTAGCGGAATAAGAGCGGTGGGACTTGAGCTAGTGGGAAAGATTAACTATTTGAATGTCCCTCTTCGATTTCGATGAGCAGAGGATTTTCGGACATTAGCTAGTAGCCTCTTTGAACCGCCTTTAATGCCATTGATGCAGACCAAATGACCAAACCCGTTGTAGTGAATCGTGCCATGCAATGTATGGGTCCGAAGTTCCATAACATCATCATCCGGAGGCTTATTCCACTCATCATCCGTAGGGATTATCAAATGAGACTTCCGCTTAGACAGTAAAATGATTGCTCCAACGTCAACAACGAAAAAACCAAGTCCCATCCTCTTTAAGGAGCTTAGCCCTCTTCTTATCCTAAACCCCCGTCGATTAGAGGAAAGCTAGAAGCCTCACTCTAATAAGGTCATTGCTTTGTCGGGCTTGCCATCCTCGTTCAATCCCTCTCTCGCTCACTCGGTTGGTTAGAGTAAAGCACCGGGACCGAGAAGTCAACATTTCTGGCGTGAAATATTCTTCCTATTCGGAGGAAGCATAATAGAATCTTTGGGTCGTGGGCGAGGTGTAAAAGGTCCACCCGTGAAGAAGTGGGTGGATCAAGTAAGCAGCAGATCTCCCCTTATTTTGGGAAAGCTGGTGGTAGCGTGTGAATTCTTTCAAGCGTGGGGCTACTGATTCGACATTGTTGTTTACTCCGATCCGGTCGAGGTGGTTTTCGCTTTACCGGTAGCGTAGGTGGTCTAAGTTCCTATGACCGAGTCTTTCGGCCCCTGTGAACATCTTTTCTTAATGTATTAAAGAGGCCTCTCTACCTCCGTGAAAAGTGGTGGGTGTCCACTAACGGCCATTCTCTGGCTCGGCTCCGATAACGCAATTCCGGAGGAGCTCAGTGATTGAGCCTTTGGATCCCTTCAGACCTGGAGAACGTGTGACGCTGGGTCCCAGATCGGGATTCCTATAAGAAAATAAGTATCAAAATAAGGCTCAGGCTCATACCTACTAATTGATGTACCTGAGATGCATTTCCTCTAGCTCCCGAAAAAGACATTATATGAACTGGATTAAAGGGGTCTTCCCCGCATTTTGCTAACTCAATGCTATGTCCGGATCGCCTTTTGCCGCTTCCTTATTCTTTAGTTTAGCACCTTTCGCTCAGCCGGATCTCTCTACGGTTGGTTTGCTTGAACTCAAATCGAGATTAGAAATCTCTCTCATTCTTCGATCCGTTTCGAACAACCGGGAAAGGGACTTGACAAAGAGAATTCATTCCCGAACTGAACAGATCGAATCCGGAGATTCTTTTGGAACAAACTCGCGGAATGAACACTCCTTGCTTGGTATATCGGTCTTGGAAGAAGGCATAGCGGCGTTTATTGGAAATATCTTGTGCAGTAGCTTCGATCCACAATAGTGGAACTAAATCGGATTAGAGAATCTACTTTGGTTCCGTGATGGAGCCAATAAAGTTCAGATTGAATTTCTCACAAGGCAGTCAGTTTTTTGCCATCTTTCAACTCATTCGACATCCTTTTCATTCGATGTGTTCCCATCCATTAAAGAAGAGGAAGAGACCTAAATTGGGAGATTCTTCCTACCCTCCTTTTGTTGTCTTTCAGGCGAGGATAAACAGTTCTATCGGAGTCTCGATTCGCGTCAATCTGTACATGCTGGCCGGGCTAAATATGCAAGTATTTGAGGATTAAAACCTCCATTTAGGGACCGAGGAGCCACATAGATAGGCACGATAGAAGGATCATCAAGCGCTTCGCTGACATAAGTTGAGACCGAAAACCTCAGACCGATTGATCTAGGAACCTTTACCCGATATGCTATGTATGATTCATCGGATTATTCTTATGCGTCTTCGGTGGGTGATTTAACGTATTCGGCGTCTGAAACAATGGACTCGCATGCTTACTTATCTATTCCCATCCACCACCCTTCTCTGGATTTGAGAAACTACTCGGCCGGGAAAAGAAAGGCTGCATCGGAAAACAACTCCCTCCGCCCTTGTTCTGGTTCTATACCAGACAACACCCCTTGCCGCTTTCCCAACCAGAATAGAATGCAGCTCGAAGGAGTTCCTAAAGGAACAACCTAACTTCTTAAAGACGAAAGCGCTTACCTCCATCTCCATCATTGCATATGGGAATATAGAAAGTAAAGAGGAAAAGGCATGACTCGGAAGAATTGTGTGAAATAAGTGAATTTATCCAAATGAGGCATCTTGATTGAAAAACAAAGGATTCCCTCCAGACAGAAAAGAGAGTCCTTCCCATTTGAGTAATGAAGAACTATGGAGAACTTTTGTTGTTTTGTTTGTTGTTGTCAAATGGAAAGCATGGGAGAAAGAAAGATGCACCGTGTTACTCCATATTCTTTTAGAATGCTAATAAGATTCGAGTAAATGGTATTATTCCTAACTCGTCGATGCCTGCGAAGTCGTCTGTAAGTAAGCGTTTGATGAATGCAGTTCTAAGCAGAGGGAGATTAAGCTCCCACTTAAACCCTAAGATCTGGGTAATTGCCCTACCATTTTGACAAGAAAACGTCGGTGTCTACATAAAAAGGCGGGCTTTGGGATATTCCGCGAGGATTTGGTCTCGATCACCGCCCCAAATACCTTGCAGCTCTCTCAATGATGAGAGCCTCTATCTTCCTGGATAAGATCCTCCCTTTTCTTTTATTCTTATTAGAAGCGGAAGAAGTAGAAGATGAGGAAGAAGCTGTGACGAAGCGGCATTTGGATTCATCATCGAATCTCGATAGTAGTTCCATGAACAATCCTTTTCGGGATTTTATTTTTTTTATAGTGGAAATGCCATAAAGCGCGAACCAAGATCCGTGATACGAAAACCAAAATTAGAATGAGGAAGAAAGGGGGCTAGGAAGAAACTACCGAGAACGAAGATTCGACTGAAAGCAGCCGGAATGGAAAAACGAATTGAATAGATGTGGATGGAACTGCCTGCGTTGCCTCATCCTTTCTTTTTTTTTCCCTTATTGAGGTGTCTTATAGAAGCGGATCGTAGGATCGTAGGTGAGACCGATTGTTCTCACTTTCGTTTGCTAAACAAGAATCTCATAAACCAAGAGACCAATCTTCGCTTAATTGAATTCAATTTCATTCTCGATTTCTTTGTTTTAGATTTCTATTTTCACATGAATTCCATCGAATCGCATTTCATATGATCCGAGAGATCGATCTTTCCACAAAGTCACTCGCTAAGGTGAACTATTTCCTTTTAGTTGGAGCTATGAAGCTTACCTTATTCGTTATTAGAGAAAGGGAAAGGGCTTTTTCACTTCTTTGCTTTCGCTTTCTCGCTTCCGAGAGAGGTGAAGGGCTCGATTCTGGTTTCAAGCCCGACGCTGCAAGCGAAAGGGATTGGATTTCACCTATGATCAGATCAGTGGGCAACCATAGTTTACTTTTCTGTGAGTCTGGAATAGAATTCCGTAGAAAGAAAGAAGAAGAGGGGACCCTGCAAATTAGAGGAGAAGCTTTTTCATATTGAAAAATAAATAAGAATGGGAGGTGTTAAGCTTTTTATCATCCTGTCACTTCCTTTGTGAAAGTTAGAATCGCACTTTCACAAACATCGATTCATTTATCTATGCATATTGTGTGTGAGCGAATGAGCTTGTCGGATCCGCAGCTTCTCAGGAAGATCTCGGACTGAATCTATTTACGAAAAAAGTTGTCCAGAGCTAAAACGAGTTATACGGCCTGTAGCAATAACCACTTTTTCAACCATCTGAGGAGTTGCATTCTTTAATCGCCCGACCCTCCGAGGAGGGGTTAGTCGCCAGCCCCGAGTGCCTTTGATCCATATCCTTCCGAACAGACTGAACATCTAAAAAGCTCATCATTGAGCTAGACCGGAAAGATGAACGCCGAGCTAAGGTCGCAATAGCCCTTTACTTGTTGGGGGCCGGAGAATGAGGTAAAGGTGTCATCGATTTAGGCGGTAGTGGACCCGCTTCTATTTACCCAGTTCATATCTTTGTTTCGTGTGTTCCGGGAGGAATTGATCTCTTCAATCTCGGGATACCACCTAAATAATCTATGCGCCAGAGAGTAAAAAATAGGTCGGGAAGATGGTACCCGCTCAACAATCACGCAATCTGGGCTTCGATCACGCTACCATCTAGTTTGGCAATCCAAACGAACAAGCCTCAATCAAGGCGCTTACACGATCCAATGGGGCATCGGTTATCCAACCTCCCCGCATAGAAGAGGATGAGAGGGTCACTGGGTTCATAGATGTTGGTTCCTTCCGTCTCAATGGCTTTTTAGGGTCCAAGGGCCTTATTGGACTCCGTGCTAAGGTAGATCGAAAGGCTACCGAGGAAATTCGAGAGATCCAGAGCATTTAGTCTGTCAAGCAAAGAACCTTGCTTACAGTAGTAGCAGTGTCAGGGCTGCAGAGATGAATTACCTGGGTCTTGTCTGCGTTAATCAATAGTATAAGGAAGATGGCACGATGAATCAACAGAATGCCTTGTTGTTGTGTAGTTAGTCTTTTCGAGTGTTGGAGCTATGAAGCATCTTAGAGTATTCAATTCCTTTTTCACCGGATCTGGGCCTCTTGCTATTGTTCTACCAAACAATCAGATTTAGTAGAGAGAGGGCTTTTTCGAAAGGCTAGAAAAGTATACGTATATAGATATAGTGAGTGTGCGTGCGGGGTGTAGGTATACCACTTACGAGAAAGAACCCCAAGTCAGTAAAGTAGTTAACCCGTCAAAGTTCTAGCCCCACTCAGAATGGTTACTGGACAAGGGAGCAGACAGCTACTTCCGTTGAAACTGTATGCACCGCAAGATCTGGACTCCAAATTCCCCTAGTCTTTCTCCACTTTAGGAGGACCGCCCCCGAATACGGTCATCCCCCATATGTTGTTCAAAGCTGTATTCTTTCGAGCAATTCCAAATAATTGAAATGCTCTGTCGTAGAGCTTCGCTAGCAGTGTCGAGCTTTCTCGCGATTCAACTCGAACTAAGGACCTGAATGGAATTTCAGAGCTCTCACGCTGCTATCTAAAGAATGAAGAAACCGCTCTTCGAACGAGAGCGAATGAAGTCGTAAGCCCTTTAGAGATAGGGGCGAGCCAAAGAGAAGTTGTAGAGCAAGCAACGAGCTACTAAGGAGTGACTGTGTTGAAGCTTCAAACGTAGAGCTCATGACGATTTACTTGAGCGAACCCCACGAGTGTGCCGAAAAAATACTAAAAAGAATCAGTGATAAGTAAGGCCATGCGTTCATGAATCGCAATTCTTTTTGTGTGTGGGGCGCAACAGAAGATTCGTCAGCGTGATTGTCCCAAGCGAGGTATAAAGCCAAAACAAGTTGGAGTTCCCCGCCATCACCTCGCCTAGATCCAGGGGCTTCATACCCTAAAGTTGCGAGAGGCAAGTTCCAAATGAGGTAGAGATCCATCATATCTATACGAACAAAAAAAGACAAGTAGCAGCCGGTTGCCTTTACGTTTATAGGGGCTCGACTTTCCCTTTGTCACTATCTCGCCCAAAGATATCCGGGCCGAGCAAGAGCATATCCAAGTCCCATATTCAGTTGAATCAGATCTAGCAGTCACTACTCACCGAGGCGAAAGAAAGGAGCAAGATACAACCAAAAAGCCGGAGATTCAAGAACAAGCGTGGGCAGTGAGCGCCCTTCACCCAAGTGCTTTTCTTGGCGAAGCGAGGAAGCACAGTTGCGCGCCTCTACATAGCCCCTCTATACTCTATAGGCTATTAGTACCAAGCTTCTAGCTTGCTGTGTAATTTCATAAAGAAAGAAAAGTGTGATGGACGAGACAAAGAGCGCAACTCCTGGAGCGAGAGCTCAGAGAGGTGGAGATCCTTTTTTCAGCTGGATCCGGGCCTCTTGCTATTGTTCGGCCCGATCCTTGCTTACTAAACAGTTGCACCCCCAGATATGTATGTTGGGAGAACCCCAGGATCCTTCCGTGTGGAAGAGAAGGAAGAAAGAAAGCAAACACGAATACTAAAAAGCGGTTCCTCAAAAAAAAGGAGAGCGCGGAACGGGCTTTCCAAGCATAAAACAATCCAAAGGCGATCCCCCAATCTGGGGAGAATCGAGACGAACCTAAGCGAGGCCGATGAGTGATATGAACAAAGAAGCTCGTTTAAGTAATTGGTAGGACCATCGATTCTTCAGTTCAGGCTCAACTCCTCGCTTTACGTTAGCGGACCTACAGGTCGGGCCGGGGCTCTGCGCTCTTTCTTTCTATGTGAGACGATGCCGGGGAGAGAAGGGAATGCGTCGAGGTGGTGAACAAGACAACTCCGTTTTGGTTTTTCCCTCCATGAGATGAGCCCAGTGCATTGCATTGGACCGATGGATAAGAGTTCCAAAAATAAAAGCTCCTTAGCGCCGGGGACGGAGTGGGGGGGGCCTACTGCTAGCAGCAACAAAGAAGACTATTACGAAGGTCTTCCTTACTCTATTTCCTGGAGGAAATAGTTTGGAAGTTTCAATCATAGATAGCCAAATTCTGGAGGGGCCCCAGTAGTCCCTCCTCAAGCAGCTTAGCGCCATTTAGGGCTTCCCTTATTCTATTTCCTCGGAGGAAATAGTAGGGAAGTAGATAGAGCGGACCGTTGCCCCCTCCGAGCTTTGACTTGTATTGGAAAAGGTGAGAGGGAGATCATGAAACGAGGCATAAGATCTTTCCGGATTTCACCTATTCATTTTGATTGAATGAAGAAGACTTGCTAAAGGGAGCAATCCTCCTGTCTCTCTTCTGGCTTTGTAAATCCGAGATGCGAAACTATAGAGATGAAATGAAAAGTTTTTTTCTGATTACGCCTATGTTTCACCACTTGAGAAATTTGCCATTCTCCCATTGATTCCTATGAATATAGGACACTTGTATTTCTCATTCACAAATCCATCTTTGTTTATGCTACTAACTCTCAGTTTGGGATGAGACCGAGAATCGAAAGATGTCTATCAAAGAGCGAGAGGGACTGAGTAGACCATTGTCAACCAAATTCAAGGTTGCAAAGCCTTTAGAGTGCCCCCGAATCGGAAGGAAGGAAAGATGAAAGAAGTACAAGAAGAAAGCAGTGCATATGTGAATCCTCTTTCTTTTCCTAGTTACCTAAACAATGTTAGGCTATTCCTTATCCTGAATCTTTGCGTAGATTCCGATCGTATTATCACTCCTCCCTTATTTTGAGTCTAGGAAATTCCGGAATGAGTTAGCCTATAGTTTCGAAATATATCGATCAATTTCGATTCTTTCTTTTCTTCACGATCTCACATCGAAGCGAGCTCCCTTCTTGTTCGTGGTCATCGATGAGAGAGTCGAGCAGCCCCCACCAGAAGAGCAAACGATATCTCTTTTCGGCCTAAGGTAGGGTTGGGGAGGTGTGGAGATCCCGAATCGAATCATTCATTATGTTACTCAACGAGAGAAGAACAACATTGGTTGGCATAGTTCGAAGCGGATATTAAAGCTAACAATGCTAGGAATAAAGGAAGAAGCCTAAGCCCTTTAGCATTAGAAGGAGAATAAGATGAGAAAGGAAACGTATGATCTTTAGCTATAGGTCTCGTATGCTTGCTATAGAAAGTAACGAGTCAGAGGAGTTTTCAATAGGATTCTTTTCCTGTATTTGTTCGATGAGAAATGCGAGACGAAAAAGATATTTGGTATTTTAGAGTGCTCGACTGATAAGGGCACGTTAGTTAGTTCTTTGGCTAATGGCATGAGGCTAAGATAGGGTGTGGCCAAGTGGTAAGGCAAATGGGTTTGGTCTCGCTTATTCGGAGGTTCGAGTCCTTCATCCCAGATCCATTCCTCGCGCTTCAACCTAAAGTTTACAATCGAGTCGATCTTCGTACCAAAGCAATGAAACATGGAGCCATATGTTTAACACAAGCATGTCGAACGAAGAACTTTTTTTTGATTCGCACTATCTTGTTCTTTCTTCATCGAGTAGCCCTTCTCATTGATGTCAAGATTTCAATCTTTAAAGCTTTCTTACTAGTTAGCTTAGTAGTGTTGTGACTTCTTTCTTCTCTACAAATGGTAGAGCCACAGTCGATGGAGCGGTGTATCGCTTTCATAGCAGTTTCATTGCGGCATAGCGGTTTATGGCTCTTTCACTCCTAAATTAAGGCGGTGAGCTTGCTTTGCCAAAGAATATGTCTTACGCGTTTACTCGATTAAACCACGGGAAAGGAAGGTCTGGCTTCGATTGCGCCAAGATCTTCTTGAGAAAAAGCATTTGCCTCCGCCCTATTTTCCAAATTCACTGAAAGCTGCATCGCAGAGTCGCCTGTATCACCAAGTGATACCACAGCTTCCACCAAGAAGGAGGCGAGTTCTTAGCTCGTTGGTTACCCCTTTTTACTTACCCCACTCACGCCTTTGGGTTCACTCACGCCTTCTAGCTCCCTTCCCCAAACAACTCCTTACCCGAGCCCATAGGTGTAGGAATCAGAATCAGTAGTTGCTACCCTTTTCCAAAAGCTCATGGGACCACCTACCACTAGTCTTCACGGAGGGTTTATCGCACAAAAAACGCCGGACGCAGCTCCCAAAGAGGGAAGCCCAACGAATGTCAGATGCAAAGCCCCGCACCTCTTTAAGATCATATTGGCATACTCTCCCAAAAAAGAAAGAGCAGACCCCCTTCCCAGTAGTTTATATATGAGCTATAGCCGTTTCATTCCTATTCGTTGTTATGATGTTCCATATTCAAATACCGTGTGCTACTGTGCAACAAAGCGTATTACTGTGTTTTAACCACCGGGTATTCCAACAGTGTTAACGGTAACCATTACGCCGTTATTTATAAACAACTTATACTTGTCGTTATCTTTATCCAATCGCTTTCCGTTATGGGGCCCACAAAAGACTGCGCCGTCGTACGAATATTCCCCGACAGTAAGAATATTCCACGACCAAACGACTATTCCCTGACAATAATGAATATTTTATAATCACCTGCTTATTTAAAATATTTGCGCATTTTACCCATAACTAACCACATTAATCAAATCAACCCTTACTATTTCAAAATGATAAATAGAGGAAACTAAATTTCATTTATTAATAATTTGGGGTCTTACACAATATTTGTATTCAAACTCACAGTTTATGTTTTGTCGTATTGTACACGACTGATGTGTAATTAGGTTGTATTTGAATTTTGTACCATGTATCTAGCGACCCAAGATGGGTGATGTATACCTGTTTTGGGGGCGTCATAGTTGATATCAAAGCTTAGGGATATGATCCCTGGCTGAGATGTGAGACAAGAACTAGGAGGGGAGAGACGGGGAATTTCTTCGCTAGTATGACCTACCTAAGTTTATTTGGTATTTAATTGGTCAGTCAGAGTATAGGGATAATATGTGATATGTTAATTAACCCTTATTTTGTGACAGTGTTTGAAAATGGCATCTGAAAATGCTGAGATAAGCAATGAAGCACATGAGACCGTTGAGTTAGCTCAACCAAAAGGTAACGAGCAACAACACGATAAAAATCATACCGGTGGCAAAGGCCATCGGAACAATGATAACCATCGTGGGAAAAATTATCCTTCCAAGAATGGTAACCACTTCGGTGGTAATCATGGCCAAGATAATAGAAGTGGAAATTTCAAGAAGAGAAGGTCATTTAGCTCAATTTTGTCGTATAGTGAAGTCAAGTCCAATTTGGGCAATGGTGGCACCAAAGGTGGATACGGACAAAACAAAGTCGGTGGTTTCAGGAAGAGCGTTTTTTGTGACTTCTCAAAAAGCGAGTGACCCGAACAAAGTTATCACGGGTTAGTTAACTATTTTGTGAGACCCCAGATTTTAAGAATAAATTTTAATTTTCTCAAAATAATTTTTTAAATATTATGGTGTGGATTTGATATAATGTTATAGTTGTGGGTTATATTTATAAATTTTGCAAAAGTACGCAAGTTGTTATATAATATTCGATTGGTCTGGGAATATTCTTTTGTGTCGGGAATATCCGTGATGCGACAAGTACAATCATTGGTGGACCCATAGCAGAATTAATTATTGGATTGATCGAGAAAAACGACAAAAATACATTATGAAAATAACTCACAGAGGTTTTATTGTTAATCGTTGAAACACCCTGTTAAAAAGTACAAGAATACGCGCTGGCGTGGTTGCATAGAGCAGCACGGTATTGATTATTGATGCTTACGTGAGAAGTCACTCAGTTATACTCAATTATTGCCACAGTAATTGTTGCATCATATCTTTCATATTATTGATTCAATTATTATTACAATATCATCTGCATAATATGATATATTATTAAATCAATGGTTGAGACGGCAAAGTTATTCATATTATTATTTGCAATATTGACAATGTCTAGAAGTTCTGTCAAGGAGAGGTTTGGTCACCTAATTGCGCGCCAATAAAGAGAAATCCTTATCGGAAAGCCCCCTCTTTCCTGGGAACGACCTAGTTGTTAAATATTGTGAGTTATAATATTAATGATGAATGTTATTAAAATAGAAGTTGTGTTCAGAGTTGAATTTGGAGACGCGGACGTGATATTTGAGTCCGGAACGATGAAATTAGTAAAAATAGTCTATAAACACAAAATTTTTCGGGATTTATTATTTGGTCAAAAAGTCAACAGTTGACTTTTTCAGGAAAAGTCAAACTTTGAAATTTCAAAATTTATATTGTTGATAAAAATACTTTCATTATGTTGGAATTGTTTGTGTTAGTGAAAATCGACATCTATTTCGATGATAATTGATGTCTGGGGGTTATATTGATAAATCTGGTAAATTATCGGATAAATGAGTAATTAATTGCTACTAATTCACATGCTTATATAACTATTTGTTCACATGTGTGTACTATTGAATCACATTCTTGTACTATTAGGGGAGTTGGTGCAAAATTGATAATACTTGCATGACTAAGTTAAAAATAGAGGTATAGATGGAGGTACTATATTGTAATTGTTTTTATCACATGATTAGAACTATTGAGTCACATGATTTACTATTGATTCACATTATTTACTATTAAGGGAGTTGGTGCAAGTTTGTTAATACTTGCAGGACTAAATTAAAAATGAAGAAAAAGAGAAAGGTATTATACTATAATATTTCGAGCCCCAAAACGTGCAATTATCGAAACTATATTTTCCTATAAATAGAAGCTCATTCTTCCTTCATTTCTCACCAATTCACAAAAGCTTTAGAGCAATTATTATAGAGAGAAATTATAGAGAGAAAGAAGAAGAGAAGTCTGCTACCTCATTATTCCAGTATCCAGTTTTTTTTAAGGTAGGGAGTATTATTTCTTTCTTTCGTCTTCATAAAGAGAACTTCTATTATTCCATTCTTTATTATTCTGTTGGAATAACCTGTATACGCGGACTACCCTATACTTGGTGAAATTCTTCTGTTATTCTATTCTTTATTATTATGTTGGAATAACTTTCTATGCATGTAATCTTGATATACATGGTGAAATTCTTCTATTATTCCGCCTTTTATTATTATTCTGGCTGAATATCCTCATCATATGCGTTTACTGTGGGACCGGTTCCGCTCTTTATTGGTATTCATTGGAATAACTTGTCTATGCGGCACCGCATGCATGGTGATTTCGTTATTATTCCGCCCCTTTATTATTATGTTGAACATCCTGCATCATGCAGCTTTTACGCATTTACCGGTTTTAATTAATTATTATTCTGGAATAACTCATCATCGCGGTACCGCATGCACGGTGATTTCTTTTGTTATTCCATTCTTTATTATACTCGGTTGGTTAAAACATTGACTTCCAAACTTCATGAAATTAGTGGAATATCCTTGATATTTGCGCTTCATCCAAAGATCTTTCATGAAAATATTCTTTTGAGCATTCTTGAATTTTACTCTACAAAGCAAAGATCATGTTGACAATTTAGACGTTATTAGTTCCGGATAAATTAATTCTTGAACTTATTTTATTGAATTCCTATATCATTGTCATCATCCTCATGCTTATATTTTGTTGAATGTCATCTGTGGGCCTCAGAGTGCATAGATGGACTTGGTATGATTATGACTGTGGATTATTCGATTGTAATCATGGCCGTAATGTTACAAATGATGTGGAAAAAGTCCTCATTGCCCGTAGTACATTGATGGACGCTTTTGGTATGATTATGGCTATGGATTCTCTTTGGCCAAGGGTGCAAAAATGAATTATTTTATGGCATGATCAGGACTGTTGATGAAAACACGATTATCTTTGGCCCGTAGTGCATGGATAATTTGTGGTCGTGATACTAAAAGAATATCCTTAGCAGTAGTGCGGGGATGATTTAATGATGTGGATTATTTATTGTCGAGTCTCAAATGATAAAAGTGATGAAAACCTTTTTAAATCATAGAAGATAGTAGATTTTATTCTCTACTTGACTCTTCTAATGGATTTCTTGTTCACCGCAGCTTAAACTTGATGTTTGTTATATTTTATCGCTTTAACATCATAAGGCTAATGATAATTTATTCGCATTATCTTAGTCATAATATTTCTTCTTGGGCTAGTTGAGCTCACCCTTTTGTTTTCATTGTTCTCTTCGTGAAATGAGAACGTGGCGAGGACTAGTCGGGGAACGCAGTGATGGTCCGTATAATAGCATTAGTAGTCCTCACTATTCTATGAAATAGTGTGATAATAAATGTAATGAGGACCCCATTGAGTTTGTATATTGTCTAGATTATAATATTTCTATTAAAACTCACAGCATATGTTTAGTCGTATTTTACATGACTGTTGTATAATTAAGTTGTATTTGAATTTTGTACCATGTATTTGACGACTCAGAATAGGTGATGTATACCGATTTTGGGGGCGTCACAGAAAGAGTTGTCCAAAAATCTGTATTTGAATATTCTTGGCCCGTAGTGCATGGATAATTGTGGTCGTGATACTAAAGAATATCCTTGGCCGTAGTGCATGGGTGATTCGATGATGTGGATTATTTATTAAAACGTCCCCAAATGATAAAAGTGATGAAAAACCTTTTAAATCATAAAAGATAGTAGATTTTATTCTCTACTTGACTCTTTTAATGGATTGTTTGTTCCGCTGCAGTTAAACTTGATGTTTGTTATATTGTATCAGTTTAACACTATTAAAGGCTAACGATAATATATTCTGCATTATCTTAGTCATAATATTTTCTACTAGGCTAGTTGAGCTCACCCTTTCTTTCATTGTTCTCTTCAGGAAATGAGAATATAGCTGGGACGAGTCGGGGAACGGAGTGATGGTCCTAGATGGTGCATTAGTAGTCCTCACTATTCTGTGAAATAGTGTGATAATAATTGTAATGAGGACTTCTTTTGAGTTTGTATACTCTCTAGTAGACAATATTTGTATTCAAACTCACGATTTATATTTTGTCGTATTGCATACCTACAAATTGTATTATTAAGTTGTATTTGAATTCTGTACCATGTATCTGGCGACTCAAGATGGGTGATGTATACCTAATTTTGGGGGCGTCACATATTTTTCATCATCCTCAGTCCTAAATGATGATATTACTGAATATCTTTGGCCTGTAATGCAAAGATGAATGATTAACTGATGAATATCTTTAGCCCATAGTGCAAAGATGAACAGGTGTTGAGATGAACAGGTGTTGAGATGAACATGACCAACTGGTGATACAAATGAATATCTTTGGCTTCATAGTGCAAAGATGAATATTTGATTAAAGATGTATATTGATTATTATTACGGGATAAAATATTGATGATGGACTTTTAAATCTTAGAAGATAGTAGAACTCATTCTCTACTTGACTCTTCTAATGGATTGTTGTTTCACCAGAGTTGTTGATCTAAAACTTGTCTTTGGAGTATTGATGATAAAATATGGATTGTTGTCTCCACGTCATCGAAGTCGTGGCATCACCTCAGATCTTGAGGAGGCTACTCGTCATCAACTCGACGATCATCGCTTCTCTCATTTTAGAGGAGGTCGCTCATCGCTTCTGGGTCATCACCAAGGCCTCCACCCACCTCCACGAGTCTCGTCAACAAGACCCTAAAAAATTAAAATATTAATAACAAAATCAAAATGAAAACATATTTACATTATTTTAGTTTGTGTTCTTCAAGTTAGGCGGACGAGACTTGAACTCGGGCTCCGTATATCGGAATCGAGTCCCGTCAGTTGTAACGTTCAATATTCGTATAAAATAATATTTTCTTCTATACTCTGTAGTATTTAAGTAATATTATTTCGTTTCAGATTTCGAATTATATACTCATTTTGTTAAGTTTTGGCTTCTATACTCCATGAAATTAATAGAATATCCTTGATATTTGCGCTTCATCCAGTATCTTTTCATGAAAATATTATTATGAGCATTCTTGATAAGTTTTAACTTTTTCATGTTGGGGTACTATTCACGGGGTTACTATTCCCGAAGTTACTATTCACGGGGTACTATTCACTCAGTTACTATTCACCCGGGGTACTATTCATGATAAAAATTGATTCGATTTAGGTTTAAATCATTTTTGGTACAATATTATTCTTGAATTTTACTCCACAAAGCAGTAATATGTTGACAATTTGAACATTATACAATTTTGGATAAATTAAATTATAAATCTTTAAAAATTTATCATTTGTTTTCTTTTAGTTGAATTCTTATATCATTGTCGTCATCCGTATGCTTATATTATTCTGAAAGTCATCTTTGGCCCGTAGTGAATAGATGGACTTGGTATGATTATGACCAGGGATTATTCGGTATAATCATGACCGTAATGTTACAAATGATGTGGTAAAAATCCTCATTGGCCCGTAGTGCATTAATGGATAATTTTTGGTATGATTATGACCATGGGTTCTCTTCGGCCAAAAGTGTAAAGATGAATTATTTTATGGCATGATCATGACCGTTGATGAAAACACGAATATCCTTGGCCCGTAGTGTTGGGTTTGTAATATTCATGAACGCAATCAAATTGCAAAAATAAGCGGAAACGTGTAAAAATCAGAGTTTTAAAATTTTACAAACCATATACCCGGATCACCTTTATGCACAATTATTAATTAAACGAAAAGATAAAGAATAAAATCATACCCTTGAAGATCGAGCTTCCTCAGGTACAAGTTCACCTCCAAATCCTTTCGCTCAACTTGAATTCACGGGTTTGGTTCCTTCCTTCGATCAACGTTAGCCACCCAAGTGTTTGGCCTCTGAGGTGATCCACCAAGGAAGAAGAAGGATTCAAGAAGATGGGTGGTTGGCTAAACCCTAGTTTTTCTATCTCTATAGAAAAGGAGCGTACTCTCCAACCATCGAATTATAATATCGTCTTGATATCCGATATAAGACTCTTCTTATAAAGATATCAAGTAACTCTATTAAAATAAGGTATTATTTAATTAAACCCTTTTAATTAAAGGGCTCCCAATCTTATTAGGGATAATTAATTAAACTCCTTTAACTAATTTTTCTTCCTAATCCAATTAGGAATAAATGAGAGTACTTATATTAAATTAATTCCTAAACTCTTTTAGAAATTAAAATAATAATAATAATTATAATAATATTAATAAGACTCTCTTATTAATTTATATTTAATATTTCTAAAATATTAAATAATAAATATTAAGCTATTTAATTTATTCTATCACCATAGATTAAATTAAATATACATAACATATTATTACGATTATGCCATTAACTTCTTAAATAATTATTCTTCCTTTTATGGTGTGACCCTTTTAGGTTCTCCATATTAAACCCATTGTGAATAAATCAATTAGAATAATTCTAATCTTATTTAAATAAATAAATTAAATAATTAATTTATTTAAATAAATAATATTTATTCTACAATAGGGATAAGCCTCCCTAAATGATCAACGACTTTCCGTATAATATAGATTTCAACATTAATCATAAAAGAACCTTTGAGTAAATATTTACAAGACAATTCAATCCTTCCACCATACAATGTCCCAATTAAATATAAGATATGAAATTACCACAAGTCTTATTTTATTTAATTATATTTATTTCGACTCTTAAATGCACAACTCCAAATAATGCAAATTAGAAACTCCTTTCTAATTTCATTCTCGCTTGCCAAGGACTACCGAAGTTGTCATTTATCGAATCACATAGGACATTTCTCTTCTTTTAATAGAAGTGGTAGATTCTTTATTGATCATACATTATCTCCATGTACAACTTATTATACCCAAGCATACCTTTGATATACCCTAAGGGTTTTAAGGAATAAGTCAAAGTATAACTCATCATACACAAGATACTATGATGATCTCAAGTCCAAGGATCACTTGACTACTATCACTACAGAATTCCTATTGACAGGCAAATAAACTCCATTAGGTATTCCTTAGCGAGCCAATGCTCAAAGAACTTATTCTCTAATAAGCATCTACATACTTACTTTAGTGTCTCCACACAAATGATCATGAGATCAATCATCCTCATCCAATGAGAAAGCAACATATGTACCAATCTATCCGGATTCACTAATCCCCAATTTAGTAATCCAACGATTGGGAACTATTTTAGTTTTAAGCTTTCTAAGAATTTAGATCTCATTAGAATGATCATCATCATTATTCTAAAAGCATTGCTTAAAACTATGGGTTTATCACATATTATAAAACAGCATCATGTAGATAATTAAAAGCCTTTAATAAATTAATACTTTTTTTATTAATAAATGAATAAGATTGTTTCAAAGTATATGCTTTATCATCAAACATGATTGGCTTGTGTGTATACTACTTTCACGTAGTGCATGGATAATTCGTGGTTGTGATACTAAAGAATATCCTTAGCCCGTAGTGCAGGGATGATTCGATGATGTGGATTACTTATTTAGCTGAGTCTCAGCGATAAATTGATGAAAAACTTTTTAAATCATAGAAGATAGTAGATATTATGCTCTACTTGACTCTTCTAATGGATTGGTTATTCCGCTGCAATTGTTGATCTAAAACTTGTTGTCTATTATATTCTATCAATTGTTATACTATTGAAGGCTAAGGATAATTTATTTTGCATTATTTTAGTCATAATATTTCTTAATGGGCTAGTTGAGCTCACCCTTTTTTCACCGTTCTCTTCAGAAAATGAGAATATAGCTGGGACTAGTCGAGAATTGGATTGACAGTCCAGATGTTTGCATTAGTAGTCATCACTATTCTGTGAAATAGTGTGATAGTAAATGTAATGAGGACTTATTTTGAGTTTGAATACTGTCTAGACAACAATATTTGTATTGATACTCACAGCTCATGTTGTGTATTTAAGTTTGTATTTATATTCTGTACCATGTATTTGGCGACTCAGAATGAGTGATGTATACCTATTTTAGGGACGTCACATTTGGTATCAAAGCTTAGGGATATGATCCCTGGCTGAGATGTGAGACAAGAACTAGGAGGGGAGAGACGGGGAATTCCTTCTCTAGTATGACCTACCTAAGTTTATTTGGTATTTAATTGGTCTGTCAGAATATAGGGATAATATGTGGCATGTAAATTAACCCTTGTTTTGTGATAGTGTTTGAGAATGGCATCTGAAAATGTTGAGATAAGCAATGAAGCACATGAGACCGTTGAGTCACCGACGATTAATAACCAGGATAATGTGTAGGAAGGTAACAATCCTCAAGTGAACAACAACATCGACCAAATGATGAACGATGGGATGTTCAGAGGCTTTGTGCAGTTCATGCAACACCAAACGAGAGACTCATGTTTATAATGCAGGTGGAAGAATGGCAACCCACGGTTGGTCACCGCTAAACAATTCTAGGAGTTGGGACCATCATAGTTTTGGGGAAAGCCGGAACCACTTAAGGCGGAGACGTGGATAAAGCAGATCACCAACATATTTGATGTCTTGGAATGCTCAGAGGAGCAAAAGGTTCCATTCGCCGCCATATTTATGTTGCGGGAAGAAGCAGATCATTGGTGGGAATCTATAAAACGTACCCAGCCTGACGCACTCAAGATGTCTTGGGAGAAGTTCCAAGAACTGTTCAACAACAAGTACTTTCCCAAAAGTATTCGTCACACGAAGGAGGTGGAATTCATCAAGCTAGAGCAAAACAATATGACCGTGTCGCAGTATGAGGCTAAGTTTGCCGAGTTATCCCGGTTTGCATCCCATTTGGTCAATAATGAGGAGCGAATGACGCGGATGTTTCTAAGAGGGTTAAAACCCGAAATACGTCAATACCTCATTTCTCACAAACATTGTTTATATTCAGATATTGTGAATAGGGCTCAGTTAGTCGAGCGCGATAATGAGTCAGCTCAACCAAAAGATAACGACCAACAACACGATAATAATCATACCGGTGGCAACGACCATCGGAAAAATGAGAACCATCGTGGGGGAAATTATCATGCCAAGAATGGTAACCACTTCGGTGGTAATCATGGCCAAGATATATAATAGAAGTGGAAATTTCAAGAAGAGAATGTTCAATAATGATGGAAAGACAGCAATACCAGCACCCATTTCAAAGGAAGAAGAACAACCATCGGTCGTATGTTTCAAATACAGACAGGAGGGACACATCCATCCCAACTATACGCAGCAACCCAAAGCGTGTTTCAATTGCGGAAGAGAAGGTCACCTAGCTCGATTTTGTCGTGTAGTGAATTCAAGTCCAGCTGGGATAGTGACGCCAAAGGATGTCCCAAACAAGACAAAACTGGTAGTTTAAGTGAGAGTGTTTATCGAGAAATCCGAACGAAGTTATCACGGGTAAGTTAATCATAAACTCCTGAGAAATATATACCTTATTCGATACAGGTTCTACCCATTCTTTTATTTCACCTAGTTGTGTTCAACGTTTGAACTTGACTCTTGAGAAATTAGACTTTGACTTATCTGTTAAAACTCCGTTAGGAGAAACCTTCATTACATCCACTGTTTATAAATCTTATTTGATTCAAATCGATACCCTCACATTACCTGTCGACCTTATCTCTTTGAAAATACTTGCCTTTGATGTGATTTTAGGAATCGACTGGTTAACTACTCATCATGCTAAAATTGATTGTTTTCGTAAGGTTGTTAGCTTTCATATTCCTAACCAACCTATTATGCGAATTCAAGCAACCAAACTATTAAAGTCAATCACTGTCATCTCAATCCATAAAGCTATTCGTTTATTAAATAACGGATGTCAAACTTTCTTAGTTCATGTCACGGATTTAAATAAAAATACGTCAGGTTTGAATAATATTTCTATTATTAATAAATTTCCTGATGTATTCCCTGAAAAACTTTTTGGCTTACCCCCAGAGTGTGAAATCAAATTTTGTATCGACCTTGAACCCGATACAAAAACTTTCAAATATTTCTTCGGATTTTAAAAGGGTTTTTATTAATCCCTTTTAACCGCTATATATATGATATGTAGCAGTCATTTTAGGGTTAACGAACCATAACCTAAAACCCTAGCCGCTCTTAGAGAGAGACTAGAGATAAATTTTGAAAATCCTTTCCTTTGGTGGCTAGTACCGCAGCACCCTTTTATTGCAGAATCGTGAGACGGTTCATGGACGTTCGTGTGGATACCGTTGAGACGTAGTTCATTCGGATTGCGTTGGAGATTTGATCGCATCAATTCCAGCTTCATAATCGGTATAATCTCTTACACACTGAATTAATTTATGTTTCTCATGGATCCTGTTTGGGTTTCGAATTTTGTTTTGTTCAATTTATTTTCCGCTGTGCATTGCTTTGATGTGTCGAAATCCCTACATATCGACCATCATTCTATTCCCCTGTTACCCCCGCTCGACCCAGCTAAACTTTTATTACCTGAAAGGAATTGTGAAATAAAAGGGTGAGCACAACTAGCTCAGTAAAGAATATCACGACTACAGATAATTAAATTATCAATAGCCTTCATCAGTAATGAATAAGAGATTTAGAACATATGGTAGATGATAAAAAGTTTCAACCATAGTTGCAGTGGAACGATCAATCCATTAGAAGAGTCAAATAGACCATAAAGTCTATTGTCTTCTCCATGTTAAAAGTCCACCAACAATGTTTAACCCTGTAACATCAATCAACAGTTCATGTCCAAAATCATGTGAATAACTCATAATCATAATTGTAGTTCTAAATTCCTCTTCTTATCCAGGACGAAGATAATTTTCATCGCTTGTCTTTACTTGAAACATCAAAGATCATGGTTATACCAAATCACAGTTCGTGTTCATAATCATACTAATAAACTCATCTTTGCACTACGGGCCAAAGATATTTATTAACAGTTCATCTTTGTACTACAGTCCAAAGATATTTAACAACATGTCATCTTTGCACTACGCGCAAAAGATATTCAACAACATGTCATCTTTGCACTACGGCCCAAAGATATTCATATATCAACGAAATATATATTAATTTCAGAATTTATATAAACAATAATTTATAACCATGTTAATCAATTCACCTTTGCACTTAAGCTAAAGATATGCAATTATAAATTCAATGGTCATGATCATACGAGTCAATATTTCATCTTTGTACTACTGGCCAATTTAAAGAGAACCCATAGTCACGATCATACCAATAATCTACCCATCTTTACACTCAAGTGAAAGAGAAATTTCAACACCAGGGTTATAAAAATGTTATATATGATAACAAAAATAATATAGTCAAAACATGGATTTAATTTCAAGAGTAAGATTCATAAATCAACGATAATTTAGTCAGAAAAAGAAACCAATTTTGTCGTGAATAGTACCTCGTGAATAGTAACCCGTGAATAGTAACTCGTGAATAGTAACCCATGAATAGTAACTCATGAATAGTAACACATGAATAGTACTACGTATTTGTAAATAGTATCGTATATGTGAATAGTATCGTATACGTGAATAGTAACCCGTGAATAATACTCATAAAAGGAAAATACAAAAGAAAACGATATTCTATGACGAGTACAAAAGAAATGATATCTCATACGAGTATAAAAGAATATACGAACTGCAAATGGATTTTCACCCGCGATGCATGCAGTAATCCACGTAGACAGATCATTTCAACAATTTAATAAAGAATGAATACAAAGGGTCATTCACCATGCATGCGGTAGTCCACGTAGAAAGGTTATTCCCACAAAATAATAAAGAATGAAATAACAAAAGGATTTCACCATGCATGCGGTAGTCCGCGTAGACAGGTTATTCCAACAGAATAATAAAGAATGGAATAACAACCCTTACGAGTATTTAAAGAAAATAACTCTCTTCATGAATACGAAAGAAATAATACCCCTTACAAGTATTGAAAGAAAATAACTCTCTTCATGAATACGAAAGAAATAATACCCCTCACCATACGAAAAATAACATCCCTTACAATACAATAAATAATATCCCTTATGAATATAAAATAAATAACACCCCTTACCATTACAACAAATAATATCCCTTACGAATACAACAAATAATATCCCTTACGAATATAAAATAAATAACACCCCTTACCTTAATAAAAATTTGGAGACTACATTAGTGTAATAGCAGAATACTCTTCTTTCTCTCTAGAGTTTCAGTAAATTCATAAGAAATAATGAAGGAATGAGCTTCTATTTATAGGAAAAGGACTGAATAGTAACTAATTCATGAACGGATCAGATTAATTTACTTTTAAACGGAAGATCCATATTGATTTACTATTAAAACTTAAAGCAACGGTCCATACTGATTTACTATTAAAATTTTAAACCAACGATCCATATTGATTTACTATTATAACTTTCCACCAGTGGTCCATATTGATTTACTATTATATCTTCAACCAACGATCCATATTGATTTACTATTATAACTTCAACCAACGGTCTGAAAAATTAGCACACCTCCTCATGGAATAATAAGCCAAACTTATAACAAACACCTCACAACAAACCCCTCTATTTATATCAAAAATTGAATAAATAATTACCACAAATCATTTATCTTTAATAAACATATTTTTAATCTATTAAAAATTATTCATCATTAATATTATAACTCACAATATTTAACAACCAGATCATTCCCAGGAAAGAGGGGCTTTTCCGATAAGGATTTCTCCCTATCGACGCCATGAATTAGGTGACCAAACCTCTCCTCGATGTAAACTTTCTCAGACATCGCAATATTGCAAATAATAATATGAATAACTTTGTCGTCTCAATTATTGATTTAATAATATATATAAAATATTGTGCAGATGATAGTGTGATAATAATTAAATCAATAATATGAGATACATTATGCAGCAATTACTGTAGCAATAATTGAGTATAACTGGAGTGATTTCTCACGTAAACATCAATAATCAAAGATATTGTACAATACCGTGTGCTACTATGCAACCACGCGTATTACGGTACTTTTACCACCGGGTATTTCAACAGTTTAACAGTAAAAACTTTTGCCATTATTTTTTTATAAAAAGTTATTTCTGTCATTTTCTAGCTTTGACAGTTATTCCGTTGTGGGGTCCACCAATGATGGTGTCGTCGTACAAATATTCTCCGATAAAAAGAATATTCCCCGACCATACGAATATTTCCCGACACAACGAATATTTTATAACAACTTGCTTACTTTGCAAAAATTTTAAATATCATCCTTAACTTCAAACTTTTATCAATTTAACTATTTACCAAAATAGAAAAATTGAATACTTTTATTTCATAAAATTTGGGGTCTTACATGTACCTTAGATCAATGCAAAACCTTATATTTATAGTGATCTCACCACCTTCTCAGAATTTTTCCCCTTATTGGATTGGGGTTTCTTATTAGATATAATTCCTTAATGGGACCAAACACAATTCCCTTAAGGAAAGGAAGTTGATTAGGAACCTAACACTTTCTTTAGGGATAAATCAAATATAATTTGGAATCTTTAATTCCTTAAAATCCTTAATTGCCCAAACAGAATTCCACATAGGTAATACAATTTCGCTTGGACCCTGGCCCACCATATAATTCGGACCCAGACGTTCAGGCCCCAACATTAATAAAACAATCCAAAAGACTAAAATATATTAAAATTGTAATATATTATAAAAGATGAAAGGATTACTAAAAACAAAGAAGAATAATTTTTTCAAAAAAAATAAATTAACAGATAATCATGAAAAATGGTCAATCATAACAACGTCACTGGATGTCATATCTATATATACTATATCACAGTACGTAACACAATATTGTGACATCTGTCCTTCTACAAATTCAACACTTGTATATCCTGCAAGACCCCATCTTTTTATAAATAAAATCAAATTTCCTCTAATTATTATTGTGAATAATAAAGTGTTAATTTGATATAATACTTTGTTATGGGTGAAATGTGCAAATTTTGCAAAATAAGCAAGTGGTTATAAAATATTCATTGTTGTCGGGGAATATTCGTTTGGTCGTGGAATATTCTCGCTATCGGGGAATATTCGTACGATGACGCAGCTATTTGTGGGCCCCATAATAAAAAACGGTCGGATGAAGAAAATGACAAGTTAAGTTTTTATAAATAACGGCGTAATGGTTACCATTTACACTGTTGGAATACCCGGTGGTTAAAATACAATAATACGCGTGGTTTCACAGTAGCACACGGTATTGCACAGTATTTTTAAATTATTCATTTTTATGTAAGAAGACACTACTCAATAATTGTTACAATAATTACTGTTCAATATTTTATTTTATTGATTCAATAATTGCTATGTTAATATGGTATATTATTGTTGTTTCAATAATTGTCACTACACAATATTTTCTATTATCAGATCAATAATTTATATTATTTGAATAATATTATTAGATAGCATTATTGGCAATGTTTAAGGAAGTTCTGTCTAGAAAAGGGGTTTGGTCACCTAATTCCGCGCCAATAAGGAGAAATCCTTATCTGAAACCCCTCTTTCCTGGAACGACACTCGTCATCATAATTGTGATTACGTAATATTATTTATGAATAATTAATTATTGATTTATATGATAAGGAAATATTTATTTTATGTGGATATAAATGATGGATATATTTATAGTGGTTATAAATGAAGGAATAAATGCTGAGGTATTTTATCAGTATTTTGTCGGAATAGAGGTGTTGAAAATCGTCCGTATGTGGATTTCGGTCATTTTTCGTTTGGAATTTGGAAAAACTTAAATCTAAAAAGTTGTAGAGAATTTAATTCCCTATGGAATGGACATAAAATTCGTATTTTTCTGATTAAAAGACTATTTATTATGAATTATTGAAGTTTCGGAAATAAATATTTTTTTATTAAAAATATGAGTGGTCCCCACTTTTGGTTGGTGAGAAATGTATTGGAATTTATTTTCAAATGTGATGGGCGTGAATAGTAGCAGGTAAAGCCATCAGGTAGCAGGTTAGTCTGCTATGGCGTTCTAAGTATTTTCCTATAAATATGGTGCTTAGTTAGAATTAAAAATCACACCAGAAACAAGTTTTATCTCTCTATATATATATATTATCGAGCATATTTTATGAGTATTTAGATAATTTATGAGTTGCTATTCAGTGCAAGTTTCCTTCAGCCTTATACCTGATATTTCAGCCGGAAGTACTATTTTTTTTAGGTAAGGGATGTTATTTTCTTTGTAAATGATATTATTTTCTTCAATATCATTATGCCGAAATATTGATATGAATTTATTGTGAAATTTCTACCTTTTTCATGTCGGGGTTACTATTCACATATACGGCACTATTCACAGAAAAAATAAAATTTTCTCTTCTTTGTCCAAAATGTCTATTATGGTTACTATCTTTGATTGTATCCATGTTTTGATCTTCATTCTTGAATTTTACTCCACTATGGTTTATTATGTAGCGTTTTTAAACTTGGATTATCTAAAGTACGAATCCCTAATCTTTGTCATTTTATCTCACTAGATTCGTTTCTTTAAAATATTTTTCATCATTCTCAGTCCTAAATGATGATATTACAGAATATCTTTGGCCTGTAGTGCAAAGATGAATGATTAATTGATGAATATTTTTGGCCTGTAGTGCAAAGATGAACAGGTGTTGAGATGAACATGACCAACTGGTGATACAAATGAATATCTTTGGCCTGTAGAGCAAAGATGAATATTTGATTCAAGTTGTATATTGATTGATGTTACAGGGATAAAATATTATTGGTGGACTTTTTAATTCATAGATGATAGTAGATTTCATTCTCTACTTATCTCTTCTAATGAATTGTTATTTCCGCTGCGAATATTGATCTAAAACTGGTTGTCCATTATATTTTATCTGATTTGTTCAAGGCTAACGATAACTTATTGTTCATTATCTTAGTCATAATATTCTTTACTGGGCTAGTTGAGCTCACCATTTTCCTTTTTGTTCCATTTTTCATCTTAGGATGTGAGAATATAGCAGGAACTAGCCGAGGTATGGAGTGATGGTTCTAGAAAGTTGTTTTAGCAGTCCTCACTATTTTTGTAAAATAGTGTATCAATAATTGTAATGAGGACTCCTTTTGAGTTTGAATACTGTCTATTAGATAATATTTGTATTTAAACTCATAGTATATGTGTTGTCGTATTTTGCACGACAATTATATTAATGAAGTTGTATTTGTTTCTATACCATGTATTTGGCGACTCAGAATGGGTGATGTATACCTAATTTGGAGGCGTCACAGTTGGTATCAGAGCTTAGGGATATGGTCTTTGGCAGAGATCGTAGAATAGAACTAGGAAAGGAGATACGAGTTATCCAGGTTTGCGCCTCATTTAGTAGAGAATGTGGAACGAATGACACGGATGTTTCTGAGAGGTCTAAAACCCGAGATTTGGCAATATCTTATCTCTCATAAATTTTCTTTATATTCAGATGTTGTAAATAGGGCTCAATTATTAGAGCGAGATAATGAGTATGTTCAACCGAGGGACCACAACCGTGGTCATAATGGGTGGCGGCCATCTGGAGCAATGACAACCAGCGGGGAGAAAAACATTCGGATAAAAGCAGTAACCACTCTGGTGGTAATCGTGGCCATGATAACGTGAAGACTTCAGCACAAACATCAACTATTTCTAGGGGGAGGAGAACGATCACCGGTCGTTTATTATAAATGCAGGAAAGAGGGACACATCAGCCCAAACTGGCCACAACAATCCAAGGTGTGTTATAACTGTGGAAATGAAGGTCATATAGCTAGAGATTGTATTGTTGCAAAACCAAGTTCAATGGGGATGGTGACTCCAAAGGCTGTCCCGGACAAGTCAAAGTCGATGGTTCCTGGAAGAGCGTTTGTCGTGACTGCCCAAATCGCGAGGAACCCGAACGAGGTGATCACGGGTAAGCTAATAATAAACTCGTGCAAAGTTTATACCTTATTAGATACCGGTTCTACCCATTCTTTTATCTCTCCTGCTTGTGCTCAACGTTTGAACTTGACTCTGGAGAAATTAGACCTTGACTTATCTGTTGAGACTCCTTTAGGAGAAACTTTCATTACATCTACTGTTTATAAATCTTGCTTGATTCAAATTCAAGTTGGAACCATCACATTACCTGTCAATCTTATTTTGTTGAAAATACTTGCATTTGATGTGATTTTAGGGATTGATTGGTTAACCATTCATCATGCCAAAATTGATTGTTTTTGTAAGGTTGTTAGTTTTTATATTCCTAACCAACCTGTTATACGAATTCAAGCAACCAAACCACTAAAGTCAATCACTGTCATATCAAGCCATAAAGCTATTCGTTTATTGAAAAACAGATGTCAAGCTTTCTTAGTCCATGTCATTGACTTGAACAAAAACACGTCAGATTTGAATAATATTTATGTTGTTAGTGAATTTCCTGACGTATTTCCTAAAGAACTTCCCCGTCTACCCCCAGAACGTGAAGTTGAATTCTTTATTGACCTTGAACCTGGTACAAATATAAGACCCCAACTTATTATAAATGAAATTGAATTTCTCTATTTATTATTTTGAAATAGTAAGGGTTGATCTGATTAATGTGGTTAGTTATGGGTAAAATGCGCAAATATTTTAAATAAGCAAGTGGTTATAAAATATTCATTTTATCGGAGAATATTCGTTTTGGTCGAGGAATATTCTTCTTCATTTAGGAATATTCGCATTTACTGCTATTGTGAGATCCCGTGATTTTATGAATAAATATTTAATTTTCTCGAAATAATTTTTTTAAATATTATGGTGTGGATTTGAGATAATGTTATAGTTGTGGGTAATATTTATAAATTTTGCAAAGTACGCAAGTTGTTATATAATATTCTATTGTTCAGGGAATATTCTTTTTGTCGGGAAATATCCGTACGACGGTACAATCATTGGTGGACCCCACAACGGAATTATTGTCGATTGAGAAAATGACAAAAATACTTTTATGAAAATAACGGCGGAAGTTTTACCGTTAAAAATTTGAAACACCCGGTGTTAAAAGTACAAGATACTGGCGTGGTTGCATAGTAACACACTTGATATTGATTATTGATGCTTACGTGAGAAGTCACTCGCTTATACTCAATTATTGCTACAAAGAATTGTTTGCATCATATCTCTCATATTATTGATTCAATTATTGTCACAGTATCATCTGCTTATTATTATTATTATTAAATCAATAATTGAGATGACAAAGTTATTCATATTATTATTTGCAATATTGACAATGTCTAGAAGTTCTGTCAAGGAGAGGTTTGGTCACCTAATTGCGCGCCAATAAGGAGAAATCCTTATCGAAAAGCCCCCTCTTTTCTAGGAACGACCTGGTTGTTAAATATTGTGAGTTATAATATTAATGATGAATAAGTTGTGTTGATTAAAGATGAAATTTATTGTCCCATTGTATTGGGATTATTAGTGTTAGTGGAAATTGACATTTATTTCGATGATAATTGATGTCTGGAGGTTATATTTTTCACTCGGGTATTCGGAGCACTTTTCGTGTCGGAGTACTATTCACGAGTTACTATTCACGAGTTAATATTCATGAGTTATTATTCACGGGGTACTATTGATTCACATTCTTATACTATTAGGGGTGGTGGTGCAAGATTGATAATACTTGCATGACTAAGTTAAAAATAAAGGTATAGTTGAAGGTACTATACTGTAATTAAATTTTTCACATGATTATACTATTTATTCACATGATTATACTATTGATTCACATTCTTATACTATTAGGGGTGGTGGTGCAAGATTGATAATACTTGCATGACTAAGTTAAAAATAGAGGTATAGTTGAAGGTACTATATCATAATTAATTTTTCACATGATTATACTATTTATTCACATGATTATACTATTTATTCACATAATTGTACTATTGATTCACGTGATTTACTATTAGGGGAGTTGGTGCAAGATTAATAATACTTGCAGGACTAAATTAAAAATGAAAGAAAAGTTGGAGGTATTGTACTATAATATTTTGAGCCCCAAAACGTGCAATTATCGAAACTATATTTTTCTATAAATAGAAGCTCATTCTTCCTTCATTTCTCACCAATTCACTAAAGCTATAGAGCAATTATTATAGAGAGAAATTATAGAGAGAAAGAAGAAAAGTATTCTGCTACTTCACTACTTCTATATCCAGTTTCTTCTAAGGTAGGGGATATTATTTCTTTTTTTCGTCTTCATGAAGAGAACTTCTGTTATTCCATTCTTTGCTATTATGTTGGAATAACCTGTCTATGCGAAGTACAGCATACTTGGTGAAATTCTGCTATTATTCCATTCTTTATTATTACATTAGAATATCCTCATGCATGCGTTTCTCTCTGCCGGACTGGTTCCGCCTTTTATTATTACATTGGAATATCCTGTCATGCATGCGTTCTACGCCTAATCGTTCCGTCTTTATTATTCTTCATTTATTATATCCCGTCTATCATGCATTTTACGCCGACCGATTCTCGTTATTTATTATTCCGCTTGGAATAACTCATTGCGCGCTGCGCTTCATCACATGCCCGGTGATTTCTTTTGTTATTCCATTCTTTATTATACTCAATGAAGTTAAAGTTTTGACTTCTATAATCCATGAAATTAGTGGAATATCCTTGATATTTGCGCTTCATCCAGTATCTTTTCATGTAAATATTCTTCTGAGCATTCTTGAATTTTACTCCACAAAGCAGTATCATGTTGACAATTTGGACGTTATTAGTTCCTGGATAAATTAATTCTTGAACTTGTTTTATTGAATATTATGTCATTGTCATCATCCTCATGTTTATATTATGTTGAAAGTCATCTGTGGCCTGTAGTGCATAGATGGACTTGGTATGATTATGACCAGGGATTATTCGGTGTAATCATGACCGTAATGTTACAAATGATGTGGATAAAGTCATCTGTGGCCTGTAGTGCATAGATGGACTTGGTATGATTATGACCAGGGATTATTCGGTGTAATCATGACCGTAATGTAACGAATGATGTGGTAAAAATCCTCATTTGCCGTAGTGCATTGATGGACAGTTTTTGGTATGATTATGGCTATGGATTCTCTTCGGCCAAGGGTGCAAATATGAATTATTTTATGGCATGATTAGGACCGTTTATGAAAACACGATTATCTTTGGCCCGTAGTGCATGGATAATTCGTGGTCGTGATACTAAATAATATCCTTGGCCTATAGTGCAGGGATGATTTGATGATGTGGATTATTTATTAAGCTGAGTCTCAGCGATAAAAGTGATGAAAAACCTTTTTAAATCATAAAAGATAGTAGATTTTATTCTCTACTTGACTCTTTTAATGGATTGTTTGTTCCGCTGCAGTTAAACTTGTTGTCTATTATATTCTATCAGTTTAACACTGTTGAAGGCTAATTATAATTTATTCTGCATTATCTTAGTCATAATATTTCTTCTTGGGCTAGTTGAGCTCACCCTTTTTCTTTCATTGTTCTCTTGTGAAATGAGAACGTAGTGGGACTAGTCGGGAACCGAGTGATGGTCCTAGATGGAGCATTAGTAGTCCTCACTATTCCGTGAAATAGTGTGACAATAAATGTAATGAGGACTCCATTGAGTGTGGATATTGTCTAGATGACAATATTCTTATTAAAATTCATAGATTATATTTTGTCGTATTGTACACGACTGTTGTATTATTAAGTTGTATTTGGATTTATGTACCATGTAAGTGGCGACCCAAGATGAGTGATGTATACCTAATTTTGGGGGCGTCACAATTGGTATCAAAGCTTAGGGATATGATCCCTGGCTGAGATTTGAGACAAGAACTAGGAGGGGAGAGATGGAGAATTCTTCGCTAGTATGACCTACCTAAGTTTATTTGTTATTTAATTGGTCGGTCAGAATATATAGATAATATATGATATGTCAATTAATCCTTGTTTTGTGATAGTGTTTGAGAATGGCATCTGAAAATGTTGAGATAAGCAATGAAGCACATGAGACCGTTGAGTCAGCTCAACCAAAAGGTAACGACCAACAACACGATAATAATCATATAGGTGGCAATGACCATCGGAACAATGATAACCATCGTGGGGTAAATTATCATGCCAAGAATGGTAACCACTTCGGTGGTAATCATGGCTAAGATAATAGAAGTGGAAATTTCAAGAAGGAAATGTCATTTAGCTCGATTTTGTCGTATAGTGAAGTCAAGTCCAGCTGGAACGGTGACACCAAAGGCGGATACGGACAAAACAAAGTCTGTGGTTTCAGGAAGAGCGTTTTTTGTGATTCTCAAAAAGCGAGTAACCCGAACGAAGTTAGGACGAGTTAGTTAATTATAAATTCTTACGAAGTCTATACCTTATTAGATATGGGTTCTACCCATTCTTTTATCTCTCTTGCTTGTGCTCAACGCTTAAATTTAACCCCGGAGAAGTTAGACTTTGACTTATTGGTTGAAACTTTGATATTAGAAACCTTCATTACATCCACTATTTATAAATCTTGTTTAATTCAAATTGACACTTTCGCGTTACCTGTCAATCTTATCTCTTTGAAAATACTTGCCTTTGATGCTATTTTTGGAAACGATAGGTTAACTACTCATCATGTTTTTCGTAAGGTTGTTAGCTTTCATACTCCTAACCAACCTGTTATGCGAATTCAAAGTAACCAAACCACTAAAGTCAATCATTGTCATATCAAGCCATAAGTAAAGAGCCCTTTAGCCTTTCATTTGGTGACTTCCTTGTGGAAATGCACCGTCAAGTTTTCGTAGGGGATGTTGTGAATGACGATGTCAAGTTGATAGGTATCAATGTGACGTACTATCCAAGTCTTGAATGAGAGTCACAGTTTTGAATGATATTTCTATTGTTAATAAATTTTCTGACGTATTCTTGAAGACCTCTTAGCCTACCCTAGAACGTGAAATCGAATTTTGTATTGACCCAAGTACAAAACCCATTTCTTAAACCCTCAAATATTTCTTCAACCAAAACGAACGTATAATGCGCCAAAGACGTTGAGTCAAGCTGTTGAAGATTACGATCGTACCATTCAATACCATCATGGGAAAACAAAAGTGGTATCTGACGCGTTGAGTAGAAGATCGTATGCGTTTACAAGTACGAATATACGAACCCCCGTGAAGATAACGAATATACGAGTAGAATCGACTTTAATCGATAAAGTTAAAGCCGCTCAAGCTACACACCTGGAGCTGATGAATGTGAAGAATTAAGAAGGTTCAAGAGGGCATTATTCCAGAAGTAAGAATCGACGAAGAGAAGAAATCTCAACCCTTGATTTAATTAGCCCATTTGAAATCCTCGATAGAGTAGGAACTGTGACCTATAAACTTGTTTTACCGCCAAGTATGTCGCGTGTTCATAACATTTTTAACGTATCGATGTTACGTAAATATGGGGATGATCCGAATCACATTATTAATTTAGAACCGGACGAGATAGCGGATGATTTAACGTATGAGGAGATACGTGTTAAAATCTTGGATAAAAAGGATTATATTCGACACTCAAAGGTTATACCTCAAGGTTTAGAATTTGAAGTGAAGTCAAGGTATCCTCACCTGTTCGGCATACCAGGTACGTACGTAAATTTCGAGGGCGAAATTCCATAAGGAGGGGAGATTGTGAGACCCCAGATTTTATGAATAAATATTTAATTTTCTCAAAATAATTTTTTTAAATATTATGGTGTGGATTTGAGATAATGTTATAGTTGTGGGTAATATTTATAAATTTTGCAAAGTACGCAAGTTGTTATATAATATTCGATTGGTCGGGGAATATTCTTTTTATCGGGAATATCCGTATGACGACGGTAAAATCATTAGTGGACCCCATTAACGGAATTATTGTTTTGATTGAGAAAACGACAAAAATACTTTATGAAAATAACGGCGGAAGTTTTACCGTTAAAGCTGTTGAAACACCGGTGTTAAAAAAGTACGATGAATATGCTGTGGTTGCATAGTAGCACACGGTATTGATTATTGATGCTTACGTGAGAAGTCACTCAGTTATACTCAATTATTGCTACAGTAATTGTTGCATCATATCTCTCATATTATTGATTCAATTATTGTCACAGTATCATCTGCATAATATTAATTATTATTAAATCAATAATTGAGAAGACAAAGTTATTCATATTATTATTTGCAATATTGACATGTCTCAGAAGTTCATCGAGGAGAGATTTGGTCACCTAATTGCGCTAATAAGGAGAAATCCTTATCGGAAAGCCCCCTCTTTCTTGGGAACGACCTGGTTGTTAAATATTGTGAGTTATAATATTAATGATGAATAAGTTGTGTTGATTAAAGATGAAATTGATTGTTCCATTGTATTGGGATTATTAGTGTTAGTGAAAATTGACATTTATTTCGATGATAATTGATGTTTGGAGGTTATATTGTTCACTCGTATTATTCGGAGCACTTTTCATATCGAGTACAATTCACTTAGTTCATTTCATTCAGTTATTATTCACGGGGTACTATTGATTCACATTCTTATACTATTAGGGGGGGTGGTGCAAGATTGATAATACTTGCATGACTAAGTTAAACATGGAGGTATAGTTGAAGGTACTATACTGTAATTAATTTTTTAAATGATTATACTATTTATTCACATGATTATACTATTTATTCACATGATTGTACTATTGATTCACATTCTTATACTATTACAGGTGGTGGTGCAAGATTGATAATACTTGCATGACTAAGTTAAAAATGGAGGTATAGTTGAAGGTACTATACTGTAATTAATTTTTTCACATGATTATACTATTTATTCACATGATTATACTATTTATTCACATGGTTGTACTATTGATTCACATGATTTAATATTAGGGGAGTTGGTGCAAGATTGATAATACTTGCAGGACTAAATTAAAAATGAAAGAAAAGTTGGAGGTATTGTACTATAATATTTCGAGCCCCAAAACGTGCAATTATCGAAACTATATTTTTCTATAAATAGAAGCTTATTCTTCCTTCATTTCTCACCAATTCACTAAAGCTATAGAGCAATTATTATAGAGAGAAATTATAGAGAAAGAAAAAAAAAGTATTCTTACTTCACTACTTCTATATCCGCTTTCTTCTAAGGTAGGGATATTATTTCTTTCTTTCGTCTTCATGAAGAGAACTTCATTATTCCATTCTTTGCTATTATGTTGAATAACTTTTGCTGTCTTAATCTATACTTGGTGAAATTCTTCTATTATTCCATTCTTTATTATTCTCATTGGAATATCCTCGTCATGCATGCGTTCTCACGCCGGACTGGTTCCGCTTTTTATTATTCTCGTTGGAATATCCTGTCATGCGTTTCTACGCCGACTGAACCGCTCTTTATTATTACATTGAATTCCGCTTTTATTATTCTCATTACTGAATATCCCGTTATGCACATGCGCTTTATGCCGTTTTATGACTGATTCGATTCTTTTATTTATTATCCTGTTGAATAACTTTTTGCGTCGGCTCATCACATGCCTGGTGATTTCTTTTGTTATTCCATTCTTTATTATACTCAGTTGGTTAAAGTTTTGACTTCTATAATCCATGAAATTAGTGGAATATCCTTGATATTTGCGCTTCATCCAGTATCTTTTCATGTAAATATTCTTCTGAGCATTCTTGAATTTTACTCCACAAAGCAGTATCATGTTGACAATTTGGACGTTATTGGTTCCTGGATAAATTAATTCTTGAACTTGTTTTATTGAATATTATGTCATTGTCATCATCCTCATGTTTATATTATGTTGAAAGTCATCTGTGGCCTGTAGTGCATAGATGGACTTGGTATGATTATGACCAGGGATTATTCGGTGTAATCATGACCGTAATGTTACAAATGATGTGGATAAAGTCATCTGTGGCCTGTAGTGCATAGATGGACTTGGTATGATTATGACCAGGGATTATTCGGTGTAATCATGACCGTTATATAACGAATGATGTGGTAAAAATCCTCATTTGCCGTAGTGCATTGATGGACAGTTTTTGGTATGATTATGGCTATGGATTCTCTTCGGCCAAGGGTGCAAAGATGAATTGTTTTATGGCATGATTAGGACCGTTGATGAAAACACGATTATCTTTGGCCCGTAGTGCATGGATAATTCGTGGTCGTGATACTAAATAATATCCTTGGCCTGTAGTGCAGGGATGGTTTGATGATGTGGATTATTTATTGTCGAGTCTCAAATGATAAAAGTGATGAAAAACCTTTTTAAATCATAAAAGATAGTAGATTTTATTCTCTACTTGACTCTTTTAATGGATTGTTTGTTCCGCTGCAGTTAAACTTGTTGTCTATTGTATTCTATCAGTTTAACACTGTTGAAGGCTAATGATAATTTATTCTGCATTATCTTAGTCATAATATTTCTTACTGGGCTAGTTGAGCTCACCCTTTCTTTCATTGTTCTCTTCAGGAAATGAGAACGTAGCTGGGACTAGTCGGGGAACCGAGTGATGGTCCTAGATGGAGCATTAGTAGTCCTCACTATTCTGTGAAATAGTGTGACAATAAATGTAATGAGGACTCCATTGAGTGTGGATATTGTCTAGATGACAATATTCTTATTAAAATTCATAGATTATGTTTTTGTCGTATTGTACACGACTGTAGTATTTGGATTTATGTACTATGTAAGTGGCGACCCAAAATGGGTGATGTATACCTAATTTTAGAGGCGTCACAGGCGCAGTCTTTTGTGGGCCCCATAATGGAAAATGATTGGATGAAGAAAACGACAAGTATAAGTTGTTTATAAATAACGACGTAGTTGTTATCGTTATCTTCGTTGAAATACCCGTGGTTAAAACACAATGAATACGCCGTTGTTGCACAAGAAGATACTTCGGTATTGCACCAATTATTGATTCTTACGTAAGAAGGCACTACTCAATAATTGTTTCAGTAATTACTGTTCAGTATTATATTTTATTGATTCAATAATTGTGCGTTGATATTTTATATTACTATTGTTTTAATAATTATCACTACACAGTATTTTCCATTATCGGAGCAATAATTCATATTATCTGAATAATATTATTAGATAACATTATTGGCAATTTCTAGAAAGTTCACTCAAGGAGAGGTTTGGTCATCTAATTGCACGCCAAGAAGTGAGAGAGATCCTTATCGAAAGCCTCCTTTTCCTGAACCGCTTGGTTGTCGATGAATGTGATTCTGTAATATTATTTGTGAATAATTAATTATTGATTTATATGATGATGAAAATATTAATTTTATGTGGATATAGATGGAGAAAATTTTTAATGTGACAATTGTTGAAAATTAATATTTTATCTTTTTTGATAAAATAATTTATTTAAATATATTATTATATTTTAATAATATAATAATGGTGATATTTTTACAATGTATGTGGGATATATGAGTATATGAGGAGGAAGAGTATTTTTGTTGTATTAAATGATTAACACATGTTTTGTGTGTCGGTGAACCCCATTTCTTGATTGAAATTTGATTATAGCCTGTAAAATCGCTCGTTTGTGAATTTCGGTCAATTTCTGTTTGGAATTTGGAAAAACTATCTTCTGAAAAGTTGTAGAGAATGGAATTTCCTATGGAAAAGATATGAGGTTTGAATTTTTCTGATAAAAGGGCTATTTATTATGAATTATTGAAGTTCCGTAATTCCAAAATAATTGATTTTTAAAAGTTTTAATTATTTTTTTATAACAAAATCGTTTTTTTGGTTTTTGTCATTATTTGGTGGCTGAATTCAGATGGTCAAGGTGGGGCTAAGGAAAATTTTATAAATATATTAATATTTTATTAAATTTTCTGTTTGGTGTTCTAAGCATTTTCCTATAAATAGGGTGCTTAGGTTAGAATTAAAAATCACACCAGAAACTGAAATCTTATATCTCTTTCTCTCTCGATATATTGAGCGTATTCTTGTGAGTATTTTGATACTTTGAGTGTTTTATACTTGTCTGTTTTCCTTCGACACTATATTCGTAATTTCAATCGAAGTAATCGCCTTTTCGAGGTAAGGGATGTTATTTTCTTCGTAAATGATATTATTTCTTTTGATATCATTATGCCAAAATATTGGTCTCAACTTTTTATCAAATTTGGAACTTTTGTGTCAAGGGTTATTATTCACGATACTGAAGACTTATTCACTTAATACTAAGACTATTCACGTAAAAATTAAATTTTTGTTTTCATCTAAAATATCTATTATGGATACTAGCTTTGATTGTATCCATGTTTTCATCACTCTTGAATTTTACTCCACTATGATTATTTATGAGGTATTTTTGGACATGGAATAAATTTGAAATACTGAATCCTTAATATTTATTCTTTTGTTTCAATCGGATTCGCTTTTCTTTAAAATATTTTTCATTATCCTTTGTCCTAAATGATGATATAATCGAATATCTTTGGCACCTCGTAGGGCAAAGATGAATGATTTCGATGAATATCTTTGGCCCAGTAGTGCAAAAGATGAATGATGTTTAGATGAACACGACCAACTAATGAATATCTTTGGCAGTAAAAAGATGAATATTGATTGATGTTACAGGATAAAATATTGTTGATGGACTTTTAAATTCATAGATAATAGTAGATTTCATTCTCACGTAACTCTTCTATGAATTATTATTTTCACGCTAAATATTGATCCGAAACTTGTTGTCTATTGTATTTTATCGATTTTTCTCTGTTGAAGACTAACGATAATTTGTTCTATGTTATCTTAGTCATAATATTCTTTACCGGGCTAGTTGAGCTCACCCTTTTCCTTTTGTTCCATTTTTCTTCTCACGAGGCGGCAGAATGTAATGCGAAAGTACTAGTCGGGGTATGGAATGAAGGTTCTAGGAAGTTGTTTTAGTAGTCCTCACCATTTTGTAAAATATTGTACCAATAATTGTAATGAGGACTTATTTGGGTATGAATATTGTCTAGATGGCAATATTTGTATTTAAACTCACGCTTTTATGTCAGATTAATAAAGTTGTAGTTGTTTCGCATCATGTATTTGGCGACTCGAATGGGTGTTATATACCTATTTTGGGGGCGCCACAGTTGGTATCGAGCTTAGGGATATGATCTCCGGTGGAGATCGGGGAATAGAACTAGGAGGGAGAGACGAGTAAATTCTTCGCTAGTGTGTCCTACCTAAGCTTATTAGTTGGTCATCCATAATATAGGGTATTATGTGATTTGTTAATTTGTTTAATTAACCCTTGTTTTATGGCGGTGATTTAAGAATGGCAACCGAGAATGTTAACAAATTGGAGTAAATGAGACCGTGGAGACGCTCAGTACTCACCAACGAGGAGAACGTGCAACAGTCAAGAATGTTCCTCTCAGTGAACAACACCACCGAAAGCGGATGATGAACGATGTGATGTTTAGAAGCTTTTTGCGCTCATGCAAAATCGCATAAGGAGACTCGTGTTCAAAATACAGAGGAAATGATAGCAATTCACGGCTTGTCATAGCCAAGGCTCGAAGGAGTTGGGACCACCAGAATTCTTGGGAAAGCCAGATCCAATTAAGGCGGAGATGTGGGTCAAGCAAATTACCAAGATATTCGACGTCTTGGGATGCACGGAGGAACGTAAGATTCCATTCACCACCTTTATATTCCGTAATGAGACAGACATCGGTGGAAATCATGAAGCGCACTCCATCCAAATTTCACTCGCATGTGCTGGGAGACGTTTGTAAATTGTTCAATGACAAGTACTTTCCTCGAAAGTATTCATTATATATGAAGGAAGTGGAGTTTATTAGATCGGAACAAAACAACACGACGGTGTCCCAAAGATGAGGCGAAGTTTGCGAGTTATCTGTGTTTGCACCTCATTTGGTGGAGAATGAGGAACGATGACGCGGATGTTTCGAGAGGTTTGAAACCCTAGATACGTCAATATCTCATTTCTCATAAATTTTCTCTATTCAGATGTTGTCAATAGGGCTCAATTATTAGAGCGAGATAACGAAATACGGTCAACCGAGGGACCACAACCAGATCATACTGGTGATAGCGATAGCCATCGAACAATGATAACCAAAGGGAGAAAGAAAAATACGGACAAAAAGCGGTAAACTAATTTGGTGGTAATCACGGCCATGAGAATAGAAGAAGCGAGTCGGGGAGATTTTAAAAAGAGGAGATTCAACAATGATAATGCGAAGACGTCAAAGACCAAAGAGTAACCGGTTCTAAGGAAGAGAACGACCTCCGTCGATGCTATAAATGCGGAAAGAGGGACATATCATTACCAAACCGCCCACACAAGTTCAAGGTATGTTATAATTGTGGAAAAGAAAGACATATCGCCGAGATTGTATGGTAGCGAAACCAAGTCCAATGGGGATGGTGACTCAAAAGGTCATCCCTGTAAAAAGTCAAAGTCAACGGTTCCTGGAAGAGCGTTTATCGTGACTGGTCAAAATGCAAGGAACCCAAACGAGGTTATCACGGGTAAGCTAATCATAAATTCTTGCTAAATTTATACTTTACTAGATATCGGTGCTATTGAACTTCAGGAGTTAAAGGTCCAACTACATGAGTTATTGGACATCGATTTCTTTCGTCCTAGTACATCTCCTTGGGGTGCTCCTGTTTTATTTATAAAGAAGAAAGATGGGAGTATGCGACTTTGTATTGACTACTGGGAATCGACCCATGTCACCATCAAGAATAGGTATCCGCTACCTCGCATTGATGACCTGTTTGACCAATTGCAAGGAGCACAATTCTTTTCAAAGATCGATCTTCTTTATGGATATCATCAGCTGAAGATTAAAACTGAGGATATTCCAGAGACTGGTTTCAGAACTCGGTACGGGCATTTTGAATTCTTAGTCATATCTTTTGGATTGACTAATGCTCCTGCTGCTTTCATGGATATGATGAACTGTGAGACCCCAGATTTTATGAACAAAGATTTAATTTTCTCGAAATATTTTTGAATATTATGGTGTGGATTTGATATAATGTTATAGTTGTGGGTAATATTTATAAATTTTGCAAAGTAAAAAGTGGTTATATAATATTCGATTGGTCGGGGAATATTCATTTTAATAGGGAATATTCGTGATTTACGGCACAATCATCAGTGGACCCCATGGCGTGTAAGTATTGTCGTAGTTAGAAAATGACAAAATTATCTTTTATAAAAATAATGGCGGAGGTGTTACCGTTAAAACTGCTGAACTACCCTAGTAGTAAAAGTACAAAGAATACGCTGGCGTGGTTGCATAAGAGCACACTCAGATTGATTATTGATGCTTACGTGAGAAGTCACTCACCATACTCAATTATTGCTACAAAGAATTCTTTGATCATATCTCTCGTATTATTGATTCAATTATTGTTACAAAGATCATCCGCATAATATGATATATTATTAAATCAATAATTGAGACGACAAAGTTATTCATATTATTATTTGCAATATTGACAATGTCTAGAAGTTCATCGAAGGAGAGGTTTGGTCACCTAATCAATTGCTACCAATAAGGAGAAATTCTTATCGGAAAGCCCCTATTTCCTCGGAACGACACGGTTGTTAAATATCAGAATTATAATATTAATGATGAATAAGTTCGTGTTGATTAAAGATGAATTTTATAGTTCCATTGTGTTAGAATTATTTGTGTTAGTGGAAATCGACATTTGTTTCAATAATAATTGATGTCCGGAGGTTATATTGTTCAATCCAGTATTCTTGTGCACTTTTTGTGTCTGAAAGTACTATTCACGAAGTTACTATTCATGAGTTACTATTCACGAGTTACTATTCATGAGTTACTATTCACGAGTTACTATTCACGGGATACTATTCACGGGATACTATTCACGGGGTACTATTCACCCGTAAAATATATTTCTTTTCGGTCCAAATCATTTTTGGGTACAATATTATTCCATGAGGAGATATGCTAATTTTTCAGACCGTTGGCTGAAATAATAATAGTAAATCAATATGGATCGTTGATTTAAAGTTTTAATAGTAACTTGTCCTTTAGTTTTTCAAGAGTTATTTGACCCTTCGTTAAGACCAAGAGCCACTTTCAGGTCTTCTATAAATAGAAGCTCATTTCTTCATTATTTCTTACGAATTCACTGAAACTCTAGAGAGAGAAACTATAGAGAGAAAGAAGAAAAGTATTCTCGCTACTTCACTACTCCAATATCCAGCTTCTTCTAAGGTAGGGATATTATTTGTTGTACTTCGTAAGGGTATTATTTCTTTCAGATTCATGAAGAGAACTTCACATTATTCCATTCTTTATTATTATGTTGAATAACTTGCCTATGCAAAGTATCGCATACACGGTGAAATTCTTCCATTATTCCATTCTTTATTATTATGTTGGAATAACTCCTACGCAAAGCAATCGCATACATGGTGAAATTCTTCTAATATTCCGCTTCTTTATTATTCGTCAAAATATCCGTCTGCATGCATTTACGCCGACCGGTTCTATTATTTATTATTCTACATTGAATATCCTCGTCATGCGTTCGCCTTGGGGACCGGTTCCATTATTTATTATTCATTGGAATATCATGTATGCAATGCGTTTATGCTCGGACTGGTTCCATTATTTATTATTCTGCTTGGGAATACCGTGCATGCGGTCTATTATCGCACGCATGGTGAATCCTTCTGTTATTCCATTCTTTATTATTCTGTTGGAATAACCTGTCTATGTGGATTACCACATGCATGGTAAATGATCCTTCGTATCATTCCTTATTAAATTGTTTACGTGGATTATGATGAAAGTCATAATAAAAGCATTGGACTGATGAAAATCATGGGTATATGTAGTATTAGTAAGTGTTATGATGAGTTATGTTGGTTATTGTGTGAAAACATGAAAGTTTCTTAGAAATCACAAAGAGTTGAAAATCAGATTTTGGTAAAAATGGAACATGAAATTCAATTGACCATATCTCCTATTATATTTTGAATTTTTGAGTGTGGTCAAGTTCTAGAGCTAGATCTATGAGTTTCCTAACTTATCCAAGTGGAATCACTGGAAAAGGTATTGTAGATTTTCGTATGGACTGATTTTAGCGAAGGAGTCAAAAACTGCCAATTTCGAAAAAGCTACTGCCCAGATTTTTAAAAGGGCATTTTCGGTCACTTAAATTATGTGAAAACTTCCGGCCTTTTGGGACATGAAAATATATGGTATAAAGTACCACCTGTCCAAAAATGAGCTCATTCCGACTTAAAATGAACAAGTTATGACTATTTCAATATTTAGGTTTTTCCGACGGAAAATGCTATAACCGGAGTTCTATAACTCCAATGACTATGAAATTTAAACTGGAAGCTCACATTAACATGTGTAAGATCCTGCCAAGATTTGGGAATTTCTGGAGTTAACCTTGAGGTAGCTAATTTCTTAAGGAATTAATTAGAAATTAATTTTTGAAAAATAGTAAATGAATTTTAAAAATTCCAAGAAAAATATATGTTCAATATGGGACTATATTCTGCTTAGTCCCTGAAAAGAATAATTTTTGGGAATGATTTGGTATTTTTCATGAAAATGGTTTAGTTACAAATATATGAATTAAATATGTTATGTGAAGTTGAAAAATTGGTAAATAGGATTTTATGGCTTGAAAATCCTATATAAAGTATATGCAGATTTTTGATGAGTAATTTGATTATTGGTGATGAAATCTTATGAGTATGACATTTTTGAATGATTAAATGTATTATTTGGAAAAGTGTAAACAATTAAGTGATTAAAATATTGTTATAATATTAACAATATTTGATTATGAGTTTATTAAGTGATTGATAATATTTGGATAAATTAAAGTCTTTAATATTTATCCTTGTTTTCGTTTGATTAATGCTTATATCATTGTCATCATTCTCATGCTTATATTGTGATGAAAGTCATCTGTGGCTTACGTGCATGGATGGACTTGGTATGATTACGACCAGGAATCATTCGGTATAATCATGACCGTAATGTGACGAATGATGTGATAAAAGTCCTCATTACCCTGTAGTGCATTGATGGACAGTTTTTGGTATGATTATGACTATGGATTCTCTTCGGCCAAGAGTGCAAAGATGAATTGTTTTATGGCATGATCAGGACCGTTGATGAAAATACGATTATCTTTGGCCCGTAGTGCATGGATAATTCGTGGTCGTGATACTAAAGAATATCATTGGCCTGTAGTGCAGGGATGATTCGATGATGTGGATTAATTATCGAAATGAGTCTCAAAGAATGAAATATTAATTCATGGATGTGATAATAATAAATATCTTTGGTAGTAGTGCAAAAGATGATTTAATGATTACGAAAGGTGAATTGTGATTTGGTATAACCATGATTTTTAATGTTTCATGTGAAGACAGGTGATGAAAATTATCTTCGTCCTGGGTGCGAAGAGGAATTTAGAATCACAATTGTGATTATGAGTTATTCACATGATCGTGGACGGGAATTGTTGATTGATGTTACAGGGATAAAACATTATTGGTGGACTTTTAACATAGAGAAGATAATAGACCTTATGGTCTATTTGACTCTTCTAATGGATTACTCATTCCGCTGCAACTATGGTTGAAAAGTTTTATTATCTACCATATGTTCTAAATCTCTGATTTATTATTAATGAAAGCTATTGATAATTTAATTATCTTTAGTCATGATATTCTTTACTGGGCTAGTTGTGCTCACCCTTTTGCTTCACAATTCCTTTCAAGTAATAAAAGTGTAGCTGGGTCGAGCGGGGTATTAAGAGGATTAGAACGGTGGTCTATATCTATTGAGGTTCTCCCTAAATAGTATGGAAATAATTTTATTGAGAACTTTAGATAAGTGTTTCGTATTGTATACGCTATTTGATATTTAATTTTGGTGAACCCGAATAGGGTGAGGTGAACCCAACTTTGGAAGGGTGTTTTACCACTATCATACAAGATGTCTAAATGACATACAACCTCGTGTTATCATAAGATAGGGTTATGCGCATCCACTTGTGAGTATATCTACGGGCACTACCTATATGATCTTGAGTTTATTTGAAATATAATATTCACTTGGAGACAAAGGAGATAGTTATATGTCAAGAGAAGACTCACAATTGGAAAGAAGATGATAGTAATCTTCTCGTTTTCTTTGGGGTCTATTAGGTCAACCAAGGATAATTCGTGGACATATGATATCTATTATAACCTGTACGCACGGCCTCCCATGTATACGAAGGTTTCCTTGAGCACTTCCCAAAGATTTTAATTTCTAAAACAGCTTTTTGACTATACTTTTATGTAAAGTACCATCAAGGTTGTGGTCGAGGAACCATGAGAGTTACATACATTTGTATTAAAACTCACGATTAATCGTGGTCGATTCTATACTGACGCTTCAACAATTAGATAAATGAAGTTGTATTTGAATTTTGTACCATGTATCTGGCGACTCAGAATGGGTGATGTATACCTAATTTTGGGGGCGTCACATGAACCGTGTGTTCAAAGAATATTTGGATCAGTTCATTGTTGTCTTTATTGATGACATCCTCATCTATTCCAAAAGTCGTGAAGATCATGAGCACCATTTGAAGCTGATACTTCAAAGGCTTCGTGACAACAAGCTATATGCCAAGCTGAAGAAATACGAGTTCTGGCTTGAGGAAGTAGCATTCCTTGGGCACGTGGTGTCAAAACATGGAATATCTGTCGACCCGACGAAAATTGAAGCAATACAAAGTTGGAGCAACCGAAGTCGCCAATCAAGCACGAGCTTTACGGCTTATTGATTACTATCGGAGATTTGTGGAAGAGTTTTTTCGAATCGCTACTCCGTTAACTTAGCTGACTCGGAAAGATACAAAATTTGTATGAAGCGAGAAATGCGAGAAGAGTTTCTAAGAGCTCAAGAGGACACTCATTTCGGCACCTGTTCTGATAATACCATCTGGTTCGGATGGATTTGTTATCTACAGTGATTCTTCAGGCAAAGGGTTAGGATGTATTCTCATGCAACATGGGAAAGTCATAGCCTATGCCTCGCAATAACTCAAAGAATATGAGAGGAATTATCCTACTCATGATTTGGAGTTGGCAGCAGTCGTTTTCGCGTTGAAGATCTGGAGACACTACCTGTATGAGAAGAGAGTGGAGATCTATACGGATCATAAATGCCTCAAATATTTCTTCACCCAAAAGGAACTCAACATGCGGCAACGACGTTGGCTCGAGTTGTTGAAAGATTACGACCATACCATCCAATATCATCCTGGAAAAGTAAACGTGGTAGCTGACACATTGAGTAGAAGATCATATGCGGGTACGAGTGCAATGTTGTTAACACAAAGGCCCATTTTTTATGACTTGCAAAGAATGGAGATAGAGGTAAAGGCTCTAAGTGCCCACGTGATGATAACAAACATACGAGTAGAACTGATTTTAATCGATAAAGTTAAAGCTACTCAAGCTACGGACTTGGAGCTGATGCATATGAAGAAGAAAGTGCAAGAAGGTGTTATTCCAGAAGCAAGAATCGGTGAAGAAGGAATACTTCGAGTCAACTCTAGACTTTGTGTTCCTAACGATTCTGACTTGAAGCATAGAATCATGATGGAAGCACACAACAGACCGTTTGCAATCCATCATGGGAGCATCAAAATGTATCATGATCTTTGACATACATTTTGGTGGAGCAATATGAAGAGAGAGATCGCGGAGATCGTTACGGGTCTTCCCAAGGTTTCTCAAGGCATAGATGCGATTTGGGTTATTATTGATATATTAACCAAATCTGCTCATTTCTTGCATATACGGAGACTTATTCCTCGAACGCCTTGCTCAGATGTATGCGTGAATGAGATTGTGAGATTGCATGGCATGCCAAGATCCATAGTTTTGGATCGTGACCCAAGATTCACTTCACGATTTTGGGTTAGCTTGCAGAAAGCTATGGGCACGGACTTCGATTTATCTGGGCTTCGCATATCATCCTCAAACGGACGGCAATCGTCGTAAGGACTATTCAAACTCTTAAAGATCTATTAAGACTCGTGTCCTAGATTTCAAAGGGAGTTGGGATAAGTACCTACCATTGGTGGAATTCTCCTACAACAACAAGGTTATCGACAAGTATAGGTGTGGCTCCATTTGAAACATTGTATGGATTTAAAGTGTCGCTTCCAAAGATATCTTTGGGATGAGGTGGGAGAAACAACGTTGTTGGGACCAGATTTGGTACGAATGACTACAGAGAAGATCCAAATGATCCGACAACGTATATAAACGACACATGATCGATAAAAGAGTTATGTGGATCTTCATCGAAATGACGTGAAATTTAATATTAGGGATCATGTATTGTTACGTGTTGCTCTATGGAAGGGAGTTACAAGATTTGGGAAGAGAGGAAAGCTCAATCCAAGATTTGTTGGTCCATTTGAGATTCTTGACCGAATAGGAAATGTGGCCTATAGACTCGCATTACCTCCAAGCATGTCTTGTGTTCATAATGTTTTTCACATATCTGTGCTTCATAAATATGTGAAAGACCCAAACCACATTATTGAGTTAGAACCAGACAAGATAGCCGAAGATTTAACGTACGAGGAGGTACCTATTAAGATCTTGGATAGGAAAGAACATGTCCTACGCACCAAGGTTATACCACAAGTTAAGGTTTTGTGGAGGAACCATGCTATTGAAGAAATGACCTGGGAGTTAGAATCAGAAATGAAAATGAGGTATCCTCACATTTTCGAAACACCGGGTACGTACGTCAATTTCGAGGGCGAAATTTCATGAGGGGAGGTTGTAAGACCCCAACTTTTTATAAATAAAATCAAATTTCCGCTAATTATTATTGTGAATAATAATGTGTTAATTTGATATAATGCTTGGTTATGGGTGAAATATGCAAATTTTGCAAAATAAGCAAGTAGTTATAAAATATTCATTGTTGCTGGGGAATATTCGTTTGGTCGTAGAATATTTAAGCTGTCGGGGAATATTCGTACGATGGCGCAGCCATTTATGGGCCCCATAACAGAAAACGGTCGGATGAAGAAAACGACAAGTTGGGTTTACATAAATAACTACGTAATGGTTACCGTTAACACTGTTGGAATACCCGGTGGTTAAAATACAATAATACGCGTGGTTGCACAGTAGCACACGGTATTGCACAGTATTTTTGAATTATTGATTCTTACGTAAGAAGACACTACTCAATAATGGTTACAGTAATTACTGTTCAATATTTCCCATTATCAGATCAATAATTCATATTATTTGAATAATATTATTAGATAGCATTATTGGCAATGTCTAAGAAAGTTCTGTCTAGGAAAGGGGTTTAGTCTCCTAATTTCGCGCCAATAAGGAGAAATCCTTATCGGAAAGCCCCCTCTTTCTTGGGAACGACCTGATTGTCATAATTGTGATTCTGCAATATTATTCATGAACAATTGATTATTGATTTATAGGATAAGGAAACATATGAAACACTAAAAAAATTAAATTCATTTCTCAAATTCCCTAAATCTGGGATAATATATTCAAAATTCAAAAATGGCAACTAATTTAAGTCCATATTCATTTAAATTATTTCAAACTCAAACATCTTGTAGATTGCTACCCCCAAATATGGCATCTAATCTCTCTCTCGACGCATCGATTCCTGCGATAAATTCTGTAGAGACGGCGAGGCAGATGCTGACTCAAAGGATGAACATCATGATTCAGAGCATTCAAGAATAAATTCTCAGACCAAACCCGCTTTCAAGAATGTAAAGTACGATGAGCGGTTTAAGCTTTAGGATCTACTCGCCATCCGTCTACCAGACTCGACTATCTCTACCGAGGTACTAACTTTTGATTTCATTCTTTTGCATTTTTGTTGCTTTATTTTTATAGATTAATTTGGTATATTGTTTAGGGATTGGGGGAAAAGAGTTTTTATGCTTCGTATTGATTGGTTCTGAAATTTTTGATTTGTTTTAGTTTAAGTTAATTTGAATAACAGAGTTTGGAAAATATGTTTTGATTATCTTAAATTTGCTATTTTGTTTTCTAACCGGATGAAGATTATTTATATAAATTTGGTAAAATCGTTACTTGATTTTAAAATTGATTCTGATTTTGATCTCTCCCAAGGAAAACATACTCTCATTTTGGGAGTGTGGAAATTTGTTTTCTTCCATTTTGGGTTGTTCTTAGCTCTTGCTAGATTGGGGATGGTAATGATAATTATGGATTGAAGTTCTACGTAATTTTAGTGAAATTTGGTATTTCAATTTTGAAATTGATTATTATTCTGCAATGTCCCAATGAGAAGGTATAATCTCATTTTGGGACAATTTTTTCTCTGATATGACAATAAATGGCCATGTTTTAGCAGGTTCGAGGTGCATTATGTAAGCTCACTTAGTAACATGTTCTATGCAATTTAGTGTAGTTAAACATATAGTGGTTTTTCTGTAATTTTAGTAAGTCAAGCCTATGGGGTATTTACAAGTTTTTGGCTGGCATTAGATTGTACTTTATTCGTAAACATTCTGCTGTATTTGCTGAATCACTAGCACACAGATCCATGTTAAGTGAACAGAAGATGTATTCAAAACATTCCCTGCATAAGTTATTACTTTCACAGATACAAATTAAAAAGCTTATACTGCTTCTTAAATGTGTTGATATGGTATACATATATGTGTGTGTCTATGTGATCAACTTCTTCTTAAATGTGGTGATACATTATACATAAATATGTGTTTGTGTGTGTCTATGTCTAAGGTATCAAATACTTCACATTTGATAAAGACATGGCTTCTAAGTTTTTGTTCCTTAAACATACGTGAGGCCTTGAACTAATTAGTTTCTTTTTGACCTTACAGTTATATTATGATTTGGCAAGTAATACTATCGTACCTTGGTTTCAGTGTTTCATGAAGTTTGCTTTAGATGGTATCAATCACTCATGATCTTAATTTACATCTGGAAATTTACATTTTTTGGATAAACAATTTAGGATCTGGTCTATGTTTGCCAACTTTATTTAACATTCACGTTCTTCCTTTTCTTCTATCCATTATTCTTCTTTTACCTGTTTGTGGTGTTAAATCTCACTATTGATCATCTAGAAAGGCACAAGACGATGAGAAACTATGCAGTGGCCAAGTGTCGTGTATTTTCTCAGATGAGGGACAACAAGATTGGAATCCTCACCCTTGGTACACACCACACTGGTTTCAATTAAATTTTAACATTTTCTTTTGGTTCAGTCTATGTAATGTGTCATTCAGGGGAGCTTATCAGCATGAACTGGTTATAAATTTTGGGTTGCTTTTTTGTTACCTATTGAAGCAATTTTATTAGTTTTTTGAGGGAGTGGCACAATGTGGTGGGATGTTAGATTGATAAAGATGTGATTGGGGCTACGTATTTAATTTTGCTACAAAGTTTTGTGACTTTTGTCATTAATATGAAATAGCAATACAGAAACATTCACAAGTGTGCAATATGAAATGGTTGTGGGGGCATTACTTTTGGTACCTTCAAAGGCCTCATTTTTCCCCCACATCAAGTTGAGGTCACTTAATTTGTCAGTAACTTAAAAGCAATAGTCACATACTTAGAGTGTAATGTACAAATTGGTAAACTCTCACCACTATTCCCTATAATGTATATTCATTTATTTTTTGGTGTAAAATTTGATCATTGCAAAATAATATACTATTTTCTTATTATATTTTAATTTATTAATTGTACGCACATATTTGTTATTAAAAATTTGAATAATTTAAATTACATGCAACGCGAAGCGAAATAGATTCTAAGAAACTCCTGATATACAGTCAAAATAATATTGGAATATGCAGATCCAAATAATAAGATTGCAACTTATTTAATACGAGACATTATATTCTCAAAATACACCCAATAACATTAATTTTATTCACCAGCATAATGCGTGTTTATTAATTTTAAATTCTATATAGATCTCACAAGTATAAAAAAAAGAAGAAAAAAAAATAATCAAACTATTACAACCCAATCTCAAAATTCACTCACCTATGTACATAAATACATAAAAATCAATGTAAACTAAACATCATCTTGGTTTCCATAGTTCCTAATGCTTGAACTTCTTGATCTCTTGGAATGATTTCGATGGTGTTTTCCACCAAACTTCAACCTTCCCGTTTCCTTGAACCGCTCCCTTAGCATAGGGTCAATCACACACTCCGGCGGTGGCAGGGGGTACCTCAACGTATCGTAACAATATGAATAATACATATGTTTTTGCCTAAACTTGTTCATGGCGGTTCTTTGCTTAGGATTAATGGTCATAGTAGCATAGTCCAAATGATGATGATGATCATCATTTTGGTTGCAATTAGGGGTTAAGATTTGTTCTAGAGGATCCACCGAACAACCATGAAGAGTGAGATCAGTAAATTCAGCTACAAACGGAGCGTATTTATAATTTACTTTATATCTCCCGCCGGAAGTAGCCCAATCTGATGCATCCCATATGGTGGCATACAATGACATTGGTTTTGAAGGGTAGTCTCCGGCCATGGCATCGCTGCGGATAATCTCTCTGATTGGAATTTCATCTATGTAAAAACTGTACACGTAAAAAAGAAAAAAAAGTTAAAGAGATGAAAAATAGAGTTTCAAACCAATTAACATCTTGCATATTAATTATATACAAGTAATCCTGGTGGAGAACGAATGATAAAATATTGGAGAGATAATAAAAGAGTGGGAGAGAGAAAATCAAAGTTTTTAAATTTTATAAAATAATTATTATTAGTCCGTGACAAGAATTGTGAACAAAAAACCCAGCAGTTGGCGCAGTGGTTCAAATGACGTTCCAGAACGAGCCATAAACAATTTGGAAATGACAGAAATGGCTCATGTAGCTAAGAGTATGAAAAGACTGACGCGAATTCGTGAAGATTAGTTCGACTGCGATTGGAAAACTCTCGGTTATTAAAAAAAACGTGGACAAAAGATTTGTGCTTTCTTTTTTCTTTTTTTTTTAAATAAAGAGTAAAAGGTAAAATAACAAAGCTTCTCCTCTGATGTCTTGCTTTATAATATAAATAGAAAGATAATTATAAATATTGTTACAATTTAATTTTATTTTTAACAAGAAAATATTTGTCCATAAAAATATCACGAACAAGAGAAAATTATATACTTTTTTTATTTAACTTGGTCAACGCTTGGAATGGCTGCCTTATAAACTGTATTATTTATATAAATAAATAAATAAATATCATTTGCATGAAGAAAAGATATTACCATTTTTATAAGACGCATGCATCATATATTATACAATAATTTTCTCAATCCATTTTCTTTCTTTTGGATCTATTCTATATGGAGGCCAAAATCTAGAAGATATCAACATATTCAAGAAATGGTCATATTTCAAAATAAACATACAAATTGACTTTTTCAAAGCGAAATTAATTATATACACGTGGGATTAATTTATTTATTTTAAAGAAAAAAAACTCACATAATTTTTTCATTGGTCCAGAGAATGCTATAACGATGAAACTCTTTAGAAGGGTCAAACCAAAGCAAATATCTCTCTTCTCTTCCTCTACTAGTGCTTCCATTTCCATATAAATTGGTTTGGAACCGCCACGCTTTTCCTTTAATATTCCCCAAGAATTCGAAATCTAATTCGTCGTGTGTCTTCTCGAAGATATCCCCGTTTGTTGTCTGCCCAACCAAATTTTGTTACAAACACAAGAAAAGAATACTAATATTTGCTTTATGATCAATTTTATGGCCTTACCGCTATAATAACCATAATAAAACAAAATTAAGGACCAACAAGACAGATATAAATATTTTAAATTTATATTTTTGAGATCCATATTTATGTGAGGAATGTTTATAATATTTCATTTATATGTGAAAATATCAATTATATATATAGAGGGGAGGGGGGGGAGGGGAGGGGAGGGGGGGGGGGGGAGAGAGAGAGAGAGAGAGAGAGAGAGTGAGCATACGTAGAAGGCGACAACTATGCCGGCAGTGTAAGTGGATGGTAGCTTAATTTTAGCACTGAAAAATCCATGGCTATAGAGGTTGGAAGACTTGAAACCAGAACCTGTGGACAAGATAAAATGTTACATTATTAGTTATAGACCAAAAAGAAAATTCATTTGCCAAATTATTATTTTTTATAAACAGATTAATTCTTCTCCATTTTATTGATAGTAATTAATAAATGAGTCATTCTTAAATTTATCATCATAATTTCGTTATTACAACACCCTGTCACTGCTAAACCAATGATTTACTAATTATATATCTCAAGGGTAGATAACAAAATTACATTCAAAATATTTATAAATTTCGCAGATGAGACACTACGGAAAGAAAATGTCAAAATCTTGACAAACTTCAATACGCGTAATTTTTTTTTTCCAAAACTATGCTAATTCTATTTTTCTGGACAGGGGGAGTGTTATTAATTAGGAAATACAGAAAAGGGTAAACATATGTATATATAATACACATATATACGTATATATATATATATACATACATATATATATATATAGAGAGAGAGAGAGAGAGAGAGAGAGAGAGAGAGATAGCATGCCTGTGTACTGGTTGAGGAGAAGATTGACAGACTTATCATCAGATGAACGAAGGAGATTTCCATCACCAAAGAGTGGAGTAAAACCTTTGTTGAATTGAACAGTGGGTGGTGGTATTTTAGCATTTGCACCATCATAAAAAAGTTGCAGCACCAGGAGGAGAGAGAAACATGTTGTTATCCTTTTAGTGAGAGAATTATGAAAAGTATCCATTGTTTTCTATATATGTTTTTCCAACACTACTATATATATATATATATATATATATATATATATATATATGTAGAAAGAGAGAATGAGAATGAGAAAGAGGTTTGTGTATATATATATGTTATAAAATTAGTAGCAGCTAGAAATTAATCCATTGAATAAGAATGAGAGAGGCTCCGGTCAAATTTTCTCAACTGTTAATAAAACGAGTAAATTGACTTTAAGAAGTTTTAAGACATCACCATGTACCTTTGGGCTGCCTTCTTAATTACTTTGATTTATCAATTACTTTATGCCTCTTTTTTCCCTATGTGTTTGATGTGTACTATATATTCATTAAAATTTATATTATATATATATATATATATATATATATATATTAGTTAAAACAGTCAAAAAAACATGAACTTATGGCTTATGGGCACATTTTTCACCTCTAATTTTCTTTTTTTACCACCACAAAATCTATTACTCTCTCTCTCCATCAATTTAAATTTAAAAAGAATTTGTCCCATAAAAAATGTTTAGAGTTCACAATTTAAATACAAAATATTATATAAAATTTATTTTGCTGTGTCAAAAGTACGAAAGTGGATCACTATTAAGTAGAGAACAACAATAATTAAGAGAAACATACAAGTATTTAATTTCTTTTTGATAAGTGATCAAATTCAAATTCATTTATTAAAATGTCAGTTATAAATAGGAATACGAAACTGAAAATAATTAAAAGTTGAGAGGTGGACAGATTAGTTTAATAAATACTAAAAACATCGGTAGAGGCTAAAAAACAAGACGACACAAAAATAAAATAATAATAATAATAATAATAGCAAGAAAAATGAATATTTTCAACAAAATATTTATTTATTAATAAAAATACTTTTTTCAATAAAAAAAACAACAGAGTTATCATAGTAAGTAATAAAATATTAAAAAAAAATTCACCCTCTAACTACATGCCTAGAGGTACAATCATTAAGAGCAACTTGCCAGCTTTAGATTTTTTTTTTTTAAAAAAGTTGATTATTAAAATATGGTTCTCATTATTATTTGAGAATAAAAAATTTAGGATTTGACCATAAAATAGCGTATGGCCATAAGCAAGCTGATGATGCTGGTTTGTGGATCAGAATAATTGGTACCAAGCTATCTTAGTTACGTTACTAAAAAGCTAATAATGGAGAGTCGTATAACAATGGCTTTATTCTTTTTTTTTTCTTTTTGAGGCACATATTATTTAGTGACAGCTGTTATGAAAACATTTTATTTTTAACATTTTCCTTAGAAAAATAAAAATACATCACACAAATATACACGTACGTAACACATTTTATATATATATATATATATATATATATATATATATATATTAGTTGTTCTCCGTGCCTTCGACATTACATGAACGATGAGATTTATTTTAAATTTTGGACGACCCAAATGATTTATTAAAATAAATAAAAAATTCAAAATCATGACGCACAAGTTTATGATTGTTTTGCATCTAGTATGACTCGTAAAATGTCAAAACAACTATTAATAAAATTAGTGAAGTGTCAAAATTGTCATTAATGAAATCTTTTAAAATAATAGAACAGACGCAAACTTGTATGTTTCTAACATCACAAACTCCATTTATATATATATATATATATATATATATATATATATATATATATATATATATGTAGCGATCCAAATCCCAGACTTTGACCCGGAAGTAAAAGACGACCAAATTTTTTTTTTTAAACAACTAAAAAAATAATTAATATTTATGGGCTCGAAATTTTTCATATCTGATGTTTTGGGGTGATTTGAATACCTATACTAAAAAATGATGGTATGCAATCATGCATCGCACTACCATGCTTTTGTTATAATGCACTCAAATCACCCCAAAACATTTTATTATGAAAAATTTTAATTCCATAAAATATTAAATATTTTTTTAGTTGTTTTTGGAAAAAAAAGTAAAAAAAAAAAAAAAAAGTCCGGACGAGATAAAATTCGGACGTCTGAACTGGAACCGGATTCTATATATATATATATAATTGTGAGGTGTAAAATAAGAATTTAGAGGTAAAAATTATATACACCAAATAAAGCGACAGATATAAATGTTTATTACAAGGTGTTTATGAAATTTTATTATCTAATTAATTAAAAGGAGTTATTCAGATAAATTTTATTCTCCATTCTATAATTTATGATTACTTTCAACTTTTCTTTTAGTCAATTCAATATATTTTAAAGTTCAAATATGGGTGATTTATTTAAGTTTTGAATATAATAAATATTATAATTAATAATTCTTTTTAAAATAATTTAATATATATATATATATATATATATATATAACTATATCATCTTATATAGGATATTAGGCTTTGTACATGTTATCTGTAATATATAGTATTATTTAATAATGCATATAAATATAATAATAATAAATTATGCAAAATGTAAACAATGTGTAAAATGAAAAATATAAATCCGAAAGTCCTTTCAATTCACAAAGTTTCCTTAAAGAAAATTTATTCCTCACTGGATCTTTAAGGTTAATTGAATAATTGCTTTCCAAGATAAAACGGATTTCAATTCTTAATTAGTAGCATTACAAAATTAAGAATTCATCGAACGCAAATTCTATATTATGTACTTGAACTTTACTATTAATAATAATGATGCATGAAAGTGGTGCATGAATACACTTACCCAGAAAACGGGAAAAGATTTGCAAAACGGAAAAACACTACAAAACGGTGGGAAGGAACTAATCATAAACGGGATTCTTGCGTAAATGAATCTGAATCGCGAAGGGAACGAATTCTATTGAAGTGCGAATCGGAAAATGTTATCGCTAAACGGAACGGAAATTTTCGTAGAAATCTGGGAGGAAAAATTTTCCGACGGACGGAACAGAGAGAACGGAAAAATTATTTTTAGAAATACGCCCACATCGCTCATTTATAGAAAAATTAAGTATGTAATCATTGCCAAAAAGCGACGTAGTATTGTGATGATAAAAATATATATCACTAATCCGCCATCGTCACGACTCACTTAATTCGAATTCTTTGAAGTCAATTTTCTCATTCAAATCCCATTTCCAACAATCCCCCACATGAATGTAAAATTGGTTTTACAATATGCAAAATATGTTATGAATATGCAGACACTAGTTCGAGTACATGAGAAAAGATATTTCATCAGGTTAAGTAGCCTAGTGGCTTTGAACTTGCCCTAGTAAAATCTATCGGATTTATTTGGCTAATCAGTAGACTTGATGTCTTTGAACTGTCCGCTTTTCGTGTAAACCAAGACAATAGAATTCACAAAATATCTCTTCAGACATAGTTGGTTCTCACGTTTGTGTTCATTTTGGCCTTGAAACACCTCTTGGTTCCGTGAGTATATTAGAGAATTCAGCCTTCAAAATTCTCACAGAAGTGGCCTCCTTCTTACTCACGTAGGTGACTTCTATTAAGAGTATCCTGCAATACCCCACTTGAACATATTTCAAGATATAAAAATCATTAAAAGCGTATCTTATCCTGATTCTCGCGGTAGATGTGCACTGTCTCATTTTGGAATGGTTAGGAGTAAATATCTCCTTAGTGCTTTACTGAGTACTACATAGTTCGGTTTGCCCATTGAACCTAGATCTTGGGATCTCCAGTCAGCTAGGTTGGGTTGCCACTATGACAACTCTTATTTAAACAGTAGGCTTTAAACCCATTCCCTTTGATGATTTTTCCACTTGCTCTCTTGTTAAACCTTTTGTAAGCGGATCCGCAATATTATCTTTTGACTTTACATAATCAATTGAGATAATTCCATTTGAGAGCAATTGTCTAACGGTATTATGTCTTCGTCGTATATGGCGTGACTTACCATTATATAAATGACTCTGTGCTCTTCCAATCGCTGATTGGCTATCACAGTGTATACATATAGCTGGCACAGGTCTTGACCAATTTGAAATATCCTCTAAGAAATTATGAAGCCACTCAACTTCTTCTCCAGCTTTGTCTAACGCAATGAATTCCGATTCCATTGTAGACCTAGCAATACACGTTTGTTTTGAGGATTTCCAAGATACCGCTGCACTACCAAGTGTAAATACATATCCACTTGTGGATTTTGAATCTTTAGTATCAGATATCCAATTAGCATCAGTATATCCTTCCAATACTGCTGGATATCTTGTATAGTGCAGTCCATAGTTTTGAGTATGTTTTAAATATCCCAAAACTCTCAAAATAGCTTTCCAGTGATCTTTACCTGGATTACTCGTATACCTACTTAGCTTACTTACTGAATAAGCTATATCCGATTTAGTACAGTTCATGACATACATTAAACTGCCTATTATACGAGAATATTCTAGTTGAGATATGCTATCACCTTCATTTTTAGCTAGATGAAGATTTATATCAACTGGGGTTTTATTCAGAATTATATTATACTTGTTAAAATTTTCAAGTATTTTCTCAATGTAATGAGATTGAGATAATATAATTCCATCAAAGGTTCTAGAAATCTTGATTCCTAGAATTATATCAGCAACCCTTAAGTCTTTCATATCAAATCTATTTGACAACATACGTTTTGTTGAATTGATAACTTCATTGTTGCTACCCATGATTAACATATCATCCACATAAAGACAAACAATGACATATTCATTTTGAATGCTTTTGACATAAACACATTTGTCACACTCATTGATTTTAAATCCATTTGATAACATAACATTATCAAATTTCTCATGCCATTGTTTTGGTGCTTGTTTTAATCCATTCAAGGATTTAACAAGTTTGCATACTTTCCTCTTGTCCAGGAGCAGTGAAACCTTCAGGTTGTTCCATATATATTTCTTCATCTAATTCACCATTTAAGAATGCAGTCTTTACATCCATTTGATGTATTTCAAGTCTATTTAAAGATGCTATTGCCATTAGCATTCGAATAGATGTAATTCTTGTAACAGGTGAATAAGTGTCGAAATAATCCAATCCTTCCTTTTGTCTATAACCTTTAACAACAAGCCTAGCTTTGTATTTATCAATTGAACCATCAGCTTTCATCTTCTTTTTGAAGATCCATTTATACCCTAAGGGTTTTGAACCAGGTGGAAGATTCACCAGTTCCCATGTATGATTTTGCATAATGGACTCAATTTCGCTATTTATTGTTTCTTTCCAATGAGAAGCATCTGGAGAGGATACTGCTTCCTTGTAGGTTTGAGGATCGTTTTCTAACAAAAATGTTAGAAAATTCGGACCAAAAGACGTTGAAGTCCTTGCCCTTTTGCTACGTCTAGGCTCATCCACTACAGACTCTTTGTTTATATTTTCAGGATTATCACTAGTAGCACCCAAAGGTCTTTTGTTTGGATTTGAATCATTATTTCCATTATATGGAAAAACATTCTCAAAAAATGATGCATCTCTTGATTCAATAAATGTATTAACATGAATATCGTTAATTTCAGATTTATGAACAAGAAAGCGATAAGCACTGCTGTTATTTGCATAACAATTGAAAACACAACCAATTGTTTTTGGTCCTATCTTAACCTTTTTAGGTTTAGGAACCATTACCTTTGCTAGATACCCCCACACTCTTAAGTATTTATAGCAAGGTCTATGACCTTTCCATAATTCATAAGGTGTTTTGTGAGTTTTCTTATGAGGCACTTTGTTAAGAATATAATTGACAGAAAGCAAAGCTTCCCCCCACAAATTCTGGGGTGCTCCAGAACTGTTTAACATAGCATTCAACATTTCTTTCAATGTTCGGTTCTTGCGTTTAGCAATACCGTTAGATTGAGGTGAATAAGGAGCGGTAGTTTGGTGAATAATACCATGAGTAAAGCATATCTCTTCAAATGGTGATTCATATTCACCACTTCTATCGCTTCTTATTGCTTTAATCTTTTTGCTAAGTTGATTTTCAACTTCATTTTTATAAAGTTGAAACTTTTCTACAGCCTCATCTTTGCTTCTTAGCAAATATACATAACAATATCTTGTGCAATCATCAATAAAGGTTATGAAATATTTTTTCCCACCTCTAGTTTGCACAAACTTTAAGTCACATATATCAGTGTGAATTAAATTTAGAGGTTCAGTTTTCCTTTCAATGTAATGAAAGGGTAATCTTGTCATTTTGATTCCACACAAATTTCACATTTATGTTTCGATTAATATCAAATTTAGGCAAGAATTCTAAATTAATTAATCTACGCAAATTATTATAATTAACATGTCCTAATCTAGCATGCCATATATTTGAAGACTCTAACAAGTAAGCAGAAGAATTAATTTTATTATTATTAATAGACTTCGGTACAACAGTCATAACATTCATCTTAAAGAGCCCATCATTCATGTATCCCTTTCCTACAAACATACCATTCTTTGTAAGTACAAACTTATCAGACACAAACACCAACTTAAAGCCATTCTTGCTAAGTAGTGACCCAGAAACTAGATTCTTCCGAATATCTGGCACATGAAGCACTTCATTCAAAGTCAGTTCTTTGCCAGATGTCATTTTCAGTATAATCTTTCCACGTCCTTCAACCTTTGAACTTGAGGAGTTTCCCATGAAGAGTTGATCATCATTTTCTACTGGGTTGTAAGTAGAAAATATTCATTTATTGGAACATATGTGGCGAGTAGCCCCAGTGTCCACGTACCACTCTTTAGGATTTCCTACCAAATTGCATTCAGATACAACTGCAGAAAGATTAATGTCTCAAAACATCTTCGACAAACTTTTTCCAGCTCAACCACATTTGCTTGAGACTTCGTTCTTTCTTGAACTTCTTTGGCTTATGACATTCACTTGATTTATGTCCTTGAATGCCACAAATAAAGCATTTGCCCTTGAATTTCTTCTTGGCCTCAAGGCTTCTTTTGCTTTCACGCTTCCTTTTGTTGTTGTTTGGCCTTTGTTCTACAACATTTGCCTTTGCTTCAATGAAATTCTTCCCACTATTCTTCTCAGATCCTCGATTGTCCTCTTCAATCCTAAGTCGCACAATCAGTTCTTCAAGATTCATCTCTTTGCGTTAATGCTTCAGATAATTCTTGAAGTCTTTCCATGATGGTGGAAGCTTCTCAATCATTGCTGCAACTTGGAATGATTCACTTAATGACATTCATTCAGAATGAATGTCATGTAGAATTACTTGTAATTCTTGAACCTGAGTGATAACTGCTTTGGAATCTACCATTTTATAATCAAGAAATCTACCGATAATGAATTTTTTCATGCCAACATCTTCAGTTTTATATTTCTTATCTAAAGATTCCCAAAGTTCCTTTGCAGTTTGAATTGTACATTACACATTATACAGTGTATTGTCTAATCCATTCATTACATAATTTCTGCAAAGGAAATCTGCATGTTTTCATGTATCAACAACAGCCACTTTCTCCTTGTCAGTTTCCCCTTCAACAAGAGTAGGACAGTCCTCTTGTAGAAACCGAGCCAAATTCAATGTTGTGAGACAGAATAGTATTTTTTGTTGCCAACGCTTTGAAATCGGCCCATTGAACTTTTCGCGCTTTTCTCCATGAGACATACTCACTAAGCAGAATGGTGCTTGTAGAAGCCATTTCATTATACAAAAAAGACTATCAATCAATAGATGAAACAAATTTTTGTTTGTACAAGATGTAACAAATTTTATTTACAAATTTGTTTTTGCGTAATATTTATATATTAACACAATAATATATCTTAGCAATCAAAATAAATCATATATGAATTTGAAAATAATAATGTAATAGTATCTATTAATATGCAAATAATTTTCTGCTTACATAAAACACTAATACAATTACGTAATATATATAAATAAAATAATATATATCTATTATAATATGCAATATTTATAAACATATAAACATGCAATTTATTAACATGTAATATAAACTGTTAAACAGAATAATATGTATCTCAATATGTATTAATATGCACTAAATTTCCAGAATACTATATATTAAAATACAAACATGTATTAATATGCAAAAGGCAGAATGTTAATAAATTTTCAGAATGTTTATTTACAAATTCTGTTTACCGAAATAACTTTGTACTAATCATATAAATTAAATCAATAACCTCGTAACAGAATAAAAAAGAATAAAATCAATTAACATGGTTTCGGTTGCAATCAGCAACTTACATGTAGACTTGTTTTTTTTTTTTTTTTTTTAGCAACTTGCATGTATGAGATGTAGTCATGAAAACACACACACGTAGTATAAAAATACTCTATAAATGCATGTAATTATTTATAAATGAATGCAACATTCATTTGCAGGTTATACATCTGATGCAACGGTAATATGAGAAAACATATAATACTTGTAACTTTGCAGTTTATTAGAAAATAAGTATCATTTTAGTAGACTTGGTTTATTGAATATGTTTTCGATAATACTACTTTTGGTAAAGAATACATATAAATAACAGAATTGTTTTATGTATTTATATAATAATTTGCAAATACATATAAATGCAATTAATTTCCAGAAACTGTTTTATTACTTTAACCACAGAATAATATTTACTTATTGCAGGTAATACCTTTTAGACTTATGTGATTACTGCAATTATTGCACTGATATATATACTAACAGAACATATAAACAATTATCATGCATGGCATGGTAAAAAAAAAAAAAAATACGTTTTTCCAATTTGAGTGCAACAAAAATTGAATTACGGTAATGGTCAAAAAATGAATCACGGTAGTGCACAGTAATAATAAAACAGAAACATTTCAGAAATGCAATTTTTTTTTACAAAACAAAAACTTGTTTTATAAAACAATTTCTTATTCACATAAAACAATTTTTTGTTAACATAAACAATACTATAATTACGTAAAAAAATAAATTTGCTTTAAGATTGTTATCTCATAATATATAATATTATTTAATAATGCATATAAATATAATAATAATAAATTATGCAAAAGCAAAACAATGTGTAAAATGAAAATATAAATCCGAGTCTTTGAATTCATTAAAGTTTCCTTAAAGCAAATTTATTCCCCACGATCTTAAGGGTTAATTGAATAATTGCTTTCAAAGATAAAACGGATTTCAATTTTTAATTAGTAGCATTACAAAATTAAGAATTCATCGAACGCAAATTCTATGTTATGTACTCGAACTTTACTATTAATAATAATGATGCATGAAAGTGATGCATGAATACACTTACCCAGAAAACGGAAAAGATTTGCGAATCTGAAAAACACCGCAGAATCGATGGGAAGAATCTAATCAGCAGAAATGGGATTCTTGCGTAAATGTAACGGAATCATTGCGAAGGGAACGAGAATTCTATTAAAGTGCAGAACGGGAAAGGTTATTGCTAAACGGAACGGGAAATTTTCTGCAAAACGGGGAGGAAAAATTTTCTGACGGGACGGAACAGAGAGAACGGGAAAATTATTTTTTTAGAAATACGCCCCACATCGTTCATTTATAAAAAAATTCGTGTGTAACCGTCGTCAAAACGACGTAGTATTGTGATGATAAAAAATATATATCACTAATCCGCCCGTCATGACCCGACCCAATGTCAATTTTCTCATTCAAATCCCATTTTCAACAGTACATGAATGAAGAAATGTGCTAAAGACTATATTAAAACAATATTTAACTTGAAAATTAATAATGGTATAACTAACAAGTATATATAGTAGCCACTAGCTGGTGTTGTTTACTCGATAAGTCTTTAAGATTTTATTTTCTTCAAGATTAACAGTTATATATTACTGTAATTATGTAATTAAACACATCTAGAGGGGGTGAATAGATGTAAATATCTAAAAGTGATCTACAGTGGTTAATTTAATATATATTCTTTGTCTGTTATAATCGAACAGCTAATACATGTGTATATTAGTATATGTTTTTGGTATGTTATAATCGGACAGCTAATACATGTCTATTTTAGTATAATTTTAAGCACGAACTAAACTAGAATCTGCAGAATTTTAAAGCATATAACAGAAAAGAAAAAAACAGTAAATCACGCTAAGATTTTTACGTGGTTAAACTCCTATCCTCTAATCTAGTGGCCTAATTATCCACATCCAATATCAACTAGTATTGAAGACTCTTTTTATTAAACTTAATACTCAATTAAATACAATAAAAAGAATTCGTTGTTCAAAGTTGCTTGAATCTGACTTGGACACCTCTGTCCCCTTGCACCCCTGCAATTTTTTTCACCTTTGAGACCTTGAGACTACCTTTGAACAGAATACCTATTACAATAACACCCAAGCCAAAACAGGCTTGCACTCGGATTACAAAGATTATGAAGTATTACAGTGTTTCTTCTAGCTCAAAAAGAATACTCCTTCCGTCCCATGATAAAAGTCCTTATTATTATTTTGAGTAGTCTCATGTTAAATGTCCATTTTCCTTTAATAACCAAACTTTTACATATATTTTCCTATTATACCCGTAGCATTAAATATTTCATACTTTTCTTATTCTAATTCTCTCTCCATATTTAATGACATTATTATGAGCAATTTTGTCATTTCGTTCATCTTCTTAATAGGCGTGAAAAGTCTACTAGAACTTTTATCCTGGAACGGAGGGAGTATAAAAGAGTAATACAATAACTGAAATCAGATTTATAAAGCTCTATGGATGTACTCAATGATAATTTCCAGTTTAATCTGTTTAGCATGAATGACCGAGTATTTGAACAATAAAATAGAGATATCAGCTCTTTGATGTTGTTAACATATAGCAGATAATTTCATAACATCAATTCAAAGATATAACAGGCTAAAATTAAGGAAATAAAGAATATAATGTTTAGACTCTTTTTTCAAACCAATTTCAATAAACCTGTTACCTTAAAAAAATAGCACTTCGAATTAAAACCAGATTTCAAACTCCTTAAAATACTACAACTTGAATTTGAAATAGTTTAATAGCCAAACAGATTTAGATATAGCAGCAAAATAAATATTAAAAGACATTTTCTAGCTATATCAGTTACCATAAAATACTGTAACACGTGACAAATTAAACTAACATGTATTAGCACATATTAGAATAATATGTAACACTCCAACCTGCAGTAAAACTCCTTAATAAACTGCATTTTGAAATTGAATTATTTTTTCCAATAAAACATGTTACTATAGAAACTGTTATTTCAATATTAAAGTAGATTCCTTAATTAACCAAATACCTTGAAAAACTCTCATTTCAAACCTGCTATAACATAATAAACTAAGAGAATAATATCAAGCAGAATGATATAAAGGACAATACTGATATCTCCGAGGCCCAAAATAAGACTAATATATTTTAGATGCCCAAAATAATATCATACTCAGAAAACCATTATAAGAAAAACCTAAACAAACTAAATTCAGTTCATTTAAAATAATTTACTGCTAAAGATATATTGACATCATTAAAACATAAAATATAAAAACCAACAATAACATAATCATCAAATTGATTGGTGGATGGATTTGATTACAATTAAGAACCTAATGCTAAGATTTTCACATATTTAATTATGTCTTTTTGTCACTTTATGGGATTAAGTACGTTGAAGCTAGGTGGTTATACCAGCTTAATTAACAACTACTTGCAACAAAGATAATATAGCCAACCAACCATCCATGATCCATTATTATTTAGATTGATTCTTCTATTATTATTATTAGCATACGTGGCACACACTGTGTATATATGTAAAAAAATTAAAATATTTTAATAAAATTTAAAAAATATGAATGAGAAAAGATAAGAGATAAAATAAGAATAAAAAGTGGGAGAAAAACCCCCAGTGATAATTCGTGGGTGGAAATGGATTGTTATGAGTTTACGATTGTGAAGAGATAATTTAATTAAAATAGAGCAAATTTTAATTAAATTTTATCATTAAACTGACCAACATCGGGTGAGAGATCAAGTTCGCCTCCCGCTTTATATATATGATTACTATTATATCGGTGTCATGTTTAAAATAATAATAATAATATTATATTGATTTGATAAGAAGAAAGTCCCTTTCTTTATTGTTTGGATTGGAGCATAAATATTTGGCTAAGTTTGATGAAGAATCTTTTGCATGGTAGTGAGTTGCTTTCTCTCCCATCCGTCGTTCAATTGGAAAGTATATATATACCAATTCTCTTTCTTATATTAATTGATTTTCTCAGTGTTGGCGCGCATAAGAAAGCTATGTTATATGTAATTTTTTAATTTTTATAATAATAATAATAATAATGATAATGATGATGATTATGATATTTATATAATAGCTTAAAACTAAAGAGACAAATAATTTGTAAAATTATATCTTTATGAAAAAGTCCAAGGGGACCGTGTATGGGGACCGGAAATGGCGACCGGTCCAATTATTATTATTATTATTTTTTAAATTGTCTTTCAAATAATTTATAAGATTTATTAAATTAAAATTTTAAAAAGTGTTTTGGATGTCATTTGGATACATGTAAAAAATATGCCTGTATCCAAAAATACAGGCATATATTTTACATGTATTTTTTATTTACATGTAAAAAATACAAGCATATTTTTTACATGTATCCAAATGACATCCAAAATACTTTTTTCTATAAAAATTTCAATTCCAATAAATCTTATAAATTATTTGAAAGACAATTTAAAAAAAATAATAATAAAAAAAAAAAATTGAATCGATCGCCAATTCCGGTCCATACACAGTCGCCCCAGAATCACTCTATCTTTATCCTTCTGCAAAATATGAAAACCTTAATTAGAAAGGGTTATGTGCATGGGAATAGGTCAACCCTGTAGGACCCAATCAATCGGCCATGATAATACTATTCCCTCTCTCTCTCATAATATATAACATTTTACAGTTATACATAAAAATTAAGAAAATAATTATATAATAATAAAAATTAAAAAAATAATTGTATAACATTAAATATAATATTAATTATTGCATATTATCATTTACTATATACTTATCTCATACTATATTTCATCTCATAACATTTAATTTAATTTCCATAAATTGAAAAGTAATTTAAAAAGATTGTGATTAATTCTCCTAATTATATAAAAAGTCAAATAATTTAAAAAAAATAAAATTATCTAAAACAACATATATTATGAAAAAGAGCAAAAAGTAAGAATTATAGTTGGTTGTGTCTGAGATTTCTGTTCTAATTTTGATATGAGCATGGTAGATAGTGGGAACATTAGACTAATGATGTCCCTTTTATGTGTCTTGTTGACTTTCAAGCAAAACCTACCTTGCAACCAACTGCACCTGGCTCTAAAATCTACCTTTAGGTTTCTTCAATTTATGGCAATCCCCTAACCTTTATACCCTTTTCCCAAAATCCCATTTCACCATTTCAAGTTGGATCCCATTTTAACTATGGGATAAATAATATTTTGGTGACTGGACTAGGTTCAGTTTAATTGTGATTATCGAATTTTTTTTTATTACAATCGAATAACTGTACTCTCAAATATTACAAAATTGTCATTAATTTTAATTTCCGTTCAAAAACCAAACAGAAATGCTTAGTAGACTAACAGAATCCACGTGGCACTGAGGTGGCACGTAGGGTCCACTCCCATGTGGATCTGTAGTCAAATGTAATACTGACTTTTGGTTCTTATCTTGAGGTCAGAATTTTTTCATTGTGGTTCTAAATTTTTTTTTATAATCGAATAAGCATCTTTCTAAAAATTATAAAATGGTCATTACTTAAAAATTATTATTATTTAGAAATTATTATTATTTAAAAATGTTGAAATTATTATTACTTAAAATTATTATTTAAAAATGTTTGAAAGTCAATGTTGATCGATTCATCGTAATCAAGAAAAGAAAGGGGCTTTTCTTTTTAAATAATAAAATACTATTAATAATAATAATTTTAAAATAATAATAATAATAAAATACTATTAATAATAATAATTTTAATAATATGTAGAACTTGAATTGAAATTAATAGTATTGTATAACAATAATTTTAAAATAATAATAATAATAGTATTAATAATAATTTTAAATAATAATAAGAAAAATTAATTTTATAAAAATTTTAATTTTATAAAATTAATTGTATTTGGACCATAATCACAAAGACAAAAAAGTGTATTATCCCTTTAAACAAAGTGGAGTAGTAAAATTTATTATCTTTAAATAATAATAATAATAATAATAATAATAATAATAATAATAATAATAATAATTTCAAAATAATAATAATAGTAATAATAATAATTTTGAAATAATAATAATTTCAAATAATAATAATAATAATAATTTTTAAATAATAATAATTTCAACATTGACTTTCAACATTTTTAAATAATAATAATTTTTAAGTAATGATCATTTTGTAATTTTTGAGAATACAATTATTCGATTGTAACAAAAAAAGTTTCGGTAACCACAATGAAAATCGGACCCTAGTACAGTAACCAAAAAGTGTATTACATTTGACCACAGATCCACGTGGGAGTGGACCCTACGTGCCACCTCAGTGCCACGTGGATTCTGTTAGTCTACTAAGCATTTCCGTTTGGGTTTTGAACAGAAATTAAAATTAATGACCATTTTGTAATATTTGAGAGTACAGTTATTCGATTGTAATAAAAAAAGTTTCGGTAACCACAATGAAAATCGATCGAACCTTAGTACAGTAACCAAAACGTTATTTATCCCTTTAAACTATATATTAGTAAATGCTTTCTTACATGTAGACCTGGCAAAATATGGTTATGGGTTGGTTTTAGTTTTCAAAATATGGTTAACCAACCATTTAAGAACTAAAACCATATTAACCATTTTTAATATGGATAATGTGGGTTGGTGTGACGCCCCCAAAATTAGGTATACATCACCCATTCTGAGTCGCCAGATACATAGTACAAAAAATTCGAATCTGACTTCACTTATACAATTTGTTGAGGCAGTAGTATAGAATCGACCCACGATTAAGCTGTGAGTTTTAATACAAATGTATGTAACTCTCACGGTGCCTCGACCACAACCTTACAATGGTACTTTACATAAAAGTATAGTCAAAGACTGTTTTAGAAATTAAAATCTTTGGGAAGTGCTCAAGGAAACCTTCGTACATGGGAGGCCATACGTCTAGGTTATAATAGATATCATATAGTCACATAATTATCCTTGGTTGACCCAATAGACCCCAAAGAAAAACGAGAAGATTACTATCATCTTCTTTCCAATGGTGAGTCTTCTCTTGACATATAACTATCTCCACTTTGTCTCCAGTGAATATTATATTTCAAATAAACTCCAAGATCATATAGGTAGTGCTAGTAGATATATTCAACAAGTGGATCGCCTGACAACCCCTGTCTTATGATAACACGAGGTTGTATGTCATTAGACATCTTGTGTGATAGTGGCAAAACACCTTTCCAAAGTTGGGTTCGCCTCACCTATTTGATTCACCAAATATAACTACTAAATGATGTATAGAATCTGACACACTTTTCTATATTTGTTTAGGGAGAACCTCCATGACTAGAGACCAACATTACTATTCTCTGTTATCCCATTCGCCGACCCATTACACTCTTATTACACGAAAGGAATTGTGAAGCAAAAGGGTGAAACACAACTAACCCAATAAAGAATATCATAACTAAAGATAATTACATTATCAATAGCTTTCATCAATAATAACTCGAGATTTAGAACATATGGTAGATGATAAAACTTTTCAACCATAGTTGCATCGTGAACGAAGCGATCCATTAAAAGAGTCGAATAGACCATCGGTCTATTATCTTCTCCGTGTTAAAAGTCCACCAATAATGTTTTATCCACTAACATCAATCAACAATTCACATCCCGCGATCATATGAATAACTTCATAATCATAATTGTGATTACGAATTCCTTTTTACGCACCGGGACGAAGATAATTCTCATCACCTATCTTCACGAAATATCACAAATCATGGTTATACCAAATCACAATTCCTACTCATAATCATACTAATAAATTCATCTTTGCCTTCTTGCCAAAGATATACAACTATAAAACCAATAATCTTTGAGACTCGACTTAATAAATAATCCACATCATCGAATCACCCCACTTTACGGCGAGGATATTCGTTAATATCACATCCATGAATTATCCATGCACTTTCTGACGAGGATATTCATTATTATCACATCTATGAATTAATATTTCATTCTTTGAGACTCGGCTCGATAATTAATCTACATCATCGAATCATCCACCGCTTTTCTGGGCCAAAGATATTCTTTAGTATCACGACCACGAATTATCCATGCACTACGGGCCAAAGATAATCGTGTTTTCATCAACCAGTCTGATCATGCCATAAAATAATTCATCTTTTGCACCCTTGGCGAAGAGAATCCATAGCCGTAATCATACCAAAAGCATCCATCAATGCACTACGGGCGATGAGGACTTTTTCATTAATATCCTGACCACAAATTATCCATACACTTCTAGGCCAAAGATAATCATGTTTTTATCAGCGGTCCACGATCATGCTATAAAAACAATTCATTTTGCACCCTTGGCGAAGAGAATCCATAGCCATAATCATACCAAAAGCGTCCATCAATGCACTACGGGCGATGAGGACTTTTACCACGTCATTTGTAACATTACGGTCATGATTATCTGAATAATCCACAGTGGTAATCATACCAAGTCCATCTATGCACTACATGCCCACGAGATGACTTTCAACAAAATATAAATATGAGGATGATGACAATGATATAAGAATTGATAAAACAAGTTCAAAATTAATTTAACGAGAACTAATAACGTCTCATTTACTCGTAACTAGATTATTTTTATAAAAAATACCAAATCAGTCCCAAAAATTATTCTTTTAAGGGATTAAGTATAATATAGTCCCATATTGAACATATATTTTTCTCGAAATTTTTAAAATTCATTTACTATTTTTCAAAAATCAATTTCTAATTAATTCCTTAAGAAATTAGCTACCTTAAGTTTAACTCCAAAAATTCCCAAATCTTAGCAGGATCTTACACATGTTAACGTGATCTTCCAGTTTAAATTTCATGGTCATCGGAGTTATAGAACTCCGGTTATAGCGTTTTTCATCGGAAAAACCTAAATATTGAAATGGTCACAACTTGCTCATTTTAAGTCAGAATGAGCTCAGTTTTGGACAGGAGGTACTTTATACCATATAATTTCATGTCCCAAAAGGTCAGAATTTTTCTCACAAATTAAGTAGCCGAAACAGCCCTTTTAAATTTCTGGGCAGTAGCATTTTTCTCTTTTGCAGCTTTTGACTCCTTTGCTAAAGTCAGTCCACACGAAAATCTACAACACCTTTTACAGTGATTCCACTCGGATAAGTTACAAAACTCATAGATCTAACTCTAGAACTTGACCTCACTCAAAAATTCAAAATATAATAGGAGATATGGTCAATTGAATTTTATATTCCGTTTTCACCAAAATCTGATTTTTAACTCTTTGTGATTTCTAAGAAACTTTCATGTTTTCACATAATAACCAACATAACTCATCATAACACTTACTAATACTCAAAACATATGAGGACATCATGTATATGACTGAGATCATTTCCACAATTTAATAAGGAATGAATACACATGATCATTCACCGTGCATGTGGTAATCCACATGAGGCAGTCATTTCAACGAATAATAAAGAATGGAATAACAAGAGGATTCACCATGTAAATGCGATAGACTTGCACGACATATGTTATTCTCAACGAGAATAATAAATAATGGAACCGGTCCCAATGAGCGGCGAACGCGCATGTGACATGATATTCCATAGAATAATAAAAAATGGAATAACGTAGAGAATTTCACCAAGTATATAAGAAGAATTTCACAAGGTAGCATTATCTGAGGTTATTCAACGAATAATAATAAAAAATGGAATAACGAAGTTCTCTTCATGGATAAGAAAAGAAATAATACTCCCTACCTTGGAAAAAGCTGGATCTTTGGAATAGTGAGGTAGCAGACTTCTCTTCTTCTTTCTATCTATAATTTCTCTCTATAATAATCGCTCTAAACTTTTGTGAATTGGTGAGAAATGAAGGAAGAATGAACTTCTATTTATAGGAAAATATAGTTTCGATAATTACACATTTTGGGGCTCGAAAAATTACAGTACAATACCTCCAACTTTTCTTTCATTTTTAATTTAGTCCTGCAAGTATTATCAAACTTGCACAACCTCCCTAATAGTAAATAATGTGAATCAATAGTTTAATCATGTGAATCAATAGTATAATCATGTGAAAAATATGAATTACAGTATAGTACCTCCATCTATACCTCCATTTTTAACTTAGTCATGCAAGTATTATCAATCTTGCACCAACTCCCCTAATAGTAAATAATGTGATTCAATAGTACACACATGTGAACAAATAGTTATATAAGTATGTGAATTAGTAACAATTAATTACTCATTTATCCGATAAATTACCCGATTTATCAATATAACCCCTAGACATCAATTATCATCGGAATAGATGTCGATTTCCACTAACACTAATAATCCCAACACAATGGAACTATCAAAATTTATTTTTAATCAACACAACTTATTCATCATTAATATTATAACTCACAATATTTAACAACTAGGTCGTTTCCAGGAAAGAGGGGGCTTTCCGATAAGGATTTCTCCTTATTGGCGCGCAATTAGGTGACCAAACCTCTCCTTGACAGAACTTCTAGACATTGTCAATATTGTAAATAATAATATGAATAACTTTGTCGTCTCAATTATTGATTTAATAATAATAAATATTATGCAGATGATACTGTGACAATAATTGAATCAATAATATGAGAGATATGATGCAACAATTATTGTAGCAATAATTGAGTATAACTAAGTGACTTCTCATGTAAGCATCAATAATCAATACCGTGTGCTACTATGCAACCACGCGTATTACTATACTTTTAACACCGAGTGTTTCAACAGTTTTAACGGTAACACTTTCGCAGTTATTTTTATAAAAGATAATTACATGCGTTTTCTAACTACGACAATACTTAGTTGTGGGGTCCACCAATGATTGTGTCGTCGTCATGATATTCTCAAACAAAAGAATATTCCCAGAATAAACGAATATTTTATAACAACTTGCATACTTTGCAAAATTTATAAATACTACCCACAACTATAACATTATATCAAATTCACTCCATAATATAAAAAAAATAAAAAATTATTTCGAGAAAATTAAATATTTATTCATAAAATCTGGGGTCTCACAGTTGGAACCATATGGTTATGGTTAAAAACCATATTAACCATTTTAAGATATTTTGACTTTTAAACAAAATTTTTAAAAATAAAATTAATATATCTATAGATAGAGAGACGGATATAAGAGGTGGGTAGGGGTAGAGGGTGTGAGGTGTATACATAATCGCTTAGTATTATTTTTTTTTTGGGGAGTGGTGGGTGGGTGGGGGTAAGGTGGGGTGTGTGGGGGTAGGGGGTGGGGTAAGGGTGGAGTAGGGGTAGGGGTGGGTGGGGTGGGGTGGGGTGGGTGGAATGTATACATAATCACATAATATTATTTTTTGTGGAGGTAGAGGTAGGTGTGGGGTGGGGTGGGGTGGGTGGGGTAAGGGGTGTATACATAATCACATAATATTTGTTTTAATGGGGGTGGGGGTGGGGGTGGGGTGGGTGGGGTGTATATATAATCACATAATATATTTTTTTTATGGAGGTGAGTGGGGTGGGTGGGGTGGGGTGAGGGGTGAGTGTGGGGTGGGGTGGGGTGAGGTAGGTGGGGTGGGGGTGGGTGGGGGTGGGTGTGGGGTGTGTATACATAATCACATATATATTTTTTGTGGGTGGGTGGGTGGGGGTGGGTGGGGGCTGGGGGTGGGGGACGGGTGGTAAGGGATGTATACATAATCACATAATATTTTTTTTTGGTGGAGTGGTGGATTGGGGTGGGGTGGGGTAGGGGGTGGGGTGGGGTGGGTGGTTGAGTTTCTTGAATCTATCTAATAAAATACAAATGATTTTGAATTTTCCGCTCATTGAATAAATCATCTGGGCCGTTCAAAGTTTGAGATAAATCTCACCGTCCATACAGTGCCGGAGACACGGGACTAAGCTAGTATGTAAATATGGGTGGAAAAACTTTTGATTTGGATTTGGAATAAAATATGGGTCGAAAAATGGTTAACCGGGTTGGAACTATATTTCTTTTTAAAAATATGGTTCCAAACTTTAACCAACCCAAATAAATAAAAACAGTTAACCAACCCATTTAGTTCCAGTTAATATGGGTTGACCCGGCAGTTAACCAACTATATTGCCAAATCTACTTACATATAAAGGTCTTATATAGGGAAAGTGTAAGACCCCAACTTTTATGAATAAAGATAAATTTTCTATAAATATCATTTTTGAATATTATGGAATGAATTTGATATAATGTTATAGTTGTGGTAATATTTATAAATTTTGCAAAGTCTTGTGAGTTGTTATATAATATTCGATTGGTGGGAATATTCGTTTTAACAGGGAATATTCAGTATAACGACACAATCATTGGTGGACCCCACAACGGAATTATTGTTGGATTGAGAAAATAACAAAAATACTTTATGAAAATAACGGCGGAAGTTTTACTGTTAATTGTTGAAACACCCGTGTTAAAAGAAATGAATGTCTGGCGTAGTTGCAGTTAGAGTAGCACGATATTGATTATTGATGCTTACGTGAGAAGTTACTCGATTTTGTTCAATTATTATTACGATAATTCTTTGCATAGTATCTCACGTTATTTGATTCAATTATTATCAATATTTTATAATCAATAATTGAGATGACAAAGTTATTAATATTATTATTTGCAATATTAACGATGTCTGTAAGTTACATCGAGGAGAGGTTTGGTCACCTAATTGCGCCTTGATGGGGAGAAATCCTTATTGAAAGCCCTCTTTCACGGGAGCGACACAGTCGATTAATATTGTGAATTATAATAATGATAATGAGTTTTGTTTTATTAGACTAATAGTAAATTTTTTTATATAAAATGCAAATACTTTTATAAAGTTATCTATTTTATTAGACAATAATTAGAATATATTATATTTTATTATGCATAGTATTTGCATAGTGCTGCGTAGTGTTTGCATAGTAAAATCTTTTTATATAAAATAGAATACTTTTATAAAGTTATTCGTTTTATTAGATTATAAATAGAATATATTATATTTTATTGTAAACCAATCTGGACCGTCTCAGCTTAAAAATAAATCAATCTAGATCGTTCATGAATTAGTTACTATGCGATCCATTTCTTCTATAAATAGAAGCTCATTCCTTCATTATTTTTTACTTAATTCAACAAAACTCTGAGAGAGAAACTATAGAGAGAGATCTTCTTCTATAATCTTGAGTGTATTTCTTTAGAGTTTAAGAAAGCTTTGAGCGTAGTGCAAGTTTTCTTTGATTATATCTGTAAGACCCCAACTTTATGAATAAAGATTAAATTTTCTCGAAATATATTTTTGAATATTGTGGTGTGGTTTTGATATAATGTTATAGTTGTGGGTAATATTAACAATTTTTACAAAGTACGCAAGTTGTTATATAATATTCAATTGGTCGGGGAATATTCGTTTTAACAGAAAATATTCGTACAATGGCACAATCATTGGTGGACCCCCACAATGGAATTATTGTCGGATTGAGAAAACGATAAAAATACTTTATGAAAATAATAAATGAAGTTTTACTGTTAATCGTTAAACACCCGTTGTTAAAAGTCTACAAGATGTCTGCGTGGTTGCGTAGTAGCACACGATATTGATTATTGATGCTTACGTGAGAAGTCACTCAGATTATACTCAATTATTACTACGATGAATTCTTTGCATCATATCTCTCATATTATTGATTCAATTATTGTCACGATTATCATTTGCATAATATTTTATATTATTAAATCAAAATTGAGGCAACAAAGTTATTCATATTATTATTTGCAATATTGACAATGTCTAGAAGTTACATCGAGGAAAGGTTTGGTCACCTAATTGAGCGCCAATAAGGAGAAATCCTTATCGAAAAGCCCCTCTTTCACAGGAACGGCTGGTTGTTAAATATTGTGAGTTATAATATTAATGATGAATAAGTTGTGTTGATTAAAAATGAATTTTGATAGTTCTATTGTGTTGGGATTATTAGTGTTAGTGGAAATCGACATCTATTCCGATGATAATTGATGTCTAGGGGTTATATTGATAAATCGGGTAATTTATCGAATAAATGAGCAATTAATTGCTACTAATTTGTGACGCCCCCAATATAGGTATACATCACCCATCTTGAGTCGCCAGATACATGGTACAGAATACAAATACAACTTAATTATACAACTATTGTGTAAAGTACGACAAAACATAAGCTGTGAGTTTTAATATAAATATTGTCGTCTAGACAATATTCAAACTAATATTATTACATTTATTTTCCACTATTTCACTGAATAGTGAGAACTACTAATGCTATCATCTGGTCCGTCACTCTGTTCCCCGACTAGTCCCTGCTACATTCTCATTTCCTGAAGAGAATAATAAAAGTAAAAGGGTGAGCTCAACTAGCCCAGTAGAAAATATTATGACTAAGATAATGCGAGATATATTATCGTTAGCCTTGAAACAAAGTGTTAAGCGATACTGATATAACAACCATCAAGTTTAACTGCGCAGCTGAACAAGCGATCCATTAAAAGAGTCAAGTAGAGAATAAAATCTACAATCTTTTATGATTTAAAAGGTTTTTCATCACTTTTATCGATGGGACTCGACAATAAATAATCCACATCATCGAATCACCCCCAACCTTTCTGGCGAGGATATTCTTTAGTATCCGACCACAATTATCCATGCACTTCTTGGCCAAGAATATTTGTGTATTCAATAATGGTCATGATCATGCCAACAACAATCCATCAATGCACTACGGGCGAATGAGGACTTTTACCACATCATTTGTAACATTACGGTCAAATGATTACAATGAATAATCCTCGTCATAATCATACCAAGTCCATCTATGCACTATAGGCCACGGATGACTTTCAACAAAATATAAACATGAGGATGATGACAATGATATAAGAGTTCAATAAAACAAGTTCAAAATTATTTTATCCGAGAACTAATAACATCCAAATTGTCAACATGATCTTTGCTTTGTAGAGTAAAATTCAAGAATGCTCGGAAGAATATTTTCATGAAAAGATCTTTGGATGAAGCGCTTGAATATCAAGGATATTCCACTAATTTCATGGAGTATAGAAGTCAAAACTTTAACCAACCGAGTATAATAAGGAATGGAATAAAAAAGAAATCACCGGTATCGCGATAGATCATGACAGCGAGTTATTCCAACGGAATAATAAATAACGGAATCAGTCCTACAGTAAAATACACAAACATGATATTCCAATGTAATAATAAAGATAGAATCAGTCCCAAGTAAAAAACGCATGCATGTGATATTCCAATGAATAATAAAGATGAGAATCGGTCCGCGTAGAACGCATGCAGACGGATATTCCAACAGAATAATAAAAAAGCGGAATCGGTCCGCGTAAAAGCGCATGAGCGTGATATTCCAATGTAATTACCAACATCGAATTCCGATTTTTTGCCGGTGTTGATCGGCATATTTCTTACATCATCATCATGCGCCTATCAATCTTGCTCGAATCACCTTAATTGTAAGACCCCAACTTTTTGAATAAAGATTAAATTTTCTCGAAATATATTTTTGAATATTATGGTGTGGATTTGATATAATGTTATAGTTGTGGGTAATATTTACAAATTTTGCAAAATACATGCAAGTTGTTATATAATATTCTATTGGTGGGGAATATTCATTTTAACGAGGGAATATTAAATACAAACGACACAATCATTGGTGGACCCCACAACGGAATTATTATCGGATTGAGAAAATGACAAAAATACTTTATGAAAATAACGGCGGAAGTTTTACTGATTAACCTGTTGAAACACCCGTGTGTTAAAAGTGCGATGATGTCTGGCGTGGTTGCATAGTAGCACACCTGTATTGATTATTGATGCTTATGTGAGAAGTCACTCGGTTATACTCAATTATTGCTACGATAATTCTTTGCATCATATCTCTCATATTATTGATTCAATTATTGTCACGATTATCATTTGCATAATATTTTATATTATTAAATCAATAATTGAGACGACAAAGTTATTCATATTATTATTTGCAATATTGACAATGTGCTAAGTTACGACAATGAGAGGTTTGGTCACTGAATTGCGCGTGCGATAAGGAGAAATCCTTATCGGAAAGCCCCCTCTTTCTTGGGAACGACCTGATTGTTAAATATTGTGAGTTATAATATTATTGATGAATAAGTTGTGTTGATTAAAAATGAATTTTGATAGTTCCATTGTGTTGGGATTATTAGTGTTAGTGGAAATCGACATCTATTCCGATGATAATTGATGTCTAGGGGTTATATTGATAAATCAGATAATTTATCGGATAAATGAGTAATTAATTATTACTAATTCACATGCTTATATAACTATTTGTTCATATGTGTGTACTATTGAATCACATTATTTACTATTACGGGAGTTGGTGCAAGATTGATAATACTTGCATGACTAAGTTAAAAATAGAGGTATAGATGGAGTACTTATACTGTGTAATTCATATTTTTTACATGATTATACTATTGATTCACATGATTGAACTATTGATTCACATTATTTACTATTAGGGGAGGTGGTGCAAGTTTGATAATACTTGCAGGACTAAATTAAAAATAAAAGAAAAGTTGGAGGTATTGTCTTGTAATTTTTCGAGCCCCAAAACGTCTGATTATCGAAACTATATTTTTCTATAAATAGAAGCTCATTCTTCCTTCATTTCTCACCAATTCACAAAAGCTTTAGAGCGATTATTATTGAGAGAAATTATAGAGAAAAGAAGAAGAGAAGTCTGCTACCTCACTATTCCAAAGATCCGGTTTTTCCAAGGTAGGGTATTATTTCTTTCTTATCCATGAAGAGAACTTACATTATTCCATTCTTTATTATTCTATTAGAATAACTTTGTATACGCTGAGCTACCCTATACTTGGTGAAATTCTTACATTATTCCATTCTTTATCATTCTATTGGAACATCCATGCATGACGTTTACAATTTGACCGGTTCCTTCTTTATTGAATATCACATGCATGCGTTCTCTACGCCGGACCTAATTTCGTCTTTATTATTACATTGGAATATCACATGCATGCGTTTCGCCAGATCTGATTCCGTTATTTATTATTACATTGGAATAACTTTTGCTGTCTGCGGCTCGCGTACTGGTGATTTCTTTTGTTATTCCATTCCTTGTTATACTCAGTTCGTTAAATTTTGACTTCTATACTCCATGAAATTAGTTGAATATCCTTGATATTTACGCTTCATCCAGTATCTTTTCATGGAAATATTCTTCTGAGCATTCTTGAATTTTACTCTAAAAGCGATATCATGTTGACAATTTGGACATTATTAGTTCTGTATAAATTAATTCTTGAACTTGTTTTATTGAATTCTTATATTATTGTCATCATCCTCATGTTTATATTTTTTGAAAGTCATCATGGCTGTAGTGCATAGATGGACTTGGTATGATTATGACCAGGGATTATTCGGTGTAATCATGACCGTAATGTTACAAATGATGTGGTAAAAGTCCTCATTGGCCCGTAGTGCATTGATGGAAAGTTGTTGGCATGATCATGACCATTAATGAATACACAAATATTCTTGGCCTGTAGTGCATGGATAATTGTGGTCGTGATACTAAAGAATATCCTTGGCCGTAGTGCAGGGGTGATTCTATGATCTGGATTATTTATTAAGCTGAGTCTCAGCGATAAAAGTGATGAAAAACCTTTTCAATCATAAAAGATAGTAGATTTTATTCTCTACTTGACTCTTTTAATGGATTGCTTGTTCCGCTGCAGTTAAACTTGATGTTTGTTATATTGTATCAGTTTAACACTGTTTAAGGCTAATCATAATATATTCTGCATTATCTTAGTCATAATATTTCCTACTGGGCTAGTTGAGCTCACCCTTTTACTTTCATTGTTCTCTTCAGGAAATGAGAACGTAGCAGGGACTAGTCGGGGAACGGAGTGGCGGACCAGTTGATAGCATTAGTAGTCCTCACTATTCAGTGAAATAGTGGGAAAATAAATGTAATAATATTGAATTTGAGTTTGTATATTGTCTAAACGACAATATTTGTATTAAAACTCACAGCTTATGTTTAGTCGTACTTTGCACGACAGTTGTATAATTAAGTTGTATTTGTATTCTGTACCATGCATTTGGCGACTCAGAATAGGTGATGTATACCTGTTTTGGGGGCGTCACAATATCCTCGCCCTACCAGTCAAAATACTCTTCTTTTACGGTAATGGATATTATTTGTTGTACTCATTAGGGGTATTCCTTCTTTCTTATTGGTGAAATTCTTTTGTTATTCCATTTTTATTATTACATTGGAATAACTTTTGTATATCTGGATACCTATACTTGGTGAAATTCTTACATTATTCAATTATTTATTATTACATTTGGAACATCACATGCATGCGTTTCACGCATGACTTTGTTCCGTTGTTTATTATTACATTGGAACATCACATGCGTGCGTTTACGCATGACTGGTTCCATTATTTATTATTCTATTGGAATATCCTTCTATGCGTTTTCTGCGTGACTGATTTCATTATTTATTATTTTGTTCGAATATCCTATCGGTGCGTTTTATTTACTGACTGGTTCCATTATTTATTATTACATTGGAATAACCCGTACATGCGATTCATCGCATGCCCGGTGATTTCTTTTGTTATTCCATTCTTTATTATACTCGGTTGGTTAAAGTTTTGACTTCTATACTCCATGAAATTAGTGGAATATCCTTGATATTTGCGCTTCATCTAGTATCTTTTCATGAAAATATTCTTCTGAGCACTCTTGAGTGTTACTCTACAAAGAAGTATCATGTTGATAATTTGGACATTATTAGTTCCTGGATAAATTAATTCTTGCACTTGTTTTATTGAATTCTTATATCATTGTCATCATCCTCGTGTTTATATTATGTTAAAAGTCATATGTGGCCTGTAGTGTATAGATGGACTTGGTATGATTATGACAAGGGATTATTCGGTGTAATCATGACCGTAATGTTACAAATGATGTGGAAAAAGTCCTCATTGACCCGTAGTGTATTGATGGACAGTTGTTGGCATGATCATGACCATTGATGAATACACGAATATCCTTGGCTGTGGTGCATGGATAATTTGTGGTTGTGATACTAATGAATATCCTTGGCCATAGTGCAGGGATGATGTGAATTATTTATTAAGTTGAGTCTCAGCGATAAAAGTCATGAAAAACCTTTTAAATCATAAAAGATAGTAGATTTTATTCTCTACTTGACTCTTCTAATGGATTGCTTGTTCCTCTGCAGTTAAACTTGATGTTTGTTATATTTTATCAGTTTAACACTGTTGAAGGCTAATGATAATTTATTCTACATTATCTTAGTCATAATAGGTGATGTATACCCATTTTGGGGGCGTGACAGTTGGTATCAGAGCTTAGGGATATGATCCCTGGCTAAGATGTGAGAATAGAACTAGGAGGGAGAGCGAAATTCCTTCGCTAGTATGACCTACCTAAGTTTATTTGGTATTTAATTGGTCGGTCGAATATAGGGATAATATGTTACATTGTCAATTAACCTTTGTTTTACGAGATTATCTGAAAATGACATCCAAGAATGTTGAGAATAGTAATGGAGCACAAAGTGACCGTTGATTCACCACATATCAATAATCAAGATAATGTGCATCAGGAAGGCGACAATCCTCATGCAAACAACAACACTGACCAAATGATGAATGATGGAATATTCAGAGGCTTTATGCAATTCATATAACAACGGAAAGAGAGAGGGCTCTGTCCAAAATATAGGTGGAAACACTGGAAACTCTCGGATGGTCACCGCTAAACAGTTTAAAGAGCTGGGACCACCGGAGTTTAATGGAGAGCCAAAACCACTTAAGGCGGAAGCATGGATAAAGCAGATAACCAAGATATTTGATGTCTTGGGATGCTCAGAGAGCAAAAGGTTCCCTTCTCGCCTTTTATGTTGCGAGGAGGCGCCCCAAAATAGGTATACAACACCCATTACGAATCGCCAAATACATGGTATAGAAAGCAAACTACAACTTCATAATCTGATTGTCGTGCAAAATACGACAACACACATACTATGAGTTTAAATACAAATATTGTCTTCTAGACAATATCCACACTCAAATAAGTCCTCATTACAATTATTCAAACACTATTTTACGAAATAGTGAGGATATTTGCTAAAACATCTTTCTAGAACCATCACTCCATTACCCATTAGTTCTTGCTTGTGTTTCTCACCTCTTGAGAAAAAAATGGAACAAAAAGGAAAAGGGTGAGCTCAACTAGCCCGATAAAGAATATTATGACTAAGATAATATACAACAAATTATCGTTAGTCTTCAACGAGGAAAAATTTGATAAAATATAATAGACAACAAGTTTTAGATCAACAAGCTGCAATGAAACATCAATCCATTAGAAGAGTCGAGTAGAGAATGAGTTCTACTATCTTCTAAGATTTAAAAGTCCATCATCAATTTTATCCTGTAACAACAATCAATATACATCTTTAATCAATATTCATCTTTTACACTTCTGAGCCAAAGATATTCATTTGTATCACCAGGTTGGTCATGTTTCATCTCAACACTGTTCATCTTTGCACTTCTACGGGCCAAATATATTCATCGATTAATCATTTATCTTTTTTACTTTCTGGTAGAAGATATTTAGTAATATCATCATTTAGGGTGAGGATGATGAAAAATATTTTAAAGAAAAGCGAATCCGGTGAGACGGAAGGACAAATAGTAGGGATTAGTATAACAGTTTATCGAAGATCAATAATACTCCATAATAACCAATTTTGAAGCAAAATTCAAGAATAAAGATCAAAACATGGATCTGATCAAAGATAGTAACCATAATAGACATCTTGGACAAAAAGAAAAAAATTTCATTTTTAGGTGAATAGTGTTAGTGATTAAGTGAATAGTGTCGTATCGTGAATAGTGCTTATCGTGAATAGTAACCCCAACACAAAAAGTTCCAAATTTGATAAAAAGTTCATACCAACATTTTGGTATAATGATATTGAAGAAAATATCATTTTAAGAAGAATATAACACCCTTTACCTCAAAATATCGATTACTTGATCGGAATATCGGTATAAAATTTGAAGAAAACTTGCACTTGATGAATAAAACTCACAAAGTATCTAAATACTCACAAAATACCTCGATAATCTAGAGAGAAAGAGAGAAAGCTTATGTTTACGGTGTGATTTTCAATTCTAACTTAGCCCTCTATTTATAGGAAAATGTTAGCAGACTTGACTGCAACACGATGGCTTTACTACTACTATTTCCACCCCACCACATTTGAAATAAAATTCAACACATTTCTTCACCAACCACAAGTGGGGCCCACTCAATTCTAAATTTTCCACCAAAATGCTAAATTATATACTTGACAATTTTGAAACCAGTCACCTCTTAAAATTCATAAACAAATCATCGTTCATTTTAGCGGTTCAAAATTTGTGGACATATACTCAACTTATATATGTATAACATATCCAAAAATTACAATGATCAACGGTCGGATTAAAAATTATAACTCATGTAATATATCTCAAAAATCTTTGGTTTAATTTTTAATACCTCCATTCAAACAAAAATCTTGATAAAACACCTCAACATTAACTCCTTCATTTTTAACCACAATAAATATATCCAACATTTATATCCACATAAAATAAATATTTCCTTATCATATGAATCAATAATTAATTATTCACAAATAATATTATAAAATCACATTTATGATAACGGTAGTAGTTCCGGGAAAGAGGGGCTTTCGATAAAATTTCTCCTTCTTGGCGGCGCAATTAGGTGACCAAACCTCTCCTTGTGAAACTTTCTAGACATTGCCAATAATGCTATCTAATAATATTATTCAAATAATATGAATTATTGATCGATAATGGGAAATCTTGTCGGTGACAATTATTGAAACAACAATAATAATATAAAATATCAACGCATGACAATTATTGAATCGATAAAATAAAATATTGAGCGATAACTCTTTGTAACAATTATTAAGTAGTAACTTCTTACGTAAGGATCAATAATTCATCAATCTTGTGCATCCACGCGCGTATTATTGTATTTTAACCACCGGGTATTCAACGATGTTAGCAGTAACAACTACTGTAGTTATTTATAAAAACTCAAACTTGTCGTTTTTTTCATCGTACAATTGTTACATTATGGGGCCCATAAATGATTGCTGTGTCGTCGTATAATATTCCACAAATGAAGAATATTCCACGACCAAATGAATATTTTCCAAACAATGATGATTATTTTATAACCACTTGCATATTTTGCAAAATTTGCACATTTCACCCATAACGAGAGAATTATATCAAATTAATACCTTATTATTCACAATAATAATTAGAGGAAATTGATTTTATTTATAATAAGTTGGGGTCTTACAACCTCCCTCCTTATGAAATTTCGTCTTCGAAATTGACATACGTACACAGTGTTTGAAAAGGTGAGGATACCTCGCTTTCATTTACGATTCCAACTCTCGGTCATTTCTTGATAGCATGGTTTCTCCACAAAACCTTAACTTGTGGTATAACCTTGAGTGCGTGGGACATGCTCTTTCTATCCAAGATCTTAACAGTACTTCTTCGTCGTTAAATCTTGACTATCTCTCGTCTGGTTCTAACGATAATATGGTTCGGATCTTTCACATATTTATGAAGCATGGATATGTGAAAAACATTATGAACACGAGACATACTTGGAGGTAATCTTGAGTCTATAGGCCACATTTTCTATTCGGTCGAGAATCTCAAATGGACCAACAAATCATGGATTGAGCTTTCCTCTTTTTCCAAATCTTGTAACTCCCTTCCATGGAGCAACACGTAACAATACATGATCTCCATATTAAACTCCACGTCCTTTCTATGAAGATCGGCATAACTCTTTTGTCGATCTTGTGAGGTTTGAATCGTTGTCGAATCATTTGGATCTTTTCGTAGTCGTGCGTCCCAATTACGTCCCAACAACGTTTGCTTCTCCCACCTCGTCCCGACATCTTGAGAAGCGACACTTTCATCCATATAACGCCTCAAATGGAGCCATGCCTTATACTTGCTTGATAAGCTGTTGTTGTAGGAGAATTCCACGATTGATGAAGTACTTATCCCAACTTCCTTTAAAATCTAGGACACAAAGTCTTAATAGATCTTGAGGTTTGAATAGTCCTCTCGATTGTCCGTCCGTTTGAGGATGGTATCTTTGAAGCCAATAAATAAATCCGTGCCCATAGCTTTACGCAAGCTAACCCCAAAATCGTGAAGTGAATCTTGGGTCACGATCCGAAACTATGGATCTTGGCATGCCATGCGATCTCACAATCTCATTCACGTACATACTGAGCAAGGCGTTCAAGGAATAAGTCTCACGTATAGGTAAGAAATGGGCGGACTTGGTTAATCTATCAACAATAACCCAAATCGCATCTATGCCTTGAGAAACTTTGGGAAGACACATGAAAAATCCATAGTAATGTGTTCCCACTTCCATTTGAATCTCAAGTGGTTGTAATGGACCCTTTGGCACTTGATGCTCCACCTTTACACGTTGACAAATTAAACACCTCGAGATAAACTCGCGATCTCTCTCTTCGTATTGTTCCACCAAAATGTATGTGAATATCATGATACATTTGGTACTCCCGAGATGGATTACAAGCGGTGTGTTGTGTGCCTCCATCATGATTCTATGCTTCAAGTCAGAATCGTTAGAAACACAAAGTCTGGAGTTGAATCTAAGTATTCCTTCTTCATCGATTCTTGCTTCTGGAATAGCACTTTCTTGCACTTTCTTCTTCATACGCATCGGCTCCATGTCCGTAGCTTGGCTTGACGACTTTAACTTTATCGATTAAAGTCGGTTCTACTCATATATTCGCCATCATCATGTGGATCCCTAGAGTCTTTAATTCTACCTCCATCCTTTGCAAGTCATACAGAATGGGCCTTTGCATTGACAATATCGCACTCGTACTCGCATATGATCTTACTCACTCGATAAATCTACTACTTCGTTAACTTTTCGGGGATGATATTGAATGGTGTGATCGTAATCTTTCAATAGTTCGAAGCCAACGTCGTTCTTGCATGTTGAGTTCTTTTTGGGTGAAGAAATATTTGAGGCTTTTATGGTCCGTATAAATCTCCACTTTCTCCCCATACAAGTAGTGTCTCCAAATTTTCAGCGCGAATACAACTGTTGCCAACTCTAGATCATGAGTAGGATAATTCCTCTCATATTCTTTGAGTTGTCGTGAGGCATAGGCTATGACTTTCCCATGTTGCATGAGAACGCATCCTAACCCTTTGCACGAAGCATCATTTGTATATATAAAATCCATCCGTACTAGATGGTATTGCGAGAACAGTGTTAAAATGAGTCTCCTCTTGAGCTCTTGGAAACTCTTCTCACATTCCTCGCTCCATCACAAATTTTGTATCTTTCCGTCGTCAGTGAGTTAGCGGAGTAGCGATTCGAAAAATCCTTCCACGAATCTCGATAATAACCAATTAAGCCCGAAAAGCTACGCATTTTGATCACAAACTTTGGTTGCTCCCAACTTTGTCTTTGCTTGATCTTCGTGGGTCAACGGATACTCCATGTTTTGACACCACGTGCCCAAGGAATGCTACTTCCTCAAGCCAGAACTTGCATTTCTTCAACTTGGAATAAAGTTTGTTTTCACGAAGCCTTTCAAGTATTAGCTTCAAATGGTGCTCATGATCTTCACGACTTTTGGAATAGATGAGGATGTCATCAATAAAGACAACAATAAACTGATCTAAATATTCCTTGAATACACGGTTCATCATATCCATGAAAGCGGCGGGAGCATTAGTCGATCCAAAAGACATGACTAAGAATTCATAATGCCGTCTGGGGAGTTACGAAGGCGGTCTTTGGAATATCCTCAGTTTTAATCTTCAGCTGATGATATCCAGAACGAAGATCAATCTTTGAAAAGAATTGTGCTCCTCACAACTGGTCAAATAGGTTATCAATGAGAGGTAGCGGATACCTATTCTTGATGGTGACATGGTTTAATTCTCGGTAGTCAATACAAAGTCGCATACTCCCGTCTTTCTTCTTTACGAATAAAATAGGAGCACCCCAAGGAGATGTACTAGGATGAATAAAACCTATGTCTAATAATTCCTGTTGTTGGAATTTTAACTCCTGTAGTTCAATAGGAGCCATTCGATATGGGGTTTTAGAAATGGGTTTTATGTGCAGGCTTAAGGTCGATAAAGAATTCAACATCACGTTACGGGGTAGGCAGGGAGTTCTTGAGAAATACATCGGAAATTCTCTAACAATGAAATATTATTCAAATCGACTTGTCTTTGTTCAAATCCATAACATGGGCTAAGAAAGATTGACATCCGTTTTTCAATAAACGAATAGCTTTATGGCTTGATATGATAGTGGTGATTTTAGTGGTTTTGTTGTTTGAATTAAATATGACGGGTTGGTTAGGAATATGAAAACTAACAACCTTACGAAAACAATCAATTTTGGCATGATGAGTGGTTAACCAATCAATTCCTAAAATCACATCAAAAGCAAGTATCTTTAAAGAGATAAGATCAACAGGTAATGTGATAGTGCCAACTTGGATCATGCAAGATTTATAAACGTAGATGTAATGAAGGTTTCACCAACGGAGTTTCAACGAGATAAGTCGAAAGTCCAATTTCTCGGAGTCAAGTTTAAACGTTGAGCACAAGCAGGAGAGATAAAAGAATGGGTAGAACCGGTACCTAGTAATGTATAAACTTCGCAAGAATTCAAGATTAGCTTACCCGTAATCACCTCGTTCGGGTTCCTCGCATTTTGGCCAGTCACGACAAACGCTCTTCCAAGAACCGTTGATTTTGACTTATCCGGGACAACCCTTGGAGTCACCATCCCCGTTGAACTTGGTTTTGCTATAGAACAATCCTGAGCTATGTGGCCTTCCTTTCCACAGTTGTAACATACCTTGGATTGTTGTGGGCGGTTTGGTGATGATATCCCTCTTTCCGCATTTGTAACATCTAACTGCGGTCGTTCTCTCTCCCCTAGAATTTGTTGTTGGTCTTTGTCTTCTTCTTGATGTCTTCCGTCATTGTTGAATCTCCTCTTTAAAATTTCCACTTGACTCACCTCTCCTATTATCATAGCCACGATGACCACCCGAGTGGTTACCGCCTTTGTTAGTATTTTTCCTCCTCGTTGGTTATCATCGCTCGATGATGACTGTCCTTAAATTATGACCACAGTTGTGGTCCCTCGGTTGCACATACTCATTATCTCGCTCTAATAATTGAGCCTGTTTTACAACATCTGAATATAAAGAAAACTTTATGAGATATAAGATATTGTCGATCTCTCGGCTTTAGACCTCTCGAAACATCATTGTCATTCGTTCCTCATTTTTGACCAAATAAGGTGCAAACCTGGATAACTCTGCAAACTTTGCCTCGTCTTTGGGACACCGTCATGTTTTTTTTGTTCGAATCGATAAACTCCACCTCCTTCATATAGCGAATACTTTCGGAAAGTACTTGTCATTGAATAGTTTCTCAAATGTTTCCCAAGACATCTTTGAGTGCGGCCGGTTTGGTATGCGCTTCAGACTCCCACACCGATGATCTGCCCTCTTGCGAACATAAAGGTGGAGAATGGAACCTTACATTCCTCCGTGCATCCCAAGACATCGAATATCTTGGTAATTTGTTTTGACCCATGTTTACGCCTTGATCGGATCCGAACTTTCCCTTAAATTCGGTGGTCCCAACTCTTTGAACTACTTGGTTTGTGATGCAAGCGCATACGTTGGTATCACTTCCACCGTATTTTGTATGCACGAGTCTCTCTCGTATGCGATTTTGCATGAACTCGCAAAAAGCTCCTAAACATTCCATTATTCATTGTTTGCTTTCGGTAGTGTTGTTTACGGGAGGATAATTGCCTTCTGTTGCACGTTCTCTGGTTTTGTAACTAAAGGTTGTTCCACGTCTCATACACTCCATTGTTAACGTTCTCGTGACCATTCTTAAATCTTGCCATAAAACAAGGGTTAATTAAACAAATTAACATATCACATAATATCCTATATTATGACCAACCAACAAATAAGCTTAGATAGGACACACTAGCGAAGGATTTACTCATCTCTCCCTCCTAGTTCTATTCCCCGCCTCCGCCAGGAGACCATATCCTAAGCTCGATACCAACTGTGACCCCCCCAAAATAGGTATACAACACCCATTCTCAATCGCCAAATACATGGTACAGAGAAAACTACAACTTCAATAATACAATTGTCGTGCAAAATACGACAACACATATCTTATGAGTTTAAATACAAATATTGTCTTCTAGACAATATCCACACTCAAATAAGTCCTTATTACAATTATTCAAACACTATTTTACGAAATAGTGAGGAATTTGCTAAAACATCTTTCTAGAATCATCACTCCGCACCCAGATTAGTTCTGCTATGTTCTCACCTCCTCTCCGAAAAAAAATGGAACAAAAAGGAAAAGGGTGAGCTCAACTAGCCTAGTAAAGAATATTATGACTAAGATAATATACAACAAATTATCGTTAGTCTTCAACGAGGAGAAATTTGATAAAATATAATGACAATAAGTTTTAGATCAACAATTGCAGCGAAACATCAATCCATTAGAAGAGTCAAGTAGAGAAATGAGTTCTACTATCTTCTAAGATTTAAAAATCCATCATCAATTTTATCCTCATAACAACAATCAATATACATCTTTAATCAATATTCATCTTTGCACTACAGGCCAAAGATATTCATTTGTATCACCAGTTGGTCATGTTCATCTCAACACCTGTTCATCTTTGCACTACGGGCCAAAGATATCCATTAGTTAATCATTTATCTTTGCACTACAGGCCAAAGATATTTAGTAATATCATCATTTAGGACTGAGGATGATGAAAAATATTTTAAAGAAAACGAATCCAGCGAGACAGAAGGACAAATAGTAGGGATTCATATAACAGTTTATCCAAGATCAATAATACTCCATAATAACCATTTTTGAAGCAAAATTCAAGAATAGAGATCAAAACATGGATACAATCAAAGATAGTAACCATAATAGACATCTTGGATAAAAAGAAGAAAATTTCATTTTTCGCTGAATAGTGCCGTATTCGTGAATAGTGCTGTATACGTGAATAGTAATCCCGACACAAAAAGTTCGAAATTTGATAAAAAGTTCATACCAACATTTCGGTATAATGATATTGAAGAAAATATCATTTTAAGAAGAATATAACACCCCTTACCTCAAAATATTAGTACTTACGATGGGAATATCGATTGTAAAATTTGAAGGAAACTTGCACTGATGACTAGAAACTCATAAAGTATCTAAATACTCACAAAATACCCTCAATAATCTAGAGGGAGAAAGAGAGAAAGCTTATGTTTCTGGTGTGATTTTTAATTCTAACTTAGCCCTCTATTTATAGGAAAATGTTAGCAGACTTGACTTTGACTGCCTTTGATGGCTTTTACTCTGCTACTATTCCCACCCACCACATTTGAAATAAAATTCAACACATTTCTTCACCAACCACAAGTGGGGCCCACTCAATTCTAGAATTTTTCACCAAAATGCTAAATTCGGATACTTCAACAATTTTTGAACCAGTCACCTCTTAAAATTCATAACAAATCATACGTTCATTTTTAACGGTTCAAAATTTGTGGACATATACTCAACTTATATATGTATAACATATCCAAAAATTACAATGATCCAACGGTAAGATTAAAAATTATAACTCATGCAATATATCTCAAAAACACTGGTTTAATTTTTAATACCTCCATTTCGACAAAAATACTGATAAAACACCTCAACATTAACTCCTTCATTTTTAACCACAATAAATATATCCAACATTTATATCCACATAAAATAAATATTTCCTTATCATATGAATCAATAATTAATTATTCACAAATAATATTATAAAATCACATTTATGATGACCAGGTAGTTCCGGAAAGAGGGGCTTTCAATAAAATTTCTCTTCTTCTTGCGTGCATTGCATTAGGTGACCAAACCTCTTGTGTGAAACTTTCTAGACATTGCCAATAATGCTATCTAATAATATTATTCAAATAATATGAATTATTGATCCGATAATGGGAAATATCATGCGATGACAATTATTGAAACAACAATAATATAAAATATCAACACAACAATTATTGAATCAATAAAATAAAATATTGAATATATAACTCAGTAACAATTATTGAGTAGTTCCTTCTTACGTAAGGATCAATAATTCATCAATACTATGCATCCACGCCAGATTATTCAGATTTTAACCAATTGGGTATTCCAACGATGTTAATTGATAACAACTACGCCGTTATTCTTTGTATCATTGTTGTCGTTTTCTTCATCTGACAATTATTCTGTTATGGGGCCCACAAATGACTGCGCCTTCGTACGAATATTCCCCGACAACAAGAATATTCCACGACCAAATGAATATTCCCCGACAACAATGATTATTTTATAACCACTTGCATATTTTGCAAAATTTGTACATTTCACCCATAACCAGAGAATTATATCAAATTAATACCTAATTATTCACAATAATAATTAGAGGAAATTCGATTTTATTTATAATAAGTTGGGGTCTTACAGAGTTCATCAAGTTGGAGCAGAATAATATGACCGTGTCGCAGTACGAAGCTAAGTTTGCTGAGTTATCTCGGTTTGCGTCCCACTTGGTGGATAATAAAGAGAGAATGACGCGGATGTTTTTAAGAGGTTTAAAGTCGGAGATACGTCAACATCTTATTTCTCATAAACTGTGTTTGTATTCAGATATTGTAAATAGGGATCAGTTAGTAGAGCGCGATAACGAGTCAACGCAACCAAAAAGAGAGCGGTAAACAAAATGATAATACCAAAGGAGAGCGATCATCGAAGCGGTGACAACAAGTGTGGAGGAATCAACGAGCTGAAGTGGTAACCACTTGGTGGTAATCGAGGCAAAACAATAAGAATGGACATTTCAAGAAGAGAGATTAAACAATGATGGAAAGACGTCAAGACCAAAGACCCGTTGTTAAGGAAGGAGAACGACCACCTATCATATATGCTTCAAATACGGAGGGAGGGACACATCGGTCAAACTACGCGATCTCATGTCAAAGCATGTTATAATTGTGGAAGAGAAGGTCACTTAGCCCGATTTTATCATTCACCAAGACAAGTTCAGCCAGGATGGAGGCACCAAAGGCCATCCCGGAAAAGTCAAAGCCAGATTGCAAGGAGAGCGCGTTTTTGTGACCTCCCGAAGCAAGGAACTGAACCCGAATGAGGTCATCACGGGTAAGCTTATCATAAACTCTAGCGAAGTCTATACTTTATTTGATACCGGTTCTTCTACCATTTTTTATTTCTCCTACTTGCGCCAACGATTAAATTTGACTCGGAGAAATTAGAATTTGACTTATCTGTGGAAACTCCATTGGGAGAAACTTTCATTACATCCACTGTTTATAAGTCTTGTTTGGTTCAAATCGGTACCCTCACATTACCTGTCAATCTTATTTCATTGAAAATACTTGCATTTGATGTGATTTTAGGGATTGATTGGTTAACTACTCATCATGCTAAAATTGATTGTTTTCGTAAGGTTGTTAGCTTTTATATTCCTAATCAACCTATTATACGAATTCAAGCGACCAAACCATTAAAATCAATCACGGTCATCTCAAGCCATAAAGCTATTCGTTTATTGAAAAACGAATGTCAAGCTTTCTTAGCTAATGTCAAAGATCTAAACAAAAATACGTCAGTTTTGAATGATATTTCTATTGTTAATAAATTCCTTGACGTATTCCCTGAAGAACTTCCTGGCCTACCCCCAGAGCGTGAAATTGAATTTTGCATCGACCTTGAACCCGGTACAAAACCCATTTCCAAATCCCCATATCGAATGGCTCCTATTGAACTTCAGGAGTTAAAGACCCAATTGTAAGAATTATTAGACATTGGTTTCATTCGTCCTAGTACGTCTCCTTGGGGTGCTCCTTTTCTATTCGTGAAGAAGAAAGATGGGAGTATGCGACTTTGTATTGATTATCGGGAGTTGAATCATGTCACCATCAAAAATAGGTACCCATTGCCATGTATTGATGACCTGTTTGACCAGTTGCAAGGAGCCAAATTCTTTTCAAAGATTGATCTTCGTTCCGGATATCACCAATTGAAGATTAGAACCGATGACATTCCTAAGACGGCTTTCAAAACTCGGTACTAGCATTATAAATTCCTAGTCATGTCCTTTGGATTGACTAATGCTCCTGCTGCCTTCATGGATATGATGAACCAAGTATTCAAGGAATATTTGGATCACTTTGTGGTCGTCTTTATTGATGACATCTTTATTTATTCCAAAAGCCGTGAAGATCATGAGCAACACTTGAGGCTGAAACTCCAAAAGCTTCGTGAATACAAGCTTTATGCCAAGTTGAAGAAATGTGAGTTCTGGCTTGAAGAAGTAGCATTCCTTGGGCACGTAGTATCAAGTCATGGAATATCTGTTGACCCGACAAAGATTGAAGCAATTCAAAGCTGGGAGCAACCTAAATCAGTGACCGAGGTACCTAGCTTTCTCGGCTTGGCTAGTTATTATCGGAGATTCGTGGAAGGATTTTCTCGAATAGCTACTCCATTAACTCAGCTGACTCGGAAAGATACAAAGTTCGATTGGAGCGAAGAATGTGAGAAGAGTTTTCAAGAACTCAAGAGGAGACTCATTTTAGCACCTGTTCTGACAATACCATCTTGCTCGGAGGGATTTGTTATCTACAGTGATGTTTCGGGCAAAGGGTTGGGATGTGTTCTCATGCAACATGGGAAAGTCATAGCCTATGCCTCAAGACAACTCAAAGAATATGAGAGGAATTATTCTACTCATGACCTAGAGTTAGCAGCTGTTGTCTTCACACTTATAATTTGGAGGCATTACTTGTATGGGGAGAAGGTGGAGATCTTTACGGATCATAAAAGCCTCAAATATTTCTTCACTCAAAAGGAACTCAACATGCGACAACGACGTTGGCTTGAACTGTTGAAAGATTATGATCATACCATCCAATACCATCCTGGAAAAGCGAACGTGGTAGCTGACACATTGAGTAGAAGATTATATGCAAGTACGAGTGCGTTATTGTCAACACAAAGGCCCATTTTGTGTGACTTGCAAAGGATGGAGATAGAGTTAAAGACTCCAGGGACCCATGTGATGATGGCGAATATACGACTAGAACCAACTTTAATTGATAAAGTTAAAGCTGCTCAAGCTACTGACACAGAACTGATGCGTATGAGGAAGAAAGTGCAAGAAGGTGCTATGCCGGAAGCAAGAATCGATGAAGAAGGAATACTTCGAGTCAACTCTAGACTTTGTGTTCCTAACGACTCTGATTTAAAGTATAAAATCATGATGGAGGCGCACAACACACCGTTTGCAATCCATCCTGGGAGTACCAAAATGTATCATGATATTCGTCATACATTTTGGTGTAGCAATATGAAGAGAGAGATAGCGATGTTTATCTCAAGGTGTCTAACTTGTCAACGAGTTAAAGTGGAGCATCAAGTACCAAAAGGTCCATTGCAACCACTTGAAAAATCCAGAATGGAAGTGGGAGCACATTACCATGGATTTCGTTACCGGTCTTGCTAAGGTTTCTCAAGGTATAGATGCGATTTGGGTCATTGTTGATAGATTGACCAAGTCTGCTCATTTCTTACCGATACGAGAAACTTATACACTTGAACGTCTTGCTCGTATGTACATAAACGAGATTGTAAGACTGCATGGTATGCCAATATCCATAGTTTCTGATCGAGACCCAAGATTCACTTCACGATTTTGGGTTAGTTTGCAGAAATCTATGGGCACAGATTTACGATTTAGCTCGGCATATCATCCTCAGACGGACGGTCAGTCGGAGAGGACTATTCTAACTCTTGAAGATTTATTAAGACTCTGTGTCCTTGACTTCAAGGGAAGTTGGGATAAGTTCTTACCATTGGTGGAGTTTTCCCACAACAACAGTTATCAAGCAAGTATTGGCATGGCTCCATTTGAGGCGTTGTATGGAAGAAAGTGTCGTTCTCCAAAGATGTCTTTGGGATGAGGTGGGTGAAGCAACGTTGTTGGGACCGGAGTTGGTACGTATGACTATGGAAAAGATTCAAACGATCCGACAACGTATAAAAACCTCACAAGATCGACAAAAGAGTTATGCTGATCTTCATCGAAAGGACGTGGAATTCGATATAGGAGATCATGTGTTGTTACGTGTTGCTCCATGAAAAGGAGTTACGAGATTTGGAAAGAGAGGAAAGCTCAATCCTCGATTCATCGGCCTATTTTTAATCCTCGATCGAGTAGGAACTGTGGCCTATAGACTCATTTTACCGCCAAGTATGTCTCATGTTCATAACGTTTTTCACATATCCATGTTACGTAAATATGTAGAAGACCCGAACCATATTATTGAGTTAGAACCGGACGAAATAGCGGAAGAATTGACGTATGAAGAGGTTCATGTTCAAATCTTGGATAAGAAGGAACATATTCTACGCTCCAAGGTTATACCTCAAGTCAAAGTTTTGTGGAGAAACCACGATGTTGAGGAAATGACTTGGGAGTTAGAATCTGAAATGAAATCAAGGTATCCTTACCTCTTCGACATACCAGGTATGTACCCTAATTTCGAGGGCGAAATTTCATAAGAAGGGGAGGTTGCAAGACCCCAACTTTTATGAATAAAGATGAATTTTCTATAAATATCATTTTTGAATATTATGGAATGAATTTGATATAATGTTATAGTTGTGGGTAATATTTATAAATTTTGCAAAGTACGCAAGTTGTTATATAATATTCGATTGGTCGGGGAATATTCATTTTAACAGGGAATATTCGTACAACAGCACAATCATTGGTGGACCCCACAACGAAATTATTGTCGAATTGAGAAAATGACAAAAATACTTTATGAAAATAACGGCGGAAGTTTTACCGTTAACTGTTGAAACACCCGGTGTTAAAAGTAATGAATATGCTCTGGCGTGGTTACAAAGAAAGCACGATTGATTATTAATGCTTACATGAGAAGTCACTCGGTTTTGTTCAATTATTATTACGATGGTTGTTGCATAGTATCTCACGTTATTTGATTCAATTATTGTCAATATTTTATAATCAATAATTGAGATGACAAAGTTATTAATATTATTATTTGCAATATTAACGATGTCTAGAAGTTCTGTCAAGGAGAGGTTTTGTCACCTAATTGCGCGCCAATGGGGAGAAATCCTTATTGGAAATCTCCCTCTTTCCTGGGAACGACCTGGTCGATTAATATTGTGAATTATAATAATGATGATGAGTTTTGTTTTATTAATATTATTAATGTAATAAAATAGAAAAGCTTTTTATATAAAACATAATACTTTTATAAAGTTATTCATTTTATTAGACTAATAGTAAAATCTTTTTATATAAAACAGAATACTTTTATAAAGTTAACTGTTTTATTAGACAATAATTAGAATATATTATATTTTATTATGCATAGTGTTTGCATAGTAAAATCTTTTTATATAAAACAGAATACTTTTATAAAGTTATTCGTTTTATTAGATTATAAATAGAATACATTAGATTTTATTGTAAACCAATCTGGACCATCCGTTTAAAGTAAATCAATCTGGACCATTCATGAATTAGTTACTATGCAGTCCATTCTTCTATAAATAGAAGCTCATTCCTTCATTATTTTTTACGAATTCACTGAAACTCTAGAGAGAGAAACTATAGAGAGAGTTCTTCTTATATAATCTTGAGCGTATTTCTTTAGAGTTTAAGAAAGCTTTGAGCGTAGTGCAAGTTTTCTTTGAGTATATCCTCGCCCTACCAAAAAAATACTCTTCTTTTACTAGTAAGGGATATTATTTGTTGTACTCGTTAGAGGTATTCCTTCTTTTTATTGGTGAAATTCTTTTGTTATTCCATTCTTTATTATTCATTGGAATAACACGTATACGCTGGATACCCTATACTTGGTGAAATTCTTACATTATTCCATTATTTATTATTTTGTTGAACATCCATGCCTGCAAGCGTTTACGCATGACCTGGTTCCATTGTTTATTATTCTGTTGGAACATCCTGTCTGTGCGTTTACGCATGACCTGGTTCCATTATTTATTATTCTGTTGGAATATCCTCGCTTGCATGCGTTCTGCATGACACAGTTCCATTATTTATTATTCATTGGAATAACTCATGCATCTTTGTCTATCGCATGCCTGGTGATTTTTTTTGTTATTCCATTCTTTATTATACTCAGTTGGTTAAAGTTTTGACTTCTATAATCCATGAAATTAGTGGAATATCCTTGATATTTGCGCTTCATCCAGTATCTTTTCATGAAAATATTCTTCTGAGCATTCTTGAGTGTTACTCTACAAAGAAGTATCATGTTGACAATTTGGACATTATTAGTTCCCGGATAAATTAATTCTTGAACTTTTTTTATTAAATTCTTATATCATTGTCATCATCCTCATGTTTATATTATGTTGAAAGTCATCTGTGGCCTGTAGTGCATAGATGGACTTGGTATGATTATGACCAGGGATTATTCGGTGTAATCATGACCGTAATATTACAAATGATGTGGAAAAAGTCCTCATTGACCCGTAGTGCATTGATGGACAGTTGTTGGCATGATCATGACCATTGATGAATACACGAATATCCTTGGCTCGTAGTGCATGGATAATTTGTGGTTGTGATACTAATGAATATCCTCGGCAGTAGCAAGGGGATGATGTGGATTATTTATTAAGTCGAGTCTCAAATGATAAAAGTCATGAAAAACCTTTTAAATCATAGAAGATAGTAGATTTTATTCTCTACTGACTCTTCTAATGGATTGCTTGTTCACCGCAGCTTAAACTTGATGTTTGTTATATTTTATCGGTTTAACAACTTTGCTTTGAAGGCTAATGATAATTTATTCTCGCATTATCTTAGTCATAATATTTCTTCTTTGGGCTAGTTGAGCTCACCCTTTTGCTTTCATTGTTCTCTTGAAATGAGAACGTAGCGAGGACTAGTCGAGAACGAGTGATGGTCCAGATAATAGCATTAGTAGTCCTCACTATTTTATGAAATAGTGTGATAATAAATGTAATGAGGACCCCATTGAGTTTGTATATTGACTAGATTATAATATTTCTATTAAAACTCACAACATATGTTTAGTCATATTTTACACGACTGTTGTATAATTAAGTTGTATTTGAATTTTGTACCATGTATTTGACGACTCAGAATAGGTGATGTATACCGATTTTGGGGGTGTCACAGAAAGAGTTATCCAAAAATCTGTATTTGAATTAGATGTCATATACTAAATCTATAATTTATTGTTGTATTGGATATAGTAAATATAGTTTATGCCCCTGTTAGTTCACAAAAAGAATAAATAATAAAAATAGGGCATATAGCCACCATATATATATATATATATATCAGAGGATCAGGTAAGGACTCCCTTATGATACTAAAATGCGAATTTTTTTTTTTTTATTTTTTTTTCTTTTTTTTAAAACAACTAAAAAAAAGTTTAATATTTTATGGAACTGAAATTTTTTCATAATACAATGTTTTGGGCGTGATTTGGAACCTATACCAAAAAATGTATGTACAGTCTGCACAGATTGTACATACCTATTTTATTATATGTATCCAAATCACACCCAAAACATCAGATATGGAAAAATTCCATTCCATAAAATATTAACTTTTTTAGTTGTTTTAAAAAAAAAAAAAAAAAAAGTCCTGCATTTTAGTATCGTAAGGAGTCCTTTTTACCGATCCTAACCTATATATATATATATATATATATATATATATATATATATATTCTAGATAGGTAAGCCTATATTTTAAAAGCTGTTATAACAAGTGAGAGATTGTTATATATTGCACCTTATTTTATATTTTTTAAGATTTATTATTTGTCATATTTTGAGTTTGATAAAATTCATTTGTGGACATAATTTAAGTAAGTATAAAAGGTATAACTTAATGTCCTATATGCAGAGAATGAGAGTAATTCATTTGGTTCAATTTGGAATCATATGACTTGTGTTTATCAATTACTTAAGTGAAACATTTGATAAGATTTAAGTTGTTTGAAAAAATTAATTTGTCTTAGTTCCATTATGATTAATAAAAGATTACTAGTTGCTTTATAAGCATAAGAGGTGTAATCTTATTTAATTATGTGAAACAAAAGAAAAGAAGTCCAATATATTTTGGATTTGACAACTAGTTAATCTTTGATTGTGACTCCATTTTTCTATCTAAATTACATTATTATTAATAATTTGTAACTTACATCGTTATGACTAATGTGTAACTTACAACTTATATCTATAATAATGTGTAATTAAAATAGATAATAGTTGTTATATATATATATATGTGCATATATATAAAGAGATATACATATATGAGAAATGGAGAATACTTACATGAGAAAAGAATACTTGCATATGAAATTCTCTCTTCTGTCACTTAATTTTTTCTATAAACATATAACTATCACAAAGAAATATTTGACTGGAACATTTGTGAATTGCTATCACAAAATTGTTCAACTCCGAATGTTGATATATACCTTCGCATGTAATTCATAGTAAACCATTCGTGGTGAGATTGATAAAAACTTTAAGGACAAGAATTACCCACTTTATATTTTTCGATTATGACTTTACGAAGTTACCATTCTAACAAAAACCAAATAAGGCAAAAGACCTCAGTGAATATACAAGTAATTTAAAGTAAGAAGTAATGAAAATGGTGACAAATTAATAGCATAATACAAAAGTCATCATCACAGATCTGGGGAAATAATTATTATGCGTTCTATATATTGTTCAACCACAGGTGCTAAAAACTGTTGGAAAAAAATGGAATTCATCCAACTATTTTCACGGGTTCATTTCTGTGACTCCCGGGAAATTGATCTTATAAAATAATATTGTATTGTACCATCAGCCTTGATATGTATTGTGAAAGTTTTTGGCCAAATTATAGTTGTAATGTATGTGTATATTTAGGATAAATAAATATTAAGAATGGTCTCACCTTATCTTATAGCATATGCATGATATATTTAGTTGGGGGGAATGGAATGAGCTTTTCAAAAGGGATACTCACCGCATGGTATTTGGTCCAGCGGCATGACTCGTCTCATGATTTTCATGAGATCGAAGAGTTCGATCTTTGGTGGTAACAAGGAGAGTGTGTGTCTAATCATATATGTTTAAAGAAATGTTTATTCCATCCGGGTGAATAAAGATTGATCATTCCATTCTAATCGACAAACTTAAAAACAAAACATTATCGATCAAAATCGTGTAACTTCACATGCTATAGAAATGTTCATTTTCATTCCAACGTTAATTATAACCAAACAGACTAATAGAGTTCCACGTTTGTCGCAATTCACCTTAGTCACAAAATTCACTTAGTTGCAATTCACCTTAGTCACAAATTTGTCTACATATAAATCTTTTCTCTTATTGCAATCACCTTTATATATATGTGCCTTCACCAGTAATGACACAAAACTTTAACCTTAAAATCAATTTACACCTTAAATTTTATTTTGAATTATATACACACTATATTTTAAGTTTCAAAACAATATGCACCTTCCAAACCCTCTACATCAAAATAATTTACACCCTAAACTTTAGTGTGAAGGTTGCAAATTATATTGAAACTCAAGTTTATGGTGCATTTAATTTAAAATAAAATTTAGTCTGCAAATTAATTTGATGCAATTTGAAATTTATATGATGATCAACCAATTCAAAATAAAATTTGTGGAAATGTGTAAGAAAAATCTAACAATTACTCTTACTTATAGAGACATCAAAACTTAGTGAGAAATGGGAGATGTAATTACCACCTCTATGAAGTGATGACCATACAAAGAGAGAAGCTTATTTTTCATGTAAACAATTTTTTTCTTGAAGTTGGGCAGATGTTTGACCATAAATGTACATGCCTACTGAAAATAAACATCAACCAACAATCTAGTGACATTGCAGCAACAATCAAGGTGTAATGCTAATGGCTTTTTGTCATTTGTTTTTCTCTTGATATGAACCTTGTTGAGCTGCATACTGAAAATTATAATTTGGATATGCAGCATTGGGAGTAAAATCTTATTTTGAGACTACCTTGAATTTTTTTTAATGTCATACATGATACATCAAAAAAAATTGTTCAGGGCCAGCTACAAGGCTGGTTAAACTGATCATATCAGTCACAGAAACATTTGCATGTTCTACTAAAGCTTGATTAATTTACTCAATTTTCAACATTAGAGATATATTTTGACTTTTGTTAATCGATTTGCGAAATTCTAATTCAAAATTCAAAATTCAAAATTCAAAATTCAAAATCAAAGAGCAATTTTTGATTTTAGAAATGACTACTAATTGACATATATTTGTTGTTTTCAAAACATATACAGATTTATATCAGTTTAAAATATTTGAATTTTGCAAATTTTCTAAAAAATAATATATATCTCTAACTAATTTTAGAATAAGGATGTGGTAGTACATAGAATAAACATGAAGGCATATTTCACTGCCACTAAATGACCTAAATGATTTTGAGAGCATGCAGTAACTGTTGAGAGAGGTTTGTGCACCCCCAAGCTTGTTCCTCCTACCTATCAAACCTAACAAAAATATGGGGACATCATTCTATGAACTTCACTTAAATGCTACTAACAACTTAATCTATCATTACTGATCATTACATCTTTCATTTTTATTTTTTTTATATTTTGATAACAAAAACCAATGATCATTACTGATTATTACAGTGGACTTGTCCCTGCACATAACATCACACTGCAATACATATAAAGAAGCAATGAAACCATTAGAGCTAACAACTATATTTGATAGCATACTTTCCATAATTAATTTTCCGTTTGTTACTGAATAAGATCATGCAACACTAGTTGTGCAAAATATGTTTAATATCAGGATGTTTTAGAGAAAAAAGCTGTTGCTAAGTATATATATTAATTCCACTCCCACAATACTAGTGTAAATATATTCAGTTCCACTCTATTTTCAGATCTATTTTCCTATATTAAAAAAATAAAAATAAATAAAGTTCATCAATTTGTAATTCATAATTAAACAAACAATAACTGGTGCTAATTAAAGCAAAATTTTACATTGAGAGACAGGCAACCCAACTGACGCTAATTAAAAGAAGAGTAATTGAATCATATTGGCAATCAATCTATTATATTTACACTTATAAATTAATGTTAGTACCAATTTAATATAAGCTAGATGTTCTTTATAATAAAATTGTTTCCTCTAAAAGTAATCTATTACTTGTAGTAATATTCAGGCCTAAATATGGATTAATATCTTCTTCTTTTTTTAAAAAAAATAATAATTTTGGGGTCTGTTTTCTCAATTTTTTTAATTAGGAAATTAAACTCTTAATTTTTCCACTATGGGGATTGTCTTCTCAATTTTTTTAATTAGGGAATTAAACTTTTAATTTTTTGTGATTACGTCTAATTTATAGTACCACGTCAGAAATTGATGACATGGCAGCGACATGTGGCTAAAAATGCTTATGTGTAATATTGAGTCTCAGTTTAACATTTATTTCATTAATTTTTATACCAAAAAAGTAATATAAAATCATTATTAAAATTTTAAAGTAAATTTAATACATTACCAACTCAACTTAAAAAAATCATCAACAATCAATATAATGATAAATATTTTAAAATGTATAAATGTACTACTAATTAAAATCTTGTTATTTCATTATCATCAGGCAATTTTACCCTTTTTAGTATAAAAATTAACGCCTAAATATAGATTAATACCTCGAACTTTAAGTTTAGTTCATAATTATAAATAATTAATATAATTAATTTTAATACCAAAAGGGTAAAATTTTCTTTAAATTTGCTTTAAAATTGATAATGATCTTTCTTATATTTACATTTTTTGTATAAAAATTAATTGAATGAATGTTAAAATAAAACTCAATATTACATATAAGTATTTTTTAGTCACGTGTCGCTGTTATGTCATCAATTTTCTTACATGATATTATCAATTATATGTAATTCGAAAAAATTAAAAGTTTAATCCCTTGATTGAAAAAATTGAAAAGACAATCCTCAAAGTGGAAAATAATTAAGAGTTTAATCTCCCAATTACAAAAATTGAGAAGAGAATCCTCCAAGTGGAAAAAAATTAAAAGTTTAGGGTATTAATCCATATTTAGGCCAAATATATGAATATAATACTCCTTTTGTTCCAAATTATTTGATCATTATTGACTTTTAAAAATCAACTTAAGACATTTTCAAATTCAAGTTTGAGATGACTTAGTACAAATTATGAAACAACAAAACTTAAAACGAATAATATTTTTTAGATAGTTTACAATATTCATCATTGTATTGATTAATAAAAACCTATGTCAATTTTGAGTTTAAAAATCTCTCAAGTTGACTTTAAAAAGTCAACAATAATTAAATAATACGGGACATATGAAGTACTATGTTTGGATTGCAGGAATCAGTGTGAGAATGTAATAACTCATTTTCATGCAATAAAAAATTGTGTTCGATTGTTATTGTAGACACTCGAAATTTCATTTTTCTGTTAGTAACCATGCAGAAAGGCAAAAACGTCTTTTTACACCTCGGAGACAACCCCGAAAAATTATAACATACAAACCGCGGAGACAGCCCCGTGGGACATCAAATCAATTCTCGGAGACAACCCTGAGGAATTGATAACATCAAACCTCAGAGACAACCCCGAGAGACAGCCCTGAGGGACAGCCAAAAGCCACATCAACCCCGGAGACAACCCAAGGAGGGAAAATATGTAAATGTTGACAACGCAACATAAAAAACTACCGTCCAGATGTGGGTAAGGTCACAAAGAGTCATCGCAACGATTTTAAGTGCAAACTACGAAAGACAGATCAACGGACTACCTGCGAAGACTTGAAGATGTTATTTTGGTCATGAACCTATCTTTCTGGATTCAAAAAAGGGCAAGCCCAGTGTCATTGCATAGCTCTTTAAAAGAGCTTTTCGAAAATGTATGGCACACCTCCATACGATTCCAGGTTTGCAAGATAGGGAAGTTTCAGCAAATAGCTCGACGCTCGAGGGAAAAAACTTTGAGGCGGCAGGGCCCACCAGGCCCAGTCACAGGTACACCTGCGATTATCACAGGTCTATATGCGGCTGGCCGGGTCTTTAAATATCATACCCCAGCTCACTTTTCATCCCACAAGAAGCCCGACCCTTGTAGTTTATAGTTTTAATTTTGTCACAAAACATAATTTTAAAATTAAATTAACGAAGATTTTATAAAATATAGATCGCGCTGGGATGGATAGACTTAAGAAAAAATTAACTAATTAGAATTTTGAGTTCTAAACCACCCCCAAAGATGCTTCACATCTAATTAAAATCAAACAAAGCCACTTTTGTGATTAAAAGAAGGCTTAGTCCAAAAATTGGAAGTATCAAAAGGCCTCGATTCCTATTTGGCGAAGGGTTTGAAAACCATATTTTCAAAACATTAATTTCATATGTTGTTTAAAAAATGAACTTTTCTGTAAATCAAACTCTTTGTACATAGGTCCAAAGAAACACAACACTACTTTCAAAATTAAGCACTTACACTACAAAAAAAAGGTCATTGTCGATGGGTCGTTGTCACTTGAATGACCTACTACCGTCGAGAATGAGGTCATTAAGCGGCGACATCATCCGTCGCCCCTCCCGTCGCCCCACAGGTCATCGCCCTGTCTCCCGTCGCTTGTCGTTGGGAATTATGTTATTGCCGACGGGGTCATTGCCGACGGCTTGCCGTTGGTAAGGAGACATTAGCGAAGGCACGAGCGACGGACATACCTTCATCAATAGTCATTTTTTGCATTTTAATAATATAGGCATTAGCGACGGCACTACCGTCGCCAATGGGTGGATTCTTGGTTCCATATTGTTTATGATTATGCAAGCTCTTATGTTCTAATTCTTTTACATCGAGCAAGTTTCATATTTCTAATGTGATATTGTAATGCAAATTTCCTAAACCTTGTATTTGTGTTGAGCAAGTTTCTTGTTCCTAACTTGACATCGTTATACATATTTCTAAAACTCTAATTTTTTGTTGAGCAAGTTCCTAATATTTGTTCTTGCTATTCAAAGCATAAACTGTTCAAGTTCATTGTTTCAAATGAGATTTTCTAACTCTGTTGGATATAGCACTTTATATATACAATGTTTATTCAATTGTATATTGTTGATATTCAATCTTCGACTTAATTATTATTGTTCAATCTTATATTATTGAGTTAAACCCTCGAATAAAAAATAAACCTTTATTGGTTGGACTAATCCATAATTGATGAGTGTTCTAAAATTCTAGAACCACTGATAAGCTAGTTCCAAACTAAACTTTCTTTAGTACGAAAAATCCTAAAGTCAAACTAAGATGAACAACCATAATATAGGGGATTATATACGCGTTAGCGTTTAGATGTTTGTGCATAATACACGGTACGAAGGGCTGATCCCCCTTAAGTACGAAAGTAAAAGTTTGTATAGTCTAATGATTGTTAAAGGTTGAAGTAGAAATACTTAATAACACTGGGGCATAGTTCATGGTCTTAAAGACCCTCAAATATAAACCTCGAACTTGTGTACTAATCTTGACTCAAAGAACAAGTTCATAATTATTCGGTATTCATTGCTTAATTACTCTTATGTTACTGCTATTATCACTCTTTATATCAGTGAGCAATTGTTAGTTCACTCTTGCATTTAACACTGCAGCTAAAGTTGAGAAATTTGATGAGCCGTCTTCTAAAAAAGGAAAGGGTAAGATGTCCAAGTGGTGAAGAGTTATATGAATTGTCTTAACTGAATTTATATTATAAGACTTATGTTATTATGTGATGTATTCCGCAGACTTATGTAATAATTAAATGTTAGATTACTTGGGAATGTTTTAAGTTGATGTAATCCTTTAATGGGGAAGATATTTATTTAAGTTATTTAAGTTATTCTTTATCCTTGTTTGTGGGTAGTTAGATGTAAATATTTTGGAAAGTGAGCACCAAATCCTGTGGGAATTAAGTGCCCGGATTTGGGGGTATCACAGTTGTGCTCAACGTTTAAACTTGACTCCAGAGAAATTAGACTTTGACTTATCTGTTGAAACTCCATTGGGAGAAACCTTCATTACATCCACTATTTATAAATCTTGTTTGATTCAAATCGGCACCCTCACATTACCTATTAATCTCATCTCTTTAAAAATACTTGCATTTGATGTGATTTTAGGAATCGACTGATTAAATACTCATCATGCTAAAATTGATTTTTTTCGTAAGATTGTTAGCTTTCATATTCCTAACCAACCTGTTATGCGAATTCAAGCAACTAAACCACTAAAGTCAATTAGTGTCATATCAAGCCATAAGTAAAGAGCCCCGAGCCTTTAACTGGTGACTTCCTTGTGTGGGATGCATCGAAGCCAGACTCTCCGTAGGGGACGCTGTGAATAATGGTAGCAAGCTGATAGGTATCAATGTGAGGTGTTATCCAAGTCTTGGATGAGAGTCACAGTTTTGAATGATATTTCTATCGTTAATAAATTTCCTGACGTATTCCCTGAAGATTTCCTATGTGACGCCCCCAAAATAGGTATACATCACCCATTCTGGGTTGTCAATACATGGCATGTAAAACAACTACAACTTTATTATTACAACAAGAAACTGTGAGTTTGAATACAAATATTATCTTCTAGACAATATCTATACTCAAATAAATCCTCATCACATTTATTGATACATTATTTTACAAAAATGGTGAGGACTACTAACCAATTCTTTCTAAAACCTTCATTCCATACCATACCCTACTACTTTCGCTATATTCTCGCCTCCCGAGAAGAAAAATGGAACAAAAAGAAAAAGGTGAGCTCAACTAGCCCAAAGAAAGAATATTATGACTAAGATAATATACAACAAATTACCGTTAATCTTCAATAGGGAAAAATCTAATAGAATACAATAGACAACAAATTTTAAATCAATATTCGCAGCTGAAATAATAATTCATTAGAAGAGTTAAGTAGAGAATGCAAACTACTATCTTCTATGTATGAATTTAACGATTCATCGCTCATCTTTTATCCTCAGAACATCAATCAATATACATCTCGAATCAAATATTCATCTTTTTGCACTACTGGGCCAAAGATATTCATCGATTAGTCATGTTCATCTAAACACTGCTCATCTTTGCACTACTACCAAAGATATTCTTCGAAATCATTCATCTTTGTACTACGGGCCAAAGATATTCAATAATATCATCATTTAAGACTGAGGATGATGAAAAATATTTTTAAAAACGAATCCAGTGAAACAAAATGACAAGGATTAAGGATTAAGGATTCGTACTTTGTTTTATCCATGTTCAAAAATACCTCAAAAATAATCATAGTGGTGTAAAATTCAAGAATGATCAAAACATGGATACAATCAAAGCTAGTATCCATAATAGATATTTTGGACAAAAAGAAGAAATTTCATTTTTCGGTGAATAGTCCGTGATTCGTGAATAATGTATCATATCGTGAATAGTGTCAGATACGTGAATAGTAACTCAAACACCAAAAGATAGAAATTTCACAAAAAACATCTTCACGCTTCTTCTTAATAGTACTCGTGAATAGTAACTCGTGAATAGTAACTCATGAATAGTAACTCGTGAATAGTAACTCATGAATAGTAACCCCATATGAAAAAGTTCCAAATTTGATAAAAAGTTCCAACCAATATTTCAAAGATAATGATATTGAAGAAATAATATCATTTGAGAAGAAAATAACATCCCTTACCTCGAAAGATTAAGTACTTCTAATTTGGAATACCGGGTATAGTCTTTGAAGGAACTTGCACCGCCTAACAATACTCAAAGTATACTCACAAGAATACGCTCAATATATCGAGAGAAATAGAGAGAAACTTCAGTTTACGGTGTTTTTCAATTCTAACCTAAGCACCATATTTATAGAAAATGCTTAGAACACCAAAGTAGAAAATTGAATATAATATTAATATATTTTTCACATTTTCTTTAGCCCACCTTAGACAACTGATCTCAGCCCATTTGAATCACATGTGAGGCCAACTTAGTTGCAAAAACGTTTTTCTCAAAATAATTAACTAAAACTCCCAAAAATTAATTATTTCTAACTTGAACTTCAATAATTCATAATAAATAGCCCTTTCATCGAAAAAATTTGAATTTCATGAGTTTTATAGGAAATTCAATTCTCTACAACTTTGCAAAAAGAAAGTTTTTCCAAATTCCAAATAGAATTTGACCGAAATCCACAAACGAAGGCGATTTTACAAAGCTATAATCAAATTTCAAATAATAAATAGGGTCCACCAACATGTTTAACATGTTTTAAACATTTATTGCAACAAAAATACTCTTCCTCCTCAGATACTCATATATCCCACATTCGTTGTAAAAATATCACCATTATTATATTATTAAAATATAATAATATATTTAAATGAATTATTTTATCGTAAAAAGATAAAATTTTAATTTTCAATAATTGTCACATTAAAATTTTTCTCCATCTATATCCACATAAAATCAATATTTTCCTCATCATATGAATCAATAATTAATTATTCACAAATAATATTACGTAATCACAATATTGACAACCGTGCGCTTCCTGGAAAGAGGGGCTTTCCAATAAGAATTTCTTCTTACTAGCAAGCGCAATTAGGTGACCAAACCTCTCCTTGATGAACTTTCTCTAGACATTGCCAATAATGTTATCTAATAATATTATTCGGATAATATGAATTATTGCTTCGATAATGAAAAATACCGTAATGACAATTATTGAAACAACATCAATATAAAATATCAACGCAAAGAATTATTAACTCAATAAAATATTTGAATAATAATTCATCGTAACCATTATTGAGTAAAGGCCTTCTCACGTAAGAATCAATAATTGGTGCAATACTGGTAAAGCTACCGTGTTTTAACCACCGAGTATTTTAACAAAGATAATTAGGTAATAACTACACCGTTATTTTTAAACAACTTATATTTATGCGCTTTCTTCATCCAATCGCTTTCCTTATGGGGCCCACACATGGTCACTACTGTAGCATTTAATATTCCCAGACAAAGATTTAATATTCCACGACCAAGCTTAATATTCCCAACAACAATGAATATTTTATAACCACTTGTTTATTTTGAAGTATTTGCGTATTTTACCCCTAACTATCCACATTAATCAAATCAACCCTTACTATTTCAAAATAATCAATAGAGAAAATTAAATTTCATTAATAATAAGTTGGGGTCTTACAACCTCCCCTCCTTATGAAATTTCGTCCTCGAAATTGACGTGACGTACTTGCAGTGTTTTTGAAAAGGCGAGGATACCTCGCTTTCATTTCTGCTTTCCAATTCCCAGGTCATTTCCTCTATAGCATGATTCCTCCACAAAACTTTAACTTGTGGTATGACCTTTGCGCGTAGGACATGCTCCTTCCTATCCAAAATCTTGACAGGTACCTCCTCATACGTTAAGTCTTCGGCTATCTCGTCCGGTTCTAACTCTATAACGTGGTTCGGGTCTTTCACATATTTATTTAAGTACGATATGAAACACATTATGAACACGAGACATATTCTTGAGGTAACGCGAGTCTATAGGCTACATTTCCTACTCGGTCAAGAATTTGAAATGGACCAATAAATCGTGGATTGAACTTTCCTCTCTTCCCAAATCTTGTAACTCCCTTCCATGGAGCAACTCATGAATAATACATGATCCCCACACTAAATTCCACGTCCTTTCGATGAAGATCCGCATAACTCTTTTGTCGATCTTGTGCCGCTTGTATACGTTGTCGAATCATTTGGATCTTTTCCGTAGTCATACGTATTCAACTCAGTCCCAACAAAGGTGTTGCTTCACCCACCTCGTCCCAACATACCGGAGAGCGACACTTTCGTCCATATAATGCTTCAAATGGAGCTACACCTATACTTGCTCGATAAGCTGTTGTTGTAGGAGAATTCCACCAATGGTAAATACTTATCTCAACCGCCTCTTGAAGTCTAGGACACGAGTCTTAATAAATCTTCAAGAGTTTGAATAGTCCTTTCGATTGTCCGTCTGCTTGAGGATGGTATGCGAATCAATCGTAAACCGCGCCCATAGCTTTTTGCAAGCTAACCCAAAATCTTGAAGTGAATCTTGGGTCACGATCCAAAACTATGGATACTGGCATGCCATGCAACCTCACAATCTCATTCACGTACATACTAGCAAGACGTTCAAGTGAATAAGTCTCCGTGATCGGCAAGAAATGAGCGGACTTGGTTAATCTATCAACAATAACCCAAATAGCATTGATGCCACGAGAAACCGTAGGAAGACCCGTAACGAAATCCATGGTAATGTGTTCCCACTTCCATTTCTAATCTCAAGTGGTTGCAACGGACCCTTGGGTACTAGATGCTCCGCCTTTACACGTTGACAAGTTAAACACATTGAGATAAACTTTACAATCTCTCTCTTCATATTGTTCCACCAAAATGTATGTCAAGATCACGATACATTTTAGTACTTCCGGATGGATTGCAAATGGTGTATTGTGTGCCTCCATCATAATCTTGTACTTCAAATCGTAGTCGTTAGGAACACAAAGTCTAAAGTGGACTCAAGTATTCCTTCTTCATCAATTCTCGCTTAGGAATAGCTCCTTCTTGTACTTTCTTCTTCATACGCATTTCCGGATTGGTGGCTTGAGCAACCTTAACTTTTTCTATTAAAGTTGGCTCTATGCGTATACTTGACATCATCGCACTCGTTCCCGCATATGATCTTCTACTCAACGCGTCAGCTACCACGTTCGCTTTTCCAGGATGGTATTGAATAGTGTGGTCGTAGTCTTTCAATAGCTCGAGCCAACGTCGCTACCGCATGTTGAGTTCTTTTTGAGTGAAGAAATATTTAAGGCTTTTATGGTCTGAATATATCTCCACTTTCTCCCCATATAGATAGTGCCTCCATATCTTTAGCGCGAAAACGACTGCTTCCAACTCTAGATCATGAGTAGGATAATTCCTCTCATACTCTTTAAGTTGTCGCGAGGCATAGGCTATGACTTTCCCACGTTGCATGAGAACACATCCTAACCTTTTGCACGAAGCATCATCAGTAGATAACAAATCCATCCAACCAGGATGGTATTGTTAGAACAGTCTAAATAAGTCTCCTCTTAAGCTCTTGGAAACTCTTCTCGCATTCTTCGCTCCAAACGAATTTTGTATCTTTCCGAGTTAGTTTGGGTTAATAGAGTAGCGATTCAAGAAAACCCTTCCACGAATCTCCGATAATAACCAAATAAGCCCAAAAACGTGATTTCTTGATCCGACTTCGTTGCTCCCCAACTTTGTATTGCTTCAATCTTCGCCGGGTCCACGGATACTCCATGTTTCGACACCACGCGCCCAAGGAATGCTACTTCCTCAAGCTGAACTCGCATTTCTTCAATTTGGCATATAGTTTGTTTTCACGAAGCCTTTGGAGTACCAAATTTCAAATGGTGCTCATGATCTTCACGACTTTTGGAATATATGAGGATGTCATCAATAAAAACAACAACGAATCGATCCAAATATTCCTTGAATACTTTCGGTTCATCATATCCATGAAAGTCAGAGGAGCATTAGTCGATCCGAAAGACATGACTAAGAATTCATAATGCCCGTCATCGAAGTTCTAAAGGCGTCTTTGGAATATCCTCGCCTCTAATCTTCAGCTGATGATATCCAGAACGAAGATCGATTTTTGAAAAGAATTGTGCCCCTTGCAACTGGTCAAACAAGTCATCAATACGAGGTAGAGTGTAACGACCCCAAAATAGGTCCATTCCATCCAACCTATTCTGAGTCGTTAAATACATGGTACAGAAATAACTACAACTTTATTACAACAATTGTCGTGTAAAATACAACAACACATATGCTGTGAGTTTGGATACCAATATATACCAAATGTAACTCTGGACACCAACTTGGATAACACGTCACCATGACACCTTACATAAAGGTATAGTCAAAAAACTGCTTTTAGAAATTAGAATCTTTGGGAAGTGCTCAAGAAACCTTCATACATGGGAGGCCATGCTTTTAGGGTTATGGTAGATATCATATGGCCACGAAATTATCCTTGGTTGAATTGATAAACCCCAAAGAAAAACGAGAAGATTACTATCATATTCTTCCCAATGGTGAGTCTTCTCTTGACATATCATTATCTCCACTTGCCTCTAATTGGGTATTATACTCCAAACAAACACCAAGATTATATAGGTAGTGCTTGTAAATATACTCAACAAGTGGATGAGCACAACCATGTCTTATGATAACACGAGGTTGTATGTCATTAGACATCTTGTATGATAGTGACAAAACACCCTTCCAAGTTAAATTCACCTCACCCTCAACATCTATAGACCACCACTCTATTCCTCGCTATACCCCTTCGACCCAAATGTACACCTTTTATTACACGAAAGGAATTGTGAAACAAAAGGGTGAGCACAACTAGCTCGAAAAGAATATTATGACTAAAGATAAATAAATTATCAATAGTCTTCATCAAGAATAAATCGAGATTTAGAACATATGGTAGATGATAAAACTTTTCAACCATAGTTGCGCTGGAATGAGCGATCCCATTAGAAGAGTCAAATAGACTATAAAGTCTATTGTCTTCTCCACGTTAAAAGTCCACCAACAATATTTTATCCCCAGTAACATCAATCAACAGCCTTTCCACAATCATATATGAATAACTCATAATCATAATTGTGATTCTAAATTCCTCTTCTCATCCGGACGAAGATAATTTTCATCACCGTCTTTACCGAAAAACATCAAAGATCATGGTTATACCAAATCACAGCCTCGCTCATAATCATACTAATAAATTCATCTTTGCACCACGAGCCAAAGATATTCATCAACAGCCCATCTTTACACTACAAAGCAAAGATATTCAACAACAGTCATCTTTGCATTACAAGCCAAAGATATTCATCAATAATTCATCTTTGCACTACAAAGCAAAGATATTCAACAACGGGTCATCTTTGCATTACAAGCCAAAGATATTCATCAATAATTCATCTTTGCACTACAAAAGCAAAGATATTCAACAACAGTCATCTTTGCATTACGAGCAAAAGATATTCATCAATAATTCATCTTTGCACTACGTGCCAAAGATATTCAACAACAGTCATCTTTGCATTACAAGCCAAAGATATTCATCAATAATTCATCTTTGCACTACAAAGCAAAGATATTCAACAACGGTCATCTTTGCATTACAAGCCAAAGATATTCATCAATAATTCATCTTTTGCACTACAAAGCAAAGATATTCAACAACAGTCATCTTTGCATTACGAGCAAAAGATATTCATCAATAATTCATCTTTGCACTACAAAGCAAAGATATTCAACAACAGTCATCTTTGCATTACAAGCAAAAAGATATTCATCAATAATTCATCTTTGCACTACTGGCCAAAGATATTCAACAACAGATCATGTTCATTTAAACACTTGCTCATCTTTGCACTACGTGCCAAAGATATTCTTCTTAAATCATTCATCTTTGCATTGGTTTTATCCACGCCCAAAATACCTCCAAAAATAATCATAGTGGTGTAAAATTCAAGAATGATCAAAACATGGATACAATCAAAGCTAGTATCCGTAATAGATATTTTAGGCGAAAAGAAAAATTTTCATTTTTCTATTGAATAGTCTTGAAATATTCGTGAATAGTGTCAGATACGTGAATAAAGTCTTGAGTATCGTGAATAGTAACTCAGACACCAAAAGATAGAAATTCCACAAAAAACATCTTCACGCTTCATGAATAGTACTCGTGAATAGTAACTTCGTGAATAGTAACTCATGAATAAGAACTCATGAATAGTAACCCCGAACATGAAAAAATTCCAAATTTGATAAAAGTTCCAACCAATATTTCAAAGATAATGATATTGAAGAATTAATATCATTTGAGAAGAAAATAACATCCCTTACTATCCCTTACCTCAAAAGAGCAGCACTTCTGACAGGATATCGGATATGACGCTGAAGGAAACTTGCACTGATGAATATCAACTCACCAAGTATCTAAATACTCACAAATTACACTCAATAATCTAGAGAGAAAGAGAAAAACTTTGTTTACGGTGTGATTTTCAATTCTAACTTAGCCCTCTATTTATAGGAAAATGTTAGCCACCAAGCGGACTTGACCCTCTTTACCGATGGCTTTACTCCGCTACTATTCCACCCACCAAAAAAAAGCCATCTTCCCCAACAACCAAGAGTGGGGCTCACTCAATTCTAGAATTTTCCACCAAAACCTAATTTAAGAATCGAGTTACCTCTTAAAATTCATAACAAATCATACGTTCATTTTTAACGGTTCAAAATTTGTGGACATATACTCAACTTATATATGTATAACATATCCAAAAATTACAACGATCCAACGGTCGGATCAAAATTTATAACTCACGCAATATATCTCAAAAACACTGGTTTAATTTTTAATACCTTCATTCCGACAAAAATACTGATAAAACACCTCATCATTAATTCCTTCACTTATAAATACATAAATAAATCCATCATTTATATCCACATCAAATAAATATTTTCTTATCATATAAATCAATAACTAATTATTCACAATAATATTACGAATCACAATAATGACAACTAGGCGCTTCAGGAAAGAGGGGCTTTCCAATAAGAATTTCTCCTTCTTCATGCCGCAATTAGGTGACCAAACCTCTCCTTGATGAACTTTCTAGACATTGCCAATAATGCTATCTAATAATATTATTCAAATAATATGAATTATTGATCCGATAATGGGAAATATCATGCGGATAATTATTGAACAACAATAATAAAATATCAACACAAAGCAATTATTGAATCAATAAAATAAAATATTGAACAATGAAATTATCGTAACAATTATTGAGTAGTGCCTTCTCACGTAAGAATCAATAATTGAAAAAATATCTTGTCTTATCTGGTGTCTTCTTTGTCTGCTAACAACGCAGTACACTTTACTTTACCAACCGTATTCCAACAAAGGTGTTAATTGTAGCGATTACGCCTGTTATTTATAAAAACTTAATTTTGTCGTTTTCTTCATCCAATCGCTTTCAGTTATGGGGCCCACACACGGTCGCTACTGCCGTATTTAATATTCCCCTACGTAAAAGAATATTCCACGACCAAACGAATATTCCCAAATAATAATGAATACTTTATACCCCTTGCTTATTTTGAAAAAAATTTCATATATCACCCTTAACTTTAACTTTTATCAATTTAACCAATTCTTGAATAGAAAAATTGAATACTTTTATTTCATAAAATTACGGGTCTTACATGAGGATACCTATTCTTGATGGTGACATGGTTCAATTCCAGATAGTCAATACTGAAAGTCGCGTACTCCGTCTTTCTTCTTTTTACAAATAAAACAGAGCACCCCAAGGAGATGTACTTTAGGACGAATAAAACCGATGTCAAACAATTCCTCGTAGTTGGACCTTTAACTCCTGAAGTTCAATAGGAGCCATTCGATATGGGGTTTTAGAAATGGGCTTTGTACCGGGTTCAAGATCAATAAAGAATTCAACTTCACGTTCGGGGTAGACCGAATTTCTTTGGGAAATACGTCGGAAAGTCAATAACAACAGAATATTATTCAAATTTGGCGTGTCTTTATTCAAATCCATAACATGGGCTAAGAAAGCTTGACATCCGCTTTTTCAATAAACGAATAGCTTTATGATAAGATATGACGGTGATTGATTTTAATGGTTTAGTTGCTTGAATTGCATAACAAAGTTGGTTAGAATATGAAAACTAACAACCTTACGAAAACAATCAATTTTGGCATGATGAGTAGTTAACCAATCAATCCCTAAAATCACATCAAAAGCAAGTATCTTTAAAGAGATAAGGTCAATAGGTAAGGTAATGGTGCCAACTTGAATCAAACAAGATTTATAAACAGTGGATGTGATGAAAGTTTCTCCTAACGGAGTTTCCACAGATAGGTCAAAGTCTAATTTCTCCGGAGTCAAGTTTAAACGTTGAGCACATGCAGGAGAGATAAATGAATGGGTAGCACCGGTATCAAGTAAGGTATAAACTTCACAAGAATTTATAAATAGCTTACCCATGATCACCTCGTTTGGGTTCCTCGCATTATGACCAGTCACAACAACGCTTTTTCCTAATCGTTGACTTTGACTTTTACGGGACGATCTTTTGAGTCACCGTCCCCATTGAACTAGGTTTCGCTCTGCATAATCTCGAAGCGATATGTCCTTCCTTTCCACAATTATAGCATACCTTGAACTGTTGGGGACGGTTTAGACCGATATGTCCCTCTTTCCGCATTTATAGCATATAATGGGTGGTCGTTCTCCTCCCTTAGAACCGATTCTTTGCCAAGACTTTATCGTCTTCACATGGTCATTGTTAAATCTCCTCTTTTAAAATCTCCTCCCCGACTCGCTTCTTCTATTTTCATGGCCATGATTACCACCAGAGTGGTTACCATTTTTGTCCGTCTGCTTTCTTTCTCCGCCGGTTATCATTATTCTTGTTGATCGCTATCTCCGGCACGATCCTCGTTGTGGTCCCTCGGTTGACCGTACTCGTTATCTCGCTTCTAATAATTGAGCCTGCTTACAACATCCGAATAGAGAGAAGTTTATGAGAAATGAGATCTTGACGTATCGCCGGGGTTTCAAACCTCTAAGAAACATCCGCGTCATACGCCTCATTCTCCACCAAATGAGGTGCAAACTCGGATAACTCTCTGCAAACTTTGCCTCGTCTTCGAGACACCGCCATGTTATTTTGCTCTAATCGATGAACTCTACTTCCTTCATATGACGAACACTTTCGTGAAAGTATTTGTCATTAAATAGTTCTCAAACGCTTCCCAAGACATCTTTGAAAAGTACGGATGGATGGAGTGCGCTTATAGACTCCCACCATGAGTCTGCCTCGCCACGGAACATAAAGGTGGCGAATGGAACCTTCTGTTCCTCCGCATCCTAAGACATCGAATATCTTGGTAATTTGTTTGACCCATGTTTCCGCCGCGATCGGATCTGGCTTTCCCTTAAATTCTCGTGGTCCCAACTCTTTGAACCGCTTGTTTGTGACAACCCGTGAATTGCTATCATTTCCTCCTCAGATTTTGAACACGAGTCTCCTCGCCCGATTTTGCATGAACTCGCAAAAAGCTTCTAAACATCCCCTCGCTTCATCATCTCGCGAAATGGTGTTGTTCACGGGAGGAACATTGCCACCACTGTTGCACGCTCTCCTCGTTGGTGAGTACAAAGCGCTCTCCACGGTCTCATTTCCATTGTTAATATTCTCAATCGACATTCTCAAATCTTGTCATAAAACAAGGGTTAATTAAGGAAATCAATATATCACATAATATCCTTATATACTTGACCAACTAAAAAATAAGCTTAGGTAGGACACACTAGCGAAGGATTTACTCGCCTCCCTCCTAGTTCTATTCCCGATCTCCGCCAGAGATTATATCCCTAAGCTCGATACCAACCGTGGCGCCCCCAAAATAGGTATACATCACCCATTCGAGTTGTCAATACATGGTACGTAAAACAACTACAACTTTATTATTACAACAAGAAAAGCTGTGAGTTTGAATACAAATATTATCTTCTAGATAATATCTATACTCAAATAAATCCTCATCACATTTATTGATACATTATTTTATAAAAATGGTGAGGACTACTAAACAATTCTTTTTAAACCTTCATTCCATACCCCAGGCTAAATACTCGCTTATATTCTCGCCTCCCGAGAAGAAAAATGGAACAAAAAGGAAAAGGGTGAGCTCAACTAGCCCAAGAAAAGAATATTATGACTAAGATAATATACAACAAATTACCGTTAGTCTTCAACAGGAAAAATCTAATAGAATACAATAGACAACAAATTTTAAATCAATATTCGCAAATGAAATAATAATTCATTAGAAGAGTTAAGTAGAGAATGCAAACTACTATCTTCTATGTATGAATTTAACAGCTCATCGCTCTATCTTTTATCCCTCAGTAACATCAATTAATATTCATCTCGAATCAAATATTCATCTTTGCACTACAGCCAAAGATATTCATCGATTAGTCATGTTCATCTAAACACTGCTCATCTTTTACACTACTACCAAAGATATTCTTCAGAAATCATTCATCTTTGCACTACAGCCAAAGATATTCAATAATATCATCATTTAAGACCGAGGATGATGAAAAATATTTTAAAGAAACGAATCCAGTGAAACAAAATGACAAGGATTAAGGATTAAGGATTCGTACTTTGTTTTATCCATGTTCAAAAATACCTCAAAAATAATCATAGTGGTGTAAAATTCAAGAATGATCAAAACATGGATACAATCAAAGCTAGTATCCATAATAGATATTTTGGACAAAAAGAAGAAATTTCATTTTTTAAATTGAATAGTGCCGTATTCGTGAATAGTGTCGATATCGTGAATAGTCTTGATATCGTGAATAGTAACTCAGACACCAAAAGATAGAAATTTCACAAAAAAATCATCTTCACGCTTCATGAATAGTACTCGTGAATAGTAACTCGTGAATAGTAACTCATGAATAGTAACTCGTGAATAAGTAACTCATGAATAAGTAACCCCAAACATGAAAAAGTTCCAAATTTGATAAAAAGTTCCAACCAATATTTCAAAGATAATGATATTGAAGAAATAATATCATTTGAGAAGAAAATAACATCCCTTACCTCGAAAGATTAGTACTTCTAAATTTGGAATACCGGGTATAGTCTTTGAAGGAACTTACAGACCGCCTAACAATACTCAAAGTATACTCACAAGAATACGCTCAATATATCGAGAGAAAAATAGAGAAAACTTCAGTTTACGTGTGTTTTTCAATTCTAACCTAAGCACCCTATTTATAGAAAAATGCTTAGAACACCAAAGCAGAAAATTGAATATAATATTAATATATTTTTCACATTTTCTTTAGCCCACCTTAGACAACTGATCTCAGCCCATTTGAATCACATGTGAGGCCAACTTAGTTGCAAAAAACGTTTTTCTCAAAATAATTAACTAAAACTCCCAAAAATTAATTATTTCGGAACTTCGGAACTTCAATAATTCATAATAAATAGCCCTTTCATCCGAAAATTCGAATCTCACGAGTTTTTATAGGAAATGCAATTCTCTACAACTTTGCAAAAGAAAGTTTTTCCAAATTCCAAATAGAAATTGACCGAAATCCATAAACAGGCGATTTTACAAATTTATAATCAAATTTCAAATAATAAATGGGGTCCACCAACATGTTTAACATGTTTTAAACATTTATTGCAACAAAAATACTCTTCCTCCTCGTATACTCATATATCCCACATTCGTTGTAAAAATATCACCATTATTATATTATTAAAATATAATAATATATTTAAATGAATTATTTTATCGAAAAAAGATAAAATTTCAATTTTCAACAATTGTCACATTAAAATTTTTCTCCATCTATATCCACATAAAATCAATATTTTCCTCATTATATGAATCAATAATTAATTATTCACAAATAATATTACGAGAATCACAATATTGACAACCGTGCGGTTCTCAGAAGGGGGGCTTTCCAATAAGAATTTCTTCTTCTTGGCGCCGCAATTAGGTGACCAAACCTCTCCTTGAAATGTAACTTTCTAGACATTGCCAATAATGTTATCTAATAATATTATTCAGATACTATGAATTATTGCTTTCGATAATGAAAAATACTTGTGTAATGACAATTATTGAAACAACAACAATATAAAATATCAACAGCAACAATTATTAACTCAATAAAATACCGAAGCGATAATTACTGTAACCATTATTGAGTAGTGCCTTCTTACGTAAGAATCAATAATTGGTGCAATCTGGTAATGCTACTGTGTGTTTAACCACCGAAAGTATTTTAACAATATTAATCTGTAACAACTACACCGTTATTTTTAAACAACTTATATTTGTCGTTTTCTTCATCCAATCGTTTTTCGTTATGGGGCCCACATTGCATGGCACGGCCGTCGCATTTAATATTCCCACAAAGCATCTAATATTCCACGACCAAACAAATATTCCCTCGACAACAATGAATATTTTATAACCACTTGCTTATTTTGAAGTATTTGCGTATTTTACCCCTAACTATCCACATTAATCAAATCAACCCTTACTATTTCAAAATAATCAATAGAGAAAATTAAATTTCATTAATAATAAGTTGGGGTCTTACATCCTAGCCTATCCCCAGAGCGTGAAATCAAATTTTGTATTGACCTTGAACCCGATACAAAACCCTTAAATAATTCTTCACCCAAAAGGAACTTAATATGCGGCAACGACGTTAGCTCGTGCTGTTAAAAGATTACGATCATATCATTCAGTACCATCCTGAAAAAGCGAACGTAGTAGCTGACGCATTGCGTAGAAGATCATATGCAGGTACGAGTGCAATATTGTCAACGCAAAGACCCATTTTGTATGACTTACAAAGGATGGAGATAGAGTTAAAGACTCTAGAGACCCACGTGATGATGTTAAATGTACGAGTAGAACCAACTTTAATTGATAAAGTTAAAGTTGCTCAAGCTACAGACCTGGAGCTGATGTGTATGAGGAAGAAAGTGCAAGAAGATGTTATTCTAGAAGTAAGAATCGTTAAAGAAGAAATACTTTGAGTCAACTCTAGACTTTGTGTTCCTAACGACTCTGATTTGAAGTATAAAATCATGATGGAGGCACACAACACACCGTTTGCAATCCATCTTGGGAGTACCAAAATGTATCATGATCTTGGACATACATTTTGGTGGAGCAATATGAAAAGAGAGATCGCGGAGTTTATCTCAAGATTTCTAACTTGTCAACGTGTCAAGGCGGAGCATCAAGTGCCAAAAGGTCCATTGCAACCACTTAAAATTCCAGAATGGAAGTGGGATCACATTACCATGGATTTTGTTACTAGTCTTCCCAAGATTTCTCAAGGTATATATGCGATTTGGGTAATTGTCGATAGATTAACCAAGTCTGCTCATTTCTTACCTATACGAGAAACTTATTCACTTGAACGTCTTGCTCCTATATATATAAATGAGATTTTAAGACTTCATTATACTAGTATCCATAGTTTCTAATCGAGACCCAATATTCACTTCACGATTTTGGGTTAGTTTGCAAAAAGCTATGGGCACAGATTTATGATTCAGTTCGGCATATCATCCTCAGATAGACGGGCAGTCGAAGAGGACTATTCAAACTCTTGAAGGTCTATTAAGACTCTGTGTCCTTGAATTCAAAGGAAGTTGGGATAAATTCTTGCCAATAGTGAAATTCTCCTACAACAACAATTATCAAGCAAGTATCGACATAGCTCTATTCGAGGTGTTGTATGGATGCAAGTGTCATTCTCCAGTATGCTGGGACGAGGTAGGAGAAGCAACGTTATTGGGACCAGAGTTGGTACGTATGACTACGAAAAAGATTCAAATTATCCGACAACGTATAAAAATCTCACAAGATTGACAAAAGAGTTATGCTGAATTTCATCGAAGGGACGTGGAATTCAATGTTGGAGATCATGTATTGTTACGTGTTGCTCCATAGAAAGGAGTTACGAGATTTGGAAAGAGAGAAAAGCTTAATCCTCGATTCATTGACCTATTTGAAATCCTTTATCGAGTAGGAACTATGGCCTATAGACTCGCCTTACCACCAAATATGTCTCGTGTTCATAACATTTTTCATATATCTATGTTACATAAATATGTGGAAGACCCGAACCACATTATTGAGTTAGAACCAGACGAGATAGAGGAAGATTTAACGTTTGAAGAGGTACATGTTAAAATCTTGGATAAGAAGGAACATATTCTATGCTCCAAGGTTATACCTCAAGTTAAAGTTTTGTGGATAAACCACGATGTTGAGGAAATGACATGGGAGTTAGAATCTGAAATGAAATCAAGGTATTCTCACCTCTTCGACATACCAGGTACGTACACCAATTTCGAGGATGAAATTTCATAAGAAGGGGAGGTTGTAAGACCCCAACTTTTATGAATAAAGATTAATTTTCCTAAATATCATTTTGAGTATTAAGGTGTGGATTTAATATAATGTTATAGCCATGGGTAATATTTATAAATTTTGCAAAGTAAGCAAGTTGTCATAAAATATTCGATTGGTCGGGGAATATTCATTTTATCAGGGAATATTCGTACGACAGCTCAATCATTAGTGAACTCCACAATGGAATTACTTTTAGAGTGAGAAAACGATAGAAATAACTTTTATAAAAATTACAGCGAAAGTTTTACCGTTAACTGTTGAAATACCCGGTAATAAAAGTACAGTAATACGCGTGGTTGCATAGTAGCACAGTATATTAATTATTGATGCTTACGTGAGAAGTCACTCAGTTATACTCAATTATTGCTACAGTAATTGTTGCATAATATCTCACGTTATTGATTCAATTATTGTCACAATATTTTTATATTATTAAATCAATAATTGAGACGACAAAGTTATTTATATTATTATTTGCATTATTGACAATGTCTAGAAAGTTCTATCGAGAAAAGGGTTTGGTCACCTAATTGCGCGCCAATAAGGAGAAATCTTTATCGGAAAGTCCCCTCTTTCCTTGGAATGAACTGGTTGTTAAATATTGCGAGTTATAATAATGATGAATAAATGTTATTAAAAATATGTTTTGTGAAGTCAAGTGAGTTAAGATAAATATAGGGGATTTTTAGGAATTATTTTTTGTAAGTTTGGCTTATTATATGAACCCCCACTTACCTATTTTTCAAAATTATCGGTAGAAAGTTATCTCAATTTTGTTATATATATATATAATAATAATAATAATAATAATAATAATAATAATAATAATAATAATAAGGAACAGGGGGGACTGGGGGAGTTTGCGAGGTCACTGGGGAGTATTATTAGTGTTATTATATATATTATAATAAGTTTTGTTTTTTATGAAAAATAGAATATATTATATTTTATTATGCATAATGTTTGCATAGTGTCTGCATAGTATTTGCAAAGTAAAATTAGAAATTTGTCGAAATTTTGCCCGTGAATCGGTGTTCACCCGTGATTATTACTGTGCGTCTAAATAGTACCTTGTCATTCTCCTATAAATAGGATGCTCAGTTTAGAAATGAAAATCACACCAGAATCATAGAATTCTTCTTTTATAATATTGAGCGTATTTCTTTAGAGTTTAAGGAATATTTGAGTGTAAAAAACAGTAAAAGTTTTCTTCAAGAATATCTCCGCTATACGAGTCAGAATTGCTCTCTTTTTGAAATAAGGGGTATTATGTAAGACCCCAACTTTTATGAATAAAGATTAATTTTTCTCGAAATATATTTTTGAATATTATGGTGTGGATTTGATATAATGTTATAGTTGTGGGTATTATTTACAAATTTTACAAAGTAAGCAAGTGGTTATATAATATTCGATTGGTCGAGGAATATTTGTTTTAACAGGGAATATTCGTACGACGGCACAATCATTGGTGGACCCCACAACGGAAGTATTGTCGTAGTTAGAAAATGACATAATTATCTTTTTATAAAAATAACGGTGAAAGTTTTACCGTTGAACTACCTGGTGGTAAAAGTACGATGTCTGGCGTGGTTGCGCATAAAGAGCACACGATATTGATTATTGATGCTTACGTGAGAAGTCACTTAGTTATACTCAATTATTGCTGCAGTAATTGCTGCATAATATCTCTCATATTATTGATTCAATTATTGTCACAATATCATCTGCATAATATTTTATATTATTAAATCAATAATTGAGACGACAAAGTTATTCATATTATTATTTACAATATTGACAATGTCTAGAAAGTTCTGTCAAGGAGAGGTTTGGTCACCTAATTGCGCGTCAATAAGGAGAAATCCTTATCGGAAACCCCCTCTTTCTTGGGAATGATCTGGTTGTTAAATATTGTGAGTTATAATATTAATGATGAATACGTTCGTGTTGATTAAAGATGAAATTGATATTTCCACTTGTGTTGGGATTATTAGTGTTAGTGGAAATCGACATCTATTCCGATAATAATTGATGTTTGGAGGTTATGTTGAGCAATTGGATAATTAATCGGATATATGAGCAATTAATTGCTATTAATTCACATGCTTATAACTATTTGTTCACATGTGTGTACTATTGATTCACATGCATATACTATTAGGGGAGGTGGTGCAAGATTGTTAATACTTGCATGACTAAATTAAAAATGGAGGTATAGATGAAGGTACTATACTGTAATTATTTTTTTCACATGATTGTACTATTGATTCACATGATTGTACTATTGATTCCCAAGATGTAATATTAGGGGAGGTGGTGTAAATTTGATAATACTTACAGAACTAAATTAAAAATGAAGGAAAAGATGAAGGTATTAAACTATAATATTTCGAGCCCCAAAATGTGCAATTATCGAAACTATATTTTCCTATAAATAGAAGCTCATTCTTCTTTCATTCTCACCAATTCACTAAGACTCACAAGAGCAATTATAGAGAGAGAAGCTATAGAGAGAAAGAAGAAGAGAAGTCTGCTACTTCACTATTCCAGTATCTAATCTTCTTCTGAGGTAAGGGATATTATTTTTTTCAGTATTCATAACGAATAATATTTTCTTCCATACTCTGTAGTATGTGAGTAATATTATTTCGTCTCATATTCCTGATTATACCCTCATTTTATTAAAGTATTGCTTCTATATTACGTGAAATTAGTAAAATATCCTTGAAATTTGCGCTTCATCTAGTATCGTTTCACAAGGATATTTTTTACACATTCTTGTTAAATTTTAAGTTTTTCATGCCGGAGTACTATCCATGAGTAGTATTTATTTTTACGGTACTATTCACAAAGTACTATTCACGGGGTACTATTTACAAAGTACTATTCATGGGGTACTATTTACAAAGTACTATTCATGGGTACTATTCACAAAGTACTATTGATGAGTACTATTCACGGGGTACTATTCATTCAGGCACTATTCACCCGAGGAATTATTCATGACAAAAATTGATTTCTTTGCTGTCCAAATCATTTTTGATACAATATTATTCTTGAATTTTACTCCACACGGCAGTATTATGTTGACAATTTGGACATTATTGAATTCTGGATAAATTAAGTTATAAATATTTAAAAATTTATCCTTTATTTTCTTTTAATTTCTTTCCTATATCATTGTCAATATCCCCATGCTTATATTGTGATAAAAGTCATATGTGGCTTACGTGCACAGATGTACTATTGATTGGTATGATTATGAGTACCAGGAATTATTCGGTATAATCATGACCGTAATGTTACAAATGATGTGGTAAAAATCCTCATTGGCCTGTAGTGCATTGATGGACAGTTGTTAGTATGATTATGACTAGGGATTATTCGGTATAATCATGACCATTAATGATTACATGAATATCCTTGGCCCGTAGTGCAGGGATGATTCGATGATGTGGTTTATTTATTAAGCCGAGTCTCAGCGATAAAATTGATGATAAACTTTTTAAATCATAGAAGATAGTAGATATCATGCTCTACTTGACTCTTCTAATGGATTGCTTGTTCAGCTGCAGTTAAACTTGATGTTTATTATATTTTATCAGTTTAACACTGTTGAATGCTAACGATAATTTATTCTTCATTATCTTAGTCATAATATTTCTTATTGGGCTAGTTGAGCTCACCCTTTGTTTTCATTGTTCTCTTCAGGAAATGAGAATATAACTGGGACTAGTCGGGGAACGGAGTGACGGTCCAGATGTTTGCATTAGTAGTCCTCACTATTCAGTGAAATAGTGTGATAATAATTGTAATGAGAACTTTATTTGAGTTTGGATACTCTCTACAAGATATTATCCGTGTTGAAACTCGCAGCTACGTTTTGTTGTACTGTATAAAAGAAGTTTGTATTTAAATTCTGTACCATGTATTTGGCGACTCAAGATGGGGGATGTATACCTATTTTGGGGGCGTCACAGTTGGTATCAAAGCTTAGGGATATGATCCCTGGCTGAGATGTGAGAATAGAACTAGGAGGGGAGAGAGGGGAAATTCCTTCGCTAGTATAACCAACATAAGTTTATTTGGTATTTATTTGGTCGGTCAGAGTATAGGGATAATATGTGACATATCAATTAACCCTTGTTTTGTGGCAGTATTTGAAAATGGCATCCAAAAATGTTGAGATAAGCAATGAAGCACATGAGACCGTTGAGTCACCAACGATCAATACCCAAGATAATGTGTATCAGGATGACAATAATCCTCAAGAAAAAAACAACGCTGGCAAAATGATGAACGATGGGATGTTCAGAGGCTTTATGAAATTCATGCAACATCAGGCGAGAGCGGCTCCTGTTCAAAATATAGGTGGAAACACTGGCAACTCTCGGACGGTCACCGCTAATCAAGGAGCTGGGACCACCGGAGTTTATTGGAGAGCTAAAACCACTTAAGGCGGAGACGTGGATAAAGCAGATCACCAAGATATTTGATATCTTGGGATGCTCTGAGGAGAAAAAGGTTCCCTTTACCACCTTTATATTGCGAGGAAAGGCAGATTACTGGTGGGAATCGGTAAAGCGTACTCAACCTGCCGCACTGAAGATATCTTGGGAGAAGTTCTAAGAATTGTTCAATGAAAAGTACTTTCCCGAAAGTATTCGTCACATGAAGGAAGTAGAGTTCATCAAGTTGGAGCAGAACAATATGATCGTGTCATAGTACGAAGCTAAGTTTGTCGAGTTGTCCCAGTTTGCATTCCACTTGGTTGATAATGAGGAGAGAATGACGCGGATGTTTCTAAGAGGTTTGAAACCCAAGATACGTCAATACTTAATTTCTCACAAATTATGTTTATATTCAGATGTTGTAAATATGGATCAGTTATTGGAGCGCAATAACGAGTCAACCCAACTAAGAGAGAGCAGCCGACAAAATGATAATACCAATGGTAGCAGTCATTGAAGCGGTGACAACAAACGTGGAGGGAATCAACATGCCAGAAATGGTAACCACTTCGATGGTAATCATGGCCAAGATAATAGAAGTGGAAATTTCAAGAAGAGGAGATTCAACAATGATGGAAAGACGTCATCACCAGCACCTGTTGTTAAGGAAGGGGAACGACAACCAATCATATATTATATATGCGGAGGGGAGGGACATATCAGTCCAAATTGTACGCAGCAATCCAAAGCGTGTTATAATTGCGGAAGAGAAGGTCACCTTTCCCAATTTTGTCATGCAACGAAGTCAAGTCCAGCTGTGATGGAGGCATCAAAGGCCGTCCCAGACAAGACAAAACTGATAGTTCAAGGGAGAGCATTTGTCGTAACCTCCCAAAAAGCGAGGAATCTGAACGAGGTGATCACGGGTAAGCTAATCATAAACTCTAGCGAAGTCTATACCTTATTTGATACCGGTTCTACCCATTCTTTTATTTCTCCTACTTGCGCTTAACGTTTAAATTTGACTCCGGAGAAATTAGACTTTGACTTATCTGTTGAAACTCCATTGGGAGAAACCTTCATTACATCCAATTTGTTTATAAGTCTTGTTTGATTCAAATCGGTAATCGCACGCGTTACGTCGATCTTATCTCCTTAAAAATACTTGCATTTAACGTGATTCTAGGGATTGATTGGTTAACTACTCATCATGCTAAAATTTATTATTTTCGTAAGGTTATTAGCTTTCATATTCCTAATCAACCTATTATGAGAATTCAAGTGACCAAACCATTAAAATCAATCACGGTCATCTCAAGCCATAAAGCTATTCATTTATTGAAAAACGGATGTCAAGCTTTCTTAGCTCATGTTACAGATTTAAACAAAAATACGTCAGATTTGAATGATATTTCTATTGTTAATAAATTTCCTGACGTATTCCCCGAAGAACTTCCTGGCCTACCCCCGGAGCGTGAAATCGAGTTTGGTATCGACCTTGAACCCGATACAAAACCCATTTCCAAAGTCCCATATCGAATGGCTCCTATTGAACTTCAGGAGTTAAAAACCCAACTACAGGAATTATTAGACATCGGTTTCATTCGACCAAGTACGTCTCCTTGGGGTGCTCCTGTTCTATTCGTGAAAAAGAAAGATGGGAGTATGCGACTTTGTATTGATTATCGGGAGTTAAATCATGTCACCATCAAAAATAGGTACCCATTGCCACGTATTGATGACCTATTTGACCAGTTGCAAGGAGACAATTCTTTTCAAAGATTGATCTTCGTTCCGGATATCACCAATTGAAGATTAGAACCGATGACATTCCAAAGGCGGCTTTTAGAACTCAGTACGAGCATTATGAATTCCTAGTCATGTCCTTTGGATTGACTAATGCTCCTGCTGCCTTCATGGATATGATTAACCGAGTATTCAAGGAATATTTGGATCACTTTGTGGTCGTCTTTATTGATGACATCTTTATTTATTCCAAAAGCCATGAAGATCATGAGCAACACTTGAGGCTGACACTCCAAAAGGTTCGTGAATATAAGCTTTATGCCAAGTTGAAGAAATGCGAGTTCTGGCTTGAGCAAGTAGCATTCCTTGGGCACGTGATATCAAATCATGGAATAGCTGTTGACTCGACAAAGATTGAAGCAGTTCAAAGCTGGGAGCAACCTAAGTCGATGATCAAAATCGTAGCTTTCTCGGCTAAGTCGGTTATTATCGGAGATTCGTAAAAGGGTTTTCTCGAATCACTACTCCATTAACTCAGCTGACTCGAAAAGATAAAAAATTTGGTTGGAGCGAGGAATGTGAGAAGAGTTTTCAAGAACTCAAGAGGAGACTCATTTCAGCACCTGTTCTGACAATACCGTCTGGCTCGGAGGGATTTGTCATCTACAGTTCTTCAGGCAAAGGGTTAGGATGTGTTCTCATGCAACATGGGAAAGTCATAGCCTATGCCTCACGACAACTCAAAGAATATAAGAGGAATTATCCTACTCATGATCTAGAGTTGGCAACAGTCGTTTTTGCACTTAAGATTTGGAGGCATTACCTGTATGGAGAGAAGGTGGAGATCTATACGGATCATAAAAGCCTCAAATATTTCTTCAATCAAAAGGAACTCAACATGCGGCAACGACGATGGCTTGAGTTATTGAAAGATTACGATCATACCATTCAATACCATCCTGGAAAAGCGAACGTAGTAGCTGATGCATTGAGTAGAAGATCATATGCGGGTACGAGTGCATTATTGTCAATGCAAAGGCCCATTTATATGAATTTACAAAGGATAGAGATAGAGTTAAAGACTCCAGGGACCCATGTGATGATGGAAAATATACGAGTAGAACCGACTTTAATCGATAAAGTTAAAGCTGCTCAAGCTACAGACCTAGAGCTGATGCGTATGAAGAAGAAAGTGCAAGAAGGTGATATGTCGGAAGCTAGAATCGATGAAGAAGGAATACTTCGAGTCAACTCTAGACTTTGTGTTCCTAACAACCCTGATTTAAAGTATAAAATCATGATGGAGGCGCACAACACACCGTTTGCAATCCATCCTAGGAGTACAAAAATGTATCGTGATCTTTGACATACATTTTGGTGGAGCAATATGAAGAGAGAGATAGCGGGGTTTATCTCAAGGAGTCTAACTTGTCAACGAGTCAAGGCGGAGCATCAAGTGCCAAAAGGTCCATTGCAACCACTTGAAATTCCAGAATGGAAGTGGGAGCACATTACCATGGATTTCGTTACTGGTCTTCTCAAGGTTTCTCAAGGCATAGATGCGATTTGGGTCATTGTTGATAGATTGACCAAGCCTGCTCATTTTTTATCGATACGAGAAACTTATAAACTTGATTGTCTTGCTCGTATGTACGTGATGGACAGTTGTTGGTATGATTATGACCAGGGATTATTCGGTATAATCATGACCATTGATGATTACATGAATATCCTTGGCCCGTAGTGCAGGGAAGATTCGATGATGTGGTTTATTTATTAAGCTGAGTTTTAGCGATAAATTTGATGATAAAATTTTTAAATCATAGAAGATAGTAGATATCATGCTCTACTTGACTCTTCTAATTGATTGCTTGTTCTGCTGCAGTTAAACTTGATGTTTATTATATTTTATCAGTTTAACACTGTTAAAGGCTAACGATAATTTATTACGCATTATCTTAGTCATAATATTTCTTCTTGGGCTAGTTGAGCTCACCCTTTTTTTCATTGTTCTCTTCGGAAATGAGAATATAGTTTGGACTAGTCGGGGAACCAAGGGTGATCATTCCGGATATTTGCATTAGTAGTCCTCACTATTCAAAGGAAATAGTGTGATAATAATTGTAATGAGGACTTTATTTGAGTTTGGATACTCTCTACGAGACATTATCCGTGTTGAAACTCTCAGCTACGTTTTTTCGTACTGTATAAAAGAAGTTTGTATTTAAATTCTGTACCATGTATTTGGCGAATCAAGATGGGTGATGTATACCTATTTTGGGGGTGTCACATATTATTTATTTCATATTCTCTTATGATATTACTTTTCATATTCGTAAGAAATTTTATTTTCGTTCAATATTCGTAAGGAATATTATCTTCGTTTAATATTCGTAAGGAATATTATCTTCGTTCAACAGTTATAAGGGATATTATTTTTGTTCAATATTCGTATAAAATAATATTTTTTTTCATACTATGTATTATGTAAGTAATATTTTTTCGTTTCAGATTTCGAATTCTACACTCATTTTGTTTAGTATTGCTTCTATACTCCTTGTAATTAGTAGAATATCCTTGAAATTTGCGCTTCATCTAGTATCGTTTCACAAGGATATTTTTCTGAGCATTCTTGTTAAAGTTTAATTTTTTTATGTCGGAGTACTATTCACGGGATACTATTCACTCGGGTATTATTCACCCGGGGTACTATTCATGACAAAAATTGATTTTTTTTCTATCCAAATTATTTTTGATACAATATTATTCTTGAATTTTACTTCACAAAGCAGTATCATGTTGATAATTTGGACATTATTGAATTCTTGATAAATTGAATTATAAATCTTTAAAATTTATCCTTTGCTTTCATTTAATTAAATTCTTATATCATTGTCATCATCCTCATGCTTATATTGTGATAAAAGTCATCGTTAGCTCGTAGTGCATAGATGGACTGTTGATTGGTATGCTTATGACCAGTGATTATACGGTATAATCATGACCTGTAATATTACAAATGATGTGGTAAAAGTCCTCATTGGCCCGTAGTGCATTGATGGATAGTTGTTGGCATGATCATGACCATTAGTGATAACACGATTATCCTTGGCCTGTAGTGCATGGATAATTCGTCGATGTGATACTAATGAATATCCTTGGCCCGTAGTGCATGGATAATTCAGTGATATGGATTATTTATTGAGTTGAGTCTCAGCGATAAAATTGATGATAAACTTTTTAAATCATAGAAGATAGTAGATATCATTGTAAGACCCCAACTTTTATAAATAAAGATGAATTTTCTATAAATATCATTTTTAAATATTATGGAGTAAATTTGATATAATGTTATAGTATTGTGGGTAATATTTATAAATTTTGCAAAGTATGCAAGTTGTTATATAATATTCGATTGGTGGGGAATATTCGTTTTAACAAGGAATATTAAATAACCAAGACAATCATTGGTGGACCCCTATTAATGTAATTATTGTCGGATTGAGAAAACGACAAAAAATACTTTTTATGAAAATAACGGCGGAAGTTTTACTGTTAATCTGTTGAAACACCGGTGTTAAAAGTACGATGTCTGGCGTAGTTACCACGAAGAAATACTACGATTGATTATTGATGCTTACGTGAGAAGTCACTCAGTTTTGTTCAATTATCACTATAGTAATTGTTATAAATTTTGCTTATTTTATGGACCCCTATTTACCCATTTTTCAAAATAATCGGTAGAAAGTTATTTTATATAATAATAGGTGGGGGCCCACTAGTGGGGCCCATGTGGGTTACAAAGTCTTGGGAGGAAGAATTTTGGTTACAGGTATTCCGGGGAGTATAATTATTACATATATATATATATATATATATATTTATATTATAAATTTGTTTTACTTGAAAAAAAAGGACGGTTGGAGCAGATTATGTCAGAGAGGAGTGTTATGGTTTATATATATATAAATTTTGTTTTATTATATAATTATAAATAGAATATATTATATTTTATTAAAAAGATTTTGCTTTAATTATAGACCGTCCGTTTAAAAGTAAATCAATATAGACCGTTCATGGATTAGTTACTATGCAGTCCATTCTTCTATAAATAGAAGTTCATTCCTTCATTATTTCTTACAAATTCACTAAAACTCTAGAGAGAGAAATTATAGAGAAGCTATAGAAAAGTATTCTGCTCCTTCCCTACTCTTGTATTCAGTTTATTTTACGGTAAGGGGTATTATTTCTTTTGTATTCATAAAGAAAACTTCTGTTATTTTATTCTTTATTATTCTGTTGGAATAACTAGTATACGCGGACTACCCTATACTTGGTGAAATTCTTCTATTATTCCGTCTTTATTATTACTCGTTGAATATCCTGTTCATGCATTTTACGGCGGACCGGTTCCGCTTTTTATTATTATTCATTTGGAATATCCTCGTACATGCATTTTACTGTGGGACTGGTTAAAATCTTTTTATTATTATTCATTGGAATATCTTGTTCATGCATTTACGCAGGACTGGTTCCTCTTTTTATTATTATTCATTGGAATATCCTCATGCATGCATTTATCTTTGGACCGGTTTCGCTTCTTTATTATTATGTTGGAACATCCTCGCTTGGCATGCAATTTCGCCGACTTCGATTCCGATTACTTATTAATCTGTTGGAATAATGCATCATGCGCAATACGCATGCACGGTGATTTCTTTTGTTATTCCATTCATTATTATACTCAGGTTGGTTAAAGTTTTGACTTCTATACTCCATGAAATTAGTGGAATATCCTTGATATTTGCGCTTCATCCAAAGATATCTTTTCATAGAAATATTCTTCTGAGCATTCTTGAATTTTACTCTACAAAGCAGTATCATGTTGACAATTTGGACGTTATTAGTTCCTAGATAAATTAATTCTTGAACTTGTTTTATTGAATTCTTATATCATTGTCATCATCTTCATGTTTATAATATGTTAAATGTCATCTGTGGCCTGTAGTGCATAGATGGACTTGGTATGATTATGATCAGGGATTATCCGGTGTAATCATGACCGTAATGTTACAAATGATGTGGTAAAAGTCCTCATTGGCCCGTAGAGCATTGATGGACAGTTGTTGGCATGATCATGACCATTAATGAATACACAAATATTCTTGGCCCGTAGAGCATGGATAATTATGGTCGTGGTACTAAAGAATATCCTTGGCCGTAGTGCAGGGGTGATTCGATGATGTGGATTATTTATTAAGCTGAGTCTCAGCGATAAAAGTCATGAAAAACCTTTTAAATCATAGAAGATAGTAGATTTTATTCTCTACTTGACTCTTTTAATGGATTGCTTGTTCCGCTGCAGTTAAACTTGATGTTGTTATATTTTATCAGTTTAACACTGTTGAAGGCTAATGATAATTTATTCTGCATTATCTTAGTCATAATATTTCTTACTGGGCTAGTTGAGCTCACCCTTTCTTTCACTGTTCTCTTCAGGAAATGAGAACATAGCAGGGACTAGTCGGGGAACGGAGTGACAATCCAGAGGATAGCATTAGTAGTCCTCACTATTCTGTGAAATAGTGTGTTAGTAATTGTAATGAGGACTCCTTTTGAGTTTGTATAATCTCTAGTAGACAATAATTGTATTCAAACTCACAGTTATGTTTTGTCGTATTGTACATGACAGTTGTATTAGTAAGTTGTATTTGAATTTTGTACCATGTATCTGACGACCCAAGATAGGTGATGTATACCTAATTTTGGGGGCGTCACAATCATGCTCTACTTGATTCTTCTAATGGATTGCTTGTTCCGTTGCAGTTAAACTTGTTGTTTATTGTATTCTATCAGTTTAACACTGAAATTAGTATGCACACAAGCCAATCATGTTTGATGATAAAGCATATACTTTGTAACAATCTTATTCATTTATTAATAAAAAGTATTAATTTATTAAAGGCTTTTAATTATCTACATGATGTTGCTTTATAATATGTGATAAACCCATAGTTTTAAGCAATGCTTTTAGAATAACGATGATGATCATTCTAATGAGATCTAAATTCTTAGAAAGCTTAAAACTAAAATAGTTCTCAATTGTTGGATTAAAAAATTGGGGATTAGTGAATCCGGATAGATTGGTACATACGTTGCTTGCTCATTGGATGAGGATGATTGATCTCATGATCATTTGTGTGGAGACACTAAAGCAAGTATGTAGGTGCTTGTTAGAGAATAAGTTCACTGAACGTGGCTCGCTAAGGAATACCTAATGGAGTTTTACTTGCCTGTCAATAGGAATTCATGTAGTGATAGTAGTACAAGTGATCCTTGGACTTGAGATCATCATAATATCTTGTGTATAATGAGTTATACTTTGACTTATTCCTTAAGACCCTTAGGGTATATCAAAGGGTATACTTGGGTATAATAAGTTGTACATTGAGATAATGTATGATCAATAAAGAATCTGCTGCTTCTAGTAAAAGGAGAAATATTCTTATGTGATTCGATAAATGACAACCCAGTAGTCCTTGGCCAAGGAAGAATGAAATTAGAAAGGAGTTTTTAATTTGCATTATTTAGAGTTGTGCATTTAAGAGTCGAAATACATATAATTAAATAAAATAAGACTTGACAGTAATTCCATGTCTTATATTTAATTGGGACATTGTATGGTGGAAAGATTGAATTGTACGGTAACTATTTACTCGAGGGTTCTTTTATGATTAATGTTGAAATCTATATTATCTGAAAAGTCGTTAATCGCTAGGGAGACTTATCCCTATTGTAGAATAAATATTATTTATTTAAATAAATTAATATTTTAATTTATTTATTTAAATAAGATTAGAATTGTTCTAATTGATTTATTCACAACCGGCTTAATACGGATAACCTAAATGGTCACACCATAAAAGGAAAAATAATTATTTAAGAAGTTAATGGCATAATCGTAATAATATGTTAAGTGTATTTAATTTAATCTATGGTGATAGAATAATTTATTAGTACTACTATTATTCACTACAAGAAAAAGGCCTATCAGCGACCAATAATATCAGCGACCGCATATGCGGGTCGCTGATATTAGTCATAGCGACCAACTTCTGCGACCGTAATTTTATCCAGTCGCTATTTAATATAAGCGACCGCATGCGGTCACTGACATAATTTTGCCTCCAAAAATTTGGCAGGAAATATTGGCGCGATGATTTTGTGCGACTACTTGATATCAGTGACCGCATGCGGTCGCTGATAAGTCCATGTCATTAAAATTTAGTGACCGCATGCGGTCGCTGATCAAACTTAATCTAACCAGTATCAGTCATTCGCTCGACACAGATGAAAGATAAAAAAAAGAGGGAGCAGATAGAGAGAAGAGAGAGAAAGGGGAGAAGAGAAGAAGGAAAAGAATTAGCCACCCGCCGCCACCACTGCCATTGCCACCGCCGCCCACAGGTAACCCTAACTGCAATAATTTTTATAGTTTTCTAAATTTGAAGATTAATGTTGAATGTGGTATATAGATTTCTGAATTGGGTGTTATGTAGATATCTGAATTGGGTATTATATAGTTTTCAGCATAATAACCCTAACATTGCAATAATTTTTATAGTTTTCTAGTTTTGATGTCTCTGTGTAATTTTTAGTTGGTCAAGCCTTTGTGTTGTGGAAAAGAAACTGGAGATGGTTTTTGGTTTCATTTGCACTCTGTGTAAGTTTTATGTATTGAAATAAAACTGGAGATGGTTTTTGGTTTCATTTGCACCCTAACATTGCAATAATTTTTATACTCTCTGTGTAAGTTTTATGTATTGAAGATATAGGGCATGCAATTATTGTGGGTAGTTGTTATGTTCATTTGGTACTGTTAGCCACTGACAACATGAGCTAAACAACATGTTCTTTACTATGAAAAATTGTCTGTCATTCATAGAAACCAAATGATATCAGGAAAATCATCTGATAAAGAATTCACATGTGTAATTCAAAGTTGAGGAAAGTGACTCTTATGTTTGGGACTGTTGTGCAAGATCGTCTATGGGTAATAGTTAGGTTTTTCTTCACATTACTTATGCATAGCGAAAAAAAGTCTCTTATTGTAATGCATTCCATATATAGCAGAAAATAGAGTAAATATGAAATATCAAAACCCTTATATACTCCTTGTAGAGTTTATCCTCACCTTCACCTTCACCTTCACCTTCACCTTCACCTTCAACCTCACTAAAATAAATGATATAATAAATAAACTAAGCAGCATTTAGGAAGTTTTCCATTGCTAAAATAAACTAACTTCAATTTCGTTAGATATTCACTGCTAAAATAAACTAAGTAACACATGCTTAGTTTCTCACCGAACCCATAAAGATATTAATGAACAAAAGCAATATCATACTCTGAAGTTAAAGAACTAAGAGATAAGTGCCCTAATCAGAAGTAAGTTAATTATTTAGCTCATGTGTAAAGTAAAGATATAAGCTTGCAAAAATGAAAGCGCGAGTTTTTGGAACTCTGAATTTGTAGTATACTCCTGAACTTTTTACTGCTTTAATTTGCATTCAATCATTATTGTTTTGGTTTTATTATATTGGGAATTTGTATATTTCTCTTGGTTTGTGTCTTTGGGTGCCTAGAAATGACCTTATACACATGCTGTCGTGCATGTGGCTAGTCCATATTATAGGGGAGACTCTGACGAAATTTTTTTATTGGTCGAGTATTTGCGAACATTTATACTATTAACGAGCCTATTGGTGATCCACTAGAGCCTATTAAGGGGCTGTTAGAGCTGATGGGCTGGGCTTGGGGCCACGAGGCCACACCAAGCTTAACCAAGCCTCACGGGGCCAAGCCAAGCTTGGTTGTTAGCATGGTAAGCTATCGGGGGGTTGTTAAGCCAAAATAGGCAGTGCTAAAGAACTGTTAGTGCAATAGAGAAGGTAACTAGACACACTTAGTCAATAAAGAGACTGTTTTGGCTATAACAGAAAAGCAAGGGTATTTAACACTTATGTATACAAGAATAAAGCTACAAAATGTTATAGAAGCTATAAATTGCTCAACCAAGTTGTGACTATCCCAAAACATAAAATATTATAGAAAGGGACCGTGAGGGGTATAATCTTAAAACATGTTAGGCGCCTTAGCACACTAGTTGATATGAATGAATCTCCAAGTTACTGAAAAGTTATATAAATGAGTAAGGAATTTGTTGATATAAAGCTAGCATGAATGAAATACCTTACGTATTCACTTATGATAAACAATAAAAACAAATTTAAAATAAATTAAAATAAAATAACATGATATAATATAACTATTAAACTAAGTAGCATTTACTTAGTTTCTCATACTAAATTTAATAACATTTAAAGTTTCTCATACTGCTTTTGCATTCATTCGTTAACATCAAGTATGCTTAAATGTTAATCATATGCATGCTTACAAGTATGCTCAAGTCATATGTTAACATTTATAATGTTGTCTGTAGTAGGTACCGTGGAATCATGGACCTCTATTCAGACCGTAGTTGGATGGCACGACGAAAGTCAAGTGCCCAGATAGGTGCTACAGCTGAATTTAGAGTTGGTTGCCAAGTGTTTTTGGAGTATGCATATAGTCACCCGAAATGTATGAATGGTTAGTCGCAGATACGATGTCCATGTTTGAAGTGTAAAAATATAAATTATATGGACAGAGACGTGGTAAACTATCATTTACTTATTTCTGGGTTCATGAGAAATTACGAAGAATGCTGGTGGACACATGGGCAGAGAAGAGATGGTGGCATCACAGAAGTACACAATTCGGGCAGTAGTACTCATCGTATGAATAAAATGGTTCATGATATTGCGGGGCGATTTTGATTGGGAACAAGGCGAGAGCAACCTATGAATTCGATGCCAAAGACTTCTTTAAGTTGTTAGACGAGGGTAGCGAGCCATTGTGGCATGGTTGCACCAAACATAGTACATTGTCTGCAGTGGCGACATTACTTAACATCAAGGATGATCACAACATGAGCCATGAGTCTTTTGAGTCGCTCTTGAAGGCCATTAAGAGTATGTTGCCTGACGGTGAGAAATTACCTGGTAACTATTACTTTTGTAAGAAAATGGTGAAGAAGTTGGGTCTTGGATACCAAAAGATCGATGCATGTCCCAACGATTGCATGTTGTTTTATAAGGAAAATGAATAGATGACAAGGTGCACGTTTTACAGTCATGATCGGTTTAGGCCTAATAAAGAGGGTGTGACTACAAAAAAATCAAGTATACCGTTTAAGATTCTAAGGTATTTTCCAATAACACATTTGCTAAAAAGATTGTACATGTCTTCAAGAACAGCTGAGCATATGAGTTGGCATGCAAAATCTCCAGCTAAAGATGGAGAACTAAATCATCCCGCAGATGGGCAGGCTTGGAAATATTTCAACTTAGCACATCCTGAGTTTGCATTGGAACCTAGAAATGTGAGGCTTGGATTGTCCACCGATGGTTTCAACCCGTTTGGCCACTCAGTTGTTCCGTACTCATGTTGTCCTGTGATTGTTACTCATAACTGACTTGCCTCCTTGGATGTGTATGAAACAGCCATACTTGTTTCTTTCACTCGTGGTTCCTGGTCCTAAGAGTCCTGGAAAGAACTTAGATGTTTACTTGAGACCTCTTATAGACAAGTTGAAGGTATTGTGGGAGGATGGAGTACAGACTTGGGATGTTGCAACAAAAACAAATTTCAACCTTAGGGCAGCGGTTATGTGGACTATAAGTGACTTCCCAGCTTATGGTATGTTAGCTGGATAGAGTACACACGGGAAGCTGGCTTGTCCGTATTGTATAGAACATACAAAGTCATTTAATCTATCAAAAGGTCGAAAGCCTTGCTGGTTTGACTGTCATCGTTAGTTCTTGTCGGTAGATCACCCGTTTCGAAGAAATAGAGAACACTTCAGGAAAGGGAAAGTAGACAATGATATGCCTGCACTGCGATTGTCGGGAACGGAGATGCGAGATCGTGTGATGAGATTGCCGGTTATTCCATTTGGTAAGATTGATGCCACAAACATAATCAATGGGTTTGGCGAATCTCATAACTGGGTTCGGAGAAGCATCTTTTGGGAACTGCCTTATTGGTCTACAAATTTGATTCGTCATAATCTAGATGTGATGCATATTGAGAAGAATGTGTTTGACAATGTGTTTAACACCGTGATGAATGGTACGAGGAAGACAAAAGATAACGATAAGGCACGTTTGGACATGAAAGATATTTGTAAGCATACTAGATTAGAACTTTATGAATCTCCTAATGGTAAGATTGTCGAACCGCATGCAAGGTACACATTGTCCAAAAAGCAAGTTGAAGATGTGTGCACATGGGTTAAGTCTCTGAAACTACAAGATGGATATGTGTCAAACATTACAAGGTGTGTTACGGGTGGGAAATTGCAAGGGATGAAGAGTCATGATTGTCATATGTTTATGGAGAGACTCATGCTTATAGCATTTCGGGATCTGCTTGATAAACCAATATGGGATGCTTTGACGGATCTTAGTCGTTTCTTCAAAGACTTATGTTCAAGATCATTAAATAAGAAGGACATGTCTATACTTGAGAAGAACATCATAGAGATCACGTGTAAACTGGAAAAAATAATCCCACCTGGTTTTTTTGACTCCATAGAGCATTTGCAAATCCATCTTCCCTATGAAACTCGTGTTGGGGGTCCAGTTCAATATAGATGGATGTACCCTTTCGAGAGGGTGATGGATAACCTTAAGAGGAAGGTAAAGAATAGAGCTTATGTCGTGGGGTTGATATGTGAGGCATACAGTTTCGATGAGATATCTACGTTTGTCTCAGTCTATTTTCTGGACGAAGTCTTGACAAAGGCCAATCGAGTATCGAGACATGATGATGGGGGAAATGTTGAACTAAATGGTCGGCTCTCTGTATTTGGTCTATCGGGCCGCGCTTATGGAAAAGGGAAGCGCATATTGCTCTCTGAGCAAGAATTACATGCTGCACATACTTACATTTTTCACAATTACGAGGAAATTGACAAATTTATGAGGTACACATGTAAACTTGATAATTTATCTTTTAGGTTAAAAATTTATTCCAATATGTTAATGTTTATAACATGGTATAGATTGTACGATGACGAGTTAAAAGTGAAGCATCCCAGCATAACTGATAAAGATATTCAAATCAATCATGATAAAAAATTTGCACTTTGGCTAAAGGACAAAGTAAGTTCAATTTCTTAAGCACGACATATATATATATACTTCATGTTAACTATGACTTCATTTAATAAGATGGAGTTTTTGTAGGCTTTGACTGAGGGATCAACGATTCCGGCTAATGTACAAGTCCTAGCCATGGGACCAGACAAGGACCAAGTCAGCCGCAATGGTTACAAAATAAATGGTTGTGAATTTCATACAAAGGCATATGGGCGCGGTAAAAGAACAACAAACTCTGGAGTGTGTGTCCAAGGAGATTGTTATAATGAGCTTGGTCGTGCCTTTTATGGGGAGTTGGAGGAAATCGTAGAGTTGTCGTACAAGGGCACGTACGGGGGTCATATTCACTTATTTAAGTGCCATTGGTTTGATTCAGAAAAAGAGATACGCGTTGACAGACATGGAATCGTTGATATTGACCTCCATAGGTCTGCGTACTCCAACTAACCGTTTGTTTTACCGACTCAAACAGTACAAGTATATTACACTTCTAGTCCTGTTAGGAAAAGGGATAGACCGCCTACAGATTGGCAAGTTTTAATTCATACTCCCGCGCGTAGTAATGCAGAAGTAGTTGATGGGGAGATTTACCAAGAGCAGATGCTTCATAGTCAAACTCTAATAAATGTGGAGGACGACAATGAAGTAATCCAATTAGATGGAGAAGATGAACCACATGAATTAGCTCCTGATTCAATACTTGTGTCAGATGACATTGATACTGAGGAGGAAGAGTTATTGACTGAATCTGACACTAAATCTGAAGCTGATGATGGTTATGAATCTGCAACACGTATACAAGATGATTCTGAATCAGACATTGACACTTGAACAAATGAAATGTATGCTTAGTATTACATGTTTTTTATATCATTGTCATGTTTATGTACTTAACTATTTAAATGCAATTTTTGTTTATTGTCATTTTATATTCATATATATACATGTTTATATCACTGTTATGTTTATTGTCATTTTATATATTCATATATACATGTAATCAAATATAACTCATATATACATCTTGAAATTTGTAATATACAGATGGCTTCTGAAGCAGCGCAGAAAAAGCGCGGCTTGGGTAGGGGACCGAATCGTGTGCCCAATGCCCCTATTAATCCGGATGATCAGATTCTTATTCAGATTCTGTGACGCCCCCAAAATAGGTATACAACACCCATTCTGAGTCGTCAAAATACATGGTACAGAAACAACTACAACTTTATTAATACAACATAAAAATTGTGAGTTTAAATACCATTATTGTCATCTAGACAATATCAACACTCAAATAAAGTCCTCATTACAATTATTGATACACTATTTTACAAAATAGTGAGGACTACTAAAACCACTGTCTTGAACCATCACTCCACACCCCGCCTAGTTACCGTTATATTCTCGCCTCCTGGGAAGAAAAATGGAACAAAAAGAAAAAGGGCAAGCTCAACTAGCCCAGTAAAGAATATTATGACTAAGATAATGTACAACAAATTATTGTTAGTCCTCAACAGGGAAAAATCTGATAGAATACAATAGACAACAAGTTTTAGATCAACAACTGCAGCGAAAACAATAATTCATTAGAAGAGTTAAGTAGAGAATGAAATCTACTATCATCTATGAATTTAAAAGTCCATCATCGATATTTTATCCCTGTAACATCAATCAATATACATCTTGAATCAAATAGTCATCTTTGCACTACAGGCCAAAGATATTAATCAGTCGGCCATGTTCATCTCAACACTTATTCATCTTTGCACTACGGGCCAAAGATATTCATCATAAAATCATTCATCTTTGCACTACAGGCCAAAGATATTCAGTAATATCATCATTTAGGACTGATGATGATGAAAAATATATTTTAAAGAAAACGAACCCAGTGAGACAAAAGAACAAATAGTAAGGATTCGTACTTCGGTTTATCCATGTTCAAAAATACCTCATAATTAATCATAGTGGAGTAGAATTCAAGAATGATCAAAACATGGATATAATCAAAGCTAGTATCCATAATAGATATTTTGGACACAGAAAAGAAAATTTAATTTTTCTGTGAATAGTGATTCGTGAATGAATAGTCAGATATCGTGAATAAGAATCTCAAACACTAAAAGATAGAAATTTCACAAAAAAATCATCATGCTTCGTGAATAGTACTCATGAATAGTAACTCATGAATAGTAACCCCGACACAAAAAAGTTTCAAATTTGATAAAAAGTTCCAACCAATATTTCGGCATAATGATATTGATGAAATAATATAACTTATGAAGAAAATAACATCCCTTACCTCGAAAAGACAGTACTTCTGACTGGAATACTGGATATAGTGCTGAAAGGAACTTGCACCATATAGCAACACTCAAAGTATCAAAATACTCACAAGAATACACTTGATAATATAGAGAGAGAAAGAAAGAGAAAACTTCAGTTTCTGGTGTGATTTTCAATTCTAACCTAATCACTCTATTTATAGGAAAATACTTAGAACACCAAAGCAAAAAATTTAATAAAATAATATTATAATTAAAAAATTTCAAGCCCACCTTAGACCAACTGAATTCAGCACATTTATATCACATGTGTAGCCCAAAAAAATGTTTTTCATAAAATAATTATTTAAAACTTCCAAAAATCAATTATTTCGGAACTTCGGAACTTCAATAATTCATAATAAATAACCCTTTATCAGAAAAATTCGAACCACATGTCTTTTCCATAGAAAATTTCATTCTCTACAACTTTGTAAGTTTAAGTTTTTCCAAATTCCAAACAGAAATTGACCGAAATCCACAAACGAGCGATTTTACAGGCTATAATCAAATTTCAGTCAAGAAATGGGGTCCACCGACACACAAAACGTGTTTTAATCATTTAATGCAACAAAAATACTATTTCTCCTCATATACTCATATATTCCACATTCATTGTAAAAATATCACCATTATTATATTATTAAAATATAATAATATATTTAAATGAATTATTTTATCAGAAAAAGATAAAATATTAATTTTCAACAATTGTCACATTAAAATTTTCTCCATCTATATCCACATAAAATCAATATTTTTCTCATCATATAAATCAATAATTAATTATTCACAAATAATATTATAGAATCACAATCTTACTGAACTGTAGCTTCCTGTGAAAGAAGATGCTTTCCAATAAAGATATTTCCTTACTGGCGCGCAATTAGGTGACCAAACCTCTCCATAGACAGAACTTTCTAGACATTACCAATAATGTTATCTAATAATATTATTCAGATAATATGAATTATTTCTTCGATAATGGAAAATACTTTGTGTATGACAATTATCAAACAACAATAATATAAAATATCAACGCAACAATTATTGAATCAATAAAATAAAATACCGAATAAAGAATTACTGTAATAATTATTGAGTAGTGTCTTTCTTCACGTAAGAATCAATAATTAGTGCAAAACCGTGTGCTATCAGGTCAACAACGCCAGACATCGTGTTTTTAACCACCGGGTATTCCAACAAGATAATACTGTAATAACTACGCCAGTTATTTATAAACAACTTATACTTGTCGTTTTCTTCATCCAATCACTTTCCGTTATGGGGCCCACACAAGGCTGCGCCATCGTACGAATATTCCTCGACAGTAAAAATATTCCATGACCAAACGACTATTCCCCGACAATAATGAATATTTTCTAACCACTTGCTTATTTGAGATATTTGCGCATTTTACACATAACTAACCACATTAATCAAATCAACCCTTACTATTGCAAAATAATAAATAAAGGAAATTCCATTATATATATAAAAAAAAAAATTGGTGTCTTACAAATTCGCCATCCTCTGAATAGCACGTACATCCCGCATCATTTATATATAAGCATTTTAGATTTCATTTTAGATGTAAATTGCTTTAATATATCTACTTATCGTTGATGGAAATTGTTGTATACTAAAGTGATTTTTCAGATAATAAGATCGTCAAGTGCATATCACAGTTGTGTTTACAGAATTGGCCTACACCTGTGATTACGTTAGAAAGCACACCTATCGCCTACTGAGGATCTTTGTTTGAATTTGAATTCCATGTATGTTTTTTTTTTAATTATGATAGATAATATAATATTTTAATTAAGGATAATTGTTTAGTAATGTTATTATTGTTATTTTATTTGAAGAAAAGGTATAGATGGGAGGACGTGCAGGCTTCAGTGATTCAGACATTATTCTGGCAGAAGTGCACCGTCCGAACCAAGGATAATTTAAACAAAGAAAGACAAAAAGCCCTTCACAATGCCGAGATCGACCATCCAGACCAGGGAGAGGATTATATGCATGAGCATAGCCCCTGGTAGTGCACCCAGTCCATATGCGCTGAGATGTGGGCCCAATAGAGAGTTGAGAGCTGGGTGAAAAGACGAAAGACTGCCGCCACTAACAGATACTCGGGTGTACCCAATGGCGAAAAGGCTAAAGGAACATACAAGGGCAACATTATTTCACAGTTGCAGCATATCACTGTCAGGGTACGTATCTACAAGTTTTAATATGTTTACTATCATAAATTGTAGAAAATATATCACATTTTTACTTAGTAATATTGTGCTATTTTTTATATAGGAGTCTCAGTCTCAATGTCAGCCTATCCATTGGCTAGATGTGTACGTGGCTACCCGTGATGGTCTGCCCGATGCTATCCAGATAGCGTTAATAAGTTTTAACAACTTGATCTTGTTTATCAATGCTTACAGAATTTATTTTTAACTATTTAATTGTTAACATGATGACAGGATACTTATAAGCGTTTATTGAATGAGCACTATCCTGAAGGCACTCCACGTCCGCCTATTGATCAAGAGTTGTGGGAGAGGGCGTCCATCCTTCAGTGGCTCAGGCTGCTCTTCTACCCAATCTTCACAGTCATCGAGTCATCCAGCTGTTCATACTCTAGCTGACTGTGTGAGAGCTATATGTCAAGATTGAGATCTTCTGAAGATACTGGGCGGGCATCTAGGGGCTCTGAGTCCTGAGGAGTTAGCTGAAGCAGTAGCGGCAGCAGCAGCAGGACAACATGGGGATGGCGACGAGGTATAAAATCAATTTGTTGTATATATTGTTGTAATATATACTAGTATCAACATAGTTACTATATTTGTAACTTGTTTTATTATTTTGTTATTACAAGGTGATCAAGGAGGCGATGATGCTTGACGTACATGCTTTAGATCAGTTTTGTAGTTATTTGATAAGCTTGTACTTGTATATTCATTCAATTCATATTAGTTTTGTGTATGTTACTTAAACAATATTATATTTGTTTATATTTATTCAATTCATATTGGTTTTTAATGGTTTATATAGTTTATATACTAGTTTGGTGTATGTGTCGGTGGACGATGGATTTTATATTATTGTGTATGTCGTTTATCTTGTTGTGTATGTGTGTTGGGATAAAGCAGATACAAAACAGGTACAGGTTTTTGGGAATTCTGCAAAACATCAAAAATCTGGTTTTTATTTTTTCAGATCGTGACCGCGACGCGTCACCGATAGCAATCATTGCCACGTGACCTTATGTCCTTTGGGCTCGGACCATGCTGACTCAGCTTAGCTACTGAATTTGTCATATCGGTCGCAGATAGGTCGTCACTAATAGCGGTCGCTGATGTACATCCCAGCGACCAGATTTTATATCGCGACGATTATTATCGGCGACCGCTATTCGCTCATATTATTTATCTGCATGATAGTGCGCGTCATGAGATAAAGCATCACCGATAAACCTTTTTCTTGTAGTGATTATTATTACTGTTATTGTTATTATTATTATTATTATTATTATTATTATTATTATTATTATTATTATTATTATTATTATTACTATTACTATTATTGTTATTATTATTATTAGTACTATTATTATTATGGTATTATTATTATTATTATTGTTGTTTATTATTATTATTATTATTATTGTTGTTGTTGTTGTTGTTGTTGTTGTTGTTGTTGTTGTTGTTGTTGTTATTATTATTATTATTATTATTATTATTATTATTATTATTATTATTATTATTGTTATTATTATTATTATTATTATTAGTACTATTATTATTATTATTATTATTATTATTATTATTATTATTATTATTATTATTATTATTATCTTAATTTAAGGCAACATTTTAATAAATCGTTGTAAAAAGTTGTAAAAAATTTTTGCAAATGAAAATAAAAATTGTTGCTAATGAATGTATCCATATTAAATGAAATCGAAATATAGTAACAAAAAAACTTTCGTTGTCCACGATGAGGAGAAATCAAGTAGTTAGAAATTTTGCAACGAATTTTGTTTTCAAATTTTGCAACTACTTATGAATTTCGTTGCAAAAAGTGAAAGTCTAACACAATCTGCAACGAAGGACAAGTTTCGTTGCTAAACATACACTTTTAGCAACTACTTATAAAGTCGTTGCCTGAAAAATCATCGCTAAAGCCCCATTTTTAGCAACAAAAAAACTTTCGTTACCCATGATGACGGGAAAACAAGTTGCCGAAAATTTTGCAACGAATTTCTAACGAAATTTTTTCCCGCCAATGAATTAGCAACGAAATTTTGCAACGACTTATGAATTTTGTTGTAAAAAGTGAAAGCCTGACACAATCTGCAACGAAGGACAAATTTCGTTGCTAAACATATACTTTTAGCACCGACTTATAAAGTCGTTGTCCGAAAAATCATTGCTAAAGGCCCATTTTTTTTGTAGTATATTATGGGTGACGGTGCTTGACGTTTTCATAGAATACGTAATTTTAATAGTTTGGAGAGTGCACCCTTTTCTATGAGAGATATAAAAATTAGGATTTTGTCAGACACCCTTCTTCTTGAATATTTCTTCTTCCTTGGTGGATCATTTCTAGAGGCCAAACACTTGGGTGGTTAACGTTGATCAAAGGAAGGAACCAAACCCGATGGATTCAAGTTGAGCGAAAAGGATTTGGAGGTGAACTTGTCTGGCGGAAATTTCGAATCTTCAAGCCATGATTAACATTCTTGTTTTTATCTTTTTCGTTTAATTAATAATTACATGCGTAAAGGATGATCCTAGATATATGGTTTGTAAAATTTTAAAACTCTAATTTTTCATGCTTAACTTACTTTTTATGCAATTTGATTGCGTTCATGAATATTATAAACTCAACAAAGCCAGATATCGAAATAAAACCTTTATGCGCTAATTATTAATTATTTAGATTCGATATGTATATCGATATGTGTTTAGAAACAATTTAATTGAATATAATTTATTATATAAAATTTATTTTAAAAAATTAAAAAAAATCCATTCTCGAGCTTGTTGCGCAAAGTCCTTGTATTTAATTCATAAAAGAATCATATCACGTTACTAATATATATATATATATATACTGGAGTACTTGATTCAAAAGTAACTTTATATTATATATATAACATGCTGCATGAAACCATACTGCAGGTAACCAAAGGTAAATAAATCACGTAATATATATATTTTATAAAACTTTATATGATTCACAAGCTTGCGAATGGCTTTTAGTGAGGATATATATATATATATATATATATATATATATATATATATATATATATATATATTTTTAATAATTTTAAAATTAAAATAAAAGTATATTTTAATCTTAAAATAAAAAATTTATTTTAATCTTAAAATAAAAGGTTTATTTTAATTTTAAAATTGGATTTCATGATAACTAATTAGAGTTAAAATTGGATTCCATGATAACTAATTGGAGTTAAAATTGGATTCCATGTTTCCTAAAATAAAGGAGTTTATTTGTGAATAGGAAAGTGAATCCATGTTTTCTTAAATAAAGGAGTTTATTTAAGAAAATTTTAAAATAAAAAATTTTAAATAAAAGAGTTTATTTATATATGGAATAAAATTTCATATTATTCAAAATAAAGGAGTTTATTTTTGAATAGGAAAGAGAATTCGTGTTTCCTTTAATAAATGAGTTTTTTTACTTGGAATTGGATTCATAATTAATTAAAATAAATGAGTTTATTTTAATTAAAGATTTTGATTAAAATAAAATAGTTTATTTTATTCAAAATTGGATAAATTAAAATAAAAGAAGTTTATTTTGATTTAAATTTGGATTAAAATAAAGGAGTTTATTTTGATTCAAAATTAGATTTTATACTAACTAAATTTTCCCATTAAATGATATCAATATATATATTGAATGTTTACTATTCATGAGATGAATGTTATTTATTGATGCATATGGTGATGTGTATGATAATTAATGAGATTGATTATGAATTTATCAACCAATGTGATTGGATTTTATTTTAGTTGAATGCGTGAATGTATGTATTTTATTAAATGGGGTTACTGCGTCTCGCCTTCTCTAAATTTTCTTAATATAAATTTTATCTCCTCCTATGTATTTCCCTCGATTTCGATCAAGGTTTCTATTTATTTTAAATTGTTTTGTAATAGAAATAGTTAGAATTAATCTTGAAGAATTGGAGATCAAGGAGCAAGAAGCGCTTGAAGACCTGTTTGTAATGGAGCCCGGGTTTAAATGTAATAGTTATATTTAAATTTAATTCTTGCACCCTAGATTTGACCTTTTGATTCACTTGGTGGCTCTAATGAACCAAACTAGAATAAATTCCATAATCAATCCTAGAATATAGTATTCTATATGCGTATTTACACTATATATATATATATATATATGTGTGTGTGTGTGTGTGTGTGTGTGTGTGTGTGTGTGTGTACAACAACAAGATGAGACAAATTAATAACAAACCCCTCAAAGATTTTATATTAAGTCCTAAGCGTTCAAAGATATTTGGAATATTGAACGTCGCCTTCTAGCATGATAAAAATAATAGAGTATCAATTAATTATTATAAGTTTGTTGTGTCACCACAAGGCTTATCTTAATTCTTTGAGATGTTAATTTTATCACATTTGATGCTTATAAAGAAAATTGAACAATGTTATTTTGTTGTATCACCACAAGGATACTATTTTTCTTTTTTGAAAATATGGAGTGTTAGGTTGGACTTAACTTGGATAATTTTTATTCGGATGTGCCACCACTTGATCAAAATAATCTAAGAGGCAAAATACAATGAGTTGCATAGTTGATGTAATTGACAAGAGTTGTCTGCCTATTTATTTATATATAGTATGTTGTGCACACACAAGGCTATATACATTTGAAATGGGATCTTTATTCTCACTAGCACATCTTCAATTAGATATTGTCGAACTATATATATTGAGGGTAATATAGTTTGAAGAAAATAATGGGAGATACCAATTTAAAAAAAGACCTAAATTATTTTGGTAATTAATAAAAAAATGTATGTTGATTACAAATTCATTTACAGAATTTTACAATGTCTAAATTACTATCACTGCGTAACATATTAGATGCTAAATTAACCAGACCGAATTAATCGAATTGGTTAAGGAATTTGAGAATAGTTCACATGGCTGAAAAGTTATCTTATATCCTTAATACGTCTTTCCTGCAATAGTTGCAGACAATGCCTCTGAGGAAGAAATTGCTACTTTTAGAAAGTGGCAAGATGATGCACAGTTAGCTCAATGCATCATGCTCGCATCCATGAGTAACGAGCTTCAGCGTTAGCATGAAACTATGGATGCTCCAACTATATTTGTAAGACCCCGAATTTTATGAAATAAAAGTATCCAATTTTCTTATAATTATTATTCTATTTAATAAATGGTTTAATTGATAAAAGGTTAAAGTTAAGGGTGATATTTGAAAATTTTGCAAAGTAAGCAAGTTGATATAAAATATTCGTTGTGTCGGGGAATATTTGTTTGGTCGGAGAATATTCTTTTTGTCAGGGAATATCCGTACGACAACACCATTATTGGCGGACCCCACAACGAAATAATTGGCGTAGTTAGAAAACGACAGAAAAATCTTTTTATAAAAATAACGGCGAAAATTTTACCGTTAAACTGTTGAGATACCCAGTGGTAAAAATACGATGTCTGGCGTGGTTGCATAGTAGCACACCGGTATTGATTATTGATGCTTACGTAAAGCCACTCGGTTTACTCAATTATTGCTACAGATGGTTGTTGCATGAGATCTCACGTTATTTGATTCAATTATTGTCACAGTATCATCTGCATAATATTTTATATTGTTAAATCAATAATTGAGACAACAAAGTTATTCATATTATTATTTGCAATATTGATGATGTCTAGAAAGTTCTGTCGAGGAGAGGTTTGATCACCTAATCCTTATCGAAAAGCCCCCTACTGGACTTGAACAAGTGCTTACACAGCGACTGAGTAGCAACCATCAAGAACACAACATTATCAACCAACTGAAGAAGAGTACCATGTCTCTGCTGGACTTGAAGAGTTAAGAAGTGAATCGTAAGAAAGCCAAGTCTGTTGGACTTGAAGAGTTCAAGAGTGAACTAAGAAGTTCCTAGACTGCTGGTCTAGAAGGAATCTGTGTGATTCAGAAGTTGTAACAGACATCCTTAGTGGATATCCTACTCGTTGAGTAGAAGAGTGGACTAGGAGCTTTAAGTGCTCTGAACCACTTAAAACGACTGTGTCATTTTTACATTCACATCATAACCGCTATAATCATTATAAGCGCCATAACTCGCCTCACCCTCATTACTCCGATTGCTTGGTAAAGAAGATTAAAACTAATATTAATTCCGCTAAGTTTTAATCACTATCAAAGAACTAGTTTAAAAAGAAAAGATTTTTAAATATCTATTCAACCCCACCTTCTAGATAACTATTGTGCCAACTAGGAACTAACAATTGGTATCAAAGCAGGTTCTATTTTACAGCTTACAAGGTTTAGTAGATCCAATGGCACTCGTACAAAGCGAATCCAGGACCGGGGGAGGCAGCAAGCCACCAATGTGCAACAAGGATAAATTTGCTAACTGGAAAGTCAGGATGCAAGCATACATGGACTCAATAGATGAAGATCTATTTGAGACCGTTTAAAATGGGCCCTACATTCCAACCAAACTTGCACCAACCACTGACAATCCAAACCGTATATAGATCAAAGTTAAAGAAGAGTGGACAGACAACGAGAAGAGAGCTGTCCAACTTGATAAGAAGGCTAAGAACATCCTGTTCCAATCCTTAGAGGACGATCTGTTTGAAAATGTTATAAACAACAAAACAGCTAAGGAAGTTTGGGAAGCACTACTGATCATGCACGAAGGAACCAAGAAGTCGAGAGAACAAAAGCGGTCTCTCGACACAACAAGATGAAATGTTCGCTCGTATATGCGAGGAAAAGCGTGGCGCAACCTATGAAAGATTCAACGTTACGCTTCGACTTTCTACGGCGTATGGGAAGATCTATCTAACAAAGATCTAACCATAAAGTTCATGAGAGCCCTATCGAAAGGTGGTGGGATGCAAAGACCACAAAGCAATAAGAGAATCAAAGAATCTTAATGAGATGACAGTTCAACAATCTGTATGGAAATCTCTAACCAACTGAACTGAGGTGACCCAACGCGCCAAAAACCTTATCGGAAGGAAGAAGAAAGGATAAGGGTGTTGCTCTCGAGGAAAATGAAGGTGTATCAAAAGTCATCAATGAGAGATTGACTCGATGATGATGAAGAAAGCGATGACGATGACTTTGCTATCTTTGGTAAAGAGACTAAGAAGGTTCAATGCGACAAGGCGAGCAGATGAAGCCAAAAGAAAGTCAAGAATTAACTACGTCGGCCGAGAACAAATGAATGATTTATGCTACAACCGCAAAAAAACTTGGTCATTTCATTGCCAACTACAACAAACCTATCAAAGAAGAACTAAAGAAGAAATCTCATGCAAAGAAAGAATACAAAGGAACGAGAGGCCTCGAAAAGAGACAAAGGCACAGTTCTTGGGAGGATCGTGGAGTGATTTAGATAATGACTCAAATCACGCACTCTCAGGAGATGAGGAAGAACCACCACATATAGCCAATCTATGCTTAATGGCCAAACATGCAAAGGACAAACAAAGCCTAAACATACATGATGTAAGTCTCGATGAGGTATTTGATTTTAATTCTCCGATGTAGATATAAGTGACTTAAGAACTACTTTGCATGGCATAACCACTGATCTACATCAATACATGAAGTGGTTCGAGTCTTGTCTAAAGATAATTCACTTCTTCAAGAGGAAAAGAAGAGAGTTCAAGAAGAGCTTGAAACGACCCTTTCAAGTACCAATCTTACATCCAAGCTTGAAATTTGAGAATGAAACTTTAAAACCGATAAACACACTCAATGCACAAAGAGAGTCTAAGCTAACCTCTAAAATTGAGGATCTAGAGAAGACTATCTCTGCATGGAACAAATCCTCATCATCCATGGACTGCCTGCTCTTTAGTCAGAGAAACATATTCGACAGAACAAGTCTAGGCTTTGGAAAATTCATCTCAGAACCTTGTGTGGAAAAGACAATGGAAACTAGCACTAGTAATGCCTCAAGTTTTGGTAGAGGCATTACCTTTGTGAAATCCTCACAATTGGAAGAGCCAGTTCAACCTTGTTCTACTATTTCTAGTTATATTCAGAGAAGTAAAGGATCTCACGCTGTGATGCAGGTTTCATAAAGGAAGAAGAAGTAACCCAACCTCTACTCACCACCTCGAAGAATCGTGAAGTCAAGCAAAACCAACTCTCTGAATCAACTGGAAGATACAGAAGAGGTAAGGCACACTCATCACTATTTATGAAACCTAAGGACACGTGGAAGAAAGAGAATCGGTTTAACGGAAGGTTAACTAAGGAACCACACAAGTCCAAGTGGAAGATGAATCACCACACACACACAGGCGTGCATGCATCATAATAGATGTTTCATATCAATAAAAATGGTGGTCATAGGGCTACAAAGTGTTATTATAACTCCATGCATGTGAGACCCAAGATTAGACAAATTTGGGTCCCCAAAGGCACTAACAATGAAGGACCCATGCAAATATGGGTACCAAAATGAAGGTTCAAATGTTTTGACAGGAAAAGAGCTCCACGACCTCAACATGGTATCTGGACAGTGGATGCTCAAGGCATATGACAGGGAACAATGCTCTACTATCTAACTATGTAGTAAAGGAGGGTACCTCAGTCATCTTTGGAGATAACGGCTTGGGCAAGACAAGTGGATTTGGTTCTGCTGGCAATGGTGCAGTATCTTTCAGCAAAGTAGCTTATGTGGAAGGACTCCAAAACAACTTTCTAAGTATCAGCCAACTCTGCGACAAGGGTCACCAAGTAACATTTCTCAACAACCAATGTCTAGTCAGAGATTTGAAGACATCTGCCCATAAAAGCGGCCGAACAAGAGAAGGAAATGTCTACACACAGTAGATCTTGGTCAACTAAGCTCGATGAGACAATATGTTTTCCGCAAAAGCGTCGAGAAATGAAATGGCTATGGCATAGAAGGTCATCTCTCACTTAAACTTCAAAAGCATGTACAAACGGCATCAAAAGACCTCGTGGTTGGTCTACCCAAGTTCAACTTTGTGAAGGAAAGGCCATGCGATGCCCGCCACTTGGAAAGCAAACCGAAGCTCATTCAAGAGCAAGATCGCCAACTCCATTGACAAACCCCATCGCTCCACATGGATCTCTTTGGGCCAATCCCAACAACTAGTCTTGGAGGAAAAAGATACTCTCTAGTCATAGTCGTGACTACACAGATTCACATGGGTATTTTCTTAACCTCAAAGGATGAGACAAGCTCAAATTAATCAAGATGTTCGGGACGGTGATGAGCGAGAAAGGAGAGAAAATCAAGGCTATAAGGAGTGATCATGGAAGAGAATTTGATTTCTCGAAAATAGACAAGTTCTCTTTCGAGACAATGGCATCGATCGCCTTCTCGACTCCATGAACTCCTCAACAAAATGGAGTTCTTTGAAAGAAAGAACGAAACCACGATAGAGGTTGGAAGGACTCTACTAGCGGCTGACTCATCTGCTGAATACTTACAGGCGGAAGCTATCAACAACTGCATGCTACACACGAGCGGATCATTAATTCACTCTACGATCGAAGACACCCTACTGAACTGTGGAAAGGAAGGAAGCCCAGTGTATCGCTATTTCCATGTCTTTGGTTGTGCATGCTATATTCTCAATAATGGAAAGCGATGTCGACAAAATTCCATTGAAGTCGAGACGAAGGATTTTTCTTGGATATGCCACAGACAATGAAAGCTTACAAGGTGTTTAACGAAGAAGACACCTGAATGTCGAAGTCTCAATACACATCATCTTTGATGAAACCGACTTAGACAAAGCGATTGCCTCAAGACACTACTGACCGATAGTGCGAGACACTACTGAATGAAATCGTCGAGCTCAACACTGCGATCGTAGTGCGGATAATGAAATCGTGAGGCATGATAATGAAATCGTAGAGAGGTCCATCCAAGACAATGAGCCTCCACTCCAGAAGAAGAAATAGACCTTGAAGATTTAAGGCGAGGAAGGCATCGGGGCGGATGTCCCAACCGGTAACAGATGGGCGAGAGATCACACTCGGGATCTAATCATTGGAGATTCGAGTGCGAGTCAAAACAAGAGCCGCTTTTCGGAATGAATGTTTTTATCTAAGCTTCACATCACAAATAGAGCCAAAAAAAGATAGGATGCTATGGAAGACTCGGTTTGGATAGAAGCGATGCAGGAAGAGCTCAACCAATTTGAGCGAAGTAAAGTATGGAGATTGGTACCAAAACCAAATAGCCATCCTGTGATAGGAACTAAGTGGGTCTTCAGAAACAAAATGGATAAAGATGGGGTCATAACCAGAAACAAGGCAAGATTAATGGCAAAGGGTTATTCTCAAGAAGAAGGTATCGACTACGATGAGACATTTTCACCGTTGCGGGACTAGAAACCATCGAATCTTTTCTTGCCTTTGCGGCTCACATGAAGTTTAAAGTCTTCCAGATGGATGTCAAGAGTGCATTTCTAAATTGAGAACTCCAAGAAGAAGTCTATGTAGAGCAACCTCCAGGTTTCATCAACCCATCTCTTTCCAATTATGTCTATAGATTAGATAAAGCCTTATATGGTCTTAAACAAGCACCTAGAGCATGGTATGAAACACTGACTAACTTTTTAATCGAAAATGGGTTCACTAGAGGTAGAGTAGATACCACACTATTTTTTAGAAAGCATAAAGACAAAGTCTTACTAGTTCAAATTTATGTTGATGACATTATCTTTGGTTCTACTGACGAAAAGTTATGCAAGAGATTCTCTAAGCTAATGCAGAGCAAGTTTGAAATGAACATGATGGGTGAGCTGAACTTCTTCCTTGGACTGCAAGTAAAGCAGACTGAAGAAGGAATTTTCATAAACCAAGCCAAGTACATCAAAGACCTACTAAATATGGCATGGAATCAGCCTCTCCCATGAAAACACCAATTGCTCCTGCAACCAAGCTTAACAAGAATGAGAAAGGTAAAAGTATTGATATCACTCAATACAGAGGTATGATAGGGTCTCTTTTATACCTAAGCGCCATGACCGGATATAATGTTTGCAACATGCATATGTGCTAGATTTCGAGCTAACCCTAAAGAGTCACACTTATGCTGCTTTGTAAAGAGGATCTTCGGTATCTTAAGGGTACACCTACTTGGGGTCATGGTATCCCAAGGAATCCTCATTTGAACTAATAGGATACAGATGTTGATTTTGCGGGATCTGAAAATAGATAGAAAAAGTACCGATGGCACTGTCGACTTCTTGGAAGCAGACTTGTGTCTGGTTTAGCAAAAAGTAAAACTCGATGTCTACATCAACTGCGGAAAGTTGAAAATATTCTTCTTTGGCGATTCTTTGTGCTCGAGATCCTATGGATGAGAAATCGACTAGTAGTACTATGGGTTCGATTTCAAATCTATTCCCATACACTTTGTGATAACACAAGTGCCATAGCAATAACTCATAATCACATCATGCATTCTAGGACCAAGCATATAGAAATAAGGTATCACTTCATTAGGGGATCATGTGCAAAATGGAACTATATCTTTACAATATATCCCTACTTGAAAATCAACTTGGCGATGTTTTTACAAAACCACTAGATGAATCCAGTTTAATAAGTTAATAAGTGAGCTAGGAATGCTAAATCTACAACCATGAAATATATGCTCTAGATTGTGCTAACCATGATAGATATCAAAGGTTGAACTCAAAATTGTAGACATGATTAAGGAAGTTCACGATCGTGAAATTTGAGCAGACATAACTACCTCAACGATCGTAGCAAGGACTCAACCATCTTTGTGCAGACTCAACGATGACAAAAGCTCATCCTGTGATGACAAGTTTCATAACAAGGCAATCTCTCTAAGAGGTGGCTCAGGAACAAACCTAATCCTTGAATCTCTCCAAGAGGTTGGCCCTTCCCGAGCTACCTTAAAAGAATGCTTTATCAAAAACTCATCACAAGGATTCGGACAGACTCGACGATCGTAGGACAGACTCAATGAATGTTGATCAGACTCAACGACTCCCATGACTCGATCAGACTCGACGATCGATCGGACTCAGACTCACTCAATCGAACAAAAGACTACCTCTACGAACGTAGTCATCCCAAAGTCACCTCAGCTCTGAAGACACAAAGGACAAATCAGTACATTCCTACTCAGTCAAAATTGTAGAGCCAAGCAAAAGGCGACACCTGTCCCACTAAGTCAGAAAGAGAGAGGGAAGTTACAAGTACAAATTGAAACCGTGTTTTTGAAATCTGAAGTTCAAAAGATTATCTCTCCCATTCTCTCTCTCTCTCTCAAAGCAAAACCCTAAATCGGTAGAAAGCTCAGTCGTATCTCACTTCTCAACTACAGAATCAATTGCTACTTCAAATGTAATTTTAGGCTACTGACTTTGCTTCGACGAGTTCAAGAATGCTCCACCAAAATTTCACAAGACGCTAGCCTTACTTAAGAAGGCGGGTCTCGAAGAGGCATTGAGCACCGATACACTCATCTATCCCAAGCTAGTGAAGGAGTTCTATAAGAATGGTGTGTTCGAACACAACACCATCAGTACTCGAGTAAAGGGAGTAGAAATGAGACTAAGGGAAGAGGACTTCAATCTGGCCCTAGGTTTTAAGAATGAAGGGCACCCATTTCTAGACAGCATAAGCTTCCAAGAGGGATTGAAGAAAATGCACCACAAGAAGAATCCCTCTGTGAAAGGCTACAAAAAGAAGGAGTTCCCTCAAAGGTGCAAATTTTTGGGTGACATTATTGGGAAATGCATCTGCTGCAGAGCTCGGTCGTGACTTCGGTAAATGAGACTCGGCTTAAGCTCATGGCGGCCGTGATTTATGGTACCTGACTCAACTATAGGGTACATGTATTGCTCGAGTGGATCGTGCAAGTGGATCGTCAACTCGAAGAAATCAAAAGCACTCAGAAGATCTTTGTATGGGAGATTCATAAGCATCATTCTGCGCAATCTGCCTTTGGGTGACAAAATTGGGGATGATGAAGGAGAAGCCATCAACCCAAATCGAAGAATGACCCAAAGTTGTTGTTTGAGAACTGGAAGAGAAACCTGCTGATTATGTTCAAATGATGACAGAGTCGATTGGGAGGCCCGGGGAACTAAAGGAGGCGGGCTTTCCGGGAGACATTTACATTGTCGAGGAAGTTGAAGAAGAAGGAGAAGCGAATGAGGAGAACCCTCTGCTCTTTTGAGAAAAAGCAAGGGCAAGAGAAAGCTAAGAAGCAAGATAAATCGAAGAGCCTCGAGGATCTCTGGCTGACATTCTGTAGAGTCCTCGATATAGAGACTCTAAGGAGGCTAAGAAAGAAGAAACAACAAGAAGAAGTGAAGAGGATCAAGCCACCATATCACGGATCCTAAAGAAGAACAAAAGCGGTCATAAGTCCAAAAGACCAGCAGTTTCTTCAATCGTAGAGTCTCTCTTGTTCTCTAAAAACCGAGGCCAAGTGTGGCGCGAAATGGAAGAAGCTACTTGAAAGAGTGGCTATTCAACATGACAAAGCTAAGACTCAAGAGAGTCCGAAGTTGTGGCTAAACCAACAAAGCAAAAAAGAAAATTTGGTCGAAAGTATATTCTTGAGAATGAAAAGGTCTTTGAAAAAGGAAGCCAATAGTGTGGGTGCAAAAGAGAACATTTTCAAGAAAATAAAGAGGATAGTGCTCGGTGAGGGGAGATCCACAAAATTCTCATGATTGAGTACACACCGGTGGGGAGAAGTCTACTGACTAAAGAAGATGTTCCAAATTGAGGGGAGTTTTCTCGATCTCTCAAGAAGATGTTCCAAATGAGGGGACTTTACGAATCTACAAGAGGATGACCATCTTGAGGGGGGAGCCTCATGATATCCCAATGGCGAGAAGAAGAGGTTCTGCCTTGAGATAAAGTTGAATCAATGCCAAACTTTCCAGAGACCATTGAGATAATGGAATCTTCAAAAGAGACCAAAGAAGAGGAAGAAAATGATGATGATGAACTTGAAATCACTGGTGTAGGGAAAGATGGATTTAGGAGCTATCTGTACACTCAACTGTTTTCCTACCTACCCATTATGGCATACCATCAAGCTCAAATCCTGAACTCATGGGATCACATGTTCTGGAGCTTCAAGGAATATCTAGTAATCTTAGTTCTGGCTAATGGATTTCCAGGGAAAGTCATCTTTGCCAAGAAGCTGCTTACCAACCATTCCTCATCCAAGGATAAACTTGAGGTATTGACTATTCCTGATCTCTTCAAAGTTAATCATTTGCCATCATCTTCATTCAGTCAATTCTATGAATTTCCTCGATGGATGGAAGTGATTCTTCACCCACTCAATCAGTTTCCAGTTACAGAATCTCAAAATTCTATAACTGAAGAACCAAAAGAAGTCAACCTTACCCTGCTTCCACAAATCACCAACTCAACGATTCAAGACTCCAGCCACATCGTAGAATCCAACATTGAAATCGTAGAGTCACCTATCCCAGACATCCAAACCCAAGCCCCTCCAGCTGATATACCATCCTCCTCATCACATGACTACTTCAGTCTTGATCTCGCTCTTTACAATTTGTAAGATCAATCTCAACCGAGAACCCCTCCAATGAACAATCCTCAAGCAAATGATACTCTCCCAAGTCTGCCTACGAAGGATGACTTGAAAGACACCTCTTAGAAAATGGTCAAGTCTATAGAAGCAAGTTTGGAAACTCATTCTGATCTCATCAATATCCCAATTTGAATCAAATGATCACAAAACGCAAATAATTTCCACAGCACTATGAATCTTGAGCTTACAAAGAGGCTAAGAGAAATTATCAAAGAGATTACAAGAGTATATGTCGGACGAGAGATGAGATCCACTTCGGAGAGCGCCCAAACAAAGAGAGGCTATACTCGAAATACAGAAACACCAAGACCTTCAACATAAAATTATGTTGGACAACATCCTCAACTTGAAAGCTTCTGTCTACGACTTCTAGCAATCTTATGCAAATCAGGACAAACATAATGATATGATTCTTTCAGTTCTCCAAAAAAAAGAAGCAAGATCAGAAAAAAAGATCAAGGAAAATAGAGAGGTCATTGCTCGGACCAAAAAGCCATCCGAACGAGAGCTTGTCGAGGTGTTAATCAACCGTCTGCGATATTCAGACCCTTGATCTTTGACATAAAGGGGAGAATAAAGGAAAGGAGTTCAGGGAGGACAAGGCAGAGGTGGAGGAGGTCATGGAACTCAAGAAAGGGGAAGAGGACAATATCAAGCTCAAGCATTACGAAGCCCTCCTGCAAGACAATTCCACAGTCAGACTCAAAGATCTGATCAATAGAGAATTGTAATGGCTATACCATTAAGCCGTCAGGAGTCAACTCCCAGCTCACAAGATGTGTCTACTGTACGCATAAGAATGCCAACTGGAGATCCAGCATTCATGCACAGGCATGAGGAGAATCCAATACTAAGTCTAAGCGAGCTGGAAGAGTTAGCCAGAAACGAGGAAGCTCAAAGAAAAAGAAGGGCTGAGGAGTACGCCAACCCACCTCCACTAAAGAGGTCAATGAAACAGAGATAAGTTAAAACTTAAATTTGCTATTGATGTAATGCTGAATTGTAATATCTTCTGATCATCAATAAATTCATGCTTATTCTCTAGAAATTTCAGCTGCTCACTGAAATACTAAGTTATGTTTAAATTTCCTACAAATTCATCTAGTCACTAATAATCATGACAACAAATCTCATTGGTTATGTCAACATCAAATAGGGGGAGATTGTTGGGAGAATGCATATTATGATTTGATGTTTTAATGTATATGTTCATGATTATTTGTAAGGTCCTTAAATGAATATATGTACAAGGACTTAGTGATAGATCAAAATTGTTAGGTTGATCTAATCTTTCAACATGTACCATTCTAATAAAGAATGTATAGATAGAAAGATCAAAACTGTTAGGTTGATCTTAAGATGTAATAGATTAGTCTTGAAGAAATTGTAGTGCATCAATCGATCAACATTGCGAGTCGAAGCGAAAAAACGTAGAGCACGAAAATCGTAGTGTGCACGCCTTGAGGGGACTCTTCGAAAATCGTGAGAGTGGTCCCAACATCGGTAGAGCCCCTCTCCACGATCGCGATATCTTTGAAGGAAACATGAAGTTTACAAGTCAAAGATCGTAGTGTGCTCTCGGGAACGTAGAGTCAACAACACGAGCAAGTGAAGATCGTAGTGTGCAAGGGTTTAAGGGAAATCGTAGTGCTCTCGACTAATAGCATCGTAGTGTGCAAAGATGTCAAAAGACGCTACGATCTAAATCGTAGAAACACCACGATCCAAATCGTAGAGCATCATCACATCTCGTATCGAGAAAATGTCGAGCCTCATGATCATGTTTTCAACAAGTGAGGAATGGATCCCAGATGCTGCAGTGCTCATCAGTCCCATAATATATGAAATATCCTTAGTATGCAACAAAGAAGCGTATTGAAGAAGCTAAGGATAGTACCATGGGTAAGAGGAACAAAACACCTTTTTCAGGTGGTAGGTGAGAAAGCGACTGCTGCAATGTCGGTGGGCGAATGCGAAATTCAAAGATGTGCGAAATGTCTCCATCACGATCTGAAAAGTTGAGACATTTTAATTCCACAATGGATGGATCCAATGGATAGTTTTCAACATCACATATATCTGAGATCGAGACGGATGAGAGAGAATTAAGCAAGCATTGAACAAACAACGTGAACATCTCTCTCAAGCTCAACTCTACGATTTGAGATATTGCAAAGCTTGCTCAGCTACTCAGTTCTTTAGAACAAGTGCTTACACAACGTCTGAGTAGCAACCATCAAGAACACAACATTATCAACCATCTGAAGAAGAGTTCCAAGTCTGCTGGACTTGAAGAGTTCGTAGTGAACTGTAAGAAAGCCAAGTCTGCTGGACTTGAAGAGTTTAAGAGTGAACTAAGAAGTTCTGGGCTATCAGTGCAGAAAGGAATCACGTGTGATTCGAAGTTGTAATGAGACATCCTTAGTGGATATCCTACTCGTTGAGTAGAAAGAGTGGACTAGGAGCTTTAAGTGCTCGAACCACTTAAAACGACTATGTCATTTACATTCACATCATAACTGCTATAACTATTATAACTGCCATAACTGCCTCACCCTCATTACTCCAGTGCTTGGTAAAGAAGATTAAAACTAATATTACTTCCGCTAAGTTTTAATCACTATCAAAGAACTAGTTTAAAAGGAAAAGATTTTTAAATATCTATTCAACCCCCCTTCTAGATAACTATTGTGTCAACTAGGAACTAACAGAAGAGTATTCTACTACTTCACTATTGCAGTATTCAGTCTTCTACTAAGGTAATGGATATTATTTGTTGTATTCGTAAGGGATATTATTTATTGTATTCATAAGGGATATTATTTATTATATTCGTAAGGGATGTTATTTCTTTTGTATTTGTAAGGGGTATTATTTCTTTCGTATTCATAAGGAATACTATTTTTCGTATTCATCCTTTAATATGTCAGAATAACCTGTCTATGCGGATGCGGATTACGTCATTATATGATGGTGAAAATCCATTCTTGAGCTTTTGTATGTTATTTCTTTTCATATTCTTAAATCTAAACTTACTATGGTAAGTATTGCTTCTATAATCCTTAAAATTAGTGGAATATCCTTGAGTTTTGCGCTTCATCCAGTATCGTTTCATTGGAATATTGATATGAACTTTCTTATTAAATATCAATATTTTCATCGGGGTACTATTCACGGGTTACTATTCACCCGGTAACTATTCACTAAAATATTATTCACTCGGGTATTCGGGGTACTTTTTATGTCGGGGGTAATATTCAAGAGTTACTATTCATGGGTTACTATTCACTCAAATATTACACACTCGAGTATTCGGGGCACTTTTCATGCCGGGGTACTATTCCTGAAGTACTATTCACAGGGTACTATTCACGGGGTACTATTTACCAAAAAATTTTATTTCTTTTCTGTCCAAATTATTTTGATACATGGATATTATTCTTGAATTTTACTCCATAAAGCAGTATCATGTTGACAATTTGGACATTATTGAATTCTGGATAAATTAAATTATAAATCTTTAAAATTTATCTTGTGCTTTATTTTAATTGAATTCTTATATCATTGTCATCATCCTCATGCTTATATTGTGATGAAAGTCATCTTTGGCTTACGTGCATAGATGGACTATTAATTGGTATGATTATGACCAGGGATCATTCGGTATAATCATGACCCGTAATGTTACAAATGATGTGGTAAAAATCCTCATTGGCCTGTAGTGCATTGATGGACAGTTTTTGGTATGATTATGACCAGGGATTATTCGGTATAATCATGACTATTGATGATTACATGAATATCCTTACCAGTAGTGCGGGATGATTCGATGATGTGGTTTATTTATTAAAATTTGAGTCTCGTGATAAAGTTGATGAAAACCTTTTTAAATCATAGAAGATAGTAGATATCATGCTCTATTTGACTCTTCTAATGGTTTGCTTGTTCCGCTGCAGTTAAACTTGTTGTCTATTATATTATATCAGTTTAACATTGTTGAAGGCCAACGATAACTTATTTTGCATTATCTTAGTCATAATATTTCTTACTGGACTAGTTGAGCTCACCCTTTTGATTTCATTATTCTCTTCAGGAAATGAGAACATTGCCGGGACTAGTCGGGGAATGGAGTGATGGTCCGAGATGGCTATTTTAGTAATCCTCACTATTTAGTGTGATAGTAAATGTAATGAGGATTGAATTTGAGTTTGGATATTGTCTATGAGACAATATTCGTGTAAAAACTCTCAACTCTTGTTGTATAATTAAGTTGGTATTTATATTCAGTACCATGTATTTGGCGATCCAAGATGAGTGATGTATACCAATTTTTGGGGCGTCACAATATTCCTTCATATCAAATAGTTGATGGTAAGGAAAGTAGGACTGATAGATATCAGATATCTAAGGAGCTCTTCCGATCTAGAATGACCGATGACACTATAGTACAGATAAAAGTCCATAACATAATCAATTTGATTGATCAATTAGGACAACGGGTTTTGTCTTGGATGGATAGTTCAGCCAAGATTTTATTTTGCACTCACTCCTGGACTCCTTTCACAATTGTTGTGAATTTTTCATATGAACAAGCTAGATATCAGCGTCACTGATTTTCTTAACATGTTGAAAAATGATTAGAGTCACTTTCTAACCAAGAAAGATCAAGTCTTACTGGTAGGGGTCAAAGGATCTTCTAAAAAGAAGAACGATTCTAATAACGTAAATAGAAAAGGCAAAAACAAAGGATAATAAGAACAAAACTGATATGGATAGTAAAAGAGTTTGCTTCCACTGCAATAAGCATGGACACTGGAAAGAAACTGCAAGAAGCATCTTGCAGATGCTAACCAGAAGAAGCTTAGTGAAGTTTCGGTTACAAATACAATTTTGTTCATGATTTAAAATAAATTTTTCTTTAAGTAAAGATTCTACTTGGGTATTGGATACCGACTTTGGTTATCATAAATATAGATTTATGAAGGGACCAAGCAGAACTAGAAAGCTAAACAAAGATAAGTAATCCTATGTGTGGAAAATGAAGCAAAGGTTGCTACATTAGCCATAGAAACTTATAGTTTAGCAATGCCTATGGGTAAATCTATTAAGTAAATAAGTTGTTATTATATTCCAGTTCTTGTTAGAAATATTATTTCCATTTTGTTGTTGGACAAGGAAATCTTTGGTATTATATTTAAGAACAATTGTTATTCTATTTATAATAATAATATTTTGTATAGAACTGAAATATTACTTAATGGATTTTGAATACCTGACTTACGTGAAAAATTATTTTGCAAATTGAACAAACTAGTATAAGAAAAGGAGATGATCATTCAAAGAGTTGGATGTTTGTATTTGATGAAATACAAGTATGAATTATTTAAAAGATTCAAAGAATTCAGAAGTGAAACAAATTGGCCAAGTATTAGGATTCTTTGATAAGATCAAGGAAGGAATACTTGTGCAATGAGTTTCTAGATCATCTCAAATGGTTTTCTCACAATGGACGCCTCCTGATACGCAATAATTGATTGATGTATCTGAAAGGAAAAATCGTACCTTGTTGGACATGGTGCGGTCCATAATGATTTTATCGACATTCTAGTATCCTTCTGGGATAATGCCCTAGAAATGGCTGCATATCTACGAAAAGGTAACCTCAAAATCCGGCCACAAGACTCCATAAAATTTATGGACAAAAAGGATTCCTAATTTTAAATATGTTAAGGTAAGGGGTTGTCCAGCTTATGTGAAAAGGTTTCAAAGGATAAGCTTGTGACAAGATTTGACAAGTGCAGATTTGTGGGACATCCTAAAGTAAGTTTAGGGTATATGTTCTATAATCCTACTTAACAAAAGGTGTTTGTTACGAAACACGCTACCTTCTAAGATAAAGATGTTTATCATTAAAAGGGCTAGTGGGAGGATAATAGATCTTGAAGAATTTAAGAACCACAAAACACTATAAGTCAAATAAGAGGAACCTGTAGATAGACCTATTGTACCACAACCGAATCGTAAATCTAGAATAGTACTGAAGATACCTGGGACGTATGGATTCATCATAGATGATGATGGTGAGGTACGCATTATAGAAGATGGATTGAAGAAAGCTTCTCAAAAATGGAACATTCATTTTGATAAGATAATCAAAAGAGTTTGATTTTATCAAAAATAAGAATGAACCTAGTGTGTACAAAAGGGTTAGTGGCAGCGGCGTGACATTCCTAGTATTATATGTTGATATACTACGGATAAGGAATGACATACCAATGCTACAATCAGTAAAGATAAAGTTGTCTAAACATTCCTCCATGAATGATTTGGGAAGAGTATCTTAATTGGGGATATAAATTTATATAGATAGATTCAAGAGGATGCTCAACTTAACACAAGGAACGTATATTCATTTGATGTTAAAGGTGTTTAGCATGGAAAACTCCAAGAGATGTCTCATGTTGATGAGCCTTGGAGTGTATCTCTCTTAATAGTCCCCATAGACTATTGAAAAGAGATATCACATGAGTGATGTATACAATGAAATATACGAGACCTGATGATGATCAGTCATATTTTGGAGAAGATCACTGTAAGACAGTAAAAAATATCTTAAAGTACTTAACCGACACTAAGGATGTGATTAAAATTTATGGTGGGTCTAAATTAAAACTAGAGGGCTTAACAGACTTATGTTTTTCAGATAGACCAAGACGGTAGAAAATCCACTTTAAGGTAAAGCGTTACCTTGAACGGTGGTGCAGTGAATTAGAAAGATTCCAAACATCAAAAAGTTGTTGGTTTAGTGATAAAGACAAAGTATACAGCTGTAAATGAAGCTGCAAGTTGATTATTTGGATGTAAAGTTCATTACAGAACTAGGAATAGTTCCTAAGTCTCATCTTGGATCTAAACATGTGTTGCGGCATTTTCATTTGATTAAAGGAATCATTGAAATATGGGAAATCACTCTAGAGATAGTGGATTCTGAAAAACAACATAACATATCCATATACTGAAGCTTATCCAACAACAGGGTAATCGTCACTTAGAGAATAAGGGTATGAGATACCATGACGATTGTCTTTAGTGCAAGTGGGAGATTGAAATTAGTATGCACACAAGCCAATCATGTTTGATGATAAAGAATATACTTTGTAACAATCTTATTCATTTATTAATAAAAAAGTATTCATTTATTAAAGGCTTTTAATTTTCTACATGATGCTGCTTTATAATATGTGATACACCCATAGTTTTAAGCAATGCTTTTAGAATAATGATGATGATCATTTTAATGAGATCCAAATTCTTAGAAAGCTTAAAACTAAAATAGTTCCCAATCGTTAGATTACTAAATTGGGGATTAGTGAATCCGGATAGATTGGTACATACGTTGCTTGCTCATTGGATGAGGATGATTGATCTCATGATCATTTATGTGGAGACACTAATGTGACGCCCCCAAATCCGTGTAACATCGATTACAGGACATGGTGCTCACGATACAACATATATCATCATCTATCTAAGTAACTCTAATAATAATAATAATATTAACTATTATATACTTATTCAAAATAAAGTCCCAAGTCTTTACAACCTTTAATAAACTAAAACTTAAACTTAGCGTTTATCGCTACATCATATCATATGCGGAAATATAATTATTACATAAATAACTCTCATCATTTCATCTTAGACTTTCCTTTGTCCTTGCCTCGAGCCCTCGGCATTATCATCCTTAATCGAAAGGTTTAAGCAAGAATGAGCACAAATTGCCCAGCAAGTATATAAAGTAGTTTGAGAACATACATCAGAAGTAAAAGCATTAGTATGAATATTTCTCAACAGTTGAAATAAATATCAAGAGCTAAACTGGAATATCAAGATAAGAGTTTCGGAATTCTCAATAGCATACTAAGGGGTGTTAGATACCCTGAACATTACTTTGTTTTATCAAAAAAACATCAGACGGTTTAACAATCAAATAGATTGTAAACGGTCTCTGCAAGTACTCCAGGTGATCAGCCTATCGTACCCTACATTGTGCACAAGTATAAAGGTTAAACGCATAAGCGTAAATGGGACTATATGCCCGACATCAGTTACCCTGTTATCCAGGTTGTTCATCTTAGTATTCATGCGGGACCTCACCAAAGCAATTTGGATTGGTAAGCATTCAATAGCTTCAAAGGATTTGAATTGTTCAAACATTATACTACGTTTGCATCAATAACATCTAGCTGAAACGAAAGCTAGAAAGCATGCTTGAATATAGTTCATTAAGGGTATAAGAACTTTAAAGTATAGCAGTTGCAATAGGAACTGAATAATCATCAATAACGTTTCGGATCACAATTGAAGTTATAGAACTTTACAATAAAGGAGCTTGCACGAATGATTAATTAATCACAAGCCCAAACTTACCCTCACTGCAATCAACTGAATAAGAGTTGAATAAAGTCATAATGAAAAATAGGGTAAGAAACTTGCCTTGATCGTTGTTTACCAATAACAGATTAACAGCTTATGGCTATCTGCACTTCACGTGCCCTACACAATTGTATAATCATGCACATCAACTATTAGCAACGCATAGTAGTTGTAATATAAAATTTACTCTATAATTTTTAGAGTTTACTCTACGATTTTCACTGACTCTACGATGTTCAGAGTTTACTCTACGATTTTCACTGACTCTACGATTTTCATTGACTCTACGATTTTATTCCCGCTAACTTAAAGATGATATGACCATGATACTTGGACACAATAAACTTCATACATCAAGGTATTTTACAAAAATATAACATTCATAAAACTAGCATGCTAAGACCACAAACCAACTGCATAGAAAAGTATGCCAGCACTAGTTTTATACTTAGAAAAAATTCTGGAATTTCCAGAATTCTGCAGATTTTATTACCAACATACATGCTTACGATTTTCATAACATGCTCAATTTAACTCCCTTTCTTATGAAATTTGGACAGGTTGTACTTCATGCTACATACTATTTTATAAAATTATAACATACTCTAATCGAGTCATCTACACCATGATTCCGAGGCTCCGAAAAACCCCAAAAATCACAAATTTCACATTCAACCAACTTTGAAAAATTTTGTGATTTTGATTCTAGCATGCATGGGCTTGACTCCTACTATCCAGATCACTTCTACCAACATATATGAACATGCTACAACAAACCAACTCACTAAATTACCATGTTATGAACAAATTGACTACAAAGAGGAATTTTATCAACATATCGCATACATTCATGAAATATTTGATTCTCTATGTAATTGAAACATGTTTAAACCATAATTTTCATTCTTTATCCTCCTCATAACAGAAACCAACAATATTATCATAGCCTTACGAAATCAACATAAACCATTTACCATGGCTATACATGCTTTTTCACTATTTTTCTTCAAGAACATGAAAAAGAGAGTTTCATAGCTTACCTTTTTGGATGAATTTCCCTTGCGTTAATTTGATTATCCCTCTTCCTTGCTTGTTAGTTGTTAAGTGATCTCTAGAATACTACCACACTATCTATCACCTCAACTTCTCTGCATGCTTACTTGGTGGAATTTTCTTAAAAGAAAAGTGTGTTTGTATATATGTATAGCTTTATTAGAGTCTTTTGATTCCCATAACCCCCAACTCCCATAACCCCCAACACTAATGATTAGTTACTCATAGTACTTAATAATACAATAATATAGTTAATTAATAGGAAGAATGTGGGAGTTAGAGAAAATGAATGTGGGAGTTAAAAAGAATTTTGGTTTTAAGGAATAAAATAAATTACTTCCACCTTAGCTATTATGTAGTATACGTATACTCCCTCCCTTGTCCCAATTTAATAGTCTCATGGGTCCATCACTTCAGCTGATTTCTATTAAAAAAACAAATACATATATTATTTTAATCAATTAATCAATTAATAAGCTATTTGACTATTTTACCCTTCGGAACTAAACTTTGCGAACCATATATCGATTCCTACTAAAGTCGACATTCCGGATGTCAAGGAACTATCCGTTTAGTCAAATTTATCTCTGAAATTCATAGTTGACTTTTTCCTCAAAAAAGTCAACAGGTTGACTTTGACCAAAAAGTCAACTGTGACACTTTTTCGTGATTACAGTCTATCCTGACTAATTTTGACGTTCCAGACTCAAATACACAAATCAAGATCTCTAAATTCTCGCTCCCTAACTCCAAATTTCATGATTTAATACCATCCCACGTAATAAATAGAATAATTCCCTTTAATCAATTTAAATAGTTAAATAAAACTAAACCAACCATTTAAATACATCTCATCACACATCTTGAAATAAAACATATATGTTCAACACATATACATCTAATAAATGAAATCTCCCAAAAGTTTCATATAAATTCGTTTATTAATAATTCTTAAATTACATAAAAAAAACTCGGATATTACATTCACCCTCCCTTAAAAGGATTTCATCCCTGGAATCATTACACATCAATCAAAAAGATTAGGGTAATCTTTCATCATTTTCTCCTCGAGTTCCCACGTAGCCTCATCGGCATTATGGTTCCTCCACAATACCTTAACAGAAGGTATTATCTTATTTCTTAACACTTGTTCTTTTCTATCGATTATCTGCATAGGGACCTCTTCGTAGGTTAAGTCCTTTTCAAACTGAATAGGTACATACTCTATGACATGCTTGTAATCCTGCTTATAGGGTCGTAGGACATAAACATAGAACATGTTGTGTATATGTTCTAACTCCGGAGGTAAGGCTATTTCATAAGCTACCTCACCCACTCGCCTCAACACTTCGAAGGGTCCTATGAATGCAGGACTAAGTTTTCCTTCTTCCCAAATCTCATTTTCCCTTTCAAGGTGACACTTTCAAAAACACATAAGTCTTGGCGTCGAAATCTCGTTGTTCTTAGATGTTGATCTGCGCATATTTCTTCCGTCGATCTGAGCCATCACGAGCCTCGCTTTCGTATTATTTTGATCACATCTGCAGCTTTGTTGCACCAATTACGCCCTAGCAATTGTCGTTCTCCCACTTCATCCCAGCACAATGGCGTTCTGCATTTCCTTCTATATAAAGCTTTATAAGGTGGCATACCGATGCTCGCATGATAACTGTTATTGTATGCAAATTCTACCAATGGTAGGTGATCATCCCAGCTCCCTTTGAAATCCATAACGCATGCTCTCAGCATGTCCTCTAATGTTTGAATAGTTCTTTCGCTCTGCCCATCTGTGTGAGGATGATACGTCGTGCTCAACCTCAGTTGCGTTCCCATGCGTTCTTGAAAACTTCTCCAGAAATTTGCTGTGAGCCACGGATCGCGATCTGACACAATTGATACAGGTACCCCGTGCCTGGAAACAATCTCTTTGATGTAAAGCTTTACCAACTGATCCAAGTTATATCTGATCTTGATTGGTAAGAAATGCGCTGACTTGGTCAATCGATCAATGATCACCTAAACTGCATCGTAACCCTTCTGCGTAGTTGGAAGTCCTACCACGAAGTCCATCGTGATATGCTCTCACTTCCATTCTAGAATTCCTAAAGGTTGAAGTAGCCCACTCGGTTTCTGATGTTCCACCTTAACTCGCTGGCATGTTAAACACTTGCTGACGCACTCTACGACTTCTCTTTTCATATTGGGCCACCAATAATGTTGGCGGAGATCCTGATACATCTTTGTGCTTCCCGGGTGAATTGAGTAACTTGAGCTATGAGCTTCCTACAAGATTTCTTCCTTTAATTCAGACACCGCTGACACCCAAATTCTCTTCTCAAATCTTAATAGTTTATCACCCCCCATACTGAATTTAAGCTCTTCTCCATCTGAAATTCTTGTCCTCACCTTCACACATTCCTCATCGCTGCCTTGTACTTCCTTGATTTTGTCCAATAGAGTCGGATGAGCCTCCATTGCGAACAATTTCCCCTCCGCTCTCTTGGACTTTTTATCTCGAGTTCCAATTTAGCCATCTCCTTAATTAACTCCTCTTGAGCTGTTAGCATTGCCAACCTACCATTGCCTTTTCTGCTTAGCGCATCTGCTACCACGTTCGCTTTCCCCGGATGATACAAGATGTCGCAATCGTAATCCTTTATAAGTTCCAACCATCTTCTTTGTCTCATATTCAACTCCTTCTGCGTGAAAATATAATTCAGACTTTTATGGTCCGTGTATATTTCACACATTACACCATATAAATAGTGCCTCCATATCTTTAAGGAAAATACTACTGCCGCCAATTCCAGATCATGGGTAAGATATCCCTTCTCGTAATCCTTCAATTGACGCGATGCATATGCAATAACTTTACCATGTTGCATAAGCACACAACCAAGTCCTTTGTGTGACGATCATCGAAAATCACGAAGTCACCAGATCGTCGGTAAAGACAACACCGGTGCTTCACTCATTTTTCTTGAGTTCCTTAAAACTCTCTTCACATTTCTCCGTCCGGACAAATTTTATCGACTTCTTCGTTAAATTCGCCAACGCGTCCTGCTATCTTTGAAAAATCTTGGATAAACCGTGCTCAGAATAGCTTTGCCCGTCGTAAGAAACTTCTTACTTCGATTCGGTGACTTTGGTTGTTCCCAATTACGAACCGCTTCCACCTTTGCTTTGGATCCACGTAAATTCCGGTCCTTGTCGATCACGTGACCCAAAAATTGAACTTTCTCAAACCGAATTCACATTTGAGAATTTTATGCATAACTTATCCTTCCTCAACGCCTCAACACTAACCTTAAATGTTCAAAGATGATCTTCCTGAGTCTTAGAATAGATCAAGATATCATCTATGAACACAACTACGAATTTATCTAAGTATTGCTTGAATACCCGATTCATCATGTCCATAAATGATGCTGGCGCATTTGTTAACCCGAACGACATCACCAGGAACTCGTAGTGACCGTAACGTGTCCTGAACGCTGTCTTAGGTACATCCTCCTTCCTTACCTATAACTGGTGATATCCCGTCCTCAAGTCGATCTTGGAAAAATATTTTGCTCCCTTCAGTTGATCAAACAGATCATCTATCCTAGGTAACGGATACTTGTTCTTAATCGTCACCTTGTTCAACTCTCGATAGTCGATACATAGTCTCATCGATCCATCCTTCTTTTTCACAAATAAAACTGGTGCTCCCCAAGGAGACACACTCGGTTGAATATACTTCTTATCCAATAACTCTTGCAACTGAACCATCAGCTCCTTCATTTCTGCCGGTGCCATTCTGTAAGGGCTTTCAAAATCGGTGCCGTCCCCGGTACTAAATCTATAACAAATTCGACCTCCAGATCCGACGGAAGTCCTAGCAATTCCTCTGAAAATACATCCAGAAATTCGTTCACTACTGGTATCTGTCCCATCTCTATCTCTACTTTCTGCGTATCGACAATATGGGCCAAATATCCTACACATCCCTTTCTTAGTAACTTCCTTACTTGCATCATCGTCAGACAACTTGAGTGTCTTGGCGACCTACTTCCGTAGAATGTTACCTTAGATTGATCTGGAGTCCTAAGGTTTATACACTTCTTTTGGCAATCTATCATCGCTCCATGGTTAAATAATCAACCCATTCCTAGAATTACATCAAATTCTCCTAATTGAATTGGAATTAAATCCACGGGTAACTTATATCCCCTGATGTTTACAACACAATTTCTATAGACATGGCTAACGGGAATCATTTCCTTATTAGCAACTTCTATGTTCATAGGATATTTTAATTCTTCCTGGGGTAAATTAATCGTTGGGAGAATTCATGCGATACGAAGGAACAAGTAGCACCCGAATCAAATAATATGTAAGCAGATATATCATTGATCGGAATGATACACGAAACCACGTCCCTGGATGCGACCGCATCCTGAACCGTCATGTTGAAAGTCCTTGCTGTTGGTCGATTTTGAGTTGGTGGTCCATTAATCACGAGATTCCCACCGCTTGGTCCCCTTCCTCCATTTTCTCCTGCTGTGTTCTTCTTTGGGCAATTCCTTGCCTGATGATCCAATGCTCCACAGTTGAAGCATCCATTTCTCTTTGGTGCAGAGCAATTGGGAGAGATGTGCCCCTCCTGCCCGCAGTTAAATAGACATTCTTTCCTTTTAGACATGTCCCTGAGTGATTCCTCCCACACTCCTTGCATGCCTCTGTTCTATTCTTTGTTTCCCCTAGTTTTCCCCCAGAGTTTCTCGATTTGAAATTGTTGCTGATACTGTTGTTATTGTTCCACTTCCTCTTGTTTGCACCACTGCTGCTGCTACCTTCCCCGCTATTCCCTCCTTCATTCTTCTTCTTTTTTCCTTATTAAATTTTATCAGGGCCTCACTTTCGCCCTCAGCGATTATAGCTTTCTCCAGGAGAGTCGCGAAGCTTTTCTTCTGTAACACCGAGAGTCTGCTATATAGCCATGGTTTGAGACCCTGCTCAAACCTCCTCGTTTTTCTCTCCTCAGTGTTGACCTGATGAGGCGCAAACCTTGCCAGCTCGTTGAATTTTGCGGCATATTGAGGTACCGTCATGTCTTCTTGCTTCAGCTCCAGGAATCGCATCTCCATGCGACTCTGCATACTAACCGAAAAATAGTTCTCGAAAAAGATTTTCTTAAACCCTTCCCAAGGTATCACGCCTTCTCCAGCCCTAGTCTGGTTTGCCTCCCACCAAAAGTTAGCTTCACCCTTCAGCATGTAAGTGGCGAAGATTGTTTTCTGATCATCACCTACTCGGGCGATAGTGAACGCCTTTTCGATTTCCTTTACCCAAGTTTGAGCTTCGATGGGTTCAGTGGTTCCTTTGAACTCAGGGGGTCCCGCGCTCTTGAAGTCCTTGAAGTGTGCCACCTAGGCCACTGGAGGGTTATTGGCATTCGGGGTTCGATTACAAAGTGCCCCCACTAACATGTCTACAAACTCACGCATAGGATTCTTGGATCCTCAAAGATTACCGCTTTGACCCCTCTAATGTGTTTGATGACGCCTTCCTCTAGCCATCTATCTGCTTTAAAATGAACTTAATGTTATTATCTTATCACTTACTCTACATAATATATCAATCATAAGAAGAGACTTAATCATCACATCACATACTTAAATAAAAACATATTTATTTATAAACATAACACCCAAGGTATTTCATCGTCTTATAATATTAAGCCATTTACATCACTTTAAACCATTATACTTGGTAAAAACTGAAACCAAGCTTATTATTCAAAGATAAGCGTTCTATATGCCAGTAGTAAAAGTTCACCATAATAAACTAAAAGCCCCGCCTAATGGCGTCCTCATGCTCCTCATCCGCTATCTCCAAGATTACCAAATTTCGGCTTATAACACGCTCTGATTCTATGTGCTCCTCACTTGGAAAATGATTCACCCTATATGTTGAAACCTTCCATGTGTTTGACTTAAATGCGCATTTCATCTTGTCTATCTTAACCTTCTTATCTCTCACCTCTCCTTCTAACTCGGGTTAGCTTCTCACCAACACACGGTCTCCTCTCTTCTCCCCGAGAATGTGGTAATAATCTGATTGTCAGTTTGAAGACTCTGAATCCTCGACTCTAACCCATTAATGGTATGCCCCAAGTGGGTCATAATAGCTTCTTTCTCATTCTCCAACCTATCCGCCTTCTGGTCTGATGCCCGCAACTTGTCAGCCAGATCCCCGTTCCTAATTATCAGGTGGTGCACCAATGCCTCAAGCAATGCTACAGTTTGCTGCTCCCCCTGATACAGCTCCTTCAACTCATGGACCTTGTCATCCAACTCCGTAATCCTATCCATCAACTCATCCAATAAAGTATCCTCAGGTGCTTCTTCCGAGTCCTCCTCGGGCTCCTCTTCCTCTTCAGGATACTCCTCTGGGTCTGAGTCACCATCGCCTCGACTATAGCTCGTGCATGCTATATCACCAACTGCTCACTCACAACGTGGATATCTCTAACCTCCTCTTCTCCTGACATCCTTCAAACAAGAAAAAAAATCACTCGGTTAGTATTTTAAAATAGTTGTTTTTGTTTTTAGGAAAAATAGATTTGACACAACCCCTAGAACTCTACATGAGTTCATCTCTTTATTTTCTCCACTAACTTCCCTAAGGTTATAGTCTAAGGTTCCCCGCCTAAGGTTTATAACCTATTGCTTTGATACCAACCTGAGACGCCCCCAAATCCGTGTAACATCGATTACAAGACATGGTGCTCACGATACAACATATATCATCATCTATCTAAGTAACTCTAATAATAATAATAATATTAACTATTATATACTTATTCAAAATAAAGTCCCAAGTCTTTACAACCTTTAATAAACTAAAACTTAAACTTAGCTTTTATCGCTACATCACATCATATGCGGAAATATAATTATTACATAAATAACTCTCATCATTTCATCTTAGACTTTCCTTTGTCCTTGCCCGAGCCCTCAGCGTTATCATCCTTAACTGAAAGGTTTAAGCAAGAATGAGCACAAATTACCCAAAGAAGTATATAAAGTAGTTTGAGAACATACATCGAAGTAAAAGCATTAGTATGGATATTTCTCAACAAATTGAAATAAATATCAAGAGATAAACCGGAATATCAAGATAAGAGTTCCGAATTCTCAATAGTATACTAAGGGTGTTAGATACCACTCTCTAACATTACTTTGTTTCATCAAAAAAACATCGACGGTTTAACAATCAAATAGATTATAAACGGTCTCTCAAGTACTCCAGTGATCACTTATCGTATTCTGCATGACGACATCGCCACTTACCTTATCCGGGTTGTTCATCTTAGTATTCATGCGGGACCTCACCAAAGCAATTTGGATTGGTAAGCATTCAATAGCTTCAAAGGATTTGAATTGTTCAAACATTATACTACGTTTGCATCAATAACATCTAGCTGAAACGAAAGCTAGAAAGCATGCTTGAATATAGTTCATTAAGGGTATATGAACTTTAAAGTATAATAGCGATTGCAATAGAACCTAATAATCATCAATAACGTTTTGATCACAATTGAAGTTATAGAACTTTACAATAAAGGAGCTTGCACGAATGATTAATTAATCACAAGCCCAAACTTACCCTCACTGCAATCAACTGAATAAGAGTTGAATAAAGTCATAATGAAAAATAGGGTAAGAAACTTGCCTTGATCGTTGTTTACCAATAATGATTAACGAACTTACGGTATCTCGCACTTCACGCGCCCTACTACACAATTGTATAATCATGCACATCAACTATTAGCAACGCATAGTAGTTGTAATATAAAATTTACTCTATAATTTTTAGAGTTTACTCTACGATTTTCACTGACTCTACGATGTTCAGAGTTTACTCTACGATTTTCACTGACTCTACGATTTTCATTGACTCTACGATTTTATTCCCGCTAACTTAAAGATGATATGACCATGATACTTGGACACAATAAACTTCATACATCAAGGTATTTTACAAAAATATAACATTCATAAAACTAGCATGCTAAGACCACAAACCAATTGCATAGAAAAGTGTGCCATCACTAGTTTTATACTTAGAAAAAATTCTGGAATTTCCAGAATTCTGCAGATTTTATTACCAACATACATGCTTACGATTTTCATAACATGCTCAATTTAACTCCCTTTCTTATGAAATTTGGACAGGTTGTACTTCATGCTACATACTATTTTATAAAATTATAACATACTCTAATCGAGTCATCTACACCATGATTCCGAGGCTCCGAAAAACCCCAAAAATCACAGATTTCACATTCAACCAACTTTGAAAAATTTTGTGATTTTGATTCTAGCATGCATGGGCTTGACTCCTACTATCCAGATCACTTCTACCAACATATATGAACATGCTACAACAAACCAACTCACTAAATTACCATGCTATGAACAAATTGACTACAAAGAGGAATTTTATCAACATATCGCATACATTCATGAAATATTTGATTCTCTATGTAATTGAAACATGTTTAAACCATAATTTTCATTCTTTATCCTCCTTATAACAGAAACCAACAATATTATCATAGCCTTACGAAATCAACATAAACCATTTACCATGGCTATACATGCTTTTTCACTATTTTTCTTCAAGAACATGAAAAAGAGAGTTTCATAGCATACCTTTTTGGATGAATTTCCCTTGCGTTAATTTGATTATCCCTCTTCCATGCTTGTTAGTTGTTAAGTGGTCTCTAGAATACTACCACACTATCTATCACCTCAACTTCTCTGCATGCTTACTTGGTGGAATTTTCTTAAAAGAAAAGTGTGTTTGTATATATGTATAGCTTTGTTAGAGTCTTTTGATTCCCATAACCCCCAACTCCCATAACCCCCAACACTAATGATTAGTTACTCATAGTACTTAATAATACAATAATATAGTTAATTAATAGGAAGAATGTGGGAGTTAGAGAAAATGAATGTGGGAGTTAAAAAGAATTTTGGTTTTAAGGAATAAAATAAATTACTTCCACCTTAGCTATTATGTAGTATACGTATACTCCCTCCCTTGTCCAAATTTAATAGTCTCATGGGTCCATCACTTCAGCTGATTTCTATTAAAAAAACAAATACATATATTATTTTAATCAATTAATCAATTAATAAGCTATTTGACTATTTTACCCTTCGGAACTAAACTTTGCGAACCATATATCGATTCCTACTACGATTCGACGTTTTTGACGTCAAGGACTATCCGTTTAGTCAAATTCATCTCTCGAAATTAAGTAGTTGACTTTTTCCTCAAAAAAGTCAACAGGTTGACTTTGACCAAAAAGTCAACTGTGACACTTTTTCGTGATTACAGTCTATCCTGACTAATTTTGACGTTCCAGACTCGAATACACAGTCCGCATCTCTAAATTTTGCTCCTAACTCCAGCTCATGATTTAATACCATCCCACGTAATAAATAGAATAATTCCCCACTTAATCAATTTAAATAGTTAAATAAAACTAAACCAACCATTTAAATACATCTCATCACACATCTTGAAATAAAACATATATGTACAACACATATAAATCTAATAAATGAAATCTCCCAAAAGTTTCATATAAATTCGTTTATTAATAATTCTTAAATTACATAAAAAAAAATCTCGGATATTACAACTAAAGCAAGTATGTAGGTGCTTATTAGAGAATAAGTTCACTGAACGTGACTCGCTAAGGAATACCTAATGGAGTTTTACTTGCCTGTCAATAGGAATTCCTGTAGTGATAGTAGTACAAGTGATCCTTGGACTTGAGATCATCATAGTATCTTGTGTATAATGAGTTATACTTTGACTTATTCCTTAAGACGCTTAGGGTATATCAAAGGGTATACTTGGGTATAATAAGTTGTACATTGAGATAATGTATGATCAATAAAGAATCTACCGTTTCTAGTAAAAGAAGAGAAATGTCCTATGTGATTCGATAAATGATAACCCAGTTGTCCTTGGCCAAGGCAGAATGAAATTAGAAAGGAGTTTCTAATTTGCATTATTTGGAGTTGTGCATTTAAGAGTCGAAATACATATAATTAAATAAATTAAGACTTGACAGTAATTCCATGTCTTATATTTAATTGGGACATTGTATGGTGGAAGGATTAAATTGTACGGTAATTATTTACTCGAGGGTTCTTTTATGATTAATGTTAAAATCTATATTATCTGGAAAGTCATTAATCGCTAGGGAGTCTTATCCCTATTGTAGAATAAATATTATTTATTTAAATAAGATTAAAATTATTCTAATTGATTTATTCACAACCGGTTTAATATAGAGAACCTAAAGGGTCACACCATAAAAGGAAGAATAATTATTTAAGAAGTTAATGGCATAATCGTAATAATATGTTAAGTGTATTTAATTTAATCTATGGTGATAGAATAAATTAAATAGCTTAATATTTATTATTTAATATTTTGGAAATATTAAATATATAAATTAATAAGAGGAGTCTTATTAATATTATTACAATTATTATTATTTTAATTTCTAAAGAGTTGGAAATTAAATTAATATAAGTACTCTCATTTTTTCTTAATAAGATTAGGAGACTAATTAATTAAAAGATTTTAATTAATTATTCCTAATAAGATTGAGAGCATAATTAATTAAAGGATTTTAATTAATTAAAATAAAACCCAATTCTTTAATTGTTAAGGAGGGTTGCCCACATCTATAAATAAGAGGAGTCTTATTATGGGTGAGGGTGGTTGACATTTTCATAGAATACGTTATTCCAATAGTTGGGAGAGTACACCATTTTTTATGAGAGATAGAAAAACTAGGGTTTTTCCAAACACCCTTCTTCTTGAATATTTCTTCTTCCTTGGTGGATCACAACTAGAGGCCAAACACTTGGGTGGCTAACGTTGATCAAAGGAAGGAACCAAACTCGGTGGATTCAAGTTGAACGCGAAAGGATTTGAAGGTGAACTTGTACATGAGGAAGCTCAAATATTCAAGGGTATGATTCTTGTTCTTTATCTTTTCGTTTAATTAATAATTGTGCATAAAGGATGATCCGGGTATATGATTTGTAAAATTTTAAAACTCTAATTTTCCATGTTTTCGCTTACTTTGTGCAATTTGATTGCGTTCATGAATATTACAAACCCAACAAACATTGTTGAAGGTTAACGATAATTTATTCTGTATTATTTTAGTCATAATATTTTTTACTGGGCTAGTTGAGCTCACCCTTTTGATTTCATTGTTCTCTTCAGGAAATGAGAACGTAGCCGGGACTAGTCGGGGAATGGAGTGACGGTCCGAGATGGTGGCTTTAGTTGTCCTCGCTATTTTATAAAATAGTGTGATAATAATTGTAATGAAGACTTTATTTGAGTTTGGATACTGTCTACGAGACAATATCCGTGTTAAAACTCTCAGCTACGTTTTGTCGTATTGTATAAATGAAGTTTGTATTTAAGTTTTGTACCATATATTTGGCGACTCAAATGGGTGATGTATATCTATTTTGAGGGCGTCACAAGTATATTGAATGTTCTACGATCTCATAATACTTCATGGTATTCAATTCTACGAACAATATTCAAATTTAGCTTTGGAACAATACATTTATATTAAGGATTAAATTAACCTAACAAATTTGATCCCTACACCAAGTCATTTTAGATAAATTGTCTTTTTAATTATTTTATAGAAGTTACTAGTTTTATAAATATACATTAAATTCTCATTTTATCATTAAATCAAACATATGCATAAACTAGAGTACTAACAGATCATATGTGTATTAAAATATATAAATGTGAGTTTTGACTTATAATTTCACTAATATGCTAAAAAAGAATAATTTGTAGAAAATTTAAACTTGAATGAGCACTAATGAGAAAATTTGTACTTGGAGACTAAAAGTGAAATTTTAAAAAATTTAAGGAAAATTATTATAGTTAATCTTTTTTTTTCAATTGAACTCTTATTAAGGAAAATGGGACAAAATAACAACCTTATTGATACTATGTCAAAAATTCATTTTCTTTTTATTCCTTCAAGTTTTGTTTTATTACAATTTCGTCTTTTTCATTTAATCTATAATATTATCCTCTAAATTTGATAAAATTGTTATAATACTTTTACGGTAATTGTGCACGCAACACGTGTTGTAACGCCCTCGAATTTGAGGAATGACCGCCCGAATAAGAGTCAATGTTAACTCAACATCTTTCGTAACTTAACCAATGATCTCATAATCATATTGGTTGAATTAGTCTATTACATATTATAAAATTATAAATTTCCTTAACTTCATCCCTAGATCTTAACTCGATCTCGATTTCATTCTTTCTACAAATATCAACTTGTTGTTCATTCAGTATATATGGATGACACCATATATATATATATATATATATATATATATATATATATATATATATATATCTGTCAAATTTTAACCTTATGATTTAAACATTCTATACTTTAATATATCAAGTTTCACAGCATTAATGATAAGATCATTTTTGGCAACAAAAGGGCGCATTCCAGTAATTTTGGCATCTTACCTGCGCTCATTAGCGTAACCTCAGTGCTTACAAAACTCCCAATATCATTCAATATCCTCACTTAGATACATATCATTATAGATATATTTCTTCATATCGATATTTCCTATTTATCTAAATTTCACAATATTAATAGCACACTTGTACTGTGAACAGAGGAACCTTGCGATGAATTTGGTTTCTTCATAGGTGCTAAATCTTTGTTCTTACATCACTCACAATGTTATTCAATATCCTCATTCAGATATACAGTTCTTTATCAACAATGTATTAATGTTTTGCTATCTATCTGAAATTCAGAGTATCAACATAACATGATCAGTCTATATTACCAATACCTTTACTCAAATTAATAGATATTTAACAATTCTAAGTTATATCAAATTAAAGGCATAACACCATCCTGATGATAATAACATGATATTATTAATATAATCTTTGATTACATGGTTTGCATGTTCGTATTATAGAAGTCATTATGACTTAATACAAATACAAGTAAATAAAACATGAAACCTAATCTACGTTTCTTCTTTACGCTCATGATCTTCTTAATCATTCTTCTTTAACTGCTAATAAATTTTTATTCATAAGAATGAGCACTACGGCTTAGCAAGTCTAGCTAATAACACATAAGTAGTTTATGCCTTCATATAAACTTTAACATGCTTAATTTAACATTTTCTTCAATTAACGATTACGTTAACCCATGCTCAACTATGGTACATATTCATATGTACCAGTACATATCAATTATAACTAAACATTTAATCAATACTTAACACATGCTTCTTAATATCACATAACACTTCTACATATCATTTTCACATATCAACTATCACATAATAACATTAAGAAGACTAGAAATGTGACGCCCCCAAAATAGGTATACATCACCCATTCTGAGTCGCCAAATACATGGTACAAAATTCAAATACAATCTTTAATATACAACAAGAGAGCTGTGAGTTTTAATACAAATATTGTCTTCTAGACAATATCCACTCTCAGAATAAGTCCTCATTATATTTATTGTCACACTATTTAACAGAATAGTGAGGACTACTAATACTATCATCCGGACCGTCACTCCATTCCCCGACTAGTCCCTTTTACGTTCTCATTTCACGAAGAGAACAAAGAAAGAAAGGGTAAGCTCAACTAGCCCAAGAAGAAATATTATGACTAAGATAATGCAGAATAAATTATCATTAGTCTTCAACAATGTTAAACTGATAAAATACAATAGACATCAAGTTTAACTGCAGTGGAACAAGCAATCCATTAAAAGAGTCAAGTAGAAAATAAAATCTACTATCTTTTATGATTTAAAAGGTTTTTCATCACTTTTATCGCTGAGACTCAGCTCAATAAATAATTCACATCATTAAATCATCCCTGCACTATAGGCCAAGGATATTCTTTAGTATCACGACCACGAATTATCCATGCACTACATGTAAGACCCCAATTTTATTTTATAGATAATGGAATTTCCTCTATTTATTATTTTAAAATAGTAAGGGTTGATTTGATTAATGTGGTTAGTTATGGGTAAAATGCGCAAATATCTCAAATAAGCAAGTGATTATAAAATATTCATTATTGTTACTACTCAATAATTGTTATAGTAATTCTTTATTGTTCGATATTTTATTTTATTGATTCAATAATTGCTACGTTGATATTTTATATTCTTCATTATTTCAATAATTGTCACTACTACACAAGATTTTTCCATTATCGAAATAATAATTCATATTATCTGAATAATATTATTAGATAACATTATTGGAAATGTCTAGAAAGTTACATCAGGAGAGATTTGGTCACCTAATTGCGCCGCCAAGATGAGAGATCCCTTATTGGAAAGCCCCTATTTCCTGAGGAGCAGTGCAGTCGCGCAAGATCTTGTGATTCTGTAATATTATTTGTGAATAATTAATTATTGATTGTTATGATGAGGAAAATATTGATTTTATGTGGATATAGATGGAGAAAATTTTAATGTGACAATTGTTGAAAATTAATATTTTATCTTTTTCTGATAAAATAATTCATTTAAATATATTATTATATTTTAATAATATAATAATGGTGATATTTTTATAATGAATGTGGGATATATTAGTATATGAGGAGAAAGAGTATTTTTGTTGCATTAAATGATTAACACATGTTTTGTGTGTCGGTGGACCCCATTTCTTGACTGAAATTTGATTATAGCCTGTAAAATCGCCCGTTTGTGGATTTCGGTCAATTTCTGTTTGAAATTTGGAAAACCTTAAACTTACAAAGTTGTAGAGAATGAAATTTCCTATGGAAAAGACATGTGGTTTGAATTTTTCTGATAAAAGGGTTATTTATTATGAATTATTGAAGTTCCGAAGTTCCGAAATAATTGATTTTTGGAAGTTTTAAATAATTATTTTAAGAAAAACGTTTTTTGGGCTACACATGTGATATAAATGTGCTGAATTCAGTTGGTCTAAGGTGGGCTTGAAATTGTTTAATTATAATAGTATTTTATAAAATTTTCTGCTTTGGTGTTCTATGCATTTTCCTATAAATAGGGTGATTATGTTAGTATTAAAAATCACACCAGAAACTGAAGTTTTATCTCTCTTTCTCTCTCTATATTATCGAGTGTATTCTTGTGAGTATTTTGATACTTTGAGTGTTGCTATACGGTGCAAGTTCCCTTTAGCACTATATCCAGTATTCCAATCAGGAGTACTGTCTTTTTGAGGTAAAGGATGTTATTTTCTTCGTAAGTGATATTATTTCTTCAATATCATTATGCCGAAATATTGGTTGGAACTTTTTCATGTCGGGGTTACTACTCATGAGTTACTATTCATGAGTTACTATTCATGAGTTACTATTCACTAGTTACTATTCACGAGTACTATTCACGAAGCATGATGATTTTTTTGTGAAATTTCTATCTTTTAGTGTCGGAGTTACTATTCACGTATACGGCACTATTCACGAATACAACACTATTCACAGAAAAATTAAATTTTCTTTTCTGTGTCCAAAATATCTATTATGGATACTAGCTTTGATTGTATCCATGTTTTGGTCATTCTTGAATTTTACTCCACTCTAGTTATTTATGAAGTATTTTGAACTTGGATTGTTTAAAGTACGAATCCTTAATATTTGTTCTTTTGTTTCACAGGATTTGTTTTCTTTAAAATATATTTTTCATCATCCTCAGTCCTAAATGATGATATTACTGAATATCTTTGGCCTGTAGTGCAAAGATGAATGATTTTATGATGAATATCTTTGGGCCTTGCAGCAAAAATGAACAGTGTTGAGATGAACATGATTGAATCGATTAATATCTTGACTACCAGTAGTGCAAAGATGACTATTTGATTCAAGGTGTATATTGATTGATGTTACAGGGAGAAAATATCGATGATGGACTTTTAAATTCATAGATGATAGTAGATTTCATTCTCTACTTAACTCTTCTAATAAATTATTATTTCCGCTGCAGTTGTTGATCTAAAACTTGTTGTCTATTGTATTCTATCAAATTTTTCCCTGTTGAGGACTAACGATAATTTGTTGTACATTATCTTAGTCATAATATTCTTTACTAGGCTAGTTGAGCTCACCCTTTTCCTTTTTGTTCCATTTTTCTTCTCAGGAGGCGAGAATATAACGGGATCTAGTCGGGGTGTGGAGTGATGGTTCAAGATAGTGGTTTTAGTAGTCCTCACTATTTTGTAAAATAGTGTATCAATAATTGTAATGAGGACTTTATTTGAGTGTGGATTTTGTCTAGATGACAATAATGGTATTTAAACTCACAGTTTTTATGTTGTATTAATAAAGTTGTAGTTGTTTCTGTACCATGTATTTTGACGACTCAGAATGGGTGTTGTATACCTATTTTGGGGGCGTCACAGTTGGTATCAGAGCTTAGGGATATGATCTCTAGCGGAGATCGGAGAATAGAACTAGGAGGGGAGAGACGAGTAAATCATTCGCTAGTGTGTCCTACCTAAGCTTATTTGTTGGTCGGTCATAATATAGGGATATTATGTGATATGTTAATTTGTTAAATTAACCCTTGTTTTATGGCAGTATTTGAGAATGTCGATTGAGAATGTTAACAGTGGAGTAAATGAGACCGTGGAGACGCATGTACTCACCAACGAGGAGAACGTGCAACAGGCTGACAATGTTCCTCCTGTAAACAACACCATTGAGCAGACGATGAACGATGAGATGTTTAGAAGCTTTTTTGCGATTCATGCAAAACCAAACGAAGGAGATTCCTATTCAAAATATAGGAAGAAACAATGGCAACACACAGCTGGTCACAGCCAAGAAGTTCAAAGAGTTGGAACCACCAGAATTCTGGGGAAAGCCGGATCCGATTAAGGTGGAGACGTGGGTCAAGCAAATTACCAAGATATTCGATGTCTTGGGATGTACGGAGGAACAGAAAGTTCCATTAGCCACTTTTATGTTCCGTAATGAGGCAGATTACTGGTGGGAATCGTGAAGCGTACCCATCCCAATCGACTTTTCGGCATGTCTTGGGAGACATTTCAGAAACTGTTCAATGACAAATACTTTCCTAAAAGTGTTCGTCATATGAAGGAGGTAGAGTTTATTAGATTGGAACAAAATAACATGACGGTGTCCCAATACAAGGTAAAGTTCATAGAGTTATCCAGGTTTGCACCTCATTTGGTGGAGAATGAGGAAAGTATGACGCGAATGTTTCTTAGAGGTTTGAAACCCGGCATACGTCAATATCTCATTTCTCTTAAATTTTTTCTCTATTCAGATGTTGTCAACAGGGCTCAATTATTAAAGCGAGATAACGAGTACGTTCAACCAAGTGACCACAACCAGGATCATACCGGTGACAGCAGTCATCAGAACAACGATAACCAGCGGAGAAAGAAAAATACGGACAAGAGCGACAACCACTCTGGTAGTAATCATGGCCATGAGAATAGAAGAAGCGATTCGGAAGGAGATTCAACAATGACAATATGAAGACATCAACACCAGCAACAACTGGTTCCAAGGGAGGAGAACGACCACCGGTCATATGCTATAAGTGCGGAAAAGAAGGACATATCAGCCCAAACTGCCCACAACAGTTTAAGGTATGTTATAACTATGGAAAGGAAGGACATATCGCTCGAGATTGCACTATAGCGAAACCAAGTCCAGCGGGGATGGTGACTCAAAAGGCTGTCCCAGAAAAGTCAAAGTCAACGGTTCCTAGAAGAGCGTTTTTCGTGACTGGTCAGAATGTGAGGAACCCAAATGAAGTTAGCACGGGTAAGCTAATCATAAATTCATACGAAGTTTATACCTTACTAGAAACCAGTGCTACCCATTCATTTATTTCTTCTGCTTGTGCTCAAAGTTTAAACTTGACTCCAGAGAAATTAGACTTTGATTTATCTGTGGAAACTCTGTTAGGAGAAACTTTTGTTACATCCACTGTTTATAAATCTTGTTTGATCCAAGTTGGCACTATCACATTACCTGTTGATCTTATCTCTTTAAAGATACTTGCTTTTGATGTGATTTTAGGGATTGATTGGTTAACTACTCATCATTTCATATCAAGCCGTAAAGTCATTCGTTTATTGAAAAACAGATGTCAAGCTTTCTTAGCCATGTTATGGACTTGAACAAAAATACGTCAGATTTTAATGATATTTCATTGTTAGTAAATTTCTGGACGTATTTCTGAAAAAAATTTCTGGCCTACTCCCGGGCGTGATATTGAATTTTGTATCGACTTTCAGCCCGGTACAAAACCCATTTCTAAAATCTCATATCGAATGGCTCCTATTGAACTTCAGGAGTTAAAAATCCAACTATAGAAGTTAATAACCGAGCCTCTATCTGGTGACTTCTTTTGTGGAATACATCGAAGTCAGACTCTCCGTAGGGGACGCCATATTCGTGCGATAGTAACCTGATAGGTGTCATTGTGATGTGCTATCCAAGGTTGGGATATGAGTCACAGTTGAGAGCAACATAAGTCGGTAATCGAAATACGTAGTTTTCTAGGATTAGTTGGTTATTATCGGAGATTCGTTGAAGGATATTCTCGAATCGCTATTCCATTAACGCAGCTAACTCGTAGAGATACAAATTCGAATGGAGCAAGGAATGTGGGAAAAGCTTCGAAGAACTCAAGAGGAGACTCATTTCGGCACATGATCTGACCATACCATCCTGGAAAAGCGAACGTGGTAGCTCACGTGTTGAGTAAAAGATCGTATACGAGTACGAGTGCGATATTATCAAAGACCCATTTCATATAACTTACAAATGATTGATATAGAATTAAAGACTCTAGGAAGTCACGTGATGATATACGAGTAGAACCGACTTTAATCGATAAAGTTAAAACCGTTCAACCTACACACTGGAGCTGATGAATATGAAGAAGGAGGTACAAGAAGTTGTTATTCCAAAAGCGAGAATTGGCGATGTGAGAAAAGCTCAAACCTTCGATTTAATAGTCCATTAATCCTCGATCGAGTAGGAACTGTGGCCTATAGACTCGCTATACTGCCAAGTATGTCGCGTGTTCATGACGTTTTTCACGTATCGATGTTACGTAAATATGTGGACGACCCGAACCACATTATTAAGTTAGAATCAGATGAGATAACCGAAGATTTAACGTACGAGGAAGTACCAGTCAAGATCTAAAGGAGCATGTCCTACGCACAAAAGTTATACCACAAATTAAGGTCTTGTGAAGGAACCATGCTATTGAAGAAATGACCTGGAAGTTGGAATCAGAAATGAAAGCGGGGTATTTTCACCTTTTCGAAATGCCAGGTACGTACGTCAATTTCAAGGATGAAATTTCATAAGGAGGGGAGATTGTAAGACCCCAATTTTTTTTTATATATAATGGAATTTCCTCTATTTATTATTTTGAAATAGTAAGGGTTGATTTGATTAATGTGGTTAGTTATGGGTAAAATGCGCAAATATCTCAAATAAGCAAGTGGTTATAAAATATTCATTATTATCGGGGAATATTCGTTTGGTCGTGGAATATTTTTACCGTCGAGGAATATTCGTACGACGGCGCAACCTTATGTGTGCCCCATAACGGAAAGCGATTAGATGAAGAAAACGACAAGTATAAGTTGTTTATAAATAACGGCGTAGTTATTCACAGTTATCTTCTTGTTGAATACCGATGGTTAAAAAACAAGTCTGGCGTTGTTGTCAGACAAGATGCTTACACGGTATTGCACCAATTTTTGATTCTTACGTAAAAGGCACTATTCAATAATTGTTACGATAATTACTTTATTCAAAGATTTTATTTTATTGATTCAAGAATTGCTACGTTGATATTTTATATTATTGTTGTTTCAATAATTGTCACTACACGATTTTTTCATTATCGAAGCAATAATTCATATTATCTGAATAATATTATTAGATAACATTATTGGCAATGTCTAGAAAGTTCTCGCTCAAGGAGAGGTTTGGTCACCTAATTGCGGCGCCAAGAAGAGATATCCTTATTGAAAGCCCCTCTTCCTGGTGAACGGCCGTCACAAGATCTTGTGATTCTGTAATATTATTTGTGAATAATTAATTATTAATTTATATGATGAGGAAAATATTGATTTTATGTGGATATAGATGGAGAAAATTTTAATGTGACAATTGTTGACAATTAATATTTTATCTTTTTTTGATAAAATAATTCATTTAAATATATTATTATATTTTAATAATATAATAATGGTGATATTTTTACAATGAATGTGGGATATATGAGTATATGAGGAGAGAGAGTATTTTTGTTGTATTAAATGATTAAAACATATTTTGTGTGTCGGTGGACCCCATTTCTTGACTGAAATTTGATTATAGCCTGTAAAATCGTCCGTTTGTGGATTTCGGTCAATTTCTGTTTGGAATTTGGAAAAACTTAAACTTACAAAGTTGTAGAGAATGAAATTTCCTATGGAAAAGACATGTGGTTCAAATTTTTCTGATAAAAGGGTTATTTATTATGAATTATTGAAGTTCCGAAGTTCCAAAATTATTGATTTTTGGAAGTTTTAAATAATTATTTTAAGAAAAACGTTTTTTTGGGCTACACATGTGATATAAATGTGCTGAATTTAGTTGGTCTAAGGTGGGCTTGAAATTGTTTAGTTATAATATTATTTTATTAAATTTTCTGCTTTGGTGTTCTAAGCATTTTTCTATAAATAGGGCGATTAAGTTAGAATTAAAAATTACACCAAAAATTGAAGTTTTCTCTCTTTCTCTCTTTATATTATCGAGTGTATTCTTGTGAGTATTTTGATACTTTGAGTGTTGTTATACGGTGCAAGTTCCCTTTAGCACTATATCCAGTATTCCAAATGAAATCTTTGTCTTTTTCGAGGTAAGGGATGTTATTTTCTTCATAAGTGATATTATTTATTCAATATCATTATGCCAAAATATTGGTTGGAACTTTTATCAAATTTAGAACTTTTTCATGTCAGGGTTACTATTTACGAGTTACTATTCACGAGTTACTATTCACGAGTACTATTTACGAAGCATGATGATTTTTTTGTGAAATTTCTATCTTTTAGTGTCGGAGTTACTATTCACGTATACAGAACTATTCACGTATACGGCACTATTCATGAATACGACATTATTCACAGAAAAATTAAATTTTCTTTTCTGTGTCCAAAATATCTATTATGGATACTAGCTTTGATTATATCCATGTTTTGGTCATTCTTTAATTTTACTCCACTCTAGTTATCTATGAAGTATTTTGAACTTGGATTGTTTAAAGTACAAATCCTTAATATTTGTTCTTTTGTTTCACTGGATTCGTTTTCTTTAAAATATATTTTTCATCATCCTCAGTCCTAAATGAGGATATTACTGAATATCTTTGGTCTGTAGTGCAAAGATGAATGATTTTATGATGAATATCTTTGGCCCGTAGTGCAAAGATGAACAGGTGTTGAGATGAACATAGCCAACTGATTAATATCTTTGGCCTGTAGTGCAAAGATGACTATTTGATTCAAGGTGTATCATATTGATTGATGATACAGGGATAAAATATCGATGATGGACTTTTAAATTCATAGATAATAGTAGATTTCATTCTCTACTTAACTCTTCTAATGAATTATTGTTTCCGCTGCAGTTGATCTAAAACTTGTTGTCTATTGTATTCTATCAGATTTTTCCATGTTGAGGACTAACGATAACTTGTTGTACATTATCTTAGTCATAATATTCTTTACTGGGCTAGTTGAGCTCACCCTTTTCCTTTTTGTTCCATTTTTCTTCTCAGGATGCGAGAATATAACGGGAACTAGTCGGGGTGTGGAGTGATGGTTCAAGACAGTGGTTTTAGTAGTCCTCACTATTTGTAAAATAGTGTATCAATAATTGTAATGAGGACTTTATTTGAGTGTGAATATTGTCTAGATGACAATAATGGTATTTAAACTCACAGTTTTTATGTTGTATTAATAAAGTTGTAGTTGTTTTTGTACCATGTATTTTGACGACTCAGAATGGGTGTTGTATACCTATTTTGGGGGCGTCACACTACAGGCCAAAGATAATCGTGTTTTCATCAACGGTCCTGATCATGCCATAAAATAATTCATCTTTGCACCCTTGTCCGAAGAGAATCCATAGCCATAATCATACCAAAAACTGTCCATCAATGCACTACGGGCCAATGAGGACTTTTTCCACATCATTTGTAACATTACGGTCATGATTACACCGAATAATCCCTGGTCATAATCATACCAAGTCCATCTATGCATTACAGGCCACAGATGACTTTCAACATAATATAAACATGAGGATGATGACAATGACATAATAATTCAAAAAAAACAAGTTCAAGAATTAATTTATCCAAGAACCAATAACGTCTAAATTGTCAACATGATACTTGTTTGTAGAGTAAAATTCAAGAATGCTCAGAAGAATATTTTCATGAAAAGATACTGGATGAAGCGCAAATATCAAGGATATTTCATTAATTTCATGGAGTATAGAAGTTAAAACTATAACCAACTGAGTATAATAAGGAATGGAATAACAAAAGAAATCACCATGCATACGGTACTTCGCATAGACAGGTTATTCTAATAGAATACTAAATAACGGAACCAGGTTATGCGAAATTACATAAACTTCGATGTTCCAATGAATAATAAAGAATGGAATAACAACGAAATCACCATGCATGCGGTGCTTGCGAAAGACAAAGTTATTCCAACATAAAACTAATAAAGATGAGAATCGGTCCGACGTAAAACGCATGAATGGATATATTCCAACGAAATAATAATAAAAAGACTTTTAACCAGTCCCATGTAAAACTCACAGATAGGATATTCCAATGTAATAATAATAAAGATTTTAATTGTCCCACAGAAACGCATGAATGTGATGTTCCAAATGAGAATAATAAAGACGGAATAATAGAAGAGTGTCACCAAGTATAGGGTAGCAGCGATATCTGAGTTATTCTAACGAATAATAAAGAATGGAATAACAAAAGTTCTCTTCATGAATACAAAAGAAATAATACCCCTTACGAGTACAACAAATAATATTCCCTACCTTAAGAAGAAGAGTACTGGATATATGAGTAGTAGCAGAATATTTTTCTTCTTTCTCTCTACAGTTTATCTCTCTAGAGTTTCAGTGAATTCGTAAGAAATAATGAAGGAATGAGCTTCTATTTATAGAAAAATGGACTGCATAGTAACTAACTCATGAATGGTCCAGATTGATTTACTTTAATCTGACGGTCCATATTTAAAACAAAATCTTTTAAATAAAATATATTATATTCTATTTATAATCTATTAAAACGAATAACTTTATAAAAGATTTTACTATGCAAACACTATCGCAGTACTATGCAAATACTATGCATAATAAAATATAATATATTCTAATTATTGTCTAATAAAACAAATAACTTTATAAAAGTATTTTGTTTTATATAAAAAGATTTTACTATTAGCCTAATAAAACGAATAACTTTATAAAATTATTTTGTTTTATATAAAAAGCTTTTCTGTTTTATTACAATAATAATACCAATAAAACAAAATTGAGTGACTTATCACGTAAGCATTAATAATCAATACCGCAGTGTACTACTTAACCACGCCAGACATCGCATTTGTACTTTACTACCGAGTAGTTCAACAGTTTTAACGGTAAAACTTCCGCCGTTATTTTCATAAAAATATTTTTGTCGTTGTCTCAATCCGACAATAATTCCGTTGTGGGGTCCACCAATGATTGTACCGTCGTACGGATATTACCTGACAAAAAGAATATTCCCCGACCAATCGAATATAATATGACAACTTGCATACTTTGCAAAATTTATAAATACTACCCACAATTATAACATTATATCAAATCCACACCATAATATTCAAAAAAAATATTTCGAGAAATTTAAATCTTTATTTTTAAAATCTAGGGTCTCACAAGAAATACTAGCACATAGGTTTAGGATAGAAGACTTGTCTTTTCGCCTTTACCGTTTATGCTAATTTTGCGTCTCTCGATCAACCTATATCAGACCGACATACAATTTAGTCACCACATGACTCTTGCTCTAGTTCACTTTAACTAGCCTTTAAACATGAACCTAACTTCGTATTTTTAACTTTTACGATAATTGATTTCAAAACTTGTTTAATTTATAACTAATTCATATTAACTCAGAATTGACTCATCTTTGGACAATAACCTATGTATAACATGGTCTAACTAACCCCATAAGTGGCACAAACCCCAAAATTCTGGTGCTAAAAAAGTTTCGGACAACCCTCTATTTACTGTTCACTAGCAAAATATTTTCAGCAGTACCTTGACTCACTATGTAATTCATAACTAATTTATATTAATAAATTTTTGAGTGCTTCTTTTGCCCATGTCTTTGTAACTCCCCCCTCTACAACTTTGCTTTGTATTTTATAACCAAATTTCAAACATATGATTTTATATAACTTTTATAATAACAGTTCAGATTATGGGTTTCTCATTTCATACTTTCAATCTCTCTAACTAGTTACCACTTGGGTTAATTAGCTAGTTTTCATCTTTTATGACTTAATAACATTGTATTACATAATCATAAACCTAGACATGTATTATTTCATGAATTCTACTCAAGAACATAAGAACATAAACTAAAGTTATAACAATATATCTCTTGAAGTGCTAGCTTTTCGATACTTGAAAACTCAAGAATTTAACTTTCCTTCTCTCAATTACCAATATAACTCTCTTTTATTATTACTCTAGCCTCTTTTGCTCTTGAATTACTTAGGAATATATGAGAATTTATTAAGAATGAGGGTTATATTTATAGGAAACAAGGATTTAGGATATTTAGGACCTTAAGCCACCCCATCATGGCTAGTCACCATAGTGAGTCACATGCTTCATCATCACACTAGGTAAGTCACCAAGCCTAGTCACCCATGTGCCACAACACAACACACAATTTTGGACAACACATTTTAGGAATCAAAGTCTCATTTGCCAACTAATTAATCAAGGAAAAACCTATACATACATAAGCTATATACATATATGCTTTCCTAAATAGCCATAATGCCACCACTTTCTCTACAACCTAACTAAATTTTACCTAATTTGGTTAATCCAACTTAGTTTACTTTCCAAATAGACTTTGTAACTGTGATGCCGCCAAAATAGATATACATCACCCATTCTGAGTCGCCAAATACATGGTACAAAAACAAATACAACTTCATTAATACAAATGTCGTGCAAAATACGACAACACATATACTGTGAGTTTAAATACAAATATTGTCTAATAGACAGTATTCAAACTCAAAAAGAGTCCTCATTATAATTATTATCACACTATTTTATAAAATAGTGAGGACTGCTAACATAACTGACTGGAAACATCACTCCACACCCGACTAGTTTCTGCTATATTCCCGTCTCCTGAAAAGAAAAATAGAATAAAAAGGAAAAGGGTGAGCTCAACTAGCCCAGTAAAGAATATTATGACTAAGATAATATATAACAAATTATCATTAATCTTCAACAGGGAAAAATCTGATAGAATATAATAAACAACAAGTTTTAGATCAACAATTGCAGCAGAAACATCAATCCATTAGAAGAGTCAAGTAGAGAATAAATTCTACTATCTTCTAAGATTTAAAAGTCCATCATCACTATTTTATCCATGTAACATCAATCAATATACATCTTGAATCAAATATTCATCTTTGCACTACATGCCAAAGATATTCATTTGTATCACCAGTTGGTCATGTTCATCTCAACACCTGTTCATCTTTGCACTACGGGCCAAAGATATTCATTAGTTAATCATTCATCTTTGCACCACATGCCAAAGATATTCGGTAATATCATCATTTAGGACTGAGGATGATGAAAAATATCTTAAAGAAAACGAATCTAGTGAGACAAAATGACAAATATTATGGATTCGTACTACAATTTATCCAATTTCAAAAATACTCCAAATAATCAATTGTGGAGCAGAATTCAAAAATAAAGATCAAAACATGGATACAATCAAAGATAGTAACCACAATAGACAACTTGGACAAAGAAAAATTTATTTTTCTGTGAATAGTGTTGTATTCGTGAATAGTGCCGTATACGTGAATAGTGTCGTATATGTGAATAGTAACCCCAACATGAAAAAGGTAGAAATTCCATAATAAAATTTATACCAATATTTCGGTATAATTAATGATATTGAAATAATAACATCATTTACGAAGAAAATAACATCCCTTACGTCAAAAGAACAGTACTTCTAACTGGAATATCGGATGTAATGCCGAAGGAAACTTGCACTGAATAGCAACACTCAAAGTATCTAAATACTCACAAAAATACGCTCGATAATATAGAGAGAGAAAACTTATGTTTCTGGTGTGATTTTCAATTCTAACCTAAGCACCTATTTATATGAAAATGCCAGAACACCAGGTTTGACAAAATGAATACGGAGGTTTAACATCAGCACATGTTTTCACAAAAAAACAAAAGTGGGTCCCATCCATAATTTTAATAAAAATATTTATTTCTGAAACTTCAATAATTCATAATAAATAGCCTTTTATCAGAAAAATACGAATTTTATGTCCATTTCATAGGAAATTATATTCTCTACAACTTTGTAGATTTAAGTTTTTCCAAATTCCAAACGAAAAATGTCCGAAATCCACATATGGATGATTTTTAATACCTCCATATCGACAAAATATTGATAAAATACATCAGCATTAATTCCTTCATTTATATCCACACAAAATAAATATTTCCCTATCCATCTTTTATATCCGCATAAAATAAATATTTCCTTATCATATAAATCAATAATTAATTATTCATAAATAATATTACAGAATCACAATTATGACAACCAGGTCGTTCTCAGGAAAGAAGGGGCTTTCCGATAAGAATTTCTCCTTATTGGCGCGCAATTAGATGACCAAACCCCTTTCTTTAGACAGAACTTCCTTAGACATTGCCAATAATGATATCTAACAATATTATTTAAATAATATAAATTATTGATATGATAATGGAGATACTGTGCAGTGACAATTATTGAAACAACAATAATATAAAATATCAACGTAACAATTATTGAATCAATAAAATAAAATATTGAATAGTAATTACTGTAACAATTATTGAGTAGTGCCTTCTTACGTAAGAATCAATAATCTAACGATATTGTGCAATATCGTGTGCTACTGTGCAACCACGTGTATTACTGTATTTTAACCATCGGGTATTCCAACAGTTTTGACGCCCCCAAAATAGGTATACATACATCACCTATTCTGAGTCACCAAATACACGGTACAGAATACAAATACAACTTAATTATACAACTGCCGTGCAAAGTACGACAAAACGTAAGTTGTGAGTTTTAATACAAATATTGTCGTCTAGACAATATACAAACTCAAATTCAATATTATTACATTTATTTTCCCACTATTTCACTGAATAGTGAGGACTACTAATGCTATCATCCGTCCGTCACTCCGCTCCCCCACTAGTCCTTTACGCTCTCATTTCTCAAGAGAATAATGAAAGTAAAAGGGTGAGCTCAACTAGCCCAAGAGGGAAATATTATGACTAAGATAATGCGAATATATTATCGTTAGCCTTCAACAATGTTAAACTGATATAATATAACAACCATCAAGTTTAACCGCAGCGGAACAAGCAGTCCATTAAAAGAGTCAAGTAGAGAATAAAATCTACTATCTTTTATGATTTAAAAGGTTTTTCATCACTTTTATCATTGGGACTCGACAAATAAATAATCCACATCATCGAATCACCCCTACACTACTACGGCCAAGGATATTTTTAGTATCACGACCACAATTATCCTTGCACTACGGAAGAATAAGAATATTTGTGTATTCATTAATGGTCATGATCATGCCAACAACTCATCCATCAATGCACTACGGGCCAATGAGGACTTTTACCACATCATTTGTAACATTACTACCATGATTACAATCAACAATCCCCGATCATAATCATACCAAGTCCATCTATGCACTACAGGCCACAGATGAATTTCAAAAAATATAAATATGAGGATGATGACAATGATATAAGAATTCAATAAAACAAGTTCAAGAATTAATTTGTCCAAGAACCAATAACGTCCAAATTGTCAACATGATACTGCTTTGTAGAGTAAAATTCAAGAATGCTCAGAAGAATATTTCCATGAAAAGATACTGGATGAAGCGCAATTATCAAGGATATTCCACTAATTTCATGGAGTATAGAAGTCAAAACTTTAACCAATTGAGTATAATAAAGAATGGAAAAACAAAAGAAATCACCATGCATGCGGTACTTCGCATAGACAGGTTATTTCAACAGAATACTAAATAACGGAACCAGGTCAGGCGAAATTCGCACCGACGGGATGTTCCAACACAATAATAAAGAATGGAATAACAACAGAAATCACCATGCATGCGGTGCCAGCATGATGTGGGTTATTCCAATAGAATACTAATAAGATTTTAAATCGGTCCGCCGTAAAACGCATGCATGTGAGGATATTCCAATGTAATAATAATAAAGACGGAACCGGATCCCACCAGAAAAACGCATGCATGTGATATTCCAATAGAATAATAAAGATTTTAATCGGTCCCACAGTAAAAAGCATGATGTGGATATTCCAATGTAATAGTAAAGATGGAATAATAGAAGAATGTCACCAAGTATAGGGTAGCCAGCGTGATAAAGGTTATTCCAACAGAATAATAAAGAATGGAATAACATAAGTTCTCTTCATGAATACAAAAGAATAACACCCCTTACGAGTACAACAAATAATATTCCCTACCTTTAGAAAAACTGGATACTGGAATAGTGAGGTAGCAGACTTCTCTTCTTCTTTCTATAATTTCTCTCTATAATAATCGCTCTAAAGCTTTTGTGAATTGGTGAGAAATGAAGGAAGAATGAGCTTCTATTTATAGAAAAATATAATTTCTATAATTGCACATTTTGGGGCTCGAAAAATTTCAGTACAATACCTCCAACTTTTCCTTTATTTTTAATTTAGTCATGGAAGTATTATCAAACTTGCACCACCTCCCCTAATAGTAAATAATGTGATTCAATAGTAAATTATGTGAATCAATAGTTCTAGACATGTGAAAATACGAATTACGATATAAGACTCTCCATCTATACCTCCATTTTTAACTTAGTCATGCAAGTATTATCAATCTTGCACCAACTCCCCTAATAGTAACAAGAATGTGAAACAATAGTATACACATGTGAACAAATATTTATAATCATGTGAAATAATAGCAATCAATTGCTCATTTATCCGGTTAAATACCCGATTGGTCAATATAACCTCCAGACATCAATTATTATCGAAATAATTGTCGATTTTGACTAACACAATTAATTCCAAAACAATGAAACCATTTTTATCAAAAAAATAAATTTTAAAATTTTGAAGTTTGACTTTTCCCGAAAAAGTCAATTGTTGACTTTTTGACCAAATAGTGAATTCTGGAAAATTTTGTGTTTATAGACTATTTTTACTAATTTCATCGTTCCGGACTCAAATATCACGTCCGCGTCTCCAAATTCAACTCCGAACACAACTTCAATTTCAATAACATTCATCATTAATATTATAACTCACAATATTTATCAACCAGGTCGTTCCTAGGAAATAGGGGGCTTTTCAATAAGGATTTCTCACTATTGGCGTGCAATTAGGTTACCAAAGCTCTCCTTGACAGAACTTCTAGACATTGTAAATATTGCAATTTAATAATATGAATAACTTTGTCGTCTCAATTATTGATTTAATAAAATAACATATTATGCAGATGATACTATGACAATAATCGAATCAATAATATAAGAGATATGATGCAAAGAATTCTCAGTAGCAATAATTGAGTATAACCGAGTGACTTCTCACGTAAGCATCAATAATCAATACCGCTGTGCTACTATGCGACCACGCCAGACATCGCACTTTTACTACCGGGTAGTTCAACAGTTAACGGTAAAACTTCCGCCATTATTTTCATAAAATATTTTTGTCGTTTTCTCAATCCGACAATAATTCCATTGTGGGGGGTCCACCAATGATTGTGCCGTTGTACAAATATTCCCTGTTAAAACGAATATTCCCTAACCAATTGAATATTATATAACAACTTGCGTACTTTGCAAAATTTGAAAATATTACCCACAACTATAACATTATATCAAATCCACACCATAATATTCAAAAATATATTTCGAGAAAATTTAATCTTTATTCAAAAAGTTGGGGTCTTACAACCTTCCCTTCTTATGAAATTTCGTCCTCGAAATTAGGGTGTGTACCTGGTATGTCGAAGAGGTGAGGATACTCTGATTTCATTTCAGATTCTAACTCCCAAGTCATTTCCTCAACATCGTGGTTTCTCCACAAAACTTTGACTTGAGGTATAACCTTGAAGCGTAGAATATGTTCCTTCTTATCCAAGATTTTGACAGGAACCTCTTCATACGTTAAATCTTCCTCTATTTCGTCCGGTTCTAACTCAATAATGTGGTTCGGGTCTTTCACATATTTACGTAACATAGATATGTGAAAAACGTTATGAACACGAGACATACTTAAGCGTAACGCAAGTCTATAGCCCACAGCCCTACTCGATCGAGGATTAAAAATGGGCCAATGAATCGAGGATTGAGCTTTCCTCTCTTTCCAAATCTTGTAACTCCTTTCCATGGAGCAACACGTAACAACACATGATCTCCAATATCGAATTCTATGTCCTTTCGATGAAGATCAGCATAACTCTTTTGTCGATCTTGTGAGGTTTTTATACGTTATCGGATCATTTAAATATTTTCCGTAGTCATACGTACCAACTCTGGTCCCAACAACGTTGCTTCACCCACCTCATCCCAGCATACTGGAGAACGACACTTTCTTCCATACAATGCCTCGAATGGAGCCATGCCAATACTTGCTTGATAACTGTTATTGTAGGAAAACTCCACTAATGGTAAGAACTTGTCCCAACATCCCTTGAAGTCAAGGACACAGAGTCTTAATAGATCTTCAAGAGTTTGAATCATCCTCTCTGACTGCCCGTCCGTCTGAGGATGATATGCCAAGCTAAATCGTAAATTCATGCCCATAGCTTTCTGCAAACTAACCCAAAATCTTGAAGTGAATCTTGGGTCTCGATCAGAAACTATGGATACTGGCATACCATGCAATCTTACAACCTTGTTTATGTACATACGAGCAAGACGTTCAAGTGTATAAGTTTCTCGTATCGGTAAGAAATGAACAGACTTGGTCAATCTATCAACAATGACCCAAATCGCATCTATGCTTTGAGAAACTTTGGGAAGACCGTGAATTTAAATCCATGGTAATGTGCTCCCACTTCCATTCTGGAATTTCAAGTGGTTGCAATGGACCTTTTGGTACTTGATGCTCCGCTTTAACTCGTTGACAAATTAGACACCTTGAGATATATAGCGCTATCTCTCTCTTCATATTACTCCACCAAAATGTATGACGGAGATCACGATACATTTTGGTACTCCCAGGATGGATTGCAAACGGTGTGTTGTGCGCGCCTCCATCATGATTTTATACTTTAAATCAAGGTCGTTAGGAACACAAAGTCTGGAGTTGACTCAAAGTATTCCTTCTTCATCGATTCTTGCTTCCGGCATAGCACCTTCTTTCACTTTCTTCCTCATGCGCATCAGCTCCGGATCTGTAACTTGAGCAACTTTAACTTTATCAATTAAAGTCGGTTCTACTCGTATATTCGTCATCATCACATGGGTCCCTGGAGTCTTTAACTCTATCTCCATCCTTTGCAAGTCACACAAAATGGGCTTTTGTGTTGTGAATATTGCACTCGTACCCGCATATGATCTTCTACTCAATGCGTCAGCTACCACGTTCGCTTTTCCAAGATGGTATTGGATGGTATGATTATAATCTTTCAACAGTTCAAGCCAATGTTGTTGTCGCATGTTGAGTTCCTTTTGAGTGAAGAAATATTTGAGGTTTTTATGATCCATAAAGATCTCCACTTTCTCTCCATACAAGTAATGCCTCCAAATTTTAAGTGCGAAGACAACAACTGCCAACTCTAGATCATGAGTAGGATAATTCCTCTCATATTCTTTGAGTTGTCTTGAGGCATAAACTATGACTTTCCCATGTTGCATGAGAACACATCCTAACCTTTTGCTCAAGCATCACTTGATGATGAAAATCCTCCGAGCCGATGATATTGTCGAATAGGTCTTTGAAATGAGTTTCTCTTGAGTTCTTGAAAACTCTTCTCACATTCAACGCTCCAACCGAATTTTGTATCTTTTCGAGTCACCGAGTTAATGGAGTTGCGATTCAAGAAAACCCTTCTACTGAATCTCTCGATAATAACCAAATAAGCCGAGAAAGCTACGATTTCTCATCATCGATTTAAGTTGCTCCCGACTTTGAATAGCTTCAATCTTTCATTGGGTCAATGATATTCCATGACTTGATATCACGTGCCCAAGGAATGCAACTTCCTCAAGCTAGAACTCGCATTTCTTCAACTTGGCATATAGCTTGTTTTCACGAAGCTTTTGGAGTATCGACCTCAAGTGTTGCTTCTCATGATCTTCACGGCTTTTGGAATATATGAGGATGTCATCAATAAAGACGACCACAAAATGATCCAAATATTCCTCAATACTCGGTTCATCATAACCATGAAGGCGTGAAGAGCATTAGTCAATCCAAAAGACATGACTAAGAATTCATAATACCCGTCATCGAAGTTCGAAGGCGGTCCTTGGAATATCCTCGGTTTTAACCTTCAAATGATGATATCCGAATCGAAGATCGATCTTTGAAAAAATTGTGCTCCTTGTAATCGATCAAACAGTCATCAATACGTGGCAATGGGTACCTATTTTTGATGGTGACATAATTCAACTCCGATAATCAATACAAAAGTCGCATACCCCATCTTTCTTCTTCACGAATAGAACAGAGAGCACCCCAAGGAGACGTATTAGGGGCGAATGAAACCAATGTCTAACAATTCCTGCAATTGGGTCTTTAACTCCTGAAGTTCAATAGGAGCCATTCGATATGGGGCTTTGGAAATGGGTTTTGTACCAGGTTCAAGATCGATACAAAATTCAACTTCATGCTCTGGGGGTAAGCCAGGAAGTTCTTCAGGGAATACGTCAGGAAATTTATTAACAATAGAAATATCCTTCAAATCTGACGTATTTTTGTTTAAATCCGTGACAAGAGCTAAGAAAGCTTGACATCTATTTTTCAATAAACGAATAGCTTTATGGCTTGAGATGACCATGATTGATTTTAATGGTTCGGTAGCTTGAATTCATATAATAGGTTTATTAGGAATATGAAAGCTAACAACCTTACGAAAATAATCAATTTTAGCATGATGAGTAGTTAACCAATCAATCCCTAGAATCATGTCAAATGCAAGTGTTTTTAAGGAGATAAGATCGACAGGTAATGTGCGGTTACCGATTTGAATCAAACAAGACTTATAAACAGTGGATGTAATGAAGGTTTCTCCTAATGGAGTTTCAACAGATAAGTCAAAGTCTAATTTCTCCGGAATCAAATTTAAACGTTGAGCGCAAGTAGGAGAAATAAAAGAATGGGTAGAACCCAGATCAAATAAGGTATAGACTTCACTAGAGTTTATGATAAGCTTACCCGTGATAACCTCGTTCGGGTTCCTTGCTTTCGGGAGGTCACAACAAACGTTCTCCTTGCACTACCAAATTTTGACTTTTCCTCGGGCTACCTTTGGTGCCTCCATCCTAGTTGAATTTGTCTTCGTGAACGACAAAATCGAGCTAAGTGACCTTCTCTTCCACAATTATAATATGCTTTGACTACATCGCGCAGCTGACCGATGTTTCCTCCCTCCTCATTTGAAGCATATGATAGGTGGTCATTCTCCTTCCTTAACAATGGGTCTTTGGTCTTCGACGCCTTTCCATCATTGTTGAATCTCCTTTTCTTGAAATGTCCATTTTTATTGTCTTGGCTATGATTACCACCAAAGTGGTTACCATTTCTGGCATGTAGATTTAAGTTTTTCCAAATTCCAAACGAAAAATGTTCCAAATCCACATACGGATGATTTTTAATACCTCCACTCCGACAAAATATTGATAAAATACATCAGCATTAATTCCTTCATTTATATCCACACAAAATAAATATTTCCCTATCCATCATTTACATCCGCATAAAATAAATATTTCGTTATCATATAAATCAATAATTAATTATTCATAAATAATATTACAGAATCACAATTATGACAACCAATGTCGCTCTCGGAAAGAAGGGCTTTAGATAAGAATTTCTCCTTATTGGCGCATGATTAGATGACCAAACCCCTTTCCTTAGATAGAACTTCCTTAGACATTGCCAATAATGATATCTAACAATATTATTTAAATAATATAAATTATTGATATGATAATAGAGATACTGTGCAGTGACAATTATTGAAACAACAATAATATAAAATATCAACGTAGCAATTATTGAATCAATAAAATAAAATATTGAATAGTAATTACTGTAACAATTATTGAGTAGTGCCTTCTTACGTAAGAATCAATAATCTAACGATATTGTGCAATATCGTGTGCTACTGTGCAACCACGCGTATTACTGTATTTTAACCATCGGGTATTCCAACAGTTGTGACGCCCCCAAAATAGGTATACATCACCTATTCTGAGTCACCAAATACACAGTACAGAATACAAATACAACTTAATTATACAACTGCCGTGCAAAAGTAATTACAAAACGTAAGTTGTGAGTTTTAATACAAATATTGTCGCCTGCAGACAATATACAAACTCAAATTCAATATTATTACATTTATTTTCCCACTATTTCAATCGAATAGTGAGGACTACTAATGCTATCATCCGTCCATCATTCCGCTCCCCGACTAGTCCTCGCTACGCTTCTCATTTCCTGAAGAGAATAATGAAAGTAAAAGGGTGAGCTCAACTAGCCCAGTATGAAATATTATGACTAAGATAATGCAGAATATATTATCGTTAGCCTTCAACAATGTTAAACTGATATAATATAACAACCATCAAGTTTAACCGCAGCGGAACAAGCAGTCCATTAAAAGAGTCAAGTAGAGAATAAAATCTACTATCTTTTATGATTTAAAAGGTTTTTCATCACTTTTATCGCTGGGACTCAGCTTAATAAATAATCCACATCATCGAATCACCCCTGCACTACGACCAAGGATATTCTTTAGTATCACGACCACAATTATCCATGCACTACAGACCAAGAATATTTGTGTATTCATTAATGGTCATGATCATGCCAACAACTGTCCATCAATGCACTACGGGCCAATGAGGACTTTTACCACATCATTTGTAACATTACGGTCCATGATTACAATCAACAATCCTCGATCATAATCATACCAAGTCCATCTATGCACTACAGGGCCCACGTATGAATTTCAAAAAATATAAATATGAGGATGATGACAACGATATAAGAATTCAATAAAACAAGTTCAAGAATTAATTTGTCCAAGAACCAATAACGTCCAAATTGTCAACATGATACCGCTTTGTAGAGTAAAATTCAAGAATGCTCGTAAGAATATTTCCATGAAAAGATATCGATGAAGCGCATTATCAAGGATATTCCACTAATTTCATGGAGTATAGAAGTCAAAACTTTAACCAATTGAGTATAATAAAGAATGGAAAACAAAAGAAATCACCATGTATGCGGTACTTCGATGTATGGCAGTTATTTCAACGAATACTAAATAACGGAACCGGTCAAAGTAAATTAAGCACCGCAAGTGATGTTCCAACACAATAATAAAGAATGGAATAACAATGTAAATCACCATGCATGTGGTACTTCAGATGACGTGTTATTCCAATGTAATACTAATAAGGATTTTAATCGGTCCCAAGGTAAAACGCCGCATGCATGTGATATTCCAATGTAATAATAATAAAGATTTTAATCAGTCCGCGTAAAATGCATGCATGTGATATTCCAACTCAATAATAAAGATTTTAATCGAGTCCCAGAGAAAACGCATTGCATAAGAAGATATTCCAATGTAATAGTAAAGACAAAATAATTGAAGAATGTCACCAAATATAGGGTAGCCCGCGTATACAGGTTATTCCAACAGAATAATAAAGAATGGAATAACAGAAGTTCTCTTCATGAATACAAAAGAATAACACCCTTTACGAGTACAACAAATAATATTCCCTACCTTTAGAAAAACTAGATACTGAAATAGTGAGGTAGCAGACTTCTCCTCTTCTTTCTATAATTTCTCTCTATAATAATCGCTCTAAAGCTTTTGTGAATTGGTGAGAAATGAAGGAAGAATTAGCTTCTATTTATAGAAAAATATAGTTTCGATAATTGCACGTTTTGGGGCTCGAAAAATTTCAGTACAATACCTCCAACTTTTCCTTTATTTTTAATTTAGTAATGGAAGTATTATCAAACTTGCACCACCTCCCCTAATAGTAAATAATGTGATTCAATAGTAAAATATGTGAATCAATAGTTCTAGACATGTGAAAATACGAATTACAGTATAGTACCTCCATCTATACCTCCATTTTTAACTTAGTCATACAAGTATTATCAATCTTGCACCAACTCCCCTAATAGTAACAAGAATGTGAAACAATAGTATACACATGTGAACAAATAGTTATAATCATGTAAAATAATAGCAATCAATTGCTCATTTATCCGGTTAAATACCCGATTGGTCAATATAACCTCCAGACATCAATTATTATCGAAATAATTGTCAATTTTCACTAACACAATTAATTCTAACACAATGAAACCATTTTTATCAAAATATAAATTTTGAAATTTCAAAGTTTGACTTTTCCCAAAAAAAGTCAACTGCCGACTTTTTCACCAAATAGTGAATTCGGAAAATTTTGTGTTTATAGACTATTTTACTAATTTCATCGCTCGGACTCAAATATCACGTCTGCGCCTCCCAAATTCAACTCCTCAACACAACTTCAATTTTAATAACATTCATCATTAATATTATAACTCACAATATTTATCAACCAGTCGTTCCTGTGAAAGAGGGGCTTTCCAATAAGGATTTCTCCCTATTGGCGCGCAATTAGGTGACCAAACCTCTCCTTGATAGAACTTCTAGACATTGTAAATATTGAAATTTAATAATATAAATAACTTTGTCGTCTCAATTATTGATTTAATAAAATAACATATTATGCAGATGATACTATGACAATAATCGAATCAATAATATGAGAGATATGATGCAGCAATTACTGTAGCAATAATTGAGTATAAGCGGTGACTTTCTCACGTAAGCATCAATAATCAATACCGCAGTATGCTACTATGCAACCACGCCAGACATCAGATTTCTTTTACTAATGGTAGTTCAACAGCTTAACAGTAAAACTTCCGCCATTATTTTCATAAAAATATTTTTTGCGTTTTCTCAATCCGACAATAATTCCGTTGGGGGTCCACCAATGATTGTGCTTTGTTATGCGAATATTCCCCGTTAAAAAGAATATTCCCAATTATCGAATATTATATAACAACTCATGTACTTTTTGTAAAATTTGTAAATATTACCCACAACTATAACATTATATCAAATCCACACCATAATATTCAAAAATATATTTCGAGAAAATTTAATATTTATTCAAAAGTTGGGGTCTTACAAATGTTGTTAACGAGAACTACGTCGTTATTTATAAAAACTCAAACTTGTCATTTTCTTCATCCGACCATTTTCTCGTTATGGGGTCCATAAATGGTTGCGCCATCGTACGAATATTCCTTGACAGCAAGAATATTTCACGACCAAACGAATATTCCCCGACAACAATGAATATTTTATATCTACTTGCTTATTTTGCAAAATTTGCACATTTCACCCATAACCAAAGTATTATATCAAATTATCACCTTATTATTTCAAGATAATGAATAGAGAAAATTTAATTTTATTTATTAAAATGTTGGGGTCTTGCAGTAACGATCCCAAAATTCATACAATTCAACTATCGACTTCGGTCGTTAATAATACGTCTAACTTCTGATTTTACATTATTATTCGATGTTAAACTTAATAAAATGCGAAATAATTAAAACTTTTATGTCTTCTTACTTAAATTCCCTGAATCAAAACCTTTATCATTTACACATCTCTGAATCAATTTTATTTTATGATTCATTTCATCAAAGTTATTATATAAAATCTTACATTTCAATATAATAACCTTTGCATATCAGATAACTCAAACTTTACATTTTATTATTACATAATTATTGTGATTTATCAAGTACATTTCTCAAAACCTTTATCTTTACCTACCTTTGAACCATACTTAGTTTATTACTCACTTTATCAAAGTTAATAAATAAAAATTACATCCAGGTTCAATACCCTTTATACATGAACGGACAAAACTTAAACTTTATAACTCAACATCTAATATACATCATTAAACATTGAGTACATCTCATGAACCTTAATCATAGTTTAAAGAAATAACAATCTTTAGCTACAAAATTAATCTTCGTCTATTATTTCTGATACACGTCATTCAAGTAGCATATAGTGTTACCTTCAATCCTTAACCTGCAAAAATGGCTATTTGCAAGGTTGAGCTCGACAGCCCAACAAATCTAACAGTTTTCATGCAACACGTAGCACATAAATAACATGCTCATCTTATACATCATAAATATTGGACTAACATAACATACATGCTACAATTCATATAACAAGTATAAAGATTGAATTTCTTACTCAATCAGCATTCATTACTCAATCAACGTAGTCATAAATTGACTTTTAACGTTTTATACTTTCAACATATATATAACACATCATGCTATTTGCAATAAAAATTTAAAACAGTTCATCATCAAGTTCACATAGCAAATAAGAACTGAAAGACTTGCCTTAATCGTTGTTTACCAATAATAGTTTAACAGCTTACAGCTATCTGCACTTCACGTGCCCTACACAATTATATAATCATGTACATCAACTATTAGTCACATAGCAACACATAGTAGTTATAATGTAAACTTTACTCTACATCTCATAACCCTTCCTATTATCAATACACAATGTTTAATTTGATTGTGTTAACTTTCGACTTACATCTCACTATATTTCATACTCGACATTCATTCAAGTGTTTAAGTCTTGCTAGGAATCATTATTGATTTTATATTAACCCCATTTCATATCTTATAATATTCATTTCATTTGACTTAAAACACTTTTTACGTCCATTAACACTTGTCACGACGTTTATTCGTCACATGCCCGATTTGTCTCTCTTGTGTATTCTTAGTATGCTTGTACAACTTATCTAATACATCATTTATCAATGTTAAACATCATTATATTTACTAACATTCATTTTTATAACATAGAAAAATATCTTTTATCGTCAGAAGCACTACACTTGCATACGTACATGCCCAAAGCCCTCCGATTACCTTCGAAAACATAAAAGCCCCAAAGATAGACATTTTTAGCCCTTTTCATGACCTCAAATTGAAAAACTTAAAGAATACAAGTTTTAGGTCTATTCGTCCTCGTTCCGGATCATCTTGAATCGTCCCAATCGGAGTTTTTATGAAAACGTTATGCCTATTTTACTAAAACAAGTCAAAAGAGTCACACTGACACTTTGGGCGCATGCCACCCATTTCCTTAATAATTCCAAATACAACCATCTAGCAGCGCCATACCAACAAGCATACCGCTTGACTTCTACCCAAATTCCAGATTTTACGATGTTTTTACTTCAAATCTTCACAACTTCTTCATTTTAAGTAAGAATTTGTTTGTTTTCGACTCTATGAACTCGTGAAATACTGAACTACTCATCTACATAATAATTATAACATTTTAGAAACTTTAATAATTCAATTTAAGGGTTTTAATTCAGTGTTCATGCTATATTTTCATACTTCAACATATTTAACGAAATCTTACATCACGAAATCGTTTTAATTCCATTTTAGTTCATTCCAATTGGGTTGTTTTCGTTTCTCAGAGGAGAACAACAAACCACTATCAATTTACAACTTACATCATAGGATTACACCAAATTTTTACCTCCAAAACAGACCATATACTATATAATAAACCAAGAGTTTAATTTTTCCATCTTTTACACAATTTAGACTTGATTGGTTTTATTTTGGATATGAACAACACTAACAATTCATTACATAATCAACATACATAGATTCTTCACCAATTCCTAAGGTCAAATAACCACAATAATTTTTAATAATGAACTTATGGAATAAAGATTAGGAACATACATAGATTCTTCAATATACATAGATTCTTCACAAATTCCTAATTAGGTCAAATAACCATAGTAATTTTTAATAATGAACTTATGGAACAAAGATTAGGAACTTAAGAATTTCTTCATACCTCTTGAACCCTCCTTAGCTTTAATCAGATGATGAAAAAGGTTGGTTCTCCTTGATTCTCCAAGGCTCTTCTCCAACTCTACAGAGAACTCTTTTTCTCTCTCAATTTCCTCTTCTCTGCTCTATTCTTCTTTCTCAGACTTAGCACAACTTAACGTATTTTTATTTATTTGGTCTATCAGATAAAAAACACCAAGGGCTCCCATCTGTTACAAAGGCCTCACAAGGCCATGTTTGGCTAGATCCCCTAACCTCCTTATCCATTTATTTTAATATTATTCCTATTATAAGTTACACCAAATGTCACATTTCTTTTGATTTAACCATAATCTTTATTTTTCCAACACCATATTTACTTACCCAATAAATTTATAATTTTATTTAACAAATCATTAGTCCTCTTATTTAATTATTTAATTAAATTAGAATGCTATACCATTCCATTAAGCGTAATAAAATACGCACCGATTATAAAATCATTTAGTCAATATTATCACAATTAAATAAATTATTCCATATTAATTTCAATCGAATATTTATTTTATTTCATAAATATTCTAACTAAAATATTTATTTTATTCGATAAATATTTTAACTATTTACGAGATTCACAATCGTATTACATTAACATATTACGGTCATTTGTAATATATCACTTCCTCATTTATTAAAACAATATGCTTACGCTAATTCACTATTTTAATTAAGTGAACTACTCATTATTTATGAAATTTAATTCATAAAAATTACATTGCCAATAAGGCATAATAATCAAATTATATTACTTCATAATATAATTTTTAAATTAATTAAATTAACTAATATTATTCGCTTAATTTCCTTTCCGTAATAATTTCATTTACTTTCTTCAATAGTTAAACTAACTATTAACCTCATTTTCCATATATATATATTGTGAGACCCCGAATTTTATGAATAAGATTTAATTTTTCTCGAAATATTTTTTTTAATATTATGGTGTGGATTTGATATAATGTTATAGTTGTGGGTAGTATTTATAAATTTTGCAAAGTATGCAAGTTGTCATAAAATATTCGATTGGTTGGGAAATATTTTTTTTGTCGGGGAATATCAGTACGACGGCACAATCATTGATGGACCCCACAACGAAAGTATTGTCGTATTTAAAAAACGATAGAATTATCATTTTATAAAAATAACGGCGAAAGTGTTACCGTTAAAACTGTTGAACTACACGGTAGTAAAAGTACAGTAATACGTGTGGTTGCATAGTAGCACACGGTATTGATTATCGATGCTTACGTGATAAGTCACTCAGTTATACTCAATTATTGCTACAGTAATTATTGCATCATATCTCTCATATTATTGATTCAATTATTGTTACAGTATCATCTGCATAATATGTTATATTATTAAATCAATAATTGAGACGACAAAGTTATTCATATTATTATTTTTGCAATATTGACAATGTCTAGAAGTTACATCGAGGAGAGGTTTGGTCACCTAATTGCTTGCCAATAAGTAAGGAGAAATCCTTATCGGAAGCCCCTCTTCCTGGGAACGACTTCGGTTGTTAAATATTGTGAATTATAATATTAATGATGAATAAGTTCGTGTTGATTAAAGATGAATTTTATAGTTCCATTGTGTTGGAATTATTTGTGTTAGTGGAAATCGACATTTGTTTCGATAATAATTGATGTCTAAAGGTTATATTGTTCAATCGGGTATCCGGACCACTATTCATATCACAGTACTATTCACGAGTTACTATTCACGGGGTACTATTCACCCGTAAAATATATTTCTTTTCGGTCCAAATCATTTTTGGGTACAATATTTTTCCATGAGGAGATGTGCTAATTTTTCGAATAGTTGGTTGAAGATATAATAAGTAAATCAATATGGACCACCGGTAGAAAGTTATAATAGTAAATCAATATGGATCATTTGGTTTAAAGTTTTAATAGTAAATCAAGTATGAACCGTTGCTTTTTAGTTTTAATAGTAAACCAATATGGACCGTCTCTGCTTAAAAAGTAAATCAACCTGGATCGTTCATGAATTAGTTACTATTCAGTCCATTCTCCTATAAATAGAAGCTCATTCATTCATTATTTCTTACGAATTCACTGAAACTCTAGAGAGAGAAACTATAGAGAGAAAGAAGAAAAGTATTCTGCTACTTCACTACTCCAATATCCAGTTTATTCTAAGGTAGGGGATATTATTTGTTGTACTCGTAAAGGGTATTATTTCTTTCATATTCATGAAGAGAACTTCTGTTATTCCATTTTTTATTATTATGTTGGAATAACCTGTTTATGTGAAGTACCGCATACATGGTGAAATTCTTCTAATATTCCGTTCTTTATTATTCTGTCGAAATATCCTGTCCGTGCGTTTACGGCCGGACCTAGTTCCATTATTTATTATTCTATCGTATATCCTCGTCGTAAATGCGTTCTGGCCGGACTTGGTTCCATTATTTATTATTCGCCGGAATATCCTCGCTCGCGTGCGCTTATGGGACTTGGTTCCATTATTTATTATTCTGTTGGGAATAACCTGTCTATGCAGTCTATCGCACGCATGGTGAATCCTTCTGTTATTCAATTCTTTATTATTCTATTGGAATAACATGTCTATGTGGATTACCATATGCATGGTGAATGATCATTCGTATTCATTCCTTATTAAATTGTGGAAATTATCTGTCTACGTGGATTGCCGCATGGCAGGCGAAAATCCATTTGCAGTTTCATATATTCTATTATACTCAGTTGGTTAAAGCTTTGACTTCTATACTCCAAGAAATTAGTGGAATATCCTTGATATTTGCGCTTCATCCAATATCTTTTCATGGAAATATTCTTCTGAGCATTCTTGAATTTTACTCCACAAAGCATTATCATGTTGACAATTTGGACGTTATTAAGATCAGGATAAATTAACTATAAATCTTTAAAATTTATTCGTGAACTTGTTTTATTGAATTGTCATCATCCTCATGTTTATAATATATTGAAAGTCATCTGTGGCCTGTAGTGCATAGATGGACTTGGTATGATTATGACCAAGGATTATTCGGTATAATCATAACTGTAATGTGATGAATGATGTGGTAAAAGTCCTCATTGGCACCGTAGTTCATGCCAAAGGATGATTGTTGGTATGATTATGACTAGGGATTATTCGGTATAGTCCGACCATTGATGATTACATGAATATCCTCGGTAGTAGTGCGTGGATGATTCGATTTTATTTATTAAGTTGAGTCTTAGCGATAAAGTTGATGAAAACTTTTTATATCATAGAAGATAGTAGATTTTATACTTTACTTGACTCTTCTAATGGATTGCTTATTCCGTGCAGTTTTTGATCTAAAACTTGTTGTCTATTATATTCTATCGGTTGTTATATTGTTGAAGGCTAAGGATAATTTATTCTCGCATTATCTTAGTCATAATATTTCTTCTTTGGGCTAGTTGAGCTCACCTTTTCTTTCACCGTTCTCTTTAGGAAATGAGAACGTAATGGGGGACTAGTCGGGGAACAGAGTGATGGTCCTAGATGGTGCATTAGTAGTCCTCACTATTCGTGAAATAGTGTGATAATAAATGTAATGAGGACTCCATTGACTGTGGATATTGTCTAGATGACAATATTTGTCTATATTTTGTCATATTTTACACGACTGTTTTATAATTAAGTTGTATTTGTATTCGATTACCTTGTCTCATGCACCCAAGATGGGTGATGTATACCGCTTTAGGGGCGTCACGGTTGGTATCGAGCTTAGGGATATGATCCCGGTGAGATGTGAGACAAGAACTAGGAGGAGAGCGGAAATTCCTTCGATAGTATGACCTACCTAAGTTTATTTGGTATTTAATTGGTCGGTCAGAGTATAGGGATAATATGTGATATGTTAATTAACCCTTGTTTTGTGGCAGTATTTGAATATGGCATCCGAAAATGTTGGGATCAACAATGAAGCACATAAGACCGTTGAGTCACCAACGATCAATATCCAGGATAATGTGCAGGAAGACAATAATCCTCAGGTAAACAATAACACCGATGAAATGATGAACGATGGGATGTTCAGAGGCTTTATGCAATTTATGCAACATCAGGCGAGAGAGAGTCATGCTCATAATGCAGGTGGAAACAATGGCAACCCACGGTCGGTCACCGCTAAGCAGTTCAAGGGGTTGGGACCACCGGAGTTTTTGGAAAAGCCAGAACCACTTAAGGCGGAGACGTGGTTAAAGCAGATCACCAAGATATTTGATGTCTTGGGATGCTCCGAGGAGCAAAAGGTTCCCTTTGCCACCTTTATGTTGTGTGAAGAAGCAGATTATTGGTGGGAATCTATAAAATGTACCCAGCCTGACGCACTCAAGATGTCTTAGGAGAAGTTCCATGAGCTGTTCAACTACAAGTACTTTCCCGAAAGTATTCGTCACATGAAGGAGGTGGAGTTTATCAAGTTGGAACAAAACAATATGACCATGTCACAGTACGAGGCTAAGTTTGCCGAGTTATCCCGATTTGCATCCCATTTGGTTGATAATGAGGAGTGAATGACGCGAATGTTTCTAAGAGGTTTGAAACCCGATATACGTCAATACCTCATTTCTCACAAACTTTATTTATATTCAGATGTTGTGAATAGGGCTCAGTTATTAGAGCGCGATAATGAGTCAACACAACCAAAAGGCAATAACCAATAACACGATAATAATCGTACCGGTGGCAACGGCCATCGGAACAATGATAACCATCGTGGGGAAAATTATCATGCCAATAATGGTAACCACTTCGGGGGTAATCATGACCAAGATAATAGAAGTGAAAATTTCAAGAAGAAAAGGTTCAATAATGATGGAAAGACAGCAGCACCAGCACCCAGTTTGAAGGATGAAGAACGACCACCGGTCGTATGTTTCAAATGCGGACAGGAGGGACACATCCGTCCAAACTGTACGCAGCAATCCAAAGCATGTTTTAATTGCAGAAGAAAAGGTCACCTAGCTCGATTTTATCGTATGGTGAAGTCAAGTCCAGCTGGGATAGTGATGTCAAAGGATGTCCCAGACAAGCCAAAGCCGGTAGTTTAAGAGAGAGCGTTTTTTTTACGAGGAACCTGAATAAAATTATCACGGGTAAGTTAATCATAAACTCTTGGGAAGTCTATACCGTGTTAGATACCAATTCTACACACTCTTTTATTTCACCTAGTTGTGTTCAATGTTTAAATTTAACTCCGGAGAAGTTAGATTTTGATTTATCTATTGAAACTAAGTTGGGAGAAACCTTCATTACATCCACTATTTATAAATCTTATTTAATTCAAATTGACACTTTCATGTTACCTGTCAATCTAATCTCTTTGAAAATATTTGCCTTTGATGCAATTTTAGGAATCGATTGGTTAACTACTTATCATGCTTTTCGTAAGGTTGTTAGCTTTCATATTCCTAACCAACTCATTATGCTTGAATTCAAGCAACCAAACCACTAAAGTCAATCATTGTCATATCAAGCCATAAGTAAAGAGCCCCGTCCTTTTTCGTTGTTGATTTCTTATGTGTGGAATGCCCGCCGGACTTTACAGAGGCGACGTCGTGAATGACGATGGCAAGTTGATAGGTATCAATGTGACGTAATATCCAAGTTTTGGATGAGGGTCACAATTTTGAATGATATTTCTATTGTTGATAAATTTCCTGACGTATTCTTAAAGACTTCTTAGCCTACCCCTAGAGCGTGAAATCGAATTTTGTATTGACCCCAGTACAAAACCCATTTCTAAAACCCTCAAATATTTTCTTCACCTAAAATGAACGTAACATGTGCCAAAGACGTTGGCTTGAGCTGTTGAAGATTATGATCGTACCATTCAATATCATCATGGGAAAAGCGAACGTGATAGCTGACACGTTGAGTAGAAGATCGTATGCTTTTACGAGTGTGATTTTGTTAACACAAAGACCCATTTTGTATAACTTTCAAATGATGGAGATAGAGTTAAAGACTCTAGGGACCCACGTGAAGATAACGAATATACGAGTAGAATCGACTTTAATCGATAAAGTTAAAGGCCACTCAAGCTACACACCCGGACCTGATGAATGTGAAGAAGAAGGTTCAAGAGGGCGTTATTCTAGAAGCAAGAATCGACAAAGAGAGGAAATCTCAACCCTCGATTTAATTGGCCCATTTGAAATCCTCGATGAAATAGGAACTGTGGCTTGTAGACTCGTTTTACCGCCAAGTATGTCGCGTGTTCATAACATTTTTCACGTATCCATATTACGTAAATATGTGGATGACCCAAACCACATTATTAAATTAGGACCAGACGAGATAACAGAAGATTTAACGTATGAGGAGCTACGTGTTAAAATCTTGGATAAGAAGGATCGTATTCAACACTCAAAGGTTATATCTGAAGAATTAGAATCTGAAGTGAAGTCAAGGTATCCTCACCTATTCGGCATACCAGGTAAGTACATAAATTTAGAGGGCGAAATTTCATAAGGAGGGGAGATTGTGAGACCCCGAATTTTATGAATAAGATTTAATTTTTCTCAAAATATTTTTTTTAATATTATGGTGTGGATTTGATATAATGTTATAGTTGTGGGTAGTATTTATAAATTTTGCAAAGTATGCAAGTTGTCATAAAATATTCGATTGGTCGGGAAATATTCTTTTTATCAGGCAAGATCAGTACGACAGCACAATCATTGGTGGACCCCACAACGAAAATATTGTCGTATTTAGAAAACGACAGAATTATCATTTTATAAAAATAACGACGAAAGTGTTACCGTTAAAACTGTTGAACTACTCGGTAGTAAAAGTATAGTAATACGCGTTGTTGCATAGTAGCACACGATATTGATTATCGATGCTTACGTGATAAGTCACTCAGTTATACTCAATTATTGCTACAATAATTGTTGCATCATATCTCTCATATTATTGATTCAATTATTGTTACAGTATCATCTGCATAATAAGTTATATTATTAAATCAATAATTGAGACGGCAAAGTTATTCATATTATTATTTGCAATATTGACAATGTCTAGAAGTTCTGTCAAGGAGAGGTTTGGTCACCTAATTGCGCGCCAGAAATCCTTATCGGAAAGCCCACTCTTTCCTAGGAACGACCTGGTTGTTAAATATTGTGAATTATAATATTAATGATGAATAAGTTCGAGTTCATTAAAGATGAATTTTATAGTTTCATTGTGTTGGAATTATTTGTGTTAGTGAAAATCGACATTTGTTTCGATAATAATTGATGTCTGAAGTTTATATTGTTCAATCGGGTATTCAGGGCACTATTCATACCGGAGTACTATTCACGAGTTACTATTCACGAGTTACTATTAACGGGGTACTATTTACCCGTAAAATATATTTCTTTTCGGTCCAAATTATTTTTGGGTACAATATTATTCCATGAGGAGATGTGCTAATTTTTCAGACCGTTAGTTGAAGATATAATAGTAAATCAATATGGACCGCTGGTGGAAAGTTATAATAGTAAATCAATATGGATCGATGGTTTAAAGTTTTAATAGTAAATCAGTATGGACCGTTGCTTTAAGTTTTTATAGTAAACCAATATGGACCGTCCGTTTAAAAGTAAATTAATTTGGATCGTTCATGAATTAGTTACTATTGTAAGACCCCAATTTTTTTTTTATATATAATGGAATTTCCTCTATTTATTATTTTGAAATAGTAAGGGTTGATTTGATTAATGTGGTTAGTTATGGGTAAAATACGCAAATATCTCAAATAAGCAAGTGGTTATAAAATATTCATTATTATCGAGGAATATTCGTTTGGTCGTGGAATATTTTTACCGTCGAAGAATATTTGTACGACGGCGCAGCTTTGTGTGGGCCCCATAACGGAAAGCGATTGGATGAAGAAAACGACAAGTATAAGTTGTTTATAAATAACTAACAGCGTAGTTATTACAAGTAATCTTTGTTGGAATACCTTGTGGTTAAAACACACGAATGTCTGGCGTTGTTGCACGACAAAGTGGGCTTGTATTGCACCAATTATTGATTCTTACGTAAGAAGACACTATTCAATAATTGTTACAAAGAATTATTTGCTCAAAGATTTTATTTTATTGATTCAATAATTGCTACGTTGATATTTTATATTATTTGTTGTTTCAATAATTGTCACTACACAAGATTTTTCCATTATCAAAGAAATAATTCATATTATCCTAATAATATTATTAGATAACATTATTGGCAATGTCTAGAAAGTTCTCGTCTAAGGAGAGGTTTGGTCACCTAATTGCACGCCAAGAAGAGAGAGATCCTTATTGAAAGCCCCTCTTTCCTGAGAACGGCACAGTTGCCAATATTTGTGATTCTCGTAATATTATTTGTGAATAATTAATTATTGATTTATATGATGAGAAAAATATTAATTTTATGTGGATATAGATGGAGAAAATTTTAATGTGACAATTGTTGAAAATTAATATTTTATCTTTTTCTGATAAAATAATTCATTTAAATATATTATTATATTTTAATAATATAATAATGGTGATATTTTTACAATGAATGTGGGATATATGAGTATATGAGGAGAAAGAGTATTTTTATTGCATTAAATGATTAAAACATGTTTTGTGTGTCGGTGGACCCCATTTCTTGACTTAAATTTGATTATAGCCTGTAAAATCGCCCGTTTGTGGATTTCGGTCAATTTCTGTTTGGAATTTGGAAAAACTTAAACTTACAAAGTTGTAGAGAATGAAATTTTCTATGAAAAAGACATGTGGTTTGAATTTTTTTTGACAAAAGGGCTATTTATTATGAATTATTGAAGTTCCGTAGTTCCGAAATAATTGATTTTTGGAAGTTTTAATTATTTATTTTATGCAAAATATTTTTTTCTTACTTTTTCTAGAAGGTGGGCATGTGGGAAATGCTAAGAGTTGATTTCCAAGGAGGCGTATGAAATTTTATATAAATATATTATTTTATTAAATTTTCTGCTTTGGTGTTCTAAGCATTTTCCTATAAATAGGGTACTTAGGTTAGAATTGAAAATCACACCAGAAACTGAAGTTTTCTCTCTCTTTCTCTCTCTATATTATCGAGTGTATTCTTGTGAGTATTTTGATACTTTGAGTGTTGCTATACTGGTGCAAGTTCCTTTGAGACTATATCCAAAGATTCCAATCGTAAGTACTATCTTTTTAGAGGTAAGGATGTTATTTTCTTCGTAAGTGATATTATTTCTTCAATATCATTATGCCGAAATATTGGTTGGAACTTATTATCAAATTTGAAACTTTTTCATGTCGGGATTACTATTCATGAGTTACTATTCACAAGTTACTATTTATGAGTTACTATTCACGAGTTACTATTCACGAAGCATGATGATTTTTTTGTGAAATTTCTATCTTTTAGTGTCGGAGTTACTATTCACGATATCAAGACTATTCACAAATTTACACTATTCACGTAAAAAATTAATTTTTCTTTTCTGTGTCCAAGATTGTCTGTTATGATTCCTATCTTTGATTGGATCTATGATTTGATCATTCTTTAATTTTACTCCACTATGATTATTTATGAGGTATTTTTGGACATGGATAAACCAAAATACGAATCCTTACTATTTGTTATTTTGTTTCACTGGATTCGTTTCCTTTAAAATATTTTTCATCATCCTCAGTCCTAAATGATGATATTACTGAATATCTTTGGCCTGTAGTGCAAAAATGAAAAATTTCTGATGAATATCTTTGGCCCGTAGTGTAAAGATGAACAGGTGTTTAGATGAACATGACCAACTGATGAATATCTTTGGCCTGTAGTGCAAAGATGACTATTTGATTCAAGATGTATATTGATTGATGTTACATGGATAAAATATCGATGATGGACTTTTAAATTCATAGATGATAGTAGATTTCATTCTCTACTTAACTTTTCTAATAAATTATTGTTTCCGCTGCAGTTGTTGATCTAAAACTTGTTGTCTATTGTATTCTATCAGATTTTTCCCTGTTAAGGACTAACGATAATTTGTTGTACATTATCTTAGTCATAATATTCTTTACTGGGCTAGTTGAGCTCGCCCTTTTCCTTTTTGTTCCATTTTTCTTCTCAGGAGGCGAGAATATAACGGGAACTAGTCGGGGTGTGGAGTGATGGTTCAAGACAGTGGTTTTAGTAGTCCTCGCTATTTTGTAAAATAGTGTATCAATAATTGTAATGAGGACTTTATTTGAGTGTGGATATTGTCTAGATGACAATAATGGTATTTAAACTCACAGTTTTTATGTTGTATTAATAAAGTTGTAGTTATTTCTGTACCATGTATTTTGACGACTCAGAATGGGTGTTGTATACCTTTTTTGGGGGCGTCACAGTTGGTATCAGAGCTTAGGGATATGATCTCTAGCGGAGATCGGAGAATAGAACTAGGAGGGGAGAGACGAGTAAATCCTTCGCTAGTGTGTCCTACCTAAGCTTATTTGTTGGTCGGTCATAATATAGGGATATTATGTGATATGTTAATTTGTTAAATTAACCCTTATTTTATGGCAGTATTTGAGAATGTCGATTGAGAATGTTAACAGTGGAGTAAATGAGACCGTGGAGACGCATGTACTCACCAACGAGGAGAACGTGCAACAGGCTGGCAATGTTCCTCCTGTAAACAACACCATTGAGCAGATGATGAACGATGAGATGTTTAGAAGCTTTTTGCGATTCATGCAAAACCAAACGAAGGAGATTCCTGTTCAAAATATAGGAAGAAACAATGGCAACGCATACCGGTCACAAATGAAGCGCTTCAAAGAGTGGGAACCACCGTACTCGGGAAAGCGGATCCGATTAAGGCGTAGACGCGTGGTCAAGCAAATTACCAAGATATTCGATGTCTTGGGATGTACGGAGGAACAGAAAGTTCCATTCGCCACTTTTATGTTCAGAATGAGGCGACATCGGTGGGAATCATGAAGCGCACCCATCCAAACAGCACTCAAGATGTGTCTTGGGAGACATTTCAGAAACTGTTCAATGACAAATACTTTCCTGAAAGTGTTCGTCATATGAAGGAGGTAGAGTTTATTAGATTGGAACAAAATAACATGACGGTGTCCCAGTACGAGGCGAAGTTCGTGGAGTTATCCAGGTTTGCACCTCATTTGGTGGAGAATGAGGAACGTATGACGCGGATGTTTCTTAGAGGTTTGAAACCCGGCATACGTCAATATCTCATTTCTCATAAATTTTATCTCTATTCAGATGTTGTCTACAGGGCTCAATTATTAGAGCAAGATAACGAGTACGTTCAACCGAGGGACCACAACCAGGATCATACCGGTGACAGCAGTCATCAGAACAACGATAACCAGCGGAGAAAGAAAAATACAGACAAGAGCGGCAACCACTCTGGTGGTAATCATGGCCATGAGAATAGAAGAAGCGAGTCAATAGGAGATTTTAAAAAGAGGGGATTCAACAATGACAATAAGAAGACGTTAGCACCAGCAGCAACTGGTTCCAAGGGAGGAGAACGGCCACCGGTCATATGCTATAAGTGCGGAAAAGAAGGACATATCAGCCCAAACTTCCTACAACAGTTTAAGGTATGTTATAACTATGGAAAGGAAGGACATATCGCTCGAGATTGTACTATAGCGAAGCCAAGTCCAGCGGGGATGGTGACTCACAAGGCTGTCTCAGAAAAGTCAAAGTCAACGGTTCTTAGAAGAACGTTTTTCGTGACTGGTCAGAATGCGAGGAACCCGAATGAAGTTAGCACGGGTAAGCTAATCATAAATTCATACGAAGTTTATACCTTACTAGATACCGGTGCTACCCATTCATTTATTTCTCCTGCTTGTGATCAACGTTTAAACTTGACTCCGGAGAAATTAGACTTTGATTTATCTGTGGAAACTCCGTTAGGAGAAACTTTCGTTACATCCACTGTTTATAAATCTTGTTTGATCCAAGTTGGCACCATCACATTACCTGTTGATCTTATCTATTTAAAGATACTTATTTTTTATGTGATTTTAGGGATTGATTGGTTAACTACTCATCATGCCAAATTGATTGCTTTTGTAAGGTTGTTAGTTTTCATATTCCTAAGCAACCTGTTATTCAAATTTAAGCAACCAAACCATTGAAGTCAAACTCTTTCATATTAAGTCGTAAAGTCATTCGTTTATTGAAAAACGGATGTCAAGCTTTCTTAGCCATGTTATGGACTTAAACAAAAATATGTCAGATTTGAATGATATTTCTGTTGTTTGTAAATTTCCTAACGTATTTCCTGAAAAAATTCCTAGCCTACTCCCAGAGCGTGATATTGAATTTTGTATCGACTTTGAACCCGGTACAAAACCCATTTCTAAAATCTCATATCGAATGGCTCCTATTGAACTTCAGGAGTTAAAAATCCAACTATAGAAGTTGATAACCGAGCCTCTATCTGGTGACTTCTTTTGTGGAATACACCGAAGCCAGACTCTCCGTAGGGGATGCCATATTCGTGCGATAGTAAACTGATAGGTGTCATTGTGACGTGCTATCCAAGGTTGGGATATGAGTTACAGTTGAGAGCAACCTAAGTCGGTAATCAAAATACATAGTTTTCTAGGCTTAGTTGGTTATTATCGGAGATTCGTTGAAGGAAATTCTCGAATCGCTATTCCATTAATGCAGCTGACTCGTAGAGATACAAAATTCGAATGGAGCAAAGAATGTGGGAAGATCTTCGAAGAACTCAAGAGGAGACTCATTTCGGCACATGTTCTGACCATACCATCCTGGAAAAGCGAACGTGGTAGCTGACGTGTTGAGTAAAAGATCGTATACGAGTACGAGTGCGATATTGTCAAAGACCCATTTCATAATAACTTACAAATGATTGATATAGAGTTAAAGAATCTAGGGACTCACGTGATGATATACGAGTAGAACCGACTTTAATCGATAAAGTTAAAACCGTTCAAGCTACACACCGGAGCTGATGAATATGAAGAAAGAGGTACAAGAAGTTGTTATTCCAAAAGTGAGAATTGGCAATGTGAGAAAAGCTCAAACCTTCGATTTATTAGTCAATTAATCCTCGATCGAGTAGAAACTGTGGCCTATAGACTCGCTATACTGCCAAGTATGTCGTGTGTTCATAACGTTTTTCACGTATCGATGTTACGTAAATATGTGGACGACCCGAACCACATTATTGAGTTAGAATCAGATGAGATAACCGAAGATTTAACGTACGAGGAAGTACCAGTCAAGATCTAAAGGAGCATGTCCTACGCACAAAGGTTATACCACAAGTTAAGGTTTTGTGAAGGAATCATGCTATTGAAGAAATGACCTGGGAGTTGGAATCAGAAAATGAAAGCGAGGTATTTTCATCTTTTCGAAACGCCAGGTACGTACGTCAATTTCGAGGACGAAATTTCATAAGGAGGGGAGATTGTAAGACCTCAATTTTTTTTTATATATAATGGAATTTCCTCTATTTATTATTTTGAAATAGTAAGGGTTGATTTGATTAATGTGGTTAGTTATGCGTAAAATGTGCAAATATCTCAAATAAGCAAGTGGTTATAAAATATTCATTATTATCGGGGAATATTCGTTTGGTCGTGGAATATTTTACCGTCGAGGAATATTCGTACGACGCGCAGCCTTGTGTGGACCCTATAACGAAAAGCGATTGGATGAAGAAAACGACAAGTATAAGTTGTTTATAAATAACAGGTGTAGTTATTCTGAAGAATATCTTGTTGGAATACCCGGTGGTTAAAATACAATGTCTACGCTGTTGCCTGATAAGAAGACGGTATTGCACCAATTATTGATTCTTACGTAAGAAGGCACTATTCAATAATTATTACGATAATTACTTGTTTAGTATTTTATTTTATTGATTCAATAATTGATACGTTGATATTTTATATTACCGTTGTTTCAATAATTATCACTACACAATATTTTCCATTATCGAGTAATAATTCATATTATCTGAATAATATTATTAGATAACATTATTGGCAATGTCTAGAAAGTTCTGTCTAATGAGAGGTTTGGTCACCTAATTGCATGCGCTAGAAGAAGGAGAGATCCTTATTGGAAAGCCCTCTCTTTCTCTTGAACTACTGTCATTGCCCGATCTTGTGATTCTGTAATATTATTTGTGAATAATTAATTATTGATTTATATGATGAGGAAAATATTAATTTTATGTGGATATAGATGGAGAAAATTTTAATGTGACAATTGATGAAAATTAATATTTTATCTTTTTCTGATAAAATAATTCATTTAAATATATTATTATATTTTAATAATATAATAATGGGGATATTTTTACAATGAATGTGGGATATATGAGTATATGAGGAGAAAGAGTATTTTTGTTGCATTAAATGATTAAAACATGTTTTGTGTGTCGGTGGACCCCATTTCTTGACTGAAATTTGATTATAGCCTGTAAAATCGCCCTTTTGTGGATTTCGGTCAATTTTTGTTTGGAATTTGGAAAAACTTAAACTTACAAAGTTGTAGAGAATAAAATTTCCTACGAAAAGGACATGTGGTTCGAATTTTTCTGACAAAAGGGCTATTTATTATGAATTATTGAAGTTCCGAAGTTCCGAAATCATTAATTTTTGGAAGTTTTAATTATTTATTTTATGAAAAATGTTTTTTTCTTACTTTTTCTAGAAGGTGGGCATGTGGGAAATGCTAAGAGCTGATTTCCAAGGAGGCGTATGAAATTTTATATAAATATATTATTTTATTAAATTTTTACGCTTTGGTGTTCTAAGCATTTTCCTATAAATAGGTGCTTAGGTTAGAATTGAAAATCACACCGTAAACTCGAAGTTTTCTCTCTTTCTCTCTCTATATTATCGAGTGTATTCTTGTGAGTATTTTGATACTTTGAGAGTTCTTTATACGGTCTGAAGTTCCTTTAGCACTATATCCAATATTCCAAATGTAAGATCTTTTTCGAGGTAAGGGATGTTATTTTTTTCGTAAGTGATATTATTTCTTCAATATCATTATGCCGAAATATTGGTTGAAACTTTTTATTAAATTTGGAACTTTTTCATGTCGGGATTACTATTCATGAGTTACTATTCATGAGTTACTATTCACGAGTTACTATTCACGAGTACTATTCATGAAGCATGATGATTTTTTTGTGAAATTTTTATCTTTTAGTGTCGGAGTTACTATTCACGTATACGGCACTATTCACGTATACGACACTATTCACGAATACGATACTATTCACAGAAAAATTAAATTTTCTTTTCTGTGTCCAAGATTGTCTGTTATGATTCCTATCTTTGATTGAATCTATGATTTGATCATTCTTGAATTTTACTCCACTATGATTATTTATGAGGTATTTTTGGACATGGATAAACCGAAATACGAATCCTTACTATTTGTTATTTTGTTTCACTGGATTCGTTTCCTTTAAAATATTTTTCATCATCCTCAGTCCTAAATGATGATATTACTGAATATCTTTGGCCTGTAGTGCAAACATGAAAGATTTCTGATGAATATCTTTGGCCCGTAGTGAAAAGATGAACAGGTGTTTAGATGAACATGACCAACTGATGAATATCTTTTGTCTGTAGTGAAAAGATGACTATTTGATTCAAGATGTATATTGATTGATGTTACAGGGATAAAATATCGATGATGGACTTTTAAATTCATAGATGATAGTAGATTTCATTCTCTACTTAACTCTTTTAATGAATTATTGTTTCCACTGCAGTTGTTGATCTAAAACTTATTGTCTATTGTATTCTATCAGATTTTTCCCTGTTGAGGACTAACGATAATTTGTTGTACATTATCTTAGTCATAATATTCTTTACTGGGCTAGTTGAGCTCACCCTTTTTCTTTTTGTTCCATTTTTCTTCTCAGGATACGAGAATATAACGGGAACTAGTCGGGGTGTGGAATGAAGGTTCTAGAAAGTCGTTTTAGTAGTCCTCACCATTTTTATAAAATAATGTATTAATAATTATAATGAGGACTTATTTGAGTGTGAATATTATCTAGATGACAATATTTGTATTTAAACTCACAGTTTTTATGTTGTATTAATAAAGTTGTAGTTGTTTCTGTACCATGTACTCGTAAGGGGTATTATTTCTTTCGTATTCATAAAGAGAACTTCTGTTATTCCATTCTTTATTATTATGTTGGAATAACTTGTTTATGCGAATTACCGCATACATGGTGAAATTCTTCTAATATTCCGTTCTTTATTATTACGTATATCCTATCACATACGCGTTCTGTGGGACCGGGTTCCATTATTTATTATTCTGTAGGAATATACCGTCTGTAACGTTTATCTGGGACTGGTTCTATTATTTATTATTACGCTGGGAATAACTTTATGCATGCATATCTATCGCATCGCACGTGGTGAATCCTTCATTATTCAATTCTTTATTATTCATTGGAATAACTGCATGTGGATTACCATATGCATGGTGAATGATCCTCCGTATTCATTCCTTATTAAATTGTGGAAATTATCTGCATCACGTGGATTACTGCACGGCGCGAAAATCCATTTGCGATTTCATATATTCTATTATACTCAGTTGGTTAAAGCTTTGACTTCTATACTCCATAAAATTAGTAGAATATCATTGATATTTGCGCTTCATCCAGTATCTTTTCATGGAAATATTCTTCTGAGCATTCTTGAATTTTACTCCACAAAGCAGTATCATGTTGACAATTTGGACGTTATTAAGATTAGGATAAATTAACTATAAATCTTTAAAATTTATTCGTGAACTTGTTTTATTGAATTGTCATCATCCTCATGTTTATAATATGTTGAAAGTCATCTGTGGCCTGTAGTGCATAGATGGACTTGGTATGATTATGACCAGTGATTATTCTGTATAATCATGACCGTAATGTGACGAATGATGTGGTAAAAGTCCTCATTGGCCTGTAGTTAGTGGTGGACAGTTGTTGGTATGATTATGACCAGGGATTACTCGGTATAGTCATGACAATTGATGATTACATGAATATCATTGGCCGTAGTGCGGGGATGATTCAATTTTATTTATTAAGTTTGAGTCTCAAATGATAAAGTTGATGAAAACTTTTTAAATCATAGAAGATAGTAGATTTTATACTTTACTTGACTCTTCTAATAGATTGCTTATTCCATTTGTAGTTTTTGATCTAAAACTTGTTGTCTATTATATTCTATCGGTTGTTATCTTTGTTGAAGGCTAAGGATAATTTATTCTCGCATTATCTTAGTCATAATATTTCTTCTTGGGCTAGTTGAGCTCACCCTTTTTCTTTCACCGTTTCTTCGAGAAAATGAGAACGTGGTATTTAACTAGTCGGGGAACAGAGTGATGGTCCTAGATAGTGCATTAGTAGTCCTCACTATTCTATAAAATAGTGTGATAATAAATGTAATGATGACTCCATTGAGTGTGTATATTATGCAGATGACAATATTTGTATTAAAATTCACATTTATGTTTTGTCAGATTTTACACGATTGTTGTATAATTAAGTTGTATTTGTATTCGATTACCTTGTATCTGGCGACCCAAGATTGGTGATGTATACCGCTTTGGGGCGTCACACACACACACACACACACACACACACACACACACACACACACACATATATATATATATATATATATATATATATATATATATATATATATATATATAGTCCGGATCTTAAGCTCACCTATTATCCAACTCACCCGAGCTCACTCCCCTTTAGCGACGGACCTGACGACGGTTAGGTCATACAACCGTCGTCTATACTTTTAGCGACGAAACAACATATATCGTCACTAAAAGTATAGACGACGGTTGTAGAATCAACGAAATCAAATCCGTCGCTAAAGGGGGTGAGCTTCAGTGAGTTTGATAAAAATGAGCTTAAGATCCTGGACTGCTTATATATATATTTCTCACCTATATTCACACTTAATCTTTTCATACCAACACATATTTTAAAATTATATAGCACGTATATATACATATTCAAACTCAAAACATCTCATAATAAGAATTTTAATTATTAAATTCTTATTTTAATAACTTAAAAAAATTCGGGTTATCACAGTTTTTTAGTTAGATTTCCTAACTAATCATGTTAGTCAAAAATATTGGCTTTCCAAAAGTTGACTTTATATTTTATGAATAGTATTTTCGCATTTTTTTTTTGATTTTTTGATTCTAACCTCGTAAATATTTAGGATATTACACGTGTCACATGAATTACTGTGAAATAAAAGGTCTTATATATGAGAATATTTTTGTGAAAGTAAGAGAAGATTAAAAAGAGAAGAGTACTATTTTTATGTGTTTTTGATATTTTTATATGATTCTTTTTTTCATAAAGGTAGAACCCACTCTATACTTATGTGAAAGAGGAACATGTAAAAATATCAAAATACATGTGAAAATACCAGTTCCCTTTAAAAAAATACTCCCTCCATTTCTAAAAGGATAACTAAAAGTTCAAATGTACAAATTTTTTTTATCACTAAAGTGACTAGATAAAATACATAAAATAAAAGATAAACATGTCATTTAGTAGTGTCCATTAATATAAAAAATAAAAATACTCATCACTTTATATAATTTTATGGGACACTAAAAATAACTTTAAAACTTTTTATTTTTTAATTTTTTTAATATGTATGGAAATTATAATTTGTTATCCTTTTACTAAAATGCTTGGGTGTACTTTGTAAAAAAATGCACCAGAGAAAGATTCCGAGTTTTGACAAGAAGGCGAAGATAAAGGCTTCTTTACTCTCTCATTGTCTCTCACACAGTGACAGTATACAAAAGGTTCCATTTTTAACATTTTGACCCCCTCAGTTTTCCAAACCCTGATGGAAAAAAGTGAAATTACGGGACCAAAATAGAGCTCTTCAGAGGTAAATTGAAGGATCTATGCTTTCTCAAGTTTGATCTTCTCTCTTTCTTCTTAAATCCAAATTTTATAAATTTTTTTAGGTTTTTGTTCATATTTATTTTCTGGGTATTGCAGTAAACTAATTTTATGGTTGAATTTCATCCCCGACTTTGCTTATAAAGATAGTTTCTTGGTAATTCACTACCCCATTTTTGTAGATCATGTTGTTTTTATTCTGAATCTTAGTTTTTCATATGCGGTATTGTAGTAATTAGGTGGGTAATAATTTTTTAGTACTTAAACTCATGAATGAAAGCTGAACAGAAGAGAGAGATGGGGGATTTTGTTAGTTTCTGAAGTTTAAAAAATTGATCTTGTGGCTTTTCTGGTAGTATAGAGGAGGGGAGTTTTTTGTTGCCCTAATTTTGAAAATGGAACAAGGGTCCTTTCAGAATTCTGTTCCAACTTATGTTGATAAGTCTGTAGTGTTGAGTGTGAAGCCTCTGCGCACCTTAATGCCTTACTTTCCATCCCCTCCACAAGCCCCTCCTTTATATTGTTCTACTCCGTTTGGTCCATTCCCACCTGGGTACACTCCATTTTTCCCATATAGCATACCTGAGCAGAATCAACAGGAAACCACCCGAGGTAGACCTGCAAACAATCAAGAATGGGGTTCCCCTTTTGGCCAGCCAGCACAATCTGATCCAGAGGCTTCAAATGGAGAAACGGGATCATCATCGATGAAGGGGAAAAGTTTTATTGGAAGACAGAAGAAGGTTGCGAAAAAAACAGTAATAGGTCGTCGTGCTGGTTTCTCATTTTCAGTTGATGGAAAAGGAACAAGTAGTGATTTTCTCATTAGATGTAGGTCATACCAACAGGAAGATGGTAACAGGGAAATGGTTGATTATACGCTCATGACATATGATGCACTAAGAAGGAGGCTTAGCCAAGTAGACGATGCGAAGGAAGCGCCCACTGGATCTATTAGGCGCCCTGACTTGAAAGCAGGTAACATCTTGATGAGCAAAGGTGTGCGTACAAACATGAGGAAGAGAATTGGAGAAGTTCCTGGTGTTGAGATTGGGGACATCTTCTTTTTCCGGTTTGAGATGTTATTGGTGGGGCTACATGTTCAGTCTATGGGAGGGATTGATTCAATAATTGACAAGACTGGTGCTGCAGCTCTCAGCATTGTTTCTTCAGGAGGGTATGATGATGATGTTGAGGATAAGGATGTTTTGATTTACAGTGGGCAAGGCGGTATGAATAACAAAGACAAGCAAGCAGCCGATCAGAAGCTCGAAAGGGGAAATCTTGCTTTGGAGCAAAGCTTACATCGGGCCAATGAGATCAGAGTCATTCGGGGAATGAAAGATTCGGTGAATCCATTGATGAAAGTTTATGTTTATGATGGCCTTTATACAATCAAGCAGTCATGGTTGGAGAAAGGAAAATCAGGTTGCAACGTTTTCAAGTATAAACTGGTAAGGATACCTGGGCAGCCTAGTGCTTTTTCTGTTTGGCAATCTGTTCAGAATTGGAAGAATGATTTGTCATCTCGGGCTGGACTTATTCTTCCAGATATCACTTCAGGTGCTGAAAAGATTCCTGTTTCTCTTGTAAATGATGTTGATGGTGACAGAGTGGGGCCTGCTTATTTCACTTACTCTTCCATGCTCAAGTATTCAAAACCTTTCAAAGTGCTGCAGCCTTCTTTTGGATGCAACTGCCATAAGGCATGCCAGCCAGGTGATCTCAACTGCTCCTGCATCCGCAACAATGGAGGTGATTTTCCTTATATTGCCAATGGGATACTAGTGTGTCGGACGCCATTGTTGCACGAGTGTGGCCCAACATGTCCTTGCTTTCCTAATTGCAAGAATCGAGTGTCACAGTCTGGTTTGAAAGTTCACATGGAAGTTTTTAAAACCACTGACAGGGGTTGGGGCCTGCGATCATGGGATCCTATCCGCGCTGGTACCTTCATATGCGAATATGCAGGTGAAGTCATAGAGAGTTCAAGGGTGACGCAGGGTGCAGATGAAGAAGAAAATGATGATTACGTGTTTGACACATCCCGCACTTTTGACAAGTCATATAAATGGAACTATGAACCCACACTATTGGATGAGGAGATCCCTGATGAGTCTATGCAAAATGACAAGATCCCGTCACCACTAATCATTTGTGCAAAAAATGTTGGAAATGTTGCTCGATTTATGAATCATAGCTGCTCTCCTAATGTCTTTTGGCAGCCAGTTCTTTATGAACACAACAATGAATCATTTCTCCATATTGCATTTTTCGCAATGAAGCACATCCCTCCAATGACAGAGTTGACTTATGATTATGGGATAACTGAGTTCGAAACCCACAGGAAAAGGACATGCCTATGTGGATCAGCCAAGTGCAGGGGCTATTTTGGCTAAAGACAGTTCTGAGATGCATCTAGCGGACAAGGATGCCATCAAGTAAAATAAAAAGGTTAGAAATTACATTGTTAGAGATTAAATGTCTAGTGAAATTTGTTCGACTATGTTTTTTAGTGACAAATTATCCCTCTCTTGACATTTTTGTACTTCACATTCTTTACCTTGAAAGTTTTGACGTGTGCATATATATTTTATCAATAAATTCAAATTCTTAGATGATGTGTCTATGTGTTACCTGATAGGGTCTTTAATTGACTGAGATGATGGTTCTAGCAGAAAGTCTTAAGCATTGATCCCTATTCCCCTTGGTTTGATCAACTTGCCAGATAAGTATGAGCTCAATATTATATTCTATTGATGCAGACAATCCCTGCCCTATCGGCTTTTATGGTCAGCGAATTAACTTGTTTTGCATCAATTATAATCAACTTGTTTGTAGAATGTATGGATAGTATGTAAGCCTGTAAGGTAGATCCGGGCATGAATTTTGAAGCTTAAGAATGCATTTGGTTACGATATAAATGATTAAGGGTGTATGACCATCTGGATAGCAGAGAAACTCAAAAGACTTGGTAATGTTATTGGTGGGATGGTCAGGGTTCTCAAACCCCAAGGTCAAAGACTTTGAAATGAGAATAGGTCCAGCATAAGACTTATTATGATTTTTCCCAATGTTTAGGAAAAGTGTTAAATTTTAAAAGTCCAGAAAAACTAAAGCAAGAAGAAGAACAAGAAGAGAAATACATTCCTCCCAAGATTTGCATAGAAGAGGCTTCTTGGAAAGTTTTCTCGGAAACTATTTATTTGGTGTGGATGTCAAGCATGCAGAAAATTGTAAAATACATTTCTTGCCCTTCATAAATTGGATTTAATTTCAATCTTAAAAGAGAGATATATATATATATATATATATATATATTTATATATAGTTGAAAAGTTTAACTCATCTAATATAAAAATATTCTGAGTGTTTGGGTTTAAATCACCGACTTAACAATATACAGGCAAGATATCTGTCTTGTATGCTAAAGCCTGGGGCATTAGGTTGATGTTATTAGATGTATTGACATGCTGTTATATTCTATTTGACTTGTCTCAGTAGTGCATACTAGCTACGGTAATTGACATCCGGTTTGCTAAAACTAAAGTTCCTATAAGTTTGTCTATTCTAACCAAGGATGTATGTGCGTGGGCTGTTATTTATTTATTTTTATTTTTTAAAGATAAAAGAAAAAATATATTTGATAGAAGAGAGCAAAAAAGGGCAGAAAAGAATAAAACACTTCCTTCAAATCTATGTGAAGATCGAAATAGAACATCCCTTTATTTATTTTTGGTAATTACATGTTGCAATTTATTGTGTAATCTTTTTACCAACACACTTCTCTTGATATCGCAGGTGGCAGGTGTTTGTAACTTATAGGCAGTACAGTTCAAGCGCTTTTGTGAGTTCTGCTTTGGAGTTACTGATGTGCATTGCTGCAATCTCCATTACAGCGCGTACTGAAGATCATCCAACTCCTTTTTGGTTCTGGAGCTCACACCCTCTTGGCTGGAGTTGACCTTAAATCCATAAGCTCTCTCCTCGGATGCAACTCCTTATGTAGACTTCTATGTTTATATTATGCTTACAATTAATCTTTGGTTCTATAAACGTTATCTATCTTCTACGTTAACTCTGTTATGTATCTCTTGTATGCATTCGGTTTTTTTATTTCAGTCTAATGAACTAGGTTCTTTGCTTTTCTGTATATTTTAATTGCAAGATATTAAGTAAGGTTCTATTTGAAAAATGATTGTCCCATGAACTATGTGTATTTTATATGTTTAGTAAGGTTCTTTGTTCAAGTAAGGTTGTGTATGTTGGCGGATCTTTTGGACTATGGACTCGGATGGATTGTCTTGTGTTTCACTAAAATAAGTACCCACATTAGTGTAACACAGTTTTTGGCACAAAGAGTTGGGTTGGGTTGGGTTGGGGGGATGTACATTAAATAAATTTTTATTATTTTACAAAAACATACAACAACATTTCTGCTAAGAAATCACAAATGAAAAATTACAGAATCGACTCGAAAACAAATTTAATTATCACAAACCAAACAAGAAAACAACTTCTGGCCAAAAGATTTAGTAGCAGCTGGTTTTGGTAGTAGCTGCAGGTTATCCACAGAAACAATATAATGTTCATCTGCACCACTGTCTTTAGCTTTCGTGCACTCGTCGGAGTATACTTTATAAGCATCTCCGACGTAGCTAACAGCTTGCGAAATGGTCATATTCTCGACTAGTTTGTGAGGATAAGTATCCTTCTTATGGTCACCATTTAGTGCTGCAGCCATTTGCACCATCTCTGCTTGATAATCTGTCAACTTTACCTCCTCTTCGTTTAGTTGAAAATCGCGCATTTTTACAGGCTCCGATAATTTTTCTGCCATGCATATTAATCAATTCATTTTTTTAGTCACCAAAGCACTATTGTATTTAATTTGTACGTTATTATAAAATAAAAATTAAAAAAAATTAGAAAAAAATAAACCTTTTTGTATTTGAGAAATGTTAGGAGTATAATTTTCTAAATTTGGGGTCTTGGATGGGAGGACCATTGTCCTACACTTTTTTTTTCTTTTTCAAAACCCTATATATTATAAAAAATTTCAATATGGTACCCCCGGTTTTTGAAAGTATTATACCTCTAACAATAGTTTAATAAAATGTAGGGATGATAAATAAATATGGGGAAAACAAGTAGTGAATTTACCTGGGCAATTTTCTCTTGGGGTGGTTCTATTGAGAACACCTTCAAAAGTGCCAGCCCATGCGTCTCTCTTTGTCAAAAACTCTTTTAGATTGAATATCTTTTTAACAGTTGCTGGAATTGAAGAATGCTCAAACTCTGATGTAGGATATGGTCCTGAAGGCCCATGCAACACTGCAATTTCATAGCCAAACACATTATCTTCTCACTAAAATAAGTTTTATATATGTATATATACATATACATATAAATGATTATAGTGTTAGACCTACCGGTTCCTGGTTCAATCCACGGAGAAATCAAGATGGCCGGAACCCTAACACCGAGTCGATCGAATTTGAATTTATACGGCTCAGGACCTTCGATATCGTCGGGACTTGGGACTCCGGTGACTGGAGGTGGGACATGATCATAAAAACCACCATGTTCATCATAAATAATTATGAACAAAATTTCATTCCACTGGGGACTTGATCTCAACGCTTCATAGACTTCCTTGACAAATTTCTGACCCTCCGATACGTCATGAGCCGGGTGATCATCATTTCCCGGAAACAATTTGGTATCGAAATATCGATTCTCAATTACCACATAATTTGGCAGCTTCCCTTTTTCACAGTGCCTCTTGAAGTGTAGATCAAACTGATGGAAATTGTCTACGTACTTCAATTTTCTGAGATTTCTGTGAAATGGAAATATTGTTTTTAATTAGGATATATAAGAACGGATCCATGAATTGAACTCATGCACAATGCAGTGTTGACACATAGACGGGAGAATGATCTTTTTATCTGCGTGTCAGCATTATATTAAGTATGAAGTGTGCTAACCATCCTTATAAAAACTAACCTCACAAAAATAAATACAACAATAATAATCATTATGTCTTAAACGTTCCAAAAAGTGTTGATATTGGCAAAGTAAAAATATTATTGATAGAGTAAATATATATGAAGCCACACTTTTGCGATTAATTATTCTATCGACACTTGACACTTTAAACGATATTTAATATTCTGACAATATAATTTTTACTCTTTAACAATATCAATTAATCGGATTGCATTAAACTTTTGACTCATTTATCCAAATGAGTTACTTTAAGAGTAATTAATATTTTCCACTAGCAACATAAGTGAAAAAGAAGAGAAAAACAAAAAGGGAAGCAAAGAATCATAATTTGTGGCTATCAAGGTTACAAATTACAATGATTATGTCCAAAGAAAAATGTTTAAAAATCAACATAAAGTATTAATAATTCACTAAATAATTTTAAACTAAACAATGCACATGGTCCATGTCGTGATTGTCGGCTGTGGTCTCTAGTAGTAATTTTCCTTTTGCTTAGACATACAGAATATGAATCATGTGCATTAGATTTGATACTATTTTTATTTAAAAAATTAATATTTTTATAATATTTTTTAATATTTTCACATAAAAAAAATTATTGATATAAATATATATATATATATATATATATATATTTTGAACTTTAAATGAAAAATTACCTAAAACCTAATTATATATTTTAAAAGATAGTGGAGTAAGCTAGCTATATAGGAAGCCAACTTTTTTGACCAAAAGCCTGTTCAAGTAAAAGCTCGAAGATCATCATGAAATTGATTTTGAAACAGTGACTATTAATATAGGACAAAAATAAAAATTGAAATGTAACATTTTTTACAAGAAAATTAACCAAAGGGTAATATTTATTTTTATATATTTTCAATAGACCATATGAAAAAAAGGGAAAATAGTCAAACCTTTATGTACTTTACCTAAAGAAAAGTGTGTTGGGAGGATATTGATGATAAATCCCAAAAGAAAAACCTTCTTCTTCCAATGACTCAAAAATTGTTTTCTGCGGATACCCTTTAATCAACTCACTAGTATCATTTTCCGTTGCACCATGAGATGTTGCTGAATGTATATACAACCGGTTCGGCTGAGTTAGCGTAGGAATCGAGGCGAACCACCGGTCACAAACCGCGTACTCGCCCACCAACTCTTTGTAAACCGGGACCAAATCCGGTTTGAATCCATTCATCACAATTTGGGACATCCCTTTGTTTATACTCTCAGCTTGTTCAGCAAACCCTTCCATTGTTGGAACAAGATTGTTATTATTATTCCAAGATGACGAATTTAAGGTCAATGGTGCACCAAAAATTTGTTGGTGTGTGGCTTCGAATGAGTGACCGGGGTCCGGCTCGGTGTAGCCGGACTGGTCGCCGTAGAAAATCCGGTTCGTAGCCGGAACTGGGGTGGACAAAGGGTTGGATTCGGATCCAGTTACGCCGTCGATTTCGGGGTTTAGGGATTTCATCCACCCTAGCACGTGGTCAAATGACCGATTTTCTTGTACTACAAGTACAATGGTTTTTATGGGGTAAGCACTATTTGTGGTTTGAGCCATTTTTTTCTAACTTCTTTGAAGTTTTTGGATATGGGGTTTTTGATCTTTTGGAAGTTGGAAGTATAGGGTTTATGGAGAAATGAGGGGAGTAGAAGATAGGAATTGGAGATTTTTTTTTTTATCTTGCATGTGTTTTTAATTATAAATTTCAACGTTTGAATAGTTTTATTCAATCAACTTATCTTGGAGTAGGTACCCTTTTAAATTTATTGCATTAGTTGAACTTTGGAGTCAAATTATTCTTGATTATTTACTAGACAAAAAGCACCTAACCATGAGCTTTCTTGTACTCATTATCGTCCTATATATTTTAATTAATTGCTTTACTTTTCTTTTTAGACATCTCATATCTTTAATTTTGCATGGTATGAGCTATGAGCTATGAGCTATGAGCTTTCTTGTTAAGTTTATTTGGGAATTAAAGTCATTTTTAAATTAAACTTTACTCAAATGTATAACAATTTAATTCGGTTTAAAAAGTAAAATACAACTAAGTAGAATAAAAGTATAACTATGTTCCACATGAAAATATGAGAAATGTATTTTGTTGTATATAAGACCTAAGAGTACTATTAAAAGTATTAATATTATGACATTCTTCTAAATGAATCTGTGATGACTTGCTTCTAATATATAGAGTTCTGCTATATATTATAAATTTTTTTAGTAGAATTACGATTATGACTTTTGTGCATATATAAGATATATTTAGAATTAAGAATTATCTCATTTTTATCACATATTTTTACGTTGATCGACCCTAATCTAATTCCATCAAATATTTATGGAAATGTATATTATTTTCTAACTTATAATTACATATTTACACTATTCATTCTCTGCCCACTAGTGATGCAGGCATTTTAAATACGCTTTGAACTATTTTCCATTGTAGTGGATATGTACATATATAAATATCTCATATAAATATTAACTTTATTATTTCCATGGTAGTGTATATATATATATATATATATATATATATATATATATATAAAAAACTAAAGCCAACTTGATAAGATATACCACTATAATAAAAAATAAGTAGGGATGTGGGTGACATTTTTGTAAATATAAAGAAAGTGAGTAGGATCACTCTATTTTAATTTTAATATTATTTTATTTTTTAAAATAATTTTTAAAATAACGTAATTTTAATAAATATATATTATTTAAGAGGAATACTTTTAAAAAGCAATAATTTTTAATAAAAATATATTATTTAAGAGAAATCTTTATCTCTCTCTATATATATAAACATTCAACTTTTAAAAATTTAAAAAGGCAATAATATAAAGATAAGAGCCACCGTGTCCGTCCTGCCCTCACCTCATAATTAGTCAAGATCCAATATATATGAACGCGGTATTCAATAGTTTATAGAAGAATAATGCTAGAGACGCAAACTATTCTATAAATATTTTATAAACGGTTGATGTGCGTATACCAATTAATTATTTTCTCATCTCAATTATATATATTAAATAGAGGGTAAATTAGAAAAAAACTATATTAAATCAATTTTGTTGATCAATATCTTTGAAAAAAATTAAGTATCTTACGTCGAATAGTTTTTATAAAATATTTAGTAAAATAATTCTATCACAACCTAATCCTAATACATGAACGCGGTACTCTTTATAAATTCAAACAAAAACATGTAATCCTACATCTGTACTAAAAAAAAAAATTATTTGACAATTTTAAATCAATTTACAAAATTTTAATATTTAAATTTAAATTTAATTTAAATTTATTCAATGATTTTATGCCATTCTACAGCGAATGTTGTAAACTATTAAAATATTACTACTATTTTTATAATTTAAACAAATTTACATTAATTTTAATTATTACAATTTCATGTAATTAATTTTAAGAAGTTAAGATAGAACTCTTTCGTGAAACACAACGAAGAGAAATTAAGGGACGCACTCTCACGTTCCAAAATAACAGTCTCATTTTGTCTGACTATCGAGTAACAAACCTTAATAACAATTGAAACATGAATATATGTATTTACATGCACACTTTTAAGTGCATATCCAAAGACATACTTAAAATAAAATAGTACTCCCTTTACTATTAAAAGGATTATTAAAGATATAATTTATCCTCAAAAAAATAAGATAAAATATATAAAATAAAGAATAAATATGTTATTTAGTGGGATTTATTAGTATAAAAAAATTAAAAAATATACATCACATTATATAATCTTGTGGGGTCATTATGGATAAATTTAAATTTTTTTTACTCTATTTCCTCTACTTTTTTTACTTTTTTTAATATGTGTTCAAATTTGTATTTTGCTCATTTTTTTGGGACGAAGAGAATAATAAAAGAAGAGAGAGAAAGTGATGAAGAGAGAGGAGAAATAAATATTTTACTACTCTCATTGACGTCTTTAATTAATATAAATATATTTTAGAGAAAATATTTTTAATTTTTACTCAATAAATACTATTTTATTAAAAGACATTTAAGATAGACCTAAGATAAGTTATCTTATATCACTTTTAATATAACATCATTTGATCGATAAACTTAATAATCGTTAATAATCGACCAATTTAATAAGTTGCATACAAAAATATAATTTTATATAAAATTTTATTTGATTTGAGGCAATTGAAATATTATTTTATAATAATTTAAATAATATGTATATAAATATATATTTCGAGAGCTCAAATTTTAGTAATTTTCATTGTTATAAAATTGTTGATGCATACCTTCAAATTAAACAAAATTTTTCATAATCTCATATTCTTCTTCTCATTAATTACATCCGTACGATCATATTATTTAATTAAATATCAAATGATATATTAAAAGTAACTAAAGATAATTTATCTTAACTCGATCTAAGATGTCTTTTACTCTTTTACCTTTAGGTGGTTCTTTGAATATATACTTTGAATTGGGTGTGTACGTAAATATACTCTTAAAACATATAAAAAAAATGATAAAATCAAATAAAACTCATATTTTGGGACGCAGAGCTGTCAAACTATACCCAAGCTATCACTCGCAAGAAAATTTCAATAAAAAATAAAATAAAAAAGCAAAAGATAGTAAAATTACCTGTAAAAAAGAGTAGTAGGAGGATCTTGATAATAAATCCCAAAAGAGAAACCAGACTCCTCCACAGATTCAAAAATAGTCTTTTGAGGAAACCCTTTAATAAGCGCATTAGTATCATTGCTCATGGTACCATGCGATGTTGCCGAGTGCACATACAGCCTATTAGGCTGCGTCGACGATGGTAGCGACGCAAACCACCGGTCACACACTCCGAACTCCGATACCAACTCCTTGTAAACCGGTACAGAATCGGGTTTAAACCCGTTCATTACTATTTCAGTCATTCCTTCAGTATTTTCAGCTTGTTGGACAAAACCTTCCATATTTGGAAGAGGGTAAGTGTTACTTGAAGAAGCTGAGTCACTGAATGGCACACCAAAAACTTGTTCATATATTGCTTGGAATGAGTGGGGTGGGTCGGGTACAATATAGGAGGATTGATCGCTGAAGAAAACCCGGTCCAAATTAGAGTTTGAGGTGGATTTTGGGTTCGATTCGGTTCCGGTTACGCCGTTGATTTCGGGGTTTAGGGATTTCATCCAGCCCAGCATGTGGTCGAATGATCGGTTTTCTTGAACTAGGACTACAATGGTTTTGATGGGGTAAGTGTTTTTTGGTTCTGATGATGCCATGGTTTTGTGGTTTTAGAGGGTTTAATTAGGAGATGAGTGGTTTTTCACTGATATATGAAGTGGTTTTTGTTGAGAGATAATTAAGAGAGGGCTAGAGTGGCTTTATATATGATGGATGAAGTTCATCAAAGGAAAGAAGAAATTAAGACATGTTGTATTTTGGGATTATAAATAAGTTTATTACTTAAATATGTGCATGGCCAGAGTGGTTATATGGTTGAAACTTAAAAGGTTTTTTTTATTGAAACCTAAAGATTTCAATATAATTTAGTGTTAGGATATCACAAATGAGTTAAAAACTAACATCGAAATGAAAGATTGAAGAATTATTATACATGAATGAGCTCAAATTTTTGGGTCAAATTGAATTTCAAACATGTATGTTAGTGTCTTGTGTACGCAGCTCCCCGACATTCCTCCAACATTTACATGCAGCTAAAAATATCGGGATTCAAGATTTGTAATATAGCTTGGCATAGATCAAAGTCACAGACCCATGACACATGACACATTTTTTATTGACCATCTTTTTAGGATTAGGTTCTGTGAAGTTTAACTCTATATAGTAAGTTATTAATCGATTTATACAATAATCTGAACATTATAAAAAAAAAAGATCATCTCTCACCACAAGTATTATAAATCAGATTAATCGATTGAACAAATTAATTTCATACTAACCATTCATCTTTTTAGGTTCTACGTACCAAAGTATTCAAAGACGTGAAAAACATTTTTTTTGAAAAATATTTAATACAAACTAAGCTTAAATTTCATGTTTGACAGCGAAAGTTGGATCATTGAGGATTTTGATTGGAACGTGACAATAGCTGGCGTTTTTAAGATGTTTTAATTATGAGTATCCAAGGAGGTTTAGTACTAGTGGAATATATATGCATGGAGGCCACATTAGGAAATTGCAATGAACCTACTGATATAAAGAATTGATATATAACAAGTGTGAAAGAAAGATATTATTTCTCATAACATCTACCGATATTACAACTTGATGTATATATAATTAACCATACACGTGGACCAATAATAAATAGAAAATTGTTATACATTTTTATGAGATGTTAGAATATTTATTTTTATGTTGCCTCTACTATTTATATAATTATTGGGCTTACATATTGTATTAATTTAATTATTTTATTTATAGGTTTGATAATTAATTATGCTACTTATAAATAATATTACCGATAATCTTGACATAATGGTACTTAGGGTTTCATAATGTTGATGGACGATTATAATTCTTAAATTATTCAATAAATCTGAACAATTAGAGTTTTGGTCCCAAGCTATTATCGTCTCAAGAACTTTATACACACATATACATCCATCATAAGATTGAGAGAGATAATTGAAGATTTTCACCCTTAAGCGCAGCGGAAGCGTGATACACACATGATGTCTACTCTCAATTCATGTAAGTACCTAATTGATTAATTGATTTTATTCTATGTAATAGTACATTCCGATATAATTATTTAATAGATTAAAAACCTACGAATCCGGTATTTTCTAGCTTAGTATATTGTGATTTCTTGAGTATGCATGTTATTTTTTATGGTTTTTGTCTGGATTTGCAAGAATGAGGTGTGGATGGGAATAACTGCTAAAAAGATGAACATTTGGAAAAACTGACTATCTGACGCGGGGCGCGCTGCAGGAAGACTTGGAAAGGCGCGGACCGCACCAGGCTGGAAAGGACACTGCATAGTAAGCATGGCGCGCGCCAAGCTTGAGGAGCGATACTGCATATGTGACGCCCCCAAAATTAGGTATACATCACCCATCTTGAGTCGTCAGATACATGGTACAGAATTCAAATACAACTTAATTATACAACAGTCGTGTAAAATACGACAAAACATAGGCTGTGAGTTTTAATACAAATATTGTCCTCTAGAGAGTATACAAACTCAATGGAGTTCTCATTACAATTATTATCACACTATTTCACAGAATAGTGAGGACTACTAATGCACCATCTAGGACCATCACTCTGCTTTCCCGACTAGTCCCAAATTACGCTTCTCATTTCACAAGAGAATAGTGAAAAAGAAAGGGTGAGCTCAACTAGCCCAAAGAAGAAATATTATGACTAAGATAATGCGAGAAAAATTTATCGTTAGCCTTCAACAATGTTAAACCGATAAAATATAATAACTATCAAGTTTAATCATCGGTGAACAAAGCAATCCATTAGAAAGAGTCAAGTAGGAATAAAATCTACTATCTTCTATGATTTAAAAAGGTTTTTCATCACTTTTATCACCGAGACTCACAATAAATAATCCACATCATCAAATCATCTCTACGCACTACGTGCCAATGATATTCTTTAGTATCACGACCACGAATTATCCATGCACTACAGCTAAAGATAATCATGTTTTCATCAACAATTCATCTTTTTTTGACTACGGCCAAAGAGAATCCATAGCCATAATCATACCAAAAACTCATCCATCAATGCACTACGCCAAACGAGGACTTTTTTCACATCATTTGTAACATTACGGTTATGATTATACCGAATAATCTCTCAATCATAATCATACCATGTCCATCTATGCACTACAAAGCCACGATTTACTTTCAACATAATATAAACACGAGGATGATGACAATGATATAAGAATTCAATAAAACAAGTTCAAGAATTAATTTGTCCAAAAACCAATAACGTCCAAATTGTCAACATGATACTTCTTTGTAGAGTAAAATTCAAGAATGCTCAGAAGAATATTTCCATGAAAAGATACTGGATGAAGCGCAATTATCAAGGATATTCCACTAATTTTATGGAGTATAGAAGTCAAAACTTTAACCAACTGAGTATAATAAAGAATGGAATAACAAAAGAAATCACCATGCATGCGGTACTTGCATGTATGCAGTTTATTCCAATGAGAATACTAAATAACGGAACCAGTCGTGAAATTACATCAAGCGGGATGTTCCAACGAATAATAAAGAATGGAATAACAATGAAATCACCATGCATGCGGATTTCAGATAGATAGGTTATTCCAACGTAATACTAATAAGGACGGAATCGGTCAAGCGTAAAATGCATGCATGTGATATTCCAAATGCATAATAATAAAAAGATTTTAACCAGTCCCGCCAAAAACGCATGAGCATGTGATATTCCAACGTAATAATAAAGACGGAATCGGTCCTACGTAAAATGCATGAACAAGATATTCCAATGTAATAGTAAAGATGAATAATAGAAGAATGTCACCAAGTATAGGGTAGCCCGCGTATACAGGTTATTCTAACAAAATAATAAAGAATGGAATAACAGAAGTTTTCTTCATGAATACAAAATAAATAATACTCCCTACGAGTACAACAAATAATATTCTCTACCTTAGAAAGAAGAGTACTGGATATAAAAGTAGTGAAGTAGCAGAACACTTTTCTTCTTTCTCTCTATAGTTTCTCTCTCCAGAGTTTCAGTGAATTCGTAAGAAATAATGAATGAATGAGCTTCTATTTATAGAAAAATGGATTGCATAGTAACTAACTCATGAACGGTCCAGATTGATTTACTTTAATCTGACGGTCCATATTTAAAGCAAAATCTTTTAAATAAAATAAAATATATTCTATTTATAATCTAATAAAACGAATAACTTTATAAAAGATTTTACTATGCAAACACTATGTAGGCACTATGAAAATACTATGCATAATAAAATATAATATATTATATTTATAGAATAACTTTATAAAAGTATTCTATTTTATATAAAAAAGATTTTACTATGCAAAACACTATGCAGACACTATGCAACACTATGCATAATAGAATATAATATATTATATTTATAGAATAACTTTATAAAAGTATTCTGTTTCATTACATTAATAATACCAATAAAACAAAACTGAGTGACTTATCACATAAGCATCAATAATCAATACAGTGTGCTACTATGCAACCACGCTTATTACTGTACTTTTAACACCGGGTGTTTCAACAATTAACGGTAAAACTTCCGCCGTTATTTTCATAAAGTATTTTTGTCATTTTCTCAATCCGACAATAATTCCGTTGCGGGGTCCACCAATGATTGTACCGTCATACGGATATTTCCCGACAAAAAGAATATTCCCCGACCAATCGAATATTATATAACAACTTGCGTACTTTAAAAAATTTATAAATATTACCCACAACTATAACATTATATCAAATCCACACCATAATATTTAAAAAAATTATTTCTAGAAAATAAAATCTTTATTCATAAAATCTGGGGTCTCACAAAGATATATAGCGTGGTAGTGTCACCGCTTTTGTGAAGGAACCAGACGCCTTGGTACCGTCCGATTTCGAGGATTGATGATGATTTGTTTCCTTTTTGATTAGAAGTTGACTTGAAATAGGATTTGAATCTCTCTTATGTAATAGGGTTTTGCTAAGACTATAAGTATGAGTTGTTTACTTAATTCTTGATAACTTTTGACTGATATTCATTGAGAACTATTTTTGGAGGCTTGTAGATCAAATTGAAGACACAACGAGACAGATATTGAATAACAGAGATTGGAGATCCTCGACAGAGTTTTCTTCTTCCTCTTAATTTAATTTTTGTACTCAAGATGTTATTTAATTAATATCTTTTGGTTTCTATTTTAATGATGAACTAATTTCTTAATTAGAAGTACAATGGAACCTTTTGCAAAGAATTAATTCAATGTCCTTTATTTCTACTTGATGATTCCTTTGAGTTGATTATTATATTATGTGCTTAATTAAATAATTGTTTGACCAACAGTTAATCTTATATCTTTGATTGAATTGAAAGAGGAAATCTTAGATTAGATCTGAATATAATAACGCATGAATTTGTTGATTCTTGTTAAGAATAACATAACAGTGTATGAGACGACAATACTTGTATGTCATGCGTAACTTTGGTAGGAGTTTGTGCTTAATGAATCTATTTTAAGTGTCTTGCATGAAAATGGCAAAATAACTGAAATAGGTATTTAATTTTTATTAATCATTGAAAGATGTTAATAAATTAATATGCAATCCTAGTTAGAAACTCATTGGATTAAATCAAGTGGGAATAAGATAATGGAATTATTGCAAAGTAATTGGAAAAATTGTATTCCTATGTTTTAATCATCTGGTAATCAATACTTGTCAGTTATTTAGTTCTTAATCACTTTAATTTAATTAATTCTCACAAATCAATTGGAGTGACTGTTTAAGTAGGACAAATTAGTAGAAACTAGATAATTAGAATAATTGTTATCGACTATTCCCTGTGGGTTCGACACTTTTCTTACTTCTTTATTACTTTATTGACCATGTGCACTTGCCCATATTTGTCATTATATAAATCGGACAACAAGTTTTTGGTGCCGTTGTCGAGGAGGTTAATTTAAATGCAAAGAGTTGTAAGGAGTGCTATGAATTGTTAGAAATCATGGCGGCGAACAATTATCAATGGCCAACAAGCAGGTTGGCTCAACCTAAAGTGGCAGGGGTATTCGAATTGGACGCTATGACAACTTTGTTAGCACAGGTAACAACTCAGATTTTCGCTTTGACAAAGAAGATTGATGCATTAAATGTACAAAATGTGCAGAAGGTAGAAGTGGTGTGCGAGTTATGTGCAGGGGGCCATCCATCAAAACAATGTGCTATTAACACCGAATCAGTGCAGTTCATGGGGAATTCAAATAGGCAGTAGTATGGGATGAATTCGAATAGCTACAATCCGGGATGGAGAAATCAACCAAATATTTCATGGAGCAATAACCAAAATCCACCCCAAGCTCAACCACATGCATCCCGACAAGCAGCACCCCCCAGATTTCAAGCTAGACAACAACAACCTCCACATCAAGAAAGGAAACCGGAACTTGAGGAGTTATTAATAAAATATATCAAGGATAACGAGACATGGAAAAATACTCATGAAGTAACTCTGCGAAATATTGAGAATCAGATCGGGCAGTTGGCTACAGCTATGAACACTCGTCCTCAAATATCATTTCCGAGCGACACAGAAACGAACCCAAGGGATGGAAAAGAGCATTTAATTGGAATGGGAATTAATTTTACGGCAATTAATTTGAGGAATGGGAAAGACTTGGAAGATCCGAATAAAGACAACTCAGGCTAGCATTTACTTAATGAGGAGAGAAATGTGGAGCAGTCAGTGTAAGAGGTAGTGGAATCCGGTAAAACAGCAGAGAAGGGCAAATCAGATGAGAAAGCAGAGATAAAGAAACCTGACTCATATGTTCCACCGGTCCCCTTCCCACAGAGACTCCGCAAGGCTAAGGAAGATAAGCAGTTTTCAAAGTTTTTGGAGGTGTTCAAGAAGTTACACATCAATATTCCATTTGCAGAGGCGATAAAACAAATGCCGAGTTACACAAAATTCATGAAAGAGATCTTGTCGAGAAAAAGAAAGTTGGAAGATTTTGAGACTGTTGCACTTACAGAGGAGTGTGTGCGATTCTGCAGAAAAAGTTACCACCAAATTATCTCAAGGACCCAGGTAGCTTCACCATACCTTGCACAATTAGGGATAAATTTTTCGGGAAAGAACAATGCGACTTGGGGGTTAGTATCAATTTGATGTTGTTATCCATTTACTCTCAGTTGGGTCTACCGGAAGTAAAGCCTACCAATGTAACTCTTCAGCTAGCAGATCGGTCTCTAACCTACCCACGTGGGATAATAGAGGATATATTGGTTAAAGTTGACAAATTCATCTTCCCAGCTAATTTCATAGTACTCGACTTTGAGGAAGACAAGGAAATCCCACTCATACTTGGGTGGCCATTCTTAGCCACGGGTAGAACTTTGATTGATGTACAAAAAGGGAAACTCACGATGAGGGTCCAAGATTAAGAGGCGACCTTCAATGTGTTCAAGGTAATGCAGTTTTTGAAAGAGGTTAAAGATTTTTTTAGAATTGACTAAGTTAAATCAACAGTGAAAGAGTTTTCAGAGATTAGTCTGTATGGGGATCCACTTGAAACAACTCTGGTTAGTTCACAAGCAGCAGATTTCTCGACTTTGTTGGAATATTTGAACCTATTGAACGCATCTCCTTCATTTGTACCACATGGAAACCGATTCGAGGCACTGGATAGATCCGAGAAACCAAATTCACGGGTAAAGACATCCATTGAAGAACCACCCGTATTGGATTTGAAATAATTACCGAGCCACCTCAGGCACGCCTACTTGGGAGATTTTTCTACCTTGCCAATTATCATCTCAACATCACTTAATGAGGCGCAAGAGGAAAAGCTATTGAAAGTATTGCGAGAATTCAAAACTGCTATTGGGTGGCCGATAGCCGATATTAAGGGAATCAGTCCCTCATTTTGTATGCATAAAATTTTGTTTGAGGATGAAGCTAAACTAGTGGTGGAGCAATAACGTAGGTTAAATCTGATCATGAAAGAAGTGGTGAAGAAGGAAATCATCAAATGGCTCGATGTGGGTATCATTTACATACCTAATATCAGATAGTTCTTGGTTTAACCTAGTGCAATGTGTACCAAAGAATGAAGGTATGACAGTAGCGGCGAACGAGAATAACGAGCTGATTCTGACAAGAACAGTGACTGGATGGCGGGTTTGCATGAATTAATTACAGGAAATTGAACAAAGAAACTCGCAAGGATCATTTCCTCTACCTTTTATCGATCAAATGCTAGATAGATTAGTAGGGCACCAGTTTTATTGCTTGTTGGATGGTTATTCAGACTATAAATAGATTTTTATAGCACTCAAAGATCAGGAAAAGACTAGCTTTACCTGCCCATATGGAACATTCGCGTTTTGACGGATGCCTTCTGGGTTATGCAATACACCAACCACTTTCCAACGCTATATGATGGCAATATTCTCGGACATGATGGAACAAAGTGTGGAGGTATTTGTGGATGACTTCTCGGTATTCGGGGATAATTTTTATATTTGTTTGGCAAACTTAATATTAGTACTTCAGCGGTGCGCGAAAACTAATTTGGTCCTGAATTGGGAAAAATGCCATTTTATGGTAAAAGAAGGGATCATATTGGGACATCGAGTTTCAGCAGAAGGATTAGAGGTGGACTGAGCTCAAATTGAGATAATCAAGCATCTACCTCCTCCAACATCGATAAAAGGGATTTGCAGTTTTCTTGGTCACAAAGGGTTTTATCGACGGTTCATTAAGGATTTCTTGAAGATCACCAAGTTGTTGTGTGCCTTACTTGAAAAAGATGTGACGTACAAATTTGGCTCGGAGTGTCTAAAAGCATTTGAGTTGTTGAAAAGAAATCTTGTCACTGCACCGATCATCATTGCACCTGATTGGACTATCCCATTCGAACTCATGTATGATGCAAGCGATTACGCAGTAGGAGCAGTGTTGGTTCAAAGAAAGGACAAGGTGTTCAATGCAATTTACTATGCAAGTAAAACTCTAAATGATGCACAAGTGAACTACACAATGGTAGTCGTATTCACATATCACTCGGTTATTAAATATCTCATCTCAAAAAAAGACGCCAAACCACGGCTCATTCGTTTGGTCCTTCTACTGCAAGAATTTTATCTAGAGATTCGGGATAGGAAAGGGATTGAAAACCAAGTTGTCAATCACTTGTCACGATTGGAGAATGAACAACAAGGAACAAATAAAACCGTGATCAACGAATCTTTTTCAAATGAGCAACTATTTTCTGTGGCAACAGAACTCCTTAGTACGCGGATTATGTGAATTAAATTGTTAGCGGGATTGTGCCATATGAGCTTAGTTTTAAACAGAAAAAGAGGTTCTTGTTCGAGGTTAAACAGTACCAGTGGGATGATCCTTTCATCTTGAAATAGTGTGCCGATCAGATGATACGAATATGTGTGGCTGAACCAGAAATCAAAGGAATTCTTCAACATTGTCATTCTTCTTTGTATAGGGGACACTATAGGGGAGATAAGATAGCTGCAAAGGTACTTCAATCTGGCTTTTTTTTGCCAACACTTTTCAGAGATTCTCATGCATTCGTCAAAAGATGAGACATGTACCAAAGAGTGGGGAACATCACTAGTCACCATGAGATGTCACTTAACACAATGTTGGAGGTTGAATTATTTGATGTTTGGGGCATCAAATTCATGGGGCCGTTTCCATCATCCTTCAACAATAAATATATCCTAGGGGTTATGGATTACGTCTCCAAATGGGTGGAGGCAGTGGCATTACCTACTAATGATGTCAAGGTAGTTCTGAACTTCCTTCGAAAGAATATCTTTACAAGGTTTGGGACACCGAAAGAAATCATCAGTGACGAAGGGACACATTTCTATAACAAGTCTTTTTCGACTTTCTTGGCTAAATATGGAGTTCAGCATAGGGTTGTCATAGCTTACCATCCTCAAACTAACGGTCAAACTGAAATATCCAATAGAGAAGTCAAAAAGATTTTGGAAAAGATAGTGAATCCATCACGGAAGGATTGGGCAAGCAAGTAGGATGAAGCATTATGGGCATACTGCACCGCGTACAAAACCCATATTCATATGTCCCCTTATTGTTTGGTGTTCAAAAAAGCTTGTCATCTGCCTGTAGAATCGGAATACAAAGCACATTGGGTGATAAAGAAGCTAAATCTTGTTTTAGAAGCAGCTGGTGAAAAGAGGCTATTGCAATTGAATGAACTATAATAATTTTGCGTGAAAGCTTATGAGAACGCCAAGCTTTATAAGGAAAAGACCAAAAGATGGCACGAGAATTATCCAACAATCCTTTGAGTTGGGTCAATCAGTTCTACTATTCAATTCACGGCTCAAAATCTTCCAAGTTAAGGGTGATATGTGAAAATTTAACAAAGTAAGCAAGTTGTCATAAAATATTCGTTGTGTCAGGAAATATTCGTTTGGTCGGGAAATATTCTTTTTGTCGGAGAATGTTCATACGACGGCGCAATCATTGGTGGACCCCACAACAGAATAACTATCGGATATAGAAAGTGACAGAAATAACTTTTTTATAGAAATAACGGCAAAACTTTTATCGTTAAATTGCTGAAATACCCGGTGATAAAAGTACAGTAATACGCGTTGTTCAATAGTGGTATACGGTATTGCACAGTAGCACACGGTATTTCACAATATTTTTGATTATTGATGCTAACGTAAGAAGTCACTCAGTTTCATTAAATAATTGCCACAGTAGTTGCTTCATAGTATCTCATATTGTTGATTCAATTATTGTCACAGTATCATTTGCACAATATTTTATATTATTAAATAAATAATTGACACGCCTCAATTATTCATATTATTATTTGTATTATTAAAAATATCTATAAAGTTTTGTCGATGAAAGGGGTTAGGTTATTTAATTGCGCGTCAATAAGGAGAAATCCTTATCGGAAAGCCTCATCTTTCTTGGGAACGATCTGGTTGTCAATATTGTGAATTATAATATTAATGATGAATAACTATTGATAAAAATATTTCCATTGTATTGGGAATATTAATGTTAGTGGAAATCGACATTTATTTCGATAATAGTTGATTTCTGGATGTTAAATTGACCAAACGGGCAATTAATCGGATAAATGAGCAATTAATTACAATTAATTCACATGCAATGAACTATTGGTTCACATGCAAGTACTATTAGGGGAGGTTATGCAAGATTTATAATACTTGAAAGTCTAAATTAAAAATGGAGGCAAAGATGAAGGTATTAAGTATAATTAACCTTATAATTTGCCACATTTTCCTAGCCTATAAATACTCCATCCATTCATTATTTCCTACCAATTTTAAAGAGTAAAGTAATAATCACAAGCTATAGTGAGAGAAACTATAGAGAGAGAATAAGAGAGAAAAAAGAAGAGTATTCTGTTACTACACTATTGCAGTATCCAATCTCCTACTAAGGTAAGGGATATTATTTCTTTCTTATTTGTGACGCCCCCAAAATAGGTATACATCACCTATTCTGAGTTGCCAAATACATGGTACAGAATACAAATATAATCTTTAATATACAATAAGAGAGCTGTGAGTTTTAATACAAATACTGTCTTCTAGACAATATCCACTCTCAAAATAAGTCTTCATTACATTTATTGTCACACTATTTAACAGAATAATGAGGACTACTAATACTATCATCTGGTCCATCACTCCGCTTCCCGACTCGTCCCAGCCTATATTCTCATTTCACAGAGAAACAATGAAAGAAAGGGTGAGCTCAACTAGCCCAAGAAGAAATATTATGACTAAGATAATCTTTGAATAAATTATCATTAGCCTTCAACAATGTTAAACCGATAAAATATAACAAACATCAAGTTTAACTGCAGTGAACAAGCAATCCATTAAAAGAGTCAAGTAGAGAATAAAATCTACTATCTTCTATGATTTAAAAGGTTTTTCATCACTTTTATCACCGAGACTCGACAATAAATAATCCACATCATCGAATCACCCCTGCACTACGGCCAATGATATTCTTTAGTATCACGACCACAATTATCCATGCACTACGGGCCAAGAATATTTTTGTATTCATTAATGGTCATGATCATGCCAACAACTGTCCATCAATGTACTACGGGCCAATGAAGACTTTTACCACATCATTTGTAACATTACGGTCATGATTATACCAAATAATCCCTGGTCATAATCATACCAAGTCCATCTATGCACTATAGGCCACATATGACTTTCAACAAAATACAAACATGAGGATGATGACAATGATATAAGAATTCAATAAAACAAGTTCAAGAATTAATTTATCCAGGAAGCAATAACGTCCAAATTATCAACATGATACTGCTTTGTAGAGTAAAATTCATGAATGCTCGTAAGAATATTTTCATAAAAGATATTGGATGAAGCGCAAATATCAAGGATATTCCACTAATTTCATGGAGTATAGAAAGTCAAAACTTTAACCAACCGAGTATAATAAAGAATGGAATAACAAAAGAAATCACCATGCATGCAGATTTCAGATAAAGGCAAAGTTATTCCAATAGAATAATAATAACGGAACTAGGTCGTGAAATTACATCCAACAGGATGTTCCAACAGAATAATAAAGAATGGAATAACAATGAAATGACCATGCATGCGGTATTAGCGATAGTCGAGTTATTCCAACGTAATACTAAATAACGGAACCCGGTCGAAAGCGTAATATGCACCGACAAGATGTTCCAATGAGAATAATAAAGATGGAACCAGTCCCATAAAAAACGCATGCATGTGATATTCCGGCGCGAATAATAAATAATGGAACCAGTCCCGTAAACGCACGCAGACATGATATTCCGACAGAATAATAAAGAATGGAATATTAGAAGAATTTCACCAAGTATAGGATAGCTCGCGTATACAGGTTATTCCAACAAAATAATAAAGAATGGAATAACAGAAGTTCTCTTCATGAATACAAAAGAAATAATACTCCCTACCTTAAGAAGAAAAGAGTTTGGATATATGAGTAGTGAAGTAGCGAATACTTTTCTTCTTTCTCTCTATAGTTTATCTCTCAGTTTCAAAGAATTCGTAAGAAATAATGAAGGAATGAGCTTCTATTTATAGAAAAATGGATTGCATAAGAACTAACTCATGAACGGTCCAGATTGATTTACTTTAATCTGACGGTCCATATTTAAAGCAAAATCTTTTAAATAAAATATAATATATTCTATATATAATCTAATAAAATGAATAACTTTATAAAAGATTTTACTATGCAAACACTATATCGCAGTACTATCTGAAACACTATGCATAATAAAATATAATATATTCTAATTATTGTCTAATAAAATGAGATAACTTTATAAAAGTATTTTGTTTTATATAAAAAGCTTTTCTATTTTATTACATTAATAATACCAATAAAACAAAACCGAGTGACTTATCACATAAACATCAATAATCAATACTGGTAATGTTCTACTACGAACCACGCCAGACATCGTACTTTTACTACCGAAAGTAGTTCAACAAGATTAATGGTAAAACTTCCGCCGTTATTTCAATAAAATATTTTTGTCGTTTTCTCAATCCGACAATAATTTCGTTAATAGGTCCACCAATGATTGTGCCGTTGTACGAATATTTCCTGTTAAAACGAATATTCCCAGACCAATAGAATATTATATGACAACTTGCATACTTTGCAAAACTTATAAATATTACCCACAACTATAACATTATATCAAATTCATTCCATAATATTCAAAAATGATATTTATAGAAAATTTATTTTTTATTCAAAAAGTTGGGGTCTTACAACCTCCCCTTCTTATGAAATTTCGCCCTCGAAATTAGGGTACTTACCTGGTATGTCGAAGAGGTAAGGATACCTTGATTTCATTTCAGATTCTAACTCCCAAGTCTCATCAGAATAAACATGTGAATGATATTCCTATTTAATATATGATTTGATTATGATATATATGAATGAATATGCAAGTTTGCTTGCATTAAGAAAAGCAGTAATGTCCTTTGATAGATAATAGAAATATATGTACAAGGACTTAGAATGAATTGATCAAATATGTTAGGTTGATCCTACATAAGCAAAAAACGACTTTGTAAAGTCCTTAAAAGAAATGATGTACAAGGACTATAAATATAGAAAGATCAAGCTTGTTAGGTTGATCTTATGATGTAATAGATAGACTAGTCGATTGTCGAAACCTTTGCACAGTAAGTCGAGTAGTCCCGGTGTGAGTCAAGGTAAACTCGAGAGCTATCGAGGCAGAATAGGAGTATGCAAGATAGGAGATCTCGGAGTTCGTAGACTTCCAGGGGAAACGAAGAAGGATCGTAGTGTATCGAGTAGAGCTTCCTCGGGATCGTAGTGTGTTGAGGAAGTCATATTCGAATCGTGAGACAAATTTCGCGCCACGAGCCATGTAACCGGTCATCCGCCGGGCCAAGATGATATCGTAGACTACACTCAGAGTCGTAGAGTCTACTGATGCCAAAACCAAATCAAGGATCGTAGATCACACTCTTAGTTCGTAGAGTCTATTGATTATGTGCAGAGATCGTAGTCAAGCAAGATCAGATGAAGACAACAAGCAAGGCAGAAATCGTAGAGTGTCAATATCTGATCTCGGGATAGTAGTGTCTGCACCAGCTGAAGCTGAATCATAGAGTGCAGAACTACGACCTCAACAGAAGTGCTCACAATGCCAATGATGAATCGTAGAGCATAATACGGTTCTCAACATATGAGCACTCCCAGAATATCCAAAGGAACGAAGTCTCTGGTTCAGGCTGAAAGCTACATCTAAGGAAACCAGAGAGCACTCAACGAATGGCATGCAGGCTAACAGAAGATCTCAGCACCAACCCAATCAGCATCAAGATTGAGGTGTAAGACCATTCGTGATGAAGTCTTCCACAAGGAGATCCAAAGAAGACTTCAGAAGCTGACTAAGGAAAGTCAGCTAATGCAGTAGCTATCAAGTGAACAAGAGAGAACGATCTTGGAAGCAACCAAGATCGTAGTGTTTGCCAAACAAAGAAGGAACTGATGGAAGGTGAACCAAGATACTGGTCAGCCTCTGAATAGCAAGGCTAAAGTGATTAAGTGCGAAATCGGTTCATTGATGATAAGTGAGCGGGAGATCACAAGGAGAAAGCAAGCTAGGCGCCGCCACAAATCTGAAGTGTCTTGATATTCGAGAGGGGACGAGCAGCATGAATTAGGCCATCGGTCTCACGAGAATAGTCGAAAGCAAATGCGAAGTATTGAAGCACCGCACAATACAAGGAAGAGGTGTTCTACATTGAAGATCCAATCAACACTCTTCAAGATCGTAGTGTTAACTCTACGGTCGATGAACAACACTCAACAAGACACAAGACACTCCGATCAAGTCCTTGAAGGCGTGCATCGAATCGTGAAGTCCGAATAATCAAGATTGAAGCATTGGCAAAGGTTCAATCAAGGGTAATATTCGGACAAGTGCTTATTGAGAGCGTCGATGCATCAGACAACCTCGATCGACGAGAAATCGAAAAGAGGTAATAAAGTTTTGACACACTTTCCAGACATTAAAGTGATACATCCGACGGAGGTAGGTGAAACAATGAAATTTGGACGCGTCGAAAAAAGTATGCAAACCAGTGAAGTCCTGAAGGCTCACTCTACGATCCACCAAGAACACTCAGAAGTCAGATAAAGAAAGAAGTAGAAGTGTGAGTTCTACTATGTAGAAGTGAGAGTTCTACTACATGAAGAGTGTTCAGAACTGCCGAGAGAAAGAAGAACATTATGTCATCTTGGTGTCCATCATGGGAAGACGCTAAGTACAATAGAGAAGAGCCTACAGTCATCTTACCAAGTTCATCATGAGAAGGCATCAAGTAGCAGAAGAAAGATCACAAAAGCCATCTTGGTGTCAAGCATGAGAAAACTTCTAAGTACCTAATTGAAGAGCCTACAGTCAGCTTGGAAGCCTCTCATGTGCAGTCATCAAGTACCAAGAAGAATGATCTTCAAGGCAGTTCAACAAGGGGTCATCCGAAGTGGTTGAGTAACCAAAGAAGCTGAGCATCATGCAACACTCAGATGCACTTCAAGGATGATCAAGCCAAGCTGCTAAGTATAGAAGATGCTTAGAGCATGAAGACATCTTAGCAGCTCAACACCGACTCCAACAACAACAAACAATAACTCAACAAAGCCAGGGCCAGAAGGGTCTTTGTCCAAAGGGACTAAATGAAGCAGGGCCTGAGGGGTCCTTGTCCAGAGGGACTAAACAAAGCAGGGCCAGAAGGGTCCTTGTCCGGAGGGACTAAACGAAGTTCCAAGGTTGCTGGCGTTGAAGAGTTCTTAGTGAACTGAAGTCCCAAGGCTGCTGGCCTTGAAGGAATCTTAGTGATTCAGGGTGCTGCCCTTCCTTAGTGAAAATCCTGCTAGTTGAAAGCAGAAGAGTGGATTAGAAGCTTGAGTCTCTGAACCACTTAAAACCCCTTCTGTCTTTTACATTATGTCATTTACGTTATGTACTATAACTGCTATGTATGTTTTAACTGCTTACAACTAAACTTACTCTATGAATAATGAATGTATGATTATAAATATATCAATGAAGGGGATCTTTTACTTATTCCGCTGTGCTTGAAAAGATTCTTATGTTTGTCATATGCTAGTTATGAACAATATAATATAAACCAGAAAAGTATTTGAAATAAAAAAGGATCTATTCAACCCCCCCTTCTAGATCTATTGTGCCCTCTAGGAACTAACAATTTGTATCAAAGCAGGTTCTCATGCTATATTCAAAAGCTAATCGCTTTGAGTCTGATCCCAGGCACTAACATTGTTCTAAACTCAGTTTAGTAGTAAGTAACTTGTTATATGCAGATGAGCTCACATGTTGGAAATATTGTGTATAGGTAAAATGTGTATATACACCTGAAGCTGCTCAGATTGGTCCATGGTCTCTATTGGTACATCAACTAAACCAATCCTAGCCTACAGTCAATCTTGTAGTCCTAAGACCAGATGAGAGAATTAAGAGACATCAATGACAAAGAGTTGAGGACCCACCAGTCTGAAAAATGAAGAAGCCATACATGTTAAGAAATGCTTATCGAGAGAAGAAAGAAGATTTTCTCAAACTTATGTCTGGCCAACCAACAGCTGGGTGCAAACTCTATCATCTAAAGGATGTCAAAGATCTTAATGCTGAGATTCTCTTGGCCTATATCTTCAAGACCACTACTGATTGATTAAAGGCCAGCAAGAGCAATGAGCTGTCAAGAACAAAAGTAAAGCTAAACACATCAATGCCTAAACTAAGTATATCCATGATAAATGACTGTTTAGTAACTGACAGTAAAAAGGTACGGTTCCTCACTATTATAAATGCATACATCATAATTACATCTCCTTATGAACTATAACAGGATTCTGTCAAGAAGTCATAATCTACCTAAAAAGGTGAAGAGAGAAAGTAACCTGAGGATGGAAACTCAAATGAATATAAACTTTCTCTCCATCCAAGTTTTAGGTTGAAGATGACATCCTGAAGGAAATCTGAAATAGGCTATAAGAACATCACAGGCCTAATAAACTTTATGCGAAGTAATCGTTGCTGGTTGGTTAGTATGTATGTATAAGCCTATGTTCTAAGTGTTTGACAACTCACAGAGTATGATCAGTTCTACAAAAGGATGTGGCTGATCTGTAGAAACTGATAACCTCCATGGATCAACTAGATACTCATAAATTGTTGAGTTAATTTTTACTCTGAAAACTTAAACACTGTGAACAAAATCCAGTAAATGATGAAACCATCATAGATAGAGAGTGTGTTATTAAATGCCATATCCCATACACACTCACTATCATGCATCTCAAAATGTATTATCATAAGATAGTTGCATGCATGAGTATGTCTGTTGGTGATAAATATGATGATTATCCAAATAAGAGGAACAAGGGTTTAGAAAACTAACCTAGAAGGACCCATTTAACTATGGGTACCAAAAATAGAAACATATTTAAACCTGCAGGTACTTGGTTAGTTTGACCACACTAAGGATTGATGAAGCAGAAGACTTCAGTCAAGAAGACTCAACCAACAGAAGGCTAAGAACAATTCAGAGATGATTTTGATAGAGTTCCTATCTGTCCAAGCCTGTCCTTGAAGACCCTCTGAGCTAACCAGAATGGAGCTCACATGGCTGCTAATCTGTATACGGAAGCAAGCCATTTAGCCAAAGAAGGAAAGGGTCTTATGTGCTCAAAAGCCAGTCAAGAATGCTATATGGGAAGAATCCTCAAGGAAGTACACAACAGAAGATTATCGAGCATCATTCAAGAGGAACTTATTGCGAGAGCAGAACTTCACAAATACAGGACTGTCAATGGAGACTACGTTTGTAGTGCTGTCAAATGATCGTAGAGTGACCAATCCTAAAAATACTCATCTCTACGATATAAGGAAATCTAAGTAATGATGGAGATTTCGGTCAGAAGGAGATATGCAAGGCTGCCTTCAAATGAACCTGAAGAAGAGGGAATCACATCTATCTGGGAAGACAGCATCAACAATGGAGGAGCAGTGATCTGTTAAGGAACAACAACTCTGAGATATACTATGAAAAGTTATACCAGCTACAGAGTCCCAAAACTTTGTGGCTGATGAACCAAATGAAGATCCATAGTCGGTAGGAACGTCTCAAAACGCATCTTCTCGATAACCCTTCGACCACCCACCCATAATCGTGAAGTGCCTACGATCAAACATATGATTGTAGTGTAAGAAGCGAGGAGGACACCACGATTTCAAAGAATGCGATTTGTCTAAAAGTTTGGTAGAAGACCTCCCAATCAGAAGAGGTCGAAAGAGATGTCATTACAAATCACTGCTATAGCATTCCATTTGGAAAGCGCCTCAGGGACAAAACTGACCGTTAGCTCACTCTAAGAGGTTGGCCCTTCCTGAGCTACCTTGACCCAGAAGGAATGTTTGATCTAGTTCATCTCAAGGACCAAGTCAGTCAACGATCGTAGAGTCGAGTTTGAAGAGAACTAAATGATCACAGTGCAACCTCAATGATCGTAGTGCTACCTCAACGATCGTAGCACAACCTCAGCGATCGCAGAATACAACTCGACAATCGTAGTCTTACCAAAGGGTATTTCACTTCACAAGGAGCCTGAAGAATGAGACATCTGCTAAGCCATTCAAGTTGAGGAGATAAGTTCGAATACATCAGTGATTGAGCTATGCTGCATCAATGTAAGGATAGAAGTCAAAGCCATCCACTGCAGTATCTCTCAAAAGATGATCATTGAGTTATCAAAGGAAATTGTAGAGTCCATCGCTGACTTACCATGATACTCTACGAATCAAAAGGTCAACGGTCAAAGCCACGTCAATTAAACGTCTACTCTTTTAATAACTGAAAAGTTGTGGGGAGTTTAAGCTCATTACTAGGCAACGTGCAACCAATGGAAAGTTGACACATCACTAAGTATGCAGAGTTAGAAGGAACTGCCATAAAAATGATTTCAAATCTGCAGACAGTTACCAAAAAGATATCGAACCTTTCTCCCTCCCATTTTCAAAACCCTAGAAAGCTTTTCAAGAGCAAAATTAGTTAACCCTCCAGAGCCTTACCAAATCACAGACAGCCATCTCGCTTAAACCTCTCTAAATCAAACACCCACAGTCTTCGAACTACTCAAATGGAAAACTGTCAAGTTATCACCGGCATTCATTTTTCTACAAAATCGTTTGAGAAATCTGAAGAAGTTCGAGGACATACTTGAACTCGTGAAGAAAGTTGGGTTTTCAGAATGCCTTGAGGCAAGTACTCGTGTGTACATTGACCTAGTTAAAGAGTTCTACTCAAACGTCTCCATAAACTCGGAACTCTGTCTACCAGGTTAAAGGTCGACTTCTGAAGCTAAAATCTTCCGACCTAAATCAATGTCTAGGTTTTCCTAACCAAAATTTGAAGAACCTTGAAGATGTCAACACCGAACAAGCAAAGGAGTTGATGGGGTACCAAAGGAACCCTAGTTTCAAAGACATGAAGAAGAAGGAGTTTCACAGAAGAATATGAGTTCCTAGTCAAATTGTTGGAAAGTGCATCTTGTGGCAAAAACACCGCACACGTGATCTGATGATTGACCAACAGTTGAAGATAATGTCGACTATAGTTACGAAGAAACAAATTGACTTTGGAGCTATCTTGTTCGATCAAATCTCCAGTGGGTAGAGAAGGTTGAGAAGAAGAAATCCACCGAAAAGTCTCTCGACCAAAGTATTTCATGGAAGGATCTTTGAGTATTATCTTGAAGAAGAAACTAGGAGGGAAAATCAAGGATGATGAGGAGAAACATTGAATGTGCATAAAGTGATGTCTCCACAGCTTATTTGAGAACTGGAAGAAGAACCTAGGAGAAACAAAAGGTGACACCGGGAGCAAGCGCGATGAGAGCCTCTGCGAAAGAAGAAAGATAGTAGAGGCAGAGAGCTCTGAGTCTAATGACTCTGTACCAGCTGAAACTTCACCAGTCAAGAAGAAATCCAAAAGTGTGAAGAGAGCTGGCAGTGTAATGAAAGCCCATGCCCCACCAAGGAGAGTCTCCTCCCTGAACAAGGACAAAGAAGAAAAGGTCCTAAATCTTCTAAAAAAAACAAAGAGAAGAAGCGGCGGAGTTGCTTGAAGGGCGATCGACAAGAAGAAAACTAAGGTGGAAGAAAAACTAACCTTAGCTTCCCAAATCAGTACATCTGCTGAAGAAAGGGACGTAGAGTCCGTAGAAGAAAAGGAAACAGATGCCAAGGTCCAGTCCCCACAGTCAGCATCCAGCAATGAAAATGAAGCTGATGGGATGGAAGAAAGTACAACAATTGCTGATGAAGAAGAATGTGCAAGCCCAGTGGCTAATTCTCAGAGTAGTCACTCTGATGATAAAGAAGAAATCCAAGATGATCAAATTGCATCCCCAAATGCAACTGCCCATATGACCCAAGATGATAGGTCAAGTAATAATGTGTCTGAAGAAGAAGAACTTGCCCCCACCAATCCAGATTGCCACTTTACTGGATCAAGAGTTGATGAAATGACAGAAGAAGAGTCTGTTCATGCCAGTGCTGAACCTCAAAGAAGTCTGTCTGCTGAATCAGAGAAGTCTAAGTCTGAAAAAGAAGAAGAGTCTGACTCTCCCATACCTGAACCTCCAAAAAGAAGGAAAAGCTACAGACTGCAAGCCAAGTTTGCCTTCAAAAGAAGCAGTGGTCAATCAAATGCCATCATTGAATTGAGTGATGATGAGTCTATATCTCAGGGAGAAAATGCTGAAGAAGAAACCAGCAATGAAGAAGATGAATTTGAAGAAGATCTGGCTGAAGAAGGCTCTGAGAATGAAATGCAGCTAGAGGAATTCCTTGCTGAAAATAATAAAAAAAGTTCAGGCTCCGATAGAGAAGAGATTGAAGAAGATTCTGGTTCTGCACCTCAGGAAGCAGATGAACAAGAAGATTATCCAGTTCCCTCTCCTGCAAGAGTTAGAAGAAGTATCGTAGAGGAAGTGTCAAATGATCTAACAGATGCTTCACCAGAGAGATGGTTCTTCTAGTGGATGCCATGGCTAAAGGCCTTTACTGAAAAAGATGGAAGCTACTTCAGCTGGTGTTACAAGTAGTTTCCAAGCATGGAACTGGTGGCTCAGAACTTTCTAAGAGTAAAGAAGTTTGCCACCAAACTGATCAAAGGCCAGTCCCACTTCAAGGTCTATCGACAAGCTGGAAATCTCTATATCCCCAACAATCGTAGAGTGGATTCTGAAGGAAGAAGAGTCATGACCAAGGAGCTGATCGTAGAGTCTGTTCACTCTACCGCTGAGGATGTTCAAGCCCAAAACCAGAAGCCTTCTTATACTCAAGCACTACTATCAGACACTCCATCATCCTCCACAAGCAATTGGTACTCCACGATTGTTCAGATTATCCAAACCTTTGAAAATCTGTGCAAAGATGACGATCGTAGAGTCCAATGCATTGCTCAACTTGAAGCTGCCAACCAAAAGAATCAAACTACTTTGGAGCAGGAACTATTGAAGAGTTCTGATGATCTAAGCAAGAAAATATCTATGCTCATTGAAGAATCACAGAAGCAGACAGAAGCAGGAGATGATTTCTTCCAGCACAAGCTTTAAACTATCTTGGCTGATGTATCTCTCAAACTCCAAGAGAGAGATAACATCTATCAGAAGGCCACCCAAGATCAAAAGGCTGAAGCCCTACAAGTTCAGAAGCCAAATGAAGAACAAATCCAAGCCCTCTCTGACAAGATTGACGACCTGAAGCAGTCCTTCTTCTCGGTCTGACTTGAGCTAGGCCAAGAAGAACTAAAGTTGAAGTTGCTAACTCCTCTACACGATGGAAGCGACTTATGTCCAACATGGAGCGACTCTCTCAAATGATTGATGACAAAAGGGGAGAAAAGAGGCATAGAAGAAGAGGAGCAAGAGGCACTCAAGGAAGAGCGGAGGGTTAAGGGAGAAGAAATCAAAGAAGAAGAAAGCAGCTGCAGATAAAGAGTCATAATCTGAGGGGGAGCCAGAAGATGATGATAACAAGATTGCAAAGTCTGAGGGGGAGCCTGATCAGAAAGATGATGAAGGGGAGCCAAGCAAAGCCAGAAGGTCATCATCCCAGGGGGAGCAAGAGCAAGAAGAAGAAACAGATGAGTAGCTGATCAACAAGCATCCTGGAAACATACATGAAGCCAAGGAGGTACATCTCTAAACTGTTAGGTATGTTCTGGATCCAGGATGTAAAATGTCTGAATATATAAATTGTCATATCAATATAAATGACATTCATAATTATCTGTTTAGAAATAAAACTGCTCACTGTATATCTGATTCATTCATAACATGCATATGCACTTAGTGTTTTTGTCATAATCAAATAGGGGGAGATTGTCAGGAATAAACATGTGAATGATAATCCTGTTTAATATATGATTTGATTATGATATATATGAATGAATATGCAAGTTTGCTTGCATTAAGAAAAGCTGTAAAGTCCTTTGATAGATAATAGAAATATATGTACAAGGACTTAGAATGAATTGATCAAATATGTTAGGTTGATCCTACATAAGCAAAACAGCTTTGTAAAGTCCTTAAAAAGAAATGATGTACAAGGACTATAAATATAGAAAGATCAAGCTTGTTAGGTTGATCTTATGATGTAATAGATAGGCTAGTCTGATCGTCGAACACTGCACCAAAAGTCGTAGTCTGCCGGTGAGTCAAGGTAAACTCGAGAGCTATCGAGGCGAATAGGAGTATCTGAGATAGTAGATCTCGGAGTTAAGTAGACGCGCCGGGAAAGCGAAGAAGGATCGTAGTGTATCGAGTAGAGCTTCCTCGGGATCGTAGTGTCTTTGAGGAAATCATGTTTAGAATCGTGAGGCGACACGCCTCTGGTAGCCGACCAGGTCATCTAAAAGCGAAGACAGAATCGTAGACTACACTCGAGTCGTAAAAGTCTCATCGATGCCAAAGCCAAGTCGAGGATCGTAGATCACACTCACGAGTTCAGTAGAGTCTATTGATTACATGCGAGAGATCGTAATCAAGCAAGATCGAACGAAGATAACAAGTAAAGGCGAGAAATCGTAGAGTGTCAAGATCGATCTCGGGATCGTGAGTGTCTGCACCAGTAGAAGTCGAATCGTGAGAGTCGCGAACTACGACCTCAACGAAGTGCTCCTGATGCCAAGGATGAATTGTAGAGCATAATCACGGTTCTCAACATATGAGCACTCCCGAGAATATCCAAAGGAACGAAGTCTACGGTTCGGTTTGAAAAGCTACATCTAAGGAAACCGAGAGCACTCAACGAATGGCATGCGAGGCTAACGAAGATCTCAAGGCACCAACCCAATCGACATCAAGATTGAGGTGTAAGACCATTCGTGATGAAGTCTTCCACAAGGAGATCGAAAGAAGACTTGGTAGTCGACTAAGGAAAGTCAGCTAATGCAGTAGCTATCAAGTGAACAAGAGAGAACGATCTTGGAAGCAACCAAGATCGTAGTGTTTGCCAAACAAAGAAGGAACTGATGGAAGGTGAACCGAGATACTGGTCAGCCTCTGAATAGCAAGGCTAAAGTGATTAAGTGCAGGGTCAGTTCATTGATGATAAGTGAACGGGAGATCACAAGGAGAAAGCAAGCTGGATGCGCCACAAATCTGAAGTGTCTTGATATTCAGAAGGGGACTAGAGCAAGGAATTAGGCCATCAATCTCTGAGAACAGTCGAAGCAAACAAAAGTATTGAAGCACTGCACAATACAAGGAAGAGGTGTTCTACATTGAAGATCCAATCAACACTCTTCAAGATCATAGTGTTAACTCTACCAGTCAATGAGTAACACTCAACAAGACACTACGATCAAGTCCTTGAAGACGTGCATCAGAATCGTAGAGTCCGAATAACTGAAGACTGAAGCATTGGCAAAGGTTCAATCTGAAGGGTAATATTCGGACAAGTGCTTATTGAGAGCATCGATGCAATAGGACAACCTCTGATCGAGAAATCAGAAAGATGTAATAAAGTCTTCGACCTGCCCAAGACATTAAAGTGATACATCTTACAGGGTATGTAAGACCCCAACTTATTATTAATGAAATTTAATTTTCTCTATTTATTATTTTGAAATAGTAAGGGTTGATTTGATTAATGTGGATAGTTATGGGTAAAATACGCAAATATTTCAAAATAAGCAAGTGGTTATAAAATATTCATTGTTGTTAGGGAATATTCGTTTGGTGAGGAATATTCTTCTTTGTCGGGAATATTAAATGCACTGACACGATCTTTTGTGGGCCCATAACGAAAAAGCGATTGGATGAAGAAAAAATGACAAATATAAGTTGTTTAAAAATAACGGTGTAGTTATTCTGATTAATCTTGTTTAAAATACTAAATGGTTTAAAACACGAAGAGCACACGGTATTGCACCAATTATTGATTCTTACGTGAAAGACACTACTCGATAATGGTTAAAGTAATTCTTTATTCGATATTTTATTGATTTAATAATTCTTTGCGTTGATATTTTATATTCTTTGTTGTTTCAATAATTGTCATTACGGATTTTTCATTATCGAAGCAATAATTCATATTATCTGAATAATATTATTAGATAACATTATTGGCAATGTCTAGAAAGTTACATCTAAGGAGAGGTTTGGTCACCTAATTGCGTGCGATGAGGAGAAATTCTTATTGGAAAGCCCCTCTTTCCTGGGAAACTATGCAGTTGCAAATCTTTGTGATTACATAATATTATTTGTGAATAATTAATTATTGATTTATATAATGAGAAAATATTGATTTTATGTGGATATAGATGGAGAAAATATTTAATGTGACAATTGTTGAAAATTAATATTTTATCTTTTTACGATAAAATAATTCATTTAAATATATTATTTTAATAATATAATAATGGTGATATTTTACAACGAATGTGGGATATATGAGTATCTGAGGAGGAAGAGTATTTTTTGTTGCAATAAATGTTTAAAACATATTAAACATGTCGGTGGGACCCCATTTATTATTGAAATTTGATTATAGCACAGAAAATCGTCCGTTTGTTGATTTTGGTGAATTTTTGTTTGGAATTTGAAAAAACTTTCTTCTGCAAAGTTGTAGAGAATTGAATTTCCTATAAAAACATCTGAGATTCGAATTTTCTGACAAAAGGGCTATTTATTGTGAATTATTGAAGTTCTGAAGCTCCGAAATAATTGATTTTTGGAAGTTTAAATTTTTTAAAATTAGAAAAACGTTTTTTTGTTGTTAGTCTTGTGTAGTGGGCTGGTTGGTGGCTGATGTTGGGCAAATTAAGTATGCGTTGGAAAAATATATATATATATATATATTTTAATTTATTAAATTTTCTACTTTGGTGTTCTAAGCATTTTCCTATAAATAGGGTGGTTAGGTTAGAATTAAAAATTACACCAGAAACTGAAGTTTTCTCTCTCTATATTATCGAGCGTATTCTTATGAGTATTTTGAGTATACTTTGAGTATTGCTATACGGTGTAAGTTCAAGTTATAGCCTATATTCAGTATTCCAGTTAGAAGTACTGTCTTTCCGAGGTAAGGGATATTATTTTTTTAAAATGATATTATTTATTCTAATATCATTATGCCGAAGTATTGATCTGAACTTTTTAATCAAATTTGGAACTTTTAGTGTCGGGGTTACTATTCACGTATACGACACTATTCACGTATACAGTACTATTCACGAATACAGCACTATTCATCGAAAAATGAAAATTTTTCTTTTCGTCCAAAATATCTATTCTGGATACTAGTTTTGATTGTATCCATGTTTTGATCATTCTTGAATTTTACACCACTATGATTATTTTTGGAGGTATTTTTGGACAAGGATAAAACAAAGTAAATCCTTAATCCTTGTCATTTTGTTTTACTGGATTCGTTTCTTTAAAAATATTTTTCATCATCCTCAGTCTTAAATGATGATATTATTGAATATCTTTGGCCTGTAGTACAAAGATGAATGATTTCTGATGAATATCTTTGGCCCGTAGTGCAAAGATGAACAGGTGTTTAAATGAACATGACCAACTGGTGAATATCTTTGGCCTCTAGTGCAAAGATGAATATTTGATTCGGATATATATTGATTGATATTACGGGGATAAAAGATGAGGCGATGAACTTTTAAATTGCATACGTAAGATAGTAGTTTGCATTCTCTACTTAACTCTTCTAATGAATTATTATTTCATTGCGAATATTGATTTAAAAACTTATTGTCTATTGTATTCTATTAGATTTTTCCTGTTGAAGACTAACGATAATTTGTTGTATATTATCTTAGTCATAATATTCTTTCTTGGTTTAGTTGAGCTCACCCTTTTCCTTGTTGTTCCATTTTTCTTCTCAGGAGGCGAGAATGTAGCGAGTACTAGTTGGGGTATGGAATGAAGGTTCTAGAGAGAGTTGTTTAGTAGTCCTCACCATTTTTGTAAAATAATGTATCAATAATTATGATGGGGATTTATTTGCGCGTGGATATTGTCTAGATGGCAATATCTGTATTTAAACTCACAGTTTATATGTTGTAATAATAAAATTGTAGTTGTTTCTGTACCATGTATTGACAACTCAGAATGGGTGATGTATACCTATTTTGGGGGCGTCACAGTTGGTATTAGAGCTTAGGGATATGATCTCTGGTGGAGATCGAGGAATAGAACTAGGAGTGGAGAGACGAGTAAATCCTTCGCTAGTGTGTCCTACCTAAGCTTATTTTTTAGTTGGTCAGTATATAGGGATATTATGTGATATATTGATTTCCTTAATTAACCTTTGTTTTATGACAGTATTTGAGAATGTCGACTTAGAATATTAACAATGGAAATGAGACCGTGGAGACGCCTGTACTCACCAACGAGGAGAACGCGTGCAACAGTGTGGCAATGTTCCTCCCATGAACAACACCAGAGCGAGATGATGAACGAGGGAATGTTTAGAAGCTTTTTGCAGTTCATGCAAAATCAGACGAGGGAGACTCGTGTTCAAAATACAGGAGGAAATGATAGCAATTCACGAGTTGTCACAACCAAGCAGTTCAAAGAATTGGGACCACCGAGATTTAAGGGAAAGCCAGATCCGATCATGGCGGAAACATGGGTCAAGCAAATTACCAAGATATTCGATGTCTTGGGATGCACGGAGGAACAGAAGGTTCCATTTGCCACCTTTATGTTCCGTGGCGAGGCAAACTACTGGTGGGAGTCTGTGAAGCGTACCCATCTAGCCGCACTCAGCATGTCTTGGGAGACGTTTCAGAAACTATTTAATGACAAATACTTTCCTGAAAGTGTTCGTCATATGAAGGAAGTGGAGTTCATCAGATTAGAACAAAACAACATGACGGTGTCTCAAAGATGCGAGGCAAAGTTTGCGAGTTATCCGAGTTTTGCACCTCATTTGGTGGAGAATGAGGAACGTATGGCGCGATGTTTCTTAGAGGTTTGAAACCCGACATACGTCGATATCTCATTTCTCATAAATTTTCTCTCTATTCGGATGTTGTAAGCAGGCTCAATTATTAGAAAGCGAGATAACGAGTCACGGTCAACCGAGGGACCACAATCGAGGATCATCTGGGAGATAGCGATCATCAAAACAACGATAACCACGGAGAAAGAAAAAGACGGACAAAATGGTAACCACTCTGGTGGTAATCATAGCCATGAAAATAGAAGACGCGAGTCGGGAGGAGATTTTAAAAGAGGAGATTTAACAACGACCATGTGAAGACAGCGGTCTTGGCGTAAGCCCGGGTTCTAAGGAGGAGAACGACCACCGGTCATATGCTATAAATGCGGGAAAGAGGGACATATCAGTCCAAACTGCCCACAACAGTTCAAGGTATGCTATAATTATGGAAATGAAGGACATATCGCTCGAGATTGTATGGTAGCGAACCTAGTTCAGCGGGGACGGTGACTCAAAAGATTATCCCAGAAAAGTCAAAGTCAACGGTTCTGGAAAGAACGTTTGTTGTGGTATTGGTCAAAATGCGAGGAACCCAAACGAGGTGATCACGGGTAAGCTATTTATAAATTCTTGCGAAGTTTATACCTTACTTGATCTGGGGTGCTACCCATTCATTTATCTCTCCTGCTTGTGCTCAACGTTTAAACTTGACTCGGGAGAAATTAGACTTTGACCTATCTGTGGAAACTCCGTTAGGAGAAACTTTCATCACATCCACTGTTTATAAATCTTGTTTGATTCAAGTTGGCACCATCACCTTACCTGTTGACCTTATCTCTTTAAAGATACTTGCTTTTAATATGATTTTAGGGATTGATTGGTTAACTACTCATCATGCCCAAATTGATTGTTTTCGTAAGGTTGTTAGTTTTCATATTCCTAACCAACCTATTGTACGAATTCAAGCAACTAAACCATTAAAATCAATCATTGTCATATCTAATCATAAAGCTATTCGTTTATTGAAAAACGGATGTCAATCTTTCTTAGCCCATGTTATGGATTTGAATAAAGACACGTCAAATTTGAATAATATTCCATTGTTGTTATTGACTTTCGACGTATTTCTGAAAGAACTTCCTTGCTACCCCGAACGTAAAGTTGAATTCTTTATTGATCTTGAACACAGTACAAAGCCCATTTCTAAAACCCCATATCGAATGGCTCTATTGAACTTCAGAGTTAAAGGTCCAACTACAAGAATTGTTGGACATCGGTTTCATTCGTCCTAAGTACATCTCCTTGGGGTGCTCTGTTTTATTAAGTAAAGAAGAAAGACGGGGAGTATGCGACTTTAATATTGACTATCGGAATTGAACCATGTCACCATCAAGAATAGGTATCCTCTACCTCGTATTGATGACTTGTTTGACCCGATTGCTGAAGGGCACAATTTTTTCAAAGATCGATCTTAGCTTACGGATATCATCAATGAAGATTAGAATCGAGGATATTCCAAAGACGCCTTTAGAACTTTCGATGACGGGCATTATGAATTCTTAGTCATGTCTTTGGATTGACTAATGCTCCTGCGACTTTCATGGATATGATGAATCGAGTATTCAAGGAATATTTGGATCAATTCGTTGTTGTCTTTATTGATGACATCCTCATATATTCCAAAAGCCGTGAAGATCATGAGCACCATTTGAAGTCGGGTACTTCAAAGGCTTCGTGAAAACCAACTATATGCCAAATTGAAGAAATGCGAGTTACGGCTTGAGGAAGTAGCATTCCTTGGGCACATGGTGTGGAAACATGGAGTATCTGCTGATTCGTGAAGATTGAAGCAATACAAAGTTGGGAGCAACCAAGTCGGTGGTCAAGTCACGTAGCTTTTGGGCTTAGTTGGTTATTATCGGAGATTCGTGGAAGGGTTTTCTTGAATCGCTACTCCATTATCCCAAATAACTTCGGAAGGATACAAAATTCAGTATGGAGCGAGGAATGCGAGAAGAGTTTCCAAGAGCTCAAGAGGAGACTCATTTCTAAGACTGTTTCTAACAATACCATCCGATGCGGATGGATTTGTTATCTCAAATGATGCTTGAGCAAAGGGTTAGGATGTGTTCTCATGCAATGTGGGAAAGTCATAGCCTATGCCTCACGACAACTTAAAGAGTATGAGAGGAATTATCCTACTCATGATCTAGAGTTAGCGGCCGATCGTTCTACTAAAGATATGGAGGCACTATCTATATGGGGAGAAAGTGGAGATATATTCAGACCATAAAAGCCTCAAATATTTCTTCACGCAAAAGGAACTCAACATGCGGCAACAACATTGGCTTGAGTTGTTGAAAGATTACGACCACACTATTCAATACCATCCTGGAAAAGCGAACGTGGTAGCTGACGCGTTGAGTAGAAGATCATATGCAGGAATGAGTGCGATGATGTCAAGTATACGTATAAAACCAACTTTAATAGGAAAAGTTAAGGTTGCTCAAGCCACCGACCCGGAGCTGATGCGTATGAAGAAGAAATTACAAGAAGGTGCTATTCCAGAAGCGAGAATTGATGAAGAAAGAATACTTCGAGTCCACTCCAGACTTTGTGTCCCTAACGACTCTGATTTGAAGTACAAGATTATGATGGAGGCACACAATACACCATTTGCAATCCATCCTGGAAGTACCAAAATGTATCGTGATCTTCGACATACATTTTGGTGGAACAATATGAAGAAAGAGATTGCAAAGTTTATCTCGATGTGTTTAACTTGTCAACGTGTAAAGGTGGAGCATCTAGTACCTAAGGGTCCGTTGTAACCACTTGAGATTCCGAAATGGAAGTGGGAACACATTACCATGAATTTCGTTACGGGTCTTCCTACGGTTTCTCAAGGCATCAATGCTATTTGGGTTATTGTTGATAGATTAACCAAATCTGCTCATTTCTTGCCGATACGGGAGACTTATTCCCTTGAACGTCTTGCTAGTATGTACGTGAATGAGATTGTGAGGTTGCATGGCATGCCTGTATCCATAGTTTCGGATCGTGACCCAAGATTCACTTCAAGATTTTGGGTTAGCTTGCAAAAAGCTATGGGCATGGATTTGCGATTTAGTTCGGCATACCATCCTCAAATGGACGGACAATCAGAGAGGACTATTCAAACTCTTGAAGATCTATTAAGACTCTGTGTCCTAGACTTCAAGGTCAGTTGGGATAAGTATTTACCATTGGTGGAATTCTCCTACAACAACGAGTTATCGAGCAAGTATAGGTGTGGCTCCATTTGAAGCATTATATGGACGAAAAGTGTCGCTCTCCAATATGTTGGGATGAGGTGGGTGAAGCAACATTGTTGGGACCCGAGTTAGTGCGTATGACTACCGAAAAAGATCCAAATGATTCGACAAACGATACAAATGGCACAAGATCGACAAAAGAGTTATGCGGATCTTCATCGAAAGGACGTGGAATTTAGTATAGGGGATCAAATATTGTTGAAGTTGCTCCATGGAAGGGAGTTACAAGATTTGGGAAGAGAGGAAAGCTCAATCCACGATTTATTGGTCCATTTCAAATTCTTGACCGAGTAGGAAATGCCTATAGACTCGCGTTACCTCCGAGTATGTCTCGTGTTCATAATGTGTTTCACATATCCGAACTTAAGTAAATATGTGAAAGACACGAACCACGTTATAGAATTAGAACCGGACGAGATAGTAGAAGACTTAACGTATGAGGAGGTACCATCAAGATCTTGGATAGGGAGGAGCATGTCCTCTGTGCCAAGAAAGGTCATACCACAAGTTAAAGTTTTGTGGAGGAATCATGCTATAGAGGAAATGACCTGGGAATTGGAAACGGAAATGAAAGCGAGGTATCCTCACCTTTTAGAAACACTAGGTATGTACGTCAATTTTGAGGACGAAATTTCATAAGGAGGGGAGGTTGTAAGACCCCAACTTATTATTAATGAAATTTAATTTTCTCTATTTATTATTTTGAAATAGTAAGGGTTGATTTGATTAATGTGGATAGTTATGGGTAAAATCATGCAAATATTTCAAAATAAGCAAGTGGTTATAAAATATTCATTGTTGTGGGGAATATTCGTTTGGTCGTGGAATATTCTTGTTTCTGCCGGGAATATTAAATGCGACCAGCGCGATCTTTTGTGGGCCCATATGTAAAGCGATTGGATGAAAAAAACAACAAATATAAGTTGTTTAAAAATAACGGTGTAGTTATTCTACAGTTATCTTTGTTAAAATACTAAATGGTTAAAACACGTTAGCACCAGTATTGCACCAATTATTGATTCTTACGTAAAAAGGCACTACTCAATAATGGTTACGATAATTCTTTATTCAAGTATTTTATTGATTTAATAATTCTTTGCGTTGATATTTTATATTCTTGTTGTTTGATAATTGTCATTACACGGTATTTTCATTATCGAAGCAATAATTCATATGATCTGAATAATATTATTAGATAACATTATTGGAAATGTCTATAAAAAGTTACATCAAGGAGAGGTTTGGTCACCTAATTGCGGCCATGATGAAGGAGAAATTCTTATTGAAAGCCCCTCTTTCCCAGGAGCGGCACAGTTGCCAATCTTGTGATTCTAATAATATTATTTATGAATAATTAATTATTGATTTATATAATGAGGAAAATATTGATTTTATGTGGATATAGATGGAGAAAATTTTGAATGTGACAATTGTTGAAAATTAATATTTTATCTTTTTCCGATAAAATAATTCATTTAAATATATTATTTTAATAATATAATAATGGTGATATTTTTACAACGAATGTGGGATATATGAGTATCTGAGGAGGAAGAGTATTTTTGTTGCAATAAATGTTTAAAACATGTTAAATATGTCGGTGGACCCCATTTATTGACTGGAATTTGATTATAGCTTGTAAAATCGCTCGTTTGTGGATTTTGGTCAATTTCTGTTTGGAATTTGGAAAAACTTTCTCCTGCAAAGTTGTAGAGAATTGAATTTCCTATAAAAACTTGAGAGATTCGAATTTTCTGATAAAAAGGGCTATTTATTGTGAATTATTGAAGTTCTGAAGCTCCGAAATAATTGATTTTTGGAAGTTTAAATTTTTTTTAAATTAGAAAAACGTTTTTTTGTTGTTAGTCTTGTGTAGTGGGCTAGTTGGTGGCTGATGTTGGTCAAATTAAGTGTGCGTTGGAAATATATATATATATATATATATTATTAATTTATTAAATTTTCTACTTTGGTGTTCTAAGCATTTTCCTATAAATAGGGTGCTTAGGTTTAGAATTGAAAATCACACCGAAATTGAAGTTTTCTCTCTCTATATTATCGGCGTATTCTTGTGAGTATTTTGAGTATACTTTGAGTATTGCTATACGGTCTGCAAGTTCAAGTTATAGCTTTATATCCGATATTCCGCTTAAATCTTGCCTTTCAGAGGTAAGGGATATTATTTTTTAAAATGATATTATTTATTCTAATATCGTTATGTTAGAAGTATTGATATGAACTTTTTAATCAAATTTGGAACTTTTAGTGTATGGAGTTACTATTCACATATACTGCAAGACTATTCACGATATCTGATCTTTATTCACGAATCTGGACTATTCATCGAAAATGAAAATTTTTCTTTTCGTCCAAAATATCTATTACGGATACTAGTTTTGATTGTATCCATGTTTTGATCATTCTTGAATTTTACACCACTATGATTATTTTTGGAGGTATTTTTGGACATGGATAAAACAAAGTAAATCCTTAATCCTTGTCATTTTGTTTTACTGGATTCGTTTCTTTAAAAATATTTTTCATCATCCTCGGTCTTAAATGATGATATTATTGAATATCTTTGGCTGTAGTGCAAAGATGAATGATTTCGATGAATATCTTTGGCCGTAGTGCAAAGATGAGCAGTGTTTAGATGAACATGACTAATGATGAATATCTTTGGCTTTGAGAGTGCAAAGATGAATATTTGATTCTAGATATATATTGATTGATATTACAGGGGATAAAGATGAGCGATGAACTTTTAAATTCATACATAGAAGATAGTAGTTTGCATTCTCTACTTAACTCTTCTAATGAATTATTATTTCTAACTGCGAATATTGATTTAAAAACTTGTTGTCTATTGTATTTTATTAGATTTTTCCTGTTGAAGACTAACGATAATTTGTTGTATATTATCTTAGTCATAATATTCTTCTTTGGGCTAGTTGAGCTCACCCTTTTCCTTGTTGTTCCATTTTCTTCTCGGGAGGCGAGAATGTAGCGAGTACTTAGTCGTGGTATGGAATGAAGGTTCTAGAGAGAGTTGTTTAGTAGTCCTCACCATTTTTGTAAAATAATGTATCAATAATTATGATGGGGATTTATTTGCGTGTGGATATTGTCTGCAGATGGCAATATCTCGTATTTAAACTCACGCAGTTTATATGTTGTAATAATAAAGTTGTAGTTGTTTACATACCATGTATTGACAACTCGAATGGGTGATGTATACCTATTTTGGGGCGTTACTGAGGTAGTTGAAACGATGAGAGCTATGAATCGTCGAAAAAAGTATGACAAGTCACATCAAGCGCCTCACCTCAAGCAACTCGAGATCTGTGAAGATATTTGAATAGCCTTCAACGGCTACTTTCCAACGGAAGGATTGGGAAGGAGTATAAATGAGAAAGAGCTTCAAAGATCAAAGGTTGCTGGAGTTGCCGATTTTGGAGAGAAGGTGGACTGATCTAAACCATGTGAAACAGTGAGTCTAAAGGCTCACTCTACGATCCACCAAGAACACTCAGAAGTCAGATAAAGAAAGAAGTAGAAGTGTGAGTTCTACTATGTAGAAGTGAGAGTTCTACTATATGAAGAGTGTTCAGAACTGCCGAGAGAAAGAAGAGCATTATGTCATCTTGGTGTCCATCATGGGAAGACGCTAAGTACAATAGAGAAGAGCCTACAGTCATCTTAGCAAGTCCATCATGAGAAGGCATCAAGTAGCAGAAGGAAGATCACAAAAGACATCTTAGTGTCAAGCATGAGAAAGCTTCTAAGTACCTAATAGAAGAGCCTACAGTCAGCTTGGAAGCCTCTCATGTGCAGTAATCAAGTACCAAGAAGAATGATCTTCAAGGCAGTTTAACAAGGGGTCATCCGAAGTAGTTGAGTAACCAAAGAAGCTGAGCATCATCCAACACTCAGCTGCACTTCAAGGATGATCAAGCCAAGCTGCTAAGTATAGAAGATGTTCAGAGTATGAAGACATCTTAGCAGCTCAACACCGACTCCAACAACAACAAACAACAACTCAACAAAGCCAGGGCCAGAAGGGTCCTTGTCCGAAGGGACTAAATGAAGTAGGGCCTGAGGGGTCCTTGTCCAGAGGGACTAAACAAAGCAGGGCCAGAAGGGTCCTTGTCCGGAGGGACTAAATGAAGTTCCAAGGCTGCTGGCCTTGAAGAGTTCTTAGTGAACTAAAGTCCCAAGGCTTTGGCCTCAAGGAATCTTAGTGATTCAGGGTGCTGCCCTTCCTTAGTGGAAATCCTGCTAGTTGAAAGCAGAAGAGTGGATTAGGAGTTTGAGTCTCTGAACCACTTAAAACCCCTTGTGTCTTTTATATTATATCATTTACATTATGTACTATAACTGCTCTGTATGTTTTAACTGCTTACAACTAAACTTACTCTATGAACAATGAATGTATGATTATGAATATATCAATAAAGGGGATCTTTTACTTATTCCGCTGTGCTTGAAAAGATTCTTATGTTTGTCATATGCTAATTATGAACAATATAATATAAACTAGAAAATTATTTGAAATAAAAAGGATCTATTCAACCCCCCCTTCTAGATCTATTGTGCCCTTTGGGAACTAACAAAGTCATTTCCTCAACATCGTGGTTTCTCCACAAAACTTTAACTTGAGGTATAACCTTGGAGCGTAGAATATGTTCATTCTTATCCAAGATTTGAATAGGAACCTCTTCATACGTCAAATCTTTCGCTATTTCGTCCGGTTCTAACTCAATAATGTGGTTCGGGTCTTCCACATATTTACGTAACATGGATATGTGAAAAACGTTATGAACACGAGACATACTTGGCGGTAAAGCGAGTCTATAGGCCACGCCCTACTCGATCGAGGATTAAAAATGGGCCGATGAATCGAGGATTGAGCTTTCCTCTCTTTCCGAATCTCGTAACTCCTTTCCATGGAGCAACACGTAACAACACATGATCTCGTATATCGAATTCCACATCCTTTCGATGAAGATCAGCATAACTCTTTTGTCGATCTTGTGAGGTTTTTATACGTTGCCGGATCGTTTTAATCTTTTCTGTAGTCATACGTACCAACTCCGGTCCCAACAACGTTGCATCACCCACCTCATCCCAGCATACTGGAGAACGACACTTTCTTCCATACAACGCTTTGAATGGAGCCCTGCCAATACTTGCTTGATAACTTTTGTTGTAGGAAAACTCCACCAATGGTAAGAACTTGTCCCAACTTCCCTTGAAGTCAAGGAAACAGAGTCTTAATAGATCTTCAAGAGTTTGAATCATCCTCTCCGACTGCCCGTCCATCTGAGGATGATATGTCGAACTAAATCGTAAATATGTGCCCATAGCTTTTTGCAAACTAACCCAAAATCTTGAAGTGAATCTTGGGTCTCGATCAGAAACTATGGATACTGGCATACCATGCAATCTTACAACCTCGTTTATGTACATACGAGCAAGACGTTCAAGTGTATAAGTTTCTTTTATCGGTAAGAAATGAGCAGACTTGGTCAATCTATCAACAATGACCCAAATCGCATCTATGCCTTGAGAAACTTTGGGAAGACCGGTAACAAAATCCATGGTAATGTGCTCCCACTTCCATTCTAGAATTTCAAGTGGTTGCAATGGATCTTTTGGTACTTGATGCTCCACCTTGACTCGTTGACACGTTAAACACCTTGAGATAAACAGCGCTATCTCTCTCTTCATATTGCCCCACCAAAATATATGTCGAAGATCATGATACATTTTGGTACTCCTAGGATAGATTGTAAACGGTGTGTTGTGCGCCTCCATCGTGATTTTATACTTTAAATCAGGGTCGTTAGGAACACAAAGTCTGGAGTTGACTTGAAGTATTCCTTCTTCATCGATTCTTGCTTCCGGCATAACACCTTCTTGCACTTTCTTCCTCATACGCATCAGCTCCAGGTCTGTAGCTTGAGCAGCTTTAACTTTATCAATTAAAGTTGGTTCTACTCGTGTGTTCGCCATCATCACATGGGTCCCTGGAGTCTTTAACTCTATTTCCATCCTTTGCAAGTCACACAAAATGGGCCTTTGCGTTGTCAATATTGCACTTTCCATTCAGCGTATGATCTTCTACTCAATCGTCGGCTACCACATTCGCTTTTCGGGATGGTATGATCATAATCTTTCAATGATTCAAGCCAACGTCGTTGTCGCATGTTGAATTCCTTTTGAGTGAAGAAATATTTGAGGCTTTTATGATCTGTAAAGATCTCCACTTTCTCCCCATACAAGTAATGCCTCCAAATCTTTAGTGCGAAGACAACAGCTGCCAACTCTAGATCATGAGTAGGATAATTCCTTTCATATTCTTTGAGTTGTCGTGGCATAGTCTATGACTTTCCCATGTTGCATGAGAACACATCCTAACCCTTTGCCCGAAGCATCATTGTAGATGACAAATCCCTCCGAACTAGATGGTATTATCAGAACAGGTGCTGAAATGAGTCTCCTCTTGAGTTCTTGAAAACCCTTCTCACATTTCTCGCTCCAACCGAACTTTGTATCTTTCCGAGTCAGCTGAGTTAGTGGAGTAGCGATTCGAGAAAACCCTTCTATGAATCTATAATAATAACCAGCTAAGCCGAGAAAGCTACGTACTCCGGTCACTGATTTAGGTTGCTCCCAGCTTTGAATAGCTTCAATCTTTGCTGGGTCAACAGATATTCCATGACTTGATACCACATGCCCAAGGAATGTTACTTCCTCAAGCCAGAACTTGCATTTCTTCAACTTGGCATAAAGCTTGTATTCACGAAGCTTTTGGAGTATCAGCCTCAAGTGTCATCATATCCATGAAGGCAGCAGGAGCATTAGTCAATTCAAAGGACATGACTAGGAATTCATAATGCCCGTACCGAGTTCTGAAAGCTCTCTTTGGAATGTCATCGGTTCTAATCTTCAATTGGTTATATCCGGAACGAAGATCAATCTTTGAAAAGAATTTGGCTCCTTGCAACTGTTAGGTTTGTAATATTCATAAACGCAATCAAATTGCACAAAATAGCGGAAACGTGAAAAATTAGAGTTTAAAAATTTTACAAACCATATACCCGGATCATCCTTTATGCACAATTATTAATTAAACGAAAAAGATATGAAGAACAAGAATCATACCCTTGAAGATTCGAAAGCTTCCTCGTGTAGTACAAGTTCACCTCGAACCTTTTCGTGTTCAACTTGAATCCACCGGGTTTGGTTCCTTTCTTTGATCAACGTTAGCCACCCAAGTGTTTGGCCTCTAGAGGTGATCCACCAAGGAAGAAGAAAGATCCAAGAAGATGGGTGTTTGGCAAAACCCTAGTTTTTCTATCTCTCATAGAAAAAGGAGCGTACTCTCCCAACTGTTGGAATCACGTATGTTGTTAAAAAAGTTAACAACCACACAACCCATAATAAGACTCCTCTTATTTATAGATGTGGGCAACCCTCCTTAACAATTAAGGAATTTGATTTTATTTTAATTAATTAAACTTATTTAATTAATTATGCTCCCAATCTTATTAGGAATAATTAATTAAACTTTTAATTAATTAGCCTCCTAATCTTATTAGGATATATGAGAGTACTTTTAATAATTAATTCTCAAACTCCTTTAGAATTAAATAATAATAATAATAGTAATAATAATAATAAGACTTCTCTTATTAATTTATATTTAATATTTCCAAATATTAAATAATAAATATTAAGCTATTTAATTTATTCTATCACCATAGATTAAATTAAATATATACTTAACTTATTATTACGATTATGCCATTAACTTCTTAAATAATTATTCTTCCTTTTATGGTGTGACCCTTTAGGTTCTTCATATTAAATCGGTTGTGAATAAATCAATTAGAACAATTCTAATCTTATTTAAATAAATAAATTAAACTAATAATTTATTTAAATAAATAATATTTATTCTACAATAGGGATAAGCCTCCCTAGCGATCATCGACTTTCCAGATAATATAGATTTTAACATTAATCATAAAAGAACCTTTGAGTAAATAGTTACCGTATAATTCAATCCTTCCACCATACAATGTCCCAATTAAATATAAGACATGGAATTACTGTCAAGTCTTATTTTATTTAATTATATGTATTTTGACTCTTAAATTCACAACTCCAAATAATGCAAATTAGAAACTCCTTTCTAATTTCATTCGCCTTAACCCAAGGACTACTTGAGTTGTCATTTATCTAATCACATAGGACATTTCTCTTCTTTTTACTAGAAGTGGTAGATTCTTTATTGATCATACATTATCTTCATGTATAACTTATTATACCCAAGCATACCCTTTGATATACCCTAAGGGTCTTAAGAATAAGTCAAAGTATAACTCATCATACACAAGATACTATGATGATCTCAAGTCCAAGGATCACTTGTACTACTATCACTACAGAATTCCTATTGACGACAAGTAAAACTCCATTAGGTATTCCTTAGCGAGCCACGTTCAAAGAACTTATTCTCTAATAAACACCTACATACTTGCTTTAGTGTCTCCACACAAATGATCATGAGATCAATCATCCTCATCCAATGAAAGCAAGAACGTATATACCAATCTATTCTTGGATTCACTAATCCCCAATTTAGTAATCCAAATGATTGGGAACTATTTTAGTTTTAAGCTTTCTAAGAATTTAGATCTCATTAGAATGATCATCACCATTATTCTAAAAGCATTGCTTAAAACTATGAGTTTATCACATATTATAAAAACAAAGATCATGTAGATAATTAAAAGCCTTTAATAAATTAATACCTTTTATTAATAAATGAATAAGATTGTTACAAAGTATATGCTTTATCATCAAACATGATTGGCTTGTGTGCATACTACTTTCAATCTCCCACTTGCACTAAAGCCAATCGTCATGGTATCTCATACTCTTCTTCTCTAAGTGACGATTATCCTGCTGTTGGATAAGCTTCAGTAAATTGATATGTAATGTTGTTCCTGAGAGTCCACTATCTCTATAGTGATTTCTCATCTTTCAATGATTCTATAATCAAATGAAAGTGCTGCAACACATGTTTAGATCCAAGATGAGACTTAAGAACTATTCTTAGTTCTGTAATGAACTTTACATCCAAACAATCAACTTGCAGCTTCATTTACAGCTATATACTTTGTCTTTATCACTAAACTAGCAACTCTTTTCTTTGTTTTGGAACCTTTCCATTCATCGCACTCAATCGTTCAAGGTAACGCTTTACCTTAAAGTGGATTTTCTATCGTTTTGGTCTGTCTGAAAAAAAAACCTGAGTCTGTTAGGCCCTCTAGTTTTAATTTAGACCCACCATGTAAATGATCACATCCTTAGTGTCGGTTAAGTACTTTAAGATGTTTTCCACTGACTCATAGTGAACTTCTCTAGAATATTACTGATCAACATCAGGTCTCGTACATTTCATTGCATACATGATAGTTACTCATGCGATCTCTCTTTTATGAGTCTTTGGGGACTATTAAGAGAGATACACTCCATGGCTCATCAACATGAGACATCTCTTGGAGTCTGCCATGCTAAACGACTTTAGAATCAAATGAATATACGTTCCTTGGGTTAAGATACTCTTCCCAAATCATTCATGGAGGAATGTTTAGTCAACTTTATCTTTACTGATTGTAGCATTAGTACGTCATTCCTTATCCATAGTATATCAACATATAATACTAGGAATGTCACGACGCTCCCACTGACCCTTTTGTACACACTAGGTTCATTCTTGTTTTTTGATAAAATCAAACTCTTTTGATTGTCTCATCAAAACGAATGTTCCATATTTGAGAAGCTTGCTTCAATCCATTTCTCTGAGTGTCTACAACTCTTACATCATCGTATGTAACTGGATCATCATCTTCTATAATGTGTACCTCATAATCATCATCATCATCATCATCTATGATGAATCCATACCTCCTAGGTATCTTTGGTACTATTCCGATTTACGATTCTTTTGTGGTACAATAGTCTACATCTACGTGTTCCTCTTATTTGACTTATAGTGTTTGTGGTTCTTGAACTCTTCAAGATCTATTATTCTCTCACTAGCCCCTTCAATGATAAACATCTTTATCTTAGAAGGTAGTGTGTTTTGCAACAAACACCTTTTGCTAAGTAGGATTATAGAACATATACCCTAAACTTACTTTAGGATGCCCATAAATCTACACTTGTCAAATCTTGTCCCAAGCTTATCCTTTGAAACTTTTTCACATAAGTTGGACAACCCCTTATCTTAACATACTTAAGATTAGGAATCCTCCCTGTCCATAACTTTTATGGAGTCTTGGGGCGGATTTTGAGGTTACCTTTTGTAGATATGCACCATTTCTAGGACATTATCCTGTAAGGATACCGGAATGTCGAGAAAATCATTATGGACCGCACCATGTCCAACAAAGTACTATTTTTCCTTTCAGATACATCAATCAATTATTGTGACGACCCCAAAATAGGTCCATTCCATCCAACCCATTCTCGAGTCGCCATATACATGGTATGTAAACAACTACAACTTTATTATCACAACAATAAAATCAGTGAGTTTAAATACAAATATTATCTTCTGATAATATTTATACTCACATAAATCCTCATCACATTTATTGATACATTATTTTACAAAAATGGTGAGGACTACTAAACAATCCTTTCTAAAACCTTCATTCCATACCCCAGACTAGCACTCGCTTATATTCTCGCCTCCCGAGAAGAATGGAACAAAAAGGAAAAGGGTGAGCTCAACTAGCTCAAGAAAGAATATTATGACTAAGATAATATACAACAAATTATCGTTAGTCTTCAACAGGGGAAAAATTTAATAGAATCACATAGACAACAAATTTTCAATCAATATTCGCAATGAAAATAATAATTCATTAGAAGAGTTAAGTAGAGAATGCAAACTACTATCTTCTATGTATGAATTTAAAAGTTCATCGCTCTATCTTTTATCCCCAGTAACAACAATCAATATACATCCGAATCAAATATTCATCTTTGCACTACAAAGCCAAAGATATTCATCATTAGTCATGTTCATTTAAACACTGCTCATCTTTGCACTGTGCCAAAGATATTAATCGGTCGATGCGTGTTCATCTCAACACTGCTCATCTTTGCACTACTGTGCCAAAGATATTCTTCAAATCATTCATCTTTGCACTACAAAGCAAAGATATTCAATAATATCATCATTTAAGACCGAGGATGATGAAAATATTTTTTAAAGAACGAATCCAAAGTGAAACAAAATGACAAGGATTAAGGATTAAGGATTAAGGATTCGTATTTTGTTTTATCCATGTCCAACAATACCCCAAAAATAATCACGGTGGTGTAAAATTCAAGAATGATCAAAACATGGATACAATCAAAGCTAGTATCCAAAATAGATGTTTTGGACAAAAGAAGAAATTTTATTTTTGGTGAATAGTGCCAGATATCGTGAATAGTCTCAGTATACGTGAATAAGACCGTATACATGAATAGTAAATCCGACACCAAAAGATAGAAATTCCACAAAAACATCTTCACGCTTCATGAATAGTACTTCGTGAATAAGAACTCGTGAATAGTAACTCATGAATAGTAACTTCGTGAATAGTAACTCATGAATAGTAACCCCGATATGAAAAAAGTTCCAAATTTGATAAAAACTTCAGATCAATATTTCAAAGATAATGATATTGGAGAAATAATATCATTCTGAAAAAAAATAATATCCTTTACCTCAAAGAATCGATTTCCGGAAGGAAAGGTCTCAAGTGATGCTTGAATGAAACTTATCTTTGACAAAGAACTCTCAAAGTATCTAAATACTCACAAAATACGCTCGATAATATAGAGGAGGAAGAGAAAACTTTGTTTACGGTGTGATTTTCAATTCTAACTTAGCCCTCATTTATAGGAAAATGTTAGCCGTACCAAGCGGACTTGACTGCTACCGATGGCTTTTACCGCTACTATTGCCACCCACCACATTTGAAATAAAATTCAAACATTTCTTCACCAACCACAAGTAGGGCCCACTCAATTCTAGAATTTTCCACCAAAATCAATTATAAACCTAATTTCCTAATCACCACCTCTTAAAATTCATAACAAATCATTCGTGAATTTTAACGGTTCAAAATTTGTGGACATATACTCAACTTATGTATGTATAACATACCCAAAATTACCATTAATCCAACGGTTTGATTAAAAATTATAATCCCGCAATATATCTCAAAACCCCCGATTTAATTTTTAATACCTCCAATCTGTAAAATACCGATAAAACACCTCAACAATAATTTCTTCATTTATAACCACATAAATAAATTCATCATTTATATCCACATAAAATAAATATTTCTTTATCATATGAATCAATAATTAATTATTCACAAATAATATTACGTAATCACAATTATGACAACCAAAACCGCTTCTGTGAAAGAGGGGCTTTCCGATAAGGATTTCTCCTTCTTGGCGGCGCAATTAGGTGACCAAACCTCTCCTTAGATGTAACTTTCTAGACATTGCCAATAATGTTATCTAATAATATTATTCAAATAATATGAATTATTGATCCGATAATGGGAAATACGTGCAAAGGACAATTATTGAAACAATAATAATATAAAATATCAACGCAACAATTATTGAATCAATAAATAAAATATTGAACAAAGAATTCACCGTGAAAATTATTGAGTAGTGCCTTCTTACGTAAGGATCAATAATTCAACAATCATTAGTAATCACTGGTATCTTCTTTAATCATCGCCACGCGTACATCAGTATTTTAACCACGGGTATTCCAGCAGCCTTAATTGCGTAATAACTACGCCTCGCTATTTTTAACCAACTTATATTTATGCGTTTTCTTCATCCAATCGCTTTCGCTTATGGGGCCACACACATGGTCAAGGCTGTCAGCATTTAATATTCTTCTGACAAGACGAATATTCCACGATCAACGAATATTCCCCGAAACAAAATGAATATTTTATAACCACTTGCTTATTTTGAAATATTTATGCGTATTTAACCCTTAACTATCCACATTAATCAAATCAACCCTTACTATTTCAAAATAATAAATAAAGAAAATTCCTTTTATTTAAAAAATTTGGGTCTTACAATTATTGTGTATGAGGAGGCGTCCTGTGAGACCCCAGATTTTATCAATAAAGATTTAAATTTTGTCAAAATATTTTTTAATATTATGGTGTGAATTTGAGATAATATTATAGTTGTGGGTAGTATTTATAAATTTTGCAAAGTATGCAAGTGGTTATATTATATTCGATTGGTCTGGAAATATTCGATTTAGCAGGGGAATATTAGTGACAACTACTCAATCATTGGTGGACCTACAATGTAATTATTGTTTGATTGAGAAAACGACAAAATATTTTATTGAAATAATCTATTGGAAGTTTTACCGTTGATACTGTTTGAACTACTCCTGTAGTAAAAGTACAAGAATACGTGTGGTTGCATAATAGTAATACAAGATTGATTATCGATGCTTATGTGAAAAGTCACTCATTTGATTCCATTATTATCGATTAATAATATGAATTATTATAAATAGATAATGACGTTTTGTTTTATTCGTATTATTAACGTAATAAAATAGAAACATCTTTTATATATAAAATGTAATACTTTATTAAAGTTATTCATAAATAGAATATATTATATTTTATTATGCATAGTGTTGCATAGTGTTTTGCATAGTGTTTTGCATAGTGTTGAATAGTGTTTGCATAGTAAAATGTTTTTATATAAATAGAATATATTATATTTTATTTAAAAGATTTTGCTTTAAATATGGACCGTTAGATTAAAGTAAATCAATCTGGACCGCTTCATGGATTAATTACTATGCATTCTATTTTCCTATAAATGAAGCTCATTCCTTCATTATTTTCTTACTTAATTCAATTTGAAACTCTAGAGAGAGAAATTATAGAGAGAAGCTATAGAGAGAAAATCTATAGAGAGAGAAAGAAAAGTATTCTGCTACTTGAGTTTTCCAATATTCAGTTCTTCTAAGGTAAGGGTGAAAGTAGTATGCACACAAGCCAATCATGTTTGATGATAAAGCATATACTTTGTAACAATCTTATTCATTTATTAATAAAAGTATTAATTTATTAAAGGCTTTTAATTATCTACATGATGTCGTTTTTATAATATGTGATAAACCCATAGTTTTAAGCAATGCTTTTAGAATAATGATGATGATCATTCTAATGAGATCTAAATTCTTAGAAAGCTTAAAACTAAAATAGTTCCCAATCATTGGATTACTAAATTGGGGATTAGTGAATCCGGATAGATTGGTACATACGTTGCTTGCTCATTGGATGAGGATGATTGATCTCATGATCATTTGTGTGGAGACACTAAAGCAAGTATGTAGGTGCTTATTAGAGAATAAGTTCAATCGAACGTGGCTCGCTAAGGAATACCTAATGGAGTTTTATTTACTCGTCAATAGGAATTCTGTAGTGATAGTAGTACAAGTGATCCTTGGACTTGAGATCATCATAGTATCTTGTGTATGATGAGTTATACTTTGACTTATTCCTTAAGACCCTTAGGGTATATCAAAGGGTATGCTTGGGTATAATAAGTTGTACATGGAGATAATGTATGATCAATAAAGAATCTACCACTTCTAATAAAAGAAGAGAAATGTCCTATGTGATTCGATAAATGACAACCCAGTAGTCCTTGGCCAAGGCAGAATAAAATTAGAAAGGAGTTTCTAATTTGCATTATTTGGAGTTGTGCATTTAAGAATCGAAATACATATAATTAAATAAAATAAGACTTGACAGTAATTCCATGTCTTATATTTAATTGGGACATTGTATGGTAGAAGGATTGAATTGTACTTGAGAACTATTTACTCAAAGGTTCTTTAATGATTAATGTTGAAATCTATATTATCTCGGAAAGTCGCCGATCATTGGGAGGCTTATCCTATTGTAGAATAAATATTATTTAAATAAATTAATTGTTTAATTTATTTATTTAAATAAGATTAGAATTGTTCTAATTGATTTATTCACAACCTGGTTTAATATGGAGAACCTAAAGGGTCACACCATAAAAGGAAGAATAATTATTTAAGAAGTTAATGGCATAATCATAATAATATGTTAAGTATATTTAATTTAATCTATGGTGATAGAATAAATTAAATAGCTTAATATTTATTATTTAATATTTTAGAAATATTAAATATAAATTAATAAGAGGAGTCTTATTAATATTATTACAATTATTATTATTTTAATTTCTAAAAGAGTTTAGGAATTAATTTAATATAAGTACTCATTTATTCCTAATTAGATTAGGAAGGAAAATTAATTAAAGGAGTTTAATTAATTATCCCTAATAAGATTAGGGAGCTTAATTAATTAAAAAGAATTTAATTAATTAAATAAAACCTAATTCCTTAATTGTTAAGATGGGTTGCCCACATCTATAAATAAGAGAGAGTCTTATTATGGGTGGTATGGGTTGTTGACTTTAACAACTACGTAATAATTCCAAGTTGTTGGGAGTATGCCTTTTCTATAGAGATAGAAAACTAGGGTTTAGCCAACCACCCTTCTTCTTGAATTTTCTTCTTCTTGGTGGATCACCTCTAGAGGCCAAACGCTTGGGTGGCTAACGTTGATCAAAGGAAGGAACCAAACCCAGTGGATTCAAGTTGAACGCGAAAAAGATTGAAGGTGAACTTGTACCTGAGGAAGCTCGGATCTTCAAGGGTATGTTTGTTCTTCATATCTTTTCGTTTAATTAATAATTGTGCATAAAGGGTGATCCGGGTATATGGTTTGTAAAATTTTAAACTCTGATTTTACCACGCTTCCGCACTTTTTATGCAATTTGATTGCGTTATGATTATTACAAACCTAACAGTGGCATTAGAGCCAAACCTTTATGCAAATTATTAATTATTTTAATTTTATATGTATATTGATATGTGTTTAGAACAATTTAATTGGGCATAATTTTATTGTATAAAATTTATTAAATAAAAAAAAACTGTTTTTTTTTTATTTTATCCGTGATTTCGCTGAATCCACCATTGAAAGTCTGGCCACGTGAACCACAAGTGAGCTGCACGGAAGCTGTTAGAAATCATGCAGGCCGAAAAACAAACAAAAAAAAAAAAAAAAAAAAGGAACTTCAATTTTATGTACAGGATTTCATGGATACCAAATTCCGGCAGAACATTTTTTAAAGGGCCACGTAAGATCAAGGGTATCTTGCCATGATTTTTTTTAAAAAGGCTTCACGGATAGAAAATTTAAAAGCAACAGGATTATATTTTTTTATTATATTATATATATATATAATAGTTATATATATATATATATATTATTTTTAATAATTTTATTATTAAAATAAAAGTTATTTTAATTTTAAAATAAAAGATTTATTTTAATCTTAAAATAAAAGTTTATTTTTATATTAAAATATAAAGTTTATTTTAATTTTAAAATTAGAATTTCATGCTAACTAATTAGAGTTGGAATTGGATTCCATGATAACTAATTGGGGTTGAAATTGGATTTTATTTTTCCTAAAATAAAGAAGTTTATTTGTGAATAGGGAAGTAAATCCATCTTTCCTTAAATAAAGGAGTTTATTTAGATATGAAATAGATTTCATATTATTCAAAATAAAAGAGTTTATTTGTGAATAGGAAGAGAATCCTAATTTCTTTAAATAAAAGAGTTTATTTAAATATGGAATAAGATTTCATATTATTCAAAATAAAGGAGTTTATTTGTGAATAGGAAAAGAATATCCGTGTTTCCTTTAATATTTTTTTTATATGAATTGGATTCCATAATTAATTAAAATAAAAGAGTTTATTTTAATTAGAGATTTTTTATTACATGGAATTGGATTCCATAATTGATTAAAATAAAGGAGTTTATTTTGATTAAAATTTTGATTAAAATAAAATAGTTTATTTTATTCAAAATAGGATAAATTAAAATAAAATAGTTTTATTTTGATTTAAATTTGGATTTAAATAAAGGAGTTTATTTTTATTCAATAATTAGATTTTATACTAACTAAATTTGCCCATTAAATGATATCAATATATATATTAAATGTTTATTATTCATGAGATGAATGTTATTTATTGATGCATATGGTGATGTGTATGATAATAAATGGGATTGATTATGGACTATTGACCAATATGATTGGATTTTATTTTAGTTGGATGCATGAATGTATGGGTTTTATTAAATGGGGTCTGCGTGCCTCGCCTTCTCTAATTTTTTCAATGTAAATTCTATCTCCTCCCATGTACTTCCCTCGATCACGATCAAGATTTCTATTTATTTTAAATAGTTTTGTAATAGGAATAGTTAGAATTAATTTTGAAGAATTAGAGATTCAGGAACAAGGAGCGCTTGAAGACCCGTTTGTAATGGAGCCCGGGTTTAAATGTAATAGTTATATTTAAATATTATTTCTCGCACCCCTGGGGTTTGACCTTTTGGTTCACTTGGTGGCTCTAGTGAACCAAACTAGAATAAAAGTCCATAATCAATCCGTAGAATATAGTATTCTATACGTGCATGCTTATACTATATATATTATATATTATGCAAACATGCTTCGCATGTTAATTAATATATTGACGCGTATTTTATATATATATTTGCATGCCGCTAAAAACAAGATGAGACAAATTAATAACAAACCCCTCAATTTTTATATTAAGTCCTAAGCGTTCAAAGATATTTGGAATATCGAACGTCAGCTTTCTAGCATGATAAAATTAATAGAGTATTAAATATTTAATATGAGTTTGTTGTGTCACCACAAGGCAAGTATTAAGTATTTAAGATGTTAATTTATCACATTTGATGCTTATAAAGAAAATTGAACAATATTGTTTTGTTGTGTCACCACAAGGATGATATTTTTCTTTTTGAATATATGGAGTGCTAGGTCGGACTTAACTTGGATAATTTTGATTCTTGATGTGCCACCACTGATCAAAATAATCTAAGAGGCAAAATACAAGGAGTTGCATAGTTGATGTAATTGACAAAAGTTGTCTACCTATTTATTTATATATAGTTTGTTGTGTCACCACAAGGCTATATACATTTGAAATGGGATCCTTATTCTCACTAAAGCAAATCTTTAATTAGATTTTGCTTAACTATATAAGTGAGGGTAATATAGTTTGAAGAAAATAGTGGGAGATACCAATTTAAAATAAGACCTAATTTATTTTGGTAATTAATAAAAGAATGTATGTTAAAATGTTGTTAATTACAAATTCATTTACAGAATTTTACAATGTCTAAAATTACTATCACTGCGAAGCATATTAGATGCTAAATTAATCAAACCGAATTAAACGGATTGGTTAAGGAATTTGAGAATAGTTCTCATAGTGAAAAAGCTATCTTATGTCCTTAATACGCCTATTCTCGCAATGGTTGCGCATAATGCCTCTGAGGAAGACATTGCTACTTTTAGAAAGTGGCAAGATGATGCACATTATTTCGATGCATCATGCTCGCATCCATGAAAGTAACGAGCTTCAGCCACAAGATGAACTATGGATGCTCCTACTATATTCCTGCACATCAAGAAGTTGATGGTGAGGAAAGTAGGACTGATAGATATCAGATATCTAAGGAGCTCTTCCGATCTAGAATGACCGATGACACTACAGTACAGACAAAAGTCCTAAATATTATCAATTTGATTGATCAATTAGGATAACTGGTTTTGTCATGGATGGAGAGTTGAGCCAAGATTTGATCTTGCACTCACTCCCGGACTCCTTTCACAATTGTTGTGAATTTTTCATATAAACAAGCTAGATATCAGCCTCGCTGATTTGCTTATCATGTTGAAAAATGTTAAGAGTCACTTTCCAACCAAGAAAGACCGAGTCTTACTAGTAGGGGCCAAAGGATCTTCTGAAAAGAAGAACGATTCAAAGAAGGTAAATAGAAAGGCGTAAACAAAGGATAATAAGAACAAAACTGATACGGATAGCAAAGGAGCTTGCTTCCACTGCAATAAGCCTGGACACTGGAAAGAAACTGCGAGAAGCATCTTGCAGAGGCTAACCAAAGAAGCTTAGTGAAGTTTTGGTTACAATACAGTTTTTGTTCATGATTGAAATAAATTTTTCTTTAAGTCAAGGTTCTACTTGGGTATTGGATACTGACTTTGGTTATCATAAATATAGATTTATGAAGGACCAAGCAAGTAGAAAGTTAAACAAAGATAAGTAATCCTATGTGTGGAAAATGAAGCAAAGGTTGCTACATCACCCATATAGAAACTTATAGTTTAGCAATGCCTACTGAGGCAAATCTATTAAGTCAATAAGTTGTTATTGTATTCCAGCTCGTTAAAAACATTATTTCTATTTTATTGTTGGACAATGAAATCTTTGGTATTATATTTAAGAACAATTGTTGTTCTATTTATAATAATAATGTTTCGATAGAATCAAAAGATTAATTAATTTGATTTTGTATACTTGACTTTACATGAAAATAATTTTGCATATTGAACAAATTAGTATAAGAAAAGGAGATGATCATTCAAAGAGTTGAATGTGTGTATTTGTTTGAAATACAAGTATGAATTATTTGAAAGGTTCAAAGAATTCGTAAGAGAAATAAATTGATAAAGTATTAGAATTCTTTGATCGGATCAAGGAATAAATACTTGTGCAATAAGTTTCTAGATCATCTCAAATGGTTTTCTCATAATGGACGCCTCTTGATACATAATAATTGATTGATGTATCTGAAAGGAAAAATCGTACCTTGTTGGACATGGTGCGGTCCATAATGATTTTATCGACATTCGGATCCTTCGGGATAATGTCCTAGAAATGGTCGCATATCTACGAAAAAAAGGTAATCTCTAAATCCATTTAAGACTCCATAAAAGTTATGGATGTGGAGGATTCCTAATCTTAAGTATGTTAAGATAAGGGGTTGTCCAACTTATGTGAAAAGGTTTCAAAAGATAAGCTTGGGACAAGATTTGACAAGTACTGATTTGTGGGACATCCTAAAGTAAGTTTAGGGTATATGTTCTATAATCCTACTTAGCAAAAGGTGTTTGTTATGCGAAACACGCTACCTTCTAAGATAAAGGTGTTTATCATTGAAGGGGCTAGTGGGAGGATAATAGATCTTGAAGAGTTCAAGAACCACAAAATACTATAAGTCAAATAAGAGGAACTCAGAGATGAATTCCATTGTACCACAACCTAATCATAAGTCCGAATAGTACCAAGATACCTAGAGGTATGGATTCATCATGGATGATGATGATGAGGTACGATCATAGAAGATGATGATCCGAGTTACATTCGATGAGGTAAGACTTCTAGTGTGTACAAAAGGGTCAAGTGGGAGCGCCGTGACATTCCTAATATTATATGTTGATATACTACGGATAAGGAATGACATACTAATGCTACAATCAAGAATGATAAAGTTGTTCAAACAATTCTCCATGAATGGTTTGGGACGAGTATCTTAATTGGGGATAAAATCTATATAGATAGATACAAGAGGATGCTCGACTTAACCCAAGGAACGATATTCATTTGATGCTAAAGTTGTTTAGCATGGCAAACTCCAAGAGATGTCTCATGTCGATGAGCTATGGAGTGTATCTCTTAATACTCCCCACGGACTCCTCAAAAGAGAGGTCGCATGAGTGACTATCATGTATGCAATGAAATATACGAGACCCGATGTTGATGTTGATATTCGTCGAGAAGATCACCAGTAAGACAAAGGAAAACATCTTAAAGCTCTTAACCCAAGCACTAAGGATGTGAGCAAACATGGTGGGTCCGAATTAAAACTAGAGGGCTTTACGCACTCAAGTTTTTCGACGCACTAAGACGACGAAAAATCCACTTTAAGGTAAAAGCGTTATCTCTAACAAGTGGTGCGTTGAATTGAAAGGTTCCAAACAAAGAAAAGAGTTCTTTGGTTTAGTGATAAAGACAAAGTATATAGCTATAAATGAAGTCTGCGCAAGTTGATTGTTTGGATTAAAAGTTCATTACGTAACTAGGAATAGTTCCTAAGTCTCGCTCTTGGATCTAAACATGTGTTGTGGCACTTTCATTTGATTATTAGAATCATTGAAAGATGGGAAATCACTATAGAGATAGTGGACTCTCATGAACAACATTACATATCCATTAACTAAAGCTTATCCAACAAAGCAGGATAATCGTCACTTAGAGAAGAAGAGTATGAGTTACCATGACGATTGGCTTTAGTGCAAGTGGGAGATTGAAAGTAGTATGCACACAAGCCAATCATGTTTGATGATAAAGCATATACTTTTGTAACAATCTTATTCATTTATTAATAAAAAGTATTAATTTATTAAAGGCTTTTAATTATCTACATGATGTTTGTTTTTATAATATGTGATAAACCCATAGTTTTAAGCAATGCTTTTAGAATAATGATGATGATCATTCTAATGAGATCTAAATTCTTAGAAAGCTTAAAACTAAAATAGTTCCCAATCATTGGATTACTAAATTGGGGATTAGTGAATCCGGATAGATTGGTACATACGCTGTTTGCTCATTAGATGAGGATGATTGATCTCATGATCATTTGTGTGGAGACACTAAAGCAAGTATGTAGGTGCTTATTAGAGAATAAATTCATCATTGGCTCGCTAAGGAATACCTAATGGAGTTTTATTTGCTGTCACAATAGGAATTCTCAGAGTGATAGTAGTACAAGTGATCCTTGGACTTGAGATCATCATAAGTATTTTGTGTATGATGAGTTATACTTTGACTTATTCCTTAAGACCCTTAGGGTATATCAAAGGGTATGCTTGGGTATAATAAGTTGTACATGGAGATAATGTATGATCAATAAAGAATCTACCACTTCTAATAAAAGAAGAGAAATGTCCTATGTGATTCGATAAATGACAACCCAAGAGTCCTTGGCCAAGCGCGTAATAAAATTAGAAAGGAGTTTCTAATTTGCATTATTTGAGTTGTGCATTTAAGAATCGAAATACATATAATTAAATAAAATAAGACTTGACAAGAATTCCATGTCTTATATTTAATTGGGACATTGTATGGTAGAAGGATTGAATTGTCTTAAACTATTTACTCAAAGGTTCTTTAATGATTAATGTTGAAATCTATATTATCCGGAAAGTCGTTGATCGCTAGGGGAGCTTATCCTTATTGTAGAATAAATATTATTTAAATAAATTAATTATTTAATTTATTTATTTAAATAAGATTAGAATTGTTCTAATTGATTTATTCACAACCTGGTTTAATATGGAGAACCTAAAGGGTCACACCATAAAAGGAAGAATAATTATTTAAGAAGTTAATGGCATAATCGTAATAATATATTTAAGTATATTTAATTTAATCTATGGTGATAGAATAAATTAAATAGCTTAATATTTATTATTTAATATTTTAGAAATATTAAATATAAATTAATAAGAGGAGTCTTATTAATATTATTACAATTATTATTATTTTAATTTCTAAAAGAGTTTAGGAATTAATTTAATATAAGTACTCTCATTTATTCCTAATTAGATTAGGAAGGAAAATTAATTAAAGGAGTTTAATTAATTATCCCTAATAAGATTAGGGAGCTTAATTAATTAAAAGAATTTAATTAATTAAATAAAACCTAATTCCTTAATTGTTAAGATGGGTTGCCCACATCTATAAATAAGAGGAGTCTTATTACGGGTGGTATGGGTTGTTGACTTTAACAACTACGTAATAATTCCAAGTTGTTGGGAGTATGCCTTTTCTATAGAGATAGAAAAACTAGGGTTTAGCCAACCACCCTTCTTCTTGAATTTTCTTCTTCCTTGGTGGATCACCTCTAGAGGCCAAACGCTTGGGTGGCTAACGTTGATCAAAGGAAGGAACCAAACCCGGTGGATTCAAGTTGAACGCGAAAAAGATTGAAGGTGAACTTGTACCTGAGGAAGCTCGGATCTTCAAGGGTATGTTTGTTCTTCATATCTTTTCGTTTAATTAATAATTGTGCATAAAGGGTGATCCGGGTATATGGTTTGTAAAATTTTAAACTCTGATTTTACCACGCTTCCGCACTTTTTATGCAATTTGATTGCGTTATGATTATTACAAACCTAACAAAGGGGTATTATTTGTTGTACCCGTAAGGGGTGTTATTCTTTCTTATTCATGAAGAGAACTTCTGTTATTCCATTCATTATTATTCATTTGAATAACTTTTGTAAAAGTGGTATACCCTATACATAACTTCAGATATCACGGCGACACCCTATACTTGGTAAAATCCTTATGTTATTCCATTCTTATTTATTCTCATTGGAATAACTCAGATACGCTTAATCCCCTATACTTGGTGATCTTCTTTTGTTATTCCATTCTTTATTATTCATTTGGAATATCATGTCTACGTGTTTTTACAATTTACTGGTTCCATTGTTTATTATTCCGCATTTATTATTCTCATTAGAATATCCATGTCGTGTGTTTTACACCGACTTCGGTTCTATTGTTTATTATTCAAATTTATTATTCTGTTGGATCATCCTGCCGGTGTGAATTTCACCGACACGGTTCCGTTATTATTTTGTTGGAATAACTTTTGCCTACATGCGGCACCGCATGCACGGTGATTTCTTTTGTTATTCCATTCTTTATTATACCCGTTGGTTAAAACTTTGACTTATATACTCCATGAAATTAGTAGAATATCCTTGATATTTGCGTTTCATCCAAAGATCTTTTCATGAAAATATTCTTCCGATCATTCTTGAATTTTACTCTACAAAACAAAGATCTTGTTGACAATTTGACGTTATTAATTCTCGGATAAAATAATTCTTGAACTTGTTTTATTGAATTATTATGTCATTGTCATCATCCTCATGATATATTATGTTATCTTTGGCTTACGTTATAGATGAACTTAGTATGATTATGACCGTGGATCATTCTATAATCATGGCTTGTTATAAATGATGTGATAAAAGTCCTCAGTGGCCTGTAATGCAGTGATGGATAGTTTTTGGTATGATTATGACCAGGGGTGATTCGGTATAGTCATTACCATTGATAATTTGATGAAAATCCTTGACCGTGGTACATGGATGATTAGATATTGTGGTTTATTCATTAAACTAAGTCTAAATGATAAAAATTTATGAAAACCTTTTAAAACCTAAAAGATAGTAGACTTTATTTTCTACTTGACTCTTTTAATGGATTGCATATTCCGCTGCAGTTAAACCGGTTGTCTATTGTATTTTATCAGTTTAACACATCATTGAAGGCTAATGATAATTTATTCTCGCATTATCTTAGTCATAATATTTCTTCTTGGGCTAGTTGAGCTCACCCTTTCTTTCACCGTTTCTCTTGAGAAATGAGAACATAGATGGGACGTAGTCGGGGAACGGAGTAATGGTCCGAGGATAGCATTAGTAGTCCTCACTATTCTCGTGAAATAGTGTGATAATAGTTGTAATGAGGACTCCTTTTGAGTTTGTATAATATCTAGTAGACAATATTTGTATTCAAACTCACGGTTTATGTCGTATTGTATACTTACGGCGCTTATATTAGTAAGTTGTATTTGAATTTATGTACCATGTAAGTGGCGACCCAAGATGGGTGACGTATACTTAATTTTGGGGGTGTCACACGTCCATTATGAGAAAACCATTTGAGATGATTTAGAAACTCATTGCACAAGTATTCCTTCCTTGATCCGATCAAAGAATCCTAATACTTAGCCAATTTGTTTCATTTCTGAATTATTTGAACCTTTCAAATAATTCACACTTGTATTTCAGCAAATATACACATTCAACTCTTTGAATGATCGTCTCCTTTTCTTATACTAGTTTATTCAATTTGTAAAATAATTTTTCATGTAAGTCAAGTACACAAAATCCATTAAGTAATATTTCAGTTCTATAAAAAACATTATTATTATTATTATAAATAGAACAACAATTGTTCTTAAATATAATACCAAAGATTTCATTGTTCAACAATAAAATGGAAATAATGTTTCTAACGAGAACTGGAATACAATAACAACTTATTGACTTAATAGATTTGCACGAAGACAGTTCTAAACTATAAGTTTCTATGGCTAATGTAGCAACCTTTGCTTCATTTTCCACACATAGGATTACTTATCTTTGTTTAGTTTTCTACTTATGCTTGGTCCCTTCATAAATCTATATTTATGATAACCAAAGTTGGTATCCAATACCCAAGTAGAACCTTAACTTAAAGAAAAATTTATTTTAAATCATGAACAAATTTGTATTTGTAACCGAAACTTCACTAAGCTTCTTTGGTTAGCCTCTGCAAGATGTTTCTTGCAGTTTCTTTCCAGTGTCCAGGCTTATTGTAGTGGAAGCAAACTCCTTTGCTATCCGTATCAGTTTTGTTCTTATTATCCTTTATTTTTACCTTTTCTATTTACCTTCTTAGAATCGTTCTTCTTTTCAGAAGATCATTTGGCTCCTACCAGTAAGACATGGTCTTTCTTGGTTGGAAAGTGACTTTCAACATTTTTCAACATGTTAAGCAAATCAGCGAGGCTGATATCTAGATTTTTCATATGAAAAATTCACAACAATTGTGAAAGGAGTCCGGGAGTGAGGGCAAGATCAAATCTTGGCTCAACTCTCCATCCATGACAAAACCTGTTGTCCTAATTGATCAATCAAATTGATAATGTTAAGGACTTTTATCCATCATCAGTAGTGTCACTCCATCATTCTAGATCGGAAGAGCTCCTTAGATATCGATATCTATCACCCTACTTTCCTCACCATCAACTACTTGACGTCATGGGAGTATAGTAGGAGCATCCATAGTTTTATCTTGTGTTTGAAGCTCGTTACTCATGGATGCGAGCATGATGCATTGAGCCAACTGTGCATCATCTTACCACTTTCTAAAAGTAGCAACATCTTCCTCAGAGGCATTGTCTGCAACCATTGCAGGGATAGGCATATTAAGGACATAAGATAACTTTTCAGCCGTGAGAACTTTTCTCAATTTCCTTAACCAATCCGTTTAATACTGATTAGGTTAAATAGCATCTAATATGCTACTCAGATGATAGTAATTTAGACATTGTAAAATTCTATAAATGAATTTGTAATTAACAATATTTTAACATACATTCTTTTATTAATTACCAAAATAAATTAGGTCTTATTTTAAATTGGTATCTCCCACTATTTTCTTCAAACTATATTACCCTCAATATATATAGTTCGACAAAATCTAATTAAAGATTTGCTAGTGAGAATAAGGATCCCATTTCAAATGTATATAGCCTTGTGGTGACACAACAAACTATATATAAATAAATAGGTAGACAACTCTTGTCAATTACATCAACTATGCAACTCCTTGTATTTTGCCTCTTAGATTATTTTGATCAAGTGGTGGCACATCCAGAATCAAAATTATCCAAGTTAAGTCCAACCTAGCACTCCATATATTCAAAAAAAAATATGTCCTTGTGGTGACACAACAAAATAATACTGCTCAATTTTCTTTATAAGCATCAAATGTGACAAATTAACATCTTAAATACTTAATACTTGCCTTGTGGTGACACAAAATGACTCATATTAAATATTTAATACTCTATTAATTTTATCATGCTAGAAAGCGACGTTCGATATTCCAAATATCTTTGAATGCTTAGGACTTAATATAAAAAAATTTGAGGATTTGTTATTAATATGTCTCATCTTGTTTAGCATACATTTATATATATATAAAATACGTCATATTAATGAACATGCGAAAAACATGTTTACATAATATATAATATATATAGTATAAGCATGCACATATAGAATACTATATTCTACCGGATTGATTATGGACTTTATTCTAGTTTGGTTCACTAGAGCCACCAAGTGAACCAAAAGGTCAAACCCTAGGGATGCAAGAATTAATATTTAAATATAACTATTACATTTAAACATGGGCTCCATTATAAACGGGTCTTCAAGTGCTCCTTGCTCCTTGATCTCCAATTCTTCAAAATTAATTCTAACTATTCCTATTACAAAATTATTTAAAATAAATAGAAACCTTGATCGTGATCAAGGAAAGTACATAGGAGGAGATAGAATTTACATTAAGAAAATTAGAGAAGGCGAGGCAGCGCAATTCATTTAATAAAATCCATACATTCATGCATCCAACTAAAATAAAATCCAATCACATTTAATCAATAAGACATAATCAATCTCATTTATTATCATACACATCACCATATGCATCAATAAATAATATTCATCTCATGAATAATAAACATTCAATATATATATTGATATCATTTAATGGGCAAAATTTAGTTAGTATAAAATCTAATTTTGAATCAAAATAAACTCCTTTATTTTAATCCAAATTTAAATCAAAATAAAACTATTTTATTTTAATTTATCCAATTTTGAATAAAATAAACTATTTTATTTTAATCAAAATCTTTAATTAAAATAAACTCCTTTATTTTAATTAATTATGAATCCAATTCCATGTAAAAAAAAAATTATTAAAGGAAACACGGATTCTCTTTCCTATTCAAAAATAAACTCCTTTATTTTGAATAATATGAAATCTTATTTCATATCTAAATAAACTCCTTTATTTAAGGAAAGATGGATTTACTTCCCTATTCACAAATAAACTCCTTTATTTTAGGAAAAATGAAATCCAATTACAACTCCAATTAGTTATCATGGAATCCAATTTCAACTCTAATTAGTTAGCATGAAATCTAATTTTAAAATTAAAGTAAACTTTTTATTTTAAAAATAAAATAAACATTTATTTTAATAATAAAATAATTAGGATTATATATATATAACCGTAATATATATATATATATATATATATATATATATCACATTCCTTTGGTTTCCATGAAATCACCTGCTCCCTTTTTGACTTCCGTGCATGCTCCCATTGAAATAAGAAATCATGATCGGCATAATAACGAGAAAAAATAAAACTCCTTGAACCATTCTCAGTAATCATTCGGTCCATTCATGAAACCGTGAATCAACGGATAACGCAGGATAACATTTTTTAAAAAAAACATTCGGATAATAGATTTCGGCAATCTTTTTTTTTTAATTTTTTTAATTAAATTTTATACATTAAATTATGCCCAATTAAATTATTCTAAATACATATCAATATACATATCAAATTTAAAACAATTAATAATTCGCATAAAGGTTTGGTTCTGATACCACTGTTAGGTTTGTAATATTCATGAACGCAATCAAATTGCACAAAGTAAGCGAAAACGTGTAAAATCAGAGTTTAAAATTTTTACAAACCATATACCCGGATCATCCTTTATGCACAATTATTAATTAAACGAAAATGATATGAAGAACAAGAATCATACCCTTGAAGATTCGAGCTTCCTCAGGTACAAGTTCACCTCCAATCCTTTTCGTGTTCAACTTGAATCTATCGGGTTTGGTTCCTTTCTTTGATCAACGTTAGCCACCCAAGTGTTTGGCCTCTAGAGGTGATCCACCAAGGAAGAAGAAAGATCCAAGAAGATGGGTGTTTGGCAAAACCCTAGTTTTTCTATCTCTCATAGAAAAAGGAGCGTACTCTCCCAACTGTTGGAATCACGTATGTTGTTAAAAAAGTTAACAACCACACAACCCATAATAAGACTCCTTTTATTTATAGATGTGGGCAACCCTCCTTAACAATTAAGGAATTGGATTTTATTTTAATTAATTAAACTTATTTAATTAATTATGCTCCCAATCTTATTAGGAATAATTAATTAAACTTTTAATTAATTAGCCTCCTAATCTTATTAGGATATATGAGAGTACTTTTATTAATTAATTCTCAAACTCCTTTAGAAATTAAATAATAATAATAGTAATAATCATAATAAGACTCCTCTTATTAATTTATATTTAATATTTCCAAAATATTAAATAATAAATATTAAGCTATTTAATTTATTCTATCACCATAAATTAAATTAAATATATACTTAACTTATTATTACAATTATGCCATTAACTTCTTAAATAATTATTCTTCCTTTTATGGTGTGACCATTTAGGTTCTTCATATTAAACCGGTTGTGAATAAATCAATTAGAACAATTTTAATCTTATTTAAATAAATAAATTAAACTAATAATTTATTTAAATAAATAATATTTATTCTACAATAGGGATAAGCCTCCCTAGCGATCAACGACTTTCCAGATAATATAGATTTTAACATTAATCATAAAAGAACCTTTGAGTAAATAGTTACCGTATAATTCAATCCTTCCACCATACAATGTCCCAATTAAATATAAGACACGGAATTACTGTCAAGTCTTATTTTATTTAATTATATGTATTTTGACTCTTAAATTTACAACTCCAAATAATGCAAATTAGAAACTCCTTTCTAATTTCATTCTGCCTTGGCCAAGGACTACTGAGTTGTCATTTATCGAATCACATAGGACATTTCTCTTCTTTTACTAGAAGTGGTAGATTCTTTATTAATCATACATTATCTCCACGTATAACTTATTATACCCAAGCATACCCTTTGATATACCCTAAGGGTCTTAAGGAATAAGTCAAAGTATAACTCATCATACACAAGATACTATGATGATCTCAAGTCCAAGGATCACTTGTGTGACGCCCCCAAAATTAGGTATACGTCACCCATCTTGGGTCGCCACTTACATGGTACAGAATTTAAATACAACTTACTAATATAACTGTCGTGTACAATACGACTTAAACTGTGAGTTTGAATACAAATATTGTCTACTAGATATTATACAAACTTAAAAGGAGTCCTCATTACAATTATTATCACACTATTTCACGAGAATAGTGAGGACTACTAATGCTATCCTCTGAGACCATTACTCCGTTCTCCGACTAGTCCCCAAATATATTCTCATTTCACGAAGAGAACGGTGAAAGAAAGGGTGAGCTCAACTAGCCCAAAGAAGAAATATTATAACTAAGATAAAGCGAATAAATTATCAATAGTCTTCAACAATGTTAAACCGATAAAATAAAATAGACAACCAGGTTTAATGCGGTAATATATATGCAATCCATTAAAAGAGTCAGTAGAAAATAAAGTCTACTATCTTTTAGGTTTTAAAGGTTTTCATCAATTTTATCACTAAGACTCGAGTTTAATGAATAAACCACAATATCTAATCATCCTGTACCCACGGTCAAGGATTTTCATCAAATTATCAATGGTCATGACTATACCGAATCACCCCGGTCATAATCATACCAAAAACTATCCATCATCTGCATTACAAATAATCGAGGACTTTTGTCACATCATTTATATCAAGCCATGATTATACCGAATGAACCACGATCATAATTATACTAAGTTCATCTATGCACGTAAGCAAAGATAACTTTCAATATAATATAAACATGAGGATGATGACAATGATATAAGAATTCAATAAAACAAGTTCAAGAATTAATTTATCTAGGAATTATTAACGTCCAAATCGTCAACAAGATCTTGTTTTGTAGAGTAAAATTCAAGAATGATCGGAAGAATATTTCCATGAAAGATCTTTGGATGAAACGCGATTATCAAGGATATTCTACTAATTTCATGGAGTATAGAAGTCAAAGTTTTAACCAATTTGGGTATAATAAAGAATGGAATAACAAAAGAAATCACCATGCATGCGATAGATCGCCTTGAGCGAAGTTATTCAATGAGAATAATAAATAACGGAACCAGGTCGGGTGAAATTCACATCAACGGGATGTTCAACCGAGAATAATAAAGATGGAACCGGATCCGGTGTAAAACACGATGATAGATATTCCAACGTAATGATAAAGATTTTAACCGTGTCCGGTGTAAAACACACGCATGAGGATGTTCCAACGAATAATAGAAGAATGTCACCAAGTATAGGGTAAACCACGATTATCTGATTATGTATAGGGTATGTCGGCGTATATAGGTTATTCAAATGAATAATAAAGAATGGAATATAGAGGATTTCACCAAGTATAGGGTATGTCACATTATCTGAGTTATTCCAATGAGAATAATAAAGAATGGAATAACGAAGTTTTCTTCATGAATAAGAAAGAATAACACCCCTTACAGAATAAACAAATAATACCCCTTACCGTAAAAAGACACTTTGGATATCAAAGTAGTGAAGTACCGGAATACTCTTCTTCTTCTCTCTATAAGCTTCTCTCTATAATTTCTCTCTGTAGTTTCAAAGAATTCATAAGAAAATAATGAAGGAATGAGCTTCATTTATAGGAAAATAGAATGCATAGTAATTAATCCATGAACGGTCAGTTGATTTACTTTAATCGGACGGTCCATATTTAAAGCAAAATCTTTTAAATAAAATATAATATATTCTATTTATATAAAAAACATTTTACTATGCAAACACTATGCAACACTATGCAAAATATCTTATGCAAAATACTATGCAATACTATGCATAATAAAATATAATATATTCTATTTATAGAATAACTTTAATAAAGTATTACATTTTATATAAAAGATTTTTCTATTTTATTACGTTAATAATACGAATAAAACAAAATGTCATTATCGCTATAATAATTCATATTATTAATCGACAATAATGGAATCAAACCGAGTGACTTCTCACATAAGCATCGATAATCAATCTGGTAATGCTACTATGCAACCACATCGTATTATCATGTACTTTTACTACCGAGTAGTTCAACAATATCAATCGGTAAAACTTCCGCGCCGTTATTTTAATAAAATATTTTTGTCGTTTTCTCAATCCGACAATATAATTTTGTTGTGGACCATGATTGAGTAGTTGTGCGAATATTCCTGCTAAACCGAATATTCCCCAACCAATCGAATATAATATAACCACTTGCATACTTTGCAAAATTTATAAATACTACCCACAACTATAATAATATTATCTCAAATTCACACCATAATATTAAAAATTATTTCGACAAAATTTAAATCTTTATTGATAAAATCTGGGGTCTCACAATCTCCCTCCTTATGGAATTTCACCCTCGAAATTAGAGTGCGTGCACGATATGATAAAGAGGTGAGGATACCTTGAATACCTTTATCGTTGAAAACATTAAATTCATTTTTTGCAATCCCGCCAAAGATATTCATTAACAATTCATCTTTGCACTACTGGGCCAAAGATATACAAGCTCAAAACCAATAATCTTTGAGACTCGAACAATAAGTATCACGACCACGAATTATCCATGCACTACATTGCTAGGGATATTCATGTTTTTAATTACGGTCATGATTATACCGAATAATCCCTGGTCATAATCATACCAAGTCCATCAATGTACTACGGCTAAAGATGACTTTTACCACATCCATGAATTAATATTTCATTCTTTGAGACTCAAATCAATAATTAATCCACATCATCGAATCATCCCCGCACTACTGAGGCCAGGATATTCTTTATTATCACGACCACGAATTATTCATGCACTCGTTCCAAAGATAATCGTGTATTCATTAATATCATGACCACAAATTATCCATGCACTGACGAAAGATAATCGTATATTCATTAGTATCACGACCACAAATTATCCATGCACTACTGACGAAAGATAATCGTGTATTCATTAGTATCACGACCACAAATTATCCATACACTACTGACGAAAGATAATCGTGTATTCATTAGTATCACGACCACAAATTATCCATGCACTACGTGCGAAAGATAATCGTGTTTTCAATTACGGTTATGATTATACCCGAACAATCCTGGTCATAATCATACCAAGTCCATCTATGCGCGTAAAGCGGATGACTTTCAACCTGATATAAGCATGAGGATAATGATATAAAGAATCAATCAAATGAGATAAAGGATAAATATTAAACATTTATAATATAATTTATCCGAGGATTCAAGAATATTCCCATGTTATCAATCACTTAATAATCTCATAATCTAATATCATTAATATTATAACAATATTTTAATCACTTCTTAAATTTATAAACAATTTATTTCAATTGTTTACACTTTACCATATAATGCATTTAATCATTCAAAATGTCATACTCATAAGATATCATCACCAATGATCAAATCCTCATCAAAAAAAAAATATGCATATACTATATCGGATTCTCTAGCCATAAAATCCTATTTTCAACTTTGTTACTTCACATAACATATTTAACTCATATGTTAAGTAACTAAACTATTTTCATAGAAAATACCAAATCAATCCCAAATATATTTCTTTTACTGGTATTTAGCATAATATAGTCCCATAATGAACATACATTTTTCTCGAAATTTTAAAATTCATTTACTATTTTTCAAAATCAATTTCTAATTAATTCCTTAAGAAATTAGCTACCTCAAGGTTAACTCCAGAAATTCCCAAATCTTGGAAGGACCTTACACATGTTAATGTGAGCCTCGATTTAAATTTCATGGTCATCGAGTTGTAGAACTCCTCGTTATATCGTTTTTAAATCGGAAAAACCTAAATATTGAAATGGTCATAACTTGCTCATTTTAAGTCAGAATAAGCTCATTTTTGGACAGGAGTTACCTTATACCATATACTTTCATTTCCCAAAAGGCTAGAATTTTTCTCATAATTTAAGTGGCCGAAAATGCCCTTTTAAGAATAAAATTAGTAGCTTTTTTGAAATTTCCAGCTTTTTCATTCTTTATTAAAATCAGTCCACACGTAAATCTACAACACCTTTTCCAATGATTCCACTTGGAGATTCTACAAAACTCATAGATCTAACTCTAGAACTTGACCACACTGAAAAATTCAAAATATATTAGGAGATATGGTCAATTGAATTTCATGTTACGTTTTTCACAAAATCTGATTTTCAACTCTTTGTGATTTCTAAGAAACTTTCATGTTTTCTCATAATAACCAACATAACTCATTATAACACTTACTAATACCACGTATACCCATGATTTTCATTAGTCCAATGCTTTTATTATGACTTTCATCATAATCCACGTAAACAGATCCTTTTAGTTGAAGAAATATTTGAGGGTTTAAGAAATGGGTTTTTGTACTGGGGTCAATACAAAATTCGATTTCACGCTCTAGGGTAGGCTAGAAAGTCTTCAAGAATACATCAAGAAATTTATTAATGATAGAAATATCATTCAAAACTGTGACTCTCATCCAAAACTTGGATAATACGTCACATTGATACCAATGTGACTTCATCCTTTAACTTAGATAACACCTCATAATGATGCCTATCAACTCGCCATCTTCTTTCATGATGTCGCCTAGAAAAGTCGGCCTCGGTGCATTCCACACAAGGAAGTCAACAACGAAAGGTTCGGGGATCTTTACTTATGGCTTGATATGACAATGATTGACTTTAATGGTTTGGTTACTTGAATTACGCACAACCAAAGTTGGTTATGAATATAAAAAAGCTAACAACCTTACGAAAAGCATGATGATTAGTTAACCGATTGATTCCTAAAATCACATCAAAGGCCGATATTTTAAAAAAATAAGATCGACAAGTAGCGTGAAAGTGTTTATTTGAATCAAACAAAATTTAAAAAGCGAGTAGAGGTAACAAAGGCTCCTACTAACAAAGTTTCAACCAATAAGTCAAAGTCTAACTTCTCCGGTCAAATTTAAGCGTTGAGCATAAGCAAGAGAGATAAAATAATGGGTAGAACCGTTATCTTATAAGGTATAGACTTACGTAATTTATAATTAACTAACTTTCGTCTAACTAACCGTTCGGGTTACTTTCGCTTTTTGAGAAGTCACAACGCTCTCCCTTACACTACTGATTTTGACTTTTCAAGAACGGTCTTTGGTGCCTCCATCCTAGTGAACTTGTCTTGATTGAGCGACAAAATCGGGCTAAGTGACTTTCTTTTCCACAATTATAACATGCTTTAGATGACATCGTGCGGTTTGGTGATATGTCCCTCCCTCCGCATTTGAAACATATGATAGGTAGTCGTTCTCCTTCCTTAACAACAAAATAAGTTGGTCTTGTCTTTCCATCATTGTTGAATTTCCTCTTCTTGAAATTTCCATTCTATTATCTTGGCCATGGTTACCCATAGAAATGATAATTTCCCCACGATGGTTATCGTTGTTCCGATGGCCGTTTGCCCACCGTCTGCGATTATTATTGTGTTGTTGGTCGTTACCTTTTTGGTTGTCTTTGACTCATTATCGCTCCAATAATCGAGCCCTATTCATAATATCTCGAATACAAACAAAGTTTATGAGAAATTAGGTATTGGCGTATATCGGGTTTCAAACCTCTTAAAACATTCGCGTTATTAAGCTCCTCATTATCGACCAAATGGGATGCTGAACAAGAGATAACTTTCGTGAAACTTAGCCTCATCTGTGACACGGTTATATTATTTTGCTCGACTTGATAAACTCCACCTCCTTCATGTGACGAATACTTTCGAGAAAGTACTTGTCGTTGAATGACTCTTGGAACTTCTCCCAAGACATCTTGAGTATGTCGATGCGGGTATGTTTCACGATTCCCACCGATGTCTGCCTCTTCACGCAACATAAAGGTGGCAAATGGAACCTTTTGCTCCTCTGAGCATCCCAAGACATCAAATATCTTGGTGATCTGCTTTAACCACGTCTCGCTTTAAGTGGTTACGGCTTTCCCAAAAACTTGGTGGTCCCAGCTCCTTGAAGCGCTTAGCGGTGGCCATCGAATAGTGGGTTGCCATTATTTTCACCGCTTTATGAGCGAGGAGCCAGCTTACGTCGATGTTGCATGAATTCTAAAAAACTCCTAAACGTCTGTCGTTCGTCATTTGATCGATGTTGTTGTTTCCGGAGGATTATCGCCATCCCATCGCACATTATCCACGATTATTGATCCGTGGAGACTCAACGGTCTCCACATGTGCCATCCATTGCTTATCTCAACATTTTGGATGCCATTTTCAAATCTTGCCACAAAACAAGGGTTAATTAACATGTCACATATTATCCTATACAATTGTGACTAATTAAATACCAAATAAACTTAGGTAGGTCATACTAGCGAAAGAATTTCCGTCTCTCCCCTCTAGTTCTTATCTCACATCTTAGCCAGGATCGTATCCTAAGCTCGATACCAATTGTGATGCCCCCAAAATTAGGTATCGTCACCCATCTTGGGTCATTACTTACATGGTACAGAATTTAAATACTGACTTCTTAATATAAGCGTATGTGTACAATCGACTTAAAGCGTGAGTTTGAATACAAATATTATCTATTAGATATTATACAAACTCAAAAGGAGTCCTCATTACAATTATTATCACACTATTTCACGAGAATAGTGAGGGACTACTAATCTTATCCTCTAGACCATTACTCCATTCCCAGACTAAAAAGAAATCACCGTCCCGTATATTCTCATTTCACGAAGAAAAGATTTAAATTTTGTCAAATAATTTTTAATATTATGGTGAATTTGAGATAATATTATAGTCAGGGTAGTATTTATAAATTTTGCAAAGTATGCAAGTGGTTATATTATATTCGATTGGCCTGGGAATATCTTGCTTAGCAGGAATATTCGTATAACTACCAATCATCAGTGGACCCCACAATGTAATTATCATTTGATCGAGAAAACGACAAAAATATTTTATCAAAATAACGACTTTTAAGTTTTACCGCTGATATCGCTTGAACTACTCTAGAGTAAAAGTACAAGAATACGCAGTGGTCGCATAAGAAGACACTACCATTGATTATTATCGACGCTTATGTGAGAAGTCACCATTGATTCCATTATCACGATTAATAATATGAATTATTATAATGATAACGACGCTTTTGTTTTATTCAGATTATTAACGTAATAAAATGTAAACATCTTTTTATATAAAATGTAATACTTTATTAAAGTTATTCTATAAATAGTATATATATTATATTTTATTACGCATAAGGTCAGATAAAGATTTTGCATAAAGGTTGCATAAAGTTTTTGCATAGTAAAATGTTTTTATATAAATAGAATATATTATATTTTATTTAAAAGATTTTGCTTTTAAATACGGACCGCCGATTAAAGTAAATCAATCTGACCGCTCATGGATTAATTACTACGCATTCTATTTTCCTATAAATAAAGCTCATTCCTTCATTATTTTCTTACGAATTCAATCAAACTCTGAGAGAGAAATTATAGAGAGAAGCTATAGAGAGAAAATCTATAGAGAGAAAGAAGAAGAGATTCTCGCATTCTCGCACTTCACTACTTTGATATCCAAAGGTCTTTTTTACTAGAAGGGTATTATTTGTTGCACCCGTAAGGGTATTATTCTTCAGATTCATGAAGAGAACTTCTCGTTATTCCATTCATTATTATTCTGCTGAATAACTCAGTAAAAGTGGTATACCCTATACATAACCTCGTATATGCCAGAGACAACCCTATACTGTGAAATCTTTATATTATTCCATTCTTATTTATTCTCGTTGAATAACTCAGATACGCTTAATCCCTATACTTGGTGATCTTCTTCTATTATTCCATTCTTTATTATTCTCGTTGAATATCCCGTCTCGTGTTTTTACACCGACCGGGTTCCATTGCTTATTATTCCGCATTTATTATTCTCGCTGAATATCCTCGTCTGTGTTGTTTTACACCTTTGATTCGGTTCCATTGTTTATTATTCAAAGATTTATTATTCTGGTTGATCATCCTGCTTGCGTGAATTTCACCGACCGTTCCGTTATTATTATTCTCGCTTGAATAACCTCGTCATGCGCGGCACCGCATGCACGGTGATTTCTTTTGTTATTCCATTCTTTATTATACCCAAATTGGTTAAAACTTTGACTTCTATACTCCATGAAATTAGTAGAATATCCTCGATATTTCATGCTTCATCCAAAGATCTTTTCATGGAAATATTCTTCCGATCATTCTTGAATTTTACTCTACAAAACAAAGATTCTTGTCGACAATTTGACGTTATTAATTCCCGGATAAAATAATTTTTGAACTTGTTTTATCAATTATTATGTCATTGTCATCATCCTCATGATATATTATGTTATCTTCGCTTACGCGCATAGATGAACTTAGTATGATTATGACCAGGATCATTCTAAGATAATCACGGGCTTGTTATAAATGATGTGATAAAAGTCCTCAAAGGCTCGTAAATGCAAATGATGGATAGTTTTTGGTATGATTATGACCAGGGGTGATTCTAAGATAGTCATGACCATTGATAATTTGATGAAAATCCTCGACCGTGGTACAGGATGATTAGATGTGGTGGTTTATTTATTAAACCGAGTCTCAAATGATAAAAAATTGATGAAAACCTTTTAAAACCTAAAAGATAGTAGATTTTATTCTCTACTTGATTTTTTAATGGATCGTATATTCCGCCGCAGCTTAAACCGGTTGTCTATTGTATTTTATCGCTTAACATCGTTGAAGGCTAATGATAATTTATTCTCGCATTATCTTAGTCATAATATTTCTTATCGGGCTAGTTGAGCTCACCTTTCTTTCACCGTTTTCTTCGTGAAATGAGAACATAGCGGGACGAAGCCTGGGAACCTGAGTAATGGTCCGTAGGATAAGATTAGTAGTCCTCACTATTCTCGAAATAAAGGTGATAATAGTTGTAATGAGGACTCTTTTTGAGTTTGTATAATATCTAGTAGACAATATTTGTATTCAAACTCACGCTTATGTCGTCGATTGCATACCTATGCGCTATATTAGTAAGTTGTATTTGAATTTATGTACCATGTAAGTGGCGACCCAAGATGGGTGACGATACCTAATTTTGGGGGCGCCACAACTTGGTATCGTAGCTAGGATACGATCCTCGCTAAGATGTGAGATAAGAACTAGAGGGGAGAGACGGGAATTCTTCGCAAGCAGTATGACCTACCTAAGTTTATTTGGTATTTGATTGGCTCACGAGTATAGTGATAATATGTCGTATGTCAATTAACCCTTATTTTGTGGCAAAGTTTGAAAATGGCATCCGAGAATGTTGAGAATAAAGAATGGAGCACAGAGACCGCTGATTCTCCACAGATCAATAATCGTGACAATGTGCAACAGATGGCGATAATCCTCCCGAAACAACAACACCCGATCAATCGATGAACGACGGTACGCTTAAAAGGTTTTTAGAATTCATGCAACATCAAAGCAAAAGCGACTTCTCGCCCAAAACGTAGGTGGAAACACGGAAAACTCTCTGCCGGTCACCGCTAAACAATTCAAGGAGCCGACCACCGGAGTTTAAGGGAGAGCCAAAACCACTTCGCTAAAGCATGGATAAAGCAGATTACCAAGATATTTGATGTCTCGATGCTCCGAGGAGCAAAAGGTTCCTTTTCACCGCTTTTATGTCATGCGGAGAGGCAGACATCGGTGGGAATCGGAAACGACTCAACCCATTGCATCAAGATATCTTCGGAGAAGTTCCAGAGTCGTTTCAACGACAAATACTTTCCCGAAAGTATTCGCCACACGAAGGAGGTGGAGTTTATCAAGTCGAACAAAACAATATGACCGTGTCGCAATACGAGGCAAAATTTGCGAGTTATCACGATTCATATCCCACTCGGTGGATAATGAAGAGAGAATGACGCTAATGTTTTTAAGAGGTTTGAAGCCGAGATACGCCAACATCTTATTTCTCATAAACCGTGTTTTTATTCGATGTTGTAAATAGGGCTCGCTTAGTGGAGCGCGATAACGAGTCAACGAAACTAAAAGAGAGAGCAAAATTAAAAAATTATAATACCAAATGAGAGTAGTCATCGGCTTGACAACAAGCGTGAGGGAATCAACAGCCGATATGGTAACCACTTCGGTGGTAATCAGTACAAAATAATAAGAATGGACATTTCAAGAAAAGGAGATTCAACAATGATGGAAAGACGCCAAGACCAAAGACCTGCTGTTAAGGAAGGAGAAAGACCACCTATCATATGCTTCAAATGCGAGGAGAGGGACACATCATCCCCGAATCAAGCCATGCCATTCCAAAGCATGTTATAATTGTGGAAGAGAAGGTCACTTAGCTCGATTTTGTCGCCATCAAGACAAATTCAACTAGGATGGAGGCACCAAAGGTCATCCTGCATAAACCAAAGCCTAGAGTTTAAGAGAGAGCGCTTTTTTTCTCGTGACGAGGAACCCCGATAAAATTATCACGTAAGTTAATCATAAGCTCATGCAAAGTCTATACCGTGTTAGATACCGCCTACCCACTTTTTTATTTCACCTAGTTGTGTTCAACGCTTAAATTTGACCAAGAGAAGTTAAACTTTGACTTATCGGTCAAAACTTCATAGTAGGAGCCTTCACATCGCTACTATTTTTAAATCTTGTTTGATCAAATAAACATTTTCACGCTACTTCGTCGATCTTATCTTTTTGAAAATATTTGCCTTTGATGTGATTTTAGGAATCAATTGGTTAACTACTCATCATTCTTTTCAGAAGGTTGTTAGCTTTTATATTCATAACCAACTTGTTATACGAATTCAAGTAACCAAACTACTAAAGTCAATTATCATCATATCAAGCCATAAGTAAAGAGCCCCGAACCTTTCGTTGTTGACTTCTTTGTGTGGAATGCACCAAGCCGCACTTTCTTCAGAGGCTTACATCGTGAATGAAGATGGCAAGTTTATAGGTATCATTGTGAGGTGCTATCTAGGTTAAGGGATGTAAGTCACAGCTGGTATCAATGTGACGATTATCCAAGTCTTGATGAGAGTCACAGCTTTGAATGATATTTCTATTATTAATAAATTTCCGGCGATTCTTGAAGACTTCTTAGCCTACTTAGAGCGTGAAATCGAATTTTGTATCGACCCCAAAGATAAAACCCATTTCTTAAACCCTCAAATATTTCTTCAACTAAAAGGATCTGCTTACGGGATTATGATGAAAGTCATAATAAAAGCATTGACTAATGAAAATCATGGGTATATGAAGTATTAGTAAGTGTTATGATGAGTTATGTTGGTTATTATGTGAAAACATGAAAGTTTCTTAGAAATCACAAAGAGTTGAAAATCGATTTTTGTGAAAAACGTAATATGAAATTCAATCACCATATCTCCTATTATATTTTGAATTTTTGAGTGTGGTCAAGTCCTAGAGTTAGATCTATGAGTTACCTAACTAATCCAAGTGGAATTACTGAAAAGGTGTTGTAGATTTTTGTGTGGACTGATTTTAGCAAAGGAGTGCAAAGCTGTAAAACCAAAAAAGCTTCTGCCATGATTTTAGAGAGGCTGTTTCGGCCACTTAAATTATGAGAAAAATTCTGGCCATTTGGGACATGAAGGTATATGGTATAAAGTACCTCCTGTCCAAAAAAGAGCTCATTCTGACTTAAAATGAGCAAGTTATGACTATTTCAATATTTAGGTTTTTCCGATTTAAAACGCTATAACCGAGTTCTATAACTCCGATGACCATGAAATTTAAACTAGAAGCTCACGCTAACATGTGTAAGGTCCTGCCAAGATTTGGGAATTTTTGGAGTTAAACTTGAGGTAGCTAATTTCTTAAGAAATTAATTAGAAATTGATTTTTGAAAAATAGTAAATGAATTTTAAAAATTCCGAAAAAATATATTTTCATTATGGGACTATATTATGCTAAATCCTTAAAGAAATATTTTTGGGACTGATTTGGTATTTTTCATGAAAATAGTTTAGTTACTTAACATATGAGTTAAATATGTTATGTGAAGTAACAAAGTTGAAAATAGGATTTTATGGCTGTAGAATCCTATATAGAGTATATGCATATTTTTTTGAGAGATTTGATAATTGGTGATGATATCTTATGAGTATGGCATTTTTGAATGATTAAATGCATTATATGGTAAAGCGTAAACAATTAAGATAAATTGTTTATAAATTTAAGAAGTGATTAAAATATTGTTATAATATTAATGATATTAGATTATGAGATTATTAAGATTGATAACATGGGGATATTCTTGAATCCTCGGATAAATTATATTATAAATGTTTAATATTTATCCTTTATCTCATTCGATTGATTCTTTATATCATTATCCTCATGCTTATATTACGTTGAAAGTCATCTCGTGGCCTCAGAAGGCATAGATGGACTTGGTATGATTATGACCGTGATTGTTCTAAGATAATCATAACCGTAATTGAAAACACAATTATCTTCGGTCAGAAGTGTATGGATAATTTGTGGTCGTGATACTAATGAATACACAATTATCTTCGGTCAGTAGTGTATGGATAATTTGTGGTCGTGATACTAATGAATACACAATTATCTTCGTCAGAAAGTGCATGGATAATTTGTGGTCGTGATACTAATGAATACACGATTATCTTCGGTCGTAGTGCATGGATAATTTGTGGTCGTGATACTAATGAATACATTATCTTCGTCGGTCATGGATAATTTGTGGTCGTGATACTAATGAATACACGATTATCTTTATCGTCAGTAGTGTATGGATAATTTGTGGTCGTGATACTAATGAATACACAATTATCTTTCGCCGTAGTGCATGGATAATTTGTGGTCGTGATACTAATGAATACACGATTATCTTCGGTCAGAAGTATGGATAATTGTGGTCGTGATACTAATGAATACACGATTATCTTTCGTCAGTAGTGTATGGATAATTTGTGGTCGTGATACTAATGAATACACGATTATCTTTGGTCGTAGTGTATGGATAATTCGTGGTCGTGATACTAATGAATATCCTCGGCCCGTAGAAAGGATGATTCGATGATATGGATTAATTATCGAAATGAAGTCTCAAAGAATGAAATATTAATTCATGGATGTGGTAAAAGTCATCTTCGTCAGAAGTGTATCGATAGACTTGGTATGATTACGACCACGGATTATTCAAAGATAATCACGATCAGATTGAAAACACGAATATCCTTAGCCAAGAAAGCATGGATAATTCGTGGTCGTGATACTATTAAGTCGAGTCTCAAGATTATTGGTTTTATAGCTTGATATCTTTGGCCCAGAAGGCAAAGATGAATTGTTAATGAATATCTTCGCCTGATCAAAAAGATGAATTTAATGTTTTCAACGATAAAGGTATTCAAGGTATCCTCACCTCTTTATCATACCGTGTATCGCACTTCTAATTTCGAGGGCTAAATTCCATAAGGAGGGAGATCAGTGAGACCCTCAGATTTTATCAATAAAGATTTAAATTTTGTCAAATAATTTTTAATATTATGGTGTGAATTTGAGATAATATTATAGTCAGGGGTAGTATTTATAAATTTTGCAAAGTATGCAAGTGGTTATATTATATTCGATTGGCTCTGGGAATATTCTATTAAGCAGGAATATTCGCATAAACTACCAATCATCAGGTGGACCCTATTAATGTAATTATTGCTTTGATCGAGAAAACGACAAAAAATTTTTATCAAATAACGACGAAGTTTTACCGCTGATACCGCTGAACTACTCTAGTAGTAAAAGTACAAAGAATACGTGGGTCGCATAGAAGACACCTGTATTGATTATCGATGCTTATGCGAGAGAAGTCACCACCTTTGATTCCATTATCATTTATTAATAATATGAATTATTATAATGATAATGACGCTTTTGTTTTATTCAGATTATTAACGTAATAAAATGTAAACATCTTTTATATATAAAATGTAATACTTTATTAAAGTTATTCTATAAATAATATATATTATATTTTATTACATAAGGTCATGCATAAAGTGTTTTGCATAGTTGTTTTTTATAAGGTTGTATAAAGGTTTGCATAGTAAAATGTTTTTATATAAATAGAATATATTATATTTTATTTAAAAGATTTTGCTTTTAAATATGGACCGCCGATTAAAGTAAATCAATCTGACCGCTCATGGATTAATTACTATGCATTCTATTTTCCTATAAATAAGCTCATTCCTTCATTATTTTCTTACTTAATTCACCTAAAACTCTAGAGAGAGAAATTATAGAGAGAAGCTATAGAGAGAAAATCTATAGAGAGAAAGAAGAAGAGTATTCTCGCACTTCACTACTTTGATATCCAAAGGTCTTTTTTTAGTAGTGGGTATTATTTGTTGTATCTGTAAGGGGTTATTTATTCGCTTATTCATGAAGAGAACTTCTCGTTATTCCATTCATTATTATTCGTTGAATAACTCGTAAAAGTGGTATACCCTATACATAACCTCGTATACGCCAGACACCCTATACTTGGTGAAATCCTTATGTTATTCCATCCTTATTTATTCTCGTTGAATAACTCAGATACGCTTAATCCCTTGGTGATATACTTGGTGATCTTCTTCTTTATTATTCCATTCTTTATTATTCTCGTTGGAATATCCTCGTCTCGTGTTTTTACACCTGACCGGTTCCATTGCTTATTATTCCGCATTTATTATTCTCGCTGAATATCCTCGTCTCGTGTGTTTTACACCTGACCGGTTCCATTGTTTATTATTCAAAGATTTATTATTCTGTTGATCATCCCGCTTGCGCAGAATTTCACCGACCGTTCCCGTTATTATTATTCTCGTTGAATAACTCGCCTATGCAAGTACCGCATGCACGGTGATTTCTTTTGTTATTCCATTCTTTATTATACCCAAATAAGGTTAAAACTTTGACTTCTATACTCCATGAAATTAGTAGAATATCCTCGATATTTCATGCTTTCATCCAAAGATCTTTCATGGAAATATTCTTCCGATCATTCTTGAATTTTACTCTACAAAACAAAGATCTTGTTGACAATTTGACGTTACTAATTCCTCGATAAAATAATTCTTGAACTTGTTTTATCAATTATTATGTCATTGTCATCATCCTCATGATATATTATGTTATCTTCGCTTACGCATATAGATGAACTTAGTATGATTATGACCAGGATCATTCTAAGATAATCACGGCTTTGTTATAAATGATGTGATAAAAGTCCTCAAAGGTCTGTAATGCAAATGATGGATAGTTTTTGGTATGATTATGACCAGGGGTGATTCTAAGATAGTCACGCACCATTGATAATTTGATGAAAATCCTCGACCGTGGTACAGTGGATGATTAGATGTGGTGGTTTATTTATTAAACGAGTCTCAAATGATAAAAAAATTGATGAAAACCTTTAAAACCTAAAAGATAGTAGATTTTATTCTCTACTGACTTTTTTAATGGATCGATATTCACCGCAGCTTAAACCGGTTGTTCATTGTATTTTATCGCTTTAACATCGTTGAAGGCTAATGATAATTTATTCTCGCATTATCTTAGTCATAATATTTCATCGGGCTAGTTGAGCTCACCTTTCTTTCTTTCACCGCTCTCTTCGTGAAATGAGAACATAGCCGGGACGAGCCTGGAAACGAGAGTAATGGTCCGTAGGATAGCATTAGTAGTCCCTCACTATTCTGTGAAATAAGGTGATAATAGTTGTAATGAGGACTCCTTTTGAGTTTGTATAATATCTAGTAGACAATATTTGTATTCAAACTCACAGCTTTATGTCGATTGCATACCTACGCTTAGGTTAGTAAGTTGTATTTGAATTTATGTACCATGTAAGTGGCGACCCAAGATGGGTGACGATACCTAATTTTGGGGTTTTAAGCTTTCTAAGAATTTAGATCTCATTAGAATTATCATCATCATTATTCTAAAAGCATTGCTTAAAACTATGAGTTTATCACATATTATAAAACAGCATCATGTAGATAATTAAAAGCCTTTAATAAATTAATATCTTTTATTAATAAATGAATAAGATTGTTACAAAGTATATGCTTTATCACCAAACATGATTGGCTTTATCCCACCGCCCCTTGGGGTGTCCGTCCACTAATGGCGGTAAGGCAGCAGAGTGTCTTGGGTGCTCGTCCTTCTCAATCGTTCTACACCGCAACTCCGGCTCCAAGTGTTTATGCTCCCACTGATATTGATCAAGCAATGCACTCTCTCTCTTTGAACCAGCCAGACGAAAATTGGTATATGAACACTGGAGCGACGTCTCACATGATTATTTTCCTCACACGGGGGGTAATACTAACTTGAATTAGTTTTGTGGATCATTTGTACATAAATTTATTCATATTTACTTTTAGCGTAATTGGATGTAAATCATTGTCCTTTAGTTGAGTTTTGTAAATCATTGTGGTTTAAACATTGTAAATCATTATAGTTTAAACATTTTTTATATAACTTATGGAAAAATAGTTTATATGTGTTATTGTTGTTGAGGTAATTCATATTTGTGACGCCCCCAAAATAGGTATACATCACTCATCTTGTGTTGCCAAATACATGGTATAAAATTCAAATACAACTTAATTATACAACAGTCGTGTAAAATACAACAAAACATAATCTAAGAGTTTTAATAAGAATATTATCATCTAGACAATATTCACACTCAATGGAGTCCTTATTACATTTATTGTCACACTATTTTATAGAATAGTGAGGACTACTAAAATAACCATTTGGACCGTCAATCCGTTCCCCGACTCGTCCCATCTATATTCTTATTTCCTAAAGAGAACAGTGAAAGAAAGGGTGAGCTCAACTAGCCCAGTAAAAAATATTATGACTAAGATAATGCAGAATAATTTATCGTTAGCCTTCAACAGTGTTAAACTAATAAAATATAACAAACATCAAGTTTAACTGCAGCGAAACAAGCAATCCATTAGAAGAGTCAAGTAGAGAATAAAATCTACTATCTTCTATGATTTAAAAGGTTTTTCATCACTTTTATCACGAGACTCAACAAATAAAAATAAACCACATCATCCCTGCACTACGGCCAAGGATATTCATTAGTATTACGACCACAAATTATCCATTCACTACGGGCCAAGGATATTCGTGTATTCATCAATGGTTATGATCATGCCAACAACTGTCCATCAATGCACTACGGCCAATGAGGACTTTTACCGCATCATTTGTAACATTACGGTCATGATTATACCGAATAATCCCTAGTCATAATCACACCAAGTCCATCTATGCACTATAGGCCACAGATGACTTTCAACATATTATAAACATGAGGATGATGACAATGATATAAGAATTCAATAAAACAAGTTCAAGAATAAATTTTTAAAGATTTATAATTTAATTTATCCCGAACTCAATAACGTCCAAATTGTCAACATGATACTGTTTTGTAGAGTAAAATTCAAGAATGCTAAGAAGAATATTTCCATGAAAAGATACTGGATGAAGCGCAAATATCCAGGATATTCTACTAATTTCATGGAGTATAGAAGCCAAAACTTTAACCAACTGAGTATAATAGAATATATGAAGCTATAAATGGATTTTTACCTGCCATGCGGTAATCCACGTAGACAGATCATTTCCATAATTTAATAAGGAATGAATACGATGGATCATTCACCATGCATGCGATAATCCACATAGTATGTGTTATTCCAATGTAATAATAAAGAATGGAATAATGTAAGAATTCACCAAAGTATGTAATCCTAACAGCGAAGTTATTCCAACAAAATGATAAAGAATGGAACCAAATGTCATGCGTAACCGCACGCATGCATGTGATATTCAAATGTAATAATAAAGAATGGAACCAGTCATGTGTCATCCGCACATACGTGATATTCTAACGTAATAATAAAGAATGGAATAACAACGAAATTCACCGTGGCATGCGATAGATCGCATGCATGTGTTATTCCAATAGAATAATAAAGAATGGAATAACAGAAGAATTTTACCATGTATGCGGTACTTCGCATAGACAGGTTATTCCAACATAATAATAAAGATTGGATACGAAAGAAAATAACCCCCTTCATGAATACGAAAGAATAATACCCCTTACCTTAGAAGAAGACTGGATACTGGAATAGTGAGGTAGCAGACTTCTCTTCTTCTTTCTCTCTATAATTTCTCTCTATAATAATTGCTCTATAGCTTTAGTGAATTGGTGAGAAATGAAGGCAGAATGAGCTTCTATTTATAGAAAAATATAGTTTCGATAATTGCACATTTTGGGGCTCAAAATATTACAGTATAATACCTTCCTCTTTTTATTTATTTTTAATTTAGTCCTGCAAGTATTATCAAACTTGCACCACCTCCCCTAATAGTAAATAATGTGAATTAATAGTACACACATGTGAGCAAATAGTTATAAGCATGTGAAATAATAACAATTAATTTCTCATTTATCCAATTAATTACCCGATTGGTCAATATAACCTCCAGACATCAATTATTATCGAAATAAATGTCGATTTCCACTAACACTAATAATCCCAACACAATGGAACTATCAATTTCATCTTTAATCAACACAACTTATTCATCATTAATATTATAACTCACAATATTTAACAATCAGTGTCGCTCCTGTGAGAAGGGGGCTTTCCGATAAGGATTTCTCCTTATCAAGCCGCAATTAGGTGACCAAACCTCTCCTTGATGTAACTTCTAGACATTGTCAATATTGCAAATAATAATATGAATAACTTTGTCATCTCAATTATTTATTTAATAATAATAAATATTATACAGATGATACTGTGACAATAATTGAATCAATAATATGAGAGATATGATGCAAAGAATTCTTCGTAGCAATAATTGAGTATAATTGAGTGACTTCTCACGTAAGCATCAATAATCAATAAAGCGTGTGCTACTATGCAACCACGCGTATTATTATCTTTTCTACTACTACCGGTAGTTCAACAGTTTAACAGGTAAAACTTTCGCCGTTATTTTTATAAAAAGATAATTCTATCGTTTTCTAATTACGACAATACTTCCGTTGTGGGGTCCACTAATGATTGTGTCGTCGTACGAATATTCCCTGTTAAAACGAATATTCCCCAACCAATCGAATATTATATAACCACTTGCTTACTTTGCAAAATTTGAAAATAGTACCCACAACTATAACATTATATCAAATCCACACCATAATATTCAAAAATATATTTCGAGAAAATTATTCTTTATGATCATAAAAGTTGGGGTCTTACAATATTGGCACTTGTTGTTATAGTTACGTACAATAGTTACGTTGTATGAGAACATAAGATATAGATTATTGTATGTACATGTTCTTGGAATAAAGCGGGTTGTTGTATTTAGGTTGTATGTGAACATAGATAATTGTATGCGTTGTTAGGACACAACAGATTTACAAGTACACAAATAGGGTTTAAAAACTTGAAAAACAAAATAAAATTAAAAAAAGTTGGTTATTAATTTCCGACATTATGGCTTATTTCCAACGAAAATTATGTCGAAATAAAGTTGTCAAATATTGATTTAAAAATTAATATTTCCGACGGAACTAGGTTAATTTCGATGGAACTGAGTTAATTCCGACGGAACTTCCGTAAAAAAATAAGCTCATTTAAGTGCTCCCAGACTACACCATGTGGCATTAGTAACTTTGACTGAATATTTTTGACGCAATAAGTTTTTCGGAAATAATATATTTTCGACAAAAATTGGTCGGAATTTATTCCTTCGAATACTATTATTTTCGACAGATCCTAAATTCCGACCAATATATATGTAATCGAATTACCGACGAAATTAAGTTTTTTTGTTGTAGTGTTAATTGAATTTCTTTTTACCAATAAAAAAAAATATTCAAGATTTAGTCTATTATAAGCTCAACTTTAGCTTATGAGCTATGTGAAAATTGAAATGGTTCTCCCTCCCAAAAACAAAGATTTAATTTTGAAAATCATACAACCCAAGTGTAAGACCCCAATTTTTTTAATGAATAAAATCGAATTTTCTCTAATTATTATTGTGAATAATAAGGTGTTAATTTGATATAATACTTTGGTTATGGGTGAAATGTGTAAATTTCGCAAAATAAGCAAGTGGTTATAAAATATTCATTGTTGTCGGGGAATATTCGTTTGTTCGTGGAATATTCTTTCTGTCGGGGAATATTAGTACGACGACGCAACCATTTGTTGGCCCCATAGCGGATAACTGTCGGATGAAGAAAACGACAAGTTTGGGTTGTTATAAATAATGGTGTAATTGTTACCGTTAAGACTGTTGGAATACCCAGTGGTTAAAATACAAGATGTCGCGTGGTTGCACAAGAAGCACACTGCAGATTGCATACAAAGATTATTGAATTATTGATCCTTACGTAAGAAGGTAATACTCAATAATTGTTACGATGAGTTACTTATTCAATATTTTATTTTATTGATTCAATAATTGTCTGCGTTGATATTTTATATTATTGTTGTTTCAATAATTGTCACTTGCACGAAGATTTTCCATTATCGGATCAATAATTCATATTATTTGAATAATATTATTAGATAGCATTATTAGCAATGTCTAGAAGTTCAGTCAAGGAGAGATTTGGTCACCTAATTGCGCGCCAGTAAGGAGAAATCTTTATTGAAAGCCCCTCTTTTACGGGAGCTAACTACTTACTTGTCATAAATGTGATTCTCAGAATATTATTTGTGAATAATTAATTATTGATTCATATGATAAGGAAATATTTATTTTATGTGGATATAATGTTGGATATATTTATTGTGGTTAAAAATGAAGGAGTTAATGTTAAGGTGTTTTATCAGTATTTTGTCGGATTAGAGGTATTAAAAATCAAACCAGTATTTTTTGAGAAATATTGTGTGAATTATAATTTTTAATCCGACCGTTGGATAGTTGTGATTTTTGGATATGTTATACATATATAAGCTGAGTATATGTCCACAAATTTTGAACCGTTAAAAATGAACGTATGATTTTTTATGAATTTTAAGAGGTGACTGATTCGGAAATTAGGTTTATAAATGATCTTGGTGGAAAATACTAGAATTGAGTGGGCCCCACTTGTGGTTGGTGAAGAAATGTGATGAATTTTATTTCAAATGTGGTGGCTGGCAATAGTAGCGGTAGTAAAGCCATCGTGTTGTTGTGTCAAGTCCGCTTCTTGCTTAACATTTTCCTATAAATAGAGGGCTAAGTTAGAATTGAAAATCACACCAGAAACAAGTTTTCTCTCTTTCTCTCTCTATATTACCGAGTGTATTCTTGTGAGTATTTTGATACTTTGAGTGTTGCTATACGGTGTAAGTTCCTTCAGCACTATATCCAGTATTCCAGTCAGAAGTACTGTCTTTTTGAGGTAAGGGATGTTATTTTCTTCTTAAATGATATTATTTTCTTCAATATCATTATGCCGAAATATTGGTTTAAACTTTTTATCAAATTTGGAACTTTTTGTGTCGGGGTTACTATTCACGTATACAACACTATTCACGAATACGGCACTATACACCGAAAAATGAAATTTTCTTCTTTTTATCCAAGATGTCTATTATGGTTACTATCTTTGATTGTATCCATGTTTTGGTCTTTATTTTTGAATTCTGCTTCAAAATTAGTTATTATGGAGTATTATTGATCTTGGATAAACTGTTATATGAATCCTTAATATTTGTCCTTCATCTCACCGGATTCGCTTTTCTTTAAAATATTTTTCATCATCCTCAGTCTAAATGATGATATTATTGAATATATTTTGGCCTGTAGTGCAAAGATGAATGATTAACTGATGAATATCTTTGGCCCGTAGTGCAAAGATGAACAGGTGTTGAGATGAACATGACCAACTAGTGATACAAATGAATATCTTTGGCCTGTAGTGCAAAGATGAATATTGATTAAAGATGTATATTGATTGTTGTTACGGGGATAAAATATTGATGATGGAATTTTAAATCTTAGAAGATAGTAGAACTCATTCTCTACTTGACTCTTCTAATGGATTGTTGTTTCCGCTGCAGTTGTTGAACTAAAACTTGTTGTCTATTATATTTTATCAGATTTTTCCCTGTTGAAAACTAATGATAATTTGTTGTATATTATCTTAGTCATAATATTCTTTACTGGGCTAGTTGAGCTCACCCTTTTCCTTTTTGTTCCATTTTTCTTCTCAGGAGGTGAGAACATAGCAAGATCTAGTCGAGGTATGGAGTGATTGTTCTAGAAAGATGTTTTAGCAGTCCTCACTATTTCTGTAAAATAGTGTTTGAATAATTGTAATGAGGACTTATTTGAGTGTGGATATTGTCTAGAAGACAATATTTGTATTTAAACTCACAAGATGTGTTGTATTTTTTGCACGACAATTGTATTATTGAAGTTGTAGTTTGCTTTTACGTACCATGTATTTGGCTACTCGAATGGGTGTTATATACCTATTTTGGGGGCGTCACAGCTTAGTATCAAAGCTTAGGGATATGGTCTCCGCATGGCGAGATCGGGGAATAGAACTAGGAGGGAGAGATGAATAAATCCTTCGCTAGTGTGTCCTATCTAAGCTTATTTGTTGGTCAAACATAATATAGGGATATTATGTGATATGTCAATTAACCCTTGTTTTGTGACAGTGTTTGAAAATGACATCTAAAAATGTTGTGATAAGAAATGAAGCATATGAGACCGTTGAGTCACCAACGATCATTACCCAGGATAATGTGCATCAGGATGACAATAATCCTCAGGTAAACAACAACACCGATCAAATGAGGAACGATGGGATATTCAAAGGCTTTATGCAATTCATGCAACACCAAACGAGAGAGACTACTGTTCATAATGTAGGTGGAAATAATGGCAACCTACGGTTGGTTACCACTAAGCAGTTCAAGGAGCTGGGACCACCGGAGTTTTTGGGAAAGCCAGAACCACTTACGGCAGAGACGTGGATAAAGCAGATCACCAAGATATTAGATGTCTTGGGATGTTCCGAGGAGTAAAAGGTTCCCTTTTCCACCTTCATGTTGCGAGGAGAGGCAGATTACTGGTGGCAATCGATAAAGCGTACTCAGCCTGCCGCACTGAAGATGTCTTGGGAGAAGTTCCAAGAATTGTTCAACGACAAGTACTTTCCCAAAAGTATTCGTCACATGAAGGAGGTAGAGTTCATCAAGCTGGAGCAAAACAATATGAACGTGTCGTAGTACGAAGCTAAGTTTGCCGAGTTGTCCCGATTTGCATCCCATTTGGTTGATAATGAGGAGAGAATGACGCGAATGTTTCTGCGAGGTTTGAAACCCGAAATACGTCAATACCTCATTTCTCACAAACTTTGTTTATATTCAGATGTAGTGAATAGGGCTCAGTTATTGAAGCGCGATAATGAGCTAGCCCAACCGAAGGATAACGAGCAACAACACGATAATAATCATACCGGTGGCAACGATCATCGGAACAATGATAACCATCGTGGAGGAAATTATCATGCTAGAAATGGTAACCACTTCGGTGGTAATCATGGCCAAGATAATAGAAGAAATGATTCAAGTGGAAATTTCAAGAAGAGAAAGTTTAACGATGACGGAAGACGCGTCGAATAAAGACCAAAGACCAAAGAACAAATTCTGTGGGAGGACAACGACCGCCAGTTAGATGCTACAGATGCGGAGAGAAGGGACATATAAGTCCAAACTGTTCACAGCTTTCCAAGATATGTTTTAGTTGTGGAAAAGACGGTCACATAGCTCGATTTTGTCTCAGAAATAAATCAAGTCCGTGTGGGACGGTGGCACCAAAGGTGGATACGGACAAAACAAAGCTCGGTGGTTTCGGGAAGAACATTTTTGTGACTTCTCGAAAGAGCAAGTAACCCGAACGGTTTAGCACGCGGGTTAGTTATTTATAAATTCTTGCGAAGTCTATACCTTATTAGATACCTGGTTCTACCCACTCTTTTATTTCTCCTGTTTGTGCTCAACGATTAAACTTGACTCTAGAGAAATTAGACTTTGACTTATCTGTGGAGACTCACATTCAGAAACTGCATTATCATATCCACGATTTATAAATCTTGTTTGATCCAAATGGGCACAATCACATTACTGGCCGATCTTATCTCTTTAAAGATACTTGCATTTGACGTAATCTTAGGAATTGATTAGTTAACTACTCATCATGCCAAAATTGAGTGTTTTCGTAAGGTTGTTAGTTTTCATATTCCTAACTAACCTGTTATGCGAATTCAAGCAACCAAACCATTGAAGTCAAACACTTTCATATCAAGCCATAAAGCCATTCGTTTATTGAAAAACAGATGTCAAGCTTTCTTTGTCTATTTCATGGATTTAAATAAAAATACGTCAGATTTGAATGATATTTCTGTTGTTAGTGAATTTCCAAACGTATTTCCTGAAGAATTTCCTAGCATACCCCTGGAGCGTGATATTGAATTTTGTATCGACTTTGAACCCGGTACAAAACCCATTTCTAAAATCTCTTATCGAATGGCTCCTATTAAACTTCAGGAGTTAAAAACCCAACTACAAGAGTTAGTACTCAAGCCTCTATCTGGTAACTTCCTTTATGGAATGCACCAAAGCCAGACTCTCCGTAGGGGACGCTATATTTGTTTGGTGGTAAAATAATAGGTGCTATTGTGACGTGCTATCCAAGATTTGGATATGAGTCACAGTTGAGAGCAACTTAAGTCAGTAATCGAAATACGTAGCTTTCTAGGCTTAGCTGGTTACTATCGGAGATTCGTGGAAGGATTTTCTCAAATCACTAATCCATTAACTTAGCTGACTCGGAAAGATACAAAATTCGTATGGAGCGAGGAATGCGAGAAGATTTTCCAAGAGCTCAAGATGCGACTCATTTCGGAACCTGTTTTGACCATACCATCCTAGAAAAGCGAACGTAGTAGCTGACGCGTTGAGTAGAAGATCGTATGCAAGTACGCGTGCGATATTGTCGAACACAAAGACTTATTTTGTATAACTTACAAAGGATGGAGATAGAGTTAAAGGCTCCAAGTACCCACATTATGATGTTAAATATACGAGTAGAATCGACTTTAATTGATAAAGTTAAAACCACTCAAGCTACACACTGGAGCTGATGAAATAAAGAAGAAGGTGCAAGAATGCGTTATTCTAGAAGTAAGAGTCGATGAAGAGTAGAAAGCTCAAGCCTTCGATTTATTTGAAATCCTCGATCGAGTAGGAATTGTGGCCTATAGACTCGCCTTAACACTAAGTATGTCGCGTGTTCATAACGTTTTTCACGTATCGATGTTACGTAAATATGTGGACGACCCAAACCACATGTAGACACTCGAAATTTTCTATACTACTGTTACTAATATTACAGAGGAGGATGATTCGCCTTTTTAAGAGAGAACCCCGAAAGACAATCCAAATCCATACCCCTGATACTACCGGAAGTTCAAAGATTAACCCCGGATCGCAACTGGGAGTAATCTAGTTTCAACCTCTGATTTAACCCCGAGACCTCGGATACAATACCGAACACACACCGGAGAAGACCGATTAATCTCTTGAGATAACCCCGAGGTATCCAGCCTCACCCCAACCATGGAATAGCCACCAACCTCGGTGATAACCCCAAGGAATGCAGTTTTTAGATAACCCCGAAATGCTTGTTTCAAATGCCATCAACTTCAATCTCTAGACTCACAACGAAATACACCGTACCAACACGAAGAATCACATCGGGAAGACAGCACACCTCAAAGATGACAATGAGGATCTTTAACAAATGCAAAGTAATTCAATCTCAAATAAGTCTCGAGCAACGTCTCGCTTATCTACCAATCCGTGCAAGACACCGGTGAGGGGCAACATCGCCATCTCGTCCCAACACGATGCCACGCCTCGCCTCTACGCAATAATGTCCCACAAGGCTAACCAATCCCGAGTGACTATCAGTGCGGGGTAACTGATGAAAGTTGAAGCTTGAAGACCGAGGGCATCGTCCCATCTTCAAAGACTTCAGACAAACTCTAATCCCATGCCATCGCATAACTCTCGACAACGGTGATCCAAATAGGTCCTAAATACCTCAAAACGGATGCCCTGGATTGCACTTCTCAAAATCCGAGAGGACATTACAAAGGCTCGAGTGCACGATTTCGAGACGACGACCTGACCGAACCCGGCCGACCCCTACCTCTGGTACACTCACACCGAGCCAGCAGGTACACACCTCTGACACCTTTTGCCTATAAATAAGAGGCTTGGGGTGCTGATTTTTAAGAGAAAAAGACGGGAAACCTCGCACAATTTGCTCAGACTCGCCATACAAAGTATTTTCCCACTTTCAAACACCGTGAGCTCATATATAGCCTCTTTTGTACCCACAAAAGCCCAAGGTTTACCCACTCTAAAGATATAGAAGCCCTTTTTATCACCACCGTAAGCCTTCTCACACACTTTAGAGTCTTTTCTCATCTTTGCACACACCCTTCTACACGCTGAGAGTCGTGTTGCTTGCTTTTTTCCTGACTTTCTATCCGTGGTTTCCTTCCCTCCATATATATATATATATATATATATATATATATATTATCAACATTATCGCCTCGATTGATTGAGCCTGACTTTTTGCCCCGAGCGCTTATCGCTTAATATATATATATATATATATATATATATATATATATTATATATATTAATTATTCATCGACTTTGTTCGATGAGCCTAGACTTGATGCAGCTTATTATATATATATATATATATATATATCAATTGTGTGTCTGACTTTGTTCGATGAGCCTGCAGACTTTATTCCCGTGCATTTATTCGCTTTTATATATATATATATATATATATATATATATATATATATATATATATATATATATATCAACTGTGTGTTTGACTTTGTTCGATAAGCCTGAACTTCTATTCAGTGCGTTTACTACTCGCTTTTTATATATATATATATTATATATATGAACTGTGGTCGAACTATGTTCGATGAGCCCGGATTTTACATCCTATGCTGCTTATTGCTTTCTTATATATATATATATATATATATATATATATATATATATTTTGTCCCCGCCTCGAGTTCCCTTCATGGCGCTTGATAGTTTTTTACTTTTTTTACATTTCATCCTCGCCTGAGTTTACTTCGTGGCAAATGACCGCATTTATACTTTATTTACATTCTCATCCCGCCTTTGAGTTTCCTTCGTGGAGGTTGATCGTATTCTGACTTTTATTTATATTTCTTATCCCCATGGAGGTGCTTCGTGGTTGGTGATCCCGTCTCAGATATATATATTTACCGCTTTTATATATATACCGCTTATTGCTTTTATACAAATTGCAATATTCTCATGCGCCTAGGAATCATGTGATCACAGATTCATCTCATCGATCTAGATTCGGTTCTCGTGATGGACATTTTCAAATTGTAGCGCCTTTGTAAATTATTCTCATGATGTCTCGATTTTCCTCGTATGGTTTCCATACCCACGAGGAAGCTCAAGATTATTTTTTATATATATATTTTTTTGCACGGATGCTTCGCAGATTCGTCAAATAAAATCAATCAATCCAAATTACACTTAATAAAAATGGGAGTGTAAAAGGTCTTAATTCCTATTGAGCATCGTGGTTTGAAAACCTCTTTATAAAACATCATTGCTATATCTTGCTAAAAACTCAATTTTTACATAAATTCAAATCCTGTGTATATAGGTTCGAAAGAGGCCTCGCACAACTTTCATATAACAAAGCACATTGACCCACACACACACACACACACACACTCAGATAATAGTTTCTTGAAAAGAGGCGGTCACCGTGGTAACACGGATGTCGGGGGGTGCCTAACACCTTCCCCGATAACCAAGTCCCCTGACCCTAAATGAATCTCTTGCTTTCACGACCAGATATCGCTGTCACATCATCGGGTCAATGTGCAAACCTTTTCTCATTGTGTTGGTACAACCATTTAAAAACCAATCCTGCTACTCTTAATAGTCCCATCGTCGACATTATACATGTCAGACCTTTTTCACTTGTTTTTTCAAACAAATCTCACCTAAAATGAGAACACCAAAGAACAAGTAACGGAAAGGGACATCCAAAAATCCCGACGCCGATAGTGTGCGACTCACTGGGACCTCCAAAGAAGAGGACTTAAGCCGCTACTACAATCTTTTCAAAACCGATTATCCGCTTGTGTGTGGATGTTGCATTTACATTGGATGAATGTGTACGAATGCATGTCTTGTTTGAGCTTAGTGCTTCGCATCATATCTCAAGGTGGATGTTAGTGCTTCAGCACTATAAACCATGCTTATGATATTAGTGCTTCAGCACATGTCATCATTTCATACGGTGAGACGCGATGTATGTGAATGTATGTTGTGTGGTCCCTCCACCAGAGGCTATCCCGCTTGTTTGATTATCGAACTCGTGTGAGAAGACTAATTCTCCGAGGCTCAGAAAGGCACCACCCAAATTCGCTCCAAATTGAAAGACCTGGATTAACTTCCCGCCTAGTAGATTACGATGATTTGGGAACCTTCATGCCAAAAAGCCATGAGAGTAACCTAAGATAGGTCACCGATAAACCCAAAACGAAGGAAAGTCTCTTCATGCCCTCATTTCAATTACTTGTAAACACAATTACTTGTAATTTCATTCCATATCTATCTCCATGTAATGAGAAATATGAAGCAATATGTCCATATACATGCTACTTAACAAATGACACCCGCTTTTGCAGATAAAATTCCTAAAATGGACACATCACATAAGATGTCATTATACACCTTCCCTAAGGACTAAACTATGCCAGTCTTTCGCAGGAATCAATCGGACCTACTACCCTATTAAAGTCCAAAAGGCAACAGCCTACAAATAATCATGTCATCATCCGATCAGATCGAACTTAATCCAGCTTTCTCGCAAAGAGTTCGATTGATTAAGCAAACAGATTACAGATTTGGTCGTTTCTATTAAAAGAATTACACCACCACACAGGTCGTAAAATACCCGACATACCGAGCCCCCACACAAGGAGGAATTCCTGTCCATTACCATACCAGAGCCACAATTGATACGACCAACAAAATGCAGGATGCTGCCCATTCCACTGGAGATCCAGACAATGGTGACATCAAAAAGAAAGTCCTCCAAATGGAAGAGACCTTTCGCGCTATCAAAGGAATTGGAACACACGGGAGTGTTTCATATGCTGATCTATGTATTTTTCCTGGTGTTCACTATCCAAAAAAATTTAAAACTCCTGACTTTGAAAAATATGACGGGTTAGGGGATCCTTATACACATTTAAAAGTCTTTATTGGAGAACTGGGATCCTATGCAGAGGATGAAAAACTCAGAATGCAATTGTTCCAAAAGAGTCTAACTGAAGAAGCCCGTTCGTGGTACACAAGATTAGACAACTGCAAAATTCACAATTGGGAAGAGCTAGCACATGCCTTCCTCACTCAATACAGTTTTCAAACTCAGATGGCTCCCGACGGTATCAAATTACCAAGATCAAAAAACAGTCTAATGAGTCTTTCGTAGAGTATGCCCAAAGGTGGAGACGCTCGTCGCCCAAGTTAGTCCTTCCCATGACGTAATCGTAAATGGTCATGACATTCATAGACATACAAGAAGCTCCTTCTATGAGAGAGTTTTAGCCGAGATCGGCAAAAACATTTTTTCTAAATGGTTAAACACGGGAGACGGGTCAAATGGGGTTGAAGTCGAAAGATTCAAGACCTAGCCAGCACTCAAAGTCATTTTGATCACATCCAACTGAAATTATGGGAACAACTTCCGAGGGTCCATAAAAAGAAAGAGGAAGATGTTTCCGATACTACAGGGGACAAAAAGGCAATCAAAGTATGCCCATTCAAAGGAGAAACTACACTCCCTTTCCAAAGACAAATCAAAAACCCTCCAAAGACTAAAAGGTGGAGAAGTCAAACGCCATCGAGTGTTTACACCCTTAGGGGATACCTCGAGAACATTCTTAATCTTCCGACAACACGTAAGAAAATTACGATCTTCTTCCACCAAATAAATTTCTAATGGACGGGGTTTCAATGTCAAGCTAGAAATGTGCTTATCATGCCGGGCACTGGACATGATACTCAGATTGTTGGGCCTTGAAACACAAGATCCGTGACCTAATAGATAATGGAGAGATCGTAGTCACCAAACCCGATCACCTTCATGTATAAGACAACCCTCTTCCTCAACACAAAGAAGAAGAGGTCAACATGATTAATTGGAGCAAAGGGATGAGTTCCAACTTCAAATTGTGATTCCCCTGCACCATCAAAGACTATGGATGACAGATGGATTATGCTAAGTTCCAGCTTCACAATGGAACGAAAGATGAAAGCTCTCTGCAAACAAATTGAATTGAGCAATCAAGTAAATCGGTGACTTATCAAAGATCAAGTGACTCGACAATTAATCACCAGAGCATGCCGCCTCCTACCAATCGTCATGAATATTCCTCGCCCCTTTCGTAAAATGAAATGCTAGAAGACAAAGTGACGAAGAGAGCAAATGCCAAAGCCCGTCGGATTTCGCCAACAAACGGAATTCACCTATTTGGGCCAACCCATGGAGGAAATCCTTCACATGTTAATCAATGAAGGAAGGATCAGCCTTCCTTCTACCTCCAATCAACCCCCGCTTGGGACTGGTACACAACTCGATGGAGTATGTCAATACCACTCCCGCCTCGCGGTCACAAAACACGTAAGAATGTTGGGCACTCCGCCACCTTATTCAAAATCTAATCGACAAGGTGTATCAAGGCCATGTGAGATAACGACACCGTGTTACGAGCAAGAGAATGCAGCCCTACTAAGTGGAAAAGTGTGGTAGCAAGCTTATATCTATCAAGGTGAAGGGATTAATATTGTTCTCACAACACCGATAATTCAAATTTCAAAGGAGGAAGCAATCCTTTGAAAGTGGCCGCCCCCCCAGCCAATCAACTTGCCATGCAGAGCACAATATCCTATTGTTAGCTTCATGCAAGGTTCCGTGGAATTATGGAGAAGGTGAAGGATCCACCTCACATACCACCGCCGCAGTTGTCGAAGGAAAATCCATCAGATCTTCCCCATCGGGTGATGAACCCCACCACCAAATCAAAGGGAAAATACCCATGGAGAAGATTGAAAAATTCCTCCGCATATGGGGTCATAAATAAAGCTTCTCTGGTGGTTTTAAGCTCAAGGAAGCTCCACCACAAATATCAATTTTGACTTGGTCCTAACTTCCGAGAATCACCGGAAGGTCTTGTTAAAGGTTTTGAAGAAGCTTTATTTTCCGACATCGCGGATACGTAAAAATTTCAACACACGGTTGATCACATTTTCAACACTAATGTGATATCCTTCATCGATGATGACATACCGCCTCAAGGGACCGGTCATTGCAAACCGCTGCACATCATGGCTTGTCCTCCTGATATATGGTGGTCGGAGTCTTAATAGATGGAGGTTCCTCTCTCAATATCTACCCATATGCCACCTTGGTGAAGATGAATATCAATCTCAACCGAATTCGAGTAGCCATACTATCATCAAAGCTTTTGATGGAGCCCGCCAGAATCTCGGGCTTGAGTAATTGAGCCGCCAATCAAAATTGGCCCTCATACATTCTCACGCGATCCTTCCATGTGCTCAAGATAGATTTGGGATACAACCCGCTTCTTGACGACCATGGATCCACACGGCAGGGGCCCCTCCACCCTTCACCAACAATCAAGTACATTATCAACAATAGCCCGGTCACTTGCCAACGCCGAACCGTAGATTCCTCAAAGATGGGGATATACCGCTCATCAATGCCAATGCGCACGTAGAACCAACCGGCCATGCTTTGAAATAAGCAACACCCAATACCACGCTATTGAGCACCATTGTCAAACCCACATTTCGACGAGGTGATGTCACCACTCAAGAAATGATGTCGTTGGGTTATAAGCCGTGACAAGGGTCAGGGTAAAGATGGCCAGTGGTATCCAAGACTTCATTTCGATTAACCAAGCAAGTTGAACAAATGGACTAGGCTATTCGCCAAATTTAGTCATAGAATCCTCATAAGCATCAACCAGATTCCTTTGGCTTCAACCATGTGGCGCTTGGCTTCGCCTTTCAAACTCCGAGTCCACACAACCTCCAAAAAAGGTGCCAACCAATGTCATGGCCATGTTATTTCCTAAGTCAAACCGGTGGAGGAAAAGAAAATCGTTATTCCAAATCCCGCAATCAAGAAAAGGAGCGAGAATCAAGGAAAACGTTATCCTAATAATGTCCTGCATGCGATCATCATCGTCATGATGAACATACTAACAGATACACCCCTGCATGATGATTACCTCGACGTAATGGCCATCATTCGACAAGGAGGATGATGACAATCCTCCATCATCAAGCGGTCCACCCTAACTTTACCCTTACTAATTGGAACAACATTCCTCGCTTTCGTCGACAAGGTAAAGCGGGTAAAATTCTTTTCTCGCCTCAGAGATACAATAACCGCTACTTTTCTATACATGATATTAGCAATTTATTTTGCCAAGATATGCTAACACTGTATGTATGATCAACGATTTCATATATACTAAGTGAAAGCATATTTTGTTTTAGACTCAATTTAGATGTGCTTTGATTTGCGGATACGATGCCTCTCCTACACAAGGATCAGACTTTTGATGTAGAGATGAATTCAAATTTCGATGGATCTCCAGGATGACATTGAGGTGCCTCCAAAAATTCAAGAATGGGTCAAAGACAAACCCAAACCCAACCTTGATCAAACCACTTCTTTCAATCTCTAACCTTAGAAGCCCTAAGTTAATCCAGATTGGTTCGCACTTACCCCAAACCAATGGAATGACATGGTTACACTATTAACACAATTCCGTGATGTGTTTGCATGGTCTCATGAAGACATGGTGGGTTTATCCATCGACATTGTCCTTCATCGCCTTCCCATTAAAGAGGGATTTAAGCCGATCAAGCAAAAGCTCAGGCGATTGAAACCTGAGTGGAGTTTAAAGGTGAAAGAAGAGATTGTGAAACAATTTCAAGCCGGCATCATCATGGTGTCTACATATCCTGAGTGGATATCCAACATCGTGCCTGTACCTAAACCTGGAGGGAAGGTGCGAGTTTGCATGGATTACCGGGACTTGAACAAAGCTTGCTTAAAAGATAGCTTTCCCGTGCCATTTATCCACATTCTCATTGACAATACTACTCAATACGACATGTACTCCTTTGCTGATTGCTTTGCGGGGTACCATCAGATCATGGTTGCCGAGGAAGATCGTGAGAAGACTGCTTTCATCACTTCTTGGGGAACTTTTTGCTATAGACGGTTGTCATTCGACCTCATCAATGCCGGAGCTACCTATCAACGAGCTATGATGGCTCTTTTCCACGACTTAATGCATAAAGAGATTGAGATCTACGTGGATGACATCATTGTCAAGTCCCGAAAGGAGGATGACCATCTAGACCATCTCAGAAAGTTGTTCAACAGTTGCGTAAGTACAACTTGAAGTTGAATCCAATTAAAGTGCGCCTTTAAGCGTTAAGTCGTGCAAGTTGCTAGATTTCTAGTCACCACAAAGGGATTGAGTCGATCCTACCAAAATCCAAGCCATCACGTAAATGCCCATTCCTCGATTGCAGAAGGAAATACGTGGATTTTTGGGAAGGATCAACTTCATCAAGAGGTTTATCTCCCAACTCACTAACAACCTCGTGAGCCAATCTTCAAGTTATTAAGGAAGAACTCCTCCATGAAATGGAATGATGAGTGCCGTAATGCCTTCCTTACAATCAAGAAACAGCTAGTCAAAGCTCCTATCTTGGTACCACCCAGGGATGATGTTCCCCTGTTCATGTACCTATCCATAAGTGACAATGCCATGGGCTGTATGCTGGCTGCTGGGACAAAAAGACGATAGAGGCCAAGAACGAGCTATCTATTACCTCAAAGAAAAGGTTCAAAGAAGAAGAAGAACACAAGTACACTCTGATCGAGAAGACGTGTTGTGCTTTAGCATGGGCTTCCATGAGGTTACAGCATTACCTCCATGGTCATACAACCCATCTCATATCCCGCGTGGATCCTCTCAAGTACGTGTTCAACAAACCCATGTTGAACTGCCGGCTGTCCAGATGGCAGTTGATCCTACAATAATTTGACATTATATATGTGACTCAAAAGTCCATCAAAGGTCAAGGAATCGCATATCAATCAATCACCGCACCTTCAGGGATTTCAAACCCTTGGAAACATATTTCCCGATGAAGGAGTAATGACAAAGGCAAAGAACACCATCAAGATAATACACGCCAATCATGGGAAGATGTATTTTGATGGAGTCATTAACATGGAAGGTTCTGAGCCGGAGCAATTCTAGTATCTCGACACGGGAGTAGATCCCGCTGTCACAAATTATAGTTTGTCAAAGACCAACAATACTACCGAGTATGAAGGTCGCCCTCATGGGGCTAAAACTTGCCCGCTCAATGGGCATCAAGCTGCTAAACTGTCCCTTGGAGATTCGGAGTTGGTAATCGTAAAATCCACCGAGTCTATCAAACCAAGGAACTACATTTGTCACGCCTTACCACCTGGCAGTGTTTTGAAGATGGCTTTGGAGTTCAAGAAATCTCCTTTCTACACATTCCTCATAATAGAAATGATTTCCCGGACGCATTAGCAACTTTGGCCTCCTTGATTCGCATATCAGACAAGGAACACTTGCCAAGCGTCACAATTTCCCTGCACAAGGCCCCAACCTATGGGAATTACGTTGGAGAAGTATCGGATGAGCTACCTCCCATCTAACCTCCTTGGTATCAGCATATCAAGGAATATCTGCGAGATGGATCTACACCCGCTGAGGCGAGCCTGACTGAGAAAAGGCGGATCCATCGACATGCTATGAAGTTCTACTTGAGTGGAGATGCGCTCTATAAAAGAGATGCAGGACTAGGTCTCCTCAGGTGTCTAGAAAAAGATCAAGCCCAAAGGCTTATGGATGAAATCCATGGCGGAGTCTGTGGCCCCCACATGAGTGGCCCCCTCCTTGTCAAGAAAGTCCTCAGGATGGGACATTATTGGCTATCTCTCAAAGCTGATTGCCATGACCACGCCAAAAGATGCTATCGCCATGATTCATGGGAATGCTATACACGCCCACGGGAGCTCCACAATATGAGTTCGCCTTGCCCTTCTCAATGTGGGGAATGGACGTTATCGGGACCATTGAGCCTAAAGCCAAGAATGGTCACCGATTTATCTTCACCATGATCGACTACTTCACCAAGTGTGTAGAAGCGCCTCCTTCCCTGTGGTCACTAAAGAAGTCATCATTGCTTTCATCGTAAATAATGTCGTTTGTCGATATGGACAACCGTGAGGTGATTGTGTCGAACAATGCCAAAAACCTCAACAACAAAATGATGGAGGAGTTATGCAAGAAATTCCACATCAAACATCTTAACTCACATCTATCGTCCAAGATGAACGGTCATTGTTGAAGCGGCTAACAAAATATCAAGAAGATTATGCAAAAGATGTCACCAACCACAAAGATTGGCCTAACTCATGTGCCTCTTACTCTGTTAGCCTACGTAACCACAATGCGTATTTCAACCGGGGCAACCTCTTACTTTAACTTTGGGATAACCTATGGGATGGAATGCTCTCGAAAGGCTCCCATAGAAGTTGAGATGGAATCTCTCTTCCAGTGTTGATCGACGCCACCTAGATGAAAACCAATGGGTACAAGACATGTATCACCAATTGTCTCGATAGATTTAAAAGAAAGGCGACCGCATGGCTATAAAATAGGTATACACAACACCCATTCTCGAGTCGCCAAATACATGGTACAAGAAGCAAACTACAACTTCAATAATACAAATGTCGTGTGAAATACGACAATATATAATCGTGAGTTTAAATATAATATTGTCTTCTATACAAATATCCACACGCAAATAAATCCCCATCATAATTATCGATACATTATTTTACAAAAATGGTGAGGACTACTAAACAACTCTCTCTAAACCTTCATTCCATACCCCGACTAAGACTCGCTACATTCTCGCCTCCCGAGAAGAAAAAATGGAACAACAAGGAAAAGGGTGAGCTCAACTAGCCCAAGAAGAATAATACTACGACTAAGATAATATACAACAAATTATCGTTAGTCTCCAACAGGAAAAAATCTGATAATACAATAGACAACAAGTTTCGTATCAATATTCGCAATGAATAATAATTCATAGAAGAGTTACGTAGAGAATGAAATCTACTATAATCTATGAATTTAATAAATTCATCATCAATATTTTATCCTCGTAACATCAATCAATATTCATCTCAAATCAAATATTCATCTTTGCACTACAGTGCCAAAGATATTCATCAATCCATTATGTTCATCTCAACACTGCTCATCTTCACTTATTCACTAAATGGCATTTAAAGATATTCATCACCAGGCCAAAGATATTCATTTAAACATGTTCATTTAAATCTTCATCTTTGCACTACAAGTGCCAAAGATATTCTTCAGAAATCATTCATCTTCGCACTACAAAAGCCAAAGATATTCAATAATATCATCATTTAAGACCGAGGATGATGAAAAATATTTTAAAGAACGAATCCAAAGGAAACAAAATGACAAGGATTAAGGATTAAGGATTCGTATTTTGTTTTATCCATGTCCAACAATACCTCAAAAATAATCATAGTGGTGTAAAATTCAAGAATGATCAAAACATGGATACAATCAAAGCTAGTATCCGTAATAGATATTTTGGACTAAAAGAAGAAATTTTATTTTTCTATGAATAGTGCCAGATACGTGAATAAGGTCAGATACGTGAATAAGGCCGAACGTGAATAAGAATCTCACACCAAAAGATAGAAATTCCACAAAAACATCTTCACGCTTCAATAATACTTAATAGTACTCGTGAATAAGAAACTCGTGAATAGTAACTCATCATGAATAGTAACTCGTGAATAGTAACTCATGAATAGTAACCCCGATATGAAAAAAAAAGTTCCAAATTTGATAAAAAATTCAACTCAATATTTCAAAGATAATGATATCAAGAAATAATATCATTACTTAAAAAAATAATATCCCTTACCTCAAAGAATCAAGATTTCTAAGGAAAGGCTCAAGTGATGTCGAATGAAACTTGTACCGAATAAAGAACTCTCAAAGTATCTAAATACTCACAAAATACGCTCAATAATATAGAGAGAGAAAGAGAGAAAACTTTGTTTCGTGTGATTTTCAATTCTAACTTAGCCTTTCTATTTATAGAAAATGTTAAGACGCCAAGGCATTTAACTCCTCAGAACCCGATGGCTTTACTCGCTACTATTGCCACCCACCACATTTGAAAATAAAATTCAGCACATTTTTTCACCAACCAAAAGTGGGGCCCACCAATTCTAGAATTTTCCACCAAAATCATTTATAACCTAATTTCTCAATCACCACCTCTTAAAATTCATAATAAATTATACGCTCATTTTTAATTCGCTCAAAATTTGTGGACATATACTCAACTTATATATGTATAACATATCCAAAAATTACAACGATCCAACTATTTGATTAAATATTATAACTCACACAATAAAGTCAGAATAACACCGATTTGATCTTTTAATACCTCCAATCCGGCAAAATACAAATAAAACATCTCAAAGATTAATTCCTTCATTAATAACCACATAAATAAATCCATCATTTATATTCATATAAAATAAATATTTCCTTATCATATGAATCAATAATTAATTATTCACAAATAATATTACGTAATCACATTTATGACAACCAGTCGCTCCTGTGAAAGAGGGGCTTTCCAATAAGGATCTCTCCTCATCGCGCAATTTAGTGACCAAACCTCTCCTTAGATGTAACTTTCTAGACATTGCCAATAATGTTATCTAATAATATTATTCAAATAATATGAATTATCGATCCGATAATGGGAAATATCAGGCAAAGGACAATTATCAAACAATAATAATATAAAATATCAACGCAACAATTATCAAATCAATAAAATAAAATATCGAATAAGAATTCATCGTGAAAATTATCGAGTAGTGCCTTCACGTAAGGATCAATAATTCAACAATACTGCAATAATACCGCAGCTACCGCTCAACAACGCCAGACATCAGTGTGTTTTAACCACCGGTATTCCAACAAAGATTAATCTGTGAATAACTACGCCAATTATTTTTAAAACAACTTATATTTGTCGCTTTCCTCATCCAATCGCTCACATGGGGCCCACATGGGTCATCGCTACTGCCGCATTTAATATTCCCCGACAAAGATTTAATATTCCACGACCAAACGAATATTCCCCACAAAAAATGAATATTTTATAACCACTTGCTTATTTTGAAATATTTATGATTTAACCCTTAACTATCCACATTAATCAAATCAACCCTTACTATTTCAAAATAATAAATAAAGGAAATTCCTTTTATTTAAAAAAAATTTGGGTCTTACAACCTCCCTCCTTATGAAATTTCGCCCTCGAAATCGACGACGACGCATTCTGTGTTTTCAAAAGGTGAGGATACCTCGCTTTCATTTCCGCTTCCAATTCCCTGTGTCATTTCTCTATAAAGATGATTCCTCCACAAAACTTTAACTTGTGGTATGACCTTTCATGCAGTAGGACATGCTCCTTCCTATCCAAAATCTTGACAGTACCTCCTCATACGCTAAGTCTTCTACTATCTCGTCCTGCTTCTAACTCTATAACGTGGTTCGGTCTTTCACATATTTACGAAGCACCGATATGTGAAACACATTATGAACACGAGACATACTTGAGGTAACGCAAGTCTATAGGCTACATTTCCTACTCACCAAGAATTTGAAATGGACCAATAAATCGTGGATCGAGCTTTCCTCTCTTCCCAAATCTTGTAACTCCTTCCATGGAGCAACTCGCAATAATACACGATCCCCTACACTAAATTCCACGCCCTTTCGATGAAGATCCGCATAACTCTTTTGTCGATCTTGTGCCGCTTGTATACGCTGTCAATCATTTGATCTTTTCTAGTAGTCATACGCATTTCAACTCCTGTCCCAACAATGTTGCTTCACCCACCTCATCCCAACATATCGAGAACGACATTTTCGGCCCATATAATGCTTCAATGGAGCCACACCTATACTTGCCTCGATAACTCGCTTGTTGTAGGAGAATTCCACCAATGGTAAATACTTATCCCAACTACCCTTGAAGTCTAGGACACAGTAGTCTTAATATATCTTCAAGAGTTTGAATAGTCCTCTCTCGATCGTCCGTCCGCTTGGGGGATGGTATGCCAACTAAATCGCAAACTGCGCTCATAGCTTTTTTTTTTGCAAGCTAACCCAAAATCTTGAAGTGAATCTTGGGTCACGATCCAAACTATGGATACAGTATGCCATGCAACCTCACAATCTCATTTACGCATATACTAGCAAGACGCTCAAGTGAATAAGTCTCCGATTTACAAGAAATGAGCAGATTTGGTTAATCTATCAACAATAACCCAAATAAAGATTGATGCCTTGAGAAACCGTAGAGAAGACCCGTAAATCTAAATCCATGGTAATGTGTTCCCACTTCCATTCCTAATCTCAAGTGGTTGCAACGGACCCTTAGGTACTAGATGCTCCGCTTTACACGCTGGCAAGTTAAACACATCGAGATAAACTTTGCAATCTCTCTCTCATATTGTTCCACCAAAATGTATGTCAAGATCACGATACATTTTAGTACTTCCGTGATGGATTGCAAATGGTGTATCAGTGTGCCTCCATCATAATCTTGTACTTCAAATCGTAGTCGTTAGAAACACAAAGTCTAGAGTGGACTCAAGTATTCCTTCTTCATCAATTCTCGCCCCTAATAGCTCCTTCTTCAGATTTTCTTCATACGCGATCACCCCCTGCCCATGGGCTTTGAAAGCAACTTTTAACTTTATCGATCGATTAAAGTCGATTATACTCGATATATCATCACGGTACCTAGAGTTTTCATCTCCATCTCTATTATTTGTAAATTATACTGAAATTAGTCTTTGACAATATCGCACTCAGATTTGTATACGATCTTCTACTCAACACGCCACCTACCACGCTCGCTTTTCCAGATGGCGGCATGGTCGTAATACGTGTCAAATGAGTCTCCTCTCGAGTTCTTCAAGCTCTTCCCACATTCCTCGCTTCCATTCAAATTTTGTATCTCTACGAGTCACCAAGATAATGGAATAGCGATTCGAGAATATCCTTCTTCCGAATCTCCGATAATAACCAACTAAGCCTCAGAAGCTACGATTTCGATTATCGACTTAGGTTGCTTCTCAACCGCGACTCATATCCCAATCTTGATAAAGACGTCACAATGACACCTATCGCTTTACTATCGCATCTAATACGACGCCCCTATAGAGAGTCCGCTTAGTAAATTCCACAAAGGAAGTCACAAGATAAAGGCTCAGTACCAAATTTATAGTTGAATTTTTAACTCCTCAAGTTCAATAGAGCCATTCGATATGAGATTTTAGAAATGAGTTTTGTACCGGTTCAAAGTCGATACAAAATTTAATATCGTGCTTTGGGAGTAAGCCAAGAAATTCTTCAGAAAAATACGCCAGAAAAATCAATAACAACAGAATATTATTCAAATCGACGTGTTTTTATTCAAATCCATAACACGGACTAAGAAAACTCGACATCCGTAATAAACGAATGACTTCATGGCTTGATATGAAAATGTTTGACTACAATGGTTTGATTGCTTGAATTCAATAACAAAGTTGCTTAGAATATGAAAACTAACAACCTTACAAAAGCAATCAATTTGGCATGATGAGTAGTTAACCTTAAAATCACATCAAAAGCAAATATCTCTATAGAAATAAGGTTAATGTGTAATGTGATAGTGCCAACTCAATCAAGCAAGATTTTTAAACAACTGATGTAATGAAAGTTTCTCCTAATGGAGTCTCCATAGATAGGTCAAAGTTTAATTTCTCCGTAGTCAAGTTCAAACGCTGAGCGCAAGTAAGAGAGATATAAAAGAATGGGTAGAACCAATATCTAGTAAGGTATAAACTTCAAGAAGAATTTATAATTAACTAACCTGCAACTAACTTCGTCGTTCCTCGAGATTTTGACCGGCCACGACAAACGCCTTCCAAGAACCGCTGACTTTCGACTTTTCTCGACATCCTTTTCGAGTCACCATTCTCGCCGGATCTGGTTTCGATATCGCATAACTCGAGCGATATGTCCTTCTTTTTTTCCACAATTATAGCATACCTTGAAGGCTTTGAACAGCTTGACCTTTATATGTCCCTCCTCTCCACATCTCAGTAGATCTAACCGGGCGATCGCTCTTCCCCTAGAATTTGTTGATGGTGCCGATGTCACGCCGACGCCTTCCCCGCCATCGTTAAATCTTCTTTTTAGATCGACATCTCTTTCCATAATATCAACGCTGTCAAGCGCTTTTTTACCCATGCATCACTCATTCTCACTGCTCGCTTATTTCTTCTTTCAAATTTCGATTCCAAATTTTATCATCTTATACTCGCCAAAGAGTGCTTCGCTCAAGCATCACATATCGGTAACACAAGCTTGAATCGTCAGATCCTTTTGCTCCACGATCGCCGCAATTCTTCAAATTTCGCTTCTTCTAACTCATGAATACGATTTTGCAATTCTACATTTTGATCATAAAATACCTCTAATAAACTCTCTTCAGTACCTCTTCTTCTTCTCTTCTTCCTCACTCTCACCGTTACCTCCATGATTATCTCTAAAAGTAACTATCAATTCTTCACTCACCACACGGATATCTCTAATTCTTCTTCACCGACATCACATTATCCTCGTCATGGATTATTAGGTGTCTCCACGATCTCATTCACTCCATCATTAACGCTCTCAAAGCCCATTCTTAAAAACTATCATAAAACAAGGGTTAATTAAATAAATTAACAAATCACATAATACCCCTATATTACGACCAACCAACAAATAAGCTTTAGTAGACACACTAAATAAGGATTTTACTGCCTCCCTCCTAGTTCTATTCCCCGATCTCCGCCAGAGATCATATCCCTAAGCTCGATATTAACCGTGACGCCCCAAAAATAGTATACACAACACCCATTCTCGAAGTCGCCAAATACATGGTACAAGAAGCAAACTACAACTTCAATAATACAAATGTCGTGAAATACGACAATATATATATCGTGAGTTTAAATATAATATTGTCTTCTAGACAATATCCACACGCAAATAAATCCCCATCATAATTATTGATACATTATTTTACAAAAATGGTGAGGACTACTAAACAACTCTCTCTAGAACCTTCATTCCATACCCCGACTAAGACTCGCTACATTCTCGCCTCCCCGAGAAGAAAAAAAATGAACAACAAGGAAAAGGGTGAGCTCAACTAGCCCAAGAAGAATACTACGACTAAGATAATATACAACAAATTATCGTTAGTCTCCAACAGGAAAAATCTGATAATACAATAGACAACAAGTTTCGATCAATATTCAAGCTGAAAATAATAATTCATAAAGAGTTACGTAGAGAATGAAATCTACTATAATCTATGAATTTAATAAATTCATCATCAATATTTTATCCCCGTAACATCAATCAATATTCATCTCAAATCAAATATTCATCTTTGCACTACAGCCAAAGATATTCATCAATCTATTATGTTCATCTCAACACTGCTCATCTTTGCACTAAAGGCCAAAGATATTCATCACCATCATGTTCATTTAAACACTGCTCATCTTTGCACTACAGCCAAAGATATTCTTCAGAAATCATTCATCTTTGAAAGATATTCTTCAGAATCATTCATCTTTGCACTACGCCAAAGATATTCAATAATATCATCATTTAAGACCGAGGATGATGAAAAATATTTTTAAAGAACGAATCCAAAGGAAACAAAATGACAAGGATTAAGGATTAAGGATTCGTGATTGTTTTATCCATGTCCAACAATACCTCAAAAATAATCATAGTGGTGTAAAATTCAAGAATGATCAAAACATGGATACAATCAAAGCTAGTATCCGTATTAGATATTTTGACTAAAAAGAAGAAATTTTATTTTTCTATGAATAAGTGTCAGATACGTGAATAAAGGTCAGATACGTGAATAAAGGCCGATACGTGAATAAGAATCTCCGACACCAAAAAGATAGAAATTCCACAAAAAAACATCTTCACGCTTCATTAATAAGACTCGTGAATAAGAATCTCGTGAATAAGAACTCATGAATAGAACTCGTGAATAGTAACTCATGAATAGTAACCCCGATACATGAAAAAGTTCCAAATTTGATAAAAACTTCCAACTCAATATTTCAAAGATAATGATATCAAGAAATAATATCATTACGAAAAAAAAATAATATCCCTTACCTCAAAGAATCAAGATTTCTAAGGAAAGGCTCAAGTGATGTCGAATGAAACTTGTAGACGAATAAAGAACTCTCAAAGTATCTAAATACTCACAAAATACGCCAATAATATAGAGAGAGAGAGAGAAAAACTTTGTTTCGTGTGATTTTCAATTCTAACTTAGCCTTCTATTTATAGAAAATGTTAGACGCCAAGGCAGACTTTAACTCGCAACCCCGATGGCTTTACTCGCTACTATTGCCACCCACCACATTTGAAATAAAATTCAAAGACATTTTTTTCACCAACCACAAGTGGGGCCCACCAATTCTAGAATTTTCCACCAAAATCATTTATAACCTAATTTCAATCACCACCTCTTAAAATTCATAATAAATTATACGCTCATTTTAATCTGCTCAAAATTTGTGGACATATACTCAACTTATATATGTATAACATATCCAAAAATTACAACGATCCAACTATTTGATTAAATATTATAACTCACACAATAAAGTCAGAATAACACCGATTTGATCTTTTAATACCTCCAATCCGACAAAATACAAATAAAACATCTCAAAGATTAATTCCTTCATTAATAACCACATAAATAAATCCATCATTTATATTCATATAAAATAAATATTTCCTTATCATATGAATCAATAATTAATTATTCACAAATAATATTACGTAATCACATTTATGACAACCAGTCGCTCCTCAGAAAGAGGGGCTTCAATAAGGATCTCTCCTCATCGGGCGCCGCAATTAGTGACCAAACCTCTCCTTAGATGTAACTTTCTAGACATCGCCAATAATGTTATCTAATAATATTATTCAAATAATATGAATTATCGATCCGATAATGGAAATATCAAAAAGGACAATTATCAAACAATAATAATATAAAATATCAACGCAACAATTATCAATCAATAAAATAAAATATCGAATAAGAATTACCGTGAAAATTATCGAGTAAAGCCTTCTTCACGTAAGGATCAATAATTCAATAATATCAGGCAATACCGCAAAGCATCGCTCAACAACGCCAGACATCAGATTTTAACCACCGGTATTCCAACAAAGATTAATCTGTAATAACTACGCCGTTATTTTTAAACAACTTATATTTGTCGCTTTCCTCATCCAATCGCTCACATGGGCTCACACATGGTCATACTGTCATTGCTAATATTCCGCATTTAATATTCCCCGACAAAGACATTTAATATTCCACGACCAAACGAATATTCCCCGACAAAAATGAATATTTTATAACCACTTGCTTATTTTGAAATATTTATGATTTAACCCTTAACTATCCACATTAATCAAATCAACCCTTACTATTTCAAAATAATAAATAAAGGAAATTCCTTTTATTTAAAAAATTTCGGGTCTTACAACCTCCCTCCTTATGAAATTTCGCCCCTCGAATCGACGACGACGCATTCTGTGTTTTCAAAAGGTGAGGATACCTCGCTTTCATTTCCGCTTCCAATTCCCGTGTCATTTCTCTATAAAGATGATTCCTCCACAAAACTTTAACTTGTGGTATGACCTTTTCATACAGTAGGACATGCTCCTTCCTATCCAAAATCTTGACAGTACCTCCTCATACGCTAAGTCTTCTGCTATCTCGTCCTGCTTCTAACTCTATAACGTGGTTCGGTCTTTCACATATTTACGGCACGATATGTGAAACACATTATGAACACGAGACATACTTGAGGTAACGCAAGTCTATAGGCTACATTTCCTACTCTCTGGCAAGAATTTGAAATGGACCAATAAATCGTGGATCGAGCTTTCCTCTCTCCCCAAATCTTGTAACTCCTTCCACGGAGCAACTCGCAATAATACATGATCCCCTACACTAAATTCCACGCCCTTTCGATGAAGATCCGCATAACTCTTTTGTCGATCTTGTGCCGCTTGTAGATACGCTTGTCGAATCATTTGATCTTTTCTAGAGTCATATCGCATTTCAACTCGGTCCCAACAATGTTGCTTCACCCACCTCATCCCAACATATCGAGAACGACATTTTCGCCCATATAATGCTTCAATGGAGCCACACCTATACTTGCTCGATAACTCGCTGTTGTAGGAGAATTCCACCAATGGTAAATACTTATCCCAACTACCTTGAAGTCTAGGACACGTAGTCTTAATATATCTTCAAGAGTTTGAATAGTCCTCTCCGATCGTCCGTCCGCTTGGGGATGGTATGCCAAACTAAATCGCAAACTGCGCTCATAGCTTTTTGCAAGCTAACCCAAAATCTTGAAGTGAATCTTGGGTCACGATCCAAACTATGGATACAGTATGCCATGCAACCTCACAATCTCATTTACGCATATACTAGCAAGACGCTCAAGGAATAAGTCTCCCAGATTTCCAAGAAATGAGCAGATTTGGTTAATCTATCAACAATAACCCAAATAAGATTGATGCCTTGAGAAACCGTAGAAGACCCGTAAACGAAATCCATGGTAATGTGTTCCCACTTCCATTCCTAATCTCAAGTGGTTGCAACGACCCTTAGGTACTAGATGCTCCGCCTTTACACGCTGGCAAGTTAAACACATCGAGATAAACTTTGCAATCTCTCTCTCATATTGTTCCACCAAAATGTATGTCAAGATCACGATACATTTTAGTACTTCCAGTGATGGATTGCAAATGGTGTATCAGTGCCTCCATCATAATCTTGTACTTCAAATCGTAGTCGTTAGAACACAAAGTCTAGAGTGGACTCAAGTATTCCTTCTTCATCAATTCTCGCCCCTAATAGCTCCTTCTCAGATTTCTTCTTCATACGACGCACTGCTGCCTGGCTCGAGCAAATTTTTAACTTTATCGATTAAAGTCGATTATACTCAGATATCATCACGCGGGTACCTAGAGTTTTCATCTCCATCTCTATTATTTGTAAATTATACGAAATTAGTCTTTGACAATATCGCACTCAGATTTGTATACGATCTTCTACTCAACACGCCGCCTACCACGCTCGCTTTTCCAGATGGCACGGTCGTAATACGTATCAAATGAGTCTCCTCTCGAGTTCTTCAAGCTCTTCCCACATTCCTCGCTTCCATTCGAATTTTGTATCTCTACGAGTCACCACGATAATGGAATAAATGATTCGAGAATATCCTTCAACGAATCTCCGATAATAACCAACTAAGCCTGTAAAGCTACGATTTTTCGATTATCGACTTAGGTTGCTTCTCAATCGCGACTCATATCCCAATCTTGATAAGACGTCACAATGACACCTATCGCTTTACTATCGCATCTAATACGACGCCCCCTATAGAGAGTCCGCTTAGTGAATTTCCACAAAGGAAGTCACAAGATAAAGGCTCAGTACCAAATTTATAGTTGAATTTTTAACTCCTCAAGTTCAATAGAGCCATTCGATATGAGATTTTAGAAATGAGTTTTGTACCGGTTCAAAGTCGATACAAAATTTAATATCGTGCTTTGGGAGTAAGCCAAGAAATTCTTCAGAAAATACGCCAGAAAAATCAATAACAACAGAATATTATTCAAATCGACGTGTCTTTATTCAAATCCATAACACGGACTAAGAAAACTCGACATCCGTAATAAACGAATGACTTCATGGCTTGATATGAAAATGTTTGACTACAATGGTTTGATTGCTTGAATTCAATAACAAAGTTGCTTAGAATATGAAAACTAACAACCTTACAAAAGCAATCAATTTGGCATGATGAGTAGTTAACCTTAAAATCACATCAAAAGCAAATATCTCTATAGAAATAAGGTTAATGTAATGTGATAAAGCCAACTCAATCAAGCAAGATTTTTAAACAACTGATGTAATGAAAGTTTCTCCTAATGGAGTCTCCATAAATAGGTCAAAGTTTAATTTCTCCGTAGTCAAGTTCAAACGCTGAGCGCAAGTAAGAGAGATAAAAAAGAATGGGTAGAACCGATATCTAGTAAGGTATAAACTTCGCAAGAATTTATAATTAACTAACCTGCTAACTTCGTCGTTTCCTCGATTTTGACCGGGCCACGATACAAACGCTTCTTCCAAGAACCGCTGACTTTGACTTTTCGACATCCTTTCGAGTCACCATTCTCGCCGGATCTGGTTTCGATATCGCATAACTTCGAGCGATATGTCCTTCTTTTCCACAATTATAAAGCATACCTTGAAGGCTTTTGAACAGCTTTGACCTTATATGTCCCTCCTCTCCACATCTCAGAGATCTAACCGGCGATCGCTTTCTTCCCCCTAGAATTTGTCGATGGTGCCGATGTCACGCCGACGCCTTCCCGCCATCGTTAAATCTTCTTTTTTTAGATCGACATCTCTTTCCATAATATCAACGCTGTCGCGCGGCTTTTTACCCACGCATCACTCATTCTCACTGCTCGCTTATTTCTTCTTTCACCGATTCCACTTTATCATCTTATACTCGCCAAAGAGTGCTTCGCTCAAGCATCACATATCGGTAACACAAGCTTGAATCGTCAGATCCTTTTGCTCCACGATCGCCTCGCAATTCTTCAAATTTCGCTTCTTCTAACTCATGAATACGATTTTGCAATTCTACATTTTGATCATAAAATACCTCTAATAAACTCTCTTCGTGTACTCTCTTCTTCTCTTCTTCCTCACTCTCACCGTTACCTCCGCGATTATCTCTAAAAGTAACTATCAATTCTTCACTCACCACACGGATATCTCTAATTCCTTCTTCACCGACATCACATTATCCTCGTCATGGATTAGAGGTGTCTCCACGATCTCATTCACTCCATCATTAACGCTCTCAAAGCAGCCCATTCTTAAAAAAACTATCATAAAACAAGGGTTAATTAAATAAATTAACAAATCACATAATACCCCTATATTACGACCAACCAAACCAACAAATAAGCTTTTAGTAGACACACTAAATAAGGATTTACTCGCCTCTCCTCCTAGTTCTATTCCCCGATCTCCGCCAGAGATCATATCCCTAAGCTCGATATTAACCGTGACGCCCCCAAAATAGGTATACACAACACCCATTCCGAGTCGCCAAATACATGGTACAAGAAGCAAACTACAACTTCAATAATACAAATGTCGTGGTGAAATACGACAATATATAATCGTGAGTTTAAATATAATATTGTCTTCTGCACAATATCCACACGCAAATAAATCCCCATCATAATTATTGATACATTATTTTACAAAAAATGGTGAGGACTACTAAACAACTCTCTCTAAACCTTCATTCCATACCCCCTACTAAGACTCGCTACATTCTCGCCTCCCGAGAAGAAAAAAATGGAACAACAAGGAAAAGGGTGAGCTCAACTAGCCCAAGAAAGAATACTATGACTAAGATAATATACAACAAATTATCGTTAGTCTCCAACAGGAAAAAAATCTGATAGAATACAATGTATAACAAGTTTCGTATCAATATTCGCAAATGAAATAATAATTCATGTAAGAGTTACGTAGAGAATGAAATCTACTATAATCTATGAATTTAATACCATCATCAATATTTTATCCCCGTAACATCAATCAATATTCATCTCAAATCAAATATTCATCTTTGCACTACAGCCAAAGATATTCATCAATCTCCATTATGTTCATCTCAACACTGCTCATCTTTGCACTAAAGGCCAAAGATATTCATCACCTACCATGTTCATTTAAACATTTAAACACTGCTCATCATTTGCACTACAAAGCCAAAGATATTCTTCAGAAATCATTCATCTTTGCACTACAAAAGCAAAGATATTCAATAATATCATCTTTTAAGACCGAGGATGATGAAAAATATTTTTAAAGAACGAATCCAAAGGAAACAAAATGACAAGGATTAAGGATTAAGGATTCGATTTTTGTTTTATCCATGTCCAACAATACCTCAAAAAATAATCATAGTGGTGTAAAATTCAAGAATGATCAAAACATGGATACAATCAAAGCTAGTATCCGTATTAGATATTTTGGACTTAAAAGAAGAAATTTTATTTTTCTATGAATAGTGTCAGATACGTGAATAAGGTCAGATACGTGAATAAAGGCCAATACGCGAATAAGAATCTCGACACCAAAAGATAGAAATTCCACAAAAAACATCTTCACGCTTCATTAAATAAGAATAGTACTTCATGAATAAGAATCGTGAATAAGAACTCATGAATAAGAACTCGTGAATAAGAACTCATGAATAGTAACCCCGATATGAAAAAGTTCCAAATTTGATAAAAACTTCAGATCAATATTTCAAAGATAATGATATCAAGAAATAATATCATTACGAAAAAAATAATATCCCTTACCTCAAAGAATCAAGATTTCTAAGGAAAGGCTCTAAGTGATGTCAATGAAACTTGTAGATCGAATAAAGAACTCTCAAAGTATCTAAATACTCACAAAATACGCCAATAATATAGAGAGAGAAAGAGAGAAAACTTGTTTCGTGTGATTTTCAATTCTAACTTAGCCTCTATTTATAGAAAAATGTTAAGACGCCAAAGCAGCATTTTAACCACGCAACCCCGATGGCTTTTACTCGCTACTATTGCCACCCACCACATTTGAAAATAAAATTCAGCATTTTTTTTCACCAACCACAAGTGGGGCCCACCAATTCTAGAATTTTCCACCAAAATCATTTATAACCTAATTTCCTAATCACCACCTCTTAAAATTCATAATAAATTATACGCTCATTTTAATCTGCTCAAAATTTGTGGACATATACTCAACTTATATATGTATAACATATCCAAAAATTACAACGATCCAACTATTTGATTAAATATTATAACTCACACAATAAAGTCAGTAATAACACCGATTTGATCTTTTAATACCTCCAATCCGACAAAATACAAATAAAACATCTCAAAGATTAATTCCTTCATTAATAACCACATAAATAAATCCATCATTTATATTCATATAAAATAAATATTTCTTATCATATGAATCAATAATTAATTATTCACAAATAATATTACGTAATCACATTTATGACAACCAGTCGCTCCTGTGAAAGAGGGGCTTCCAATAAGGATCTCTCCTCATCGGGCGCCGCAATTAGGTGACCAAACCTCTCCTTAGATGTAACTTTCTAGACATTGCCAATAATGTTATCTAATAATATTATTCAAATAATATGAATTATCGATCCGATAATGGAAATATCATAAAAAGGACAATTATCAAACAATAATAATATAAAATATCAACGCAACAATTATCAATCAATAAAATAAAATATCGAATAAGAATTATCGTGAAAAATTATCGAGTAAGGCCTTTTACGTAAGTGATCAATCAATAATCATCAATACCGTAATACCGCAATCACACAACGCAAACCACGCCAGACATCAGTTTTAACCACCGTATTCCAACAAAGATAATCTGAATAACTACGCCGCTATTTTTAACCACCTTATATTTGTCGCTTTCCTCATCCAATCGCTTCACATGGGCCTATGGGGCTCACACAATCACTCAATGGTAATATTCATTCCCCACATATTTAATATTCCACGACCAAAACGAATATTCCCCGACAAAAATGAATATTTTATAACCACTTGCTTATTTTGAAATATTTTATGATTTAACCCTTAACTATCCACATTAATCAAATCAACCCTTACTATTTCAAAATAATAAATAAAGGAAATTCTTTTTTTAAAATTCCCCTTACAACCTCCCTCCTTATGAAATTTCGCGTTATTCGGTGTGTTTCAAAAAGGTGAGGATACCTCGCTTATTTTTCCAAATATTTCTCTATAAGATGATTCCTCCACAAAACTTTAACTTGTTAACTATAACCTTTCATAAGTAGAATCTTCCTATCAAAATCTTGACAGTACCTCTCCTCACGCTAAGTCTTCTAATCTCGTAAATTCCACGCCCTTTCGATGAAGATCCGCATAACTTCTTTTGTTCCATCTTGTGCCGCTTGTATACGCTGTCTCGAATCATTTGGATCTTTTCGCTATCGAATCATTGGATCTTTTCTAGTCATACGTATTAACTCGGTCCCAACAATGTTGCTTCACCCACCTCATCCCAACATATTTGAGAACGACATTTTCGTTCATATAATGCTTCAATGGAGCCACACCTATACTTGCTCGATAACTGCTGTCAGTAGGAGAATTCCACCAATGGTAAATACTTATCCCAACTACCTTGAAGTCTAGGACACGTAGTCTTAATATATCTTCAAGAGTTTGAATAGTCCTCTCGATTGTCCATCCGCTTGGGGATGGTATGTCAACTAAATCGCAAACTGCGCTCCATAGCTTTTTGCAAGCTAACCCAAAATCTTGAAGTGAATCTTGGGTCACGATCCAAAACTATGGATACAGTGCATGCCATGCAACCTCACAATCTCATTTACGCATATACTAGCAAAGACGCTCAAGTGAATAAGTCTCCGTGATTCGGCAAGAAATGAGCAGATTTGGTTAATCTATCAACAATAACCCAAATAGCATTGATGCCTTGAGAAACCGTAGGAAGACCCGTAACGATCTAAATCCATGGTAATGTGTTCCCACTTCCATTTCTAATCTCAAGTGGTTGCAACGGACCCTTAGGTACTAGATGCTCCGCTTTTACACGCTGGCAAGTTAAACACATCGAGATAAACTTTGCAATCTCTCTCTTCATATTGTTCCACCAAAATGTATGTCAAGATCACGATACATTTTAGACTTCCAGTGATGGATTGCAAATGGTGTATCAGTGTGCCTCCATCATAATCTTGTACTTCAAATCGTAGTCGTTAGGAACACAAAGTCTAGAGTGGACTCAAGTATTCCTTCTTCATCAATTCTCGCCCCTAATAGCTCCTTCTTCAGATTTTTCTTCTTCATACGCATCACCCCGGCCTGCAGGGCTCGAAAGCAAATTTTAACTTTATCGATTAAAGTCGATTATACTCAGATATCATCACGTGGGTACCTAGAGTTTTCATCTCCATCTCTATTATTTGTAAATTATACTGAAATTAGTCTTTGACAATATCGTACTCAGATTTGATACGATCTTCTACTCAACACGCCACCTACCACGCTCGCTTTTCAGATGGCACGGTCGTAATACGTATTTAAATGAGTCTCCTCTCGAGTTCTTCAAGCTCTTCCCACATTCCTCGCTCCATTCGAATTTTGTATCTCTACGAGTCACCGCGATAATGGAATAGCGATTCGAGAATATCCTTCAACGAATCTCCGATAATAACCAACTAAGCTTCAGTAAAGCTACGATTTCGATTATCGACTTAGGTTGCTCTCAATCGCGACTCATATCCCAATCTTGGATAAAGACGTCACAATGACACCTATCGCTTTACTATCGCATCTAATACGACGCCCCCTATAGAGAGTCCGCTTAGTAAATTCCACAAAGGAAGTCACAAGATAAAGGCTCAGTACCAAATTTATAGTTGAATTTTTAACTCCTCAAGTTCAATAGAGCCATTCGATATGAGATTTTAGAAATGAGTTTTGTACCGGTTCAAAGTCGATACAAAATTTAATATCGTGCTTTGGGAGTAAGCCAAGAAATTCTTCAGAAATACGCCAGAAAAATCAATAACAACAGTGAATATTATTCAAATCGACGTGTCTTTATTCAAATCCATAACACGGACTAAGAAAACTCGACATCCGTAATAAACGAATGACTTCATGGCTTGATATGAAAATGTTTGACTACAATGGTTTGATTGTTTGAATTCAATAACAAAGTTGCTTAGGAATATGAAAACTAACAACCTTACAAAAAGCAATCAATTTGGCATGATGAGTAGTTAACCTTAAAATCACATCAAAAGCAAATATCTCTATAGAAATAAGGTTAATGTAATGTGATAGTGCCAACTTGAATCAAGCAAGATTTTTAAACAACTGATGTAATGAAAGTTTCTCCTAATGGAGTCTCCATATAGATAGTCAAAGTTTAATTTCTCCGTAGTCAAGTTCAAACGCTGAGCGCAAAGTAAGAGAGATAAAAGAATGGGTAGAACCAGATATCTAGTAAGGTATAAACTTCGCAAGAATTTATAATTAACTAACCCGCTAAACTTCGTCGTTTCCTCGATTTTGACCGGCCACGACAAACGCCTTCCAAGAACCGCTGACTTTGACTTTTTCTCGACATCCTTTTGAGTCACCATTCTCACCGGATCTGGTTTCGATATCGTATAATCTCGAGCGATATGTCCTTCTTTTCCACAATTATAGCATACCTTGAAGGCTTTGAACAGCTTTGACCTTATATGTCCCTCCTCCCACATCTCAGAGATCTAACCGGCGATCGCTCTCTCCCTAGAATTTGTTGATGGTGTTGATGTCACGCCGACGCCTTCCCGCCATCGTTAAATCTTCTCTTTTAGATTGACATCTCTTTCCATAATATCAACGCTCGCATGCGGCTTTACCCACGCATCACTCATTCTCACTGCTCGCTTATTTCTTCTTTCACCAGATTCCAAATTTTATCATCTTATACTCGCCAAAGAGTGCTTCTATTCAAGATCACATATCGGGTAACACAAGCTTGAATCGTCAGATCCTTTTCGCTCCACGATCGCCTCGCAATTCTTCAAATTTCCGCTTCTTCTAACTCATGAATACGATTTTGCAATTCTACATTTTGATCATAAAATACCTCTAATAAACTCTCTTCAGTACTCTTCTTCCTCTTCTTCCTCACTCTCACCGTTACCTCTCGACTATCTCTCGGTGCAACTATCAATTCTTCACTCACCACACGGATATCTCTAATTCCTTCTTCACCGACATCACATTATCCTCGGTTGGCGATTAGAGGTGTCTCCACGATCTCATTCACTCCATCATTAACGCTTCAATAGCAGCCCATTCTTAAAAACTATCATAAAACAAGGGTTAATTAAATAAATTAACAAATCACATAATACCCCTATATACGACGACCAACCAACAAATAAGCTTAGTAGACACACTAGCGGGTTGTTTTACTCGCCTCCCTCCTAGTTCTATTCCCCGATCTCCGCCAGAGATCATATCCCTAAGCTCGATACTAACCGTGACGCCCCCAAAATAGGTATACACAACACCCATTCTCGAGTCGCCAAATACATGGTACAAGAAACAAACTACAACTTCAATAATACAAATGTCGTGTGAAATACGACACAATATATACCGTGAGTTTAAATATAATATTGTCTTCTAGACAATATCCACACGCAAATAAATCCCCATCATAATTATTGATACATTATTTTACAAAATGGTGAGGACTACTAAACAACTCTCTCTAACCCTTCATTCCATACCCCGACTAGTACTTCGCTACATTCTCGCCTCCCGAGAAGAAAAAAATGGAACAACAAGGAAAAGGGTGAGCTCAACTAGCCCAAGAAGAATACTATGACTAAGATAATATACAACAAATTATCGTTAGTCTCCAACAGGAAAAATCTGATAGAATACAATAGACAACAAGTTTCGATCAATATTCGCAGCTGAAATAATAATTCATGTAAGAGTTACGTAGAGAATGAAATCTACTATAATCTATGAATTTAATAAATTCATCATCAATATTTTATCCTCGTAACATCAATCAATATTCATCTCAAATCAAATATTCATCTTTGCACTACAGCCAAAGATATTCATCAATCTATCTATGTTCATCTCAACACTGCTCATCTTTGCACTAAAGGCCAAAGATATTCATCACCTATTACATGTTCATTTAAACACTGCTCATCTTTGCATCTACACTACGTGCCAAAGATATTCTTCAGAAATCATTCATCTTTGCACTACAAAGCCAAAGATATTCAATAATATCATCATTTAAGACCGAGGATGATGAAAAATATTTTTAAAGAACGAATCCAAAGGAAACAAAAAATGACAAGGATTAAGGATTAAGGATTCGTATTTTGTTTTATCCATGTCCAACAATACCTCAAAAATAATCATAGTGGTGTAAAATTCAAGAATGATCAAAACATGGATACAATCAAAGCTAGTATCCGTATTAGATATTTTGGACGAAAAGAAGAAATTTTATTTTTCTATGAATAAAGTCAGATATCGTGAATAAATAAGGTCGATACGTGAATAAGAATCCAACACCAAAAGATAGAAATTCCACAAAAACATCTTCACGCTTCATTAATAGTACTCGTGAATAAGAACTCGTGAATAAGAACTCATGAATAGTAACTCGTGAATAAGAACTCATGAATAGTAACCCCCGACATGAAAAAGTTCCAAATTTGATAAAAATTCAGATCAACATTTCAAAGATAATGATATCAAGAAATAATATCATTACTTAAAAAAATAATATCCCTTACCTCAAAGAATCAAGATTTCTAAGGAAAGGCTCAAGTGATGATGTCGAATGAAACTTGTAGATCAATAAAGAACTCTCAAAGTATCTAAATACTCACAAAATACGCCAATAATATAGAGAGAGAAAGAGAGAAAACTTTGTTTCGTGTGATTTTCAATTCTAACTTAGCCTCTATTTATAGGAAAATGTTAAGACGCCAAAGCAGCATTTAACTCAACCCCGATGGCTTTACCTCGCTACTATTGCCACCCACCACATTTGAAATAAAATTCAAAGACATTTTTTTTCACCAACCACAAGTGGGGCCCACCAATTCTAGAATTTTCCATCAAAATCATTTATAACCTAATTTCAATCAAACACCTCTTAAAATTCATAATAAATTATACGCTCATCTTTAATCGCTCAAAATTTGTGGACATATACTCAACTTATATATGTATAATATATCCAAAATTACAACGATCCAACTATTTGATTAAATATTATAACTCACACAATAAAGTCAGAATAACAATCCGATTTGATCTTTTAATACCTCCAATCCGACAAAATACAAATAAAACATCTCAAAGATTAATTCCTTCATTAATAACCACATAAATAAATCCATCATTTATATTCATATAAAATAAATATTTCCTTATCATATGAATCAATAATTAATTATTCACAAATAATATTACGTAATCACATTTATAACAACCAGTCGCTCTCCTGTGAAAGAGGGGCTTTCCAATAAGGATCTCTCCTCATCATCGCCAAGCAATTAGGTGACCAAACCTCTCCTTAGATGTAACTTTCTAGACATTGCCAATAATGTTATCTAATAATATTATTCAAATAATATGAATTATTGATCCGATAATGGGAAATATCATAGTGAAGACAATTATCAAAACAATAATAATATAAAATATCAACGCAACAATTATTGAATCAATAAAATAAAATATCAATAAGAATTACCGTGAAAAATTATCGAAAGTAGGCCTTCACGTAAGGATCAATAATTCAACAATATCATGCAATACCGCGCTACACTCGCAACCACCACGCCAGACATCAGTATTTTAACCACCGGGTATTCCAACAAATTTTAATTCAGAATAATTACGCCGTTATTTTTAAACAACTTATATTTATCGCTTTCCTCATCCAATCGCTTTCCGTTATGGGCCCCCACACGGTCATCGCTACCGTCATTTAATATTCCCCGACAAAGATTTAATATTCCACGACCAAACGAATATTCCCCGACAAAAATGAATATTTTATAACCACTTGCTTATTTTGAAATATTTCACAGATTTAACCCTTAACTATCCACATTAATCAAATCAACCCTTACTATTTCAAAATAATAAATAAAGGAAATTCTTTTTTTTAAAAAAACTTTCCTCAGGTCTTACACCATTTCAAACCATATACTGACATTGAACCTCTTACACCAGTTTCGAACTACGCAACTGATCTCCTCTTCAATAGAGTACGTGGCTGACCATTCATGGTGCGGTCTCACCCCTACCAAAATACAAACCATTGTCGATTGGGTATTGGGATTCTCTTTCCATCCACTACATTTCATTCTACTTGCACCAAAGGGATGGAATTACTCCTAACTCCTCCCATATAGGAGATTCTACGACCATCTAAGTCATGCGGTCATACCTCGAGAGAGCAATACTAAACCATAAGAGGTGGAATTAACTAGGCTTCTCCTAAATAGAAGTACTGGCGACCATCTGTGGTGCGGTCAATCTCAAAGAGGAAAGCCACATTCCTCTCCACATTTCCATTTAGAAACAAGTCCCAAGACACCAAAGATGGTAGGGATATACATAGATCGATGATCCATTCTGAACTATCCAAAGACAGCTCAATGTCCATCCACCAAGGAAGAATTCAGAATTCATCCAGATCACAAGCCCTGAAGCAGCAGGCAAAATATCAAGCAAATAGCAAGGCATATCTAAAAGGGAAGTGATCCAAAAATATATTTTCCTATCATATATAATGTTGTTTGATATATATACAATGTGAACTGTACATGACAAAATGGCTAAGCTAGTCTGTGTAGGTAAATACAAGATCATCTACGAATCAGGGTACATGCGAGCTAACAAGACCAACATGGCATCCCTCTCAGAAGAAGGAGGTAAAGCTGTGGTCTCCTGCATGAGAATATCCACGCGACCTAATAGATCAGAAGCTGTCTGCATGATGACCATATGCTCATCAATGTAAGCACTCATCTCTGCGATCATACTAGTGGTAAGGGACCTCGCTGCAGTACTATCTGTGACAGCCACATCCAGGGCAGATATAGCACTATCCCGCTCAACTATCACTGCGTCTCTGTCTGACCTAGCCTCATCCCGCTCAACAATAGCGGCATCTATACGAGCTAATGCCTCGTCTCTCTCTAATAGGGCAGCGTCCCTCACATCAAGAGCAATCGACATCATAGATCGAATCTAGTCTCTCTAAAAGGTCATCAGATGAAGACTCTGCTCTAAATCATCGTCTTAAGTCTTGGGATCACAAAAGTACCGTACTAGGAGAATCCGAAAGAAATGCCGGGCAACCCAACAAAGATATCCTCCTCGATGTAGGTATCAATGTCCTCTATAGCTCTACATCGCCTAACTCAATCTCCCAGTCTCAGAAAATCTGCTGCAACCCATAAAACCTCCGTCTCCATCCATGCGAGTACTCTGCGAATAATCGGGATGATCGGCGAGAAAAGCGGCTAGCTCACGCCGATCCCAAAGAAGCGATATACGAGATCGGTCCTCGATCGAGAGGTATCGAGAAGTCGAAATACCTGCCGCCCCCGAAAGGATGAAAATCTCGAATCGGGTCAAATCGCGACATCACGGCCAATGGATGATAAGTCGTCACGCCCTCAAGCCGATCAAAGGAGGAAATCCATGCACGAGCATGAGTAATGAAGTCAGATGGTGGTGAGCAAAGCCCCGAGCACAACAATATGCTAAATGGATCTCGGATATCTGCCAAAAATGCGGACCAGGACTGAGCATCTACACACTCCGATGGCTGAAAGGAATACGACATAGCCACATCATGAGAAAAGCAATACCCATGCCGTCTAAGGGTACCAACCGGTCACAAATGTGACATAAACCACACATACAGCATGATCGAACTCCTTGTAAACACACCTGACGGGTAAGTACGGCAGTAGGATGCTGATAGCAAGGTCTCTACCATGATCATAGGTACAATGGTACGACCCTCCCTGAGAGCTCTCACCGCCATGATAACACCTTTATCTATCTCATCCATGTACCGCGGCATTAACACGTATGACAGTACACATAGTATCAGTACATCAACTCTGGTCGAACGCCAATGATCCTCCGACACAGTGAAATCCCCTGAATGTCGTGAGTAGCTATCCTCCGCACCAAATCATCACCACACGAAAATCTTTGAGATATCACACGGCCGGATGTCACTCATCCTCGCACCACTCTGCGCCTCAATCCGGTGAGAGTCATGAATCGCTCTACTCATGTCTCCCCAAAGCCATGTGTACGCAAGGTCGGTCTAGGGGCGACATCGTCAAAACAGCATACTCCTCTGTAGTAGAGTCAACTCATGGGTGCCAAAGCGAAATACCGCCTTTCGCCTAGCCAATGCTCTAGCATCCCATCTACAAATCCTGCAGAACTTGAAATGCCAAAAGGGTCATAAGATGTCTTTGCAATAACGATCTACAACACCCTATCTGGTGGTGACATGTTATCGCACTACCGAAGCGATACCCAATACCACCATTGACGGTGGGGTATGATCTATACTGACTAATCGTCAAGAAGACATCACATGCGGCCGTGTCATAAGACCATCCAGGGGTCAATACCGAGTATCTCTAGACATACATACATATGCATAACATGATACATGCAAAACAGATAATGGATGGCAATATGATATAGGGAATGAAAAAAAAATGGTGCATACATTCCTAAATATATCATCATCTAATACATCAGCTCTATACAGCTACCAGTACATGAAAATGGGGCACAAACGCCCTACTACTAACAAAGGCCTATCAAAAGATATAGCGAGAATACACATCAGAAGAAGACAATGGTCTCGATGTCCACATCCTCAATCCTGTCCACCTGATGTAATTCCTCCTGAGTCACTGGATCTCTATCAACAGGGATGTCAGACCTATAAAGGGGAGGATCTGCGCCGGTAAAACCAAATGGGTCGTCTGAGGGGCCAGCACCTAAGCTGGAAGGAACAAATGTCTCTTGCTCTGTTTGGATCTACGCCAAATGCCGAATAAATATCTGTGCTTCGATCCAACTGCCGGTCAAGCTATCAATCTGGGTCGATGAGTTTGAGCTCGGAACCTGAAGCCACCCAATCCGTCATCATCAAAGATCCCGGAACCATGTCCCCCATAAATTGTGTGGGTATGGGATGAGCACCAATAGTCGAGGGAGCCACCAAATACCGGAATATCTCCTGAGTACATGGACCCTCAGATAAATCAAAACCGTCAACTCCCAACAATGGAATATCAATGGTGGGTGACTGTGATACAGGCCAATGACGCCTAACAGGAGGCAAGATCGGTATACGAATCTCCCCTGTGGTCCTCCCAATAAAGACGCTTCTCTAAATAGAGCTCCCAGCCTCCATCGGTGAAAAGAGGAAATCTTCGGGTGGAAATCAAATACTCTACTCCAGTAGGGTGTCCATCCTCAAAACCGATGATCAAATGATCCCCTGAATATGGAAGCCATGTGATGGCGTCGGCCGTCAGCAACTCCAGCTGCATACGGCAATGAGCGAAGCCCTCAGATACAAGGACCTCTGGCAAAATAGAATGATGCCATCGTCGTCCTCGTGGATAGGTATCTAAGCCTAACACACTCATAGGACGCAAACATGGAAGCCTCTCATAGGTCCAAAACTGCCAACACAATGGCAAAACATCTGCTATCAGTAAACACTCTTAACATGTGAAAGGAAAAGACAAGAGAAATACTCACCAGCAGAAACGGGTAAAATCCTAGCCAAGCCTCGATCAAACCCTGTGAGCGCAGACGCATGCCTCGGAGGAAATAGTCAAAGGTGTAAGAGCCCCAATCGTACTCTCCTATACGGTCCACATCGCGCGTGTGGTGTCACTCAAAGCAAAAGATACCGTGGAAGAGTTATTCACATGGCGACCTCGAATGATTATCGAAACAATCATCACGTAACGCGATCCTCGATCCACGACATCATTAGTATGGGCTCACTCAATAGCTCGCTTATAACATCTACGCTCAAAGGACTCGAACGAACAGACGGTCCTACCTTTGGCGCGCCACTCACGAACTCCTAACAAGGACCGAGGGCGGCGAGAGGGGTGATATTCGCCATGCAAGGAACCGCTCCCTCTAAACTCCATACCGTGATAAATCGCCAATCCATAGTCGCCATCATCACCTCGCAATCCAAATAGTGGAGTGACCGAAGTCGATGAAACCATCGCTCGATAATTCCCCGAGGTAACCCTGTGGACAACGACGGGGGAAGGATGGAGAAAATGCCCCAAATCCCCACTCACGCACTCATCGCTTCTATAATCGGGATGAAGCGCCGGTACATAGAGTGGATGCTAAACCAGCCCCACGAGGTCATGTAAAACCCGAACCCGCGAAAAAGCACGATCAACATCGTAACCCTTTTAATCCTCATAAATAGGAAAGAAGGAAGATAAAGTCTAACGTCATACCTCGTTAGCATGCAAGTACATCGATGGGTGTCTACCCAAATCACCTAGCAACTCTGGGTTCACCACCTGGATGCTCGAAAGCTCCCTGCGACGGATATGTACAGCAGGAGCGGGATCCTCAATATCCACCTCCTCGTCCTCAACATCTGGAACCTCTACCTGGACGGGACGAATCACAGCCTCCACCAACCGACAAGACTGTCTGACAGAACGGGGACGAGGCACTTTAGAAGCCCTCCGCCGTACACCAGAGGCGGTCCTATAAGAACTGCTCGGCTGATCTGGATCCATAATATCTGGACAACAAGTCTCCAAATCACCTCAGAAAGGGTGTGGTATTGCCTTACCTGGAGCTTTCTAAAATGCATTATATGACTATATGCATGCATGCATTTACTTTAATATATAATAGAGTTAGAATGCATGACTACCCAATGCCTACATTTGGAAAAATTTCGCCATAGTCCCCTTTGAAAATAGGGACTATCCACACGCGCCTGACAGTAATGCCTAGGTGGCCATTCAAGAAGACACCGCCCAAAGTCATATACATAATATATGCATTAAAAATCAAACTCATCATGCATACGGCCAACCTCAATGCTAGGAGTATCTTGCTTTTCTACCTTTTGCTCATTGGACCTCAAATAGGACAAAAATAGCGAGAAAAAGGTGCCAATTGACCGTCTCGGAAGTCAAATTTTTCACATCATTATGTTCAAGATGGTTTAATACTAACATTTACTATGTTGAATATTTTTATTAAGTCATTTGTGCATACATAATCACTACTATGTGTTTAGATGCATTTCGTGCAATATCTCACAATCTAACTGATGAAAAAAAAAATACATGCATGCGTTACTGTAATAGTGTAGAACACTTGTACAAAGGATGAATTTGTAAGCGGCCGAACTCAAAGAACTGGAAGTGGTCAAGGTTTTTCTAAAGTGAAACAAGTTGAAAGTGACTTGTGAAGTGAAGCTTCGTTGGGATTTATCATCCACGCTCGTCAGCAGCCCACTACTGGCAATGGCAGTGTGCACTGCGGCTCCTCTATGTGGGTCCCACCCTCCCGGCTCTGTCCAGCTCGAGTTGAAATGGAGTTCTTACGCTAGAAAGGTCAAATCGGAATAAAAATGCCACGCGATCGAGTAAAAACAAAGATACAATCCTCGGTCTTCTCGGATGAGACTTTGAATCACATCACTCATTGGTAGTCGCTTTGAACACAAGGTATACTCGCCAATGACCTCGGTTCCATCGCAAATCACATTCAGCAATACCTTATATAGGTCCGATGCCGCCGACTCCGGGTCGTTAGCCTACGTGAATCCCCGACGGGGGTTATAACGTGAATCCCCGACGGGGGTTACAACGTGAGTCCTCGTCGGGGGTTACAACGTAGATCCTCGGTGGGGGTTACAACACGTTCATCCGTTGACAATTCTATTAACGAAGGTCAAGCAGCCTTGACATTATTTCAGCCGATGGCCGGTAAACCCATCGAAGCATTGAGAACCGTTTGGTAGTCAAGACGTACGTTTTATCGTCCCTCAATAGGTCCCCCTGACGGGTTACAACGATATATCTCCTATGGAGAGTAACGATGCTCACCGTTGACACGCGTATCAACGAAGGTCAAACAACCTTGACATCATTTCACCCGATAAATATTTAAACTCGCCGAGCTATAGAGTCGCTCGAGGTTCTCATACCCGCTTACTCATATTCCCTAGCGGATCCCCATGGGGTCACAATGCAATGCTCTGGCTGATCTACATCGCCAAGAAATGTCAAGCAACCTTGACGATCTCCTCACGAGTTTCAAACCATTGATTCACACATCAAGAAAGGCTGCAACCTCGACAAAGATATCCCAGTGATATTTCACCATTGATTCACAAGTCAACGAAGGTCGCATCCTCGACGGCATTTGTTGTTGGCGATAAATCCAATGTAATCACGACGTATTCTCGCGATACTAACCAGAGAGGTCAACATTATCCAAGAGGATAGATAATGGAATATGTTATACACATCCTCAAATAGATCAAGCTTTATCCCCACGCTTCTCTTACATAAGAATACCCTTCAAAGATCAAGTCGTTATCAAGAACACAGAATTTGGTGATAACTCCAACACCAATATCCTAACAGATTCGGCTTGCACATCAGATCTGGTCAGTATTGTCAATCCCCAGTTGAAGCAACAGGGAACCAGCAATCATCCCCAGCATGTTGGGCCATAACCCCGTACACATGCATCATACATTTGCATCATATTACTACCCTTAGCACCATGTTTATCTTGTTGTGTTTCAAGTGTCTAGGATTCTTTATCCTACCCATGCATCGCCATGCATGAGTATGATAAAGAGGGGCATCTGTAGACACTCAAAATTTTCTCAGTATACTCACATATCGACATTACAGGAGGATAGATTCATCTTTTAAGAGAGAACCCTGAAAGACAATCCAAATCCACATCGGATACTACCGAAAGTTCAAAGATTAACCGGGATCGCAACTGGGAGTAACGATTTCAACCCTGATTTAACCCCGAGACCGCAGATACAATACCGGAACACACACCGTAGAAGATCGATTAATCTCTGGAGATAACCCCGAGGTATCCGGTCTCGATCCCCAACCATGGAATAGCCACCAACCTTGGTGATAACCCCAAGAATGCGAATGCTTGAGATAACCCCGGAAATGTTTGTTTCAAATGCCATCAGCATCAATCTCGGCACTCACAATGAAATACACTGTGCCAACTCAGCAATCACATCGGGAAGATAGGCACACCTCAAAGATGACAATGAGGATCTTCAATAAATGCAGCAGTCCAATCTCAGCGAAGTCTGAGCAACGTCTCGCTTATCGACCCAATCCGTGATAATAATTCCAGGGGCAACATCGCCATCTCGTCCAACACGATGCCACGTCTCGTCTCTACGCAACAATGTCCCACAAGGCTAACCAATCCCGAGTGACTATTGTGCGGGGTAACGGATGAAAGTTGAAGCTTGAAGACCGGAGGGCATCGTCCCATCTTCAAAGACTTCGTACAAACTCTAATCCCATGCCATCGTACAACTCTCGACAACGGCGGTCCGAAATAGGTCCTGGATACCTCAAAACGGATGCCTGAATTGTACTTCTCAAAATCTGAGTGGACATTACAGTGCCTGAGTGCACATACTTCGAGACGACCCGACCCGCCTCCTCGGTATACTGCGGGTACAGGCGCAGTAGTACACTCATGACACCTTTTGCCTATAAATAAGAGGCTTGGGGTGCTGATTTTTAAGAGAAAAAAGACGGGGAAACCCTGCACAATTTGCTCTGCACTCGCCATACAGTGTATTTTCCCACTTTCAAACACCTGTGAGCTCATATATAGCCTCTTTTGTACCCACAAAAGCCCAGTGTTTACCCACTCTAAAGATATAGAAGCCCTTTTTATCAGTCAGCTGTAAGCCTTCTCACACACTTTAGAGTCTTTCTCTTCATCTTCGCACACACCCTTCTACACGCTCAGAGTCGTGTTGCTTGCTTTTGCCCGGACTTCGGTCCGTGGTTTCCTTCCAATCTGTATATATATATATATTATATATATATATATATATATATATATATATATATATATATATATTGACTAACATTATCGAGTTATGCCTCGATTGAGCCTGACTTGATGCCCCGCGTTCTTCGCTTTAATATATATATATATATATATATATATATATATATATATACTATATATATATTTATATATATTAATTATGCATCGAACTTTGTTCGATGAGCCTAGACTTTGATGCACGCTTATTCGCTAATATATATATATATATATATATATATCAACCGCGTATGTGACTTTGTTCGATGAGCCTGAACTTTCATGCAGTGCGTTTATTCGCTTATATATATATATATACTTATATATATCAACTGTGTGTTGGACTTTGTTCGATGAGCCTAAACTTCGGTCTGGTGCGTTTACTCGCTTTTATATATATATATACTTATATATATGAACTGTGGTCGAACTATGTTCGATGAGCCTGAATTTTACATCCGGTGCGTTTATTGCTTTCTTATATATATATATATATATATATATATATATATATATTTGTTTTGTCCTACCTGGAGTTTCTTTCGTGGCAGTTGATAGTTTTTACAGCTTTCTTTACATTTCGTCCTGCCTGGAGTTTACTTCGTGGCAGTTGACCGCATTTATAGCTTTATTTACATTTTGTCCCGCCTGGAGTTTCCTTCGTGGCGGTTGACCATATCTACAGCTTTATTTATATTTCTGATCCCCCATGGAGGTGCTTCGTGGTTGGTGATCCTGTCTGTATATATATATTTACCGCTTTTATATATATACTTGCTTATTGCTTTTATACAAATTATAATATTCTCAGGCGCCTAGGAATCATGTGATCACGATTCATCTCATCGATCTAGATTCGGTTCCGTGATGGACATTTTCAAATTTATAGCGACTTGTAAATTATTCTGCGATGTCTCAGTATTTCCTCGATGGTTTCCATACCCACGAGGAAGCTCAAGCATTATTTTTTTATATATTATTTTCATACAGATGCTTCGCATTCACAAATAAAATCAATCCAAATTACTCACTTAATAAAAATGGGAGTGTAAAGGTCTTAATTCCTATTGAGCAACGGTGGTTTGAAAAACCTCTTTATAAAACATCATCATTGCCATATCTTGCTAAAACTGAATTTTACATAAATTCAAATCTTGTATATATAGGTTCGAAAGAGGCCACGCACAACTTTTATATAACACACATCGACCCACACACACACACACACACACTCGATAATAGTTTCTTGAAAAGAGGCGGTCACCGTGGTAACACGGATGTCGGGGTGCTAACACATTTCCCCAAGATAACCAAGTCCCCTGACCCTAAATGAATCTCGGTTTACCGACCAGTATATCGGTGTCATATCACCGGGTCAATGTGCAAACCTTTTCTCGGTTGTGTTGGTACAACCATTTAAAAACCAATGGCGACTCTTAATCAGTCCATCGTCGACATTATACATGTCGGACCTTTTTCACTTGTTTTTTCAAACAAATCTCACCTAAAATGAGAACACCAAAGAACAAGTAACGGAAAGGGACATCCAAAAATCCTGACGTCGACACCACATTATTGCGTTAGAACCAGACAAGATAGCCGAAGATTTAACGTACGAGGAGGTACCTGTCAAGATATTGGATAGGAAAGAGCATGTCCTACGAACAAAGGTTATACCACAAGTTAAAGTTTGCTGGAGGAACCATACTTTTGAAGAAATGACTTGGGAGTTGGAATCAGAAATGAAAGCGAGGTACCCTCACCTTTTTGAAACACCGGGTAAGTACGTCAATTTCGAGGACGAAATTTCATAAGGAGAGGAGGTTGTAAGACCCCAATTTTTTAATGAATAAAATCGAATTTTCTCTAATTATTATTGTAAATAATAAGGTGTTAATTTGATATAATACTTTGGTTATGGGTGAAATGTGCAAATTTCGCAAAATAAGCAAGTGGTTATAAAATATTCATTGTTGTCGGGGAATATTCGTTTGTTCGTGGAATATTCTTTCTGTCGGGGAATATTCGTACGATGGCGCAACCATTTGTGGGCCCCATAGTGGATAACTGTTAGATGAAGAAAACGACAAGTGTGGGTTATTATAAATAACGGTAATAATTGTTACCAAGTAAGATCATTGGAATACCCGGTGGTTAAAATATAATGTCTGGCGTGGTTCAGTTTGCAAGAAGACACAAGATTGCATGCAGATTGTTGAATTATTGATCTTTACGTAAGAAGGCACTACTCAATAATTGTTACGTAGATTACTGCTCAATATTTTATTTTATTGATTCAATAATTGTCATGCGTTGATATTTTATATTATTGTTGTTTCAATAATTGTCACTGCATACATATTTCCCATTATCAGATCAATAATTCATATTATTTGAATAATATTATTAGATAGCATTATTGGAAATGTCTAGAAAGTTCTATCAAGGAGAGGTTTGGTCACCTAATTGCGCGTGAGTAAGGAGAAATCCTTATTGGAAAGCCCCCTCTTCCTGGAACTACTCATTTGTCATAAATGTGATTTTGTAATATTATTTGTGAATAATTAATTATTGATTCATATGATAAGGAAATATTTATTTTTATGTGGATATAATGTTGGATATATTTATTGTGGTTAAAAGTGAAGGAGTTAATGTTGAGGTGTTTTATCCATATTTTGTCGGATTTGAGGTATTAAAAATCAAACCAGTGTTTTTTGAGAAATATTGCGTGAATTATAATTTTTAATCAGACCGTTGGATCGTTGTGATTTTTGGATATGTTATACATATATAAGTTGAGTATATGTTCACAAATTTTGAACCGTTAAAAATGAACGATGATGTTTTATGAATTTTAAGAGGTGAACTGATTCGGAAATTAGGTTTATAAATGATTTTGGTGGAAAATTCTAGAATTGAGTGGGCCCCACTTGTGGTTGGTGAAGAAATGTGCTGAATTTTATTTCAAATGTGGTGGGTGGCAATAGTAGCAGGTAAAGCCATCAGGTTGCAGGTCAAGTCTGCTTCGGCGTGCTCCTATAAATAGAGGGCTAAGTTAGAATTGAAAATCACACCAGAAACAAGTTTTCTCTCTTTCTCTCTTTATATTATCGAGTGTATTCTTGTGAGTATTTTGATACTTTGAGTGTTGCTATATACGGTGTAAGTTCCTTCAAAGACTATATCCAGATTCCAAATGGCACTCTTGTTTTTTTGAGGTAAGGGATGTTATTTTCTTCTTAAATGATATTATTTTTTCAATATCATTATCCAAATATTGGTTTAAACTTTTTATCAAATTTGGAACTTTTTGTGTCGGGGTTACTATTCACGATATCTGACTATTCACGATACGTAACTATTCACTTAATACGGCACTATTCACCTAAAAATGAAATTTTCTTCTTTTTATCCAAGATGTCTATTATGGTTATTATCTTTGATCAGATCCATATTTTGGTCTTTATTTTTGAATTCTCGCTTCAAAATTAGTTATTATGGAGTATTATTGATCTTGGATAAACTGTTATATGAATCCTTAATATTTGTCCTTCCGTCTCACTAGATTCGCTTTTTTTAAATATTTTTCATCATCCTTAGTCCTAAATGATGATATTCTCAATATCTTTGGCTTTATAGTGCAAAGATGAATGATTAATCGATGAATATCTTTGTCTGAATAGTCTGAAATGATGACAAGTGTTGAGATGAACACGACCAACCCGGTGATACAAAATGAATATCTTTGGCATGTAGTGCAAAGATGAATATTGATTAAAGATGTATATTGATTGTTGTTACAGGGATAAAATATTGATGATGGACTTTTAAATCTTAGAAGATAGTAGAACTCATTCTCTACTTGACTCTTCTAATGGATTGTTGTTTCCGCTGCAGTTGTTGATCTAAAACTTGTTGTCTATTATATTTTATCAAATTTTTCCCTGTTGAAAACTAATGATAATTTGTTGTATATTATCTAATTAGTCATAATATTCTTTACTGGGCTAGTTGAGCTCACCCTTTTCCTTTTTGTTCTATTTTTCTTCTCAGGAGGTGAGAACATAGTAGGATCTAGTCGGGGTATGGAGTGATGGTTCTAGAAAGATGTTTTAGTAGTCCTCACTATTTCTGTAAAATAGTGTTTGAATAATTGTAATGAGAACTTATTTGAGTGTGGATATTATACAGAAGACAATATTTGTATTTAAACTCACATTATGTGTTTTGTCGTATTTTGCACGACAATTGTATTATTGAAGTTGTAGTTTGCTTTCTGTACCATATATTTGGCGACTCAGAATGGGTGTTGTATACCTATTTTGGGGGCGTCACACCAAGTAAAATTATCAGTTGCTTATTATTCTCTCCGTTTCAAAATTAGAGATATAATTTGATTTTTAAAATTAAATGACAGTATATTAAACTTTAAAATTAGTATCTCATAAAAGTTTAGAATAAAATAAATTTTGTAATTAATAGTTTTTGTTATATACTATATAATTATAATAATTGTATCAACTAAAGTTAAATAAATTCACATCGATTTGAAATTTAGTATGTTGTTTTTTGACCTTAAAAATTAAATTGTATCTCTAATCTTGGAACGGAGGAAGTAATATTTATATAAACTCATAAATAAAATAAAATAATACTCTCTCCGTTCCAAAATTAGAGATTCAATTTAACTTTTGAAGTTGAACGATGACATATTAAACTTCAAATTAATATAAATTTATTTAATTTTAATTTATAAAATTATTATAATTATATAATATATAACAAAAACTGTTAATCACAAAATTTATTTTATTCTAAACTTTTATGAATGATACTAATTTAAAATTTTAATATGTCATCGTTGACTTCAAAACTCAAATTATATCGGTAAAGTAATATTCATATTAGTCTTATTAGATGAATTTTTGGTTTTACACATTTATTAATGAAGACAGATACAATTACTTTGTGACCTATTTTTAAAAACGATCAGATTCTCATTTAGAACACATGCTCGAAGACAAAATCGACACAGGTCAATCATGTTAGAACACGTGTTTTTAGATTTTAAAATGCCAAATGATTGCTCATGGTATTTGAAAAATGGTATTCCCAAATTTTTTTTATTGGCAGTACTATTTTTTCTTATTGAAAATCGTCACGTTTATTTAGATGTTAGTAAAAAATTATAGAATGACAAATTATATTCATATTTAAATTCATAATTTTATTATCATATCATCACTATTAAATAAAAGACTAGATAAATTTTAAAATAAATTTGAAACCATAATATATCCTAAAGTTTATATATAAATTTTATAAAACATTGTTGGTGAAATAAAGAGTATAAAGAATTATTATTTTTGTTCTTTATATATAGAAGATCCTGTTATAAAATTATAATAATAATAATAATAATAATAATAATAATAATAATAATAATAATAATAATATATATATAGAGAGATCAAAAGTGAGTCCGTATTTTCTTAAAATGCGGAATTTTTTTTAATTTTTTTTTTGCTTTTTTTTTTAAAACAACTAAATTTCAAATCACACCCAAAACACTATATTATGAAGAAAAAAATTAGTTCCATAAATTATTAATATATTTTTTAGTTGTTTTAAAAAAAAAGCAAAAAATAAATAAAAAAAATAAATTCCGAACATTAGATCCGTCCGGACTGGATCTTGTCCCTATATATATATATATATATATATATATATATATATATATATATATATATGTCTCTAGATTCATTCCTCCCATTGTAATAATCCTTGATTTTTTTGAAACTCCCATGTCACTTAAGTTTTGAAACTCATGACCTTTGAGTTTTGAAACCTCCAAGTATTAATGTTCATGTACCTATATATAGTAGCATTGTAAAGAGAATGATAGAGGTACAAATATACTAGAACTTACATGAAAATATAAGGAGAATGCTCTCTCTTTTCACTAATCATTGTTCTTAATATTAGTATTTTTTTATAACACGTTATCAGCACGATATGTAATGTAGCACATAACCACATTCAATCCACAAACACAACAGAACTGAAAAACTTGCAACCTAATTATTTGAGCAAGAAGCATAGGAAATGCAATATTTCTAGTTAAAAGTAAACATACATGTGATCATCTGGTTAATGCATCAAATTAAAACCATAAAATACTTGAATGAACCACACATGGTGGGTGTATTGGTTCAAATAGGTCATCTTGAATTCTTTTTAAGAAATATGAACACTAAATAACAATAATTAAATGTGATAGTTTGGTAATTAATTTACTTTGATATAATCAACATGTAAATGAATCTTCTGGTTCTTTAAGAGATGTTCATGGGAGTTTTCAATAATTTAACGCATCATTATTGATCTTCGATGATCATGCAAAATCATAAAAATATTTGGATTCGAACACTTCTGGTGTATTACAATATTTGTTTCAACTATTCTCATTTTAATATAATATAACCCAGAAGATAAAATATACACTTTTTCTAATATAAGCTTCTGGCCTGATACTATTGAAGTAATATAAAGAAATTATTCACTGTCTTTGCTATTGGTTTCAATATGATAACCATTATAACGTATATCCTTAAAGCTGAGCAACTTTCTGCTTGTCTCAAAAGAATATAAAGAATCATCAATACAAAGTTTTGTGTCATTTGATAACATTATAATTGTTCTTTCAGAGACTTTAATTAAGTTTGATGAGCTTCTGACCCATACATCTTTATATATGCAAAAACATAAATTTAACTTTATTACTTAAAACATAAATAAAATATATAATAAAAATACTTATTATAATGCCATAATATCACTTATGGGAACATAGTTTCCTTTATCGCTTCAGGAAATATTTTGTGAATTTACGCTCTCGATATTGCTGCTGCAGGAGCATATTCGAGGCATGAAATATAATAAATATTTTTTCTACATGTCTTTATCATTTCATAAGACAAGTGAGTCTTTTACTGTAAAGTACTCTGATTTTCATTTTCATGGAGATGATAGCGAATAAAAATCATTAATTTTGCATGATCCTACGTGGATGCATGATTGCCAACTTTAATTGTATCTCCAAAATTCTTTGCCTTTATAAGAATCTGATCAGCATCAAGAATCCATGACAAATAATTCTTGTTCGATATAAATCAAGAGCAACAAATTCAAATTTATAAGATTTGACATCTATATAAATATATAAATACGTAAGAAATTAAATAACTAAGTATAAATTTATAAGAAGACAATAAAAATATTTACCCTTCTCTAGTCACTTTCAAAGTGGGAGAATTGGGAGGTGAAATGATTATTTGTTTATACTAATACTACTACATCACAAAAGTAGTGTACTTACGTAATTTGTATTCTCAGAAACTTCAGAGTTGTCCATTATCATTATCTTAAATAAAACTCTTGAAGAGTTATCCCCTGAAGAGGATGAGTTATCTCATGAAGAGTATCAGGTACTTGAAAATAACGAGATCTCGATACATTATGTATATACAGGAGACAAATATATTGGATAGAAATAAAATTGTTGTCGACAACATATTTTCATATAAAATTTTTCTTGATATTACCAGAAGTAATGATCATGAATATAAATCACAAATTACTGATGAATGTAGAAATGTTTGGCCAATGTGGAAAGAGGCGATTTAAGCATAATTAAATTCAATAAGTAAATGTGAAGTTTTTGGACATGTAGTCCGAACACCTGAAGGTAATGCCTGTTGGATACAAATGGGTATTTGTACATAAACGAAATAAGAAAAATAAAATTATATGGTACAGAACGCAACTTGTAGCACAAGGTTTCTTGCAAAGACCTGATATTGATTATGAAGAAACATATGCTGGACATAATTACATTCAGATTTTTATTTAGCTTGGTAGCAAAAGAAAATTTGGAAATGGGATTAATAGATGTTGTTACAGCATATCTATATGGATCATTAGATAATGATATATACATAAAAATCCCTGAAGGATATAAAATGCCTGAAGCATATAATTCTACATCTCAAAGTATGTATTTTATCAAGCTACAAAGATCATTTTATGCATCAACTTGAAGACATTGTAATAAAATTAAACATATTTTACGTTATCTTCGTGAGACTATTGATTTGGGATTATTTTATCCAAAGGGTGATAGAACCATTCATATTGCACAAAAATTATTTTTTACACATGAGCCCCAGAAGAATGGCGATATTGATATCAAGCATATATGATCATGTGATAATTTGGTTGATATATTCATTAAGTCATTACCAACTACGATTTTGAAGAAGATGGTGCACAATATTGGCATGCTTCGACTTAATGATATTTTTACCATGAACAATAGAAATTCTATGTACTTATGAAGGGGGGTAAAAAGGATATGTGTTGATTGTACTCTTTTTCCTTCATTAAGGTTTTTTCCCATTGGATTTTTCTTTGCAAGGTTTTAATGAGGCAATCCCAAGGCACTAGAAGTTATACAAGAATATTGTACTCTTTTCCTTCTTCAAAATTTTTCCCACTGGGTTTTTATTTGGTAAAGTTTTTAACGAGGCATATTCTTAGAAAATTATTGCAAAAGAACTCTATCCATTCTGTATGAAGACAATTGTGACGCCCCCAAAATAGGTATACAACACCCATTCTGAGTCGCCAAATACATGGTACAGAAAGCAAACTACAACTTCAATAATATAATTGTCGTGCAAAATACGACAACACATACTGTGAGTTTAAATACAAATATTATCTTCTAGACAATATCCACACTCAAATAAGTCCTCATTACAATTATTCAAACACTATTTTACAAAAATAGTGAGGATTGCTAAAATATCTTTCTAGAACCATCACTCCATACCTCGACTAGATCCTGCTATGTTCTCACCTCCTGAGAAGAAAAATGGAACAAAAAGGAAAAGGGTAAGCTCAACTAAACCAATAAAAAATATTATGACTAAGATAATATACAATAAATTATCATTAGTTTTCAACAGGGAAAAATCTGATAAAATATAATAAACAACAAGTTTTAGATCAACAACTGCAGCGAAAACAGCAATCCATTAGAAGAGTCAAGTAGAGAATGAGTTCTACTATCTTCTAAGATTTAAAAGTCTATCATCAATATTTTATCTCTGTAACATCAATCAATATACATCTTTAATCAAATATTCATCTTTGCACTACAGGCCAAAGATATTCATTTGTATCACCAGTCGGTCATGTTCATCTCAACACATGTTCATCTTTGCACTACGGGCAAAAGATATTCATCGATTAATCATTCATCTTTGCTACTGAAGCCAAAGATGTGACGCCCCAAAATAGGTATACATCACCCATTCCGAAGTTGTCAATACATGGTACAGAAACAACTACAACTTTATTATTACAACAGTAAAACTGTGAGTTTAAATACAAATATTATCTTCTAGACAATATTTATACTCACATAAATCCTCATCACATTTATTGATACATTATTTTACAAAAATGGTGAGGACTACTAAACAATCCTTTCTAAAACCTTCATTCCATACCCCGACTCATACTCGCTATATTCTCGCCTCCTGAGAAGAATGGAACAAAAGGAAAAGGGTGAGCTCAACTAGCTCAAGAAAGAATATTATGACTAAGATAATATACAACAAATTATCGTTAGTCTTCAACAGGAAAAATTTAATAGAATACAATAGACAACAAATTTTCAATCAATATTCAAGCATGAAATAATAATTCATTAGAAGAGTTAAGTAGAGAATGCAAACTACTATCTTCTATGTATGAATTTAAAAGTTCATCGCCTATCTTTTATCCCCTCAGAACAACAATCAATATACATCTCGAATCAAATATTCATCTTTGCACTACAAAGCCAAAGATATTCATCACCGGTCATGTTCATTTAAACACTGCTCATCTTTGCACTACAGCCAAAGATATTAATCACCATCGGTCATGTTCATCTCAACACTGCTCATCTTTGCACTACAGTGCCAAAGATATTCTTCGAAATCATTCATCTTTGCACTACAGCCAAAGATATTCTTCAGAAATCATTCATCTTTGCACTACAGTGCCAAAGATATTCAATAATATCATCATTTAAGACCGAGGATGATGAAAATATTTTTTAAAGAACGAATCCAAAGAAAACAAAATGACAAGGATTAAGGATTAAGGATTCGTACTTTGTTTTATCCATGTCCAACAATACCTCAAAATAATCATAGTGGTGTAAAATTCAAGAATGATCAAAACATGGATACAATCAAAGCTAGTATCCGTATAGATGTTTTGGACAAAAAGAAAAATTTCATTTTTCTATGAATAGTGCCATATACGTGAATAGTGTCAGATATCGTGAATAAATGCTTGGCCGTATACGTAAATAGTAACTCTACACCAAAAGATAGAAATTCCACAAAAAAATATTTTCACGCTTCGCTTAATAGTACTCGTGAATAAGAATCGTGAATAGTAACTCATGAATAGTAACTCGTGAATAAGAACTCATGAATAGTAACCCCACATGAAAAAGTTCCAAATTTGATAAAACTTCGTGATCAACATTTCAAAGATAATGATATCAAGAAATAATATCATTACGAAAAAAATAATATCCCTTACCTCAAAGAATCAAGATTTCTAAAGGAAAGGCTCAAGTGATGTTGAATGAAACTTGTAATCGAATAAAGAACTCTCAAAGTATCTAAATACTCACAAAATACGCTCAACAATATAGAGAGAAAAGAGAAAACTTTGTTTCGTGTGATTTTCAATTCTAACTTAGCCTCTCTATTTATAGAAAATGTTAGCCCGTACCAAGCGATTTCGACTCGCCACTTCTGATGGCTTTACTCGCTACTATTGCCACCCACCACATTTGAAATAAAATTCAGCACATTTCTTCACCAACCACAAGTGGGGCCCACTCAATTCTAGAATTTTCCACCAAAATCAATTATAACCCTAATTTCCTAATCGAGACACCTCTTAAAATTCATAACAAATCATTCGTGCATTTTTAATCTGCTCAAAATTTGTGGACATATACTCAACTTATGTATGTATAACATACCCAAAATTACCACAATCCAACTATTTGATTAAAAATTATAATCCCAATAATATATCTCAAAACCCCGATTTAATTTTTAATACCTCCAATCTGGTAAAATACCGATAAAACACCTCAACAATAATTTCTTCATTTATAACCACATAAATAAATCCATCATTTATATCCACATAAAATAAATATTTCTTTATCATATGAATCAATAATTAATTATTCACAAATAATATTACAGTAATCACAATTATGACAACCAAAGCCGCTCCTCAAGAAAGAGGGGCTTTCCGATAAGGATTTCTCCTTCATCGCGCCGCAATTAGGTGACCAAACCTCTCCTCGATGTAACTTTCTAGACATTGCCAATAATGCTATCTAATAATATTATTTAAATAATATGAATTATTGATCCGATAATGGAGATAATGTGCAAGACAATTATCGAACAACAATGATATAAAATATCAACGCAAAGAATTATCAATCAATAAAATAAAATATTGAACAAGAATTCACCGTGAAAAATTATCGAGTAGTGCCTTTCACGTAAGGATCAATAATTCAACAATACTGCGGCAATACCGCAGCCATCGCAAACCACGCCAGACATCGTATTTTAACCACCGGTATTCCAACAATCTTAATTGCAGAATAACTACGCCAAGTTATTTTTAACCAACTTATATTTGTCGCTTTCTTTCATCCAATCGCTTTCAGTTATGGGGCCCACACATGGTCAAGCTACGTCAAATTTAATATTCTCGACAAGATTTAATATTCCACGACCAAACGAATATTCCCCGACAAAAATGAATATTTTATAACCACTTGCTTATTTTGAAATATTTATGATTTAACCCTTAACTATCCACATTAATCAAATCAACCCTTACTATTTCAAAATAATAAATAAAGGAAATTCCTTTTTTTATTTAAAAAATTTCGGTCTTACAACTCCCTCCTTATGAAATTTCGTCCCTCAAAATCGACGTGACGTGCACTCGTGTTTCAAAAGGTGAGGATACCTCGCTTTCATTTCCGCTTCCAATTCCTGTGTCATTTCCTCTATAGCATGATTCCTCCACAAAACTTTAACTTGTGGTATGACCTTTTCATGCGTAGGACATGCTCCTTCCTATCCAAGATCTTGATAGTACCTCCTCATACGCTAAGTCTTCTGGCTATCTCGTCCTGGTTCTAACTCAATAACGTGGTTCGGGTCTTTCACATATTTACGGCACGTATATGTGAAACACATTATGAACACGAGACATACTTTGAGGTAACGCAAGTCTATAGGCTACATTTCCTACTCGGTCAAGAATTTGAAATGGACCAATAAATAGTGGATCGAGCTTTCCTCTCTTCCCAAATCTTGTAACTCCTTCCATGGAGCAACTCGCAACAATAATACATGATCCCCACATTAAATTCCACGCCCTTTCGATGAAGATCCGCATAACTCTTTTGTCGATCTTGAGCCGCTTTGTATACGCTTGTCGAATTATTTGGATCTTTTCGGTAGTCATATCGCATTTAACTCGGTCCCAACAATGTTGCTTCACCCACCTCATCCCAACATATCGAGAACGACATTTTCGGCCCATATAATGCTTCAATGGAGCCACACCTATACTTGCTTGCGATAATCTGTTGTTGTAGGAGAATTCCACCAATGGTAAATACTTATCCCAACCGCCTTGAAGTCTAGGACACAGTAGTCTTAATAAATCTTCAAGAGTTTGAATAGTCCTCTCTCGATTGTCCGTCTGCTTGGGGATGGTATGCCAACTAAATCGCAAACTGCGCTCCATAGCTTTTTGCAAGCTAACCCAAAATCTTGAAGTGAATCTTGGGTCACGATCCAAACTATGGATACAAGCATGCCATGCAACCTCACAATCTCATTTACGTATATACTAGCAAGACGCTCAAGTGAATAAGTCTCCGAGATCGGCAAGAAATGAGCGTACTTGGTTAATCTATCAACAATAACCCAAATAGCATTGATGCCTTGAGAAACCGTAGGAAGACCCGTAACGAAATCCATGGTAATGTGTTCCCACTTCCATTCCTAATCTCAAGTGGTTGCAACGGACCCTTAGGTACTAGATGCTCCGCCTTTACACGCTAGCAAGTTAAACACATCGAGATAAACTTTGCAATCTCTCTCTTCATATTATTCCACCAAAATGTATGTCAAGATCACGATACATTTTAGTACTTCCAGATGGATTGCAAATGGTATCAGTGTGCCTCCATCATAATCTTGTACTTCAAATCGAGTCGTTAGAAACACAAAGTCTAGAGTGGACTCAAGTATTCCTTCTTCATCAATTCTCGCTCCTAATAGCTCCTTCTTGTACTTTCTTCTTCATACGATCATCACCCGGCCTGCGGGCTTGAGCAACCTTAACTTTTTCTATTAAAGTTGGCTCTACGCGATACTTGACATCATCGCACTCGCTCCTCGCATATGATCTTCTACTCAACGCGTCCACCTACCACGCTCGCTTTTCCAAGATGGTGGTATCAATAGTGTGGTCGTAGTATTTCAATAGTTCGAGCCAACGTCAGTCAAGCATGTTGAGTTCTTTTTGAGTGAAGAAATATTTAAGGCTTTTATGGTCCTAATATATCTCCACTTTCTCCCCATATAGATAGTGCCTCCATATCTTTAATAATAAAACGATCGCGCCGCTAACTCTAGATCATGAGTAGGATAATTCCTCTCATACTCTTTAAGTTTTCGCGGGCATAGGCTATGACTTTCCCACGCTGCATGAGAACACATCCTAACCCTTTACACCAAGCATCATCAGAGATAACAAATCCATCCGAACCAGATGGTATTGTTAGAACAGTCTTAAATAAGTCTCCTCTTAAGCTCTTGGAAACTTTTCTCGATTCTTCACTCCAAACGAATTTTGTATCCTTCCGAGTTAGCCGAGTTAATGGAGTAGCGATTCGAGAAAACCCTTCCACGAATCTCCGATAATAACCAAATAAGCCCAAAAGCTACATACTTGAACACCGACTTCTGTTGTTCTAAACTTTGTATTGCTTCAATCTTCACGATCAACAGATACTCCATGTTTTGACACCACATGCCCAAGAAATGCTACTTCCTCGCCGTAACTCGCATTTCTTCAATTTGGCATAAAGTTGGTTTTCACGAAGCCTTTGAGTACCAAATTTCAAATGGTGCTCATGATCTTCACGACTTTTGGAATATATAAGGATGTCATCAATAAAGACAACAACGAATCGATCCAAATATTCCTTGAATACTCGGTTCATCATATCCATGAAAGCCAGCAGGAGCATTAGTTAGTCCGAAAGACATGACTAAGAATTCATAATGCCCATACCGAAGTTCTCAAGGCGCCTTTGAATATCCTCGCCTAATCTTCACCGATGATATCCGTAATCTAAGATCGATTTTGAAAAGAATTGTGCCCCTTGCAATCGGTCAAACAAGTCATCAATACGAGGTAGAGGATACCTATTCTCGATGGTGACATGGTTCAATTCGATAGTCAATACAAAAAGTCGCATACTCCCGCCTTTCTTCTTTACAAATAAAACAGAGCACCCCAAGGAGATGTACTAGATCGAATGAAACCAATGTCCAACAATTCTCAGTAGTTGGACCTTTAACTCCCAAGTTCAATAGAGCCATTCGATATGGGGTTTTAGAAATGGGCTTTGTACCAGTTCAAGATCAATAAAGAATTCAACTTCACGCTCGGGGTAGACCGGAAGTTCTTCAGAAATACGTCCAGAAAGTCAATAACAACAGAATATTATTCAAATTTGACGTGTCTTTATTCAAATCCATAACATGGGCTAAGAAAGCTTGACATCCGCTTTTCAATAAACGAATAGCTTTATGATTAGATATGATGTTGATTGATTTTAATGGTTTAGTTGCTTGAATTCGATAACAAAGTTGGTTAGGAATATGAAAACTAACAACCTTACGAAAACAATCAATTTTGGCATGATGAGTAGTTAACCAATCAATCCCTAAAATCACATCAAAAGCAAGTATCTTTAAAGAGATAAGGTCAATGTAAGGTAATGGTGCCAACTTGAATCAAACAAGATTTATAAACAAAGGATGTGATGAAAGTTTCTCCTAACGGAGTTTCCACAGATAGGTCAAAGTCTAATTTCTCCTGAGTCAAGTTTAAACGTTGAGCACAAGGCAGAGAGATAAAAATGAATGGGTAGCACCAAAGATCAAATAAGGTATAAACTTCGCAAGAATTTATAAATAGCTTACCCGTGATCACCTCGCTTGGGTTTCTCGACATGACCAAATACACAACAAACGCTTCTTCCCTAATCGCTGACTTTGACTTTTCTCGGGACGATCTTTTGAGTCACCGTCCTCACGAACTAGGTTTCGCTACTGCATAATCTCGAGCGATATGTCCTTCCTTTCCACAACTATAGCATACCTTGAACTGTTGTGGGCGCTTGACCGATATGTCCCTCTTTTCCGATTTGTAGATATATGACCGGTGGTCGCTTCTCTCCCTAGAACCGGCTTGTCGCCAAGACCGCTGCCTTCACATAGTCGTTGTTAAATCTCCTTTTTAAAATCTCCTCCCCACTCGCTTTTTCGCTTTTCATGACCATGATTACCACCAGTGTTACCACCATTTCGTCTCATTCTCTTTTCTCCGCAGTTATCATTATTCTGCTGATCGCTATCTCTCGGTACGATCCTCGTTATGGTCCTCAATGACCGCACTTCGTATCTCGCTCTAATAATTGAGCCCCATTTATAACATCTCAATAAAGAGAAAGTTTATGAGAAATGAGATATCGACGATGCCGGTTTCAAACCTCTAAGAAACATCCGCGTCATACGCTCCTCATTCTCCACCAAATGAGGTGCAAACTCGATAACTCGCAAACTTTGCCTCGCATCGAGAGACACCGCCATGTTGTTTTGCTCTAATCTGATGAACTCCACTTCCTTCATATGACGAACACTTTCGTGAAAGTATTTGTCATTAAATAGTCTCTCAAACGCTCCCAAAGACATGCCGAAAAGCGGTTGGATGGGTACGCTTCACGACTCCCACCAAGAGTCTGCGCTTCGCCACGGAACATAAAGGTGGCGAATGGAACCTTCGTTCTCCGCATCCCAAGACATCGAATATCTTGGTAATTTGCTTGACCCATGTTTCCGCCATGATCGGATCTCGCTTTCCTTAAATTCGTGGTCCCAACTCTTTGAACTGCTCACGCGATAACCCGTGAATTGCTATCATTTCTCCTCGTATTTTGAACACGAGTCTCCTCGTCGATTTTGCATGAATCGCAAAAAGCTTCTAAACATCCCCTCGCTCATCATCTCGCTTTCGGTGGTGTTGTTCACAGAGGAACATTGCCACCACTAGACGCTCTCCTCGCTTGGTAAAGACAGCATCTCCACTTGGTCTCATTTACTCCATCGTTAATATTCTCGACGACATTCTCAAATACCGCCATAAAACAAGGGTTAATTAAGGAAATCAATATATCACATAATATCCCTATATATCGACCAACTAACAAATAAGCTTAGGTAGGACACACTAGCGAAGGATTTACTCGCCTCCCCCTCCTAGTTCTATTCCCCGATCTCCGCCAGATCATATCCCTAAGCTCGATACCAACCGCGACGCCCCCAAAATAGGTATACATCACCCATTCTCGAGTTGTCAATACATGGTACGTAAACAACTACAACTTTATTATTACAACAAGAAAAGCGTGAGTTTAAATACAAATATTATCTTCTGACATAATATTTATACTCACATAAATCCTCATCACATTTATTGATACATTATTTTACAAAATGGTGAGGACTACTAAACAATCCTTTCTAAAACCTTCATTCCATACCCCACTGCAAATACTCGCTATATTCTCGCCTCCCGAGAAGAATGGAACAAAAGGAAAAGGGTGAGCTCAACTAGCTCAAGAAGAATATTATGACTAAGATAATATACAACAAATTATCGTTAGTCTTCAACAGGAAAAATTTAATAGAATACAATAGACAACAAATTTTCAATCAATATTCGCAATGAAATAATAATTCATTAGAAGAGTTAAGTAGAGAATGCAAACTACTATCTTCTATGTATGAATTTAAAAAGTTCATCGCTCTATCTTTTATCCCCGTAACAACAATCAATATACATCTCGAATCAAATATTCATCTTTGCACTACAGCCAAAGATATTCATCACCAATTCATGTTCATTTAAACACTGCTCATCTTTGCACTACAGCCAAAGATATTAATCACCGGTCATGTTCATCTCAACACTGCTCATCTTTGCACTACAGCCAAAGATATTCTTCAAATCATTCATCTTTGCACTACAAAGCCAAAGATATTCTTCGAAATCATTCATCTTTGCACTCATGTGCCAAAGATATTCAATAATATCATCATTTAAGACCGAGGATGATGAAAAATATTTTAAAAGAACGAATCCAAAGGAAACAAAATGACAAGGATTAAGGATTAAGGATTCGTACTTTGTTTTATCCATGTCCAACAATACCTCAAAAATAATCATAGTGGTGTAAAATTCAAGAATGATCAAAACATGGATACAATCAAAGCTAGTATCCGTAATAGATGTTTTGGACAAAAAGAAAAAATTTCATTTTTCTATGAATAGTGCCATATAATGTGAATAGTGCTTGAGATCGTGAATAGTGCCGATACGTAAATAGTAACTCACACCAAAAGATAGAAATTCCACAAAAAAAAAATATTTTCACGCTTCATTAATAAGACTCGTGAATAAGAACTCGTGAATAGTAACTCATGAATAGTAACTCGTGAATAGTAACTCATGAATAGTAACCCCGACATGAAAAAGTTCCAAATTTGATAAAAACTTCAGATCAACATTTCAAAGATAATGATATCAAGAAATAATATCATTACTGAAAAAATAATATCCCTTACCTCAAAGAATCAAGATTTCTTGGAAGGAAAGGTCTCAAGTGATGCCGAATGAAACTTGTACTCAATAAAGAACTCTCAAAGTATCTAAATACTCACAAAATACGCCAATAATATAGAGAGAGAAGAGAGAAAACTTTGTTTCGTGTGATTTTCAATTCTAACTTAGCCCTCTATTTATAGGAAAATGTTAGCCCGCATCAAGCGAGATTTGACTCTGCCACCGATGGCTTTACTCGCTACTATTGCCACCCACCACATTTGAAATAAAATTCAGCACATTTCTTCACCAACCACAAGTGGGGCCCACTCAATTCTAGAATTTTCCACCAAAATCAATTATAACCCTAATTTCCTAATCGACACCTCTTAAAATTCATAACAAATCATTCGTGCATTTTTAATTGCTCAAAATTTGTGGACATATACTCAACTTATGTATGTATAACATACCCAAAAATTACCACAATCCAACTGGCGATTTGATTAAAATTATAATCCTCGCAATATATCTCAAAACCCCCGATTTAATTTTTAATACCTCCAACTGTAAAAAATCGATAAAACACCTCAACAATAATTTCTTCATTTATAACCACATAAATAAATCCATCATTTATATCCACATAAAATAAATATTTCTTTATCATATGAATCAATAATTAATTATTCACAAATAATATTACGTAATCACAATTATGACAATCGGTAGTTCCTGAAAGAGGGGCTTTCGATAAGGATTTCTCCTCATCGCGCGCAATTAGGTGACCAAACCTCTCCTCGATGTAACTTTCTAGACATTGCCAATAATACTATCTAATAATATTATTTAAATAATATGAATTATTGATCCGATAATGGAGATAATGTGCAAAGACAATTATCAACAACAATAATATAAAATATCAACGCAAAGAATTATTGAATCAATAAAATAAAATATCAATAAGAATTCACTCTTGTAAAAATTATCGAGTAGTGCCTTCTTACGTAAGGATCAATAATTCAACAATATCGCAATAATACCGCAAAGCATCTAACCACGCCAGACATCGTATTTTAACCAACCGGGGGTATTCCAACAATCTTAATCTGTAAATAACTACGCCAAGTTATTTTTAACCAACTTATATTTGTCGCTTTCTTCATCCAATCGCTTTCCGTTATGGGGCCCACACATGGTCGCTACCACGTATTTAATATTCCCCGACAAAGATTTAATATTCCACGACCAAAACTAATATTCCCCGACAAAATGAATATTTTATAACCACTTGCTTATTTTGAAATATTTGCGATTTAACCCTTAACTATCCACATTAATCAAATCAACCCTTACTATTTCAAAATAATAAATAAAGGAAATTCATTTTTATTTAAAAAAAATTTCGGGGTCTTACAAAAGATATTCAGTAATATCATCATTTAGGACTGAGGATGATGAAAAATATTTTAAAGAAAACGAATCCAGTGAGACAGAAGGATAAATAGTAGGGATTCGTATAACAGTTTATCCAAGATCAATAATACCCCATAATAACCAATTGTGAAGCAGAATTCAAAAATAAAGATCAAAACATGGATACAAGATATCTTGGACAAAAAGAAAAAATTTTATTTTTCGATGAATAGTACCGTATTCGTGAATAGTGTTGTATACGTGAATAGTGCTGTATACGTGAATAGTAATCCCGACACAAAAAGTTCTAAATTTGTTAAAAAGTTCAGACCAATATTTCGGCATAATGATATTGAAAGAAACAATATCATTTACGAATAAAATAACATCCCTTACCTCAAAATAACCGTACTTCTGACTGAATTTCGGATATAGTGTTGACAAAAACTTATAATTGAATAAAGAACTCTCAAAGTATCAAAATACTCACAAAAATACGCCGATAATCTGAGAGAAAGAAAACTTGTTTCTGGTGTGATTTTCAATTCTAACCTAAGCGTCTATTTATAGGAAAATGCTAGAACGCCATAGGAGACTAAAATAATAAAATATATTATTTTTTTTTTCAATCATCTACGCCACCCACCATTTTGAGTCAAGCATGCCTTCTTAGACAAAAATCAGCAGCCCATGTGTTTATAACACAAGTGGGTCCCACCCATAATTTAATCAACTTTCTCATGTTGCATGAGAACACATCCTAACCCTTTACCTGAAGCATCACTGTATATAACAAATCCATCCGAACCAGATGGTATTGCGAGCAGTCTTAAAATGAGTCTCCTCTTGAGTTCTTGGAAACTCTTTTCATGATCCTCGCTTCTAACCGAATTTTGTATCTTTACGAGTCACCGAGTTAATCTGAGTAGCGATTCGAGAAAATCCTTCCACGAATCTCCGATAGTAACCAGCTAAGCCCAAAAAGCTATGTACTTCGGTCACCGAATTCGGTTGCTCCCAACTTTGTATTGCTTCAATCTTCACCGGGTCAACAGAAATTCCATGTTTTGACACCACATGCCCAAGGAATGCTACTTCCTCAAGCCAGAACTCGCATTTCTTCAGCTTAGCATATAGCTTATTTTCACTAAGCCTTTCAAGTATCAGCTTCAAATGGTGCTCATGATCTTCACGGCTTTTGGAATAGATGAGGATGTCATCAATAAAGACAACAACGAACTGATCCAAATATTTCTTGAATACTCGGTTCATCATATCCATGAAAGCAGCAGGAGCATTAGTCAATCCAAAAGACATGACTAAGAATTCATAATGCCCGTCTTGAGTTCTCGAAGGCGCTTTGGAATATCCTCGCTTTTAATCTTCAAATGATGATATCCGCATCGAAGATCGATCTTTGAAAAGAATTGTGCTCCTTGCAACTGGTCAAACAAGTCATCAATGCGAGGTAGCGGATACCTATTCTTGATGATGACATGGTTCAATTCTCGGTAGTCAATACAAAGTCGCATACTCCCGTCTTTCTTCTTTACGAATAAAACAGGAGCACCCCAAGGAGATGTACTAGGACAAATGAAACCGATGTCTAATAACTCCTGTAGTTGGACTTTTAACTCCTGAAGTTCAATAGGAGCCATTCGATATGGGGTTTTAGAAATAGGCTTTGTACCCGGTTCAAGATCAATAAAGAATTCAACATCACGTTCTGGGGGTATACCGGGAAGTTCTTCAGGAAATACATCAGGAAATTCTCTAACAACAGAAATATTACTCAAATCTGACTTGTCTTTGTTCAAATCCATAACATGGGCTAAGAAAGCTTTACATCCGTTTTTCAATAAACGAATACTTTTATGGCTTGATATGATAGTGACTGATTTTAGTGGTTTAGTTATTTGAATTCGTATGACAGGTTGGTTAGGAATATGAAAACTAACAACCTTACGAAAACAATCAATTTTGGCATGATGAGTGGTTAACCAATCAATTCCTAAAATTACATCAAAAGCAAGTATCTTTAAAGAGATAAGATCAACATGTAATGTGATAGTGCCAACTTGGATCAAGCAAGATTTATAAACTGTAGATGTAACGAAGGTTTCACCCAACGGAGTTTCAACAGATAAATCAAAGTCTAATTTCTCCGGAGTCAAGTTTAAACGTTGAGCACAAGTAGGAGAGATAAAAGAATGGGTTGAACCGGTATCTAGTAAGGTATAAACTTCGCAAGAATTCAAGATTAGCTTACCCGTGATCACTTCGTTCGGGTTCCTCATATTTTGGCCAGTCACGACAAACACTCTTCCAGGAACTGCTGATTTTGACTTATCCGGGACAACTTTTGGAGTTACCATCCCTGCTGAATTTGGTTTTGCTACAGAACAGTCTCGAGCTATATGGCCCTCCTTTCCACAGTTATAACATACCTTTGATTTTTATGGACAGTTTGGACTGATATATCCCTCTTTCCGGCATTTATAACACACGACCGGTGGTCGTTCTCCTCCCCTAGAATTTGTTGTTGGTGTTGGTGCTGATGTCTTCCCGTCATTGTTGAATCTCCTCTTTTTTAAATTTCCACTTGACTCACCTCTTCTATTATCATGGCCACAATGACCACCCGAGTGGTTACCGCATTTGTTCGTATTTTTCCCTCCTCGCTGGTTATCATCGCTCTGATGACTGCTGTCATCGATATGACCCTGGTTGTGGTCCCTCGGTTAAACATACTCACTATCTCGCTTTAATAATTGAGCCATGTTGACAACATCTGAATACAGAGAAAATTTATGAGAGATAAAGTATTGACGAATCTCGGGTTTTAGACCTCTCAAAAACATCCTTGTCATTCGTTCCTCATTCTCTACCAAATGAGGTACAAACTGATAACTCAAATAACTTCGCTTGTCTTTTTGACACCGCCATGTTGTTTTGTTCTAGTCTGATAAACTCTACCTCCTTCATATGATGAATACTTTCAGGAAAGTACTTGTCATTGAATAGTTTCTGAAATGTTTCCCAAGACATATTGAGTGCGGCGGTTGAGTACGCTTCACGCACTCCCCACCAATGAGTCCGCCTCACCGCTGAACATAAAGGTGGCGAATGGAACCTTCTGTTCCTCTGTGCATCCCAAGACATCGAATATCTTGGTAATTTGCTTGACCCATGTTTCCGCCTTGACCGGATCAGGCTTTCCAATAAATTCTGGTGGTCCCAACTCCTTAAACTACTTAGTCAGTGATGCATCACAAGCGTTCTTATCACTTCCACCCGTATTTTGTACACGAGTCTCCCTCGTCTGATTTTGCATGAACTGCAAAAAGCTCTTAAACATTCCATCATTCATCGTTTGCTCGGTAGTGTTGTTTACAGGAGGAATATTGCTTTCCTGTTGTACATTCTCTTGGTTTGTGACTAAAGGTTGTTCCACAGTCTCGTACACTCCATTGTTAACGTTCTCAAAGCCCATTCTTAAATCATCGCCATAAAAACAAGGGTTAATTAAACAAATTAACATATCATATAATATCCCTATATTATGATGAGCCAACAAATAAGCTTAGATAGGACACACTAGCGAAGGATTTACTCATATATCCCCCTCCTAGTTCTATTCCCGATCTCCTTGGAGAGACCATATCCCTAAGCTTTGATACTAACTATGACACCCCCCCAAAATAGGTATACAACACCCATTTTGATTCGCCAAATACATGGTACAGAAAGCAAACTACAACTTCAATAATACAATTGTCGTGCAAAATACGACAACACAACCTGTGAGTTTAAATACAAATATTGTCTTCTAGACAATATCCACACTCAAATAAGTCCTCGTTACAATTATTCAAACACTATTTTATAAAAATAGTGAGGACTGCTAAAACATCTTTCTAGAACCATCACTCCACACCCCGACTAGATCCTGTTATGTTCTCACCTCCTGAGAAGAAAAATGGAACAAAAAGGAAAAGGGTGAGCTCAACTAGACCAGTAAAGAATATTATGACTAAGATAATATACAATAAATTATCATTAGTTTTCAATAGGGAAAAATCTGATAAAATATAATAGACAACAAGTTTTAGATCAACAACTGCAGCGGAAACAGCAATCCATTAGAAGAGTCAAGTAGAAAATGAGTTCTACTATCTTCTAAGATTTAAAAGTCTATCATCAATATTTTATCCTTGTAACATCAATCAATATACATCTTTAATCAAATATTCATCTTTTGCACTACTGTGCCAAAGATATTCATTTGTATCACCAATCATTCATATTCATCTCAACACTGCTCATCTTTGCACTACTGGCCAAAGATATTCATCAGTTAATCATTCATCTTTGCACTACATGCCAAAGATATTCAATAATATCATCATTTAGGACTGAGGATGATGAAAAATATTTTAAAGAAAACGAATCCAGTGAGACAGAAGGACAAATAATAGGGATTCGTATAACAGTTTATCCAAGATCAATAATACCCCATAATAACCAATTGTGAAGTAGAATTCAAAAATAAAGATCAAAACATGGATACAAGATATCTTGGACAAAAAGAAAAAATTTTATTTTTCGATGAATAGTACCGTATTCGTGAATAGTGTTGTATACGTGAATAGTGCTGTATACGTGAATAGTAATCCCGACACAAAAAGTTCTAAATTTGATAAAAAGTTCAGACCAATATTTCGGCATAATGATATTGAAAGAAATAATATCATTTACGAATAAAATAACATCCCTTACCTCAAAATAACCGTACTTCTGACTGAATTTCGGATATAGTGTTGACAGAAACTTATACTGAATAGCAACTCTCAAAGTATCAAAATACTCACAAAAATACGCTCGATAATCTAGAGAGAAAGAAAACTTGTTTCTGGTGTGATTTTCAATTCTAACCTAAGCGTCTATTTATAGGAAAATGCTAGAACGCCATAGGAGACTAAAATAATAAAATATATTATTTTTTTTTTCAATCATCTACGCCACCCACCATTTTGAGTCAAGCATGCCTTCTTAGACAAAAATCAGCAGCCCATGTGTTTATAACACAAGTGGGTCCCACCCATAATTTAATAAAAAATATTTTATTTTCTAAAACTTCAACAATTCATAGAAAATAGTTCGTTTATTAGAAAAATACGAATTTTATGTCCATTCTGCCTGAAATCGAATTTTCTACAACTTTGCAGAAGAAAGTTTTTCCAAATTCCAATCAGAAAGTATTCGAAATCCACAAAAGGATGATTTTTAATATCTCCACACCGACAAAATACTGAAAAAATACCTCAGCATTAATTTCTTCATTTATAACCACATAAAAATAAATATATCTATCATTATATTCACATCAAATAAATATTTTCTTATCATATAAATCAATAATTAATTATTCACAAATAATATTACGGAATCACAATTATGACAACCAGACCGTTCCCAGGAAAGAGGGGGCTTTCCAATAAGGATTTCTCCTTACTGGCGCGCAATTAAATGACCAAACCTCTCCTTGAAAGAACTTTCTAGACATTGCCAATAATGTTATCTAATAATATTATTCAAATAATATGAATTATTGATCTGATAATGGAAAATACTGTAAAGTGATAATTATTGAAACAACAATAATATAAAATATCAACACAGCAATTATTGAATCAATAAAATAAAATATTGAGCGATAATTATCGTAACAATTATTGAGTAGTGCCTTCTTACGTAAGAATCAATAATTCAAAAATACTGCATCCACGCCAGACATCGTATTTTAACCAACGGGTATTCCAACAATTGTTAATTGATAATAACTACTGCCAGTTATTTATAAAAAACTCAAACTTGTCGTTTTCTTCATTCGACAGTTATTCTGTTATGGGGCCCACAAATGACTGCGCCGTAGTATGAATATTTCCCGACAACAAGAATATTCCACGACCAAACGAATATTCCCCGAAAACAATGATTATTTTATAACCACTTGCTTATTTTGCAAAATTTGCACATTTCACCCATAACTAGAGAATTATATCAAATTAATACTTTATTATTCACAATAATAATTAGAGGAAATTCGATTTTATTTATAATAAGTTGGGGTCTTACAACAATGCTGCATATATTGTTCAATTTTAGGGAGGATACATCAAAGGAGATAGAACAAAGCATATATCATCGAAATTCTTTTTCACACATGACTTTGATAAGTGTGATGACATTGATGTTCAACAAATTCGATCAAAAGATAATCTAGCAGATTTGTTCACCAAAGTATTACCAACTACAATGTTTGAAGGATTGCGTCGCAATATTGGAATGCGACAGCTGAAGGACTTAAGGATACATTCATGAGTGAGAGTTAATACGCGCTGCACTCTTTTTCCCTTAACTAAGGTTTTTTTTCCTGGTAAGGTTTTTAATGAGACAACTTTCAATGTGTATGACTATACAATAGACATCCAAACGGAATTTTATAAAATTATAATATATATATATATATATATATATGAATGTCTAGATCGATTCCTCCCATTGTAATAATCCTTGATAGAGGTACAAATATACTATAACTTACATGAAAATATAAGGAGAATGCTCTCTCTTTTTACTAATCATTATCCTTAATTTTAGTATTCTTTTATAACAGATCCTAAGATTTGTTAAAGCAAGCCAACCAAATTAATTAAGTTGCTTCAATTATTAATTAGACATGTTGCTTGGAAGTGGCATTTCCCTATTGGCCTATATATTTCATGTTGGCCCAATGTGTTTGTTGAAGACCTTTCTTATCCCTTTATTAAGAGAATTATTTATTTTCATAGTTATTATTTTTGGATACTTTCACAAAATCTTAATCATATGAACAGAATTACATAACAACAATGTTACTATTACATAATGCTCACATACACACACATGCATACTGTGGACTTCACTTGACATGTAAGACTCATAATATGCATGTGTGTGTATGTGAACAATATATGATCATTTTTTATGTGATAGTAGCATTATTTATTACATAAATATCAATCTAAGTTTTAAATTTTGAAGCATAGATGCTCACGATTAATTCAAGCATTTATGAGTACTTCTCTTTTCTCTCTATTCTTTGTAGACAAAAATCCTAACTTCCGTATTAGATTTGGGAAGGATTCTTCTTATTTAAAGAGACTCTCCCCTTGATCTCTCTTCTAGTACTTTTATACTTTTGTTATTATTGTGGCGTTTGTTCTTCTTTTTTGTAGGACTTATTTTCTCTATAATATGACTGATTTCTTTTTCTTTTATGAGATAATTTCATTATCAACTCTTGAGAGAGTTTGCTTTTTCCGGTTCGGAGATTTTTTTATTTTTTTTGTGTTCATGAGAACTTTTTTGATGCGTGAATCGTTGAAGATAGATTGTTCAGATTTGGGTGTGGCGTTATCATGACTTTGCTCGTATTGAAGAATATTCTATTATTACTTTTTGGAATGTGACTGTTTTTCAAGAGTATTTCTGGTGTCCACTAGTTGTTACTACGATTGGCCATTTTCCTGATTATGTGTTATTCTGTTTGGAGTGATTACATTTTTAATTTTTTGTATGGTAATCTTTTTATTATTTGTAACAATTTAAAGTTTCAATATATTTCAGTCGATTAGACTATTTGATAAAAAAACAAAAAAAACTATAGTCATTTTGTAGATTTGAAGAATCAGCTAGTTTATTTAGAACTTACTTTAAGCTTATAATAGTAGATTAAAATCCTATTGAAATATATTTTTAAGAGGTTACTAATTGTTCTTTAAAATGTTATCTAGAATTTCTATATAATCACACCTTATTTGATCGTAATATTACAAGTATACATTGCTAAAAAAAATAACAAGTATATAATTTTTCTTAATTCTGTCAGAATCTTTAAACAACTTATTCAATCTCCTAGTGTCCAAGAAACTATTTTTGTTAACTTTGGGCCTTAATCAAAAATTTGGGCCATGTTCAAAACTAATAAAAAATTAGGGTTCTTTACATAAGTATACAACAAATAGAAAATAATTACAAGAAAAGTGCATCAAACAAATAATTACAAAAAGAGTGTAATTAGAACCCATGTTACAAAAATAGTACAATTCACATTAATAAGAAACCTAAAATCAAGGACAAATAACTGCCATAATTAATAATTCAAATTCAAATATTTGGATCTAACAACAAAAATAAATTCAAATTCAAAATAATAATTCAAATTTAAATATTCAAATTCAAATCTTCATATCCCTCACATACACTTTGAAATAATAGTCCGCCACTACACTGCCGCTACACCTCACATATTCTACCGCTACACCGCCGCGAATCTCCGTTGTCCAAAACGCCAATGAGAATAAGAAAGAGATTCGCTCTACAAAAAGTTTAAAAATAAATAGATGTAACTATTAATGTTCTGAAAAAAAAATTATAACTATTTTGTTACTCATAAATAATAAAATGGTTACCTTTGTATAAATGGTTGGCTACCAACTGCATCACATTCAAACGAAATTGGTAACTTAATAAAATTGAATTGGTTACCTTGGTCCTGAAGGTTTGGCTACCAACTCTGGAGACCCCCAGATTTTATGAATAAATATTTAATTTTCTCGAAATAATTTTTTTTTAAATATTATGGTGTGGATTTGATATAATGTTATAGTTGTGGGTAATATTTATAAATTTTGCAAAGTATGCAAGTTGTTGTATAATATTCGATTGGTTCGTGGGAATATTCTTTTGTCGAGAGAATATCCGTATGACAAGACAATCATTGTGGACCCCATAACGGAATTATTGTCGAGGAATGAGAAAACGACAAAAATATTTTTATGAAAATAACTATGGAAGTTTTACCGTTAATCTTGTTGAACTACTCGATAGTAAAAAAATACAATGAATACGTGTGGTTGCATAAGTAGCACACTAGATTGATTATTAATGCTTACGTGATAAGTCACTTTCGGTTTTGTTTTATTGGTATTATTAATGTAATAAAACAGAAAAACTTTTTATATAAAATAGAATACTTTTATAAAGTTATTCTATAAATAGAATATATTATATTTTATTATGTATAGTATTTGCATAGTGCCTGCATAGTGCTTGCATAGTGTTTGCATAGTAAAATCTTTTATAAAGTTATTCGTTTTATTAGATTATAAATAGAATATATTATATTTTATTTAAAAGATTTTGCTTTAAATATGGACCGTCAAATTAAAGTAAATCAAACTGGACCATTCATGAGTTAGTTACTATGCAGTCCATTCTTCTATAAATAGAAGCTCATTCATTCATTATTTCTTACGAATTCACTGAAACTCTAGAGAGATAAACTACAAAAGTGTTCTGCTACTTCACTACTTCTATATCCAGTACTCTTCTTTCTAAGGTAGGAAATATTATTTGTTGTACTCATAAGGGGTATTCTTTCTTTCTTATTCATGAAGAGAACTTCTTATTCCATTCTTTATTATTACGTTGGAATAACTTTTGTATCGTGGGCTACCCTATACTTGCTTGAAATTCTTCATTATTCCATTCTTTATTATTACATTTGGAATATCCTCGTCATGCAGATTACGCCTTACTGGGTTCCGCCTTTATTATTCGATTTGGAACATCCATTCCGATGCGTATTACGCTTTGACCCAGTTTCGTTATTTAGTATTATGTTGAATAACTCATTTATGCCAAGTACCGCATGCACGGTGATTTCGTTGTTATTCCATTCTTTATTATTCATTGGAACATCCTGCGGTGAATTTCACTTTGAATCGGTTCCGTTATTTAGTATTCTGTTGGAATAACTTTGTCTATGCTGCAAGTACCGCATGCATGGTGATTTCATTGTTATTCCATTCTTTATTATTCATTGGAACATCCCGCTTGTGAATTTCGCTTTGACCGGTTCCGTTAATTATTATTCTGTTGGAATAACTCATACATCGCGGTACCGCATGCATGGTGATTTCTTTTGTTATTCCATTCTTTATTATACTCAGGTTGGTTAAAGTTTTAACTTCTATTCTCCATAAAATTAGTGGAATATCCTTGATATTTGCGCTTCATCCAAAGATCTTTTCATGGAAATATTCTTCCGAGCATTACGAATTTTACTCTACAAAAGAAGTAAGTATCATGTTGACAATTTGGACGTTATTAGTTCTGGATAATTTAATTCTTGAACTTATTTTATTGAATTCTATATCATTGTCGAGATCCTCATGTTTATATTATGTTGAAAGTCATCTACGTATTCAGTAGTGCATAGATGGACTTGGTATGATTATGACCGAGGATTATTCGGTATAATCATGACCGTAATGTTACAAATGATGTGGAAAAAGTCCTCATTGGCCGTAATGCATTGATGGGCGCTTTTTGGTATGATTATGGCTATGGATTCTCTTGACCAAGGGTGCAAAGATGAATTATTTTATGGCATGATCGGAATGATTGATGAAAACATAATTATCTTTGGCCCGTAGTGCATGGATAATTTGAAAGTAGTATGCACACAAGCCAATCATGTTTGATGATAAAGCATATACTTTGTAACAATCTTATTCATTTATTAATAAAAAGTATTAATTTATTAAAGGCTTTTAATTATCTACATGATGCTGTTTTTTAATATGTGATAAACCCATAGTTTTAAGCAATGCTTTTAGAATAATGATGATGATCATTCTAATGAGATCTAAATTCTTAGAAAGCTTAAAACTAAAATAGTTCCCAATCATTGGATTACTAAATTGAGGATTAGTGAATCCGGATAGATTGGTACATACGTTGCTTGCTTTCATTGGATGAGGATGATTGATCTCATGATCATTTGTGTGGAGACACTAAAGCAAGTATGTAGGTGCTTATTAGAGAATAAGTTTATTTGAACGTGGCTCGCTAAGGAATACCTAATGGAGTTTTATTTGCTGTCAATAGGAATTCTGTAGTGATAGTAGTACAAGTAATCCTTGGACTTGAGATCATCATAGTATCTTGTGTATGATGAGTTATACTTTGACTTATTCCTTAAGACCCTTAGGGTATATCAAAGGGTATGCTTGGGTATAATAAGTTGTATACGGGAGATAATGTATGATCAATAAAGAATCTACCACTTCTAATAAAAGAAGAGAAATGTCCTATGTGATTCGATAAATGACAACTCAAGAGTCCTTGGCGAAAGCGTAATGAAATTAGAAAGGAGTTTCTAATTTGCATTATTTAGAGTTGTGCATTTAAGGATTGAAATACATATAATTAAATAAAATAAGACTTGACAAGAATTCCATGTCTTATATTTAATTGGGACATTGTATGGTGGAAGGATTGAATTGTCTTGTAACTATTTACTCAAAGGTTCTTTAATGATTAATGTTGAAATCTATATTATCCGGAAAGTCGTTGATCGCTAGGGAGGCTTATCCCTATTGTAGAATAAATATTATTTATTTAAATAAATTAATTGTTTAATTTATTTATTTAAATAAGATTAGAATTGTTCTAATTGATTTATTCACAACCTGGTTTAATATGGAGAACCTAAAGGGTCACACCATAAAAGGAAGAATAATTATTTAAGAAGTTAATGGCATAATCGTAATAATATAGTTAAGTATATTTAATTTAATCTATGGTGATAGAATAAATTAAATAGCTTAATATTTATTATTTAATATTTTAGAAATATTAAATATAAATTAATAAGAGGAGTCTTATTAATATTATTACAATTATTATTATTTTAATTTCTAAAATAGTTTAGAATTAATTTAATATAAGTACTCTCATTTATTCCTAATTGGATTAGGAAGGAAAATTAGTTAAAGGAGTTTAATTAATTATCCTAATAAGATTAGGGAGCTTAATTAATTAAAAGAATTTAATTAATTAAATAAATCTCAATTCCTTAATTGTTAAGGTGGGTTGCCCACATCTATAAATAAGAGGAGTCTTATTATGGGTGAGGGGTTGTTGACTTTTACAACGTCATTTACATAATTCCAATTTGTTGGAGTACGCCTTTCTATATAGAGATAGAAAACTAGGGTTTGAGCCAATACCCCATCTTCTAGAATTCCTATTCTTCCTTGGTGGATCACCTCTAGAGGCCAAACATATGGGTGGCTAACGTTGATCAAAGGAAGGAACCAAACCCGGTGGATTCAAGTTGAACGCGAAAGGATTTGGAGGTGAACTTGTACCTGAGGAAGCTCGATCTTCAAGGGTATGATTTTATTCTTTATCTTTTCGTTTAATTAATAATTATGCATAAAGGGTGATCCGGGTATATGGTTTGTAAAATTTTAAACTCTGATTTTTACACGCTTCCGATTATTTTATGCAATTAGATTGCGTTCAAGAATATTACAAACCTAACATAATTGTGGTCCTGATACTAAAGAATATCCTTGGCCGTAGTGCAGGGGTGATTCGATGATGTGGATTATTTATTAAGCTGAGTCCCAGCGATAAAAGTGATGAAAAACCTTTTAAATCATAAAAGATAGTAGATTTTATTCTCTACTTGACTCTTTTAATGGATTGCTTGTTCTTCCGCAGCTTAAACTTGATGTTTGTTATATTGTATCAGTTTAACACTGTTTAAGGCTAATGATAATTTATTCTGCATTATCTTAGTCATAATATTTTTCACTGAGCTAGTTGAGCTCACCCTTTCTTTCACTGTTCTCTTCAGGAAATGAGAACGTAGCGGGAACTAGTCGGGGAACAGAGTGATGGTCCTAGATGGTGCATTAGTAGTCCTCACTATTCTTTGAAATAGTGTGATAATAAATGTAATGAGGTCTCCATTCAGTTTGTATACTCTCTAGAGGACAATATTTGTATTAAAACTCACAGCCTTTGTTTTGTCGTATTTTACACGACTGTTGTATAATTAAGTTTGTATTTGAATTCTGTACCATGTATTTGGCGACTCAAGATGGGTGATGTATACCTACTTTGGGGGCATCACAGTTGGTAACAAAGCTTAGGGATATGATCCCTGGCTAGGATGTGAAAATAGAACTAGGAGGGGAGAGACGAGGAATTCCTTCGTTAGTATGACCTACCTAAGTTTATTTGGTATTTAATTGGTCGGTCAGAATATAGGGATAATATGTTACATGTCAATTAACCCTTGTTTTGTGGCAGTATTTGAAAATGACATCCGAGAATATTGAGAATAGCAATGGAGCACATGAGACCGTGGAGACACTTCTAATCACCAACCAAGATAATGTGATTAGAGATATCCATGTGGTGATTGAGGAATTAAAAGTTGCACTCAAGCTAGTCGCTAAGGTAGAAACTGAGAGTGAGGAAGAAGAGGAACCTGAGGAGTATTTATTAGAAGAAGTTATTGATCAAAATGTAGAATTGCAAAATCGTATTCATGAGTTAGAAGAGCAGGCTGAAGAACGGAAGGCGGTCGTGGAGCAAAGGAATGTAACAATTCAAAATTGTATTACCCGATGTGCGATAGCTGAACAGGAGCGCTCTTTGGCAGAGTATACGATATTAAAGCTGGAATCTGAGAATTCAAATGTCAAGGAGCAGCTGAAAGAAGAAACAACTGAACAAGTGAATATGAAAGATGCATGGGTAAAAGCTACACGACGCATTGATATTGTGGAAAGAGAAGTCCGATCCAAGAAAGCTAAAATAGATGATATGTATTTATCTTTTTCGACAGCAATTGGGAGAACCCATCATCTAGTTTTGAATTACCCTATACATTGTAATCAACCCCAATTCGATATGGATCGAAGGCTAATGATTCAGATCATGGAGCAGGAGTACGACGAAGCAGTTGAGGGTGGAATATGCCCTATAGCGAAAGTTAATTCCAGTGGTAATGACGACACCAAAGACTGTCCCGAGCAAGTCAAATTCGGTAGTTTAAGGGAGAGCGTTTTTCATGACGAGGAATCGAACAAAGTTATCATGGGTTAGTTAATTATAAATTCTTGCGAAGTCTATACCTTATTCGATACCGGTTCTACCTATTCTTTTATCTCTTTTGCTTGCACTCAACGTTTAAATTTAACTCCGGAGAAGTTAGACTTTGACTTATTGGTTGAAACTTCATTAGTAGAAACCTTCGTTACCTCCACTATTTATAAATCTTGTTGATTCAAATCGACACTTTCACGTTACCTGTCAATCTTATCTCTTTGAAAATATTCACCTTTGATGCAATTTTTAGAAATCGATTGGTTAACTACTCATTATGCTTTTCGTAAGGTTGTTAGCTTTCATATTCCTAACCAACCTATTATGCGAATTCAAGCAACCAAACCACTAAAGTCAATCATTGTCATATCAAGCCATAAGTAAAGAGCCCCGATCCTTTCGTTGTTGACTTCCTTATGTGGAATGCACCGAAGCCAGACTTTCTGTAAGCGACGTCGTGAATGAAGATGGCAAGTTGATAGGTAGCAATGTGACGTACTATCCAAGTCTTGGATGAGGGTCACAATTTTGAATGATATTTCTATTGTTAATAAATTTCCTAACGTATTCTTGAAGACTTCTTAGCCTACCCCTAGAGCGTGAAATCGAATTTTGTATTGACCCCAGTACAAAACCCATTTCAAAAACCCTCAAATATTTCTTTACTTAAAACGAATGTAACATGTGCCAAAGACGTTGGCTCGAGCTATTGAAGATTACGATCGCACCATGCAATATCATCGTGAAAGTGCAAACATGGTAGCTAACGTGTTGAGTAGAAGATCGTATGCGGTTACAAGTGCGAATATACGAATCCACATGAAGATAACGAATATACAAGTAGAATCGACTTTAATCAATAAAGTTAAAGTCGCTCAAGCTACACACCCAAATCTGATGAATGTAAAGAATTAAGAAGGTTCAAGAGGGCGTTATTCTAGAAGCAAGAATCGACGAAGAGAGGAAATCTCAACCCTCGATTTAATTGGCCCATTTGAAATCCTCGATGAAGTAGGAACTGTGGCCTATAGACTCGTTTTACCACCAAGTATGTCGCGTGTTCATAATGTTTTTAACGTATCGATGTTACGTAAATACGTGGACGACCCGAACCACATTATTAATTTAGAACCGGACGAGATAGCGGATGATTTAACGTTTGAGGAGATACGTGTTACAATCTTGGATAAGAAGAATCGTATTCAACACTCAAAGGTTATACCTCAGAATTTGAAATGAAGTCGAGGTATCCTCACCTATTCAGCATACCAAGTACGTACGTAAATTTCGAGGGCGAAATTCTATAAGGAGGGGAGGTTGTGAGACCCCAGATTTTATGAATAAATTTTTAATTTTCTCGAAATAATTTTTTTTTAAATATTATGGTGTGGATTTGATATAATGTTATAGTTGTGGGTAATATTTATAAATTTTGCAAAGTATGAAAGTTGTTGTATAATATTCAATTGGTTGGGGAATATTCTTTTTGTCGGGGAATATCCGTACGACAGTACAATCATTGTTGGACCCCACAACGGAATTATTGTCGGAATGAGAAAACGACAAAAATATTTTTATGAAAATAACGGCGGAAGTTTTACCGTTAATACTGTTGAACTACTCGATAGTAAAAATACGATGAATCTGGCATGGTTGCATAAGTATACTACGGTATTGATTATTAATGCTTACGTGATAAGTCACTCGCTTTTATTTTATTGGTATTATTAATGTAATAAAACAAAAAACTTTTTATATAAAAACAAAATACTTTTATAAAGTTATTCTATAAATAGAATATATTATATTTTATTATGCATAGTATTTGCATAGTAAAATCTTTTATAAAGTTATTCGTTTTATTAGATTATAAATAGAATATATTATACTTTATTTAAAAGATTTTTCTTTAAATATGGACCGTCAGATTAAAGTAAATCAATCTGGACCGTTCATGAGTTAATTACTATGCAGTCCATTCTTCTATAAATAGAAGCTCATTCATTCATTATTTCTTACGAATTCACTGAAACTCTAGAGAGATAAACTATAAAAGTGTTCTTCTACTTCACTACTTCTATATCCAGTACTCTTCTTTCTAAGGTAGAGAATATTATTTGTTGTACTCATAAGGGGTATTCTTTCTTTCTTATTCATGAAGAGAACTTATGTTATTCCATTCTTTATTATTCTCATTGAATAACTCAGATCACGCCAAGCACCCAATACATGGTGAAATTCTTCTTTTATTCCATTCTTTATTATTCTGTTAGAATATCCTGTCTGTGGGTATTACGTCGGACCTGGTTCCATCTTTATTATTCTGTTGGAACATCCTCTCTAAGTATTATTACTTTGACCGGTTCCGTTATTTAGTATTCGTTGGAATAACTTGTCTATCTGAAAGTACCACATGCACGGTGATTTCATTGTTATTCCATTCTTTATTATTCTATCGAACATCCTCGCGATTGTGAATTTCACCGACCTGGTTCCGTTATTTAGTATTCTATTGAATAACTCGCCTCTGCAAGTACCGCATGCATGGTGATTTCTGTTGTTATTCCATTCTTTATTATTCATTGAACATCCTCGCTTGTGAATTTACTTTGACCGACCGTTCCGTTAATTATTATTCTGTTGGAATAACCTGTCTATGCGAAGTACCACATGCATGGTGATTTCTTTTGTTATTTCATTCTTTATTATACTCAGTTGGTTAAAGTTTTAACTTCTATTCTCCATAAAATTAGTGGAATATCCTTAATATTTGCGCTTCATCCAGTATCTTTTCATGGAAATATTCTTCTGAGCATTCTGGAATTTTACTCTATAAAGAAGTATCATGTTGACAATTTGGATGTTATTAGTTCCTGGATAATTTAATTCTTGAACTTGTTTTATTGAATTCCTATATCATTGTCAGCATCCTCATGTTTATATTATGTTGAAAGTCATCTGTGGCCTATAGTGCATAGATGGACTTGGTATGATTATGACCAGGGATTATTCGGTATAATCATGACCGTAATGTTACAAATGATGTGGAAAAAGTTTTCATTGGCCCGTAATGCATTGATGGACAGTTTTTGGTATGATTATGGCTATGGATTCTCTTCGGCCAAGGGTGCAAAGATGAATTGTTTTATGGCATGATCAGGACCATTGATGAAAACACAATTATCTTTGGCCCGTAGTGCATGGATAATTGTGGTCGTGATACTAAAGAATATCCTTGGCTGTAGTGCAGGGGTGATTCGATGATGTGGATTATTTATTGTCGAGTCCCAAATGATAAAAGTGATGAAAAACTTTTAAATCATAAAAGATAGTAGACTTTATTCTTTACTTGACTCTTTTAATGGATTGCTTGTTCACCGCAGCTAAACTTGATGTTTGTTATATTGTATCGGTTTAACATCATTTAAGGCTAATGATAATTTATTCTGCATTATCTTAGTCATAATATTTCTTACTGGGCTAGTTGATCTCACCCTTTATTTCACTGTTCTCTTCAGGAAATGAGAACGTAGCGGGGACTAGTCGGGGAACAGAGTGATGGTCCTAGATGGTGCATTAGTAGTTCTCACTATTCTTTGAAATAGTGTGATAATAAATGTAATGAGGTCTCCATTCAGTTTGTATACTCTCTAGAGGACAATATTTGTATTAAAACTCACAGCCTTTGTTTTGTCGTATTTTACACGACTGTTGTATAATTAAGTTTGTATTTGAATTCTGTACCATGTATTTGGCAACTCAAGATGGGTGATGTATACCTATTTTGGGGGCATCACAGTTGGTAACAAAGCTTAGGGATGTGATCCCTGGCTAGGATGTGAAAATAGAACTAATAGGGGAGAGACGGGGAATTCCTTAGCTAGTATGACCTACCTAAGTTTATTTGGTATTTAATTGGTCTGTCAGAATATAGGGATAATATGTTACATGTCAATTAACCCTTGTTTTGTGGCAGTATTTGAAAATGACATCCGAGAATATTGAGAATAGCAATAGAGCACATGAGACCGTGGAGACACTTCTAATCACCAACCAAGATAATGTGATTAGAGATATCCATGTGGTGATTGAGGAATTAAAAGTTGCACTCAAGCTAGTCGCTAAGGTAGCAACTGAGAGTGAGGAAGAAGAGGAACCTGAGGATTATTTATTAGAAGAACTTATTGATCAAAATGTAGAATTGCAAAATCGTATTCATGAGTTAGAAAAGCAGGCTGAAGAACGGAAGGCGGTCGTGGAGCAAAGGAATGTAACAATTCAAAATTGTATTACCCGATGTGCGATAGCTAAACAGGAGCACTCTTTGGCAGAGTATACGATATTAAAGCTGGAATCTGAGAATTCAAATGTCAAGGAGCAGCTGAAAGAAGAAACAACTGAACAAGTGAGAATGAAAGATGCAAGGGTAAAAGCTACACGACGCGTTGATATTGTGGAAAGAGAAGTCCGATCCAAGAAAGCTAAAATAGATGATATGTATTTATCTTTTTCGACAGCAATTGGGATAACCCATCATCGAGTTTTGAACCCAGCAATTGGGTGTCTTTTCGGAGGCACAATGGAGACACCTCCTGTCGGTCGTCTCCGCAGAATTCTCTCTCTTCTTACTCGACGGCGTTACACCGCTGGTATTATTCTCGGATGGGGAGAGAAGGAGGAGACGGGAGGACCAATGGCGATGGGGATGTAATGGATATTTTGCATATTGCAGTTGTTATAGATGAGGAGAGAGAGAGAAGAAGCCCTAAATGAAGGAATCCTAATTGCATACTAAATCCCTAAATTAAGGAATCTTAATTGGACTAACATTGTAAATAAATATGGGAGTGTATTAGTTGTGTAAAGATTTTATGAATGCACTATTGTTATAATTATTTTTAAAAATGTAATAGAATATGTAATTGATCCAAAAAATTATGGGGAAGAAAGGGTCAAGGAAATAGAAAAAAAAAAGTTATAATTTTGTTTAAACTTTCATAATCACCCAGTAATATAGTTTTTATATCCGTATTTATATTTATTTTCCTTTTTTTCTTTGTGTTGGGAAAAGTGCACCTAAAATAATCTAAATCCCTGAAGAAAAAAAAATTCTCTTTATATAATTAAATAGAAAATCAACAAACTCAATTATAAAAACAAAAATAACAAACAATCATCCACAAGCAAGACACAATATTTAACGTAGAAAATCCATAAAGAAAAAACCACATGTCGAACTCTGAATCTCCACTATATCATTAATAATGGGCTTACAATAATCCTCTCAAGTTTTACGCCTTAAAACTTGAGGTTACAAATTAAATCGAGAGAGTACAAATTTACCTTTAATTTGGTTGAGAAATCTAATTAACTTCACCACCCAAAAACACCCCAAGTAATAAAGTCTTCAAGTTTTCAATTAAACGGAGATGGTGTCGAATACCCACGAGCAACAAACTGTAATTCTCTCAATTTATTATTTTGGTACCTTCTTGCTACCGAGCTTCTCTCATGTAAAAATAAGACTCTCTCCTAGCCTTATTTATAGTACTCTTCCTAATCCATTCCTATTATGGATTATAAACAATTTATTATCCTTATCAAATTAGGAATCACATCTCTTTGTTTTTGTCACCAGCCAATCTAACAAGTAAATCTTTTTTCAACTTGAATTTCTTTCATGGGTGAGGATCCACACCCAACAATCTAACCCTCCGAACTCATGAAAGGAGGGATCACAAACCAAAACTCCTGACTCAGAGTTAATTTCAACGAAGTCTTGGCTCAACTCAAACTTCTTAGAATTTTCAAATATCTTCATGTCCGACTTTGTCTCCTCAACATGATTCTTCTCAATAGGAGGATCTAACTCAAACTTGACAGATTTTTGCTTGCCGAATTCATTTACAACCGCTTTTTACCCTAGATGCGAGCTATCATTTTCCTTTTTCACTTTTGGTACCCTTTTAAAGCGAAGAGTTTTCTTCCCATGGTTCTCATACAAGGCTTTTCTCCCATCTTTCACGACTTTGTACTACATCTCTTTTGCATGATTCTTCTCAATGGGAAGATCTAACTCAAACTTGATAAATTTTTACTTGTCAAATTCATTCACAACCGCTTTGTACCCTAATTGCGAGCTATTACTTTCCTTCTTCACTTTTGTTACTCATTTAATTCGAAGAATTTTCTTCTCGTGATTCTCATATAAGGTTTTTCTCCCATCTTGTACGGTTTTGTATTACATCTTTTTTCTTCTAACTTCCTCATCTTCAACACCTCTCACATGCGCCCGCATCGTATAAAAAGTGTCTACCTTCTTACCTCTAGTCACCACTTAAGACTCTTTAGTGAGCTTCCACTGACTTTTACCAAAGTAACTTTTATAACCATTCTCATCAAGATTATAAGTAGAGATCAAATTAAGACGGATATCTAGAATATGTCCAACTTCTCTCAGCATCAACCTGCAACCATTGTTAGTCTCCAAACAAATATCTTTAATGCTTATAATCTTGGATGCACTTCTGTTTCCCATCCGTGCATAGCTAAAATCACCACTACTATATGATGTGAAGATCTCACCACGCGAAATAGCATGTAACGAAACACCTGAATCAATCACTGAATCATTAACATGACACTTCTTTTTACCATCACAAAGAATGACTACATCAACATCAGATATATACACAATCAAATCTTTATCCTCATCTTTTTCTTTAGATTTCTCTTTCTTCAAAAATCTGCACTCTCGCCTTATGTGACCCGACTTCTAAAAGTGAAAACAAATTACCTCTTTTCAATCTCTTGACCTTCCCCTAAATTTATCATTTTCAAGAGAGTTTCTCTCTCTATTTTTGCTCTTATTCTGCATGACAAAAACTTGTAACTCAGCACTAGCCACTACGGTATCTCTTCGCCTCTGTTCCTCATTAAACAAACTATCATTGATTGTATCCATAGTCAACATACATTGGAAGCAGAGTTACTCAGTGATACAACCAAAGTCTCCCAGTTATCAGGCAAATAGCTCAACAACAACAAAGTCTTCATCTCATCGTCAATGATCATCTTCATCTTAATCTTACTCAACTGATTTATCAAACTCTGAAAATCACTGAAGTATTCTGCAACGAAGTTTCCATCTTTGAACTTAGTTCACAAGCTTCTTAATAAAAAAAAACTTCATTTTATGTCGTCTTCCTTTCATACAAGGACCCCAATTTCTGTCAGAGTATATGCTTTAGTTTTCGTGGCAACATGATGAAGCACACTTTGATTAATTCACGATCTAATTAGACCAATAGTCTTCATGTTCATCTTGTTTCACTGTGCTTCACTCTTGTTTGTGGGCTTGACTCCTTCATTCTCAAGTGACTAGTACAAATCCTTGTAATAAAGTAAATCCTCCAATCTTGATTTTCAAATTGCATAATTCGTAGCCTTGAGTTTAATCATGCAACCTGTTGTCCAATCCTCCATTTAATTCGCACAAGAAAACCACAAAAATAACCAAGCTCTTGATACCACTGTTGAAAAAATGCACTTAAAATAATCTCAATCCTAGGAATTACTTTTCCTCTCTTTATGCAATTAAATAAAAAATCAACAAACCCAATTATGAGAACGAAAATAACAAATAACCATCCACAAGCAAGACACAATATTTAATGTGAAAAACCCTTAAAAGGAAAAACACGTGTCTACCTCCGAATCTCCACTATATCACTAATAATGGACTTACAATAATTCTCTCAAGTTTTACTCCCTAAAACTTGAGGTTACACAATAAATTGAGAGAGTACAAATTTATCTTTAATTAGGTTGAGAAACCTAATTAACTTCATCACCCAAAAACACCCCAAGTAAGAAAGTTTTCAAGCTTTCAATTGGCAGAGATAGTGGCAGATACCCACGAGCAACAAACTATAATCATCTTAATTTTTTTTTTCGATACCTTCTTGCTACTGAGCTTCTCTTATGTAAAAATAAGGCACCCTCATAGTCTTATTTATAGTACTCTTTTCTAATCAATTCTTATTATGGATTAGAAATAACTTATTCTCCTAATCAAATTAGGGATCACATCTTCTTGTCTTGATCAGCAATCGATCTAACAAGTAAATACTTTTTTAATTTGGATTTCTTTCATGGGTGAAGACCCACACCCAACAATATATTCCAGGTTTTAGACATACGTACCCTAGCGTTATGACATTTATATTTTTCTTTGTGGGCTACAAAATATAGGGCTATATATTAAATGAGGTTCACTCCCCCACTCCGCATCTCAACTCCCGTGTTAAAAGATGGTTATTGAGAAGGGATCATTTGGTTCAGGGGTGTAAATGAATCGAGTCGAGTCGAGTCGAGTCGAGTCAAGTCGAGTATTGAGTTGTTTAGATTTGATTCATAAAATTTATCGAGTATAAAATAAAATTTGATTGAGACTCGTTTAGCTATCAAGTCAAGCACGATTTAGAATCGAGTCCGAACAATTTGAGCAAATATATTCCAAGTATTAATAAAAAATTGTAATTTAAAAGGTTCAAATAATTTATCTAATTTCAATATTTGATCATTTTTGAATAATTTATATTTCGAATTGAATTCGAATCAAATTTTTAGTCGAATAAATACGAATAAAAAACTAACCGTTTGATTCATTTTACGAGTTTAAATTTTGATCTAGACAATAATGTCGAGAAGAAATATAGTTTATGACAATATTAAATTATGTGTTAAACTGTTAATTTTATTAACACTTAATAACAGTCCAAAAATATGCATCTGATGCTCAATATATATTAGTAATATAATTAGCAACAAATTATTGAGTGCTTACAGTTGACTTTATTATATTACTTATTTTGCTATAACGCAGTACATGCAATGCCTCCTACTTTAATTATTTTGTCCGTTTACCTGATGTAAGTAAATGAGTATTGAATTCATTAATAAAAATTTTATTGAGTATAAAATAAAATTTAATTGAAGATCGTTTACGGTTTAGCTATCGGTTTGAACTTTTCGAGCTACTATGATCCGAATATCAATAAAAAATTATAATTTGAAAAAGTTCGAATAATCTATCGAATTTTAAAATTTATTCATATTTGAATTGTTTATATTTCGAATAGAAATCAAATAAAACTATTAGTCAATCGAATACGAATCAAGCCCGAACCGTTTGGTTCATTTTAAAAGGTTAGTTGTTTGTTGGAACCTTAAATTCTTTATTACTATAATTGTTCAGTTTATTATTTAGTACTCCCTCCGTCCCTTAATATAAGATTTTTTAGAGTTGTGTACAAGTATTAAAGAAATGATTGTATAGCATTAAATATAATATCAAATGTCTATATTCAGATTCTTGTATTTTTAAAAAAAACCCCATATTTATTTATTGGACAAAATATAGTGAGAGAACCAAAGTTATATTTAATACTTGAGGTAATATTAGAAAATAAGCAATTAATGCTTACTTGGGATTCTAAAACGTCATATATTAAGGGACAAAAAAACTTCTCTAAAACTTTTTATATTAAGGGACGGAGGGAGTACATGATTACAGTTCACAACATATATTATACTAGCAAGGAAAGTAAATAATTCTCCAATAATAAATAGAAATGGGATTTATCTCAAACTTTGAGCTTCTAAAGGATGATTTATTGAGTGAACGGAAAATTTAAAATCATTTGTATATAATATTTATTAGATAGATTCATATATATGAGGCATAGTTATATCACAAAGATCATGAGATGATTATAATAGTAAAAGAAGACCTTATGCACCTTTTAAACTTCTCCATGTGCAAACCTCTGTAGATTCAAGTAAAGAAGAGATAACTTATATTTAAAGATTCATACACTTTCTCTAAACTAAATTGAAGAACAAATTTGAAGAACATTGATTCACATTCACTTCCTTTGTTTGGATAAATAGTCTGAATCTACATAGGAAAAGAAAATTCTGTTTTATGAACAATAATTGATTGTTTTGTTTTCAGTTGGGAAGAAGCAAATTCTTTCCCTTGTGATCATGCCTTGAATTTGATCTCTTCGTTGAAACCGAAGAATTCTCCATTTGGGATTCACAATTTTCTTCACATAAATCCTGTTCTTCATCACTAATGTTAAGAATATCAGCAATCAAAAGATTCCCTTGACAAGAAAAAGAGCCCAGAGAAAATGATCTTGATCTAATTTCTTGCTCATTTTCTTGATTAATCATCATGCTGCTACTTCTTTCTTCAGAATATCCCACAACATGATCAAAAACTTGTTCTTGATCATCTATAACTAAAACCAAATCGCTCTGCCTTGTCATTTCAAGGGAGGACACATTAAGTGTGGTTGAAAATGAAGGACTAGTTTGTACCGGCAATAGATTGAGGATAGATACAACATTTGAACGACACAACGGGCAATTCGAATGAGATCTTAGCCAAGTATCAATACAAGGAAGGTGAAAAGCATGGCTGCATTTAGGCAACAATCTCAAGCTCTCATTTTCTTCAAATTCACTTAAACAAACAGCACAATCTGTCCGTTCAATTATTAGGCCATCCCCTTTTTTATACTTGAATACCGCTATAGATTTTATAAGCGATTCGTCTAATCCATTCAAAGCAACTTCTTGTTGCTGTTGGTTTGATTGATCATGAGTTACTTGATTTTGATTCACCTCAAGTTCATTGCTTGAGTTTTGGTGGTCACTGCTAGTCCTTCTTTTGCAATATTTTGAGATGATGGTGTAGTAACTTACCAGGAGAAACGCGCTTCCCAAGATTCCGATGACTGCTATGATGAGAGGGGAGAAGTTTGTCCCAGAATCGCCGTCGTCTTGGGCTTCGAATGGTGGTGGTGGTGGTGGTGGTGGTGGAGGGAAAATTATGTAGCACCACTGTGGACAGTATATGCTGCATATGCCTTGTGAACAGTCTTTATAACTGCCATAAGGTGACCAAGCAGTTGGATTTGCTGCTGAACCCATGTCCTAATTTTAGAGTACCATTTAATTCTTGAAGCAGCCTAGCTCTCTCTATGTATGTAGGTTGAGAGGAGTGTAAAGAAAAGGGGGCTTAGAAGGAAGGAAAAGCAAAGGAGAGGAGGATGATGTTTGTGTTTGATAATATTCTTTTTCTTTTGGTATTTGATGCAGCTTTAGCTTTTAGCTTTTTTTTAAAAAAAAATTGTCATTTAGTTATCTTTATATGTCATGTTACCTAAAGTTAAATTACAATTGTGAAACATAAAATCGCTCGGATTGGATAAGATAATAAGGATGATCCATCATATTACATATATTTTTTTTAAATTATTAATAATATTTATTCTCGTAATTGATAATAAAAAAATTAATAGATAAATTTGTAATATATGTCTTTTTCTTCTTTTTTTTTAACTTTACTTTAGCTTTTGATGAAGTGAATATAGAGGATTGTTTGTTGACCAAAAGATAAGAAGTTGGAGGGCGAGGGGAGGGGGAGGGGAGGGGAGGTTGATGAGAAGGATTAATCCAAGTTAGTCGGTGAGAATATGTGGATGTGTGTAGTGTACCGCACCTCCAAAGTCCAAACCAACAAATACTGAAAACAATTCTTGCTTTGCCACTTATCTAAGCAAATGTCATAACTCACACCTATTTTGCAATTGATAAGACTGTTTGGAAAGAGAATCATGCCTTTTTCTCTCTTCTTTTACAATATATATATATATATATATATATGAAAAAAGTATATACTTTATCTTTTTATATATACATTTCGTCTTTTTTTATTGACGGTTTTGATCATCTAAAAAAAAATCTATACTTTTAGCGACGGACAACATATAAGCGCTTAAAAAGTATAGATTCGAGTTGTATGGCCGAAATTTTGTTAAAAATGTGATTTTTTTATTTTTTATTCTTTGATTTTTTATCCAACTATATATATATATATATATATATATATATATATATATATATAAAAAATATATATACATTTTTTATTAGTTGTTTTATGATCACGATTTTTCCTTTTTGTAAAAAGCAAAAATTTGTAATATATATATATATATATATATATATATATATATATATATATATATATAGGACAAGGGAGTAAAGAAAAAAAAAACAGAAAATGGGAATGGGGGGAGAATTATAATGACGGAAAATGTGTTCTAAAAACAGTGAAGACAATAACTTTGTCGGCCAATCATATTAATTTCATGTTTGTCTATGTTTATTAGCAAATATTAATGGGTATCTACAGAAAAATCTTTAAAGATTCTTCTATGTTAGGCAGTAAATTTATATTCCGTATTATATTTACTAATTGGTAATTCTAACTTCTTACCGAAAGGTATATTTGAACTTGTGACCATGCACAAGAGAATTGAACTATAGAACTGAAGACCAATAAAGGAGGAAAATCATTCTAGGACTCCACATCCAAATAGACCCTAATCTAGGATTGGTCCTGTACAAGTCATGTCCCTTTCTTTATACTGATTAAATAGAATCAATTTACTTGTAATTATGATTAAGGAGCAGTTATACAATTAGTTCATGCTTAGGTGGTCATTTATTTGAGAGTATTCTTCTCTAGAATATAAAGTAGTTTAGAGAAAGAATCTAGTAGTTCAACTTTACAAACCATTATATATTTCTATATAATTGTTTATTATTCTGTTTGTCACAACTTTCAAGAGTTTTAGGTCACCAAAGAATTATTTTCTTCTTCTTTTGGTCTACAAAATGGGGACCAAACAAGTATATATAATTAAGCCTTGTACTTTACATCATGATTTAGCAGAAAATTGTATTAGAAGCTAAATCATCTTCTGTTAAGAAGCCTTCGTATGCTCCTAATGCTCAGCTAAAGTGACATCAGCATCTTGATTTATCCGGATTTGGTTATCATGAAGTAAATTCATGATAAGTTGGTGTATTGATCAATTGACCAAAGTTAATTTAATGCTAATACCCCCATTACAGCCTTGTGAGGAAAAAAACAAAAGGACATTAGTTTATTAATCTATTTGAAATTAATCTTACTAGTGATCTTATGATTTATTTACCTTTTTACCCTTTTTTAGATTTATTTACCTGTCTCTCTCTCGCACAATAATGTGAGTGGATGTTATCATCAACCTGTCCTACAAAAGTAGTTCTGTTCAAGTGGTATCACCTGCTCTACGGGAACATAATGAAAAGATTCTGATGAGGTACGAGATCAAACAGCAGAGTAATAATCACTGCAAAATCTATAGCTCATGTGCTAAAATATTATAAATGTTCTAACTATATCTATCACTCTTCTATAGTTAAAGTGCAACAAAAGAGAAAGAAATAAAGCCTCCTATTTACTTGTTCCAATTAAAGAACAAACCTTTATGTAGTTTATTTTTCTCTTCTCCAGTTCAATAAAGAATGATTATAACTATGAGCCTGTATATAAATATACATGGGAAAAAAGAGGGTTTATGCTTTTCCCTTCCTCTTCTCATCCAATGCCTGCATAGAATAATTGAAAACCATTTTAGATTTATAATATACATAGCGAGAAGACATTCACACAATAAAATTCAATTTAGTTGGAGAGTCGAGTCCTACTAAGATGAACCAGTATCTGCAGATAACTACGTTATTAATTGAACATATCTCACATATCAACAATTCTTCATATACCCAAATTAAAATGGCACTCAAAGAAACTGAATAAGAAACGAGTGCCAACTGCCAAAGGCTTTCTTGGAAAGCATAAGTATCTCTCTGATTACTAGTGCTGCAGGTGTTAGATTGAGTGGGAAAATCTTTCATTTGAATTCTAAGTTACAAAAAAACTTCAGAAGATGAAAATGTTCATTTTCCGAAGGCATAACACCAGTGGCCAATTTTTTCTATTTATAACCCAGAAAACTTAAATATTGACTTGTAGCCGTCATAACACATGCCATATATAAAAAAAGAACAAAAGGAGAACACACAGCAACCACAGTGCATCTTCTTTTCCATTGTGAAACAACAACATTTCAGAAGTAGTACCATATAATTTTAACATATGCACCAATGGAGATGTTGTAATCCACAAAAGTATTTGCTTCCATGAACAAGCCTCTACTCATTCTTGGAAGGATAATAATGATAGGCTCACAAATTTGGGGTCCCAAATGTGTTTCAAATACACATATCAATGATATCATCATTACATTGGTAATGCTAAGGACCCACATTAGTGTTGAACAACCAATGTAATGATTATGTGTATTTATGACACATTTTAGACCCAAAAAATTGAGATCCCTAACAGTACCCTTCTTGAAAGAAACATAGAAAAGAGATGCTTAAAATAGAATGTTGAGTAGTTTAGGCATATGACATCTCATTTTGTTATAGAACTAAGTAAACTGAAGCTGTTAGAACATTCATTATTTTAAGGCAGTCATCCTAATAGTATGCTGTTCCGAACAATTTATATGATCATATTCTAGGAGCAAACTTGTTTTCACATCCTAAGAAAAGATGACATCTTCAGAACTAGAGTTTGTAAGGCCAGAATGGCTTTTATCTTAGTTTTCCGTATATATTAGGCATGCTAGATTCCGTTTGATCTTATTGAGTACTCATGATTGTGAATAACAAAAACACACCAAGATGCAATGTACAAACATGTTTTACATATTTTTGTATATTGTTTAGAAATAGTACCTTTCTCTGGAACATTCTCATGGTCAAAACGAGAGTGTCACGCATTCTACCAAAGAAAAGCAGAGGCATCATATTAGGCTTACGGAAGCATAGAGATAGCAAACATTTGTGCTCACATTTGTTTATATACCATAAGATACATCACATCTAGCTATCGAATTAAGTAACATTAAGTTTAGCCTCGTTCTATTTGAGGCGATGAATTTTTCCATATTAGAGTAGTCCTCGATGTTCCACGTAGCATATACGTATAATAAAGTTGAAATGATGTAATTGCTATGAACATGTGCCAAAAATATACTAAGAATGAAAGAATCAATGCCATTATTTTATTTCCTGGAAATTGGAAAGCTATTAGTAAGTCAGGATTGAAGAAAGAATAGCCAAATAAATAAAATATCCTTGCAAATTTCTTTTTATTATTAAGAATTGCATGAAAACTATGAAAAAATGGCTTTAAGTTCAATCACTGCAATAAAATCTCAACAAAGTTTCTGGGTTGCAGTTTGTAAATGAAGGCCAACCAAAAACTTTATCCATAATATGGATATTGCAAGCGAAGCACCAGTCAGTTTATGTAAACTTAGGTACTCGAACAATTAATAACACGTGAACTAAAATTTAAAATCTTTATCCAAAAACATATTATAAAGCCCAAAAGCAGAGTGTAGAAAGAAGGATGGGACCCAGCAGAGAGTAGAATCACTGACAGAAGACGGAAATATCATTTCCTCTTATCACAGTAATAGAGCAGTTTCCTCAAAGAGTTATTTTATTCAAGAGCAAAACATTTCTTTTAACATTGAGAATTCACTACACAGGAGATTTCTAATCTTTTCAGATTTATGCTACTGCAAATCAACTACAACAGTTTTTGGTAGCCACAAAAGAGATGACCAAGCACCATTAGACCACTGTAAGTAAGAGTCACTTAGCCGCCATAAAAAAGAAGCTTGAGATTTCACAACACAATACTGTATGAGATACAAAAATAAATGACACAAGAATTTTTTTACGTGAAAAACCCAACTGAAAAAAACTACGGGAAGAGATCTCAGAAATCCACTATAAAAATCTTTCAGAATAAAAGCCTTTTTATCTGAAAAAAATAAACACAATGCATATTTTCTCTCTTTCTCTCCTCTCTCTACCTCACTTTTCTCTCTCTCTCTACCTCTTTATGTTTCTCTCTAACTCTAGGCTTGCTGAGCTCTCGGCAAATTTTCTCAAAACTCACAACTTGAGTTTCTCACGGATGATATGTTATATATCTAGTTCACATAGCAATATATATATATATATATATATATATACACACACACAAATGGCTGCCAAGAAACCAAAATAAAAAAGGACAAAGTCCTTTTTCCAAGCTCCTGCTATTAGTAAGCGAGTCACCAAGCAAATTACCCAAAGTAAAGGGCATATAATCCCTTACCATTCTTTTGTTATGCCGACCAACAAGCCCAAAAATGAGATATCAAGGTACATAAAATCTTATGAGAAATCATGATGAGTCACCCAACAAATATGAGCCAATATTCAATAATCTCCACCTTAACTTATATTTTCCAAATACTGCATACTATGATTTTCTTTCTCACCTTCTTTATCTGATTGAGCTTTCTTTTTCCTGAACACCCACTTGTATCCTATATTTTTCTAACCCTTTGGAAGTTGAACTAACTCTCGAGCCTAGTTCTTCTGTAGAGACTCCATCTCTTTTGTCATCGCTATTGTCCATTTATCATTATCATGAGGATAGCCTCCTAATAGCTAGTTGAATCTCCACTACCAGCAATTAAGGCAAAGGCAACCATCTTTAACAAGATTATAGGACACCTCTTGGTGATCCGAAGGATGATTATCTTCAATCACTTCAAATTCTTTTCTCTTCAGGAAGCTTCACCTCAACTGGGTGTTTCTGAAACTCCTTTGCTGCAGATTATTCTTTCTCAGACTTGTTCAGTATGCATTTCTCATTGAACACCACATCTCTACTAACAACCTTCTTCTTGGATAACGGATGATATCCCTTGACTCCGTCTTCATATCCAAGGAAAGGACACTTCTTTGACTTTGAATCAAGTTTGAACTATCGCTCCTCTGCCGGCAGATGCACATAAGCTGAGCAACCAAAGATTTTCATTACAGAAAAAATCAACTGATTTCCAGACTATACCTCCTCACGAATTTTGTAATCAATTCCAGCTGAAAGAAATCGATTTATCAAATAGCAGGCTGTGTTGACTACCTCAGTTCAAAAACTCTTACGCAAACCTGCATTCAACCTCATACATGTGGCACGTTCAAACAAAGTTCTATTCATCCTCTCTGCAACCCCATTTTGCTCTGGGGTTCTTTTAACTAAGAAATGTCCGGTGATACCTTCGTCCTGACAGAACTATAAGAATGGTATATCCTTGTACTCCATGTCATTATCTGATCTAAAATACTTCAGATTCTTTTCGATCTGGTTTTCCACTTTAGCTTTCCACTACTTAAAAGATTTTGAAAACCTCGGACTTCTGTTTCATAAAATACACCCACACCTTTTTGGAGTAGTCATCTATAAAGCAGACAAAATAATGTGTTCCACCTATTGAGGTATGTTTGATCAGTCCCCAAACATCTAAATGTACATAATCAAGCACATCCTTACTGGTGCCTTGAAAGTTAACTCTTCATTGTTCCCCATAAACACAAAACTTGCAAAATTCCAAACTGCACGTTTTGACACCTTTCAGCAACTGCCTTTTGTGAATTTCTTTCATTCCACCTTCGATCAAGTGACCAAGTCGCATGTGTCATAATTCTGTGCAATCACTGTTGGAATTATCCTGCACAAAAATTATTGCTCCACCAACAACTGTATCCCCTATCAACCTATAGAGGGTGCCCCTTTTCTGGCTGTTCATAATTATTATCGATGGTGTCTCTGACTGAGATATTACAGCCCATAGAGTCGAGTACTCTAACCAATAGCAAGCTCTTTTTTCAATTCTGGACTATACCATACATCGTCCAATGTTCTGACAAACCCATCAAATATTTTAACTTTGATGGTGCATTTCCCAATAACTTTGCAGACTGTATTGTTACCCAATATCACGGAACCACCATTACAGGGTGTAAAAGTATCAAACCAATCCCTGTGGAGGTAAGAAAAGAACTCGAATCCAAGTACCAATCTGTCAGGCTACTACTATCTCTAACAGATAAAAGATCACCTTATGAAGCTTCATTTTCTATCACTATGTATAGCTCTTCGTCACTGCAGACATCTGTTTGCTTAACAACATTAGCAAAATTTCCAGTCTACTTACCTTTGTTCTTGTTCTCTTTCTTGTACAATGGACACTGATTTTTGTAGTGACCCTTCTCTTGACAATGATAACATTCAACCTGAGATTTATCCTTCTGCCCTAATCTTGACTGAGATCTTCCTCGTTCCTTGCTAGAATTCTTCTTCCGATTAGGACCCCTGACACGCCCATCTGAAGATACAAGAATACTTTCTCTATCATTGGAAGTAGTGCCCCTGCTGACATAACATCGTCAACTGCAAGCTTTTCCTTCCCTACAAGGAGAGTAGTCTGGAAAGTTGAGTATGAATCCGGGAGAGAGACAAGAAGCAATAAGGCTTTATCTTCTTCATCTAGCTTCACATCTATACTAGTCAGATGGGTCATCAATCTATTAAACTCGTTAATACGATTGGTCAAATTTGAACTTTCTTCCATTCGAATCTGGTACAATTCCTTCTTCAAATATAACTGATTTGACAGAGACTTCGACTTGTAAACTTTCTTTATTTTCTCCCACAAGTCCTTCGGAGAGTTTTCTGTCAAAACCTAATATTTGATCTATGGCACCAAACTCAATCTGATTGTTACAACGGCCTTTGCTTCAAGATCAGTTCATTTTTCATTTGTCATAGTCATTGGTTTCATCTCATTCCCTTCCAGTGCCTTGGTCAGACCCTATTAAATCAATACATATTTGGCAGTACTCTGCCAAATACTGAAATTTGACTTCTCGTCAAATGGCTCAATATCATACCTCACACTTGTGTTTGTCATCTTTATATTTGTGACCTGCAAGATTTCTCTTCAACGGAATGAACCATGTGTAACACCCCCTTTTCGTACTCATTCAGCAATACTCTTTAATTTTTGATTTATTCGTTTTGTTTCTTATTTCGAATTATGTTATTATTTCACATAATTGTTTCTTGTGAAATTCATATAATAGTTTCATTTTGGAGTTGATACATTGGACTCGTATTTGTACTCTTTGAATTAGGTTATCATGTCTAGTATTTATTTTGATATTTGTAGAGCGATATATATTGTTACTTTCTTTTGGAGACATTATGATTTGATCTGGTTCAACATATACATTAGAACCCCATTTATGTGGAAATTGTGTTGCATGTGTTGTGACACGGTATCTATTTTATTGGTATTATGTTGTGACACGATATCTATTTTTATTGGTATTATGTCGCATGTGTTGTGACATGATATTTTTGTTAGAATATACCGTAGGGTATACCTGAGCTATAACCACCTATGGGAGTACCACAGGCATGTCGTCTTGGCACAAGAGGCATGACTCTTTATGTGGCAGTGTGATTAGTCCACGGCGTCTCCGTTTGGGCACCGAAGGAAGTGGGCCATTTGGTGTATTGTTGTGAGAGGCGTATGGGTTAACCCTAGTTTTCTGTTCTCCGGATTGGTGATGTTGTGCCAAACACAACTGTCTGACTTGCATACATTTGGATTCGCGATCTAATGTGTGATTTGCACGTGTCATTATTTTGACTTGCCTGTGTGGCATTGTTTTGACTTGTCTGTGTGACGATGTATATTTTTGAGCTCAATCGGTATGAAATCACACCCAGTCATTTGATTCAGCCTATTATTTCATTATGTTAGTTTTGTTTGTTTCTTTTCATTCTTATTAATTGAGTTAGTTACTTTAGTTCATTATTTCTTTACTCTTCTGTTTATTTCGTTAATTCTGTTGATTCAGATATATTTCACTTAGGTCTTTGGGATTATATTTTCGTCGGTATTTAAACTTGAGGCTTTGTTCAGTAATTTGTCTCAGTTGATTTCGTATATCAGTTGTATATCTATATCCGTACTAGGCAATTGGCTCATGTCTTTGTGTTTTTTCTTCCCACAGTTTGCATAGGGATGATCTGTACTAGTGTGATAAAGAGAGTTGCATTTGACCATCTAGGTTGATTCAATTTTGGTTTTGATTATTTTGACTCTAGTTGAGAATTATATTGTTTTAGTACTTCATTGATGGATATCATTATTAATATTTTGAAGTTACTAGTGTTCTGGTTACTAATTTTGAGATTGGTTGTGTTTTGTGTGTGACCTCCCTTTCTTAATAGGGAAGGGGGTGTTACACCAGACATGAGAATTAGTTCAACTTCCAAGGGAGTCGAAAGCTATACGATACAATGGGTGTTCAAGAAAAAGAAAGCTCAATCAGATAAAGGTGAGAAAAAAATTCACAATACGAAGTATTTGGAAAATATAAGGTAGAGATTGTTGAATATTAACTCATATTTGCTAGGTGACTCATCATGATTTCTCCTCAGATTTTATGTACTTTGATATCTCATTTTGGGCTTGTTGGTCGGCAGAACAAAAGAATGGAAAAGGACCATATGTCATTTACTATTAGGTAATCTGTTTGGTGACTCACTAATAGCAGGAGCTTGGAAAAAGGACTTTGTCCTTTGCTATTTTGGTTTCTTGACAGCCTTTTATATACATACATATATAAATATATATATATATATGGTACATAATATATATATATATATATAAGTTGACTGTCATGTGAACTAGATATATAACATAACATCCATGAGAAACTCAAGCTATGAGTTTTGAGAAAATCTGTTGAGAGCTCAGCAAGCGAGAGTTGGAGAGCAACATAAAGAGGTAGAGAGAGAAAAGAAAAAGAGAAAATATACAGTGTATTTACTTTTTCTCAGATAAAAAAGCTTGCATTCTTCAATATTTTCATAGTGAATTTCTGAGATCTCTCCCTGTGATTTTTCCCAAGTGAGTTTTTCACAAGGTCCGTAGTGGAGATGTGGTATTACTTCAATTAGCATAACAAGATATTGCGAGAGATATTGGGTGTAATCTGTGACTAGGGTTTTGAGTACATTTCATTCAGTTGTGAGTAATCTACTTAGTTCTTGTACTCGTCAATTTTAGTATAGTGGAGTAATCTTTTTCACGCCCGTGGATGTAGAGCAAAATCCGAACCAAGTAATTCTTGTGTTCTTGTTCTCTATTCTGTTTACCGCTTTCACCGTTGTTTAGTGTAATGATCCTAATTGTCATAACAATATGATCCTACCAGAAATCCATATATGGCCTCTATTTGGTAGGGAGTAAGATAAAGTAGAAGGAAGAAAAGGATGGAGGAAAGGAAGTTCAGATCTAGGAAAAGGACACAATATCTCCTTCATCACATTAGTTGGAGTAGGGAAGATGAGTAATCAAATCAACACTAATGCACATATTAGGAATTCCAACTTTTGAGAGTAAACAATGTGGTGCTTCTGGAGGAAAAAGGGCATCCCTCCTCTTTTCCATTCACTCCTTTTTCTCCTCCTACCAAACATAAAAAACCTTAACCATTGTTACCTTTTACACTCTTCAACATGAAAACATGACCATCAGGCAGGAAACCTCAATCTAAGACCATCATAGACTACTCAAAATGCATATTTTATTATTCTTTTATGCTGTGTTATCATGACCTATATGACATAATAATAGAACCTCGAAATTAATTGATTTCAAAGTCAGCTGTTTGAAAAATTAATTGATTTCAAAATCAGCTGTCTCCATTATTTCCTTTTTAAATGTACCTGTTCTCCTATTTGTTCCAATTGATAAAACAGAATGACACTTCGAAGTGTTCCAGTCTACACCCATGATAAAGGTATACCAAATTGGCACTTAGATGCTAAAATTGACCAAGTTATTTAATATGAACTTTTGCACATATCCTAATATTAAGCTTCCTAATCCCAGCTGAGAAAGGAAGTGCTTGATTAGTTCTCATTGAGAGCATAGGATCATGTACGCCAGAATGATACAAAATATGAGAAAAGAAAACAAGAACAAGAAAATATAAAGATCAACTGGTGTATATTACCGTATATTGTTGTTTGCGTTAAAAGGATGGGAAGAACCATCAGAACACTTTAAAACAAATTGTGATGAGATCCCCGAAGGAATTTTTATCTGTAAACATCAATGAGAGCATCAGATAATGTTGTAATTAATTTCTGATTTTTCTGTGCACTTCAAAGTTTGACTATTTCAGGCATTCAAGTTCACCAATACTGATGAAGAAATCATTATGTTATGCTTCTTTTGTCAAAGTTGATGCACCAAAGAGTAAAACATACCGCTAAATCATTTGAAAATCTCTCCGAAATTACAACAGCTTGTGTTTTATTTATCTGTATCTGGTAACCTGCTCTTTTCAATATGAGAGTTGTTGCCTCCCAATTCTCAGAGGAATCCATCTGTTTAAATGTCAAGAAAATATTTCAAATGTAAAAACCATAGAGTTGAATGCAAAGGACAACTGTTGCACATATTGTAAACCTCGAATGTTCATTATATTATATTCTTTTTTACTATAATTTTGTGTCAAGTCACCAGTTGTTCTAAGAACTTGAGCTATTAGAGGATTATTCCAACAATGTGCATCATGCTTTGAAACTCCCCTCTCCTTATAAACTTGAATTTTACATCTTATCTCCTCTCCTTGTGAAAATTATCTGGTCAGATACAAAATTAATCTATGTAATAAGTTTTGATTCTGCCACTTCTGTTCTCCTCCATAAATATGACGACACCAAGCTCAGTGCACACTCTGCTCTGTGCATAGTCTTAAGTTAAGTTATTCATCTGAAAGGACATCAATTTTATGATCTTGTATCAAAGAAAATAGATGTTTCTCGTCATGTGATCTCCTTGAATTAATATCATGTGCCACACTATACCATTTAGTTTCCATCTGTGTCAAAGTCCAATCTTATTTTCATTAATCATTTACCTTCTGTTATACCATGTGAAGAGATTAACATAGACGGCTCCCTGGTTCATGGGAGCTAAAAAGGCATCAAGGAGTAAATTAAATGACCGAAGCAAACCTTTACCTGTGTCCAATTAGAATCTAGGACTAGTAGTTCTTATGTTATTTCTCTTTAGGTTCTTATTTTATCTTTATATTGATATTTTATCTCCCCTCTTTTCTGGTGATCTATTTCCTCAAATGGGGCTTCCTTATTCATCCTTTACCTTTCTCATTTTCTATGTTCATCACTTTTGATTGTATTAATTTCTTTATTATCTTCAAAGCAGTAAAGAGATCATGCTGCACCAATTCTAGTTGAAACTTGTATATAAATATATAAGAAAAAGCAAGATGATGCCTAACATTCCACACATGAGAAATAAGCTCAATCAAACCTACCAACAGAAGAACACTAAATGCAGCTTCGCCTTCGGATATATATGTGTCAATGTCCTGCTGCATACCAGGGTCTACAAATACCAGAGAGAGTGTTCATCACAAAATCTTTTTATAAAGAAAAAGTATTTTACAGGGGGGAAGAGAGAGAGAGAGAGAGAGAGAGAGAGAGAATTAGTCATTAAGGTAATGTAAGAACCACCATAATGCAGATAAAGGATCCACAATTTTACTAATACAGCAGTCATGTGACAAAGTTTGGAAGCCAGCTGGTATAAGTTGATCTCTAGATCATGCATACAGGTAACAGGAACATGTATTGCTGTGAGACACAAGACTCTAAGCACAACATGTGCGAAGGAATATAGAATATTTTCAAAAGTGAAAAACTATTGAATTTTAAAGGGATTAGAATTCTAAAAAGACGTCAATTTAGTTGAAAAGGCTTACCACATGTTATTTTGTTCTGCTCATTGGCAAAACGTCTGACTATTTCTCCCTGATAATAATAATCATTATATTAGCACCAAGTTCAGAAAGAAAAGAAAAAATATGCACTAAAAACTGTTGAAATAGCATGCTTTATTACATTAATTCTTATGAAAAGAGACAATAGATGTGGGGGGTGGGGGTGGGGGTGGAGAGAGAGAACAGTAAGAAAGGTTGTTTAGAATTAGAAAAGTTTCATTTTCAGTAACCCAGAACCCAATCCACAGGGGAAGATAAAATTTCACATATTCAAATATGTTCTGATGTTGTCATACATCATGAATCTAGTGAATGCTAGCCTCGCACGAGGAAAGGCTCATATAAAACTTAAAACCACTCCCATTCTCCCATAATTAATCACCACTGCAAGAGGTACAAGGATTTTGAGTACAGGACCAATAACTATCACATGCTTTGATCTATGAAAAATATAGCTCCATGGTTAACAATGCAAAAAACCTATTGCAAGGGGAAAATTACCTAACCTTAAAAGTTATGAAAGGAACACAGTTTTGTTATGACTAGTGTGTTTTTGATACAATAAAGGATCATAACTGTGAAAACATAATCAAAGAGCATAATTGTAAGATAAACATTCTTCCAATATATTTTCAGAAAAGTAACTGAAAGACTTCGTAGATGATAATTTAACTGCTAAATAATGCACTTAATGACTATTCCGGTATGAACAAATGATATAACACTGTCATGATTACTAGCTCTCAGCCTGTTACACGATCTCCCTTCAGGAGGAGTGCTTTCCTATAAGACTTTCAAGGTTAGAGAAAGATCATCTACATGTTTTAATATTATATTCAATTTCTGGTGTCACACGATATACTTCACCTAATGTTAATAAAAGTAATAAATGTTGACCTGAAGTCATTTATTAACAGATGTCACTCAAAATTCATTCAAGCCGTGTTCTCAATGACTTGACTATCAATCATCTCTTTCTGAACATGTATGGCATCATTTTCCTTTTGCCAACATAGTGCTTAATATTTTCAGTCTTCCATAATTAATACTTGAGACCATATAAGGTTTCTGAATATATTCAAATTTCAGGAAACCATCCACCATAGGAAATTTCCCATTTATATTTGTCACCTTAATGTTGGGCAAAAGAGAGTGTTAATATTTTATCATCTTGATATCACGAAATTTTTAATTGAAAAATGAGGATATTAGATATCATTTATGCTGGGTTTTTCAACTTTACAAAATCATAGATAATATACAAGACCAATACAACATTCAAAGATTGAAAAATTTAGTCCTCGTCCAAAACCATTTTAAGATCAGCATTACAGCCCCAAAGATTATAGGTCTCGCATTGCACTTTTGTCCCACAACGCAGGCTAATCTTTTCGCTGTTGTCTGAAACTTCTAATGTAACTTTACATGTATATAGCGAGTAGGCAATACACCAGCAGAATTTCACCCCTTACTTAACTTGCTTTTATTATTTAAGTGACATCATCTAAAATCTATCCTTCCCTCTAAATAAAACCTAAATAATGAAAAATAATTTGAAAACCTATCCTTGGCAACTCTAACAAATTTAAAGGATGATATGATTTTTCAGAATTTAAAATAATTTAAGTCAATGCATTAAAGGAATGAAGTTCTAATATGGCTAATGTGATAATATATCAAATTTATGCCATCATGGAAAAGAAAAAAGAAATATGCCAAGAGAAACAATATAAAATAAAGTTCATTGAAAACCTGACGGCCTTCGTCATCCATTGGTATGCACTCAACAGCAATAAGTTTATCAACATCATCAGCTGTGATAATATATTCTGGATTGGTGGCTCCTGAATCATTTAAACAAAATGAAAATAATTTGTAAGGTCAAACTATAGTATATTTAAAATCAGCACTAGCTAAGGAAGCTACAGAATAACAGAGAAGTCACTTCAATACTTGCCTTCAATGTACTGCCGAGTGCCGTCCTGAAGATGGCGAACCCACTAATATGCAGCCAAACATTTGTTAACCAGAAATTTTAAGTACTTATTACAGGGATATGCTGCTTAGAAGATACAAATACTAATTGATTGTAGCTAATAATGCTTTTTACCTGAAACATACAGAGAGACGTTCCACGTACAGGAAACCCACAGCCTAGAAGTTTACCTCCTGGTATAGCATCTCCAATTATTTGAAACCCTTCTATGCCAGGGCCGTCTAATAAAAGGAACCAATCATGTTAAATTGTATAGAGCTTCATGTGGAGAGGTGTATATAAAAAACACACACACATACACAAGATCCATTACCTTCTAAAACAAAAGAAACATCTGTATCAACCATGCTAGGAGAACTACGAGAATAGTCATTGATCCTCTCTTCATACCTCCTATTAACTCTGCTATCAGATAACCTCTTAGGACCAGGGCCTGCAACCTCCCTGTGAAAGAAAGTTAAACAATGAATAAGACGATATCTTTAAAAAAATGTGGAGATAGAAACTGAACTAGAAATTAAACTACTTACATCTACTTGCCATGGTTCTGATATTGTTTTCAAGCAGAACAAAAAATTCGCAAAGCCCATATTAATTGACACTAAGAGCAACATCAAAGTATCTGATTGCCAAAGCCACATATGATAAAATAGAAATTCAATATCATCAACTTTTCAACAACCCAAGGTTCCACCTTAAATATAATTTTTACCCAACAAAATCAAATTTTCTTATAGAGAAATTTTACTTCCATTTTTTATTTGTAACCTGGATTTCTCGTTCCTATACCATCAGATTTGCCTCAAAATAGTAATTTTCGAAATTTGCTACAACTCGAGCATAATGATCTCATTTGGACAATATTTTTTCATGACTTGAGATTGTTTCATATGAAAAATTAATATTGCTCAAGTTTGAAATCTTTGTATGTTTAACTCATGCATTATTAACATAACATTAATAGATGTTGTTGTCATATTCACCAACAAACACTTGGCGCATTACAGTATTATACTACATCGTGATCATGTAACAAATTGTTTCAAGTATTTATTTGATTAAATTTGTTCACGCCTATACCTATCAATCATATAAACTCTTTCAAAACTATTTAGCCAAAAAAAAAAAAAAAGCTCTTTCAAAACTTAAGACTTCTACTAATTGTGGTGAACTTTATTAGCACTCCCAAGTCTCCTTTATAAGTTTCAATCTCCTGCTAATTTATATATTATTATTAACTCATATTCTAGTAAAATGGTATTTTGACCAACATTCCCAACTAAAACCTCAATATCTCCCCCTATACAGAAAGGTATGCACCTTCTTTTTTTCCTTTTTGGCTTTCCTTGGCATGGTAAGTAACACAAGTATACCCATATAGGCATATACCCAACCAGCAGCATGACTTGATCATTCCTCAATTCTCAGTGAAGACCAGAGATGTGACTGAAGCTAATAATTGGTGGTAAAATCAATAGTAAAAAACTCTTATCTACGAGAGTTGTATGCACTGATTTATTTCACTAAGTGGGAAAACTTAATTCTAAAAATAAAATTAAGGGTTTGGGTTATTGTTTCTTTAGAATAATAAGCATTCTGGGAATAGAACAGCACGAATCATAGTATTCATTCCAATGAAAAATTACGAAAAGACATGTTGAGAAATTTTCCTTTCTAATAAAATTAATAAATCAGCAAATACCAATAACATGCATAGCAATATTTGTGTTCATCCTGAATAAAACAAGGCACTAAAATAAAAGCATTTTATAAACATGTATATTATAAATTAGTCCACAAGCTAAATTGTTTTAGCAAACAATCAAAGAGCAACACCTAGGTGCAATAAAAAAGAATAGATTATCAAACTACGTCTACAATTGTAATGCTAACCTATCAGTGTGGGATGCCAGCATCGGCAGATTGTCATTATGTAAATACTGGTGCATCTGATCATTAGGTATTGAGCTTTTCATCTGTCTATGATCAGTTTCATGCATATATCTTGACATATTAACAATTGGTTCCAGATGATGTTCATCTACAAGGTTGTTATGGAAAGAAAAGTCTTGCTGATCCTGCAGCAGAATCAAAGTAAAAATATTTCTTGAACTTGCTTAAATCATAAAGGGAAAACAATAAAAAAAGAATAAATTATGAGATATTTAATAGGATATATTATCAGGTTAAGAAATTATATGAAATTTGAAAAATCAAACAGTACCGGCGACATAAATGAGACTTGACCAGTCGAGAGATTAGAAACAGGAATGCCTTTATCAACAGATCCATTTTTAGCTTGATGATTTTCCCCAGTAGACATTATATCCCCAATTCTAGCCTGTGAATAAATCAATAAATAAATCATACTCAATGGCTTCTTAACAATAGAGGCCCCAGAAACAAGTTACATTGGATTTTCACTAGAAGCAGCAGGAGGGGGACAACACCTGTGCTTTTATATGATGTATGAATGTTTTTTTGCCGATATAAATCAAACAAAAGTAAAAACCAGTAACAGGGTATATGTATATTCACATATAGATGATTAAATGAGGAAACAAATCTCAATAAGGCTGCATTTTTTGTATCGCAAGGGAGCACGTGAGGGCAAGATTTTACTTTGCCTCATTATCGAAGCCTAAGTTTTGTAGAAAGAAACAAAGGGAGAACTTAAAGAAGGCTCTAAATTAGAAAACTCTAGCCTGAATTAAATATGTGTATATATATATATATAAATATTTTAAAAACTCTGAAGTTTTTAAAAGAACTTAAAAGGGAAAGAAAATATTCTAATAAGTCATCAATAGTCCTACAAAATTAGGAATGAAACTTTTTCTTTGCCAAGAAGACTATAATATCTCAGTCCCACATCGAAACATGTGGGATGAACTGAATTGTATATATGATCTTATTTCTACTACAAATGGTAGCAATAAGTTGTGATGAATTTTGTGAGGATTTGTGGCGTGCCAAGATGATCATGATGCTCTTGGGACAATGAATTCAGCCTTGATCTAGAGTCTAGACCCAGTTAGGGCTTCAGACATGGCACTACAAAAACCCTAACAACACTAAATCATACTCCCTCCGTCCCAAATTAAATGCCTAGTTTTGACTTTTTAAAGTCAATTTGACCATTTTTAAAAACTAATCTTTTTACTATTTTTGCTAAATATAGGTGAAGAGATTATAAACAAAAGAAAGTATATAAAATTTACTACTAAACCCATTTTTTATAATTTTAAAAATATATTTATATATGCTTAATTATTAATTCTAAAAATAGTCAATTTGACTTTAAAAGTCAAAACGGGCATTTACTTTAAAGATAGCAATCCATTTAAAATTTGACACATAAAAGAAGAATAAACTGTTCTGGGCCCTATGTATTATGATTTTTGTAGTATGAGCAGTAATAACTAAAGTAATTCGCTGCAATATTGTGTCATGATTGCCAATTTTGTTTCAAGCTAATCTAATCTCAAATCATCATAAACCATGCAAATATCTTAATTTGACACATAAAAGAAGAAAAAAATAAACTGTTCTGGGATTAACCTATTAGGTATTTCATGTATTTTCAGTAGTAGAATCAACTCTACCTCCAACCATGAGCAGTAATAAAACTTTCATTCTTTGATAATTTAAAAAGCTGTCAATATTGTGAGGCTCAAAATGAAACAAGCCTGACTTGCCCTCCTGCATCAATTTGTTTCAAGCTTAATGCAGAGAATAGCACATTTAAGATTTTGATTATTAAGTTGATCCAGCATAATCATCACTAAACCATAATCAAACTAGTTTTTGTTTACTGAGTGAAACTAAATAATGCTTCCAACTATTTATTATTCAGATGATTCCAGATCTTATAGTGGTTCAAAAAAAAAGTTAATGCAAGATCTATCTCATACTTGTTCAGGAAATAAAAAAATATATATTTGTGCATCCATACTCCCTATATAACAGAAAATACCAAGATACGGCAGAATAGAAAAGCAAGATTTATGAAGTAAGCCTTTTATGTAGAGATTAATATTATAAGATAACAATCTTACATGTGAAGCTCCAATCTTCAACTGCAGTTGATCATGCAAGTGCTGTCATTAAAAAAACACATAAATAACAACAGCTTTGGAATTAGATGAATTTAATAATGAATGGAAACTCACTTTATGAGCCAATCATGCATTACCACAGTTACAGAAGAAGGAAATAAAGAGGATCTACCTCAACAGGCTTGACAAGGAAAAGAAAGAGACAAATACCAAGCACTAGAACAGGTATACTTCCCAATAGTCCTCATCAAGAGTCTATTCTCTTTATGCAAGCAATAAATAACACATAGAGAATGACAAATATAATAACTTTGTTTTAAATAATTAACTTACATGATAAGCAAGGGAATTTGAATTGTAGCACCCATTAATAAGACATGCATCTGGATGAACTTAAAAAATAAGTACATGTAAAATATGCTTCTAATGAGTCCAAGCACAAAAATTACTTGATATAATATATATTATCCGATAGAATAAGTAGTTACTATGTCTGCAACATAGAACAAGTGGATACTTATAAATTTTCAGAAGTCAATTTAACATATTTTTAGATTCAAAATTAATAGGAATTAAGCTTAATTTTAGAAAATACAATAATGAAAATTGTAAACTATCCTAAAAGTACTACTAATTACAATATTTATTTTTTTCAAAAGAAAATGAATCGCATCTATTTTGTATTTAAAATATACTTATCAATTTTATATTTCGAATGGAGGGAGTACATGCCTCCATAGTAAGTTGTTCAAAAAAGATATCAGTTTTATTTTTACTGACGTTGTTTCAGGCCATAGGGCATATTCATGAGCTTCCATGCATACTCAGAGCAATCATCCCTTTGGCTAGTCACCATTTGAAACTTGCTGGATAGACCAGATAACTAAGCATTAAATTCCACTAACATTTTTTAGTATCATGGTTGGCATTGCTTCAAATATTAGCTTGATTTCTTTGGCCGTGATGGCTATTATGCATAATAAAAGTTACCTTATTTCAACAGCACTGGATGTCCTTAATCATAAGTATTTAGCTCCTCATAGAAACAAGGATTCATTGAGTCTAAGATTGTTTATCTATATAAAATGATTTCAAGGCCATTGATGTAGCCAATGTTGTGTTCATTTAAGCATAGAGACAATGATCCAGACACCCAAAAAAAATAATCAGACCTCATGCTTTATGAGGATGTGTAAAAGAGTTAACTATCTTTGATAAAGTGGCAAACTTATAATGCATGATTCTTATCGGTTTATGATGGCTTTCATGAAAAAAACAACAAAGTTACTGGTGCATGACACATTTCTTGATTGCAATCTTTACATTTCATACCTTTATATCGTTGGAAAGAGTAGAGGCATTAATAACACGTGGCCAAATGCCATATTCAGCTAATAACCCAAGCATGGATGACACATAGATATATCTCTCATCTTCTGCATCCTGATACACAAGAATATTGCAAAATCACATTCCTACAATTTTTAACGGTAACAGGAAACACATACTTTATATTAAAGAACATAATATAGTTCTTTTTCATAAAGAAAAGATGAAAAATGTTGTGCTTCTATCTATACAAGATACAAACTGGAATCAACAAAAGGCATAACATATTTGGACAAAAACTCTAGTTATGCCCACTCTTATCCATAGATAATACTAAGATCAATCTTCAATGACACTATAAACAATACTCCCTCCATACCTCATTATTTAAAACTCTTTTCTAAGAGTGTGCCGCACAAATGTTAAGATATGCCAAAAGTATATTTAAACATTATATTTTAAAAATATTTATAATCAAATGTCTAAATATGGCTTCGAAACATCTTGAAATCTTGCCGCAAACTCTAAAAGGAGTTGCAAGTAATGTGGGATGGAAGGAGTCTATAGTTATATAGATAGTACATGGGCAAGGAGATTATGGTTCACCTTCAACTCATGAACCAAATTTAGATTGTTTTCCAGATAATCTTTTCTGCGAGCCAGTTCTTCTGAGGCAAAAGTTACGATTTCATTTTGCTTCTCATCTAGAGCCTATAATATAAAAAAATGTTATTTTAAGAATCACTATTTGCAGAACAGGTACCATATTCACCAGTTAAGACTGACTGAAGTAACAAAAGGAAAAGAAAAGCTAATTTTGCAAGGAAATAGACAAACCATTCGCAGATCTACAAATTTCATTTCCAAAGTATATTTCTCATTCAACAGCTTCAATTCCTGACAGCACAGGCCAACACATTGTTTTTCAAGTAAAAGATGTAGAAGGATGTGAAGCGAAAAAGGGAAAATCCAGAGGCATGGGAGTAAAGGCCCTCAAGACAATGGCATACCCTCACACTGGCGCCACCAATTTGTTCACGAAGAGACATAATTTCATCCTTTTGCGCTTTGACCCGTGAATAAAGTTCCTATTACAAACTTCATTAGATAATGGCAACGGTACCAGACTCCGTATAAATTAAGCACTTGAAAACTGACATGGTGGGAATGTAAAAAACCAGTACCATAACCTCCTGGTCTTGAAAATAGTTGGGATTGTCATTTCTGTTTAAATTCTTTGAAAAGGAACTTGCTTCAGAATTATGCCTACATCATATACAAAGATTTATGTGATCAAGTCTTAACGAATAGTGTAAACACACATCAAACTATTCCTTCATTTCTCTGGTTTTGACTATGTCGTACTGAATGGTATGAGTATGCATCAAACTCTTCTATCAGGTAAAAGAGGTTCAGTACTTACCTGCTTGGAAAATCAGAGGTTCGTGTCTGGGTACCAATAATTTTATTCTTATTCATAGAGCTCTCAATGACAGACATTGAATTGGCACTTCTAAGTACTCCAACAGACAAAAGTTCATTGGGCAAAAGATAATTTTTTCCATCATCACCAAGTTGATGATGCATTTCACTTCATTACTGTCAGGTTCATATAGTACTGAATGATCTGAACCCTCTTTCCACGTACTGCAAGGAGTTATTCCTGAAAATTGTCAAGTACGTCACCAGAGTCAAAAGAAGCAGATAAAAGATATTCTTAATCCTGAAACTAAAGATGTCACATGGTCACATAATATATTAAACTTCCATTTGAAGAGAAGTTAACAAGGTAATTAAGTGGCTTGCTTCAGCTGTAACTATAGATAGAGCATAACATTGTGAAGGCATCAAGTAACAGACTATAGATGGACAGCTAACATTCACATAACTCTAACCAAAAAAATACACGGCAGTGAAATTTATAACTGAAACTGAACGGACATATGTACCGGCACCTGATGTATTATATGTGAGAACCCTTACTATGTTGGTACAGAATAATCACCATTGGCATACAAGTAGATTTGGATTAATATGTGAAAGAGGGGCATGGGAACCAAAGGGCTGTGCAGAGAACTTGTTGATTCAAATTTGAAGTGGAAGATATAACTTAAGGTTCATAAGATGCAGGCCAAATTGCTGATGCATTTAACAGGTAGCATGAGTATCAGTACATGTAATGATAACTTTCCTTTTATTTTAATATCTGAAACACCATTTGGCCAAAGACCTCTTTCTAATCTAATTCCATTTGAACATCCCATGCCCATTACCTATTATCAATGTCGATATCATCCAAATAGCATTGTTATTCCATTGGTGTACCCTGATCTTTGCTATGAAGCAAGGCAAGCCAAACCACCCCAGCATGTGTAAATACCTAGTATAGTAAGCTTATCAAAATAGTAGAAACTTGACCACCTATCTTATTATTACTTAAAATTGCAGTTTATTATCCTTTTGATACAAAAAAAGTAATTTTTTTACGCTCTGGCTAGAACTGCAACAATTTATGCTTGCAACTTCAAATATGCATGCCCCCTCTAAATTTTGATTACAGATCTCAAGTTTACCAAGCCAGAAATGGACAAGTATAAAAAGAAAAGGAATCGATATAATACTAAAAAGTATCCACCCAAAAACACCTTAGAGAGACACTACAAAACAAAGACGAGAAGAGCCAGCAACCTGACATAGAAACCTCCTTTTGTAATTTTTCACTCTTTTAGCAAAAGCGTGAAGATTCAACAACTGAAAAGGTCCCACGGGAACCACATTAACTTAGCTTCTCAACAATGTGAGAATATATACGAGTGTCTACATTATATGGCCCATCTCGAATCAAAAATTTCAACTCAGTGCATCCAAAAGATATACCTGCTGCGCTCATGCAGGTTGGAGAGAGGGGGCACGGGGCTGAGGCTGGGGCTAGAATTAGAGAATTTGTGATCACATATTAAAAATTGAAAGAGGGCTACACATTCTTGGAGGAGCGAAAGCTCCAGATCGTATCCATCAAAAAATAATCCACTTCCTTGGCAGAGCTTCAGTTTTAGCAATAATGAATCCAATATACTATTCTTTTTCTTTAGTCTTTACCATTTTCGGTTAAGAAGTACTGTACAAATTTTTAATGCATTCTGACCCTTCTGGGTTGACATCATGATTTTATTAAGTTTCCTGACAATGATCCTTAATTCCAAGAAACCACATGGTATTTTGCTCAATGTTAACTTTCCCAACTTGCAGAAGACCTTAATACCCCATAAGATACTTCAATCTGTCAAACAAACTGGTCCTTATTACAATAACTCCTCATGGTGACTGCAAAGGTCAAACACCCCTATACTGGGCAAAAATCATGAAGTTTGACTTGACCTTGGTTTATGATGAACTCATGAAAGAGCAATTAAAGAGCCTAAACACAGCTGAAAAGTCAAAATATTTCAACAGCAATGGAAAAAGTTCAATCATATTCCACGGGAAAACCTATGAAGCACAAGGTCAGAAACTCAACTCCAGTCCCTCGTAAGAAGTCCCCAATGACAAAGTCCATACCCATGCCTACAAAACTTCATACGTTTTTGACTCGACTTATAATCAGCAATCTAAACTACCACATAAATATCCGGACTTGGGGCAAAGATTTACAAGTGTTGATCATATTAACAGAGTTCCACAGATTACAAAACCTGATCTTTTACTTTTGCACCAACCGTTAGAAAAACAAAGTCCCTAAAGATAGAGTCCATCACCCATTGCTGACAAAACTACATAAGTATTGACTTGACCTACAATCAGTAAACTAGTAATCCAATGTCTAAGCTAACATATAAAGACTATAATTTTTGGCATAGCTTTACTAATCATCATATTAAAATAATTCAACTGAATAAATAACCTAAAAAAGATATTTTGCATCAACTCTCAAAATAAATACCCTAAATCCAGAGTCTATCACGCATTACCAGCAAAACTTTGACTTGGCATTGATCACTAATGTTGGGAATTAAGTCAAAATCTAGCGACTACAACAGTGATCCTTTATAAGCACAAAATCTCTTATTCATCAACATCACGATGAATACCAACTCCTTCAATCTTCACTCTCTTTATTTGTCACCCCAATGCGACTAATTCCCCTTCAACCATGAATCCAATCAACCTAGCTCTTGATACCACTTGTTGGGAATTAAGTCAACACAAACCACACAATAAAATAAAGAGAGATAAAACAACACAAGATTTAATGTAGAAAACCCTTAAAGGAAAAACTACAGGTCAAACTCCGAATCTTCACTATATCAAAATAATGGGCTTACAATAATCATCACAAGTTTTACACCCTAAAACTTGAGGTTCCACAATACCGCGACACAACTTTTTGCACGGACTAAAAGTTGCAAAACCCTCCCACCCACAATACAACTTTTTTTGCACGGAATATAAAAGCTACAAAAACCCTCTCCCTCACACAAACACAAAACTCACTCACACGCTCTCTCAACTCTTAGAATGCTACATGACTTTTGATTGTGCTACACTTCAACAACTCAAAATAATACTCTATTTATAGAGTACCTACATATCTCATCTTCCTATTCAAAATAGGATACTTCTAAAATAAAATTCCTACTTTCTTTCTAAAATAATACTCCTATTAAAAATAGGATTTTTTCCTTTTCATATTAGCAATTCTTTTCTTCGAGGAGTATCCCAACAACTAAATCAGTAATCTAAACAAATATTGAATGACTTCTGGCACAACTTTACTTGTCTAATCACATTAAAAGAATTTAGCAGAATACAAAACCCAATCTTTTTCCCTTTTGCATCAATCTCACAAAAAACAATTCCCAGAAGACAATCTGTCACCCATTACTGGCAAAACTTAAAAAGTTTTGATTTGACCTTAATCAGTAAATTAGTATTGTAAACAAACATGTTAGGCTCAAATTTGCATTTTGCAGCCTATCTTTACAAGTCTAATCATACTAAAAGAATTCAACCGAATATAAAACCTGATTTCTATTGCATTTTGCAGCATAGCAATTTTTGTAGTAAAATCTTGAAACCCATGAGCCCAGTTCAAAAAATTTGCCAAAGAATCAAACTAACAAAACTAAGCCCAAATTTTTTTAACAGAAACCAAACAAAACATAATTGAACAACAAAGAACAAGAAGATAAATTAATGAAAACTCACCTATTGAAACTTCAACAAAGTGAAACTTAGTCAAGTAAAAATGTCAAGAGGGAAAAGAAAAAGGTATCGAAGAAAAAAAGAAAAAGAACAAGAAGGAAAAGGAAGAAAAGAGCAAACTGAAGTGTCTCGACAATAATTGAAACTAAAGACCGAATTGAAACTCACAACTTGATCATAGTTTCCATGAAAACACATAGTAATAACCCAGAAACTCATTAAATTCAATGAAACTAATATGGGTATTTTTACCTTTCTGCTTTTTAGGTAATTCGAACATGAAGAAAGCTAAATTGCTATACTCAAATAAAAGGGTAGAGGAGAGAGATCCAGTAATGATTGTTGAAAAATAGAAAAGTCAAATGTGGGACATTGGTTATTGAATTTACATATTAGTCAGATAGATGATGTGAAAATCTGACTAAAAGTAGTGATTAAAAGAGGTGGTATATATTAGGACATAGTAACTAATCAAATTGAAATCAAAATCAGACTAAAAATCGCACGAAACGCATCAATTAAAATTGCACCAATGATTTTGGCGTATGTGGCATTTTTAAGTGGGTTGAATAACCAAATTTAAGGTTCCGATTTGGTTACTAGCCAAAACCGCACGCATAAAACCGAAACCGCACTACGCATTGTGTATGTATGTATTATCTCTAAGAAATTCTAAAGTTACTTTTCACTTAAACACGCCGAAAAACCATCTTGTATTGTCATTTTTTCACCAATTGAAAGAAGATGTTAGAGGTTATAGAGTCAAAAATTAAGCAATTGGGTTTTAGAATTTCGAATTTGTTTGATACTTTATTGGAGGGACTTATAGCTGAGGGGCTCGAGCACTTGATGCATTGGTTAATGTCAATGCTATAATAGTAATAGTCTAATAGATTATTTTTCAAATTAGGTATAGTTGGGATTATATTCTATAAGTCATCCCTGCAATATATGAGATATAATTTCATTCTATCTCCAATATATACTTTTAATTTTTGGAGAACTAGATAAACATTCTTGCTTGTTATCGAATATATGGTTTCCGTTGTTTTATATAGTGTATGCTTTAGTTTTAAAACATGCTTGATATAATTCTCATTGCCAACTATGTCACTAAGTTAATTGTTCGATGTAAGTTTGATGTTAAATTTTATTGAAGGCTTAGATTTTTTTGTTATTTCAATTGGTTTTAGAACCGAAACCACACCAATTAAAATCTCACCGCACCAATCACAAGCGATTTCGTGTGCAGTTTTGAATTTTTTAAACCGCACCTAAGCGGTTTCGGGTGCAGTTTGAACTTCAAACCGCACCATGCTCACCCCTAGTATATAGTACTCCCTCAGTCATTATTAAAGACTTGGAGCTTTAACAATAGTTTCTTTAATCAACTTTCTATCTTTAATTTTAAAAAATACATCAACAAATTATTATTTAATAATTTTCTTATCCTTACTTAACTATCTATTTTATTCCCTTTATAGGATTTACTCCCCAGTGTGAGAGAGTCAAAAGACCATTCTTTATATATACAAAATGACATTTCACACCCTCATTTAAGTGGACAACTCATCAATCATACACATCTTAACATTTTTTTACTACTTTATTTTCAAATTATATGACTTATTTTTTAAAAATTCATTTCAAACGTATTCAAATTTAAAATTGAATTAAATTTATTTAATTTATATCAATATAATTATAAATATTATAATTTTCAAAATTTAAATGAATCATATTAAATTTAAATTTAAATTTAAAAATGTGACGCCCCCAAAATAGGTATACATCGCCCATCTTGGGTCGCCAGATACATGGTACAGAATACAAATACAATCTTAAATATACAACATGAGCTGTGAATTTTAATACAAATATTGTCTTCTGGATAAAGATTTAAACTCAAAATAAGTCATCAATACATTTATTAATACACTATTTCATAGAATAGTGAGGACTACTAATGCTATCATCTGGACCGTCACTCCATTCCCCAACTAGTCCCTGCTACGTTCTCATTTTCTGAAGAGAACAATAAAAGTAAAAGGGTGAGCTCAACTAGCCCAGTAAGAAATATTATGACTAAGATAATGCGTAATAAATTATCGTTAGCCTTCAACAAAGGTTAAAACCGATACAATATAACAAACATCAAGTTTAACTCACAATGAACAAGCAATCCATTAAAAGAGTCAAGTAGAGAATAAAATCTACTATCTTCTATGATTTAAAAGGTTTTTCATCACTTTTATCGCTGGGACTCAGCTTTATAAATAATCCACATCATCTCTGCACTACGGCCAAGGATATTCATTAGTATCTCAACTACAATTTATTCATGCACTACGGGCCAAGGATATTCGTGTATTCATCAATGGTCATGATCATGCCAACAACTCATCAATGCACTACGGGCCAATGATGACTTTTACCACGTCATTTGTAACATTACGGTCATGATTATACCGAATAATCCCTGGTCATAATCATACCAAGTCCATCTATGCACTACAGGCCACAGATCACTTTCAACATAATATAAACATGAGGATGATGACAATGATATAAGAATTCAATAAAATAAGTTCAAGAATTAATTTATCCAGGAACCAATAACGTCCAAATTGTCAACATGATACGGCTTTGTGGGGTAAAACTTAAGAATGCTCAGAAGAATATTTCCATGAAAAGATACTGGATGAAGCGCAAATATATGGAGTATAAAAGCCAAAACTTTAACCAACTGAGTATAATAAAGAATGGAATAACAAAAGAAATCATCAAGCATGCGATGAAATATATGCAGAAAGTTATTCCAATGTAATAATAAATAATGGAACCAGTCACACGTAGAACGCATGCATAGGATATTCTAACAAAATAGTAAATAATAGAACCAATTCAGTCATGCGTAAACGCATGCATGTGATGTTCCAAAGTAATAATAAAGAATGGAATAACAGAAGAATTTTACCATGTATGCGGTATTTCAGATGACATTAAAGTTATTCCAACATTATAATAAAGAATGGAATAACAAAAGAATTTCACCAAGTATAGGGTAGCTCACAGATATCTGAGTTATTCCAATGTAATAATAAAGAATGGAATAACAGAAGTTCTCTTCACGAATACGAAAGAAATAATACCCCTTACGAGTACAACAAATAATATCCTATACCTTAGAAAAAACTGGATATAGGAAAAGAGAGGTAGCAGACTTCTCTTCTTCTTTCTCTCTATAATTTTTTCTCTCTAAAGTTTCAGTGAATTCGTAAGAAATAATGAAGGAATGAGCTTCTATTTATAGGATAATGGAAAGGCACTGTGTAAGGATTTTTCTCACGAATTCAAAATGTAAGTCACAAAATTCATTTGCCGATTGAATTTCTTAATAAAACAAAACCAAAAAAATATAATATATAAATGCATTTATATAACACATGCTTGAAAAGAAAAACTTCAACCACCCGTGAATCATCTTTGAAAAAAAAACTCTCTCAGGACAACTTTCATCATTCCACTAACACCACCCGTGACCACATGTCACACATATATATATATATATAATATATATATAAATCATTTCCCCCCACCCACCAAACCTAATATAAATATATATATATATATATATAATATAAACCTCAAGACTTTTATATATATATATATATATATATATATATATATAAATCTGAGATAACTTTTTACCTAATATTTTGAAAAATGGGTAAATGGGGGTCCATAAAATAAGCAAAATTTCATAAAATTACCTTAATATTTTTAACAACATTTATCATCATTATTATAATTAAGTAATATTTAACAACTAAGTCATTCCTGTGAAAGAGGGGCTTTCAAAAAGATTTCTCCCTATCATGCGCCAAGATTTAGTGACCAGACCAAACCTCTCCTCGATGTAACTTCTAGACATTGTCAATATTGCAAATAATAATATTAATAACTCTATCATCTCAATTATTGATTTAATAATATATAAAATATCGACAATAATTGAATCAAATAACGTGAGATACTATGTAACAATTATCAGAGTAATAATTGAACAAAACCGAGTGACTTCTCACGTAAGCATCAATAATCAATACCATGTTCTACTATGCAACCACGCCAGACATCGCATTTTTTTAACACCGGGTGTTTCAACAGCTAACGATAAAACTTTTTTGCGTTATTTTCATAAAAGATATTTTTATCGCTTTTCTCAATCCGGCAATAATTCCGTTATAGGGTCCACTAATGATTGTCTTGGTCGTCGCATTTAATATTCTCTCGTTAAAACGAATATTCCCCGACCAATCGAATATTATATAACAACTTGCGTACTTTGCAAAATTTATAAATATTACCCACAACTATAACATTATATCAAATTCATTCCATAATATTCAAAAGTTATATTTATAGAAAATTCATCTTTATTCATAAAAGTTGGGGTCTTACAACCTCCCCTTCTTATGAAATTTCGCGCTCGAAATTAAGGTACGTACCTGGTATGTCGAAGAGGTGAGGATACCTTGATTTCATTTTAGATTCTAACTTCCAGGTCATTTCCTCAATATCGTGGTTTCTCCACAAAACTTTGACTTGAGGTATAACCTTGGAGCATAGAACATGTTCCTTCTTATCCAAGATTTTAACAGGAACCTCCTCATACGTTAAATCTTCCGCTATTTCGTCCGGTTCTAACTCAATAATGTGGTTCGGGTCTTCCACATATTTACGTAATATGGATATGTGAAAACGTTATGAACACGAGACATACTTTGCGGTAAAAGCGAGTCTATAGGCCACGGTTCCTACTCGATCGAGGATTAAAATGGGCCAATGAATCGAGGATTGAGCTTTCCTCTCTTTCCAAATCTCGTAACTCCTTTCCATGGAGCAACACGTAACAACACACGATCTCCAATATCGAATTCTACGCCCTTTCGATGAAGATCAAGATAACTCTTTTGTCGATCTTGTGAGAGATTTTTATATGTTGTCGGATCGTTTGAATCATTTTCGTATTCATACGTATCAACTCTCGTCCCAACAACGTTATTTCACCCACCTCATCCCAAAGATAATCGAGAACGACACTTTCTTCCATACAACGCCTCGAATGGAGCCATGCCAATACTTACTTGATAACTTTTGTTGTGAGGAAAACTCCACCAATGGTAAGAACTTGTCCCAACTTCCCTTGAAGTCAAGGACACAGAGTCTTAATAGATCTTCAAGAGTTTGAATAGTCCTCTCCGACTGCCCGTCCGTCTGAGGATGATATGCCGAGTTAAATCGTAAATTCGTGCCCATAGCTTTCTGCAAACTAACCCAAAATCGTGAAGTGAATCTTGGGTCTCGATTAGAAACTATGGATACTGGCATACCATGCGCTTACAATCTCATTTATTTATGTACATGACGAGCAAGTTCAAGTCATGTATGTTTCTCATATCGGTAAGAAATAAGCAGACTTGGTCAATCTATCAACAATGACCCAAATCGCATCTATGCCTTGAGAAACATTGGGAAGACCAGTAACTAAATCGATGGTAATGTGCTACCACTTCCATTCTAGAATTTCAAGTGGTTGCAATGGACCTTTTGGTACTTGATGCTCCGCCCTGACTCGTTGATAAGTTAGACACCTTGAGATAAACTCCGCTATCTCTCTCTTCATATTGCTCCACCAAAATGTATGTCGAAGATCATGATACATTTTGGTACTCCCAGGATGGATTGCAAACGATGTGTTATGCGCCTCCATTATGATTTTATACTTTAAATCAGGGTTGTTAGGAACACAAAGTCTAGAGTTGACTTGAAGTATTCATTCTTCATCGATTCTTGCTTTCGAAATAGCACCTTCTTGCACTTTTTTCCTCATATGCATCAGCTCCAGGTCTGTAGTTTGAGCAGCTTTAGCTTTATCGATTAAAGTCGGTTCTACTCGTATATTCACCATCATCACATGGGTCCTTGGAGTCTTTAACTCTATCTCCATCCTTTGCAAGTCACACAAAATGGGCCTTTACATTGACAATATCGCACTCGTACCCGCATATGATCTTCTACTCAATGCGTCAGCTACCACGTTCACTTTTCCAGGATGGTATTGAATGGTATGATCATAATCTTTCAACAGTTCAAGCCAACGTCGTTGCCACATGTTGAGTTCCTTTTGAGTGAAGAAATATTTGAGGCTTTTATGATCCGTAAAGATCTCCACCTTTTCTCCATACAAGTAATGCCTCCAAATTTTAAGTGCGAAGACAACCGCTGCCAACTCTAGATCATGAGTAGGATAATTCCTCTCATATTCTTTGAGTTGTCGAGAGGCATAGGCTATGACTTTCCCATGTTGCATGAAAACACATCCTAACCCTTTGCCCGATGCATCACTGTAGATGACAAATCCCTCCGAGCCATATGGTATTGTCAAAATAGGTGCTGAAATGAGTCTCTTCTTGAGTTCTTGAAAACTCTTCTCACATTCCATGCTCCAACCGAATTTTATATCTTTTCGAGTCAGCTGAGTTAATGGAGTAGCGATTCGAGAAAACCCTTCCACGAATCTCCGATAATAACCAGCTAATCTGAGAAAACTACGTACTTCGGTTACTGATTTAGGTTGCTTCTAGCTTTGAATAGCTTCAATCTTTGTTGGATCAACAGATATTCCATGACTTGATACTACGTGCCCAAGGAATGTTACTTCCTCCAACCAGAACTCGCATTTCTTCAACTTGGCATAAAGGTTGTTTTCACGAAGCTTTTGGAGTATTAGCCTCAAGTGTTGCTCTTGATCTTCACGGCTTTTGGAATAAATAAGGATGTCATCAATAAAGACGACCACAAAGTGATCCAAATATTCCTTGAATACTCGGTTCATCATATCCATGAAGGCAGCAGGAGCATTAGTCAATCCAAAAGACATGACTAGAAATTCATAATGCCCGTACCGAGTTCTGAAGGCAGTCTTTGGAATATCCTCAGTTTTAACCTTCAGCTGATGATATCCAGAATGAAAATCGATCTTTGAAAAGAATTGTGCTCCTTGCAACTGGTCAAACAGGTCATCAATGCGAGGTAAATGGATACCTATTCTTGATGGTGACATGGTTCAATTCCCGGTAGTCAATACAAAGTCGCATACTCCCATCTTTCTTCTTCACGAATAGAAAAGGAGCACCCCAAGGAGAAGTACTAGGATGAATAAAGCCAATGTCTAACAATTCCTGCAGTTGGGTCTTTAACTAATGAAGTTCAATAGAGCCATTCGATATGGGGCTTTGGAAATGGGTTTTGTCTGGGTTCAAGATCGATACAAAATTCAATTTCACGCCTGGGGGGGTAAGAAGTTCTTCAGGAAATACATCAGAAATTTATTAACAATAGAAATATCATTCAAAACGGATTTATTTTTGTTTAGATCCGTGACATGAGCTAAAAAAGCTTGACATCCGCTTTTCAATAAACGAATAACTTTATGGCTTGAGATGACGATGATTGATTTTAATGGTTTGGTTGTTTGAATTAGCATAATAGGTTGATTAGGAATATGAAAGCTAACAACCTTACGAAAACAATCAATTTTTGCATGATGAGTAGTTAACCAATCAATCCCTAGAATCACATCAAATACAAGTATTTTCAATGAAATAAGACCGACAGGTAATGTGAGGGTACCGATTTGAACCAAACAAGACTTATAAACAGTGGATGTAATGAAGGTTTCTCCCAATGGAGTTTCAACAGATAAGTCAAAGTCTAATTTCTCCGGAGTCAAATTTAAACGTTGAGCGCAAGTAGGAGAAATAAAAGAATGGGTAGAACCGATATCAAATAAGATATAGACTTCACTAGAGTTTATGATAAGCTTACCCGTGATGACCTCGTTCGGGTTCCTTGCTTTCTGGGAGGTCACAACAAACGCTCTCCCTTGAACTACCGGCTTTGACTTTTCTGGGACCACCTTTGGTGCCTCTATCCCAGCTGAACTTGCCTTCCCTGAATGACAAAATCGGGCTATGTGACCTTCTCTTTCACAATTATAACATGCTTTGGACGGCATCGTGCAGTTTGGACTGATATGTCCCTCCCCTTCGCATTTGAAGCATATGATAAGTGGTCGTTCTCCTTCCTTAACCACAGGTGATGATGCTGACGTCTTTCCATCATTGTTGAATCCCCTCTTCTTGAAATCCCTCCACGTTTGTTGTCACCGCTTCGATGACTGCTACCACTGGTATTATCATTTTGTCGGCTACTTTCTCTTGGTTGAGTTGACTCATTATCGCGATCCAATAACTGAGCCCTATTTACAACATCTGAATACAAACATAGTTTATGAGAAATTAGATATTGACGTATCTCGGGTTTCAAACCTCTTAGAAACATCAGCGTTATTCTCTCCTCATTATCAACCAAGTGAGACGCAAACCGGGACAACTCGGCAAACTTAGCTTCGTACTGCGACACGGTCATATTGTTCTGCTCCAACTTGATGAACTCCACCTCTTTCATGTGACGAATACTTTCGGGAAAGTATTTGTCGTTGAATAGTTCTTGGAACTTCTCCCAAAACAACTTCAGTGTAGCAGGTTGAGTACGCTTTACCGATTTCCACCAGTAATCTTCCTCTCCTCGCAACATAAAGGTGGAAAAGGGAACCTTTTGCTCCTCAGAGCATCCCAAGACATCAAATATTTTGGTGATCTACTTTATCCACGTCTCCGCCTTAAGTGGTTTTGGCTCTCCAAAAACTCCGGTGGTCCCAGCTCCTAGAACTGTTTAGCGGGCGACTGTTTGAGAGTTGCCAGTGTTTCCACCTGGATTTTGGACAGGAGTCTCTCTTGCCTGATGTTGTACGAATTACGAAAAGCTCCTAAACATTCCATCGTTCGCCATTTGGTCGGTGTTGTTGTTCACCTGAGGGTTCACCTGAGGATTATTGCCCTCCTGATGCACATTATCCTGGGTGTTGATCTGTGGTGACTCAACGGTCTCCTGTGCTCCATTGCTATTCTCAACATTCTCGAATGTCATTTTCAAATAATGCCACAAAACAAGGGTTAATTGATATGTAACATATTATCCTTATACTCTGACCAACCAATTAAATACCAAATAAACTTAGGTAGGTCATACTAGCGAAGGAATTCCCCGTCTCTCCCCTCCTAGTTCTAGTCTCACATCTTAGCCAGGGATCATATTCCTAAGCTTTGATACCAACTGTGACGCCCCCAAAATAGGTATACATCACCCATCTTGGGTCGCCAGATACATGGTACAGAATACAAATACAATCTTAAATATACAACATGAGCTGTGAGTTTTAATACAAATATTGTCTTCTAGACAGTATTTAAACTCAAAATAAGTCCTCAATACATTTATTAATACACTATTTCATAGAATAGTGAGGACTACTAATGCTATCATCTGGACCGTCACTCCGTTCCCCGACTAGTCCCTGCTACGTTCTCATTTCCTGAAGAGAACAATGAAAGTAAAAGGGTGAGCTCAACTAGCCTAGTAAAAAATATTATAACTAAGATAATGCAGAATAAATTATCGTTAGCCTTCAACAGTGTTAAACTGATACAATATAACAAACATCAAGTTTAATTGTAGCGGAACAATCAATCCATTAAAAGAGTCAAATAGAGAATAAAATCTACTATCTTCTATGATTTAAAAGGTTTTCATCACTTTTATCGCTGGGACTCTGCTTAATAAATAATCCACATCATCCCTGCACTACGGCTAAGGATATTCATTAGTATCACAACCACAATTTATCTGTGCACTACGGGCCAAGGATATTCGTGTATTCATCAATGGTCATGATCATGCCAACAACTCATCAATGCACTACGGGCCAATGATGACTTTTACCACGTCATTTGTAACATTACTACCATGATTATACCGAATAATCCACGGTCATAATCATACCAAGTCCATCTATGCACTACAAAATACATAGTAGACTTTCAACGTAATATAAACATGAGGATGATGACAATGATATAAGAATTCAATAAAACAAGTTCAAGAATTAATTTATCCAGGAACCAATAACGTCCAAATTGTCAACATGATACGGCTTTGTGAGGTAAAACTTAAGAATGCTCAGAAGAATATTTTCATGAAAAGATACTGGATGAAGCGCAAATATATGGAGTATAAAAGCCAAAACTTTAACCAACTGAGTATAATAAAGAATGGAATAACAAAAGAAATCACCTGGCATGCGATAGACCGCATAGACAGGTTATTCCAATAGAATAATAAATAATGGAACTAGTCACGCGTAAACGCATGTACACGAGGATATTCCAACAAAATAATAAATAATAGAATCAGGTCATGCGTAAACGCACAGACATGATGTTCCAATAGAATAATAAAGAATGGAATAACGTAAGAATTTTATCATGTATGCGGCATACTTGGCATAGACAAAGTTATTCAACATAATAATAAAAAGAATGGAATAATGTAAGAATTTCACCAAGTATAGGGTAGCTCATATATAAAAGTTATTCCAATGTAATAATAAAGAATGGAATAACAGAAGTTCTCTTCATGAATACGAAAGAAATAATACCCCTTACGAGTACAACAAATAATATCCCTTACCTTAGAAGAAACTGGATATAAGAAAAGAGAGGTAGCAGACTTCTCTTCTTCTTTCTCTCTATAATTTTCTCTCTCTAGAGTTTCAGTGAATTCGTAAGAAATAATGAAGGAATGAGCTTCTATTTATAGGATAATGGAAAGGCACTGCGTAAGGATTTTTCTCACGGATTCAAAATGTAATTCACGAAATTCATTTGCCGATTGAATTTCTTAATAAAACAAAACCAAAAAAATATAATATATAAATGCATTTATATAACACATGCTTGAAAAGAAAACTTCAACCACCCGTGAATCATCTTTGAAAAAAAAACTCTCCTAGGACAACTTTCATCATTCCACTAACACCACCCGTGACTACATGATCACATATATATATATAATATATATATAAACCACATCCCCCCCCCACCCCACCCCCACCTAAATATAATATATATATATATATATAATATAAACCTCGCACCTTTATATATATATATATATATATATATATATAAAACTGAGATAACTTTTACCAATATTTTGAAAAATTGGTAAATAGGGGTCCATAAAATAAGCAAAATTTCATAAAAATTACCTCAATATTTTTAACAACATTTATCATCATTATTATAATTCATAATATTTAACAACCAGTGTCGTTTCTAGGAAAGAGGGGCTTTCAATAAGGATTTCTCTCTATCAGGCAATTAGGTGACCAAACCTCTCCTCGATGAAACTTCTAGACATTGTCAATATTGCAAATAATAATATTAATAACTCTATCATCTCAATTATTGATTTAATAATATATAAAATATCGATAATAATTGAATCAAATAACGTGAGATACTATGCAACAATTCCATCGTGAGCAATAATTGAACAAAACCGAGTGACTTCTCACGTAAGCATCAATAATCAATACCGTGCTGCTACTATGCAACCACGCCAGACATCGTATTTTTAACACCGTTGTTTCAATAGTTAACGGTAAAACTTCAGCCGTTATTTTCATAAAACGATATTTTTATCGTTTTCTCAATCCGACAATAATTCCGTTGTGGGGTCCACCAATGATTGTGCCGTCGTAGGAATATTCTCTGTTAAAACGAATATTCCCCGACTAATCGAATATTATATAACAACTTGCGTATTTTGCAAAATTTATAAATATTACCCACAACTATAACATTATATCAAATTCATTCCATAATATTCAAAAATAATATTTATAGAAAATTTATCTTTATTCATAAAAGTTGGGGTCTTACAGGTTACTATTCACCCGTTTACTATTCACTCGAATATTATTTACTCGAGTATTCGGGACACTTTTCGTGCCAGAGTACTATTCACGAGTTACTATTCACGGGTTACTATTCACCTGGTTATTATTTACTAGAATATTACTTACTCGGGTATTTGGGGCATTTTTTATGCCGGGGTACTATTCACGAGATACTATTTCCGAAGTACTATTCATAGGGTACTATTCACGGAGTACTATTCACTCGAAAAATATATTTCTTTTCTATCTAAATTATTTTTGATACATAAATATTATTCTTGAATTTTACTCCACAAAGCAGTATCATGTTGAAAGTTTGTATATTTTTTAACTCTGGATAAATTTAAAGTCTTTAATATTTATCCTTGATTTCGTTTGTTTAATGCTTATATCATTGTCATCATCCTCATGCTTATATTGTGATGAAAGTCATCTTTGGCTTACGTGTATAGATGAACTGTTGATTGGTATGATTATGACCAGGGATTATTCGGTATAATCAGGACCGTAATGTTGCAAATGATGTGGTAAAAGTCCTCATTGGCCCGTTTTGCATTGATGGACAATTTTTGGTATGATCATGACCATGGGTTCTCTTCGGCCAAGGGTGAAAAGATGAATTGTTTTATGGCGTGATCATGACCGTTGATGTGAGACCCCAGATTTTATGAATAAGATTTAATTTTTCTCGAAATATTTTTTTTAATATTATGGTGTGGATTTGATATAATGTTATAGTTGTGGGTAATATTTATAAATTTTGCAAAGTAAGCAAGTTGTTATATAATATTCGATTGGTCAGGGAATATTCTTTTTGTCGGGGAATATCCGTACTACGGCACAATCATTGGTGGACCCTACAACGAAAGTATTGTCGTATTTAGAAAAAGACAGAATTATCATTTTATAAAAATAACGACGAAAGTGTTACCGTTAAAACTGTTGAACTACTTTAGTAGAGTAAAAGTACGATGTCTGGCGTCAGATAAGAGTAGTAGCAGCGGTATTGATTATTGATGCTTACGTGAGAAGTCACCACCGCTTATACTCAATTATTGTTACGATAATTCTTTGCATCATATCTCTCGTATTATTGATTCAATTATTGTTACAAGATCATCATGATAATATGATATATTATTAAAACAATAATTGAGACTCACAAAGTTATTCATATTATTATTTGCAATATTGACAATGTCTAGAAGTTCTGTCAATGAGAGGTTTGGTCACCTAATTGCGCGCCAATAAGGAGAAATCCTTATCGGAAAGCCCCATCTTTCCTGAGAACGACCTAGTTGTTAAATATTATGAATTATAATATTAATGATGAATAAGTTCGTGTTGATTAAAGATGAATTTTATAGTTTCATTGTGTTGGACTTATTTGTGTTAGTATAATTGATGTCTGGAGGTTATATTGCTCAATCGGGTATTTAGGGCACTTTTCGTGTCAGAGTACTATTCACGAGTTACTATTCACGAGTTACTATTCATGAGTTACTATTCACGAGTTATTATTCACGAGTTACTTATTCATGGGTAATCGCTTCACCAGAAAATATATTTCTTTTCGGTCCAAATCATTTTTGGGTATAATATTATTCCATGAGTAGATGTGTTAATTTTTCAAACCGTTGGTTGAAATTATAATAGTAAATCAATATGGCTCGTTAATTTAAAGTTTTAATAGTAACTTGTCCCTTCAGGTTTTCAAGAGTTATTTGTCCCTTCAGTTTTCCAAGAGTTATTTATCCCTTCAGCTTTCCAAGAGTTATCTGCCCCTTCGGTGTTTTAAGAGTTAATTGCCTCTTCGCAAATAGTAGTTGCCTCTTCAATATTACCAAGAGTTATTTTGACCCTTCGTTAAGACCAAGAGCCACTTTCCGTTCTTTCATAAATAGAAGCTCATTCCTTCATTATTTCTTACGAATTTACTGAAACTCTAGAGAGAGAAACTATAGAGAGAAAGAAGAAAAGTATTCTGCTACTTCACTACTCCAATATCCAGTTTCTTCTAAGGTAGGGAATATTATTTATTGTACTCGTAAGGGGTATTCTTTCTTTCGTATTCATGAAGAGAACTTTTGTTAGTCCATTCTTATTATTCTGTTGGAATAACCTATTTATGCGAAGTACCGCATACACGGTGAAATTCTTCTAATATTCCGTTCTTTATTATTCTATCGAATATCACGTCTCGTAAGCGCGTTACGCCGACCGGGTTCCATTATTTATTATTACATTAAATATCATGTCTATCGTTCTTACGCGGACACAGTTCCATTACTTATTATTATGTCGAATGTCCTCACATGCATGCGTTTATGCCGGACTGGTTCCATTATTTATTATTACGCATTGAAATAACCATGCATGCATGCGATCTCATCGCACGCATGGTGAATCCTTCATTATTCCATTCTTTATTATTACATTGGAATAATCTGCCTATATTGATTACCACATACATGTGGTGAATGATCCTTCGTATTCATTCCTTATTAAATTATGGAAATGATCCGTCTGCGTGTGATTACCGCATGGCGCGCGAAAATCCATTTGCAGTTTCATATATTCTATTATACTCAGTTGGTTAAAGCTTTGGCTTCTATAATCCATGAAATTAGTGGAATATCCTTGATATTTGCGCTTCATCCAGTATCTTTTAATGGAAATATTCTTCTGAGCAATCTTGAATTTTACTCCAAAAGCAGTATCATGTTGACAATTTGGACGTTATTAAGTTCAAGATAAATTCACTTATAAATCTTTAAAATTTATTCTTGAACCTATTTTATTGAATTGTCATCATCCTCATGCTTATATTATGTTAAAAGTCATCTTTGGCTTACGTGCATAGATGGACATGGTATGATTATGACCGACTGATTATTCGGTATAATCATGGCCGTAATGTGACGAATGATGTGGTAAAAGTCCTCATTGGCCCTGTAGTTCATGGTGGACAAATTGTTGGTATGATTATGACCGTGGATTATTCGGTATAGTCATGACCATTTGATGATTACGTGAATATCCTCGGCCGTGGGCGAGGATGGTTCAATTTTATTTATTAAGTTTAGTCTCAAATGATAAAGTTGATTAAAAACTTTTTAAATCATAGAAGATGATAGATTTTATACTTTACTTGACTCTTCTAATGGATTGCTTATTCTGCATTGTTGTTTTGATCTAAAACTTGTTGTCTATTATATTCTATCAGTTGTTATACTTGTTGAAGGCTATTGATAATTTATTCTGCATTATCTTAGTCATAATATTTCTTACTGGGCTAGTTGAGCTCACCCTTTCTTTCACTATTCTCTTCAGGAAATGAGAACGTAGTCGACTAGACTAGTCGAGGAACAGTGATGGTCCTAGATGGTGCATTAGTAGTCCTCACTATTTTGTGAAATAATGTGATAATAAATGTAATGAGGACTCCATTGAGTGTGGATATTGTCTAGATGACAATATTTGTATTAAAACTCACATCCTATGTTTTGTCGTATTTTACACGACTGTTGTATAATTACGTTGTATTTGTATTCAATTACCTTGTATCCGGCGACCCATGGATGGGTGATGTGTACTGCTTTGGGGGCGTCCACAAATGATATCAAAGCTTACTTGATATGATCCCCGGTGAGATGTGAGACAAGAACTAGGAGGGAGAGATTTCGGAATTCTTCGCTTAAAGTATGACCTACCTAAGTTTATTTGGTATTTAATTGGTCGGTCAGTGTATAGGGATAATATGTGATATGTTAATTAACCCTTGTTTTATGACAGTGTTTGAAAATGGCATCTGAAAATGTTGAGATCAGCAATGAAGCACATGAGACCGTTGAGTCACCAACAATTAATACCTAGGTAACGACCAACAACACGATAATAATCATACCGGTGGCAATGGCCATCGGAACAATGATAACCATCATGGGGGAAATTATCATGCCAAGAATGGCAACCACTTCGGTGGTAATCATGGCCAAGATAATAGAAGTAGAAATTTCAAGAAGAGAATGTCATTTAGCTCGATTTTGTCGTATAATGAATTTAAGTCCAGCTGGAACGGTGGCACCAAAGGCGGATACAGACAAAATAAAGTCGGTGGTTTCAAGAAGAGCGTTTTTCGTAACTTCTCAAAAAGCGAGTAACCCGAACGAAGTTAGCACGGGTTAGTTAATTATAAATTCTTGCGAAGTCTATACCTTATTCGATACCGGTTCTACCCATTCTTTTATCTCTCTTGCTTGCGCTCAACATTTAAATTTGACTCCGGAGAAATTAGACTTTGACTTGTCGGTTGAAACTCCGTTAGGATAAACCTTCATTACATGTGTTATCTAAGTCTCAGGATGAGAGTCACAGTTTTGAATGATATTTCTATTGTTAATAAATTTCATGACGTATTCTTGAAGACTTCTTAGCATACCCCTAGAGCGTGAAATCAAATTTTGTATTGACCCCAGTAAAAAACCCATTTCTAAAACCCTCAAATATTTCTTTACTTAAAACGAACGTAACATGCGCCAAAGACGTTGGCTCGAGCTGTTAAAGATTACGATCATACCATTCAACACCATTGTGGGAAAGCGAACGTGGTAGCTGACGCGTTGAGTAGAAGATCGTATGCGTTTACGAGTGCAATGTTGTTAACAGAAAGGCCCATTTTGTACGACTTACAAATGATGAAGATAGAGTTAAAGACTCTAGGAACCCAAGTGAAGATAACGAATATACGAGTAGAATCGACTTTAATCGATAAAGTTAAAGCCGCTCAAGCTACACACCCGGAGCTGATAAATGTGAAGAAGAAGGTTCAAGAGGGTGTTATTCTAGAAGCAAGAATCGACGAAGAGAGAAAATCTCAACCCTCGATTTAATTGGTCCATTTGAAATCATCGATGAAGTAGGAACTGTGGCCTATAGACTCGTTTTACCGCCAAGTATGTTCCGTGTTCATAACGTTTTTAACGTATCGATGTTACGTAAATATGTGGACGACCCGAACCAAATTATTAATTTAGAACCGGACGAGATAACGGTTGATTTAACGTTTGAGGAGATACGTGTTAAAATCTTGGATAAGAAAAATCGTATTCAACACTCAAAGGTTATACCTTAAGAGTTAGAATTTGAAATGAAGTCGAGGTATCCTCACCTGTTCAGCATACCAAGTACGTACGTAAATTTCAAGGGCGAAATTCCATAAGGTGGGGAGATTGTGAGACCCTAGATTTTATGAATAAATATTTAATTTTCTCAAAATAATTTTTTAAATATTATGGTGTGTATTTGATATAATGTTATAGTTGTAGGTTATATTTATAAATTTTGCAAAGTACGCAAGTTGTTATATAATATTCGATTGGTCGGGGAATATTCATTTTGTCGGGGAATATCCGTACGAAGGTACAATCATTGGTGGACCCCGCAACGGAATTATTGTCGGATTGAAAAAATGACAAAATTACTTTATGAAAATAACTACGGAAGTTTTCTTCGTTAACTATCAAAACACCTTGTGTTAAAAGTAATGCAGAATCTGGCGTGGTTCGTAAGTAGACACACCAGATTGATTATTGATGCTTACGTGAGAAGTCACTCGCTTATACTCAATTATTGCTACAATAATTGCTTTGCATCATATCTTTCATATTATTGATTCAATTATTATTACATGATCAATTGTATAATATGATATATTATTAAATCAATGATTGAGACTAAGAAGTTATTTATATTATTATTTGTAATATTGACAATGTCTAGAAGTTCATCAAGGAGAGGTTTGGTCACCTAATCATTGCGCCAATAAAGAGAAATCCTTATCGAAAAGCCCCTTTCCCGGGAATGACCTCGGTTGTTAAATATTGTGAGTTATAATATTAATGATGAATGTTATTAAAATTGAAGTTGTGTTCGGAGTTGAATTTGGAGACGCGGATGTGATATTTGAGTCCGGAACGATGAAATTAGTAAAAATAGTCTATAAACACAAAATTTTCCGGGATTCACTATTTGGTCAAAAAGTCAACAGTTGACTTTTTTGGGAAAAGTCAAACTTCGAAATTTTAAAATTTATATTGTTGATAAAAATAGTTTCATTATGTTGGAATTGTTTGTGTTAGTGAAATCGACATCTATTCCGATGATAATTGATGTCTGGGGGTTATATTGATAAATGGGGTAATTTATCGGATAAATGAGCAATTAATTGCTACTAATTCACATGCTTATATAACTATTTGTTCACATATGTGTACTATTGAATCACATTCTTGTACTATTAGGGGAGTTGGTACAAAATTGATAATACTTGCATGACTAAGTTAAAAATGGAGGTATAGATGGAGGTACTATACTGTAATTATTTTTATCACATGATTAGAACTATTTAGTCACATGATTTACTATTGATTCACATTATTTACTATTAGGAGAGTTGGTACAAGTTTAATAATACTTGCAGGACTAAATTAAAAATAAAGAAAAAGAGGAAGGTATTATACTGTAATATTTCGAGCCCCAAAACGTGCAATTATCGAAACTATATTTTCCTATAAATAGAAGCTCATTCTTCCTTCATTTCTCACCAATTTACAAAAGCTTTAGAGCAATTATTATAGAGAGAAATTATAGAGAGAAAGAAGAAGAGAAGTCTGCTACCTCACTATTCCAGTATCTAGTTTTTTTTTAAGGTAGGGAGTATTATTTCTTTCTTATCTATGAAGAGAACTTCTGTTATTTCATTCTTTATTATTTTATTGGAATAACTTGTATACGCGGGCTACCCTATACATGGTGAAATTCTTCTGTTGTTCCATTCTTTATCATTCTGTTGGAACATCTCGTCATGCATACTTGTAGGACCGGGTTCCGCTCTTTATTATTCTCGCTGGAATATCCTCACATGCACGCGTTTCTGCGGACCCGATTCCGCCTTTTATTATTCTCGTTGGAATATTCTCGCATGCGTTTCTACGTGGGACCGATTCCATCTTTATTATTCTCGCTTGAATATCCTCATGCTGCGTTTTACGCCGGACCGATTCCATCTTTATTATTTTATTGGAATATCATGTCTCATGCATTTTACGCCGGGACCGATTCCGTTATTTATTATTCTATTGAATAACCTACCGTATGGGTCTATCGCATGCCCGGTGATTTCTTTTGTTATTCCATTCCTTATTATACTCATAAGTTAAAGTTTTGACTTATACTCCATGAAATTAGTGGAATATCCTCGATATTTAAGGCTTCATCCAAAGATCTTTTCATGGAAATATTCTTCTGAGCATTCTTGAATTTTACTCTACAAAGCAGTATCATGTTGACAATTTGGACGTTATTAGTTCTTGGATAAATTAATTCTTGAACTTGTTTTTATTGAATTCTTATATCATTGTCATCATCCTCATGTTTATATTTTGTTGAAAGTCATCTGTGGCCTATAGTGCATAGATGGACTTGGTATGATTATGACCAGGGATTATTCGGTGTAATCATGACCGTAATGTTACAAATGATGTGGAAAAAGTCCTCATTGGCCCGTAGAGCATTGATGGACAGTTGTTGGCATGATCATGACCATTATTGAATACACAAATATTCTTGGCCCGTAGTGCATGGATAATTGTGGTCGTGATACTAAAGAATATCCTTGGCCATAGTACAGGGATGATTCGATGATGTGGATTATTTATTAAGCTGAGTCCCAGCGATAAAAGTGATGAAAAACCTTCTAAATCATAAAAGATAGTAGATTTTATTCTCTACTTGACTCTCTTAATGGATTGCTTGTTCCGCTGCAGTTTAACTTGATGGTTGTTATATTGTATCAGTTTAACACTGTTGAAGGCTAACGATAATATATTCTGTAGTATCTTAGTCATAATATTTCCTACTGGGCTAGTTGAGCTCACCCTTTCTTTCACTGTTCTCTTCAGGAAATGAGAACGTAGCTGGGACTAGACAGGGAACAGAGTGATGGTCCTAGATGGTGCATTAGTAGTCCTCACTATTCTGTGAAATAGTGTGATAATAATTGTAATGAGGACTCCTTTTGAGTTTGTATACTCTCTAGTAGACAATATTTGTATTCAAACGCACAGTTTATGTTTTGTCGTATTGTACACGACAGTTGTATTTGAATTTTGTACCATGTATCTGGCGACTCAAGATGGGTGATGTATACCTATTTTGGGGGCGTCACAATGTATACCTGTTTTGGGGGCGTCACAGTTGGTATTAAAGCCATAGAAAAGAGCCCCGAGCCTTTATCTGGTGACTTCCAAGTCTTGGGATGCACCGAAGCCAGACTTTTCGTATGGGACGCTGTGAGTAACGGTGGCAAGTTGATAGGTATCATTGTGAGGTGCTATCCAAGTCCTGGATGCGGGTCACAGTTGGTATCAAAGCTTAGGGATATGATCCCTGGCTGAGATGTGAGATAAGAACTAGGAGGGGAGAGACGGGGAATTCCTTCGCTAGTATGACCTACCTAAGTTTATTTGGTATTTAACTGGTCGGTCAGTGTATAGGGATAATATGTGATATATTAATTAACCCTTGTTTTGTGGCAGTATTGAAAAATGGCATCCGAAAATGTTGAGATAAGCAATGAAATACATTAGATCGTGGAGTCACCACAGATTAATACCCAGGATAATCAACTTTAATCGATAAAGTTAAAGCCGTGAAAACTACATACTCAGAGCTGATGAATGTGATGAAGAAGGTTCCAGAGGGTGTTATTCTAGAAGGAAGAATCGATGAAGAGAGAAAACCTCAATCCTCAATTTTATTGGCCATTTGAAATCCTCGATCGAGTAGGAACTGTGGCCTATAGACTCGTTTTACCGCCAAGTATATTGCGTGTTCAGAACGTTTTTTTACGTATCGATGTTACGTAAATATGTGGATGACCCGAACCACGTTATTAAATTAGAAATAGACGAGATAGCAGAAGATTTAACGTATGAAAAGCTACGTGTTAAAATCTTGGATAAGAAGGATAGTATTCAACACTCAAAGGTTATACCTCAAGAGTTAGAATTTGAAGTGAAGTCAAGGTATCCTCACCTCTTCAGCATACCAGGTACGTACGTAAATTTCGAGGGCGAAATTCCATAAGGAGGGGAGATTATGAGACCCCAGATTTTATGAATAAGATTTAATTTTTCTCGGAATATTTTTTTTAATATTATGGTGTGGATTTGATATAATGTTATAGTTGTGGGTAATATTTATAAATTTTGCAAAGTAAGCAAGTTGTTATATAATATTCGATTGGTCAGAATATTCTTTTTGTCGGGGAATATCCGTACGACGGCACAATCATTGGTGGACCCCATAACGAAAGTATTGTCGTATTTAGAAAATAACAGAATTATCATTTTATAAAAATAACGACTAAAGTGTTACCGTTAAAACTGTTGAACTACTCTAGTAGTAAAAGTACGATGTCTGCGTGGTTGCGTAAGTAGTAGCACCAGGTATTGATTATTGATGCTTACGTGAGAAGTCACTCGCTTATACTCAATTATTATTACGATAAATTCTTTGCATCATATCTCTCGTATTATTGATTCAATTATTGTTACAATATCATCTCGCATAATATGATATATTATTAAATCAATAATTGAGACGACAAAAGTTATTCATATTATTATTTGCAATATTGACAATGTCTAGAAGTTCATCGAGGAGAGGTTTGGTCACCTAATTGCATACCAATAAGGAGAAATCCTTATCGGAAAGCCCCCTCTTTCCTAGGAACGACCTAGTTGTTAAATATTATGAATTATAATATTAATGATGAATAAGTTCGTGTTGATTAAAGATGAATTTTATAGTTTCATTGTGTTGGACTTATTTGTGTTAGTATAATTGATGTCTGGAGGTTATATTATTCAATCGGGTATTTAGGGCATTTTTCGTGTCAGAGTACTATTCACGAGTTACTATTCACGAGTTACTATTCATGAGTTACTATTCATGAGTTACTATTCACGAGTTACTATTCACGGGGTACTATTTACCCGTAAAATATATTTCTTTTCGGTCCAAATCATTTTTGGGTACAATATTATTCCATGAGGAGATGTGCTAATTTTTCAGACCGTTGGTTGAAATTATAATAGTAAATCAATATGGATCGTTAATTTAAAGTTTTAATAGTAACTTGTCCCTTCAGGTTTTCAAGAGTTATTTGTCCCTTCAGTTTTCAAAGAGGTATTTGTCCCTTCATCTTTTCAAGAGTTATCTGCCCCTTCGGTGTTCCAAGAGTTAATTGCCCATTCGCAAATAGTAGTTGCCTCTTCAATATTACCAAGAGTCATTTTGACCCTTCGTTAAGACCAAGAGCCACTTTCAGTTGTTCTATAAATAGAAGCTCATTCCTTCATTATTTCTTACTAATTTACTGAAACTCTAGAGAGAGAAACTATAAAGAGAAAGAAGAAAAGTATTCTGCTACTTCACTACTCCAATATCCAGTTTCTTCTAAGGTAAGGAATATTATTTGTTGTACTCGTAAGGGGTATTCTTTCTTTCGTATTCATGAAGAGAACTTTTGTTATTCCATTCTTATTATTCTCGTGGAATAACTTTTGTTTATCAAAGCACCGCATACATGGTGAAATTCTTCTAATATTCCGCTTCTTTATTATTCTCATCGGAATATCCCGCTCTGCGCATGCGTTCTGCCGGACCGAATTCCATTATTTATTATTCTCGTTTAATATCCATACTATGCGTTCTGTGGGACACAGTTCCATTACTTATTATTCGCTTTAATATCCTCGTCTGCGCATTTACGCCGGGACCGGTTCCATTATTTATTATTCATTGGGAATAACTCATCTCATGCGATCACCGCACGCATGGTGAATCCTTCTGTTATTCCGTTCTTTATTATTCTGTTGAAATAACTTGTGTATGTGGATTACCACATGCATGGTGAATGATCCTTCGTATTCATTCCTTATTAAATTGTGGAAATGATCATACCACGTGGATTACTGCACGTGGCGCGAAAATCCATTTGCAGTTTTATATATTCTATTATACTCAGTTGGTTAAAGCTTTGACTTCTATAATCCATGAAATTAGTGGAATATCCTTGCTAGTTGCGCTTCATCCAGTATCTTTTCATGGAAATATTTTTCTGAGCATTCTTGAATTTTACTCCACAAAGCAGTACCATGTTGACAATTTGGACGTTATTGAGTTCAGGATAAATTCACTTATAAATCTTTAAAATTTATTCTTGAACCTATTTAATTGAATTGTTATCATCCTCATGCTTATATTATGTTAAAAGTCATCTTTGGCTTACGTGCATAGATGGACTTGGTATGATTATGACCAGGGATTATTCGGTATAATCATGACCATAATGTGATGAATGATGTGGTAAAAGTCCTCATTGGCCTGTAGTTCAGTGATGGACAGTTGTTGGTATGATTATGACCAGGGATTATTCGGTATAGTCATGACTATTGATGATTACATGAATATCCTTGGCCGTGGAGCAGGGATGGTTCAATTTTATTTATTAAGCCGAGCCTCAACGATAAATCATAGAAGACAGTAGATTTTATACTTTACTTGACTCTTTTAATGGATTGCTTATTCCGATGCAGTTTTTGATCTAAAACTTGTTGTCTATTATATTCTATCAGTTGTTATACTGTTGAAGGCTATTGATAAATTATTCTGCATTATCTTAGTCATAATATTTCTTACTGGGCTTGTTGAGCTCACCATTTCTTTCACTATTCTCTTCACGAAATGAGAACGTAGCTGGGACTAGTCGGGGAACAGAGTGATGGTCTTAGATGGTGCATTAGTAGTCCTCACTATTCTGTGAAATAGTGTGATAATAAATGTAATGAGGACTCCATTGAGTGTGGATATTGTCTAGATGACAATATTTGTATTAAAACTCACATCCTATGTTTTGTCGTATTTTACACGACTGTTGTATAATTACGTTGTATTTGTATTCAGTACCTTGTATCTGGCGACCCAAGATGGGTGATGTATACCTCTTTTGGGGGCGTCACAGTTGATGAAAACACGATTATCCTTGGCCCGTAGTGCATGGATAATTCGTGGCCGTGATACTAATGAATATCCTTGGCCTGTAGTGTATGGATAATTCGGTGATGTGAATTATTTATTGTGCTGAGTCCCAGCGATAAAATATTGATAATAAACTTTTAATTTGTAGAAGATAGTAGATATCATGCTCTACTTGACTCTTTTAAAATACAATTGCATGTCTTTGGCCTGTAGTGCAAGGATGAACTGTTAATGAATATCTTTGGCCCGTAGTGCAAAGATGAATTTATTAGTTTGATTATGAACAGGAACTGTGATTTGGTATAACCATGATCTTTGATGTTTCAGGTAAAGACAGGTGATGAAAATTATCTTCGTCCTAGGTGCGAAGAGAAATTTAGAACCACAATTATGATTATGAGTTATTCACATGATTGTGGACATGAATTGTTGATTGATGTTACAGGGATAAAACATTGTTGGTGGACTTTTAACATAGAGAAGATAATAGACTTTACGGTCTATTTGACTCTCCTAATGGATTGCTCGTTCCGCTGCAACTATGGTTGAAAAGTTTTATCAACTACCATATGTTCTAAATCTCTGATTTATTACTAACGAAGGCTATTGATAATTTAAGTATCTTTAGTCATGATATTCTTTACTGGGCTAGTTGTGCTCACCCTTTTCCTTCACAATTCCTTTCAGGTAATAAGAGTGTAGCTGGGTTGAGCGGAGGTAACAGAGGATTAGAACGGTGGTCTATAGCTGTTGAGGTTCTCCTTAAACAGTATGGAAATAATTTTATTGAGAACTTTAGATAAGTGTGTTGTATTTTTATATGACATTTAATAGTTATATTGGTGAATCAAATAGGGTGAGGCGAACTCAACTTTGAAAGGGTGTTTTGTCACTATCATACCAGATGGCTAATGACATACGACTTCGTGTTATCATAAGACAGGGTTGTGCACATGCACTTGCTTATTATATCTATGAGCACTACCTATATAATCTTGGAGTTTGGTTGAAATATAATTCTTAATTGGAGACAATGGAGATAATTATATGTCAATAGAAGACTCACCATTGGAAAGAACATGATAGCAATCTTCTCATTTTTTTGGGACTATTGGGTCAACCAAGGATAATTTAGTGGACATATGATATCTATTGTAACTTAGACGTATGATCTCCCATATACGAAGGTTTTCTTGAGCATTTTCTAAAGATTTTAATTTGTAAAACAGTTATTGACTGTTCCTTTATGTAAGGTACCATTGTAAGGTGTTGTGGTCGAGGCACCATGAGAGTTACATATATTTGTATTAAAATTCACAGCTTATGTGTTGTCATTACTACTACTGCATTTACGCTCAACAAATTGTATAAATGAAGTTTGTATTTGATTTCTATAGTGTGATATCTGGTAACTCAGACTGGGTCGTGTGGACCTATTTTGGGGGCGTCACAGAGGATTGGCTTCATATGTGGCAGAGTTTGTACTTTGTATTAGTCTTCATGCCTACTAAAATAAAGTACTTACCATGACTAAAAGAAATATAAAATTATTTTCATTTTAATTCCAAGAACAAACACATAACTTATTTTCTTGAATAAAAAAAGATGCACATGAAAGATAGATAAATGTGTTATATAAGAATAGTGTACGTATAACAAGCAACCTTACACCATGCCCAAGTATCTCATCTCAATTATTTAAATTTGAAGTAACTTCTCTAAATTTATACTACTAACACATTTTAAGTAACAAATGTTAAGATTTTTTTTAGATGATTACCTACTTATGGTAATTGATATAGCATTGTTTCACACTTGCACTATGATGTTTTATTACCACGTGTACAACCAATAATTGTTAAACACCAACATAGATATTTGCATCATAGGACCATAACACACCTTCATTCACTCAAGTATATAAAAAACAAGTGTGGAAAAAAGATTAATGATTGAAATTTCTACATCATTTCCTTCTCTGGACTAATATACTATCAAAATACATGCATTATACTACGAGTCCTAAACACGCAAATCTCATAATTTTTTAATCAATTAAAAATCACTAAAATTATGAGCATAAAACGTAAAGAAAAACAAATAGAATAATTACTAATTTTTTAAAAAGAAAACTTACAGTGAGTTGAGAGAACTACATAAATTATCTTTGATATTTGAAGAACAATAAGAGGACAACTTCCTTTCCAAAATTTGATAGATATTCGTGCTGATAACGTGTTATAAAATTATACAAGCATACAATAGTAATAAGAATGATGATAATTAAGGGAAATGAGAGAGAGCAATATATGTGTATCTTTATTCTCTTCACAATGCCTCCATTTATAGACACAATTATATAATTATTTGGAAAATCAAAGGACATATTAGAAGATCAAAGGTCAGAAGATCAAAGGTTATATTGCAAGGTGGAGGAATACATATAGATATCCATTGTTTATTATATTTATAACATGTTGTACTATATACATTGTAAATTATGTAATAGTTTATTTTAGAGTAGCATGCAATCCAGAAAGTACAACTTGAAATTTTGTATGTGCACATTTAGAAGGGGATGAATAATTGTGTGCGTGTGTCAAAGAACTATGTCAAATTTATTTTTTTTTGTTTTAATTAAAAGTAATATAGACAGGTAAAATTTAACTGTCTGTTTTAGAACATGTACGCTTTCAGCTATCTACTTTGAGTTATTCATCTATTTTTTTTTATATGTAATTGTTATAAAAGATTACTAAAAATTAAGAACAAAATGATTAGAGAAAAGAGGCATGTCTCATAATATTTTCATATATCCATCATCATCTATTACAATGCTCATGCTCTTATTTATAGATACATGGACTTGGAAGTTTCAAAACTCAAAAGTCATGAGTTTAAAACTTAATGAACATGGGAGTTACTTAATGAACTTGGGAGTTCTAAAATACCAAAGAGCATTACAATTAAATATAAATCTAGACATCCATAAATATATATGTTATAATTTTATAACACTCCCCCTTGGATGTCTATTGTATAACCATACGCATAGAAAACTGCCTCATTAAAAACCTTACCAGTAAAAACCCAATGGGAAAAAAAAACATTGGTTAAGGGAAAAAGAGTGCAGTGCGTATAAGCTCCCCCTCATGAATGTATCATTAAGTCCTCCAGCTTTTGCATTCCAATATTGCGACGCAATCCTTCAAACATTGTAGTTGATAATGCCTTACTGAATAAATCTGCTAGATTGTTCAATGTCACCACACTTATCAAGGTCATGTGTGAAAAAGAATTTTGGTGAGATATGTTTTCTTCTATCTCCTTTGATGTATCCTCCCTTTAATTGAGCTATACATGCAAAGATTGTCTTCATACGTAATGGATGGAGTCCTTTATAGTAATTTTCTAAGAATATGCCTCGTTAAAAACCTTACCAAATAAAAACCCAAAGGGGAAAAAAAATTTGGCTAAGGAAAAGAGTACAATATTCTTGTATAACTTCTAGTGCCTTGAGATTGCCACATTAAAACCTTGCAAAGGAAAACCCAAAGTGGGAAAAAACCTTAGCGAAGGAAAAAGAGTACAATCAACACATATCCTTTTTACTCCCCTTCATAAGTACATAGAATTTCCATTATTCATGGTAAAAATATCATTAAGTCAAAATATGCCAATATTGTGCACAATCTTCTTCAAAATCATAGTTGGTAATGACTTAATGAATCTATCAACCAAATTATCACATGATCATATATGCTTGATATCAATATCGCCATTCTTCCGGGGGCTCAAAATAATTTTTGGTGCAATATGCTTGGTTCTATCACCCATGATATAAAGATCCTCTAATTTGAGTGATACAAGCAACATTATCTTCATATAATATCGTTGGACTATTTATGATTGATGATCATCCACAGCTCACACAAATATGTTGAATTATCGATCTCAACTAAATACATTCACAACTTACTTCATAAATTGTGATAATCTCTCGCATCGCCAGATCCAACTAATCGTGGTTTTGATCCATAATTATAATTTAACTGCAAATGCTATATCAGGTCATGAGAAATTTTACAATATATATCAAAGCACCAATTGTACAAAGATATGGTACTTCAGGACCAAGAGTTTCTTCATTATTTTCTTGTGATCAAAACGGATCTTTCTTGATATCAAGTAACCAATCTATCATTGAAGTACTTAAAGGATTAACATTATCCATGTAAAGTTACTTCGGGACTTTTTCTGTGTATGTTGATTGATGAACAAGAATTCCATAGCTCAATTTGTAGGCCAAGACAAAAATTTGTCTTACCAATGTCTTTCATCTCAAATTTGTTATTTTTGTCAACTCTTCTGGAGCAAGATCTTTCATCAATAAATACAGTAATAATAGCAAATCCATATTATGATCTTTTGATAAAAATGCATGCACAAATTGGATTATTCTCAAATCCTTCTTTCAAAAGATATCTATTTAGGCGATTATTCCACAATATGCATCTGGATTGCTTTAACTTATATAAAGATCTTTGTAACTTAATAGAATACATACTTCGAGATTTAGAATTATATGCTTCAGGCATTTTATATCCTTCAGGGATTTTCATGTATATATGATCATTATCTAATGATTCATACAGATATGTTGTAACAACATTCATTAATCGCATATCCAAATTTTCTTTTGCTACCAAGCTAATTAAAAATTTGAATATAATTGCGTCCATTACAGGAACATATGTTTCTCCATAATTAATACCAGGTCTCTCATGAGAAACCTTGTGCTACAAGTCGCGCTTTGTACCATATAATTTCATTTTTCTTATTTCGCATAAATACCCATTTGTATCTAACAAGTATTACACCTTCAGTGTGTTCTTGGCCTACTGTGTCCAAAATTTTCACGCTTACTTTGTGAATTTAGTTCTATTTGAATCGCCTTTTTTCACATCGGCCAAATATTTCTACATTCATCAACAATTTGTGGTTCATATTCATGATCATTACTTACGGTAATATCAAGAACAACTTTATACAAAAATATGTCATTGTCGACAACAATTTTATTTCTATCCAATATATTCGCTCTCAGATATACATAATGTATCGAGATCTCGTTATTTTCGTGCACCGATCCTCTTCGTGGGATAACTCATCCTCTTTAGAGATAACTCTTCAAGAGTTTTATTTACAAGAGATTTTTGTTCATAAGTTTTGGATAGATCAATAACTTTTGTAGCCTGTTTCCATGGGTATAGCCTCTTTATAGCCGCAACTTGTTTTTCTTGTACTTTCTTCTTCTGGAAAATTTTATCTTTAACACCGATCATTCTTCCATGTTTCAAGTGTGATTTTGATTCAATTTGCTGATGTATTAACAGATTGTCCTACAGGGACTTCAATCTCTTCTAGAGTATTAGCAGCTAAAATGTAAGATATCATAATTTTCTTATTATCGGTGAATAATTACGTAATTGATTTGCAATTCATTGCAAATGAATAATCCTTTGAACTTCTAGTTCATATTGATTTGTATGAGAATCGGGATTAAATAACGTTGAAACATTCCAATTTGAAACATTCCAATTAATCTCCGTCAGGTGCTTCGTGCAACGATCTCATGTCGTATTTTTAGGCAACAAAACATTCCAATTAATTTCCGTCGTGCTTCGTGCAATGATCTAATGTCCCGCTTGAGTAACGACTTTTCTCCCCCCAATGGTGGGAAGACTGTTTCATTAAAATAACAATCCTCAAATTATACCTTAAAAATATCACTTATTGAGGTTATGAATAAGATGACCCCATGCATGTATTGGTAATTAACTTACTTTGATATAATCAACAAGTAAATGAATCTTCTGGTTCCTTACGGATGTTCATGGGAGTTTTCAATAATTAAACGCAAACATTATTGATCCCGGAATGTCAAATCATAAAAACCTTTTTGGATACGAACACTTCTGGTGTATTATACACTTCTGGTGTATTACAACATTTGTTTCAACTATTCTCATTTTAGTATAATATATCCCAGAAGAGAAAATATACAGTTTTTCTAATATGAGCTTACGGCCGATAGTATTGAAGTAATATAAAGAAATTACTTTACTATCTTCAATGTTGGTTTCAATATGATAACCATTATAACAATATCCTTAAAATCGAGCAAATTTACGCTTTTCGTAAGAATATAAAGAATCATCAATACAAAGTTTTGTGCCCTTTTGACAACATTATAATCGCTTCTTCCGAGACTTTAATTAAGTTTGATGAATAATCACTCTTCTAGAGCTTTTAATTATGTTTGATGAATAATCTCTCTTCTAGAGCCTTTAATTAAGTTTGATGAGCTTCGCCCATACAACTTCAATATATGCAAAACATAAATTTAACTTTATTACTTGAAACATAAATAAAACATATAATAAAAAAATACTTATTATAATGTCATAATATAATGAAATAAAATAATTAATTGGTATGAACATTTCTATCAACATATCATCAAGGAAACCATAGATATCAAAATTAGTTATATCCACTCCATTTGAAAAGTCAAAATAATTCATGGGATCTTCAGGATCATTCCATTTCTTTTTCTTTTATGGAGTCTTGGTACAAATCTACCAAATGTTTAGGAGTACGACGGGTACATTCCCTTTTATATATTGATTGTTCTTTTCAAGTCCACTACCACAACTACAACCATAATTTCCTCTATGATTATCAAATGAGGTTCAATTCACTTCAGGGAATGTAATAAAATCGGTCGAGCTAGATTGTTGGTTTTTCAGCGAAAACTCATTATTTTGTACAACCATTAGAAGACATAATATCACTTCTGGGAACATAGTTTCCTTTATCGCTTGAAAATATTTTGAAAACTTACTCTCTCAATATTGCTACTACGGGGAGCATATTTGAGGCATGAAATATAATAAATATTTTCTCTAACATGTCTTCATCAGTGTTTTTCACTCAACACTTTTAAAATCTTGCAACTTCAGGTGCAACCAATTATAATGAGCTTTTAAAATCTTTCCTTTAAATCATTTCATAAGACAAGTAAGTCTTTTACTCTAATGTACTCAACTTTTAATTTTTCATGGAGATGATAGCGAATAAAAATCATTAATTTTTCATGATCATGCAAAATGATGCATGATAGTCAACTACAATCAGTATCTCCAAGGTTCTTTTGCCTTTATATGAATCTCATCATTAAGAGTACATGACAAATAATTCTTGCCGATATAAATCAAGAGCAACAAATTCAAATTTATAATATTTAAATATTAAATAACTAAACATATTTCCCATCAAATTAAATAATTATATATGTTCGATTTAATTGTAATGAAACAATTTATAGAAATGCAAAGAAAACACTAAACTAAATTTGTCCACTAAAAATAACAAACCATTATTACTAAGCATATTTGTCATTGTAACTTCATACAAAAATTTATCAAAAGGTTATTAGAAATATATCAAATATGCTATCATGCATGCCAAAAGGAAATATATCAAAAATCATTAGAAATATATCAAATATGCTACCATACATACCAAAAGGAAATATATCAAAAATCATTAGAAATATATCAAAAGATTGTTTTAGTACATGAACTAAAAAGAACTAAAACATCATGTATTTTATCGAATCCCTTTTGATTTATTTAGATTGGAAGAAATGCAAAATTACAATACACTTCTATAAAAATAAACACTGCACAATAATTGAGGTTAGATATTTCACCGTATAATAACAAGACAACTTGAGGGTGGTGTGATGATGATGACTTACATATGAGTATATTATACCATTAGCATGCTAGAATCAAGAACAACAAACTCTAATAATAGATTATGAATGGAATAACATACGATGTTATACTAAAAAAAAAATTTGTGTATCCATATATATATAATTGATAAACATACCTTCTCCTTCAAATCAAATATGATTATCTTCAAGATGAATGTGAGAAGCAATTCGTACGATAACGTGTTATAAAAGATTACTAAAATTAAGAACAAAATGATTAGAGAAAAGAGGCATGTCTCATAATATTTTCATATATCCATCATCATCTATTACAATGCTCATGCTCTTATTTATAGATACATGGACTTGGAAGTTTCAAAACTCAAAAGTCATGAGTTTAAAACTTAATGAACATGGGAGTTACTTAATGAACTTGGGAGTTCTAAAATACCAAAGAGCATTACAATTAAATATAAATCTAGACATCCATAAATATATATGTTATAATTTTATAACAGTAATGATATTTTGGGATTTTCTAATGCAAAAAATAAGTAGAAACCAGGATTAAATAAACTAGAAGGTAAAGAAACAATGAATCACACACATGCACACCAAGATTTATACTTTGTTCGGCCCCTAATCCTCTACTCTATGCGCCTACATCCAATGTCAAGTGATACCCAACATGTTTCATTTAATATTAATAAAACAATTACAATTATATCAATTCTCTGTACAATAGAATTTAAAAAACTTCTTGAGCACACAACTCCTTTGAGGAAACTTTCCCCCTTGAGGAAACCTCTCCCTTTGAGCACCTATATGTTCTACCACTACTCTCTTAGACACCATTACCCCCTTGAACTCTCCTTGTACAATATTAAAGGAAATCCCTTGCTTCACTCCAAAACTTTTTTACAAGATATAATATTTTAGAATAAAGAGGATTACAATTGAACTCTATAGATATCTAGCAAGAACAATATAAGAACAAGGCAATAAGAATTTACTAGAATTTTTTTTCTAAATATATCAATTGTTGTAGATGATGATAGAATTCTTGATGTTAGCAATAGCCATGTATATATATAATTGCTAGTAAATAATATGACCGTTTAAATAAATCAAATCTTTGAATGATATAGAAAAATTTTATCAGTTTTGGTATCAGTAACAAAAAATAACAGAATCGATAAAATCTTTGAGAATATAAAATCTGTTTTGAGAAATAGTAGGAAACATACTACATTTGAAAACAAATTTGTTATTAATAAAATATTTGGAGGAAACATGATCAACATATTTTTAGGAATAAACTTTAATTTGGTTACTCAATAATAAGATTTCTATTATCATAAGACTACTAGCTGGTGAGAAATTTTTTAAACCAACCAATCTTTTTGAAAATTAGGACAGTTTTAAAAAAATTCCAACAAAGATAAAAATGTCTTGTAATTAATTGTTAAGGCTAGAAAATCTTACACTGATTTTCCTAAAGACCTAATATTCCAGTAGGATTTCTTTGTCTTCAAAATTTATAGTTGAGCCTACCACAATTTCAACAATATTCCATCAATAACAATCCTTGAGAATTTTTCAGCCAAATCTTTAAATTTAAGTCGTCATCATTAAAACCAAAAACATATAAACCAAACCCAACTTGCAATGTTGTTTTATGGACAACAAAACTTCATCCGCCACTAAACATATTGCATGCACATGAAATAAAGAAATGAATAAATGATTATGTTTATGTACTCTCTTCGTCTCATAAAAAAAATGTTTAGTACACTTTAAATAATTTAAGAAAAATAAAGTAAAATAAAAAGTATAAATATTTTTTTTAAGTTTTATCTATAAGGGACCACGATTAAATAAATTGATGATTTTTATCTAAAAGTAATGAATCATACTTAAATATTGGGTAAATATACTTTCTATTGTTATAAAATTATAATATATGGATGTCTAGATTGATTCCTCCCATCTTTATTGTAAAGTCCCTTTGAGCTTTGAAACTCCTATGTCTTTTAAGTTTTGAAACTCATGAATTTTGATTTTTGAAACCTCCAAGTATTGATGTTCATGTACCTATAAATAGAAGCATTGTAAAGAGAATGGATGATAAACAAATATACTACAACTTATATAAAATGAGAATGGTCTCTTTTCACTAATCACTATTCTTAATATTAGTATTCTTTTATAATACGTTATCAGCAGGAATTGCTACTCACTTTCGTCTTGAAGATAATCATATTTGGTTTGAAATAGAAGATATATTTATCTACTATATATATATATATATATATATATATATATATATATATATAATCTCACAAGCTAGCCATAATTTTGAATATTATCTATTTGTTGCCAAGCCCATTATTGTCATAAACAACTTATGGTAAGATTAAATACACCAACCAACATAGATGGCCATCGCCAATTATCCTGTGCATGTGATCAGTGGCGGAACCAGAAGATTTTCATAGGGGGGGCAAAATACATCAGTAAAAAAATTTTATTTATTGACGCTTGAAGTGCTTCTTTCGGTTTTACGACTAAAAGGAGGTAATCAGATCATCGCGAGATGCAGATAGTTTAAAAACGCCTCAAAATTTGCTCGCGTTTTCAATTGTTGAAAAAATATAATAATTCAATGTGTTTGTAAAATTGTAGGAATATAGAAATGAACATATTTGATTGAATCTCTTCACAAAGATTTCTTGATTACATATTAACTAAAGGTTAATTTGGAGTTTTTTCGGAGAAGAATGCATTTAAAAATTGAGATGCTTATTATATCACCCATTAATTAAATTAAAGGCTACTTTGGAGTTTCTAATGCATCAAATAAGAAATAAATTGTGTTTTCATGCAACTTTTAATAGATTTTGACTATTGAGAGCATGTGCCTCAGAATTTTTAAAATTAAAAAAATTATATTAATTTAGAGTTTAAAAATATCTTAATTTGATTTTAAAAAGTTCATAATAATTTTATATTGAACAAAACAAAATAGCCTCTTTATGTTTTTTATTTGCAAACATTTTGTCATTATTTAGACAATTCAAATTTACGTTTCTCACTCACATTGAGTTGCAGGACTTATAAAAAAAATACAGAAAAGATATAAAATATATGTAAATATCATTTTTTTCTCTCCAAACCTTAATCTTAGTACCAACCTACCGGGGGCAGGTGCCCCCCTGGTTCCGCCAGTGCATGTGATCACAAATAAGTCAGTTATCCTAAAAAACCAATAGTTTGTTTGATAATTATTATCTAGAATTTGCTAAAAGGAATATCTGATAGTTGTCATTAGTGCTTAATATTGTGAAATTTTTTTCCCAACTCTTCAAAAAATCAAAATATGCTTTATCTGTTTAGTAAAGAATACTAGTTTATGTAAGGGAACTCACATTAATGAGAGATTAAATAAACAATCTTTAGCATTTGATGTGCGTTGAAGTTCCGTTTTAAAACATAATTGGTAAAAGTATAACATGGTTTAAAAGGTAATCATTATGTTAAGAGGCATGGACTATTATCATTTATTTTTTACATAATTACATTTTTATATATCTCATGCAAGTTTTTCGGTCTTTGAATGGTGATCGGTACGTAGAGTTGTTGTTATAATTAATCAAATTTTCTAATAATTTTTTGATATTCTTTTTATGAAGTTACCATGACAAACCATGCCAAACTTAAGTTCGTGACACTTGATATTACAAATTATTTGTCATGGATCCTTGATGCCGAAATTCATCTTGATGTCATGGGTCTTGGAGACACCATTAAAGATGGTAATGAAACATCTAGCCAAAACAAGGCAAATGCCATGATTTTCTTATGTCATCATCTCCATGAGGAGTTGAAGTTAGAGTATCTCACAATAAAATATCCTCTTATTCTTTGAAAAATTTGAAAGGAAATGAGAAGAACATAGAAATAATTTTTCTCATCCACATCAAGAAAATGATGATATTTATTTTGATCCTTTGGATATGACACACCTTGACGTTGTAGATTTTTTTGAGCAAAATAATGGGCAAGTTGATATTTCTTGTAATGAAAATAATTAGTTCAAAATTATGTTAATCCTTTTAAGTGTGTTTCTTTTATATATTCCAATGTATTTTGTCTTCTTCCTTTCATGTTGGCTTATTTAATGTAAAGGATTGTGTTATTAAATACGTGTATATATATATATAATATTATGTTTTATTATGAACTTATTATAAATTTATTCCTTTTCATGAAGAAAATATGGATTTATGTCATGCTATAAATGAGCCTAATATTAATGGTGGATGTAAAACCCCAATTTTTTATGAATAAAGATTTAATTTTCTCTAAATATTATTTTGAATAATAAGGTGTGATTTGATATAATGCAATAGTTATGGGTGATATGTACAAATTTTGCAAAGCAAACAAGTTGTCATAAAATATTCGTTTAGTCGGGGAATATTCTTTTTGTCGGGGAATATTCGTACGAAGGCACAATCATTGGCGGATCCCACAACGGGATGACCGTCAGATATAGAAAGCGACAGAAATAACTTTTTTATAAAAATAACAACAAAACTTTTACCGTTAACTATTTAAATACCCGGTGATAAAAGTACATTAATACGCGTGGTTGCACAGTAGCACACGGTATTGCACAGTATCTCTTATTATTGATTCTTACGTAAGAAGTCACTCAGTTCATTTATTAATTGTCATAGTAGTTGCTGCATAGTATCTCATATTATTGATTCAATTATTGTCACAGTATCATCTGCATAATATTTTATATTATTAAATCAATAATTAAGACGACACATTTATTCATATTATTATTTGTATTATTGACAATTTATAGAAAGTTCTGTCGAGAAAAAGGGTTAAGTTATTTAATTGTGCGCCAATAAGAAGAAGTCATTATCGGAAAGCCTCCTATTTCATGGGAATGATCTGGTTGTCAATATTGTGAGTTATAATATTAATGATGAATAATTATTGAAAGATTAAAAATATGTTTATTTAAGATAAGTGAATTGTGGTAAATATTTATTTAATTTTTGATATAAATAGAGGGGGTTTTCATGAAGTGTTTGTTGTAAGTTTGACTTATTACATGGACCCCCACTTACTCATTTTTCAAAATCGTCAGTAGAAAGTTGTCTCAGTTTTATTTTATTATTATTCTTATAATAGTAATAAAACAGAAAACTTTTTATATAAAACAAAATACTTTTTATATTATATATAAAGTTATTCGTTTTATTAGATTATAAATAGAATATATTATATTTTATAAAAAGTTTTTGTTTTATTAGAATATTTTATTGCATAGTGAAAATTAAATTTTGCCGATTCTGCACCCGTGAATTTCGTCCTGTTCACCCGTGAAATTTTTTTAAATAGTTCCCTGTCATTCTTCTATAAATAGGATGCTTAGTTAAGATATGAAAATCACACCAGAATCAGAAAATTCTTCTTCTATAATATTGGGCATATTTCTTTTGAACATAAGGATACTTTAAGTATAGCAAATAGTCCAAGTTTTTTTTAAGAATATCTACACTATACCAGTCAGAATTACTCTCCTACTAAGGTAAAAGATATTATTTTCGTTCAATATTCGTAAGAAATATTATTTTCTTCCATACTTTATAGTATGTAAGTGTAAGTAATATTATTTCGTTTCATATTCCTAAATCTACACTTATTTTGATAAGTATTGCTTCTATACTCCCTGAAATTAGTAGAATATTCTTGAATTTTGCACTTCATCTAGTATCGTTTTATTGAAATATTTTTTTGAACCTTCTTATAAAATTTTAATCTTTTCATGCCGGGGTACTATTCACTCAGGGTACTATTCATGGGGTACTATTCACGATAAAATTGGTTTTTTTCTGTCCAAATTATTTTTTATACATGAATATCATTCTTGAATTTTACTCCACAATTAATTATCATGTTGACAATTTTGACATTCTTAAACTCTGGATAAATTGAATTATAAATATTTATCATTGATCTCACTTGATTGATTTCTTATATCATTGTTATCATCCTCATGCTTATATTGTGGAGAAAGTCATCTTTGGCCCGTAGTGCATAGATGGACTGTTGATTGGTATGATTATGACTAGGAATTATGTATTGGTATAATCATGACCTGTAATGTTACAGAAAAATGATGTGGTGAAAGTCCTAGCTCTTTGGCCCGTTGTATATAGATGGACAGTTGTTTGGCATGATCATGATCACTGGTGATACTAACGAATATCCTTGGCCCGTAATGCATGGATAATTCGTGGATGTGAAATATTTATTGAGTTGTGTTACAGAGATAAAATATTGATGATGAACTTTTAAATTATAGAAGATAGTAGACTTCATGCTCTACTTGACTCTTTTAATGGATTGCTTGTTCTGCAGCAGTTGTTGATCTAAACTTGTTGTCTATTGTATTCTATCAGATTTTACACTGTTGAAGACTAAGGATAATTTATTCTACATTATCTTAGTCATAATATTTTTTACTGGGCTAGTTGAGCTCACCCTTTTCTTTCATTGTTCTCTTCAGAAAATGAGAATATAGCTGGGACAAGTCGGGGAATGGAGTGATGGTCCAAGATGGTGGCTATAGTAGTCCTCACTATTCTATAAAATAGTGTGATAATAATTTTAATGAGGACTTTATTTGAGTTTGGATATTGTCTACAAGATAATATTTGTATTGAAACTCACAGTCTATGTTCAATAGTTGTATAAATGAAGTTTATATTTAAATTTTGTATCATGTATTTGGTGACTCAGAATGGGTTGTGTAGACCTATTTTGGGGGCGTCACAGTGGAGATATATGCTTAGCATGTGACGACCTCAAAATCGGGACCAACTTAACCCAATATTAGGATTAAAATTAGTCTCGACTTTGTGCGTTCACTACTATCTAAGTTCAGACTTACATCAAAATTAGATGCAATATTTGTTAAAAAATGCGAATAATTAAAAACTTCTTTTATATATCTTTCTTTTCCTGCGTTCCCTGAATTGCAACCTTCACGACTCCCAATAATCAGAGTGATATGAGTATAATATAACTCATTTCTTAAATCATATGTTTCCTTATACAATATCATTTCTATAAGAAATTATTGTTCTAGGTAATTACAAGAATGCATTTTTATCTTAACACAAACATTCTTATTTGTCGAGTAACTCAATATTTACACATCAAAAAGCGTCATTTTGATATAATATAGTTCCTACATAAAGGAAACAACTTTCTTGCACGCATGCTTCTATTCTTTATCATCCGGATAGCAAGAAATCGCGTTACATATCATACCTGCAAAAATTATATTTTTACAAGACTAAGCTCGACATCCCAGCAAATCTAATAGTTTTCATGCTTCACGTAGCACATAATTTCATGCTCAACATATATCTCAAAATCCTTCATAACATACAAGCACCATCACTTTAAACTATATCAGTTCATGCCATATATCACATATTTATTGAGTTTCATAACTCAACCAGCTTAGTCATATATTGACTTTCACAGTTTATAGCATGCAACATGTAATTTAACATATTCTTAAAGATCTCATACAATAACCAATTCATAGAATCACAAAGAAATTAAAAGACTTGCCTAGTTCGACGATTATTGATACAAACTTTAGTTTAACTTCGCTTCACGAATCCTACACAATTATGTTCACATGTATGCATACATTAGTCACACATTCATATCCCATAACCTGTATAGCTAATAAACACTCGCATACACTATATCAATATTTGATATTCTTATTTCCATGAAACTTCCATATTCCTTTAAAATATTTTAGGTTTCGGTTTAATATAGCCATACTTTCTTAAAAAGTTCCAACATGGCTTTTAAAATGTCAATTCATTACATTTACAGTTTATAATCCTTTTATAATGCATTTACAGACTTTACACGCATCTATATGTAGACTTATAGTCATATAGTGCATCTGTGCCTTTACTTTGCGTATTTATAACTTATTTTTGTTTTCGTGAGTAATTTAAATGTTATTCCGCACGAATACTACCTTTCTAGGCTTAATACGTTCATATAACATTACTTTTCCCCATTTTATGTATACATGTGGTTTATACATGCTTTTTGCATATATGTCTCTCTTATAATGTCAAACCTTGCCTCATTTGTTTGGCTTGTAGGTAGACATATGCTATTTGTATGTTTTATACCTACACATAGCTTATTTATGTCAAACACTGAGTTTTCAACTCCATTTTCATAATCCTCGCTTTGTATTTCGAAAATCGCTCAGTTTTGAGGTATAACTTTGGAATAGCACTACAAAAAAACATGTCATAGGCGACGGGGTTATTGGCGACGACCCAATAACTGTCGATAATGACCTTAATATCGACGGGCTCGCCGTCGCTAATGGGTGCCGTCGATAATAACACTTTCCCAGGGGAAAAAAGGTGCGAAAATTTGGCGGTGGAGGGAAAACTCATTGGCGACGGCTATAAATATAAATGTCGACGGCAATGCCGTCGTGAAAGACTCACTGGCGACGGCGCACGAGCGACGGGATATGCCGTCGAGAATGAGGTCTTATTTTTAATCCCCAGATTCAATTTCTTTTTCCTCTCCATTTCCTTCCCTCGCGTTTCTGTTCCTTCCCTCTGTTTCTCTCGCCGTCCGTCACTGTGCCGTCGGTCGTCGCCATCGATTCTCACCGTCGGTCCACCACCATTTGGCCTCCCCCTTTCTTCCTCCCCTTTCTTTGGCCTGATACAGTACTATTACAATCTCCCCCAATTTTCGTCCCTTCTCAACTCTGGTTCTACATTTCTCATTGTTGGCCTCCATTAGTAAGTTACATTTATTTTCTTCTTATAGCCGTTCTAATTTATTGCTGTTAGGGTTTAATCTGAGTTTTTTTTCTAATACCTGTATGTTTTTTTTTCTTCCATTAGTAGTATGTATGTCAGTTCATGTATATATAAGCACTTTACTTTCTTTTATAATTTTTGTGTTCTAATTGTGCTATTATCTAAATGTTCAAGCTTTGATTTTTTGTTTCTTTTAGTGGGTATGTGTTCAAATTCTTTGGCACTTGCTGGGTATGAATTTTTCTCTAATTGAATTGGTTTTCATGTATTATCTATTATAGGAGACTTATCATCTGTTTGTTAATTTTCGTTATCAAATACTCCATCCGTTTCCAAAATTAAAAATACATTTTGGTTTTTAGCTTATTTTTAGACTATTAGGTGAAATGAAGTTCCTGCCATTTTGGTCGATTGAGTACTATCATGCCATCACTACACATTACTAAGTTATGTGGACTTGGATGGAATGTCTAGTCAGATGCAGGTATTTTTGAGTCATGTAACCTGATTTGTATAATACCTATGTTAAAACTTCCTTAACATTACATTATGTTCAATTGAATCGTCAAATCGTGTACAGTATATTACATTATGTTATCAGATAATGTAATGGTGAATAACATTACATTACTTGCTCAATTGTATAATACCTATGTTAAAACTTCCTTAACATTACATTATGTTTCAAATCGTGTAAATGAACAAAGGGCATAATTGATTTGGTTTTGATAAGTACCTATGTTAAAAGACATAATCAAGAGACTTTAAATATATTTAATAAACAAATGATTTTCCTAATTAAGTGGTATGTCCCTCCGGTTTCAAACACGAGATAATATTATTAAAATATGAAAAAACACTTAGTACAAGGGATTAGGGGAACATGTAATTTAATATGTGATATGATGTGTGTAGTTTACATGAAAATAAGCTAATGATGTGTGTGTATTGCGTGTTTCTTATCAAGCTTAAGGACTGCCATTCTTTTCTTTGTAATACTCCAATGAGAATATTGGCTCAATAATCAAACTTATCATTATGATTATTGCATTTGCATATATAGCAGCCTATAGTGCATAGACCGAGATGTCTGTTGATAGAAGTTGGATGGAACGTAGGGTAGCCAGTGATAGGAGTGGGCTTAGCTCTGAGTATCGTAGTTGGGTTGAACAGTTTCTTAACTTCGCGTTTGAGCAAGTCAGCGACGATGAAATTAGATGTCCTTGTAAGAGGTGTGTGAATGAAGTGTGGAAGGAAATGAGTGATGTCATGTGCGACTTATTTGCGTATGGGTTCAAGCAGGGTTATACGACATGGATCTATCATGGGGAGACCTAGTTGGATGAATATGAATCAGAACCGGAATCCGGAGGTGACGAAACCTTTGATCGCATTAACACGATAGTCGGTCACCGGCCGGTTCATACTTCCAAAGGAATACGATGTGGATGGCGAGAAGCGTTGAGCAAGAGCCGAATGACGGGGCTAAGGGTTTCTATGAGTTATTGCATGAAGCAAATGACGCCATCATGATGACCCGCACGAAAAAGCACACCGTCTTATCTGCCGTGACTAAGTTTTTACACTTCATGAATGAGCATGACTGTAGCGAGAGAGGTTTTAATGAACTTTTAAGCATTGTGAAGGAGTGCTTACCTGCAGGCAATAAGTTACCGGAGTCGTACTATGATGTGAAGAAAATGGCAAAAGGCTCAATCTAGGGTATGAGAAGATTGATGCTTGTGAGAATGACTGTATGTTGTATTACGGTGATGTCAATAAAGATAAGAGGTCATGTGATATTTGTGGTACAAGTAGATACTGTGAACAGTGCAAGAAAAAGGGAAAAGACATGCCGAGAAAGATCTTACGTTACTTTCCCATTGCCCCGAGGCTTCAGCGGTTGTTCATGTCAATATATACCACCGAGGATATGAGGTGGCACTTTACACGGGACATAGTCGAAGGTCAACTGACGCACCCGGCAGATGGGCTTGAGTGGAAATTTTTTGATAACAAGCTCCCCTCGTTTGCTGAAGAGGTTCGCAATGTTAGGCTTGGACTTACTACGGATGGGTTTAATCCGTTTAACGGGCCTTACACAAAGCCCTACTCAACTTGGCCGATGATTATTGTGGTGTATAACCTCCCGCCCTCGATGTGCATGAAAGATCCCTACATGTTCATGCCTTTACTGATTCCAGGTGATAAGAGTCCAAGTAAAGACATCAATATATACCTCTGGCCGTTAGTTGATGAGTTGAAGATGTTGTGGGAAAAAGGGGTTCAAACTTATGATGTATCTCTTAAGCGTAACTTTGACATGAGGGCGCCTTTATCAGGACAATAAATGACTTCCGGTGTTAGGAATGATCAGTAGATGGTCGACTCACGGGGGCTTGTCATGTCTCGTGTGCATGGGGTCAGTTAAAGTTATGCGGCTCAAACATGGGGGGAAAATGAGTTTCTTTGCAACATCCAGACAGTTTTTGCCGATTGAACATCGTTATCGACGGATGAGTAGACAATTCAATCGAAAAAATAGAAAGAAACGCTGGTACCGGCTCATTTTCCGGGTCAAAGCGGTGTTGAGTTAGATTAGTCGTTTGAAGTTTCCACCTCCAGGAAGAATCACAGATTGAAGCGAGTTTATGGTTACGACAAGGTTCACAACTGGACACACAGATCCATGTTCTTTGACCTACCTTATTGGGCTACACTCTTCATCCGTCATTATTTAGATCCGATGCATACTGAGAAGAACGTATTTGATAACATTTTTTATACAGTCCTAGATGCTAGTGGTAGAACAAAGGACAACAACAAGTCAAGACTTGATTTGGTAGAAATGAACATTAGGGAAGATCTGTGGTTGTATCAGGAGGGTAGTAAGACGGTAACGCCTAAAGCTGAATATACTTTGACCAGGGAACAATTGATATTGATATGTAATTGGATTAGTGGACTGAAGCTCCCAGATGGATATTCTTCGAATATAGCAAGGTGTTGTAAAGTCGAAGAGCTGAAGTTTTGGGGCCTCAAAAGTCATGATTGTCACGTATTCATGCAAAAGTTGATCCCTATGGCATTTATCGACTTGTTACCGAAACGTGTGGTTGAAGCACTGATAGAGCTTTCTAATTTCTTCAGAGATCTATGTTTAACAGAGCTTCAGCTCAAAGACATAGATAAAATGGAGATGCAGATAGTGGAAATAATGTGCAAATTAGAAATGATCTTTCCTCCCTCATTTTTTGATTCAATGGAGCATTTGCCTATTCACTTGCCATACGAAGCTAAGTTTGGCGGTCCCGTGCAATATAGATGGATGTATCCATTCGAGAGGTAATGACATTAATATTTTTAATACGGTAAAATGTTCATTCTTTTTTGCTAATCTATATATCACATAGGTATATACGACGTCTAAAGCAAAAGGTGAAGAATAAAGCTTGTGTAGATGGGTCAATTACTGAAAGATATGTTATGGAGGAACTTGTTAATTTTTGCTCGTTGTACTTTGAGCCGGATGTTCAGACGAAGCACAATCGCTTACGTTGGAATCAGGCTGTTGCGCACGAGGAAAATGGGGAATTAACGGTATTTAGTCATCCTGTACGCCCATTCGACGGTAAAAAAGGCGATTCTTGACCGATAGGGAGTATGCAGCTGCCACATTGTATGCACTTGTCAACATGAATGAAGTAGCACCATACATTAAGTAAGTATTCATAACTATATATGTCTGGTGTAACTGTGTCAATTTCTTTTACAAAAACATTGAGTATATAACTGTGCTGCAGTCAATATGATGCTGGAGTACGTGAAGCGAATCCGAGTATATAGGATGGGGATTTGTAAAATTTGAGAAATGGACAATTTGTGCAATGGTTTAAAGACCATGTAAGTCTAACCTTTACAAGTTCAATGAATCTACCATCATAGATTTATTCTTATGGCATAATTAACTTTAGAATATGTTGTGTTAATGTACATTAGGTCCTCACAGATGAGTTAACTGACAATCGGCTAAAGCTTATAGCCGACGGCCTAGAAAGTTCTGTAGATACTTATACATGCTGCATTGTTAATGGTTACAGATTTAAGTGTTGTGATATTAGGGATGTCGCTTCTGCTGATTTTGGTGTTGTGGTGAAAGGTAGCTGCTACGATAACATTTGGGATGACTGGTATGGACAATTGCTAGAAGTTGTCGTTCTCAAATATTGGGGTCATAAAGAATTAGTTTGCTTCAATTGTCATTGGTTTGATGTTGAGAATGGAGTTAAAGTAGATAAAAAATCAGGACGGGTGACTGTTAACGTTAAGTCAAAACTAAGACTGATGACTGGTATGGACGAGCCATTTATTTTAGCAAGTCAAGCAACACATGTGTACTATGCGCGGAGTGTTAAGACTCCTGCAAGCCCATGACATGCTGTTATAACCACCAAAGCCCTTGGTTTTCAAGGCACATCTCCTCGTCCAGACGATGAACCTTTACAAGTCGAGTCTACTAGTGTCACACCTGCTGATGTGACAATTATTAGCGAGTCTAGTGAAGAAGAGGATGATGTTGTCGCTGTCGAAAGTGAAGACGATGTTGTTGAGGAGGTAGATATAATTGAAGAAATTGTTGAGGATGACGAAGATGGTGATGACAACGATAGTGAAGATCTAATGCTCGAAGATGACGATTCTGATATTGATGGCTTTGATGATATAAATGATTAGGAGTATGTACTCTTTATGTCCTTTTAGTTTTATTCAAATGTAATAGTTGTATCCTTTTAGTTGTATCTACATGTTGTATTCAAATGGCATAGTTTTTTCCTTTTAGTTATATCTGCATATTGTATCCTTTTAGTTGTATGTGCATGACGATTCTGATATTTGTGTTTGTATCCTTTTAGTTGTATCCGCATATTATCTTCTTGATTATGATTTGACAGTATATATACAGATATGGCGCGTACACCACACGACGATTGTGGTGGGCGTCTTTGGTAGTTCAGTAGCCGGTAATGTGGAGGTAATCTTGGTGATGATCGGTAGGATCATTAGGTTTTAATTATTAGTGATTGTCATACAATCTCTTTTTGAGGGATTTTTTATCATTTCTAATTATTTTTGATGATTCATTGTCCTCTTCTTTTAGTATCTTTATCTATTTAATAAATTTTTCATTTTTTCTTTTAAGAGAAAATTAATTTTTTTCAGGGAACACTCTGTACTTGTTGGAGTTGCATTTAAACACTGGGTTTAGCAAAGGTGAAAAACAATCTTATTTTGCTTCAGTGTTTATTCAAACATTGATGTGGGTAATTCTTAGTAAGAAGAACACTGTCATGTTGATTGATGAGCTACAACAGCTTCTTAAGTTAATCTAGTCAGGAAATTGATGATTTCAGTTGGGAGGCAAACGAGTTGGGATAGTTGGACTGGGAAGTATAGGCCTAAAAGTTGCACAGAGGCTTAAAGATGGAATACCAGTGATATATAACACACCACATTCAACTACAACAATTACACACCACATTCAAGAATAAAAATTAGGTCTTTAAATCACAAGCAATTCAACAGTATGTATCAAAAGCAATTACACATCAGAATTCAAGAATAAAAATTAGGACAAAGAAATTACACACCACATTCAAGAATAAAAATTGTAAAGTTTGGAAAACCAATCAAATCGAACGGCTACTTCAAGAATTTAACAGTATTTAATCTAATCTAACAGAAGATATAAATATCAGTGTTGGTGGTGGCGGCGGCTGGCTGGTGGCGGTGGTGGACCAGTGGCGCGGTCTCAGTTTCTCCTTCTTCTCCTTCTTCTCTTCTCCCCCTTTCTCACTCTTCTCTTTATTCTGAGTTCCCTCTTTTTTTATCTTTCTTCTGGTCGTGTTTAATGAATGCGATCTCGATTATTTAATCAATGACCACCGCAATACCGATTTTTAATGACATGGACTTATCAGCGACCGTATGCGGTCGCTGATATTAAGTGGTCGCACAAAACCTTGGCGCCAATATTTCGTGCCAAATTTTACGATGCAAATTTGTGCTAGCGACCTCGCAGCGACCGCATGCGGTTGCTGATATTAAATAGCGACTAGATTAAATTACGATCGCAGATGTCAGTCGCTATTAGTATTATTAGCGACCGGACATGCGGTCGCTGATAGTATTGGTCGCTTTTAGGCATTTTTCTTATAGTGTACATACACGGGAACAACTAATCTAAAAAGAGAAATTTACAATTGATAAAATTTGATAAACAAAAAATAAATAAGAAAGATAATCCATGACTTGCACAGGTTTCAAACTTCTTTAGAGAATTTAACATATAACTCATTCGTCTTTGAAATCCCCAACATAGTAAAAAAAATACTCCTTGCACTCATGCTTCAAAAATAGGTTTAAAAATGTTTCAAATAATCGTCACTGTACCGGTGTCGAGCACAACTTACCCACGTTAAGGCTGACCATGTTGTCATCAATAAGCGTAATAACTAGTAGTAGTCCAGTAAACTACCCGTAGACACCCAAAATTTTGCTTTCCTTGGACTAACCTTTCAGGAGGGTGGAAGCGTAATTCTGCTTCGGCGATAATCCCGAAGGAAAACACGAGCTCACCTCGGAGACAACCCCAAGGCAAAACCAAGCATCAGATCACCTCGGAGACGACCCCAAGACCAGAAAAAGACCTCCGATCACTCCGGAGATGACCCCGGGGGAAACTTATGTGCAAGAGCACCCAACGCACCACTTGGTCCAAATGGGGGTCGTAAAGCTGAGGAAAAGGCTAATAGAAGCCTCCACAGCAACTCCCGATCTGCGAACTGCTCGACACAAGTTGACGACCTGCGGAAACTGGAAGATACCTTTTAGCTACGAGCATCATCTTCTCAGCATCCCGAATCAGTCGACATCAACCCCATTTTGCAGTCTTCAGCAAAACCTTTCTGAGATTTTTGGGTACAGAGCTCAACTTTCTCCGAAGAACGACCAAATGACTAAACTTCAACCTTGTGGGACCCACAAGGGCCAGACACAGTTGTACCTGCGCCTATCCCCTAGATCTATAACAAGGGGCAGTAACTTAAAAGAAGAGAGTTAGACAATTTGCATCAAAAGCTTGGATTTTAGATAGAGAGAGCTTGGGTCTAAGTATACTAACTCATATATTGTACTGAATCTTTCATATATAGACTAGATATTACTCCCACGACGTTGTAGTATCGATCCACGACGATTACAAGATTTTTCTTCACCCCCTAAGTGAAATAAGCGGTATTTTGTGTAGTTTAATGTTTATATAGTTAAAACTGTTAAATTCATTACATTATAATATAAATCTATAGATAAATATGTTGTGCAACACATCTATTGTGTTTGGGTAGTTAGATTTACATATTTAACCGTTCAAATTGGTTATATATTGTATCTATTCAGTTAGAAATTATTTTGGGCACTAGATCTAGTCGAATCTAGTTTCCGAGAGGTTCTGGAGCATCAAAGCTTGAGCCCCCATGGTAGACCGACATAGATCTGGGTCAGACATAGATCGGGTTCCATAAAGCCTTAGATCTATATCTAATAGTGAAGAGGATCCGATTCATGCATATAAGGGATTCCAACTGATGGATCATCTTATGGCAAAAATCGAGTATTATGAATATTTTTAAGTTTATAAATGTGAGTATAGGAATCCCGGGGTTGAGATCTCACTATCGGATCTCAATTAGATTCCCATAATGGACTGTTTTGCTTTTAAATGTAATATCAACTGCATAAACCAATGTATATGTAAACATCAGATCTTAAAAATGACTTCTCGATCGGGGTTCGTTTAAAACCCCGTGATAGTGAAAATCTTTAATTGCAGGGTTCCAGATCTATCTATACTATGCTTTTCATGCCCGGATATGATCCGACCCTTTTTAACGCTTTTTACTTGCATCACCAGCAAAATAGCTTTTCAAAATAAATAGCAAAGAGCTTTTATAATAAAAGGAAGTATCAAATGATTTTGATTCCTATTTGACTAAGGATTCGAAAATATTGTTTTCCCAAATGTCATATATATATATATATGTTCTAATAAATGAACCTGTATCTAAATCGAATCCTTTGTGCATAGGTCCAAAGAGGTAAAATACTACTTTTAAAGTAAAAGCCGTTCATAAACGCAAATAAAGCAATGAGCTTTCACAATAAAATAGCATAGCAATGCGAGACTAGATCAATTAATCTAGGTTAATAAATATAAGTATCAAAGGACCTTGATTCCTATTTGACGAAGGATTTGAAAATCTTGTTTTTTAAAACAAAACTTTAATACACTTTGTTTAAAATTGGATTTTTCAATAAATCAAATCCTTCGTGCATAGGTCCAAAGAGGTACAACACTACTTTCAAAAGCAAAAGTCGTTCATATACGCAAATCAAACTCAAAATAACTAATATAATCAAAAGCACGTGCACACACACAGTTTATGCTTAGGAAAATTAACAAGACGCTGTAACCGTATTTTTCACGGAAGTTGGGGGGTGCCTAACACTTCCCCCAGCTTAATCAAGCCCCCGAATTTCTCGATTCTCGGGTTTCAAAACCAGTCTTATCTTATAGAGTCATATATTGAGCAACATGTTTCAAACCTTTCAAACCCGGATGTGTTAGTACATTTGTAAATATATACCAACTGGCGGCTCTGACAATCCACTTAATCATTAAAATCAATCTTTTCAAATTGTTGACACATAAATGTCGGTCTCTTTCTAAAATTCACCTTTTAATAAAATAAATAAGTCGTAATACAGAGGATAAATAATAAAGGAAAATCAACAATAAAAAGGAATAAGCAAAACAAACAACATAACACATATACATATATACTATATGAATATATTTTTTTTCCTAAATCCTGGCGTCGACACTACTGATAAAATTTCTTCTTTTATTGTACAAGATTACAATTTTGAATCTCTCTCTGAAAATAGTTAGAATCAACACATGCGCTAGCTATGTTTAAGAACAACATATATAAATTTTAAACTATCCATAATTAATACTTCCTGCCGCTTGAAAATATGAGATCATTATTTATTAATTTTTTGAAATTCATCCACTCAAGATATTTTTAAATTCAACATCGATGTGGGGGTCTCTTTAATTTTAGTTAATATAATAATAAATATTATAAACTTATAAAATTAATATTCATAAAAAGATTTATTATTTCAATTTTTAATGAATCATTTCAATTTTATATTTGAAAAATGTCTCAAATTAATTTTTAAAAATCAATAATAATTTTTACTTTAGCACTCGCTTAAACCATGAAAGATAAATAAATTAGTATTTTATTTTTAGAAATAATATGAAAATTTAAGAAATGTAGTAAACCTTTTGCTCTAAAGTTCATTTTAAAGAAAAAAAAATTAATATTTAATGTTAAAAATAATATAAAAAAATTAAAGTCACTAATTTTTTTAATTAAAATATATAAACAAAAAATATAAAAAAATCCTAAACATAAAGGAGGGAGTATTTTTTGGGAGCTAGGGGGTATCAATTTTACTAATTCACTATCACAATACATTCCAATTAGGGTTCTTTACAGAAATATACAACAATTAGAAAGTAATTACACCATTAGTGCATCAAAAAAATAATTATAAAAAGAGTGTAATTAGGACCCATATTACAAAAATAGTACAATTCACATTAATAAAGAAACATAAAATCAAGGAGAAATAATTGTCATAATTTATAATTCAAATTCAAATATTTGGGATCTAACAACAAAAATAAATTCAAATTCAAATATTCAAATTCAAATCTTCATCTCCCTCACATACACTTTGAAATAATAGTTACCAAATAAATAAATAAATAAATAAATAAAATATCTGTACATGTAATTGGGCTCTGTTTCAGTTTTTACTTTTTTAGTTCTCTCTTCCCGCCGGCTTCTCTTCCGCTACTCCGCCGCGAATCTCCGTTGTCTAAAATGCCAATGAGAAGAAGAAGAAGATTCGCCCTACAAAAAGTTTAAAAATAAATAGATGTAACTTTTACTGTTCTGAATTTTTTTTATGACTATTTTGTTACACATAAATACTAAAATGGTTACCTTTGTATGAATGGTTGGCTACCAACTGCATCACATTCAAACAAAATTGGTAACTTAATAAAATTGAATTGGTTACCTTGGTCTGAAGGATTGGTTACCAACTGCACTATGAAAAAACTGCAAGTGTAGATGTGAATTGGTTACCTTGGTATGAAGGTTTTGTTACGTTGGTATGAAGGTTTGCTTACCTTGATCTGAAGGTTTGGTTACCAACTGCACTAAGAAAAAAATTTAAAGTGTGGAGGTTGATTGGTTACTTTGATATGATAGTTTAGTTACCTTGGTATGAAGGTTTGGTTATCATCATCCAGTATTTGAAGGAACACATTGAACACGATAGAATGGGCTTTCTCAATCTCATCAAACAAAATAACTGCATATGGCCTCCTCGCAGACAAGTTTACAACCGACCTCTTTCAATCATACCCAACATAACAAAAGTCTTTGCAACATCACTTCCATCGGTAGTTCCGATCTCATCCGAAGATACTCCATCGGTATAATCGAGGGCACTCCAATCAAAAGAATGTCACTTTTCTGGTTATATACTGTTATGCGAATTTCCCATCCGAGGCTATATATACTTTCCATTCCAAAAAAAGTAATTGATTTCGCCACATCACACACACTGCACCAAATAGCAGCACTAACACACACTTGTACAAACTAATGATAGAGTTTAACCTTTTTCAGTTTCACCCTCACCCCAAAAAGAAAGAAATGGAAGAAACATGAAACTACTATAGTAATTTATTTATATTAGTAGTAGTAGCTGTATGGTTTTTAAGTTCTATTATGAAATAAACATATATATATATATATATATATATATATATATATATATATATATATAAAGATTAAATACATTGAATAAAGAAGAAGGGTGATGACTAACTAATGCAGTTGTTCTATATGAGAAGAGAGAGAAGAAATCATGGGAATAACTAATCCCTAAATTAAGGAATCCTAATTGCATACTAATTCCCAAAATTAAGGAATCTTAATTTCACTAATATTGTAAATAAATATGAAATTGTATTAATTGTGTAAATATTTTATGAGTATACTTGTGAGACCCCAAATTTTATGAATAAAGATTTAAATTTCTAAATATTTTTTTAAATATTATGGTGTGGATTTGATATAATGTTATAGTTGTGGGTAATATTTATAAATTTTGCAAAGTATGCAAGTTGTTATAAAATATTCTTTTTTTGTCGGGGAATATCCGCATGCGACTGGCACAATTATTGGTGGACCCCATAATCTAAGTATTGTCGTAGTAAGAAAAAACGCACGTAATTACCTTTTATAAAAATTACGCCAAAGTGTTACCGTTAAAATTGTTGAACTACCCGGTAGTAAAAATACGATGTCTACGTGGGTTGCATAAGAAGCACACGGTATTGATTATTGATGCTTACGTGAGAAGTCACCGAGTTATACTCGAATTATTGCTACGATAATTCTTTGCATCATATCTCTCATATTATTGATTCAATTATTATCACAATATCATCTCGTATAATATGTTATATTATTAAATTAATAATTGAGACTAACAAAAGTATTCATATTATTATTTGCAATATTGACAATGTCTACAAGTTCATCGAGGAGAGGTTTTGTAAGACCCCAACTTTTTGAATAAAGATTAAATTTTCTCGAAATATATTTTTGAATATTATAGTGTGGATTTGATATAATGTTATAGTTGTGGGTAATATTTATAAATTTTGCAAAGTACGCAAGTTGTTATATAATATTCGATTGGCTCTGGGAATATTCGCTTTAACAGGAATATTCGTATAACCAAGACAATCATCGGTGGACCCCACAACGGAATTATTGTTGGATCGAGAAAATGACAAAATACTTTATGAAAATAATGGCGAAAAGTTTTACCGTTAATCGTTGAACTACCCTAAGAGTAAAAAATAAGAATACGCGTGGTTGCATAAGTAGCACACTACCAGATTGATTATTGATGCTTACGTGAGAAGTCACTCGCTTATACTCAATTATTACTACAGAATTGTCTTTGATCATATCTCTCATATTATTGATTCGATTATTGTCACAAAGATCATCTCGCATAATATGTTATTTTATTAAATCAATAATTGAGACGATAAAATTATTTATATTATTAAATTACAATATTTAAAATGTCTAGAAGTTCTGTCAAGGAGAGGTTTGGTCACCTAATTGCGCGCCAATAGGGAGAAATCCTTATTGGAAATCCCCCTCTTTCCTGGGAACGACCTGGTTGATAAATATTGTGAATTATAATATTAATGATGAATGTTATTAAAATTGAAGTTGTGTTCGGAGTTGAATTTGGAGACGCGGACGTGATATTTGAGTCTGGAACGATGAAATTAGTAAAAATAGTCTATAAACACAAAATTTTCCGGAATTCACTATTTGGTCAAAAAGTCAACAGTTGACTTTTTTGGGAAAAGTCATACTTTTAAATTCCAAAATTTATATTTTTGATAAAAATGGTTTCATTGTGTTGGAATTATTTGTGTTAGTGAAAATCGACAATTATTTCGATAATAATTAATGTCTGGAGGTTATATTGACCAATCGGGTATTTAACCGGATAAATGAGCAATTGATTGCTATTATTTCATATGATTATAACTATTTGTTCACATGTGTATACTATTGTTTCACATTCTTGTTACTATTAGGGGAGTTGGTGCAAGATTGATAATACTTGCATGACTAAGTTAAAAATGGAGGTATAGATGGAGGTACTATACTATAATTCGTATTTTCACATGTCTAGAACTATTGATTCACATAATTTACTATTGAATCACATTATTTACTATTAGAGGAGGTGGTGCAAGTTTGATAATACTTCCACGACTAAATTAAAAATAAAGGAAAAGTTGGAGGTATTGTACTGAAATTTTTCGAGCCCCAAAACGTGCAATTATCGAAACTATATTTTTCTATAAATAGAAGCTCATTCTTCCTTCATTTCTCACCAATTCACAAAAGCTTTAGAGCGATTATTATAGAGAGAAAATTATAGAAAGAAAGAGAAGTCTCCACACCTCACTATTCCAAAGATCCAATTTTTCTAAAGGTAGGGAGTATTATTTCTTTCTTATCTATGAAGAGAACTTCATTATTCTATTCTTTATTATTTTGTTGAATAACTCAGATACGCTGGGCTACCCTATACTTGGTGAAATTCTTCCGTTGTTCCATTCTTTATCATTCTGTTGGAACATCATTCACAAGCGTTCTCACGCCTAACTCGGTTTCCGCTCTTTATTATTCTATTGGAATATCCTCATCTGCATGCGCTTTTATGCTCTGGACTGATTCCGCTCTTTATTATTCTCGCTGAATATCCTCGTCATAAGGCTTTTATGCCGGACCTCGATTCCGCCTTTATTATTCTCCGCTGAATATCCTCATCAAGCGTTTCTCTACCGGACTGACTCGATTCTCGCTTTTATTATTCTCGCTGAATATCCTCGTCTGCGTGCATTTTACGCCGAATCGATTCCGCCTTTTATTATTCATTCGCTGAATATCCTCGTCTGCAAGCGCTTTTACGTTTGACCGATTCCATTATTTATTATTCTCGTTGAAATAACCTTCATGTGGCGGTCTATCGCGCCCGATGATTTCTTTTGTTATTCCATTCCTTATTATACTCAATTGGTTAAAGTTTTGACTTCTATACTCCATGAAATTAGTGGAATATCCTCGATATTTGGGCTTCATCCAAAGATTTTTTTCATGGAAATATTTTTCTGAGCATTCTTGAATTTTACTCTACAAAGCAGTATCATGTTGACAATTTGGACGTTATTAGTTCCTGGATAAAATAATTCTTGAACTTGTTTTATTGAATTTTTATATCATTGTCATCATCCTCATGTTTATATTTTGTTGAAAGTCATCTGTGGCCTATAGTGCATAGATGGACTTGGTATGATTATGACCTGGGATTATTCGGTGCAATCATGACCGTAATGTTACAAATGATGTGGTAAAAGTCCTCATTGGCCCGTAGTGCATTGATGGACAGTTGTTGGCATGATCATGACCATTAATGAATACACAAATATTCTTGGCCCGTAGTGTATGGATAATTATGGTCGTGATACTAAAGAATATCCTCGTCAGTAGTGTAAGTGATTCAATGATGTGAATTATTTATTGTCGAGTCCCATCGATAAAAGTGATGAAAACCTTTAAATCATAAATGATAGTAGATTTTATTCTCTACTTGACTTTTTTAATGGATTGCTTGTTCACCGTAGTTAAACTTGATGGTTGTTATATTGTATCGCTTTAACACCGTTAAAAGCTAACGATAATATATTCTCGCATTATCTTAGTCATAATATTTCCCTTGGGCTAGTTGAGCTCACCTTTTACTTTTATTGTTCTCTTCGTGAAATGAGAACGTAGCAGGGGACTAGTCGGGAACGAGAGTGACTTAACCGATGATAAGCATTAGTAGTCCTCACTATTCAAAGAAATAGTGGAAAATAAATGTAATAATATTGAATTTGAGTTTGTATATTGTCTAGACGACAATATTTGTATTAAAACTCACAACTTATGTTTTGTCATACTTTACACGACAGTTGTATAATTAAGTTGTATTTTTATTCTGTACCATGAATTTGGCGACTCAGAATAGGTGATGTATACCTATTTTGGGGGTGTCACAATTGGTATCAAAGCTTAGGGATATGATCCCTGGCTAAGATGTGAGACTAGAACTAGGAGGGGAGAGACGGGGAATTCCTTCGCTACTATGACCTACCTAAGTTTATTTGGTATTTAATTGGTCAGTCAGAGTATAGGGATAATATGTTTCATGTCAATTAACCCTTGTTTTGTGGCAGTATTTGAAAATGGCATCCGAGAATATTGAGAACATCAATGGAGCACAGGAGACCGTTGAGTCTCCACAGATCAATAACCAGGACAATGTGCATCAGGAAGGCGACAATCGTCATGCAAACAACAACACTGACCAAATGATAAACGATGGAATGTTCCGAGGCTTCAAGCAATTCATGCAACATCAAAGCAGAGCGGCTCTCGCCCAAAATGCAGGTGGAAACACTGGCAACTCTCGGACGGTCACCGCCAAACAGTTCAAGGAGCTAGGACCACCGGAGTTTATCGGAGAGCCAAAACCACTTAAGGCGGAAGCATGGATAAAATAGATAACCAAGATATTTGATGTCTTGGGATGCTCCGAGGAACAAAAGGTTCCCTTCGCCACCTTTATGTTATGAAGAGAGGCGACATCGGGTGGGAATCAGAAACGCATACTCAACTGGCGACGCACTCAAGATGTCATGAGAGAAGTTCCAAGAGCTGTTCAACGACAAGTACTTTCTCGAAAGTATTCGTCACATGAAGAAGGTGGAGTTTATCAAGTTGGAGCAAAATAATATGATCGTGTCGCAATACACGAGGCTAAATTTGCGAGTTATCCCTTGGCCAGCATCCCATTTGGTTGATAATGAGGAGCGAATGACCAATGTTTTAAGAGGTTTGAAACCGGAGATACGACAATATCTTATTTCTTATAAACCGTGTTTATATTCGTATGTTGTAAATAGGGCTCATTGTTGGAGCGCGATAACGAGTCAACGCAACCAAGAGAAAGCAAATTTACAGAATGAAAATACCCAAAGCAGGTAATAAATATCGGGCTAAGGTGACAACAAACGTGAGGAATCAACATGCCGAAATGGTAACCACTTCGTTGGTAATCATAGCCAAGACAATAAAATGGACATTTCAAGAAAAGGAGATTCAACAATGATGGAAAGACGTCAAAGACCAAAGACCAGCTGTTAAGGAAGGAGAACGACCACCTATCATATGCGTCAAATGCGAGGGGAGGGACATATTAGTCCAAACCACGATGATGTCATCCAAAGCATGTTATAATTGTGGAAGAGAAGGTCACTTAGCTCGATTTTATCGCTCACCAAGACAAATTCAATAGGATGGAGGCACCAAAGGCCATCCCGTAAAAGTCAAAGCCGGTAGTGTAAGGGAGAGCGCTTTTGTTGTGACCTCCCGTAAAGCAAGGAACCCGAACGAGGTTATCACGGGTAGCTTATCATAAACTCTAGTGAAGTCTATACCTTATTTGATACCGGCTTCTACCCATTCTTTTATTTCTCCTATTTGCATACCAACGCTTAAATTTGACTCGGAGAAATTAGACTTTGACTTATCTGTTGAAACTCCATTAGAGAAACCTTCATTACATCCACTCGCTTATAAGTCTTTTTGATTCAAATCGGAATCGCACGTTACCTGTCGATCTTATCTCCTTAAAAATACTTGTATTTGACGTGATTCTAGGGATTGATTGGTTAACTACTCATCATGCTAAAATTGATTGTTTTCGTAAGGTTGTTAGCTTTCATATTCCTAATAAACCTATTATGCGAATTCAAGCGACCAAACCATTAAAATCAATCACGGTCATCTCAAGCCATAAAGCTATTCGTTTATTGAAAAACGAATGTCAAGCTTTCTTAGCTCATGTCACGGATTTAAACAAAAATACGTCAGATTTGAAGGATATTTCTTTTGTTAATAAATTTCCGACGATTCCCCAAGAACTTCCTGGCCTACCCCCAGAGCGTGAAGTTAAATTTTGTATCGACCTTGAACCCGGTACAAAACCCATTTCCAAAGCCCCATATCGAATGGCTCCTATTGAACTTCAGGAGTTAAAGACCCAATTGCAGGAATTATTAGACATTGGTTTCATTCGGTCCCAAAGACGCCTCCTTTGGGTGCTCCTCGCTCTATTCGTGAAGAAGAAAGATGGGAGTATGCGACTTTTGTATTGATTATCTGGAGTTGAATCATGTCACCATCAAAAATAGGTACCCATTGCCACGTATTGATGACCCGTTTGATCGCCATAAGGAGCATAATTTTTTCAAAGATCGATCTTCGCTTCGGATATCATTTCACCAAGGTTAAAACCGAGGATATTCCAAAGACCGCCTTTAGAACTCTAAGACGGGCATTATGAATTCTTAGTCATGTCTTTTGGATTGACTAATGCTCCTACCGCCTTCATGGATATGATGAACCGAGTATTCAAGGAATATTTGGATCACTTTGTGGTCGCCTTTATCGATGACATCCTTATTTATTCTAAAAGCCGTGAAGATCATGAAAGCAACACTTGAGGTCGATACTCCAAAAGCTTCGTGAATATAAGCTTTATGCCAAGTTAAAGAAATGCGAGTTCGGCTTGAGGAAGTAGCATTCCTTGGGCACGTAGTATCAAGTCATGGAATATCCGTTGACCCGATAAAGATCAAGCTATTCAAAGTCGAGCAACCCAAATCGCTGATCAAGTACGTAGCTTTCTCGGTTTAGCCGGGTTATTATCGAAGATTCGTGGAAGGATTTTCTCGAATCGCTACTCCATTAACTCAGCTGACTCGGAAAGACCAAAATTTCGGTTGGAGCGAGGATTGTGAGAAGAGTTTTCAAGAACTCAAAAGGAGACTCATTTCAAAGACCTGCTCGACAATACCATCCGGTTCGGAGGGATTTGTCATCTACAAAGATGCTTCGGGCAAAGGGTTAGGACGTGTGTTCTCATGCAATATGGGAAAGTCATAGCCTATGCGCCTCAAGACAACTCAAAGAATATGAGAGGAATTATCCTACTCATGATCTAGAGTCATGGTACCGCTGTTTTCGCACTTAAAATTTGGAGGCATTACTTGTATGGAGAGAAAGTGGAGATCTTTACGGATCATAAAAGCCTCAAATATTTCTTCACTCAAAAGGAACTCAATATGCGATAACGACGCTGGCTTCGAACTGCTGAAAGATTATGATCATACCATCCAATACCATCCTAAAAAGCGAACGTGGTACCGACGCATCGAAAGTAAAGATCATATGCGGTACGAGTGCAATATTCACAACACAAAAGCCCATTTTCTGTGACTTGCAAAGGATGGAGATAGAGTTAAAGACTCAAGGGTCCCATGTGATGATGGCGAATATACGAGTAGAACCGACTTTAATTGATAAAGTTAAAGTTGCTTTCAAGTTACGATCCGGAGTCGATGCGCGATGAGGAAGAAAGTGCAAGAAGGTGCTATGCCAAAAGCAAGAATCGATGAAGAAGGAATACTTCGAGTCAACTCCGCACTTTGTGTTCCTAACGACCGATTTAAAGTATAAAATCATGATGGAGGCGCACAACACACCGCTTGGTAAATTCATCTCGGGAGTACCAAAATGTATCGTGATCTTTGTCATACATTTTGGTGGAGCAATATGAAGAGAGAGATAGCGCTATTTTTCTCAAGGTGTCTAATTTGTCAACGAGTTAAAGCGGAGCATCAAGTACCAAAAGGTCCATTGCAACCACTTGAAATTCTAGAATGGAAGTGGGAGCACATTACCATGGATTTCAAGCATCGGTCTTCCCAAGGTTTCTCAAGGCATAGATGCATTTTGGGTCATTGTTGATAGATTGACCAAGTCTGCTCATTTCCTACCTATACGAGAAACTTATACACTTGAACGTCTTGCTCGTATGAACATAAACGAGATTGTAAGACTGCATGGTATGCCAGTATCCAAAGTTTCTAATCGAGACCCAAGATTCACTTCAAGATTTTAGGTTAGTTTGCAAAAAGCTATGGGCACGGATTTACGATTTAGCTCGGCATATCATCCTCAGACGGACGGGCAGTCGAAGAGGACGATTCAAACTCTTGAAGATATATTAAGACTCTATAACCTTGACTTCAAGGAAAGTTGGGACAAGTTCTTACCATTGGTGGAGTTTTCCTACAACAACAGTTATCAAACAAGTATTGGCATGGCTCCATTTGAGGCGTTGTATGGAAGAAAGTGTCGTTCTCTAGTATGCTGGGATGGGGTGGGTGAAAAAATGTTGTTGGGACCAGAGTTGGTACGTATGACTACGAAAAAGATTCAAATGATCCGACAACGTATAAAAACCTCACAAGATCGACAAAAGAGTTATGCTGATCTTCATCGAAAGGACGTAGAATTCGATATTGAAGATCATGTGTTGTTACGTATTGCTTCATGGAAAGGAGTTACAAGATTTGGAAAGAGAAGAAAGCTCAATCCTCGATTCATTGGCCCATTTTTAATCCTCGATCGAGTAGGAACTGTGGCCTATAGACTTGCGTTACCGCCAAGTATGTCTCGTGTTCATAACATTTTTCACATATCAATGTTACGTAAATATGTGAAAGACCCGAACCACATTATTGAATTAGAACCAGACGAGATAGAGGAAGATTTAACGTATGAAGAGTTACCTGTTAAAATCTTGGATAAAAAGTATCATATTCTACGCTCCAAGGTTATACCTCAAGTTAAAGTTCTGTGGAGAAACCACGATGTGGAAGAAATGACCGGGAGTTAGAATCTAAGATGAAATCAAGATATCCTTACCTCTTCTTCGACATACCAGTGTATCGCACCCTAATTTCGAGGACGAAATTTCATAAGAAGGAGGAGGTTGTAAGACCCCAACTTTTTGAATAAAGATTAAATTTTCTCGAAATATATTTTTGAATATTATGGTGTGGATTTGATATAATGTTATAGTTGTGGGTAATATTTACAAATTTTGCAAAGTACGCAAGTTGTTATATAATATTCGATTGGTCGGGATTATTCGCTTTAACAGGAATATTCGTATAACTAAGACAATCATCAGTGGACCCCACAACGAAATTATTGTTTGATTGAGAAAACGATAAAAAATACTTTATGAAAAAATAACGACGGAAGTTTTACCGTTAATCTGTTGAACTACCCTAGTAGTAAAAGTAAAGTAAAGAATACGCGTGGTTGCATAAGTAGCACACTAGTATTGATTATTGATGCTTACGTGAAAAGTCACTCGCTTATACTCAATTATTACTACAAGAATTGTCGTGATCATATCTCTCATATTATTGATTCGATTATTGTCATAAGATCATCTCGCATAATATGTTATTTTATTAAATCAATAATTGAGACGACAAAGTTATTCATATTATTAAATTGCAATATTTACAATGTCTAGAAGTTCACAATGAGAGGTTTGGTCACCTAATTGTGCGCCAATAGGAGAAATCCTTATCGAAATCCCCTCTTCCTGGGAACGACCGGTTGATAAATATTGTGAGTTATAATATTAATGATGAATGTTATTAAAATTGAAGTTGTGTTCGAGTTGAATTTGGAGACGCGACGTGATATTTGAGTCCTAACGATGAAATTAGTAAAATAGTCTATAAACACAAAATTTTCCAATTCACTATTTGGTCAAAGTCAACAAATTGACTTTTTTTGGAAAAAGTCAAACTTCAAAATTTCAAAATTTATATTTTTGATAAAAATGGTTTCATTGTGTTGGAATTATTTGTGTTAGTGAAAATCGACAATTATTTCGATAATAATTAATGTCTGGAGGTTATATTAACCAATTGGGTATTTTACCGGATAAATGAGCAATTGATTGCTATTATTTCACATGATTATAACTATTTGTTCACATGTGTATACTATTGTTTCACATTCTTGTTACTATTAGGGGAGTTGGTGCAAGATTAATAATACTTGCAGGACTAAGTTAAAAATGGAGGTATAGATGGAGGTACTATAATCGTAATTCAGATTTTCACACATGTCTCAACTATCGATTCACATAATTTACTATTGAATCACATTATTTACTATTAGAGGAGGTGGTGCAAGTTTGATAATACTTCCATGACTAAATTAAAAATAAAGGAAAAGTTTAGAGGTATTGATCGAAATTTTTTCGAGCCCCAAAACGTGCAATTATCGAAACTATATTTTTCTATAAATAGAAGCTCATTCTTCCTTCATTTCTCACCAATTCACAAAAGCTTTAGAGCGATTATTATAGAGAGAAATTATAGAAAGAAAAGAGAAGTCTCGCTACCTCACTATTCAAGATCCAGCTTTTTCTAAAGGTAGGGAGTATTATTTCTTTCTTATCTATGAAGAGAACTTCATTATTCCATTCTTTATTATTTTGTTGAATAACTCAGATACGCTGCCTACCCTATACTTGGTGAAATTCTTCCGTTGTTCCATTCTTTATCATTCTGCTGGAACATCCTGCTCACATGCGTTTCACGCCGGACCGGGTTCCGCTTTTTATTATTCTCGTTGAATATCCTGTCATGCGCGTTTTTTACGCCGACCGATTCCGCCTTTTTATTATTATGTTGAAATATTCTGCATGCATGCGTTTCACGCCGACACTGATTCCGCCTTTTTATTATTCTCGTTGAATATCCTCAGATGCAAGGCTTTTTACGCCGGACCTGATTCCGTCTTTATTATTTTGTTGGAATATCCTGTTTGTGCGTTTTACGCCGGACCTAATTCCGTTATTTATTATTCTGTTGGAATAACCTGCATGTGCGGTCTATCGCATGCCTGGTGATTTCTTTTGTTATTCCATTCCTTATTATACTCAAATAAGTTAAAGTTTTAACTTCTATACTCCATGAAATTAGTGGAATATCCTTGATATTTGCGCTTCATCCAGTATCTTTTCATGGAAATATTCTTCTGAGCATTCTTGAATTTTACTTTACAAAGCAATATCATGTTGACAATTTGAACATTATTAGTTCTTGGATAAAATAATTCTTGAACTTGTTTTATTGAATTCTTATATCATTGTCATCATCCTCATGTTTATATTTTGTTGAAATTCATTTGTGGCCTATAAAGCATAGATGGACTTGGTATGATTATGACCGTGGATTATTCTGTAATCATGACCGTAATGTTACAAATGATGTGGTAAAAGTCCTCATTGGCCCGTAGTACATCGATGGATGGATATTGTTGGCATGATCATGACTATTAATGAATACACAAATATTCTTGGCCCGTAGTGGCATGGATAATTGTGGTCGTGATACTAAAGAATATCCTCGGCCAGAAAAGCAGGGGGTGATTCGATGATGTGGATTATTTATTAATTTGAGTCCCAACGATAAAAGTGATGAAAAACCTTTTAAATCATAAAAGATAGTAGATTTTATTCTCTACTTGACTCTTTTAATGGATTGCTTGTTCCGCTGTAGTTAAAGTTGATGGTTGTTATATTGTATCAGTTTAACACTGTTGAAGGCTAACGATAATATATTCTGCAATATCTTAGTCATAATATTTCCTACTGGGCTAGTTGAGCTCACCCTTTTATTTTTATTGTTATCTTCAGGAAATGAAAACGTAGCAGGGACTAGTCGGGGAACGGAGTGACGGACCAGATGATAGCATTAGTAGTCCTCACTATTCAGTGAAATAGTGGAAAATAAATGTAATAATATTGAATTTGAGTTTGTATATTGTCTAGACGATTATATTTGTATTAAAACTCACAGCTTATGTTTTGTCGTACTTTACACGACAGTTGTATTGTGACGCCCCCAAAATAGGTATACATCACCTATTCTGAGTTGTCAATACATGGTACAGAAATAACTACAACTTTATTATTACAACAGTAAAACTGTGAGTTTGAATACAAATATTATCTTTTAGACAATATCTATACTCAAATAAATCCTCATCACATTTATTGATACATTATTTTACAAAAATGGTGAGGACTACTAAACAATCCTTTCTAAAACCTTCATTCCATACCCCACTCGCATTTCGCTTATATTCTCGCCTCCCGAGAAGAAAAAAATGGAACAAAAAGGAAAAGGGTGAGCTCAACTAGCCCAAGAAAGAATATTATGACTAAGATAATATACAACAAATTACCGTTAGTCTTCAACAGGAAAAATCTAATAGAATACAATAGACAACAAATTTTAAATCAATATTCGCAATGAAATAATAATTCATTAGAAGAGTTAAGTAGAGAATGCAAACTACTATCTTCTATGTATGAATTTAAAAGTTCATCGCTCATCTTTTATCCGTGTAACATCAATCAATATACATCCGAATCAAATATTCATCTTTGCACTACAGTGCCAAAGATATTCATCACCAGTCATGTTCATCTAAACACTGCTCATCTTTGCACTACGACCAAAGATATTCTTCAGAAATCATTCATCTTTGCACTACAGTGCCAAAGATATTCAATAATATCATCATTTAAGACCGAGGATGATGAAAATATTTTTTAAAGAAACGAATCCAAAGGAAACAAAATGACAAGGATTAAGGATTAAGGATTCAGTACTTTGTTTTATCCATGTTCAAAATACCTCAAAAATAATCATAGTGGTGTAAAAATTCAAGAATGATCAAAACATGGATACAATCAAAGCTAGTATCCGAATAGATATTTTGGACAAAAGATGAAATTTTATTTTTCGATGAATAGTCCGATACGTGAATAGTAACTCTCACACACAAAAGATAGAAATTCCACAAAAAACATCTTCACGCTTCATGAATAGTACTCGTGAATAAGAACTCGTGAATAAGAACTCATGAATAGTAACTCGTGAATAAGAACTCATGAATAGTAACCCCGACATGAAAAAGTTTCAAATTTGATAAAAAGTTCCAACTAATATTTCAAAGATAATGATATTGAAGAAATAATATCATTTGAGAAGAAAATAACATCCCTTACCTCGAAAGATTAGTACTTCTAAATTTGGAATACCGGTATAGGTCAAGGAACTCAGACCTGCGCCTAACAATACTCAAAGTATACTCAAAATACTCACAAGAATACGCTCGATAATATAGAGAGAAAAACTTCAGCTTACGTGTGATTTTCAATTCTAACCTAAGCACCCTATTTATAGAAAATGCTTTAGAACACAAAGCGTAAAATTTAATAAAATATTAATATATATTATAAATTTCCTTAGCCCATCTGTGAAGATCTGATTTCAGCAATTAATATCACATGTTAGCCCACTTAAATGCAAAAAAACGTTTTTCTTTAAAATAATAATTAAAACTTCCAAAAATCAATTATTTCGGAGCTTCGGAACTTCAATAATTCACAATAAATAGCCCTTTTTTCAGAAAATTCAAATCTCGCGAGTTTTTATAGGAAATTCAATTCTCTACAACTTTGCAGAAGAAAGTTTTTTCGAATTCCAAACAAAAATTGACCGAAATCCACAAACGGGCAATTTTACAGGCTATAATCAAATTTCAATCAATAAATGGGGTCCACCGACATGTTTAACATGTTTTAAACATTTATTATAACAAAAATACTCTTCCTCCTCATATACTCATATATCCCACATTCGTTGTAAAAATATCACCATTATTATATTATTAAAATATAATAATATATTTAAATGAATTATTTTATCAGAAAAAGATAAAATTTCAATTTTCAACAATTGTCACATTAAAAATTTTCTCCATCTATATCCACATAAAATTAATATTTTCCTCATCATATGAATCAATAATTAATTAATCACAAATAATATTACGTAATCACAATATCGACAACTGCATAGCTTCCTCAGAAAGAGGAGCTTTCCAATAAGAATTTCTCCTTCTTGGCGCCAAATTAGGTGACCAAACCTCTCCTTAGATGTAACTTTCTAGACATTGCCAAAAATGTTATCTAATAATATTATTCAGATAATATGAATTATTGCTTCGATAATGGAAAATATTGTGTAATGACAATTATCAAACAACAAAGAATATAAAATATCAACGCAAAGAATTATTAACTCAATAAAATATCGAATGAGAATTATCAGAACCATTATCGAGTAGTGCCTTCTTACGTAAGAATCAATAATTGGTGCAATACCGTAAAGCTACGTGTTTTTTAACCAATTTAGTATTTTAACAAAGATAATTCAGAATAACTACGCCGATATTTTTAACCAACTTATATTTGTCGCTTTTCTTCATCCAATCGCTTTCCAACATGGGGCCCATACATGGTCATTTTACGTCAAATTTAATATTCCCAAACAAAGATTTAATATTCCACGACCAAACGAATATTCCCCGACAACAATGAATATTTTATAACCACTTGCTTATTTTGAAATATTTGCGTATTTTACCCCTAACTATCCACATTAATCACATCAACCCTTACTATTTCAAAATAATAAATAGAGAAAATTAAATTTCATTAATAATAAGTTGGGGTCTTACATGTATAATTAAGTTGTATTTGTATTATGTACCATGAATTTGGCGACTCAGAATAGGTGATGTATACCTATTTTGGGGGTGTCACAGGTTTGGTCACCTAATTGCGCGCCAACAAGGAGAAATCCTTATCGGAAAGCCCCCTCTTTCCTGGGAACGATCTGGTTGTTAAATATTGTGAGTTATAATATTAATGATGAATAAGTTCGTGTTGATTAAAGATGAAATTGATAGTTCCATTGTGTTGGGATTATTAGCGTTAGTGGAAATCGATATTTATTTCGATAATAATTGATGTCTGGAGGTTATATTGACCAATCGGGTAATTAATCAGATAAATGAGGAATTAATTGCTATTAATTCACATGTTTATAACTATTTGTTCACATGTGTGTACTATTGATTCACATTCATGTATTATTAGGGGAGGTGGTGCAAGATTGATAATACTTGCATGACTAAATTAAAAATGGAGGTATAGTTGAAGGTACTATACTGTAATTAGTTTTTTCACATGATTATACTATTGAGTCACATGAATGAACTATTAATTCACATTATTTACTATTAGGGGAGGTGGTGCAAGTTTGATAATACTTGCAGGACTAAATTAAAAATGAAGAAAAAGAGGAGGGTATTATACTGTAATATTTCGAGCCCCAAAACGTGCAATTATCGAAACTATATTTTCCTATAAATAGAAGCTCATTCTTCCTTCATTTCTCACCAATTCACAAAAGCTTTAGAGCAATTATTATAGAGAGAAATTATAGAGAGAAAGAAGAAGATAAGTCTGCTACCTCACTATTCCAGTATCCAGTTTTTTTTAAGGTAGGGAGTATTATTTCTTTCTTATCTATGAAGAGAACTTCTGTTATTTCATTCTTTATTATTCTGTTGAAATAACTTGTATACGCGGGCTACCCTATACTTGGTGAAATTCTTCTGTTGTTCCATTCTTTATCATTCTGTTGGAACATCCTGCATCAATTCTTCTACGGACACTTCGTTTCCGCTCTTTATTATTCTGTTGGAATATCCATGCATGCGCGTTTACTGGCGGACCGATTCCGCCTTTATTATTATTCTCGTTGGAATATTCTCGTCACATGCGTTTTACGCCGGACCTAATTCCGTCTTTATTATTCAAGCAACCAAACCACTAAAGTCAATCATTGTCATATAAAGCCATAAGTAAAGAGCCCCGGTCCTTTCGTTGTTGACTTTCTTGTGTGGAATGCACCGAAGCCAGACTTTCTGTAGGAAACATCGTGAATGAAGATGGCAAGTTGATAGGTATGAATGTGACGTGTTATCCAAGTCTTGGATGAGAGTCACAGTTTTGAATGATATTTCTATTGTTAATAAATTTCTTGACGTATTCTTGAAGTCTTCTTAGCCTACCCCTAGAGCGTGAAATCGAATTTTGTATTGACCTCAGTACAAAACCCATTTCTTAAACCCTCAAATATTTCATTACTTAAACGAACGTAACATACGCCGCCACGTTGGCTCGAGTCATTGAAGATTACGATCGTACCATTTCAATACCATCGTGGGAAAGCGAACGTGGTAGGTGACGCGTTGAGTGAAAGATCGTATCGTTCTGACGAGTGCGATGTTGTTAACACAAAGGCCCATTTCGCATTTACTTATAAATGATGAAGATAGAGTTAAAGACTCTAGGAACCCAAGTGAAGATAACGAATATACGAGTAGAATTGACTTTAATCGATAAAGTTAAAGCCGCTCAAGCTACACACCCGGAGCTGATAAATGTGAAGAAGAAGGTTCAAGAGGGCGTTATTCTAGAAGCAAGAATCGACGAAGAGAGAAAATCTCAACCCTCGATTTAATTGGTCCATTTGAAATCCTCGATGAAGTAGGAACTGTGGCCTATAGACTCGTTTTACCGCCAAGTATGTTGCGTGTTCATAACGTTTTTAACGTATCGATGTTACGTAAATATTGGACGACCCGAACCAAATTATTAATTTAGAACCGGACGAGATAACGGTTGATTTAACGTTTGAGGAGATACGTGTTAAAATCTTGGATAAGAAAAATCGTATTCAACACTCAAAGGTTATACCTCAAGAGTTAGAATTTGAAATGAAGTCGAGGTATCCTCACCTGTTCAGCATACCAAGTACGTACGTAAATTTTGAGGGCGAAATTCCATAAGGTGGGGAGATTGTGAGACCCCAGATTTTATGAATAAATATTTAATTTTCTCAAAATAATTTTTTAAATATTATGGTGTGGATTTGATATAATGTTATAGTTGTGGGTTATATTTATAAATTTTTCAAAGTACGCAAGTTGTTATATAATATTCGATTGGTCTGGGAATATTCTTTTTTTTTGGGAATATCCGTATCCGACGCATACAATCATTGGTGGAACCCATAATGTAATTATTGTTTGATTGAGAAAACGACAAAAATACTTTATGAAAATAATGGCGGAAGTTTTACCGTTAATCTGTTGAAACACCCGATGTTAAAAGTACAAGAATACTGGCGTGGTTGCATAAGTAGCACACAATATCGATTATTGATGCTTACGTGAGAAGTCACTCGCTTATACTCAATTATTGCTACGATGAATTCTTTGCATCATATCTTTCATATTATTGATTCAATTATTATTACAATATCATCTGCGTAATATGATATACTATTAAATCAATGATTGAGACTAATGCAAAAGTTATTCATATTATTATTTGCAATATCGACAATGTCTAGAAGTTCATCAAGGAGAGGTTTGGTCACCTAATTGCGCCCAATAAAGAGAATTCCTTATCTGAAAGCCCCTCTTCCTCGAACGACACGGTTGTTAAATATTATGAGTTATAATATTAATGATGAATGTTATTAAAATTGAAATTGTGTTCGAAGTTGAATTTGGAGACGCGAATGTGATATTTGAGTCCAGAACGATGAAATTAGTAAAAATAGTCTATAAATACAAAAATTTTCGGGATTCACTATTTGGTCAAAAATTCAACAGTTGACTTTTTCGGAAAAAGTCAAACTTCGAAATTTCAAAATTTATATTGTTGATAAAAATAGTTTCATTATGTTGGAATTGTTTGTGTTAGTGAAATCGACATCTATTCCGATGATAATTGATGTCTGGGGGTTATATTGATAAATCGGGTAATTTATCGGATAAATGAGCAATTAATTGCTACTAATTCACATGCTTATATAACTATTTGTTCACATGTGTGTACTATTGAATCACATTCTTGTACTATTAGGGGAGTTGGTACAAAATTGATAATACTTGCATGACTAAGTTAAAAATGGAGGTATAGATGGAGGTACTATACTGTAATTATTTTTATCACATGATTAGAACTATTGAGTCACATGATTTACTATTGATTCACATTATTTACTATTAGGGGAGTTGGTACAAGTTTGATAATACTTGCAGGACTAAATTAAAAATAAAGAAAAAGAGGAAGGTATTATACTGTAATATTTTGAGCCCCAAAACGTGCAATTATCGAAACTATTTTTGCCTATAAATAGAAGCTCATTCTTCCTACATTTCTCACCAATTCACAAAAGCTTTAGAGCAATTATTATAGAGAGAAATTATAGAGAGAAAGAAGAAGAGAAGTCTACTACCTCACTATTCCAGTATCCAGTTTTTTTTAAGGTAGGGAGTATTATTTCTTTCTTATCTATGAAGAGAACTTCTGTTATTTCATTCTTTATTATTCTGTTGGAATAACTTGTATACGCGGGCTACCCTATACTTGGTAAAATTCTTCTGTTGTTCCATTCTTTATCATTCTGTTGGAACATCCTGCATGCGTTTCTACGCCGGACCGGTTCCGCCTTTTTATTATTCTCATTGGAATATCCAACATGCATGCGTTTTACGCCGGACCGATTCCGCTCTTTATTATTCTCGTTGGAATATTCGTCATGCATGCGTTTTACTGTGGGACCGATTCCATCTTTATTATTCTGCTGGAATATCCTATTCATGCGCTTTTGCCGGACCTTATTCCGCCTTTTATTATTTTGTTGAATATCATATCTCATGCGCTTTTCGCCGGACCGATTCCGTTATTTATTATTCTTTGAATAACTCGCCTGCATGTCTTGTCTATCGCATGCCCGGTGATTTCTTTTGTTATTCCATTCCTTATTATACTCAGTTGGTTAAAGTTTTGACTTCTATACTCCATGAAATTAGTGGAATATCCTCGATATTTGCGCTTCATCCAAAGATCTTTTTCATGGAAATATTCTTCCGAGCATTCTTGAATTTTACTCTACAAAGCAAAGATTCATGTTGACAATTTGGACGTTATTAGTTCTTGGATAAATTAATTCTTGAACTTGTTTTATTGAATTCTTATATCATTGTCATCATCCTCATGTTTATATTTTGTTGAAAGTCATCTGTGGCCTATAAAGTGCGTAGATGGACTTGGTATGATTATGACCGTGGATTATTCGGTGTAATCATGACCGTAATGTTACAAATGTTGTGGAAAAAGTCATCATTGACCGTAGAGCATTGATGGACGCTTGTTGGCATGATCATGACCATTATTGAATACACAAATATTCTTGGCCCGTGAGTGCATGGATAATTGTGGTCGTGATACTAAAGAATATCCTCGGCCAGTAGTGTGTGGATGATTCGATGATGTGGATTATTTATTAAAATCGAGTCCCAAAGGATAAAAGTGATGAAAACCTTCTAAATCATAAAAGATAGTAGATTTTATTCTCTACTTGACTCTTTTAATGGATTGCTTGTTCACCTGCAGCTTAAACTTGATGGTTGTTATATTGTATCGGTTTAACATCATTGAAGGCTAACGATAATATATTCTCGCATTATCTTAGTCATAATATTTCCTATTGGGCTAGTTGAGCTCACCTTTTCTTTCACCGTTTCTCTTGTGAAATGAGAACGTAGGCCGGACTGAGACAGGAACAGAGTGATGGTCCTAGATGGTGCATTAGTAGTCTTCACTATTCTGTGAAATAGTGTGATAATAATTGTAATGAGGACTCCTTTTGAGTTTGTATACTCTCTAGTAGACAATATTTGTATTCAAACTCACAGTTTATGTTTTGTCGTATTGTACACTGACGGTTGTATTTAATTTTGTACCATGTATCTCATGACTCAAGATGGGTGATGTATACCTATTTTGGGGGCGTCACAATGTATACCTGTTTTGGGGGCGTCACAGTTGGTATTAAAGCCATAGAAAAGAGCCTCGAGCCTTTATCCGGTGACTTCTAAGTCTTGGGATGCACCGAAGCCAGACTTTCCGTATGGGACGCCGTGAGTAACGGTGGAAAGTTGATAGGTATCATTGTGAGGTGCTATCCAAGTCCCGGATGCGGTCACATTTGGTATCAAAGCTTAGGATATGATCCCCGGTCGAGATGTGAGATAAGAACTAGGAGGGAGAGACGGGAATTCCTTCGCTAGTATGACCTACCTAAGTTTATTTGGTATTTAATCGGTCCTTGGTCGTTGTATAGGGATAATATGTGATATATTAATTAACCCTTGTTTTGTGGCGATTGAAAATGGCATCCGAAAATGTTGAGATAAGCAATGAAGCACATTAGATCGTGGAGTCACCACAGATTAATACCCAGGATAATGTGCAACAGGAAGACAATAATCCTCAGGTGAACAACAACACCGACCAAATGGCAAACGACGGAATGTTTAGGAGCTTTCTACAATTCGTACAACATCAGGCAAGAGAAACTCATGTCCAAAATGTAGGTGGAAACATTGGAAACTCTCGGACGGTCACCGCTAAACAGTTCAAGGAGCTGGGACCACCGGAGTTTATTGGAGAGCCAAAACCACTTAAGGCGGATGCATGGATAAAGCAGATCACCAAGATATTTGATGTCTTGGGATGCTCCAAGGAGCAAAAGGTTCCATTTGCCACCTTTATGTTGCGAGGAGAAGCGACATCGGTGGGAATCGAGAAAAGCGTACTCAACCTCGGCCGCATCAAGATGTCTTGGGAGAAGTTCCAAGAATCGCTCAACGACAAGTACTTTCCGAAAGTATTCGTCACATTAAAGAGGTAGAGTTCATCAAGTTGGAGCGAACAATATGGCGACCGTATGCGCAGACGGCTTAAGTTTGCCGAAGTTGTCCGGTTTGCATCCCACTTGGTTGATAATGAGGAGAGAATGACGCGGATGTTTTTAAGAGGTTTGAAACCGGAGATACGTCAATATCTTATTTCTCATAAACTGTGTTTGTATTCAGATGTTGTAAATAGGGCTCAGTTATTGGAGCGCGATAACAGGTCAATGCAACCAAGAGAAAGCAGCCGGCAGAATGAAAATACAAGTGGTAACAATCATCGCAGCTGTGACAACAAACATGGAGGGAATCAACATGCCAGAAATGGTAACCACTTCGGTGGTAATCATGGCCAAGACAATAAAAGTGGGAGTTTTAAGAAGAGGAGATTTAATAATGATGGAAGGACGTCAGCACCAACACCTATTGTTAAGGAAGGAGAACGACCACCGTCGATGTTACAAATGCGAGGGGAGGACACATCACCCAAACTCATGCCGCAGCAATTCAAAAGCATGTTACAATTATGGAAGAGAAGGTCACCTAGCCCGATTTTGTCGTTACCTCAAATCAAGTTCAGCTGGGATGGAGGCATCAAAGTCCGTCCCAGATAAGACAAAATTGGTAGTTCAAGGGAGAGCGTTTGTTGTAACCTCCCAGAAAGCAAGGAACCCAAACGAGGTCATCACGGGTAAGCTTATCATAAACTCTGGTGAAGTATATACCTTATTTGATACCGGCTCTACCCATTCCTTTATTTCTCCTACTTGCGCTCAACGTCTAAATTTGACTCCAGAGAATTTGGACTTTGACTTATCGGTGGAAACTCCGTTGGGAGAAACCTTCATTACATCCACGGTTTATAAGTCTTGTTTGATTAAAATCGGTAACCGCACATTACCTGTCAATCTTATTTCTTTAAAAATACTTGCGTTTGACGTAATTCTAAGGATTGATTGTTAACTACTCATCATGCAAAAATGATTGTTTTAAATAAGGTTGTTAGTTTTCATATTCCTAATCAACCTATTATGCGAATTCAAGCGACCAAACCATTAAAATCAATCACTAGTCATTTCAAGCCATAAAGCTATTCGCTTATTGAAAAATGGATGTCAAGATTTCTTAGCTCATGTCACGATTTAAACAAAAATATGTTAGTTTTGAATGATATTTCTATTGTTAATAAATTTCCGACGTATTCCCTCAAGAACTTCCCTACTACCCCGTGGCGTGAAATTGAATTTTGTATCGACCTTTGAACTCGGTACAAAACCCATTTCCAAAGCCCCATATCGAATGGCTCTATTGAACTTCGTGAGTTAAAGACCCAATTGCGAGGAATTGTTAGACATTGGTTTCATTTGTCCTAAGACGCCTCCTTGGGGTGCTCCTGCTTATTCGTGAAGAAGAAAGATGGGAGTATGCGACTTTGTATTGACTACTGAGAATTGAACCATGTCACCATCAAGAATAGGTATCCGCTATTACCTCGCATTGATGACCGTTTGACCGATTGTAAGGAGCACAATTCTTTTCAAAGATCGATCTTCGCTCGGATATCATCACCAAGGTTAAAACCGAGGATATTCAAAAGATCGCCTTTCGAACTTCCTGCAGACGGGCATTATGAATTTTTGGTCATGTCTTTTGGATTGACCAATGCTCCTGCTGCCTTCATGGATATGATGAACCGAGTATTCAAGGAATATTTGGATCACTTTGTGGTTGTCTTTATTGATGACATTCCATATATTCCAAAAGCCATGAAGATCATGAGCAACACTTTAGGCTGATACTCCAAAAGCTTCGTGAAAACAAGCTTTATACCAAGTTGAAGAAATGTGAGTTATGGCTTGAGGAAGTTGCATTCCTTGGGCATGTGATATCAAATCATGGAATATCTGTTGACCCAGCGAAGATTGAAGCAATTCAAAGCTGGGAGCAACCAAAGTCAGTGACCGAAGTACGTAGTTTTCTCGGCTTAGCTGGTTATTATCGGAGATTCGTGGAAGGTTTTTCTCGAATCGCTATTCCATTAACTCAGTTGACTCGAAAAGATACAAAATTTGGTTAGAGCGTGGAATATGAGAAGAGTTTTCAAGAACTCAAGAGGAGACTCATCTCAAAGACTGCTCGACAATACCATTTGGCTCTTGAGGGATTTGTCATCTACAAAGATGCTTCGCAAAGGGTTAGGATGTATTCTCATGCAACATGGGAAAGTCATAAGCGTATGCCTCTCTAAGAACTCAAAGAATATGAGAGGAATTATCCTACTCATGATCCGGAGTTAGCAAATTGTCCGTTTTTAACGCTTAAGATTTGGAGGCATTACCTTTATGGAGAGAAGCTGGAGATCTATACGGATCATAAAAGCCTCAAATATTTCTTCACCAAAAATGAACTCAACATGCGGCAACGACGTTGGCTTGAACTGTTGAAAGATTATGATCATACCATTCAATACCATCCTCGGTAAAGCGTTAACGTAGTAGTCGACGCGTCGAGTGAAAGATCATATCGCGGTACGAAAAGTAATATTGTCAACACAAAGGCCCATTTTGTATGATTTACAAAGGATGGAAATAGAGTTAAAGACTCTAGGGACCCATGTGATGATGGCGAATATACGAGTAAAACCAAATTTAATCGATAAAATTAAAGCAGCTCAAGCTACAGACCTGGAGCTGATACGTATGAGGAAGAAAGTGCAAGAAGGTGCTATTCCGGAAGCAAGAATCGATGAAGAAGGAATACTTCGAGTCAACTCCAGACTTTATATTCCTAACGACCCTGATTTAAAGTATAAAATCATGATGGAGGCGCACAACACACCGTTTGCAATCCATCCTGGGAGTACCAAAATATATCATGATCTTCGATATACATTTTGGTGGAGCAATATGAAGAGAGAGATAGCAGAGTTTATCTCAAGGTGTTTAACTTGTCAAAGAGTCAAGGCGGAGCATCAAGTACCAAAAGGTCCATTGTACCCACTTGAAATTCCAAAATGGAAGTGGGAGCATATTACCATGGATTTCTTTACTGGTCTTCCCAAGGTTTCTCAAGGCATAGATGCAATTTGGGTCATTGTTGATAGATTGACCAAGTCTGCTCATTTCCTACCTATACGAGAAACTTATACACTTGAACGTCTTGCTCGTATGTACATAAATGAGTTTATAAGACTGCATGGTATGCCAGTATCCATAGTTTCTAATCGAGACCCAAGATTCACTTCACGATTTTGGGTTAGTTTGCAGAAAGCTATGGGCACGGATTTTTGATTTAGCTTGGCATATCATCCTCAGACGGACGGGCAGTCGGAGAGGACTATTCAAACTCTTGAAGATCTATTAAGACTCTGTGTCCTTGACTTCAAAGGAAGTTGGGACAAGTTCTTACCACCGGTGGAGTTTTCCTACAACAATAGTTATCAAGCAAGTATCGACATGGCTCCATTTGAGGCGTTGTATGGGAGAAAGTGTCGCTCTCCAAAGATCTTTGGGATGAGGTGGGTGAAGCAACGTTGTTGGGACTGGAGTTGGTACGTATGACTACAGAAAAGATTCAAACGATCCGATAACGTATAAAAACTTCACAAGATCGACAAAAGAGTTATGCTGATCTTCATCGAAATGACGTAGAATTCGATATTGGAGATCATGTGTTGTTACGTGTTGCTCCATTGAAAGGAGTTATGAGATTTGGAAAGAGAGAAAAGCTAAATCCTCGATTCATTGGCCCATTTTTAATTCTTGAGCGAGTAGGAACTGTGGCCTATAGACTCGCCTTACCGCCAAGTATGTCTCGTGTTCATAACATTTTTCACATATCTATGTTACGTAAATATGTGAAAGATCCGAACCACATTATTGGGTTAGAACCAGACGAGATAGAGGAAGATTTAACGTATGAAGAGTTTCTTGTTAAAATCTTGGATAAGAAGGATCATGTTCTACGCTCCAAGATTATACCTCAAGTCAAAGTTTTGTAGAGAAACCACGATGTGGAGGAAATGACTTGGGAGTTAGAATCTGAGATAAAGTCAAGGTATCCTCATATCTTCGACATACCAGGTATGTACCCTAATTTTGAGGACGAAATTTCATAAGAAGGGGAGGTTGTAAGACCCCAATTTTTATGAATAAAGAATAATTTCCTCAAAATATATTTGTGAATATTATGGTGTGGATTTGATATAATGTTATAGTTGTGGGTAATATTTATAAATTTTGCAAAATAAGCAAGTGGTTATATAATATTCGATTGGTCGGGGAATATTTGTTTTAACAGGGAATATTCGTACGACGGCACAATCATTGGTGGACCCCACAACGGAAGTATTGTAGTAGTTAGAAAATGACAAAATTATCTTTCTATAAAAATAATGGCGGAGGTGTTACCGTTAAAAACTGTTGAATTACCCTAGTAGTAAAGTAAATGAATGTCTGGCGTGGTTGCATAAGTAGCACACCAGATTGATTATTGATGCTTACGTGAGAAGTCACTCGCTTATACTCAATTATTGCTACAAAGAATTGATGCATCATATCTCTCTCATATTATTTATTCAATTATTGTTACAATATCATCTCGCATAATATGATATATTATTAAATCAATAATTGAGACTAAGCAAAGTTATTCATATTATCATTTGCAATATATCGACAATGTCTAGAAGTTTTGTCAGGAGAGGTTTGGTCACCTAATTGCAAGGCTACCAATAAGGAGAAATCCTTATCGAAAAGCCCCTTTCCAGGAACGACACGGTTGTTAAATATTGTGAATTATAATATTAATGATGAATAAGTTCGTGTTGATTAAAGGTGAATTTTATAGTTCCTTTGTGTTGGACTTATTTGTGTTATTATAATTGATGTCTGGAGGTTATATTGTTCAATCGGGTATTCGGGGCACTTTTCGTGTCGAAGTACTATTCATGAGATACTATTCACGAGTTACTATTCACGGGATACTATTCACAGGGTACTATTCACCCGTAGGATATATATCTTTTTGGTCCAAATCATTTTTGGGTACAATATTATTCCATGAGGAGATGTGCTAATTTTTCAGACCGTTGGTTGAAGATATAATAGTAAATCAATATGGACCGCTGGTGGAAAGTTATAATAGTAAATCAGTATGGACCGTTACTTTAAATTTTAATAGTAAATCAATATGGACCATCCGTTTAAAAGTAAATCAATCTGGGCCGTTCATAAATTAGTTACTATTCAGTCTATTCTTCTATAAATAGAAGCTCATTCCTTCATTATTTCTTACTTAATTCACCAAACTCTAGAGAGAGAAACTATAGAGAGAAAGAAGAAAAGTATTCTGCTACTTCACTACTTCAGTATTCAGTTTTTCTAAGGTAGGGAATATTATTTGTTTTACTTGTAAGGGGTATTCTTTCTTTCTTATTCGTGAAGAGAACTTCATTATTCCATTCTTTATTATTACTCGTTGAATAACTCAGATACGCTGCTACCCTATACTTGGTGAAATTCTTTTGTTATTCCATTCTTATTATTCTCATTGAATAACTTTGCTTATCTGGCACCGCATACACGGTGAAATTCTTCTAATATTCCATTCTTTATTATTCTGTTTAATATCTTGTCTGCGTTAACGTTAACGCCGGACTCGGTTCCATTATTTATTATTCTATCGTAATATCCTCGTCTGCAATGCGTTTACGCTTGGACGTGGTTCCATTATTTATTATTCTCGCTTAATATCCTCGTCCGTATGCGTTTATGCCGGACTGGTTCCATTATTTATTATTCGTTAGGAATAACCTCGTCTGCATGCGATCTATCGCATTTACGGTGAATCCTTCATTATTCCATTCTTTATTATTCTCGTTAGAATAACTCGTCTATGTGGATTACCACATGTATGGTGAATGATCCTTTGTATTCATTCCTTATTAAATTGTGGAAATGATCTCAGATATCGTGGATTATTGCATGGCGGGTGAAAATCCATTTGCGCTTCATATATTCTATTATACTCAAATTGGTTAAAGTTTTGGCTTCTATACTCCATGAAATTAGTGGAATATCCTTGATATTTGCGCTTCATCCAAAGATCTTTCATGGAAATATTCTTCTAAGCATTCTTGAATTTTACCGCACAAAGCAAAGATCATGTTGACAATTTGACGTTATTGAGTTCAAGATAAATTAACTTATAAATCTTTAAAATTTATTCTTGAACTTGTTTTATTGAATTATCATCATCCTCATGCTTATATTATGTTGAAAGTCATCTTTGGCTTACGTGCATAGATGGACTTAGTATGATTATGACCAGGGATTATTCGGTATAATCATGACCGTAATGTGACAAATGATGTGGTAAAAGTCCTCATTGGCCTGTAGTTCATTGGTGGACAGTTGTTGGTATGATTATAACCATGGATTATTCGTTATAGTCATGACCATTGATGATTACATGAATATCCTTGGCCGTGGAATAAGGATGATTTGATTTTATTTATTAAGCTGAGTCTCAGCGATAAAAGTGATGAAAAACCTTTTAAATCATAGAAGATAGTAGATTTTATTCTCTACTTGACTCTTCTAATAGATTGCTTAATCCGCTGCAGTTAAACTTGTTGTCTATTATATTCTATCAGTTTAACATTATTGAAGGCTAATGATAATTTATTCTGCATTATCTTAGTCATAATATTTCTTCTTGGGCTAGTTGAGCTCACCTTTTCTTTCACCGCTCTCTTCGTGAAATGAGAACGTAATGAGACTAGTCGGGGAACAGAGTGATGATCCTAGATGGTGCATTAGTAGTCCTCACTATTCTGTGAAATAATGTGATAATAAATGTAATGAGGACTCCATTGAGTGTGGATATTGTCTAGATGACAATATTTGTATTAAAACTCACAGCCTATGTTTTGTCGTATTTTACACGACTGTTGTATAATTAAGTTGTATTTGTATTCAGTACCTTGTATCTGGTGACTCAAGATGGGTGATGTATACCTGTTTTGGGGGTGTCACATTAGTAGTCCTCACTATTCTGTTAAATAGTGTGACAATAAATGTAATGAGGACTCCATTGAGTGTGGATATTGTCTAGATGACAATATTCTTATTAAAACTCTTAGATTACGTTTTGTCGTATTTTACACGACTGTTGTATAATTAAGTTGTATTTGAATTTTATACCATGTATTTGGCGACTCAAGATGGATGATGTATACTTATTTTAGGGGCGTCACAGTTGGTATCAAAGCTTAGAGATATGATCCTTGGCTGAGATGTGAGACAAGAACTAGGAGGGGAGAGACGGAGAATTCCTTCGCTAGTATGACCTACCTAAGTTTATTTGGTATTTAATTGGTCGATCAGAGTATAGGGATAATATGTGATATGTTAATTAACCCTTGTTTTGTGGCAGTATTCGAAAATGGCATCCGAAAATGTTGAGATAAGCAATGAAGCACATGAGACCGTTGAGTCAACAACGATTAATTCTCAGGATAATGTGCAATAGGAAGACAATAATCCTCAAGTAAACAATAACACCGATGAAATGGCGAACGATGGTATGTTCAGAGGCTTTATGCAATTCATACAACATCAGGCGAGAGCGACTCCTGTTCAAAATGCAGGAGGAAACACTGACAACTCTCGGATGGTCACCGCTAAGCAGTTCAAGGAGTTGGGACCGCCGGAGTTTTTGGGAAAGCCAGAACCACTTAAGGCGGAGACGTGGTTAAAGCAGATCACCAAGATATTTGATGTCTTGGGATGCTCCGAGGAGCAAAAGGTTTCTTTCGCCACCTTTATGTTGCGCGTGAAGAGGCGGACATCGGTGGGAATCTATAAAACGCACTACCGACTGGCCGCACTCAAGATGTCTTGGGAGAAGTTCTAAGAGTTGTTCAACGACAAGTACTTTCCCGAAAGTATTCGTCACATGAAAGAGGTTGAGTTCATCAAGTTGGAGCAGAACAATATGACCGTGTCATAGTACGAAGCTAAGTTTGCCAAGTTGTCCCGATTTGCGTCTCACTTGGTTGATAATGAGGAGAGAATGACGCGGATGTTTCTAAGAGGTTTGAAACCTGAGATACGTCAATACTTAATTTCTCACAAACTGTGTTTGTATTCAGATATTGTTAATAGGGCTTAGTTATTGGAGCGCGATAACGAGTCAACTCAACCAAGAGAAAGCAACCGGCAAAATGATAATACCAGTGGTAGCAGTCATCGAAGCGGTGACAACAAACGTGGAGGGAATCAACATGCCAGAAATGGTAACCACTTTGGTGGTAATCATGGCCAAGATAATAGGAGTGGAAATTTCAAGAAGAGAATGTTCAACAACAATGGAAAGATAGTAACACCAACACCCATTTTCAAGGAAGGAGAATAACCGCCAGTTAGATGCTATAGATGCGGAGAGGAGGGACACATAAGTCCAAACTGTTCACATCCTTCCAAGGTATGTTTTAGTGGTGGAAAAGACGGTCACATAGCCCGATTTTGAAGTGCACCAAAGTCAAGTCCAGTTGGGACGGTGGCACCAAAGGCGGATACGGATAAAACAAAGTTGGTGGTTTCAGGGAGAGCGTTTTTCGCGACTTCTCAAAAAGCGAGTAACCCGAACGAAATTAGCACGGGTTAGTTAATTATAAATTCTTGCGAAGTCTATACCTTATTAGATATCGGTTATACTCAGTTGATTAATGTTTTGACTTCTTTACTCCATGAAATTAGTGGAATATCCTTGATATTTGCGCTTCATCCAGTATTTTTTCATAGAAATATTCTTCTGAGCATTCTTGAATTTTACTCCACAAAGCAGTATCATGTTGACAATTTGGACGTTATTGATTTCTGGATAAATTAAATTATAAATCTTTACAAATTTATCCTTAAACTTGTTTTATTAAATTCTTATATCATTGTCATCATCCTCATGTTTATAATATGTTGAAAGTCATCTGTAGCCTGTAGTGCATAGATGGACTTGGCATGATTATGACCAGGGATTATTCGGTATAATCATGACCGTAATGTTACAAATGATGTGGTAAAGGTCCTCATTGGCCGTAGTGCATTGATGGACAGTTGTTGGCATGATCATGACCATTGATGAATACACGAATATCCTTGGCCCGTAGTGCATGGATAATTTGTGGTCGTGATACTAATGAATATCCTTGGCCGTAGTGCGGGGGATGATGTGGTTTATTTATTGTCGAGTCTCAAAGGATAAAAATGATGAAAAACCTTTTAAATCATAGAAGATAGTAGATTTTATTCTCTACTTGACTTTTCTAATGAATTATTTGTTCCGCTGCAGTTAAACTTGATGTTTGTTATATTTTATCAGTTTAACACTGTTGAAGGCTAACGATAAATTATTCTGCATTATCTTAGTCATAATATTTCTTACTGGGCTAGTTGAGCTCACCCTTTCTTTCACTGTTCTCTTCAGAAAATGAGAACGTAGTCGGGACTAGTTGGGGAACGGAGTGACGGTCCAGATGATATCATTAGTAGTCCTCACTATTCTGTTAAATAGTGTGACAATAAATGTAATGAGGACTCCATTGAGTGTGGATATTGTCTAGATGACAATATTCTTATTAAAACTCTTAGATTATGTTTTGTCGTATTTTACACGACTGTTGTATAATTAAGTTGTATTTGAATTTTGTACCATGTATTTGGTGACTCAAGATAGGTGATGTATACCTATTTTGGGGGCGTCACAATACTATTGTTGTAATTATTTTCAAAAATTTAATAGAATATGTAATTCATTCTTCCAATTATTCCTGAAAGACGAAACTCCCAGTAAAAATTGGTTAGTGTAAAGGATTTTATTTAAATGAATTTTATTGTTTGGGTTGATTTAATTTATAAGTTAATTTCTTTGTTGGCCCAAATTTGATTAATAGTCCATTAGTTGATAAAAAGATATTATTGCTAAATATTTTCTTAATATTTATCCTATTTTGAATCATAGTTAGATATGCTCTTTGATAAGGAGTCTTTTTAAATGAGTTGACTAAGCAATCCTGTTAGACTATGTCTCCTTTATTTTAGCTATCTGATATATGATTTGGATATTATATTTTTATTAATTGTATTCTTATATCTATTAAACTCTTTAATTGCAAAAATCTTGTGATATACCAACTGAACTAGTTTTCATGCTAACTTATTCATAATATATATGTTGGTCAACTGCATTGGCTAAAGAGATTTATCAACTATGTATTCTTTGCTAATATTCAAAATATAGCCATTAAGTTCCTTCTCTATATATATTACTTCTTATTGACTAAAACAGGGACACAATAACACAAGGGAAGTATACATCAGTTCAGTGAAATCAAAGCAAGTATCAGTATTATACAAAGATACTTCCATAGAGAGCTATCAAAGTTTATTTCCAGCAAGTCTTGTATTAGTATTAATTCTTTATTAGCTGGAAATAAGAATTCTTTATAATCATATATTTCTTGTAACCAAATCTGAGTTTAAGTCTAGTTTGGCTTGACTGATCCAATAATAGATAGGGTTTGTTCAAAGAGAGCTTTCAAGATTGCAGAGGTGCAAAGGTCTCAGTGGTGAGAAAAGTTGCAGAGGTGTAAAAGGGCAATGGTATCCATCAGTGGAAAGCTTACTTTGAACAGGGAAGTTTTTGTATTGTGTATTGAAAAGTTTATTTAATAAAGTGAGTTTCCAATACCATTTGGTATTGGACGTGGATTAGGCCACTAGATTAGAGGATAGGGGCTAAACCGCGTAAAAATCTTGGTGTGATTTACTGTTCTTTTGTTTCTGTTCTATGTTTTAGTATTGTACAGATTCGGATTTAACTTGTGGTCAAAATTTATACTAAAACAGACAGGTATTAGCTGTCCGATTATAACAGACGAAGAATATATACTAAAGTAGACAAGTATTAGATGTCCATTTATAACAGACGAAGAACATAATTAATACGGACAAGGTTAAACCGTCCGATTATAACTTTAAATATTGACCACTGTAGATCACTTTTGGGTATTTACACCTATTCAACCCCCTCTAGGTGTGCTTAATTAAAGAATTACAGAATACTTTCATCCTCTGCTCCAGCTTCTCCTCAAAGCCTTGTCTGAGATTTTTAACCAATTCTTATAGCTGAGTTTGTAATTGTCGAATAGTGTTTGTTTGTTCCTTAACCTGAGTTTCCAAGTTTTCGCGTCGCTGATTATTGGTCACCATGGCTGGATCGGAAGGGCTCTGATACCAATTATAAGGAATTGGTCATACAGAAATGGACAATTAAGAAGAATTTAGTAAACAGAGATAGGAAATTGGATTGAAAGAGAAGAGCTAGAGAGGGGAAGAAGAAATAACAGTTAATAGAGAGAAACAGATTCATTATTTTCATTCATAGTTGCAAAATGTGATAGATCACATACATATACTCTCACCTCAGCTCCTTAGGTATGCTCTTTACTCATGCCTAATATTAGCTCTAACAGACTTATAGTAAAAAGACAGTAAGGACCAACTTAAAATAATTAAAGGACTGAAATACCCTCTCACTTAACTATTTGTATTAATGTCATTTAACTAAATTAGCTAACTTGATTAGCTAGTTGTGTTCCTTACAGCAACACTGGAGCAATATTTCTCATCATTATATAAAAGTAGAAACACACTAAACTTCTCGCTCTTCTAGGATAATTATGTTCATCGATAATTACAAATCAAAAGTATGAAATGGTATCCCATTTTAATTCTTATGGCAGAATCCATCAAAGACATATGTTTGATTGGTGGGAATGGACTGGAAAAGACTAGAAATGGAATGACCATTCCTTCAGGAGTAACTTAAAACATGTTTAGTTAGTCATTTGGAATGACCATTCCATTCCTTTAGATATTAATTCCCTTCTCAGTTATAATGTTATTTTTCATTCTTATCTTAATAGTTAGGTTTATTTCATTCTGTGCTAAGGTAGTGTTTGATTACATCTGAATACCTCTTAATAGATAGATGTGCCTCTTATTCGCTCAGAAGGCTAAACTTGTTTGGTAAATTTTTTTACCTCTTAATGCCTCTTAATCGGTAAGAAACAAATATAATTCTAAATCATTTAAATGCAAGTCTGAACGAAAATTATCGTTTTTGGACCAAAATAACCTCTTCACACAGGGCTGGCCCTGAGTTTTTCAGGGCCTAAAGCGAAAAAAAAAAATTGGGCCCTTTGTGAATTGCTATTAAGATAGGTATAAAAAAAACTAAGAACTTTCTCTGAACAAAAGAGCATAAATACAAAAGAATACCAAATATAATAACCGACTATTTCAATATTTTCAAAGCATCATTCAGATATCACATTATCACTAATTCAAAAAGTAATCGATTCAAAGACATAATATCATCAAAAGAGGGTGGATGATATATCATCAATGACCCCTCTTGAATAACACTCACTTATAATGGGCAAATTATAAATAAAGAAGCATAAAATTTTATAATTCGTAAATGGAATGTAACTTCATCAATTTCAAATAGTTTCACCGAGATCAATCAGGGGGTGACATATCCAAACTATGACAAGAGTTAACCTATTTGGTTATTCTTCAAATAGTACCCATGGTAGATAGTGTAAAACTCAAAATCTTCCCAGCAAGAGTTTACCTATTTTCTTTTGTATTATATTGGCTATATTATGACCTCAGTCTTTAACTGTCAAATTTTAATACTAATATGTAAAGTACGCATGACCCATAGTCTATTAATAGAGATAATCGTAAAGTTTGCACTAACCAGATTAAGAGAAAAAAATGGGATTATACATATGTGCAATGAAACACAAGAATGAATATAGACATAATTATGATGGACAAATGCATAGACTAACAAAGATTGAAATTAATTGAGACATATTGAAGTAATTGTTTTTTAATTTATGTGAACTGGTTGGTATTTTTTTTTAAATGTACATATTAGAATTTTTAATAGTGTTGGATCTAATTTTATTTATGTAATAATTTTATTTGTTAAAATTTTAAATATTTTAGAGAATGATTCTACATAATCAATTATATTCATCCATTTAAATAAAATTAGCTATGCACTGATTTTTATGATATAAGAAAAAGGGGTCCTAAAAATTTTTGGGCCTAAAGGCCGGGCACCTTGGGGTTTAGCCCAGGCCGGTGCTGTCTTCACAATTACAAAATTCTTTTTGTCCCTAATCAAACCCAACAGATTTGTGTGCCGCTTAACACCAGATCTGTGAGTTAGGGCTTGATTTAGGATGCACGATGGAATTTTTTTTTGAAGTGGAATGAATTGATCGAGATGATGAGATGATTAGTGCGAATAGGATATTCCTTCGTTGTCTGTTCTTCGTCGCCTTTGTTATACTCTCTCTTTCTCTCTCTAAAAGTACTCGTAAAGGTTCAATCTTTTGGAAGCACATGCCTGCTATGATAATGTTTATACATATTCCTCGGCTTTGTAACTTGAATGTGAGTGAAGAAGCTCGTTGCGGTGTGGGTTTGTGTATACCATCCGCTATAGATGATTTTTACAGCTTGAGCTATGATTTGGTTTTTGGGATTTCTTGTGCTGGGTTTAGGTATGGAGGAGGCACCACTGGTCTATATTGTGTTGGAAAAATTTGAGTTCATATATTGTATTTTGAGTTTATCTTGAAACTTCTATCTAACTGGTAAGGTAGGTTTTGAAAGTGATAGGTTAGTGTTTACAGTGGTTATGGTCCTATGGAGGAAGATAAGAAACTGTGTTGTTGAGCAGGAAAAGAAAAGGAAAGGAAAGGTAAAAATGGTAAAAATTCAGATATTCTGAAAAAATTAATTATTAAATAATATTTTTTTATTCGGATATAATTTTATTTAGTATTTTATATATTATTCAGATATCTAAAATGTATTTAACATTGAATTTTTATCATAGACAACCTAAGCCTCGCTCATTTTTATACAGACTTACCATCGATCGATCTATCTATCTATCTCTTTTCTCACTCTTCTCTGTCCTCTCCCTTCTCTCCTCCATCTCCTCTAAAATTGATCGTATAGTTTTCATTTTCTAGGTAATTTTGCTTCTCCTGTTCTCTTTCAATTCGGTAAGACATCTAACTTCAGTTTACTTATATTTGTCATTTCTTCAATTTGTTCATCCATTTGTACTTGATCAAATCTGATTTTGGTTATATTTGGTGATTTTGGTGCTCAATCAATTTTGATTTTGGTTATATATGCACCACTATGAATATTAGAATTGGGAAAAACACAAAAGCCTATTTTGTAAGAGGGAGGATCATATTTTGTAAGAGCTTTTGGTAGTATTTTAATGAACACATCTCACCTTCAATGCAAAATAACGAAGTATTGAAGCTGCTCATCTACAATCTGCCTTCTTTTAACATGTAAACTTATACCATTATAACCATTCGACCAAGTATGGAATCACCACTTTTATTATCTGTTTCTTTTATCCAGTAGGCTAGTTATTTGGCATACTGTGTTTATGAGTGACAGAGTATGTGCTATCAAATGGAAACCAGCATTAAAAAATTACACTAAATTAAAAATAAAGAAAAAGGCCTTGGGAATATCCTCATCAAGATGAAGCAAAACCCGTTGATAGTTGAAATTCTCTGCCATGACCATTTTATAGCATATCTGATGATACTGCACTTGCAGCAAACATTAATATGTAAACAGAAACAAAACATGTACTTCATATATAGTTGAAAGTAAACCAAATCCTTAATGACAAACATCGACTATTGCACTTACAAATGCATTAGAGGTTGCTAAATCTCTATTCTAATGTTTAAATCAATATTGAAGTAAAGTACAACTACAGAAAGGGTACTGATATGTTTCTTCTGCATATGTTTCCATATATTTAGGTTTTGCTCTTTGCGGGGCCTCCAAAAGCTAACAGGCAACCCATGAGATTATGCTTCCTATGATGTTGCTGTAGTTTACGTTTCAAATTTCTCTGCTTTTCCTTAATTTCAGTTGATGATATATCTATTTGGATCGAACTTCTCTGTTGGTATTGAGATAAACATGTCCCTTAATTCCTCTGTAATGTCAAAATCTTCAAGAACCTACAGACGTTTTACAAATTATTATAAATGGCATATGCTAATGTACCAGGACACGAAAGAAGTAAAAAAGAGGAGCGAATGCAGCCAAATTAACCTTGAAAACTCCATCCACATTTCGACCACCCACAACGAAAGAACATCCTGTATTTTAGCAGCCAAGCGGTATCTCTAACATCTTGCCATAATCACCACCATAATATTTGGCCTGCAAACCAATCGGTAACTACTACTACTTTTGTTCTTAATATGTTAACTTTTGTCATGGTATAATTCTTAGCTCTTGTTGACTCATCTTTTGTATATGCCCACTAGTGCTTGTTTTCATTTTTAGTGTAGACCTTTATGTTATGTTTGTTTGGGATAGGATTATTAATCTCAAGTTATTTACTTGGGATATTAGTCTAGGGATTATAAAATGACTTAATGTTTTAAATTTAGACTCATTCCTTAATATAAGTGTCTTTTTGTTTGTTTTAAATCGTTTAAAATTTCAGACTTGGGACTATTAGTCTAGAGATTATAAAATGACTTAGTGTCTTTAGATTATAATTATAATCCTAGGATTATATTCCTAGGATTAATGGTCTTAGGATTATAATCTCATGGAATCCTTGCAAACAAACATAGCCCTAAAGTCCTTAGTAGATTAAGATCTGACTCATATATATATATATATATATATATATATATATATATATATATATAATATATTATAGGCTAGCATACAATTAGATTAGATTAGAGTTAGGGATTGCATTTGAGATTATTGTTCCATTTTATTTTCTTTTTTGTGCTGGATATTATTGTTCTTATTTTTGAGACATAGTTATCGTTGGTTGCAGAGTGGGGGAGGATGAGCATGTGTGATATCTCCAACGAATGGTTTGTTCTCCTGTCTGAGGCATGCATACCTCTTCACAACTTCATAGTTTTATCACTACATATCAAGATCTCTGTTCAGCTTTATGGATGCATATGATGACCCTAGACCCTATTGAAGAGGGCGCTATAATGACAACATGGTTCACGTGGTTAACATCACTCAACGGCGCAAAGGGTCTCAGTGGTTTGAAATTAATTGAAAACTGACATTTAACATTGTTGAAGATGATACTTATTACCCAAAGTTTGAGTAGTTCTGCAGACCAGCACTACTTTCCAACCATGTTGAGCATCCATTTGCCCCGCCTCTTGGCAAACAGGAGCATTACCTATGTGGACAGTGGACTGGTCTAGAGATGGTGCACATCCTGCTACAAGCTCAAACATGGAGATGTAATAACCAGCAACTTCAGCTCTAATAACCATTCGTTGAAAATAATTGTTTGTTGGTGCATATTATATTACTTTTTGTTTATTTCTATATATGATTTGTATTGGCTTTAAGGCTCTCTTTTTTTCATAAAGGTGTTTATTTGAATTTTAAATGCATAAAAATATATTAAAAAATATTTTTCTAGTGAAGATGTTAAAAGTTCTATTTAATTTTTTTTATATATAAGTTTGTAGACTGTGGTATATAAAAAAACAAAAAAAAGATCATTTCACATTTTATTAAACAGTTAAAGTAGAATGGTGATTTTATTCCTGACGGAATAAATGAACAAACCAAACATAAAAATTGAATGACCATTACATTCCCATTCCCATTCCCATTCCCATTCTCATTATTTTCCTTTAAGTCATTCCATTCCATACATGCCAAGGAATGAGAACCAAACATGGTCCTAGTACTTCAGCACACAAGCATATATACAAAACCAAGAAGCGTATATAGAACAGAAACATAAAAAGGGGAAAAAATGGTTACTTATTGTCACGGAATATACATTTCCCAAGAATTTTCTGCACCATAAGCTTCATGAAGATGATAATGGCTCATCAATTTGTATATTTTCAGGAAGCATGATTCCTTCAGAGAAGATGAACCTATTGGATGCACCAAAGATGTTGGCTACTTGAAGCACTGCCATTTGAGATACAGCAGTCATTGGCAAGACTGCGTCGGGGAGGCAAGGGATACATTCAGGAAGATATTCTTTCTTATTAAAAGTAGGAGCATATAATGTTAAAACTGTCTGACAAAATATAAACCTGCAAAAGTGAAAAATTAATTTACAAATGTATCATCTTTGGATTCATATAAAGTTAGTTACATGAGAAACATATAGCAAACTAATTCAAGAAAGTTAGCAAATTAACGTATGGAAGTTGCACTGCCATTTGGGAGTGCATGTTTCTAGTTACTTATTAACTTCTCTCAATGCCACAAAATTTATAAGCTTTTCTTTTTTCAAATGTAATTTCTATGTAAATGCATTCAACAGGAAAAAGATAAAACAATCCTTCTCTATACAAAAGCGTCCTAATTATTTGCTTAGAAGATCTCGAAAATATACCAAACTATCAAATATCGTTTGATATGATCTAGTTGAAATTCTAATAGCTAAGTTATCCACAAAAAAGAAAGAGCGAGAGTTGGAGAGGGAGGAAATGTTGAATCACCATTTACACACTTTATTCCACTTTATTATTCAGTGACATCTGTAGTTGTCGGTGATTATCAAAACCTTGTGAAAGAGAAGAAAAAAGAAGTTGAAAGGTACCTTAGAAGCAAACACCTTAGGAATGGATCAGTTAATACTTGAGCCCAAACAGGATTGAGACCATCTGAAGTTATCAACATTGATCTCCAGTGATCCAATGACGAGGAAACCAGGTTTTCAGCCTTGTTACACATATCCTGAAAATGACTTCCCTATTTTAGTCTACTAAACTAAAGCAACTAAATACAAAAGAGCAGGGAGCAGTTTGATTTTTATTCACCATTTCAATATCAGATCCAGAAAATCCAATCAAGAGGAGGAAAGCCTGCAAAGGAGCTGTCAGGAAACTGGTAAATATACTTCCACTTGACTGACGAGTAGAATCTACAGCTCCAGGTATAGGAGGCGAAGAGGTTGGAGATAGAAGCATCGCAATAGGCTCTCCTTTTTCTGCTCCATTTATAGCCTATAGCATGTTTGAAACCAGGGTTAGCAAGATGGTGAAATTTAGCAATTTATTCAATGCACTAGACGTAACTTTTAAAGGTAATCAACTAATCGATTTTACCGATTAGGTTACCTAATAATCAATTTTTTAGGATAAAACAACTGCATATCCCTAATTTTCAATCATGTCAAGAGTTATATACTCTTTACCCAAAGTATAATTAAGCAATTCACCTAGTATATTTATACTCCTTTACATTAAGAAACTAAAGACTGGGTATATAAAATAAGTACAACCTCACCAAAGAGAATATTCTTGTTATGTTTGAAAATTCTAAATTAGAAGATTTTCATGGTTAAATATGAACATGTTTGTGAGTAAAGAATTAGTATTAGGATACTTGCCTTGAAGGATTTACTGCTATCGCTGTCAATAACAAGAAAAAGTGGCCTTCTTGTAAATGGAATGAAGTCACAAGGGTAAATGCAATTTAAACCTGAAAACAAAATTTTTGCAAGACATTAGATATTTTTCATACTGTCACCTTCAATTGCAATGTAACTGACTAGATCAGGTTTGAACATAAACGGTGCTTTAGTAATGCCTCCATATACATAAACTGGCAGGGAAGTGAACCCGAAACCATAGTGCATATAACCCACAAACAAAACCACAACTAAGGAAATCCAAACTAAAAAAATGCAGTGTTCTAAAAGGCGGACGCCTAGGCGCTAGGCCCCCCTGGCGCCTCGCCTACGCCAAAAAATTCCTCCAAGAAATTAGGCAGGGCCTAGGCAGACTATGCGGGTCCTAAGGCGGAAAAGGCGGGGCTTAGGCGAAAAGTTTTTTTTTAAAAATTTTAATAACTACCCAAACCAGATCTTGATATATTTATTTTTCTAATGATTTACCATATTCATAATGTAGGTTATAGCATATCAAATCACAACGAGAAGTAAACAAGATCAAGTCAAAATGAATGATTTTATTATAGTTGTAATTTTTTGAACTTGTACCAACTTCAAATTATATAAATGATGATACAATTGTAATATTTAGTTTAATTCAATATAATTCTTAAATTTATATTTAGTTTCTTAAGCTTTAATAATGAATTGAATTCTTGAAATTTTAAATTTTATTATTTAATAGCAATCTTGTTTATGAATAAAACTAATACGTTAAAGATATGTGTTTGAACTTTAAACAAAGGCCTTTATTATCTTTATTATAGATTGTTTTGCTTTATATTATTGTTTTGTTTAGATAAAATGTAAGATAAAATATTAAAATTGACTTATAATCAAAAATCCCGCCTAAGGCCCCGGCCGCCCGCCTAGCGCCTTTTAGAACATTGAAAAAATGAAAAACATTCAACTCCTTACTTGTAAGTTATCAAATTTGTATACAACTAGTAGTAGGTGAAAATCTGAAATCACTAAAAGCAGCCCATGTAGAAAGGATGTATACAAAGAAGGAAAAGGAGCACCAAAAAAGAACCAGTCGTACAAAGAAATGCCTAAAAAATGAGCACTAGAAAAGTTAGCAATGGGGAAACAAATAAATATGGCCATAAAGGGCAGAGATCATTTGGCAGTTTCACTTGGGTTCTGTGAAGATTATCAATAGCCCTCAATGCTTCAGCTCGAGATGAGACTCCATGATGTAAGATTTTTAAAAGGTTTGGAACTCTCTCTCTCACTCACTCTCCTTTTCCCGGTTTGCTTTCGCTCATATCTAGTAACAATATCAATTTCCTCTCTAGATGGATCAACTTTCATATCACTTCTATAAAATATTTGATGCTTTTGAACCCGACTTATTTCTGATGCTTTTGAACCAAACTTATCTCTTCTAAACAGGAAGCACCATCATAATTTTCCATCAACGAGATAAACAACTTAATCAAACTGATTCATCCCAAAAAAAAGGCTGTGGCCCTATGTTAGCTTCAACAATGAAGTGCGTATGAGCATGTTACAAATAGTTTAACCAATAGACTCAAAAAGTAGAGAGATGTTACTCAAGCTGTGAAGGAACACCTTTGAAGGAAAATGTGAGTGTTATTAACCATCAAACAGGAAACTAATCACTGGAAGGGGTTAATATTAGGGGGAGACTAAGCCTTCCAAAAGGGTGATGGGATGGAGGAGCTTTTTTTGTCTCGGAATTAGCTTTCTGTATGACAACAATAGAAATTTACTCAAGATCTTATGAAACTGATTGAAACAAGTTTACACTTTCATCTTCTGCTGTAGTATTATATAGCATGAAAGATCATCAGGATATTTAACAACAAAATAAATGGACCTCCTCCTCAGCTTCTGCAATAAATTCCTGATATGCTTATGTATTCAGAAAAAAGAGAGCACTTAACGTTAATGATTATGTAGTTCAGGAGGCAAATGCAACTATATACAGTTTTTGCCAAGGCATACTTCACTAGCCAAGTAGCTCAAAAGTACTAAAATATCACCTCTTAGCAAATAATCTGATTCGGAGATCATCTATGTCTATATGCCTAAGTATGATGAGTAGAACTCAATGATAAGAAAGATCCCTTCAAGACAATTTTAACAAAGTGAAAAGAGAAGCATCTAGGTCACTGGAAATATTGTAAATTATTTGGAATTCCCATTAGAGAGGCTCACATTCATTGATCACTTGTGTAATAACACCTGACATATTCTTTTAAGGAAATACAAAATATATAATGAAGAACCAGAGTGGGAAATTAATATGATCAATGACATGTAAGCAAAAGGAAAAGTAATTAATAGATCCAACGCTATCTATAGTAGATTTGTCAATGAGTTGTAAAAATACCTCCATTCCCACGAGCACCAATATGCAAGCCAGTATGGTCTCTTAACCAATCTCTTTTACTTTGCTCAGATGAAGGGTTAGAGCAGCCGGTTAGAGAATTAGAAGTGGCTTCAGAGTGCATGGAACGAGACTCAAAGTTCTTTAGGTTGTTTTGAGCATTGCTAGTAGAAGTTGCAGAACGGGATGGAGATGACAGTCTATGTCCACTACTTCCTGAAGCAAGTAAAAAGTAACCGGCATTACTTCAGAATTAAGGCAAAGTAAATTAGAAGTGGCAGGCTGAGTCGAAAGAAGCTGTGGAACCTGAAGCAGAAAGATATATTAAAAGAACTCCATCAGGAGGGAGCTCCTCACATACAGTTGCCAGGACCTGTCAATGGAAACAAAGAAAAGTTGTCAATAACAGTATTCTTATGGATTTCTTCCAACACGCTGTTTCAAGAATTGAGATATCTCAGGGTACTTTTCCTATAAGTCTGATTGCACTACTTATGCACGAGTTCCAAGGAAGATTGGGGGCGGGGCGAGGTCATGATACTGGGGTCTGATGGCATACATAATCAAGTTTCGATTTGCAATTACAGTTATATTCTAATGCAATCAGCATTCAAATCGAGTGGGTTCTCAACTGATTTGAAACCCAGCCCCAAAAATTAGCTTTACAGTCATTACAGTTATAAATAAACCCTACAGAATTGGCTGTTTGATTGATAATTCAATTTTTATCATAAGCACAAACGCCCAAATGCCAAGATTGGAATTGAGGGGCCCAAATTTAAAGTGTGAATTGCAACTCCACCCCTAATTCTACATGCCAATAAGGTCCTCAAGGTAAACTGTGCATACATATATTTTTCTAGTACTAGCTCAAGGACAGATACTCACTGCTATGAAATGTGTAACAGATGGACGATATAGGATGGCTTTGCGTGGATTAGGTGGCAAAGTAGGATCAGCTATATCTTGCGAGTAGTTTATACGACTGGGCCCTGGGGCTCCATTTTGACCGATGCCAGCACCAGTTCCACTAGCAGGAGCTCCACTTGACTGGTAAAATGAGCCACTGGGTTCCCACTCCAGACATTGAAGCATTCTGAAAGTATCAAGCGTGAGCTCTGAAAACTTGATCTGATCATGAAATCAACAAAGAAAAATGTTAAAATATCAGCATTAGTGCAGTAAGTCTAGCATATCAGAATCAAGTCAGCCATACATTCCAGATATAAAATGTATATATTAAATTTCATTTGCTGCCACCAAATCTAACAAACAACTAAACAGACAAAACAAAAGGTAATAAGCCTCAATTAGCAACAGAAACAAGATATGAACCTCGTTAGGATGGTAGCTGCATAGGAGTGCATCTCTTAATTTGAGCTTTCGCTTGGCATCAGCAACATGTGGTAGACAATCCGGATGAAGATCCAGTACGAGACTATATCTCAAAGGCCTGATATTCATAAAAGCTGTGTCAGCTTTTAGAAATTTAACTATTTCTTGGACGACCAGCTTCCATTCTTTAAAGTCAGTTTCCTGGAAACAAGATCATCTTAAGGTTATTCCATCTATCAACAAAGGAAACTCTTATCAAATATTCTCTCCTCAATTATATTTTTCAATACATAAAGATGGGTAAATCTGAATCTCATTGAAATATAGAAATGGGTCCATTATTACAGCAACTGTGTAACGTCATCAGACGATTAGAGGAGGATTGTGTTTATTCAAATCTACAGTGACGTGAATGTGATTGTTTCAAAGCTAAGGATAAATTGTTTTTTAATATATTATGACGATTTCAAGATCAATAATATGACCTACTAAAAAATAAGCTCCGCGATATATATTAATATATGTGCACAATATATATCTGAAATGTAGGAAGTCTGCTTGCCCTGAGCATCCAAATGCACTCTTACAATGTGCATCTAAGATTTCCATGTTACAAGTATTCTTTCATGTTTCAGTAAAGTTTCGTATGACTGATTAGTATGAATACTTAATCAAGAGTTAGGTTACTATGAAAAGTAAAAAGTCTAATTACATGTCTCACAAGATATAAAAGTAACATCACTTTGTAAACCTAACTGGTCCTCATCAAACTTATGGAAAAGACTCCTAGTAGTATGGCTAGCCTTAAAGCACCACACTGAACAAGATTGAGTAATTTAATTTTCACAGGACATGGCACACCAAATGATGCCATATTCAGATATTACAACCACTAATGATTAAAGGTCCTTTATCCCCTTAGTTCAGTCCACAGTGAAGACCATCAAGCCAATTGATTATAATGGGACACAGCTACGCCAAAATACAGAAGGTAGTCAACACAATATATTTTTAGAAAAAGATTAACAATAAATGACCTGAAAAGTCCTTTTGCACTCATCAAGCAACATTTTGAGTTGATTAACCAACTGAAAGACCATTTCTCGTCGGCTCAACACCAAACACACCGTCAAAAATCTAGCAAGAAATCTCAATTGCTTGATTGCAAGATTGAGATCCTGAGAAAATCCGTCCTTGAAATACTCCCTAGTCAACACCGCTTCATAGAATATATATGACTCCGACAAATAACTACGGTCACTTGTCCTCATATACTGCCCGAAGTATAGCTGCCCAATTCGTGATGCAATATCCCCAATCTCCCATCTCTTAAGCCCTGCTTCCACCAGCTTCTGCCGATTTTCTTGTTGAAACTTCCACAATTGTGTATACACCTTGAATACCTTACAAAAGTATGTATCATACCTAAAACATCACCACAAACATGTATTTCAGGATTATCATTTACAAACAGACTGACACAATTTGTCAAAAAAAAACAAGGAAAGAAACCAAGTAAAACCAAATATTCTCTTTATGGAGTTAGATTGTCAAGAATATTTGTAAAAAGGAAGAAAGTTGGATCGAACTTTCAATCGGTTCACTTTTTATATAAAAAAGGATACACAAATCCAAAGTTCCAATCTATAGAAACAGTCCAAATATCAAGGTGAAATTGGACTAGTCATACAAACTTGCCCAGAAAAAAAATTCACTAAATTCCCGATTCAAAATTTCATATAGTTTAGCTATTAGCAGATGGATTCAAGCAATTGCCTAAAGATAAGGAAAATGTACTAGATTATTCAATTACTCATCATCAGTTCTCTTCTGATATCTACAGATACATCAAAAACTTAATTTGAATGTAATAAAACGGTCATTACAACTTAATTAAGGTGCATTTATCAATTTAAGAATGAAACAACAGCTTATATAATTCAAAATACATCTCATTACTTTTATTCTCTTACACTTTCTAAGCAACCAAAAACGGTCCCAAAAAAATGTTTATGCTAATCCTATTACACTTACAAACCAACTTCCCTATCAAAATTGCATATTTATTGGGAAAAAAATTATAACTTAATTAATACAAGTCAAACTGATATATGCATACATAAATACACAGAAAAAATAAATAGGGTAGGACCTGTTGCGTTCGTAATAGGGTAAATCCCTAATTTTGGAGAACTTCTTGTCGGCTTTAGCGACGAGAGACCAATACACTTCGCTCACTGGAATGTTGTTCTGTGATTGTGATGCCGACATTTTTCCGAATCTTCCTGCTCACAATCGGACTGCACTTTATTTGATTATCATCATATTAATAATCAAAAATATAACCTAATTTGATCGATTTTTTGTAACAAGTGATCTTTGTTCGGAGAGAGGTGGTGTCAGTCAGTCAGTGGCGTGGTAAAGCTTTAAGATTTTTAAACACTTTTAAAAAATTTAAAAATTTGATTGTATTCAATTAAGTTTATAAAAGTTTACCGGTATTTAATTACAACCTTTTAAATGTCTTTAAAAGTTAAAAAGTATTAAATTAAGATTTTTATAAAATCTATTAAAGTATTTTTGCCATTCAAAAAGTCATAAATTTTTCAGATTTCTATCAAATGGTAGAGTTTGACAGACTTTAGAAAAAAAATTATAACTATCAACTCATATCCAAAGTCTGACCTCATCTCTAAAAACTTCTAAAGACTTCCAAATATGAAACACAAATGTGAATAAAACTCATTATTAATTGAACTTTGTCTTTTATTGGGTCAAACTGGTTATTTATTTTATATGGGCAAATAAGTATTAATATGTGTTAGATAAATTAATTTGGTAAAATTTGGGCCTTAAAACTAATTGGATTTTATATGTGGATAAAATTAAATCATATTATAATAAGAGAATTAACAAGATATATTAATAAGTAAACAAATAACTAAAGACCTAATTTGTCTCGCGGTACATAATCGAGAAAAGAGGGAATATTTACAAAGTAAGCAAGTTGTCATAAAATATTCGTTTGGTTAGGAAATATTCGTTTTATCAGGGAATATCCGTACGACGACACAATCATTGGTGGACCCCACAACGAAATTATCGTCAGATATAGAAAGCGACAGAAATAACATTTTTATAAAAATAACGGCAAAACTTTTACTGTTAAACTATTGAAATACCCGGGGATAAAAGTACAATAATAAGCGTGGTTGCACAGTAGCACACGGTAATGCACAGTATCTCTGATTATTGATGCTTACGTAAGAAGTCACTCAGTTTTATTCAATTATTGCAACAATAGCTGATGCATAATATCTCATATTATTCATTCAATTATTGTCACAGTATCATCTGCACAATATTTTATATTTTTAAATCAATAATTGAGACAACAAAGTTATTCATATTATTATTTCCATTATTGACAATGTCTAGAAAGTTTTGTCGAGGAAAGGGGTTAGTAATAATCTAATCACAGGCGCTAATAATAAGAGAAGTTCTTATCGGAAGCCCCTTTTCCCGTGAATGATCTGGTTGTTAATATCATGCGAGTTATAATATTAATGATGAATAAATATTAAAAAGATTAAAAATGTGTTTAGTCAAGTGATTTGTTATAAATAAGAGGGGTTTTTATGAAGTATTTGTTGTAAGTTTGGCTTATTACTGTAAGGTTTGTAATATTCATGATCGCAATCAAATTGCATAAATAAGCGGAAGCGAGATAAATCAGAGTTTAAAAAAAATTACAAACCATATACGGATCACCCTTTATGCACAATTATTAATTAAACGAAAAGATAAAGAATAAAATCATACCTCAAGATCGAGCTTCCTCGTACAAGTTTACCTCCAAATTCTTTTCGCGTTCAACTTGAATCCACCCCAGGGTTTGGTTCCTTCCTTTGATCAACGTTAGCCACCCAAATGTTTGGCTCTCTAGAGGTGATCCACCAAGAAGAAGAAGGATTTAAGAAGATGGGTATTTGGCTCAAACCCTAGTTTTCTATCTCTATAGAAAAGAACGTCTTTCTAACAAATTGGAATTATTACGTATGTTGTTAAAGTCAACAAAGACCATCACCCATAATAAGACTCTCTTATTTATAGATGTGTAGGCAACCCACCTTAATAATTAAGGAATTGAGTTTTATTTAATTAATTAAATTCTTTTAATTAATTAAGCTCCTTATCTTATTAGGGATAATTAATTAAACTCCTTTAACTAATTTTCCTTCCTAATCCAATTAGGAATAAATGAGAGTACTTATATTAAAATTAATTTCTAAACTCTTTAGAAATTAAAATAATAATAATAATTGTAATAATATTAATAAGACTCCTCTTATTAATTTATATTTAATATTTCTAAAATATTAAATAATAAATATTAAGCTATTTAATTTATTCTATCACCATATATTAAATTAAATATACATAACATATTATTACAATTATGCCATTAACTTCTTAAATAATTATTCTTCCTTTTATGGCGTGACCCTTTTGGGTTCTCCATATTAAACCTAAGTGAATAAATCAATTAGAACAATTCTAATCTTATTTAAATAAATAAATTAAACAATTAATTTATTTAAATAAATAATATTTATTCTACAATAGGATAAGCCTCTCCTAATGATCAACGACTTTCCGGATAATATAGATTTCAACATTAATCATAAAAGAACCTTTGAGTAAATAGTTATCTGTGACAATTCAATCCTTCCACCATACAACGTCCCAATTAAATATAAGACATGGAATTACTTTCAAGTCTTATTTTATTTAATTATATGTATTTCGATCCTTAAATGCACAACTCCAAATAATGCAAATTAGAAACTCCTTTCTAATTTCATTCCGCCTTACGCCAAGGACTACTTTGGGTTGTCATTTATCGAATCACATAGACATTTCTCTTCTTTTATTAGAAGTGGTAGATTCTTTATCGATCATACATTATCTCCACGTATAACTTATTATACCCAAGCATACCCTTTGATATACCCTAAGGGTCTTAAGGAATAAGTCAAAATATAACTCATCATACACAAGATACTATGATGATCTCAAGTCCAAGGATCACTAGACTACTATCACTACAGAATTCCTATCGACGCATAAGTAAAACTCCATTAGGTATTCCTTAGCGAGCCACGCTCAAAGAACTTATTCTCTAATAAGCACCTACATACTTGCTTTAGTGTCTCCACACAAATGATCACGAGATCAATCATCCTCATCCAACGAAGCGAGCAACGATGTACCAATCTATCCTGGATTCACTAATCCCCAATTTATTAATCCAATGATTGGGAACTATTTTAGTTTTAAGCTTTCTAAGAATTTAGATCTCATTAGAATGATCATCATCATTATTCTAAAAGCATTGCTTAAAATTATGGGTTTATCACATATTATAAAACAAAGAATATGTAGATAATTAAAAGCCTTTAATAAATTAATACTTTTTATTAATAAATGAATAAGATTGTTACAAAGTATATGCTTTATCATCAAACATGATTGGCTTGTGTGCATACTACTTTCAATCTCCCACTTGCACTAAAAAGCCAATCGTCATGGTATCTCATACTCTTCTTCTCTAAGTGACGATTATCCTGTTTTGCCATTGGATAAGCTTTAATTAATGGATATGTAATGTTGTTCATGAGAGTCCACTATCTCTATAGTGATTTCCCATCTTCAATGATTCTAATAATCAAATGAAAGTGCCACAACACATGTTTAGATCCAAGATGAGACTTAGGAACTATTCCTAGTTCTCAGAATGAACTTTTAATCCAAACAATCAACTTGCAGCCTTCATTTATAGCTATTTACTTTGTCTTTATCACTAAACCAAAGAACTCTTTCTTGTTTGGAACCTTTCCAATTCAACGCACTCACCGATCATGGTAACACTTTACCTTAAAGTGGATTTTGGTCAAATCTTGGTCTGCATTCGAAAAACTTGAGTCCAGAAAGCCCTCTAGTTTTAATTCGCACCACCATGATGCTCACATCCTTAGTGCCGCTTAAGCACTTTAAGATATTTTCAACGACTCATAGTGAACTTCTCCGAATATGACCGATCAACATCGTGTCTCAGATATTTCATTGCATACATGATGATAAATCACTCATGCGACCTCTCTTTTCGTGAGTCTGTGGGGACTATTAAGAGAGATACACTCCATAGCTCATCTACATGAGACATCTCTTGAGTTTGCCATGCTAAACGACTTTAGCATCAAATGAATATATCGCTCCTTGGGTTAAGTCGAGCATCCTCTTAAATCTATCTATATAGATTTATATCCCCAATTAAGATACTCTTCCAAATCATTCATGGAGGAATGTTTAGACAACTTTATCTTTATTGATTGTAGCATTGGTATGTCATTCCTTATCCGTAGTATATCAACATATAATACTAGGAATGTCACGACGCTCCCCATCGACCCTTTGTACACACTTAGAACTCTTACCTCATCATATGTAATCGGATCATCATCTTCCGTGATGTGTACCTCATCATCATCATCTATGATGAATCCATACCTCCTAGGTATCTTCTTGCATTATTCCATTTATTGATTCTGGCCAGGTACAATAGGTTCATCTACAAAGTTCCTCTTATTTGACTTATAGTGATTTTGTGGTTCTTGAACTCTTGAAGATCTATTATCCTCCCACTAGCCCTTCTAATAATAAACACATTTATCTTAGAAAGGCGTGTTTCGCAACAAACACCTTTAGCTAAGTAGGATTATAGAACATATACCCTAAACTTACTTTAGGATGTCCCACAAATCAGTACTTGTCAAATCTTGTCCCAAGCTTATCCTTTGAAACCTTTTCACATAAGTTGACAACCCCTTATCTTAACATACTTAAGATTAGGAATCCTCCCGCCCATAACTTTTATGGAGTCTGGGGGGTGGGATTTTGAGGTTACCTTTTTCCGTAGATATGTAGCCATTTCTAGGACATTATCCCAAAAAGATACCGGAATGCTCGGTAAAATCGTTATGGACCGTACCATGTCCAACAAGGTACAATTTTTTTCCTTTTAGATACATCAATCAATTATTGTGTATCAAGAGGCATCCATTGTGAGAAAACCATTTGAGATGATCTAAAAACTTATTGCACAAGTATTTATTCCTTGATCTAATCAAAGAATCTTAATACTTTGCCAATTTGTTTCACTTCTGAATTCTTTGAACCTTTCAAATAATTCACACTTGTATTCAAAGAAATACACACATTCAACTCTTTGAATGATCATCTCCTTTTCTTATACTAGTTTGTTGAATTTGCAAAATATATTTTTCACGTAAGTCAAGTATACTGAAATTTATTAAGTAATATTCCATCTATACAAAACATTATTATTATAAATAGAACAACAATTGTTCTTAATTATAATACCAAAGATTTCATTGTCCAACAATAAAATGGAAATAATATTTTAAACAAGAATCGGAATACAATAACAACTTATTGACTTAATAGATTTGCCCGATGAGCATTGCTAAACTATAAGTTTCTATAGCTAATGCAAAGAACCTTTACTTCATTTTCCACATGGGATTACTTATCTTTGTTTAGCTTTCTACTTACGCTTGGTCCTTCATAAATCTATATTTATGATAACCAAAGTTGGTATCCAATACCCAAGTAGAACCTCGACTTAAAGAAAAATTATTTTAAATCATGAACAAACTTGTATTTATAACTCAAACTTCACTAAGCTTCTTTGGTTAACCTTTGCAAGATGCTTCTCGCAGCTTTCTTTTCGATTATCCGTGCTTATTACGATTGAAAGCAAACTCCTTTGCTATCCGTGACGCTTTTGTTCTTATTATCCCTTGTTTTTGCCCTTTCTATTTATACCTTCTTCAATCGTTCTTCTTTTCGGAAGATCCTTTTGCCCCTACCAGTAAGACTTGGTCTTTCTTGGTTGGAAAGTGACTCTCAATATTTTCAATATATTAAGCAAATCAATGAGGTGATATCTAGCTTGTTCATATGAAAAATTCACAACAATTGTGAAAGGAGTCCGGGAGTGAGGCAAGATCAAATCTTGCTCAACTCTCCATCCACGACAAAACCTGTTGTCCTAATTGATCAATCAAATTGATTATGTTAAGAACTTTTTCTGCATACTAAAGTGCCATTGGCCATTCTAGATCGGAAGAGCTCCTTAGATATCTCGATATCTATCGGTCCTTTCTTTCCTCACCATCAACTACTTGATGTGCGGAATATAGTAGAAGCATCCATAGTTTTATCTTGACATCAAGCTCGTTACTTTCGTAGATGCGAGCATGATGCATTGAGCCAACTGTACATCATCTTGCCACTTTCTAAAAGTAGCAATGTCTTCCTCGAGAGGCATTATGCTCGCAACCATTCTGCGAGGATATGCGTATATAAGGACATAAGATAGCTTTTTCACCATGAGAACTATTCTCAAATTCCTTAACCAATCCGTTTAATTCTATTAGGTTAATTAACATCAATTATGTTTCGCAGGTGATAGTAATTTTAGACATTGTAAAATTACAGAAATGAATTTGTAATTAACAACATTTTAACATACATTTTTTTATTAATTACCAAAATAAATTAGGTCTTGTTTTAAATTGGTATCTCCCACTATTTTCTTCAAACTATATTACCTCACTTATATAGTTCGACAAAATCTAATTAAAGATTTGCTAGTGAGAATAAGGATCCCATTTCAAATGTATATAGCCTTGTGGTGACACAACAAACTATATATAAATAAATAGGTAGACAACTTTTGTCAATTACATCAACTATGCAACTCCTTTTCTTTTGCCTCTTAGATTATTTTGATCAAGTGGTGGCACATCCAGAATCAAAATTATCCAAGTTAAGTCCGACCTAGCACTACATATATTCAAAAAGAAAATATCATCCTTGTGGTGACACAACAAAATAATATTGTTCAATTTTCTTTATAAGCATCAAATGTGATAAATTAACATCTTAAATACTTAATACTTGTCTTGTGGTGACACAACAAACTCATATTAAATATTTAATACTCTATTAATTTTATCATGCTAGAAAGGCGTTCTCGATATTCCAAATATCTTTGAACGCTTAGGACTTAATATAAAAATTGAGGGTTTGTTATTAATTTGTCTCATCTTGTTTAGCGCGCATTTATTATATATATATATAAAATACGCGTCGTATTAATTAACATGCGAAGCATGTTTGCATAATATATAATATATATAGTATAAGCATGCATATATAGAATACTATATTCTACTCGGATTGATTATGGACTTTTATTCTAGTTTGGTTCACTAGAGCCACCAAGTGAACCAAAAGGTCAAACCCTAGGGGTGCAAGAAATAATATTTAAATATAACTATTACATTTAAACCCTGGCTCCATTACAAAGCGGGTCTTCAAGCGCCTCGCCCTTCGATCTCCAATTTCTTTTAAAATTTAATTCTAACTATTCCTATTACAAAACTATTTAAAATAAATAGAAACCTTGATCGTGATCGAGGGAAGTACATAGAGGAGATAGAATTTACATTCGAAAAAAAAATTAGAGAAGACGAGGTACGCAGACCCCATTTAATAAAACCCATACATTCAATGCATCCAACTAAAATAAAATCCAATCATATTGGTCAATAGTCATAATCAATCACATTTATTATCATACACATCACCATATGCATCAATAAATAACATTCATCTCATGAATAATAAACATTTAATATATATATTGATATCATTTAATGGGCAAATTTAGTTAGCATAAAATCTAATTTTGAATCAAAATAAACTCCTTTATTTTAATCCAAATTTAAATCAAAATAAAACTATTTTATTTTAATTTATCCAATTTTGAATAAAATAAACTATTTTATTTTAATCAAAATTTTAATCAAAATAAACTCCTTTATTTTAATTAATTATGGAATCCAATTCCATGTAAAAAAAAAAATTATTAAAGGAAACACGAATTCTTTTCCTATTCACAAATAAACTCCTTTATTTTTTTTGAATAATATGAAATCTTATTTCATATCTAAATAAACTCCTTTATTTAAGGAAAGATCGATTCTTTTTCCTATTCACAAATAAACCTTTTATTTTTTGAATAGTATGAAATCTAATTTCATATAAAAATAAACTCCTTTATTTAAGGAAAAATAGAATCTAATTTCAACTCTAATTAGTTATCTTGAAATCCAATTCCAACTCTAATTAGTTAGCATGAAATTTAATTTTAAAATTAAAATAAATTTTTTATTTTAATAATAAAATAATTAAGATTAATATATATATATATATATATAACTATTATATATATATATAACTATTATATATATAATATAAATGGATATATATATATATATAGTTAACAGATTACATAAACCGGATATATATAACTATTATATATATTAACTATTATATAACTATTATATATGTTGCCCCTTGTCTATGCTTTACATGAAATCCCACGTGGTTAACTATATTGCCTTGAAAACCGAAAAAACAGGCCACCGTGAATCACTTGTAATCTTGTTAACAATTTAACATGACCAAACATGTGGTCACGTGATTTAATGATTTCCATGCAGCATGTGAACCTTAATCTATAAATATATATAATATATATACTACGTAGGTTGAGAAAAAAAAATAAAATAATAAGTAGCACACGAATTTTGCCAAGCAGCACACGAATTAACCACGTGGACGACGGAAGCAAAAAAAACGTGAACCACGGTCCACCAATGTAAAACACGCCAGAAGCTTCCTTTTTTTTTTTTTTTAATAAATTTTATACAATAAAATTATGCCCAAAAAAATTGTTCTAAACACATATCAAATTAAAATAATTAATAATTTGCATAAAGGTTTGGCTCTGATGCCACTGTAAGGTTTGTAATATTCATGATCGCAATCAAATTGCATAAATAAGCGGAAGCGAGATAAATCAGAGTTTAAAAAAAAAAATTACAAACCATATACCCGGATCACCCTTTATGCACAATTATTAATTAAACGAAAAGATAAAGAATAAAATCATACCCTCGAAGATCGAGCTTCCTCAGGTACAAGTTCTCCTCCAAATCCTTTCGCGTTCAACTTGAATCCACCGGGTTTGGTTCCTTCCTTTGATCAACGTTAGCCACCCAAATGTTTGGCCTCTAGAGGTGATCCACCAAGGAAGAAGAAGGATTTAAGAAGATGGGTATTTGGCTCAAACCCTAGTTTTCTATCTCTATAGAAAAGAACGTACTCTCCAACAAATTGGAATTATTACGTATGTTGTTAAAGTCTACAAGCACCATCACCCATAATAAGACTCCTCTTATTTATAGATGTGGGCAACCCACCTTAACAATTAAGGAATTGAGTTTTATTTAATTAATTAAATTCTTTTAATTAATTAAGCTCCCTAATCTTATTAGGGATAATTAATTAAACTCCTTTAACTAATTTTCCTTCCTAATCCAATTAGGAATAAATGAGAGTACGTAAATTAAATTAATTTCTAAACTCTTTTAGAAATTAAAATAATAATAATAATTGTAATAATATTAATAAGACTCCTCTTATTAATTTATATTTAATATTTCTAAAATATTAAATAATAAATATTAAGCTATTTAATTTATTCTATCACCATAGATTAAATTAAATATATATAACATATTATTACAATTATGCCATTAACTTCTTAAATAATTATTCTTCCTTTTATGGCGTGACCCTTTAGGTTCTCCATATTAAAACCTATTGTGAATAAATCAATTAGAACAATTCTAATCTTATTTAAATAAATAAATTAAACAATTAATTTATTTAAATAAATAATATTTATTCTACAATGGGGATAAGCCTTCCTAACGATCAACGACTTTCCGATAATATAGATTTCAACATTAATCATAAAAGAACCTTTGAGTAAATAGTTACCGTGATAATTCAATCCTTCCACCATACAATGTCCCAATTAAATATAAGACATGGAATTACTTTGTCAAGTCTTATTTTATTTAATTATATGTATTTTCGATCCTTAAATGCACACTCTCAAATAATGCAAATTAGAAACTCCTTTCTAATTTCATTCTCGCCAACCAAGGACTACTTTGGGTTGTCATTTATCGAATCACATAGGACATTTCTCTTCTTTTATTAGAAGTGGTAGATTTTTATTGATCATACATTATCTCCATGTACAACTTATTATACCCAAGCATACCCTTTGATATACCCTAAGGGTCTTAAGGAATAAGTCAAAGTATAACTCATCATACACAAGATACTATGATGATCTCAAGTCCAAGGATCACTTGTCTTACTATCACTACAGAATTCCTATCGACAAAAAGTAAAACTCCATTAGGTATTCCTTAGCGAGCCACGCTCAATGAACTTATTCTCTAATAAGCACCTACATACTTGCTTTAGTGTCTCCACACAAATGATCATGAGATCAATCATCCTCATCCAACGAAAGCAAGCAACGTATGTATTCAATCTATCCGGATTCACTAATCCCCAATTTAGTAATCCAATGATTGGGAACTATTTTAGTTTTAAGCTTTCTAAGAATTTAGATCTCATTAGAATGATCATCATCATTATTCTAAAAGCATTGCTTAAAACTATGGGTTTATCACATATTATAAAACAGCAACATGTAGATAATTAAAAGCCTTTAATAAATTAATACTTTTTATTAATAAATGAATAAGATTATTACAAAGTATATGCTTTATCATCAAACATGATTGGCTTGTGTGCATACTACTTTCAATTATATGGATCCCCTCACTTACTCATTTTTCAAAATCGTCGGTAGAAAGTTATCTTAGTTTTTGTTTTATATTGCATAGTGTTGCTTAGTGATGCATAGTGCTGTATAGTGCAATCAAAATTTTCGTCGAAAATCCGTGAACTTCGCCCGTGAATGTTTATTGTGCAGTCCGTGAGTATTTTATAAAATAGTATCCTGCCATTCTCCTATAAATATGATGCTTAGTTTAAAAATGAAAATTACACCAGAATCAGAGAATTCTTCTATAATATTGAGAGTATTTCTTTTGAGTTTAAAGGAAACTTTGAGTGTGGCAAATAGTGCAATTTTTCTTCAAGAATATTCCTGCTATACCATTCAGAAGTACTCTCCTTTTAAAGTAAGTGGTATTATTTATTTCATATTCGTAAGAGATTATTTTTTCGTATTCGTATGAAATATTATTTTCGTTCAATATTCGTAAGAAATATTATTTTCGTTCAATATTCGTAAGGGATATTATTTTCTTTCAATATTAGTAAGAAATATTATTTTCTTCCATACTCTATAGTATGTAAGTAATATTATTTCGTTTCATATTCCTAAATCTACACTTATTTTGATAAGTATTGTTTCTATACTCCTTGAAATTAGTAAAATATCCTTGAATTTTGCGCTTCATCTAGTATCGTTTCACGAAAATATTTTTCTTAAATTTTAATCTTTTCATGCCGGAGTACTATTCATGGGCACTATTCATACATACGGTACTATTCATACGGTACTATTCACGGAATACTATTCACGAAGTACTATTCACGATAAAAATTGGTTTCTTTTATGTCCAAATTATTTTTGATACATGAATATCATTCTTGAATTTTACTCCATAATTAATTATCATGTTGACAATTTGGACATTCTTAAACTCTGAATAAATTGAATTATAAATCTTTAATATTTATCCTTGATCTCACTTGATTGAATTCTTATATCATTGTCATCATCCTCATGCTTATATTGTGGTGAAAGTCATCTTTGGCCCGTAATGCATAAATGTACTGTTAATTGGTATGATTATGACAAGAAATTATGTTTCGGTATAATAATGACCTGTAATGTTACAGGAAAATGATGTGGTAAAAGTCCTCATTGGCCTGTAGTGCATTGATGAACAATTGTTTGACATGATCATGACCATTGATGATACTAACGAATATCCTTGGCCCGTGGTGCTGCGCACAATTATCAAAGCTACAGAGCTCTCTAGTACATTATCTCCCACTAGTGCAGCTTTTTACCATATACGTGATTGGGTCCTTGAAACACCAGTTGGAACTTGGGTTTCTATGGAAGTATACACTAGTAGTTCATATAATGTGTTTGCTGGCCTTATTTATTATTTCCAAGTGATATGTGCCAACAGAGAATGGGAAATTGTTCACAGACTTTCCATTGATGATTTCTCATTGAAGAAGTTGGACTTGACGGCTGAGCGTTTCTCAAGCGCAAATGACTTTGGCAATAGAAAGACCGTAGATTCAGTTGTATCACACGACTACTACATTAAAGATGGATATGGCTTCAGGGTGATTGAGTGCATACCAAGTCGGACTATCATTTATTCACTATATTTGGTTCCACATATGCATTTTTGGTATGAGTTTAAATTGATTACTGATACTTGCTGCAAAAAGTTGGGTATGGGAAAATTTGGTGAACAAGTAACAACAATAACTATGTTTGACCCTCAACTTAAGATTGCTATTTTACTGCTTGGGTTGCAATTTTGGGGGAAAGGTTCTCCTAATTTTTCTGTTTGTGGGAAACATGTGTTTGTTACTATGAGTTTTGGGTGTAATTTCTATATTATAAATTTGTTCATTAATTTTTATGGTGGTATTGCGTCTGATGAGAAGGCAAAGGCTCAAGTGCACATTGACTATGAAATTGATTTCATGATAATCTATCTGAATCATAGGGTAGTAGCATACTAGCATATATAGAAGATGATCAAGGAGACGAGCTCTTACTATTTATATCATTGACAACGATGTTAGCACACCAATTTGAAAGCTTTTTGTTGGTGTAACATACAGCTTTTTGCGTGGTTGCATAGTAGCACACGGTATTGATTATTGATGCTTACGTGAGAAGTCACTCAGTATTGTTCAATTATTGCTATAGTAATTACTGCATAGTGTTTTGCATAGTAAAATCTTTTTATATAAAACAGAATACTTTTATAAAGTTATTTGTTTTATTAGACTAATAGTAAAATCTTTTTATATAAAATAGAATACTTTTATAAAGTTATCTGTTTTATTAGACAATAATTAGAATATATTATACTTTAATATGCATAGTGTTGCATAGTGTCTGTATAGTGTTTTGCATAAGTAAAATCTTTTTATATAAAATGTAATACTTTTATAAAGTTATTCGCTTTATTAGATTATAAATAGAATATATTATATTTTATTTAAAAGATTTTTTTTTAAATCGACCGTCTGCTTAAAGTAAATCAATCTGGACCGCTCATGAATTAGTTACTATGCAATTCCATTCTTCTATAAATAAAGCTCATTCCTTCATTATTTCTTACGAATTCAATTTGAAACTCTGTAGAGAAAAACTATAGAGAGAAAGAAGAAAAAAAACGTTCGCTACTTCACTACTTCTATATCCAAAGACTCTTCTTTCTAAGGTAGGGGTATTATTTCTTTTGTATTCATGAAGAGAACTTTTGTTATTCCATTCTTTATCATTCTGTTGAATAACTCAGATATCACGCGCTACCCTATACTTGGTGAAATTCTTCTCATTATTCCATTCTTTATCATTATGTTGAATAACTCTGCCATGCATCTTACGGTGATTGCTACCGCATGCATGGTGATTTCGTTATTATTCCGTTCTTTATTATTTTGTTGGAACATCCCGTCTGCTTTTACGCATTTACTTCGGGTTCCATTATTTATCATTCTGTTGGAACATCATGTATGTTTATCATTCTCGTTGAACGTTTATGCACGACGACCGTTCCGCTTATTTATTATTCTGTTAGAATAACTCGTCTGTAAGCGGCCTATCGCATGCCCGGTGATTTCTTTTGTTATTCCATTCTTTATTATACTCAAATAAGTTAAAGTTTTGACTTCTATACTCCATGAAATTAGTGGAATATCCTTGATATTTGCGCTTCATCCAGTATCTTTTCATGGAAATATTCTTCTAAGCATTCTTAAATTTTACTCCACAAAGCAATATCATGTTAACAATTTGGACGTTATTGGTTCCTGGATAAATTAATTCTTGAACTTGTTTTATCAATTCTTATATCATTGTCATCATCCTCATGTTTATATTATGTTGAAAGTCATCTCGGGCTCAGAGTGCATGATGGACTTGGTATGATTATGACCACTGTGGATTATTCTTGTGTAATCATGACCGTAATGTTATAAATGATATGGAAAAAGTCCTCATCGGCCCGTAGTGCATCGATGGATAGTTGTTGGCATGATCATGACCATTAATGAATACACAAAATATTCTCGCACGTAGTGCATGGATAATTTGTGGTCGTACTACTAAAGAATATCCTCGTCAGTAGTAGTGTAGGGTGATTCAATGATGTGGATTATTTATATTGTCGAGTCTCAAATGATAAAAGTGATGAAAACCTTTTAAATCATAAAAGATAGTAGATTTTATTTTCTACTTGACTCTTTTAATGGATTGCTTGTTCCGCCGCAGCTTAAACTTGATGTTTGTTATATTAGATCGCTTTAACACTATCAAGACTAAAGATAATTTATTCTCGCTTTTATTTTAGTCATAATATTTCTTATCGGGCTAGTTGAGCTCACCCTTTCTTTCTTTCACCGTTCTCTTCGTAAAATGAGAACGTAGCAGGGGACTAGTCGGGGAACGGAGTGACGGTCCGAGGATAAGATTAGTAGTCCTCACTATTCTCGTGAAATAAAGTGTGTTAATAAATGTATTGAGGACTTATTTTGAGTTTTAATGTCGCTTGAAAGACAATGTTTGTATTAAAACTCATAGCTCATGTTGTATATTTAAGATTGTATTTGAATTTTGTACCATGTATTTGACGACTCAAGATGGGTGATGTATACCTATTTTGGGGGTGTGTCACAGCTTGGTATCAAAGCTTAGGATATGATCCTCAGCTAAGATGTGAGACTAGAACTAGGAGGGAGAGACGGGAATTCTTCGCTAGTATGACCTACCTAAGTTTATTTGGTATTTAATTGGTCGGTTGAGTATAGGGATAATATGTTATATGTTAATTAACCTTTGTTTTGTGGCAAGATTCTAAAATGACATCCGAGAATGTTGAGAATAAGAATGGAGCATGTGAGACCGCTGAGTCTCCACAGATGAATAATCGTGATAATGTGCATCGAAGGCGACAATCCTCTGGCAAACAACAACACTGACCAGATGATGAACGATGGAATGTTCAGAGGTTTTATACAATTCATGCAACATCGTGCAAGAGCTCCTCTTGTCCAAATGCGGGTGGAAACATCGAAAACTCTCTGACCATCCACCGCTAAATCGCTTCAAGGAGCTGGGACCACCGGAGTTTATTGGAGAGCCAAAACCACTTAAGGCGAAAGCATGGATAAAGCAGATCACCAAGATATTTGATGTCTTGGGATGCTCCGAGGAGCAAAAGGTGCCATTTGCCACCTTTATGTTACGAGGAGAGACAGATTACTGGTGGGAATCTGTAAAACGTACTCAACCTGCCGCACTAAAGATGTCTTGGGAGAAGTTCTAAGAACTATTCAACGACAAATACTTTCCCGAAAGTATTCATCACATGAAAGAGGTAGAGTTCATCAAGTCGGAGCGTAATAAATGACCGAGTCGTCGTAAGACGGGCCAAGTTTGCCGAAGTTGTCCCGGTTTACATATCCCACTTAATCGATAATGAAGAAAGAATGACGCGGATGTTTTAAGAGGTTCAAGCCGAGATACGCCAATATCTTATTTCTCATAAACCGTGTTTGTATTTCGGATGTTGTAAATAGGGCTCGCTTAGTGGAGCGCGATAACGAGTCAACGCAACCAAGAGAAAGCAGTCGACAAAATGATAATACTAATGAGAGCAACCATCGGCTTGACAACAAGCGTGGAGGGAATCAACAGCCAAAAATGGTAACCACTTCTGGGGTAATCATGGCCAAAATAATAAGAATGGACATTTCAAGAAGAGGAGATTCAACAATGATGGAAAGACGCCAAGACCAAAGACCCGCTGTTAAGGAAAAGAACGACCACCTATCATATGCTTTAAATGCGAGGGGAGGGACACATCACCCAAACTGCGATGATGCCATCCAAAGCATGTTATAATTGTGGAAGAGAAGGTCACCTAGCCCGATTTTGTCGCTCACCAAAGACAAGTTCAATTAGGATGGAGGCACCAAAGGTCATCCCAGAAAAGTCAAAGCCGGTAGTAGTGCAAGGGAGAGCGCTTGTAGTTATCTCCCAAAAGCAAGGAACCCGAACGAGGTCATCACGGTGTAAGCTTATCATAAACTCTAACGAAGTCTATACCTTATTTGATAATTCTGTTCTACCATTTTTTATTTCTCCTACTTGCGCCAACGATTAAATTTGACTCGGAGAAATTAGACTTTCGACTTATCTCAGAAACTCCGCTTGGGAGAAACCTTCATTACATCCATTGTTTATAAGTCTTGTTTGGTTCAAATCAAGACTTCACATTACCTGTTGATCTTATTTCATTGAAAATACTTGCATTTGATGTGATTCTAGGGATTGATTGATTAACTACTCATCATGCTAAAATTGATTATTTTCGTAAGGTTGTTAACTTTCATATTCCTAATCAACCTATTATGCTAATTCAAGCCACCAAACCATTAAAATCAATCACTACCATCTCAAGCCATAAAGCTATTCGCTTATCAAAAAACTGGATGTCAAGCTTTCTTAGCCCACGCCACGCATCTAAACAAAAATACGCCGCTTTTGAATGATATTTCTATTGTTAATAAATTTCCGACGATTCCCCGAAGAACTTCCCGGCCTACCCCAGTAGTGTGAAATTAAATTTTGTATCGACCTTGAACCCTTGATACAAAACCCATTTCCAAAGCCCCATATCGAATGACTCTATCAACTTCGTGAGTTAAAGACTTAACTGCAGGAATTGTTAGACATCGCTTTATTCGTCCCTAGTACTTCTCCTCGGGGTGCTCCTGCTTCTATTCGTGAAGAAGAAAGATGGGAGTATGCGACTTTGATTGATTATCTGGAGTCAAATCATGTCACCATCAAAATAGGTACCCATTACCACGTATTGATGACCTCGCTTCACCAAATTGCAAGGAGCCAAATTCTTTTCAAAGATCGATCTTCGCTCCGGATATCACCAATTGAAGATTAGAACCGATAACATTCCAAAGACGGCTTTCGTAACTCTAGACGGCATTATGAATTCCTACCATGTCCTTTGATCGACTAATGCTCCCGCCGCCTTCATGGATATGATGAACCGAGTATTCAAGGAATATTTGGATCACTTTGTGGTCGCCTTTATCGATGACATCCTTATTTATTCCAAAAGCCCGTGAAGATCATGAGCAACACTTGAGGTCGATACTCCAAAAGCTTCGTGAATACAAGCTTTATGCCAAGTTTAAGAAATGCGAGTTCGCTTGAGGAAGTAGAATTCCTCGGACATGTAGTATCAAGTCATGGAATATTTGTCGACCCGACAAAAAATCAAGCAATTCAAAGTCGGAGCAACCTAAATCAATGATCGAAAGTACGTAGCTTTCTCGCTTTTACAAGTTATTATCTGAGATTCGTGGAAGGATTTTCTAGAATCGCTACTCCATTAACTCAAATTGACTCAAAAGATACAAAGTTCGGTTGGAGTGAAGAATGTGAGAAGAGTTTTCAAGAACTCAAGAGGAGACTCATTTCAAAGACTGCTCGACAATACCATCTCGCTCAAGGAATTTGTCATCTACAATGATGCTTCTGCAAAGGGTTGGGATGTGTTCTCATGCAACATGGGAAAGTCATAGCCTATGCCTCAAGACAACTCAAAGAATATGAGAGGAATTATCCTACTCATGATCTAGAGTCAGCGGCATTGTTGTTCTTCGCACTTAAAATTTGGAGGCATTACTTGTATGGAGAGAAAGTGGAGATCTTTACGGATCATAAAAGCCTCAAATATTTCTTCACTCAAAAGGAACTCAACATGCGACAACAACGTTGGCTTGAACTGTTGAAAGATTATGATCATACCATCCAATACCATCCTAGAAATCGAACGTGGTAGCTGACGCATTGAGTAGAAGATCATATGCAAGTGCGAATGCGATATTGTCAACGCAAAGGCCCATTTTATGTGACTTGCAAAGGATGGAGATAGAGTTAAAGACTCCAGGGACCCATGTGATGATGACAAATATACGAGTAGAACCAACTTTAATTGATAAAGTTAAAACTGCTCAAGCTACAGACCTAGAGCTGATGCATACGAGGAAGAAAGTGCAAGAAGGTGCTATCGGAAGCAAGAATCGATGAAGAAGGAATACTTCGAGTTAACTCTGCACTTTCAGTTTCCTAACGAACGACCGATTTAAAGTATAAAATCATGATGGAGGCGCACAACACACCGCTTTGCAAATCCATCTCGGGAGTACCAAAATGTATCATGATATTCGGCCATACATTTTGGTGGAGCAATATGAAGAGAGATATAGCGCCATTTATCTCTCAAGGTGTCTAACTTGCTCAACGAAGTTAAAGTGGAGCATCAAGTACCAAAAGGTCCATTACAACCACTTGAAATTCTAGAATGGAAGTGGGAGCACATTACCATGGATTTCAAGTTATCGGCCTTCCCAAAGTTTCTCAAGGCATAGATGCGATTTGGGTCATTGTTGATAGATCGACCAAGTCCGCTTCATTTCTTACCGATACGAGAAACTTATACACTTGAACGCCTTGCTCAGATATATACATAAACGAGATTGTAAGATCGCATGGTATGCCAAGATCCATAGTTTCGATCGAGACCCAAGATTCACTTCATGATTTTGGGTTAGTTTGCAAAAAAAGCTATGGGCACGGATTTACGATTTAGTTTCTCAGATATCATCCTCGATTTGACGGGCAAATGAAGAGAGGACGATTCAAACTCTTAAAGATCTATTAAGACTCGTGTCCTTGACTTCAAGGGAAGTTGGGACAAGTTCTTACCATCGGTGGAGTTTTCCTACAACAACAGCTTATCAAAGCAAGTATCGACATGGCTCCATTCGAGTGTTGTATGGAAGAAAGTGTCGCTTCTCCAAAGATGTTTGGGATGAGGTGGGTGAAGCAACGTTGTTGGGGACCGAGAGTTGGTACGTATGACTACGAAAAAGATTCAAACGATCCGTGAAAGATATAAAACCTCACAAGATCGACAAAAGAGTTATGCCGATCTTCATCGAAAAGACGAGAATTTCGACATCGGAGACCATGTGTTGTTACGTGTTCGCTCCATTGAAAGGAGTTACGAGATTTGGAAAGAGAGGAAAGCTCAATCCTCGATTCATCTACCATTTTTAATCCTCGATCGAGTAGGAACCGTGGCCTATAGACTCGCTTTCTACCGCCAAGTATGTCTCGTGTTCATAACGCTTTTCACATATCCATGTTACGTAAATATGTGGAAGACCCGAACCACATTATCGAAGTTAGAATCGGATGAATAGCGGAAGATTTGACGATGAAGAGGTTCCCTGCTCAAATCTTGATAAGAAGGAACATATTCTACGCCCAAGGTTATACCTCAAGTCAAAGTTTTGTGGAGAAACCACGATGTTGAGGAAATGACTGGGAGTTAGAATCAAATGAAATCAAGGTATCCTTACCTCTTCGACATACCAGTAACGCACCCTAATTTCGAGGGCTAAATTTCATAAGAAGGGAGGTCAGAAGACCCCAACTTTTATAAATAAAGATGAATTTTCTATAAATAACATTTTGAATATTATGGAGTAAATTTGATATAATGTTATAGTTGTGGGTAATATTTATAAATTTTGCAAAAGTACGCAAAGTATTATATAATATTCGATTGGTCTGGGAATATTCGCTTTAACAGGGAATATTCGCATAACCAAGACAATCATTGGTGGACCCATAACAACCGAATTATCATTTGATTGAGAAAACGACAAAAATACTTTTTATGAAAATAACTACAGAAAGTTTTACTGTTAACTATCAAAACACCAAAGTTAAAAGTACAATAATACACGTGGGTCGCATAAGAAGACACTAGATTGATTATCGACGCTTACATGAGAAGTCACTCAAGATTTGTTCAATTATTACTATAAGAATTCACGTATAAGATTTTGCATAGTAAAATCTTTTTATATAAAAAATGTAATACTTTTATAAAGTTATTCGCTTTTATTAGAATAATAGTAAAATCTTTTATATAAAATGTAATACTTTTACAAAGTTATCTGCTTTTTTTAGATAATAATTAGAATATATTATATTTTATTATGCATAGTGTTACATAAATATTCCAGCATAATATTTTGTATAGTAAAATCTTTTTATAAAAAATGTAATACTTTTATAAAGTTATTTGTTTTATTAGATTATAAATAGAATATATTATATTTTATTTAAAAGATTTTGTTTTAAATATGACCGTCCATTTAAAGTAAATCAATTTGGGCTGCTTCATGAATTAGTTACTATGCAAATCCATTCTTCTATAAATAAGCTCATTCCTTCATTATTTCTTACTTAATTCAATTAAACTCTGAGAAAAACTATAGAGAGAAAGAGGAAAAGTGTTCTGCTACTTCACTACTTCTATATCCAGTACTTTTCTTTCTAAGGTAGGGAGTATTATTTCTTTTGTATTCATGAAGAGAACTTTTGTTATTCCATTCTTTATCATTCATTTGAATAACTCAGATATACGCCAAGCTACCCTATACTTGGTGAAATTCTTCTATTATTCCATTCTTTATCATTATGTTGAATAACTGCCTACATGCTATAAGCACACGCAAGCATAATGATTTATGCTATTATTTCGCTTCTTTATTATTCTCTTTTAACATCTTGTCTCTATGCTTTTTACGCATTTAATTCCGGTTCCATTATTTATCATTTTGTTGAACATCCTCGCTCTGTGTGTTTACGCACGACCGGTTCCGTTATTTATTATTCTGCTGAATAACTCCGTCTGCATATGGCCTATCGCATGCTTTGTGATTTCTTTTGTTATTCCATTCTTTATTATACTCAAATTGGTTAATGTTTTGACTTCTATACTCCATGAAATTAGTGGAATATCCTCGATATTTGCGCTTCATCCAAAGATCTTTTCATGGAAATATTTTTCCGAGCATTCTTGAATTTTACTCCACAAAGCAAAGATCATGTTAACAATTTGGACGTTATCGGTTCCTCGGATAAATTAATTATTGAACTTGTTTTATTGAATTCTTATATCATCATCATCCTCATGTTTATATTATGTTGAAAGTCATCTCGGCCCAGTAGTAGTGCATGATGGACTTGATATGATTATGACTGTGGATTATTCGGTAATCATGACCGTAATGTTACAAATGATGTGGAAAAAGTCCTCATCGTCTGGCCCGTAGTGCATCGATGGATAGTTGTTGGCATGATCATCATGACCATTAATGAATACACAAATATTCTCGGCCGTAGTGCATGGATAATTTGTGGTCGTGATACTAAAGAATATCCTCGACTCTTTTAATGGATTGCTTGTTCACCGCAGCTAAACTTGATGTTTGTTATATCAGATCGGTTTAACACTATCAAGACTAAAGATAATTTATTCTGCTTTATCTTAGTCATAATATTTTTTACTAGGCTAGTTGAGCTCACCATTTCTTTCACTGTTCTCTTCAGGAAATGAGAACGTAGCAGGGACTAGTAGGGGAACGAAGTGACGGTCCAGAGGATAACATTAGTAGTCCTCACTATCCTGTGAAATAGTGTGTTAATAAATGTTTTGAGGACTTATTTTGAGTTTTAATGCTGTCTAGAAGACAATGTTTGTATTAAAACTCACAGATCATGTTGTATATTTACGATTGTATTTGAATTTTGTATCATGTATTTGATGACTCAAGATGGGTGATGTATACATATTTTGGGGGAGTCACAACTTCAATTGGGGATAGACAAATCAAGTGAATCTTGTTTTTTACACGAAGAAGATGATATTTTAAATCTACATCTAGCGGTCTTTGAGAGCAAGGATTACATTTTGGTTGCATCACTCAAGTAAGGGTTATGTGGCTATTGTAAAAGTTTTATTGAATGCTTAGATCTGATACCACATAATAAGGCTGCTACATTTGGAGACGTGTGGGAACACAACAGTGTAGCTTATCTTAAGGGGTGTGATGTGTAATACCCGAAAAAAAATATATTAGATTTATATTCTGAAAACATATTATTTGGACTGTCTTTTATTTGAGTCAAACTTGTTATTTAATTAATTTGGGCTAATAAGTATTAATAAGTGATGAATAATTAACTTAGTAAAAATTGGACTTTTCTTATATTTGGGTCAAACTGTAGTTAATTTATTTGGACCATAATAAATAAATTATTAAACTAATTTGGGCCTTTAAACTAATTAGGTCTAAATTGTATTTATGTAATTTTTAAATCCTATTAAAAAATAAATATATATATATATATGTATGTGAGAAAGATTAGGGTTATATATATATATATAAAATCTTTCTCACATACATATCTTGCGAACTAATTGAGAAAACGAGAGAAAGAGAGGAAAGGAGGCGCCAAGAGAGAAGAAGAAAAAGAGAAACACGAGGCTCGCGGCTACAAAGAATAATGGAGAAATCAGAAGATTATTTGCAGGGGAAAGAAGTGAATTCTTTTAAGGTATTTATAATCTTATCATTATATTATAATTGGCTAGTAATTGGTTTGGTGACATGGGACAATTCGTTTGTCCGAATCTATAAGGTTATGCATCATGCTAAGTAAATTGAATTGTAGTATCTTGATATGTATTTATATACATATATGCTATATGCATGAATTGATTAGATTATATATTTATTGAATGAATGTGAAAGGTATGCTCTGGAGTGTTAATAAAATAAGATGACATCTTATTTGGAGTTGTTATTCAAATTGATAATTATTATGCAAATTTAGTATATTTTAGCAACTCTTTATTCGAATATAATTATGTCCTAAACTCTTGTATTCTACAAATAAAACTTTTAATTTGCATGTACAGAAGAGAGTTATCAATATATGCATATAATTGTAGAATTTAAAATTTTATGGATTATGACTATAATAATAATATGGGTTTGTAAAAAGAGTTAATAAAATATATTAATTAATAATAATAAGTAAAACCTAATCTTCCTCTCACACACATCTAATACAAACTGGTTGAGAAAAAAAATGAGAATACGGCTGAAGGCGGAGGAATTATTATTCAAGTAAGTTGTTCAATTCAATTAAATTATTTATACTGATGTGATTGTATAACAAGTAAAAAGTATTGAATTCAATAACAATAAAAGAGTCATCACTTAAAAAAGGTAAAACTTTATTCTGCTTTTAGCTTCTAGATACTGTGGGTATCATATAAACAAAAGAATTAATTCAAGTAAAGAGCCTAAAGGTGGAATTCTAAATGCATATGTTATAATCTAAATATTATATGCCAATATATATAGATGAATGTGTTAAATCATTTTGTCAGACGTGTATTAAGTAGTCAGGCGGTGGGTGTATTCATTATGGATGTGGAAATTATAAAGTATGTATAATATGAGTCTTGAAAAAGAAGAAGAAATTTGTAATTGATAATTTAGCGCATAAATTATTAATTTATTTTATTAATTTGTGTATTTAGTTCGAATGAAGAGGATTTAAAGAGTTACTTTTGAATATAATTTCTAGGTATTACCTTGCTTAATTCAGGTACGAATTTTGTACTCTTTCAGCGATAGTTGTGTTAAATTTGATTTCTTCTTTTTGTTCCTCGTTTCGAATTATGTTATTATTTCACATAATTGCTTCTTGTGAAATTCATATATTTGTTTCATTTTGGAGTTGACACATTGGACTCGTACTTGTACTCTTTGAATTAGGTTATATTATCATGTTTAGTATTTATTTTTGATAATTATAGAGCGGTACATGTTGCTACCTTCTTTTTGAGACATTGTGACTATAATTTGATTTGGTTCAACATGTAAATATAGAACCCTTTTGTTAGTATTATGTCGCATGTGTTGCGACATGATATTTTTGTTAGAATATACCGTAGGGTATACTTGAGCTAACCACCTGTGGGGGTACCACATGCATGTCGTCTTGGCACGAGAGGCATGACACTTTCCGTGGCGGTGTGATTAGTCCACAACATCTCCGTTTGGGCTCCGGAGAAAGTGGGCCATTTGGTGTTTTGTTATGGGAGGCGTATGAGTTAACCCCAGTTTTCTGTTCTGCGAATTTGTGATGTTGTGCCAAACACACCTATCCGATTTGCATACATGTGGATTCGCGGTCCAATGTGTGATTTGTCTGTGTGGCATTATTTTAACTTGCCTGTGTGACAATGTATATTTCTGAGCTCACTCGGTATGAAATAACCCCAACCATTTATTTCAGCCTATTATTTTATTGTATTAGTTTTGTTGGCTTCTGTTCAGTTCAATTCATTGGGTTAGTTACTTCAGTTCGTTATTTCTTTACTATTCTGTTTGTTTCGTTAATTCTGTTGGTTTAAATATATTCTATTTAAATCTTCAGAGATTTATTTTTTTGTCAAAGGCAATATTGTCTCTGTTGATTTCGTATTTTAGTTGTATATCTTTTGTATCTTTATATTAAATGCTGGGCAAATTGGCTCATGCATGTTTTTCTTCCTAAGCGGTTTGTAGGGGGTGATTAGGGGCTAGTGTGATGAGAGTGTTGCCTTTGACCATCTAGGTTGATTCGAATTTTAAGTTTTGATTATTTTGACCCTGTTTGGAGAATTGTATTTAGTACTTTATTAATGGATCACCACTATTAATATTTTGAGGTTGTTAGTGCTCTATTTTTTTATTTTGAGTTTCGTTGTGCTTTGCACGTGACCTCCCTTTCCTTTTCGGGAAGGGGGTGTTACATATATGGTATCAAAACTTAGGTTCTTTCTTGTAGAAAACCTATTTTGGTTTGACCTGTGAGTTGTGGGTAAATCACTTAGTAGACGTAGGAGTTTGGTTTGATTTTGTTCGCTGTTTGGTTGGTCTTGATTTTGATCAAGTGTTATGCTCTTTTCGGGTTGTAGTTGATCTGAGAAAGGTGAGATAATTTGTTAAGATTATTATGGTTATGCGTTGGAGCAATAATATTAGTTAAAGATTGTGATTGGATCATTAAGGAGAATAAAGTTATACCTTGTACAGTTAATAAATGATCATATATGAGATGCGATTATGATGTTATTATTTGTATCAACGAGAATTTGGTTTTGGAGATTTTTTTATAGTGCTTTTGGGTAATAATCTATTATGATCTTAGAATTAAGGATTTGATTTGGGTGATGATTTAGTTTTGTTAAGTTGTGGATAATTTGAGGTATGTGTATTGATGAGATAATATGATAAATGGAAAATTATTAAGTATAAAGGATCTTTTGTAAATTTGAGTTGTAGATAGTTGAGGTAATTAGATTAATCATTTGAGGCTAATGATCAATTTTTGCGGCTATTTTCTAGTAAGATATTGGAGTTATGTGATATGAAATTTCTTTGTGATAGTAAGAGGAGATCTTGAATTTGTTGGGTTAAAGTTTGCACTAAGAGATGATTAAATTATTAAATGATTAAATAGTAAGTGATGAAATTTAATTGATTTTGAGAGATTTTGAATAACTACAGTTGCTCATATAAATGGTAGAATATGTGAATTGGAGTTTTATATGGTAATCAAAAGATCTTAGTAGTATATATTCTTTTGTGTATATTTGAGGACTAGTTCAAATCGAGGATGAGATATTTTGAAGCTCTTGAGAACTTAGGGAGAGACGTTAGTAATATAGCTTGCATATATAGTTGTTTTGTTTATCTGATGTCCTTGGAGTTTTGTATGAATTTATGTAAAATAAATAAATATAAATAAAAATACTTTGTTAAATCTTAGTCATGTGTGGAATATAAATATTTTACAAATTAAATATAATTTTAAATATTTTGGGTATTCGAATCGTATTTAGATTTAGAGAAATTTTGTGCTTTCGAATTATGTCCTGAAGAGTACGTTTACAAGAATGAAACTTAAAGAAATTGATGGAGTCGCACCAGCTATAGAACATTGGTTTAATTCGATGCAAAATGAAGAATCTTAATGGGGATTGACACGATAGCTGACAAATCTTTTACAAGTATATGGATAATTGTGTGGACCGATGGACTTCCCAGGCTTGATTGTTACAAATGGCGGCGCTACATCTTAATTAAAGTTTATGAATAATTATGTAATTTAAAAAAAAACTAAAATAAAACTTTATGTAACTTATTTGAATTCCGAGGACAGAATTATTTTTAGGGAGGGAAAAATGTAATAATCTAAATTTTTGTTAATAATTAAATATTAATTTTATTTTTCCTAAAAATATCTGGAGCGCGAAACTACTTGGGAGGCGTAAGAGACTATTCATCAAGAGTAACCTCACCTCAGCTCTTTAATGTCAAGTAAATCTTTGTTACTCTTTTGATCCCGGGGACGGAATCCTTTTTAAGGGGGAGGTAATGTAATACCCGGAAAAAAAATATATTAGATTTATATTCTTAAAACATATTGTTAAAACTTTGTCTTTTATTTGAGTCAAACTTGTTATTTAATTAATTTGGGCTAATAAGTATTAATAAGTGATGAATAATTAACTTGGTAAAAAATGGACTTTTCTTATATTTGGGTCAAACTTTAGTTAATTTATTTGGACCATAATAAATAAATTATTAAACTAATTTGGGCCTTTAAACTAATTAGGTCTAAATTATATTTATGTAATTTTTAAATCCTATTAATATATATATATATATATATATATAACCCTAATCTTTCTCACATATATATCTTGCGAACTAATTGAGAGAACGAGAGAAAGAGAGGAAATGAGGCGCTAAGAGAGAAGAAGAAAAAGAGAAACACGAGGCTCGCGCCTATAGAGAATAATGGAGAAATCAGAAGATTATTTGTAGGGGAAAGGAGTGAATTCTTTTAAGGTATTTATAATCTTTTCATTATATTATAATTGGCTAGTAATTGATTTGGTGACGTGGGACAATTCGTTTGTCCGAATCTATAAGGTTATGCATCATGCTAAGTAAATTGAATTGTAGTATCTTGATATGTATTTATATACATATATGCTATATGCATGAATTGATTAGATTATATATTTATTGAATGAATGTGAAAGGTATGCTCTGGAGTGTTAATAAAATAAGATGGCATCTTATTTGGAGATGTTAGTCAAATTGATAATTATTATGTGAATTTAGTATATTTTAGCAACTCTTTATTCAGAATAATTATGTCCTAAACTCTTGTATTCTACAAATAAAACTTTTGATTTGGTACGGAAGGGAGTTATCAATATATGTATATAATTGTAGAATTTAAAATTTTATGGATTATGACTATAATAATAATATGAGTTTGTAAAAAGAGTTAATAAAATATATTAATTAATAATAATAAATAAAACCTAATCTTCCTCTCACACACATCTGATACAAACTGGTTGAGAAAAAAAATGAGAATACGGCTGAAGGCGGAGGAATTATTATTCAGGTAAGTTGTTCAATTCAATTAAATTATTTATACTGATGTGATCATATAACAAGTAAAAAGTATTGAATTCAATAACAATAAAAGAATTGTCACTTAAAAAGTTAAAACTTTATTCTGCTTTTAGCTTCTAGATACCGTGGGTATCATATAAACAAATGAATTAATTCAAGTAAAGAAACTGAAGGTGGAATTCTAAATGCATATGTTATAATCAAAATATTATATGCCAATATATATAGATGAATGTGTGAAATCATTTTGTCAGACTTGTATTAAGTAGTCAGGCGGTGGGTGTATTCATTATGCATGTGGAAATTATAAAGTATGTATAATATGAGTCTTGAAAAAGAAGAAGAAATTTGTAATTGATAATTTAGCGCATAAATTATTAATTTATTTTATTAATTTGTGTATTTAGTTCGAACGAAGAGGATTTAAAGAGTTTCTGTGACGCCCCCGTAAATAGATATACATCACCTATTCTGAGTCGCCAAATACATGGTACAAAATACAAATACAACCTTAAATATACAACATGAGCTGTGAGTTTTAATACAAATATGATCTTCGAGACAATATTCAAACTCAAAATAAGTTCTCAATACATTTATTATCACACTATTTCATAGAATAGTGAGGACTACTAATGCTATCTTCTGGACCGTCACTACGTTCCCCGACTAGTCCCTGCTACGTTCTCATTTCCTGAAGAGAACAATGAAAGCAAAAGGGTGAGCTCAACTAGCACAGTAAGAAATATTATGACTAAGATAATGCGTAATAAATTATCATTAGCCTTCAACAAAGGTTAAACCGAAAAAATATAACAAACATCAAGTTTAATCTGCGGTGAACAAGCAATCCATTAGAAGAGTCAAGTAGAGAATAAAATCTACTATCTTCTATGATTTAAAAGATTTTTCATTACTTTTATCACGAGACTCGAACAATAAATAATCCACATCATCCATGCACTACTACCAATGATATTCATTAATATCACAACCACAAATTATCCATGCACTTTACGGGCCAAGGATATTCGTGTATTCATCAATGGTCACGATCATGCTAACAACTCATCCATCAATGCACTACGGGCCAATGAGGACTTTTTCCACATCATTTGTAACATTACTATTAATGATTACATCGAATAATCCTCGGTCATAATCATACCAAGTCCATCTACGACCTACGTGCCACATATGACTTTCAACATAATATAAACATGGGGATGATGATGATGATATAAGAATTCAATAAAACAAGTTCAAGAATTAATTTATCCAGAACTAATAACGTCCAAATTGTCAACACGATACTTCTTTGTGAGAGTAACACTCAAGAATGCTCGTAAGAATATTTCCATGAAAAGATACTAGATGAAGCGCAAATATCAAGGATATTCCACTAATTTCATGGAGTATAGAAGTCAAAACTTTAACCAACCTGAGTATAATAAAGAATGGAATAACAAAAGAAATCACCGTGCATGCGATAGACCTTACAGATGGAGTTATTCCAATGTAATAATAAATAATCTAACCAACCACGTGTAAATCAGCACGCATGTGGATATTCAAATGAATAATAAATAATGGAACCAGTCATGTATGTAAACGCATTGCATGGATATTCCAACATAATAATAATAAATAATCTGGAATTCAGTCACGCGTAACGCATTGCATGGATGTTCCAACGAATAATAAAGAATGGAATAATGTAAGAATTTCACCATGTATGCGATTACTTTGCATGAGCAAAGTTATACCAACATAATAATAAAGAATGGAATAACGTAAGAATTTCACCAAGTATAGGTAGTATTCAGCAGATACAAGTTATTCCAATGTAATAATAAAGAATGGAATAACAAAAGTTCTCTTCATGAATAAGAAAGAAATAATACCCCTTACGAGTACAACAAATAATATCCCTTACCGTAAAAGAAGAGTATTCCGACTGGTAGGGTGGGGATATTCTTGAAGAAAATTTATACTGTTTTTCTACGCTCAAAGCTTCTGAAAACTCTAAAGAAATACGCTCAAGATTATAGAAGAATTCTCTGAACTTCTGGTGTGGTTTTCAATTCTAACTAAGCATCATATTTATAGGAAAATAGGAAGGATACTATGCTGCACTATGCAATAAAATATAATATATTCTATATATATATATATATTTTATTTAAAATCTAATAAAATAAATAACTTTATAAAAGTATTCTGCTTTATATAAAAAGATTTTACTATCTGAAAATATTATGCAGCAACCTTATGCAACACTATGCATAATAAAATATAATATAATCTAATTATTGTCTAATAAAACAAATAACTTTATAAAAGTATTCATTTTATATAAAAAGATTTTACTATGCAAAACACTATCGTAATAGAATATTATATATTCTATTTATAGTCTAATAAAGTTTAATAACTTTATAAAAGTATTATATTTTATATAAAAAATTTTTTACTTTTATTACATTAATAATACTAATAAAACAAACTTTATCACCATTATTATAATTCACAATATTAATCGATCGTGTCGTTTCTCGAAAAGGGGCTTTCCAATAAGGATTTCTCCTATTGGCGCCTTGATTAGGTGACCAAACATCTCCTCGATGTAACGCCTGTACAGATCATTAATATTGTAAATAATAATATTAATAACCTTAATCGTCTCAATTATTGATTTAATAATATATAAAATATCGACAATAATTGAATCAAATAACGTGAGATACTACGCAAAGAATTACTATAGCAATAATTGAACAAAAGCGAGTGAGTTCTCATGTAAGCATCAATATCAATCTGGCGTCTACTCTTATGCAACCACGCCATTCATCGTATTTTTAACACCGGTGTTTCAACGATTAACGATAAAAACTTTTGCCGTTATTTTCATAAAGTATTTTTATCATTTTCTCAATCCGACAAATAATTACATTGTGGGGTCCACCAATGATTGTCTTGGTATGCGAATATTCTTTGTTAAAACGAATATTCCCTACCAATCGAATATTATATAACAACTTGCGTACTTTGTAAAATTTATAAATATTACCCACAACTATAACATTATATCAAATTTACTCCATAATATTCAAAAATGATATTTATAGAAAATTCATCTTTATTTATAAAAGTTGGGGTTTTACAACCTCCCCTTCTTATGAAATTTCACCATCGAAATTAGGGTACATATCTGGTTTGTCGAAGAAGTAAGGATACCTTAATTTCATTTCGGATTCTAACTCCCAGGCCATTTCCTCAACATCGTAGTTTCTCCACAAAACTTTGACTTGAGGAATAACCTTGGAGCGTAGAATATGTTCCTTCTTATCCAAGATTTGAATATGAATCTCTTCATACGTTAAATTTTCCGCTATTTCGTCTGGTTCTAACTCAATAATGTGGTTGGGGTCTTCCACATATTTATGTAACATGGATATGTGAAAAATGTTATGAACACGAGACATACTTCGACGGTAAAAGCGAAGTCTATAGGCCACGCCCTACTCGATCGAGGATTAAAATGGGCCGATGAATCGAGGATCGAGCTTTCCTCTCTTTCCAAATCTCGTAACTCCTTTGCATGGAACAACACGTAACAACACATGATCTCCTATATCGAATTCCACGTCCTTTCGATGAAGATCAGCATAACTCTTTTGTCGATCTTGTGAGGTTTTTATACGTTGTCGGATCGTTTGAATCTTTTCCGTAGTCATATACATCAACTCCCGGCCCCAACAATGTTGCTTCACCCACCTCATCCCAACATACTGGAGAACGACACTTTTTTCCATACAACGCCTCAAATGGAACCATGCCAATACTTGTTTGATAGATGTTGTAGGAAAACTCCACCTATGGTAAGAACTTGTCCCAACTTCCCTTGAAGTCAAGGACATAGAGTCTTAATAAATCTTCAAGAGTTTGAATAGTCCTCTCGATTGTCCGTCCGTCTGGTCGAGGATGATATGCCAACTAAATCAGAACTGCGCTCCCATAGCTTTTTGCAAACTAACCCAAAATCGTGAAGTGAATCTTGGGTCTCGATCAAAAACTATGGATACCGGCATACCATGCAATCTTACAACCTCGTTTATGTACATACTGACAAGAGACATTCAAGTGTATAAGTTTCTCAGATAGGTAAGAAGTGAGCGAGACTTGGTCAATCTATCAACAATGACCCAAATTGCATCTATGCCTTGAGAAACCTTGGGAAGACCGATTCTGAAATCCATGGTAATGTGCTCCCACTTCTATTCGGAATTTCAAGTGGTTGCAATGGACCTTTTGTACTTGATGCTCTGCCGACTTCGTTGACACGTTAGACACCTTGAGATAAATAAATAGCTATCTCTCTCTTCATATATTTACCCCACCAAAATGTATGTCAAGATCATGATACATTTTGGTACTCCAAGATGGATTGCAAATGGTGTGTCAGGTAACTCCATCATGATTTTATACTTTAAATCGTGGTCGTTAGGAACACAAAAATCCGAGTTGACTCAAGTATTCCTTCTTCATTGATTCTTGCTTCAGACATAGCACCTTCTTGTACTTTCTTCTTTATACGCATCAGCTCCAAGTCTGTAGCTTGAGCAGCTTTAACTTTATCAATTAAAGTCAGTTCTACTCGTATATTCACCATCATCACATGGGTCCCTGGAGTCTTTAACTCTATCTCCATCCTTTGCAAGTCACACAAAATGGGCCTTTGCGTTGACAATATCGCACTCGTACTTGCATATAATCATCTTCTACTCAATGTGTCAGTTACCACGTTCGCTTTTCCAGGATGGTATTGGATGGTATGATCATACTCTTTCAACAGTTCAAGCCAACGTCGTTGTCGCATGCTGAGTTTCTTTTGAGTGAAGAAATATTTGAGGCTTTTATGATCCGTAAAGATCTCCACTTTCTCCCCATACAAGTAATGCCTCCAAATTTTAAGTGCGAAGACAACAGCTGCCAACTCTAGATCATGAGTAGGATAATTCATCTCATATTCTTTGAGTTGTCTTGAGGCATAGGCTATGATTTTCACATGTTGCATGAGAACACATCCCAACCCTTTGCTCGAAGCATCATCAGATATATGACAAATCCTCCGAGCCGGATGGTATTGTCGAACGAGGTCTTTGAATGAGTCTCCTCTTGAGTTCTTGAAAACTCTTCTCACATTCTTTGCTCCAACCGAACTTTGTATCTTTCCGAGTCAGCTGGGTTAATGGAGTAGCGATTCGAGAAAATCATTCCACGAATCTCTGATAATAACCAGGTAAACCGAGAAAGCTTCGTACTTCGGTCACTGATTTAGGTTGTTCCCAGCTTTGAATTGCTTCAATTTTTGCTGGGCCAACAGATATTCCATGACTTGATACTACGTGCCCAAGGAATGCTACTTCCTCAAGCCCAGAAAAATAGCCTGAATGATAAAAGGGAGAAGGATAACAATACACTTTTCCAAATTTATCAAGCAATTGAAAGGCCAATTTTTGATAGAATTTCGAAGGCAGAAACTTCAAAAGAAGCTTGGGATATTTTACAATCAATATATAAAGGTGAAGAAAAGGTAAAAAAGGTACAACTCCAATCTTTGCGTTTAGAATTTGAGAAGTTGCAAATGCAAGAAAATGAGACTATTGCTGATTATTTTTCAAAAGTTACTTCAATTGTTAATCAAATGGCAACTAATGGAGAAGTTTTGTAAGATCAAAAAGTTGTTGAGAAAATTCTTCGGAGCTTACCACAAAAGTTTGATTTTATTGTGGTAGCTATCGAAGAGTCCAAAGATGTGTCAAAATTATCTTTGGAAGATTTGCAGGCTTCTTTAAAGGCACATGAGTTTCGAGTTAATCAAAGAAATCCACCTTCTAATGATCAAGCTCTCAAGTCTGAAATTACGGGAGGCCGAGGTGCTCCCCGTGGTCGCGACCGTGGAGGAGGTCGTGGACGTGGAAGAGGTGGTTTCTAAGGAAACAGAGGTAGAGACTCTAATTTTTGTGACAATGGAAGAGGATCACAAGGTAACAATAATAATTTTAAGGAAGAGTCATTTGAGTATTCAAACAATTCTCAAAGAGGAAGAGGTCGTGTTATTAATCAAAGAGGGAGAAAAGGATATATTGAATGTTTTCATAGTCATAGGCATGGTCATAAAATCAGTGAATGTTGGTTTGCACCATCTAACAAAAAAGAATCGGGATTGGTGGATGAAAATGAATCAGTTGAGAAAGATTGTTCAGAGTCATTATTAATTGCTTGTCAAGAAAATAATAATCATGTTTGGTATTTAGATAGTGGTGCTAGCAAACATATGACAGGGAATAAGGATTTATTTTCTACCCTGGTGGAGTCAAATTTTGGGCAAATAAAAATAGGAGATGCTAGAGCCTATACAATTAAAGGAGTTGGAGAAGTCACTTTCAAAACAAAATCTGGAAAATTTAAAAAAATGTCAGATGTTTATTTTGTTCCAGGCATTAAAAGCAATTTGCTAAGTACTGGACAACTTTTGCGAAAAGGGTTTGATATATTCTTTCATGATAAATTGTGTACTCTGTCAAAAAATAATCATGTTGTGGCAAAGATTAGCTTGGCGGAGAATAATTTATTTCCACTTCCTCTCCAAGTGGAAAATTTTCATTGTTCCGCTGGTTTTAATGAAGAAGTTTCCAAGTTGTGGCATGACAGGTATGGCCACTTGAATTTCGACAGCCTAAAATTGTTAGCAGTGAAAGGAATGGTGAATGGATTACCCAGATTAATAAAACAAAGGAGATTTATGAAGCATGTCAGTTGGGAAAGTTGCACCGTAATCCATTCTCCTCAAAATCTTCTTGGGGTGCAAAGCAGCCACTTGAACTTGTTCATTCAGACCTGTGTGGACCTATGACAGTGTCATCTTTTGGAGGTAACAAATACTTCATTTTTTTATTGATGATTACACAAGAAAAGTGTGGACTTATTTTCTTCATGAAAATCAGAAAGTTTTCAAGCTTTTAAAAATTTTAAAGCAGAAGTTGAAAATTTTTTTGATTGTCACATAAAGACTTTGAGAACAGATCGAGGGTCAGAGTATCTTTTAAATGATTTTCAGCATTTTTGTAAAGATAATGGCATAAGGCATGAATTGACAGTTCGCTATACACCGCAACAAAATGGTGTTTGCGAAAGGAAAAATTGTACAATCATGGACATGGTTAGATGACGTCTTTGAAAATAAAAAGGTTGCCACGCCTAATTTTGGGTGAAGCTATTTCTTGTGCGGTTTACTTGATCAACAGGTCACCAAAAAAAGTTTAAAAATTGTACTCCTCATGAAGCTTGGTATGGGAGAAAACCAAGTGTCCAACATTTGAAGATTTTTGGAAGTATAGCTTTTGCTCATGTACCAAATCAATAAGGACAAAACTTGATGATGGCAAAAAAATGTATTTTTGTTGCATACGGTGAAAGGTCAAAAGCCTCAAGTCAGATAATCCAAAACAAAGAAAATTGTCATTAGCGAGGATGTAAACTTTGATAAAAATCTTTTTCAATGATCTTTGACATAAACACTGCAAATGAGGTACCATTGCTCGTGGAGGATTTGGAAGGTTGTAGCAGTATGCCAAGTGAAGATGATCCATCCCTGAATCGAACTGATGTTCCATCATCCTCATTAGGAGCGTCTTCTGATAGCAGCCCCGAAGCAATCAAGACAAGAACTTTGCAGGAGATTTATGATACTACGGAGCCAGTAGATGCAGGAGCTATTTTCTTTGCTTTCTAAGCAGGAGAAGATCCAATCTCTCATGAAGATGCAGTAAAAGAAGAAAAATGGAAACAATCCATGAAGGAAGAAATTATGGCTATCGAAAGGAATGACACATGGGAGCTCGTCAAGTTACCACCAAACAAAAGACCATTGGAGTTAAATGGATTTTTAAGACAAAGTTAAATTCAGATGGCTCCGTCAATAAGTACAAAGTGAGGCTCATTGCAAAGGGGTATGCACAAAAGGAAAAGATTTTAATGAGGTATTTGCACCTGTTTCAAGACTTGATACTGTTCGTTTAATTATATCACTTGCTGCTCAAAATAATTGGAAGTTATTCCAAATGGATGTCAAATCGGCATTTCTAAATGGGTTTCTTAAAGAAGAAATTTATGTTGATCGTTACACCCTATTTTAAATGAAAAAAGGTGAAGAAGAGAAAGTTTACAAGTTAAAGAAGACTTTATATGGTTTGAGGCAGTCACCAAGGGCTTGGTATAGTCGCATTAATTCTTACTTTGAGAAGAATGGTTTTCAAAAATGTCCTCTGGAGCATACTTTATACACCAAAATTGATCTTTCAAAAGGAAGATTTATGGTGGTAAGTCTCTATGTTGATGATCTCATTTTTACTGGCAATGATATGGAGATGCTTTGTGAGATCCCAGATTTTATGAATAAATATTTAATTTTCTCGAAATATTTTTTTGAATATTATGGAGTAAATTTGATATAATGTTATAGTTGTGAGTAATATTTATAAATTTTGCAAAGTACGCAAGTTGTTATATAATATTCGATTGGTCGGGGAATATTCGTTTTAACAGGGAATATTCAGACAACGACACAATCATTGGTGGACCCTACAAAATTAATTATTGTCTGGATTGAGAAAACGACAAAAATACTTTATGAAAATAACAATGGAAGTTTCTACCGTTAAGCTGTTGAAACACCCGGTGTTAAAAGTACAAGAATACGCTGTGGTTGCATAAGAGTATGCATGGTATTGATTATTGATGCTTACGTGAGAAGTCACTCAGTATTTGTAACGCCCCCAAAATCGGGACTATTTTCCTTCCCGATCTTGTGCGTTAATATTATCATGTTCTAGCTTTAAAACATTATTTAATGTTAAAATAGTTAAAAATGCGGAATAAATTTTTTTTCTTTTCTTTCTTTCCATTCATTCATTCCCTGAATCGCAACCTTTACAAATCTTCTTTATACTAGAATCATATTTATTACATGATTTATTTAACCGAGTAGATATGAATATATATACAATTCATTATTTCAAACATATTCCTAATTCAGAACAAATGATCTTCATCTATTGAATTATTCAAAGATTTACTTCCATGTGGTTTACACATGTAAATACCATCAAATGATTCAATACAATCTCAATTAAATCACTAGTCTTCTTTTTTCATGCGCTCCTAATCACGATAGATCGCATCATAGCTTTAACTTGCAAATTAAGCAAGATTGAGCACGACGGCCCATCAAGTCTAACAGTCTATCATGCATCACATGACACATAGGTTTCACATTCAGTTCATGCATTTATATTCTTGCATGGTGTTCAAGCATATTACAAATGCATTATCACATTTATATCCTGCTGGTAGTAACATACATATCATAGCATACTACACATGTCCTGTACATGTCACTCATTGCACATATATATTGAGTTCCCCGACTCAATTCAATAATCAATCATAATTTGACATTCATCATTCACAAAGCAAATAATGCAGTTCATAGGTATTACATACTTATAAACATAAATCATGCTAACAATTATCTATAGCAATTATAAGTCCACATAAATAAACTGAGAAACTTGCCTTGATTGGAGATTACCGTTAAACTTAACTTAGCTTCTTTCCAAAATTCCTACACAATCGTGTTTACATATACACACATATTAGGTAACCATTTATGTAACAAAAACATGCATGCATATATATTAACCATGATTATTAGTATATATAGACTATAATATTTTATTCTCATCTTAAAACCAATCTTGGTTTATTAAGAAACTTTATTCATTTTAACCTTTTTATGTACAATAAAGGTCTCTCACATTTTTAATATGTAAATATTTTACATCTTGAAGCTGAAATCATCCATATTCTATTTTTGGAATATCTTATGCCTTTACTCATTAATTCGGGACTTAAACAGATAATAAATAGCTTTTATAGTAAAAATTCAATTTACTATATTATTGTTTTGCATGTTCATGAGTTAACTCGAATCATTATCTCATATATAAATATTTTATCCCGCTAACACATTCGATTTACTCTTCGTTTTGCAGATATTTACATTTTCACTATATATGAACATATTAGCCACACAACCATGTCATATAACTTGTACAGTTATATTTTACATATCCATATTGGTCGCATCCTTGAAAATTTCTTATATTCTTCTCAAAGACATTTACTCTTTTACTCACGATAGTCTTTTATCGCTTTAATAAACCTTGACATGATTTTAGTTCATCAATACTACACACTTTCAGTTTCTAACCATCTTGTATCTTAATACGTGGGCATTCCATACTTCTTGTTCCTAACTCAAGTATACAAGGTATATTCATAGCTCATTTCATTATTCTTTAATTTTCGAAAATTTTATGTTTTCGCAATAACCCATGTGCTAAACCATGCTATCACCATGTACACGAATGTCTCGCTTTGTTAGTAGCTTCGCTTAACATTTATTCTCGTGAATAAATTACATTCGTGCTTCACATGTATTTTATTTTCATACATATGTCATTATGTGATTCTGTGCTCATAGTCTTCGTTTTGAATTTCTAAAACCTTTCGCTTTCAAATTTCGATGTTTAATATAGTTTAAATGGGTTGGCGTATTTTGTTTTAATACATAACCCTTTTATATTTCATTTCTCAACTCAAGTTGATCACATATATGTAATTTCATGTTTACATAATACTTTTATCGCTTTTCTTGCGCATTTAATAAGTTTCATGCGATATATAGTCTTTATACTATATTTATACTACTATACCCTAGTGTTTCATTATGTGCCAATAACTCTAAAACCAACCAAACACGTCATGGGAACACGATAAGTTTGAGTAGCCCCAAGGTCGCCAGGGCTTCGGTGTTAGCATCAATGAAATTTGCGACCCATGCTTGACACTCTCCTTTGCTAATTTTATTTCTTAAACCTCTAATCAAATTCTTCATGAGTTTTGGATATGTTTTAGTCGGTATATCAAAGTATTTATAGAAATTTTATAACCATGAAAACAAGCGACTAAGATCGACCAAAACAACACGTGAAAAGCATGCCAGGCGATCACCAAGTAGCGCATGGCGTGCCGCGCCATGCAAGGGTCTGGCGATTGCCCTCTGCCGCTACTCGATTGTTTGAAGCATACTTTGTGCATTTTAACTTCTTGCTCTTGTAACTCAAAAATTCCCAACTTTGGGTATGTTATAGGTACCATAGTAGGCTATTTTTGAAAAATATAACCCATCCATTTCTGACCTCATAGGCAGCCTAAAACAGGCCCCAAAATGTCCACGCGTAACAGTTTTCCCCTTTTTCCCAGCTTTACCCTCTTTCGCTAAAACACTCATAACTTTTTCATTTCAAAACATTTTTGAGCGATTCTTGAGCCCACACGAAGCTAACTTCCGGGACTACGACTTTTATTCTTTGACCTTTCCCCAATTCAAAACACAGAATTCCAGAATTTCGTGCAAAGGGGACTGGTTGGAATTGGTTGGACAGTTTTGACGCGACTACTTTGAATGGTCGTAACTCTTTACTCCGAAGTCGGAATTAGTTCGTTTTGGAGTCTATGGAAAGCTTATTCATGTACTATAATACCCAAAAAGCCCAGAATTTTCTGGAAACTCTAGCTAGCCCCGAATTTGTCCTTAGGGTCAGCAGTTCACAATTTTTGGATTTCTAACATGTTTATTTCGCGACCTTATTACTTCTAGCTCATATACCAAATTAGAACAAATTTTAAATATGTTATATAACGTATATGAGACTGTATTTAAAAGTTATAAACTTTCCATTTTGGAATCTTTAAGCTGCTCAAAACAGTGGTCAATAATAGCTTTCCAACTTTGACAAATAATAGGAACAATGTCTTTACATAGTATTTATAAAAAGAATACCAACCCAATTTTGGTTCTTAAATACATGGTTTCAGAGGCTCATATCATCACTGTTTCCACAGATTCCTTTCACATTCAGGGTTCATAACTTGCTTTTATAATCACTTGGATTGATTTACTCATCTTAGCTATCCACATAAAACACATATACTTATTGCCCCATCCAGTCTACTGTTGCCTTCTAGGCGGCAGCCTTGTTCATTGCACACTATCATGAAGTTATTCCAAGCTTTTAATACATACTAGTAATACACTCATTTGTTACTTAAGCACCACAGTTAAGCAGATTTAAAAGTCTAATTGTGCTTAACCAAACTCAAAGAAAGCCTCATGGTTGCTATGCCAGGTTGCTGCTGCCGTGGGCAGCAGCTGTACTAACTTCTTCATGCCATCTTTGGCTTAAAATTGAGTTTTCGTTTTCCTTTCGTATTTTTAAACTCTATATTTATTAATATACGTAGATTATTCAGTCTTTTTCCAACTTTGGTTCTGCCTATTATCAGACTTCTAATCACTACAAATCACTTGGGACTTTTAGTAAGCACATGGTGTGCACAGTTTTGATTTACCAGATTCATAGCCATAGGTTTATACCATACATCCTTATTATCTTCCTTATTACTCCACAGCCAACCTATCTCCTTGTGCCTAACTTTAATCAATCAACAGTTCAATAGCTAGACAAGAATCGCGAATAACAGTTAGTTTTGAAGAACTTTATTTACATATCTTCATTACTAATCCTCCATCAAGAAATTAATTTTCACCAATTAAACATTCATGTAGACACATACTTTTATTCACATGTATAAATTAATAACACTAGCTCAATTACACAACCAGTTCGGTGTAACAGTTCTAGCCAAATCCACCCATCTACTAATAGTTTATCATGCTAAAGAAAATGAAATGGAAGATGAAATGGAAAGAGTTTAACTGGGCTTACCTTGCTAGCTTCTACGATTAAAATAGTGTAGTAATCTCAATCTTCCTCCCTTTTCCAGCCGGAAATTCTGCAGCAAAAATACAACCCAATTCCTTCTTGAATGGCTGCCTGGGATGAGGGTGAGGGGCTGCCTTTAATGGCTGGGCTATCTCCTTATTCTAGCAGTCCTATTAGCCTCTAGTTGGCCTCTACTCAGCCACCCTACCCAGCTACAAATACTCATTCCTAGTCTAGTTTACCTTGGCCCCTATGGGACCTGTCAGCTATTTGGCCCCTACCAGTCTGCTATAGATTAGCCTAGCATCTAACTAACTGATAACCAACTAACTGACTGCTCTATGGGAACTAACTATGTTATCTGTTAACTTGTTACTTGAATAAAAACTCAGCTTATTTCATTTCACCCACGTGAGCTACTGGAATGGACAATGAAAGGGAGACTGGATATAGCTTTATTTTGGGCTTAGTACAACTACCCTTAACACTTTAAGAAATTAAAATACTTGCACACAAACCTGAAAAATTAAGTTGGCCCAATATATAAATATGGACACTTACACATTAATATATGTAAAATCTACCACACTTATTTAGGCTAGCATATTTAATTAGCACACATATTTGAATTCTCATCATTTTCCTTCTTTACTATCAAATAACACTGTTGAATGAAATCAATTATATTATAATATAATTATTTCATTAGCCACATCGGTAGTTTCATGCCAAGAGTATTTCATAACTAAGCCATGTTGGCTTTCCTTTTCATTTTGATATAGAAATATCATTTTAATAAGGTATGCTATTCTTCTCTTCCTTTAATAATTTGCCCCTACAATTTCTAAATATATAATACCAATATATTTATTAAGCATAAGCATCACATATTGCATAGTTTATACCCACTTATGTAATATAATATCATAAAACATATTATCTAATAAGAATTTTGTTTATTTAATTCTTAATTTAATATTACCCAAAAATTTGGGTTATTACATTCTTTCCCCTTATAAGGATTCCGTCTCCAGAATCACAATACCGAATCATTCTTAATCGGTTTAGATTTTATTCTTCCTCGTAACCTTATCGTTGAATCATTTCAATGTACCATTTCTTTAGATTTTTCTTAAAAATTTTAAATAAATCTTCTATTTCTATTCTAAGCTTTAAACTTTAACCCTTAATTTAATCATTTAAGATTTTCTAAATTTTAGGGTTGTCACAGTATTGTTCAATTATTGCTACAGTAATTACTGCATATTGTTTTGCATAGTAAAGTCTTTTTATATAAAACAGAATACTTTTATAAAGTTATTTGTTTTATTAGTATATAATTAGAATATATTATATTTTATTACGCATAGTGTTGTATAGTGCTGCATAGTGTTTTCAGCATAGTAAAATCTTTTTATATAAAATGTAATACTTTTATAAAGTTATTTATTTTATTAGACAATAATTAGAATATATTATATTTTATTATGCGTAGTGTTGCGTATGTTATGCAGATAGTGTTTTGCATAGTAAAATCTTTTTATATAAAATGTAAATACTTTTATAAAGTTATTCGCTTTTATTAGATTATAAATAGAATATATTATATTTTATTTAAAAGATTTTATTTTAAATGGACCGTCTGCTTAAATAAATCAATTGGACCGTTCATGAATTAGTTACTATCAATCCATTCTTCATAAATAAAGCTCATTCCTTCATTATTTCTTACGAATTCACTGAAACTCTAGAGAGAGAAACTATAGAGAGAGTTCTTCTTCTATAATCTTGAGCGTATTTCCTTAAAGTTTAAGAAAACTTTGAGCGTAGTACAAGTTTTTTTCTAGTATATCCTCGCCCTACCAGTCAGAATACTCTTCTTTCAAATGTAAGGGATATTATTTGTTGTACTCGTAAAGGGTATTCTTTCTTTCTTATTCGTGAAGAGAACTTCATTATTCCATTCTTTATTATTCGCTTTGGAATAATCAGTATATCTGCGGATACCCTATACTTGGTGAAATTCTTACATTATTCCATTCTTTATCATTATGTTGAATAACTTTGTTTATCTGCAACCGCGTACACCGTGAAATTCTTCCGTTATTCCATTCTTTATTATTCATTTGGAATATCCTCGTCTCATGCTTTACGCACGTGACCGGTTCCATTATTTATTATTTTGTTAGAATATCACATGCATGCTTTTACGCATGACTGATTCCGTTATTTATTATTCTCATTGGAATAACTTTATGCATCTTGATGTTCATCGTATGCCTGGTGATTTCTTTTGTTATTCCATTCTTTATTATACTCGGTTTGGTTAATTAGAATAATAAAGTTATTTGTTTTATTAGACAATAATTAGAATATATTATATTTTATTATGATAGTGTTGCGTAGTATCTCAGATAGTGTTTTGCATAGTAAAATCTTTTATATATAAAATGTAATACTTTTATAAAGTTATTCGCTTTTATTAGATTATAAATAGAATATATTATATTTTATTTAAAAGATTTTATTTTAAATCGGGACCGTCTGCTTAAAGTAAATCAATCTGGACCGTTCATGAATTAGTTACTATTACGCAATCCATTCTTCTATAAATAAAGCTCATTCCTTCATTATTTCTTACGAATTCAATTGAAACTCTAGAGAGAAAACTATAGAGAGTTCTTCTTTCTATAATCTTGAAATTGTATTTCTTTAAAGTTTAAGAAAACTTTGAGCGTAGTACAAGTTTTTTCTAGTATATCCTCGCCTCTACCAAATGTAATACTCTTCTTTCAAATGTAAGGGATATTATTTGTTGTACTCAGAAGTAAAGGGTATTCTTTCTTTCTTATTCGTGAAGAGAACTTCATTATTCCATTCTTTATTATTCATTGGAATAATCAGATATCACGCTGGATACCCTATACTTGGTGAAATTCTTCTCATTATTCCATTCTTTATCATTATGTTGGAATAACTTTGCTTATGCTCAGTAATCGCATACCCGTGAAATTCTTCATTTATTCCATTCTTTATTATTATGTTGAATATCCCGTCTCATGCTTTACGCATTTACCAGGTTCCATTATTTATTATTTTGTTAGAATATCCTGTGCATGCTTTACGCATTTACTTCGATTCCGTTATTTATTATTCCATTGGAATAACTCTCGTTCATGTGCGATTATCTATCGTATGCCGGTGATTTCTTTTGTTATTCCATTCTTTATTATACTCAAATTGGTTAATTAGAATAATAAAGTTATTTGTTTTATTAGACAATAATTAGAATATATTATATTTTATTACGCGTAGTGTTGTCGTAAGTGTCTGCGATAGTGTTTTGCATAGTAAAATCTTTTTATATAAAATGTAATACTTTTATAAAGTTATTCGCTTTTTATTAGATTATAAATAGAATATATTATATTTTATTTAAAAGATTTTATTTTAAATCTGACCGTCTGCTTAAAGTAAATCAATCTGACCGCTCATGAATTAGTTACTATCGCATCCATTCTTCTATAAATAGAAGCTCATTCCTTCATTATTTCTTACGAATTCACTGAAACTCTAGAGAGAAAAACTATAGAGAGAGTTCTTCTTCTATAATCTTGAGCGTATTTCTTTAAAGTTTAAGAAAACTTTGAGCGTAGTACAAGTTTTTTTCTAGTATATCCTCGCCCTACCAGTCAGAATACTCTTCTTTCAAATGTAAGGGATATTATTTGTTGTACTCGTAAAGGGTATTCTTTCTTTCTTATTCGTGAAGAGAACTTCTGTTATTCCATTCTTTATTATTCTGTTGGAATAATCTGTATACGCGGGATACCCTATACTTGGTGAAATTCTTCTGTTATTCCATTCTTTATCATTATGTTGGAATAACTTTGTTTATCGTAAGTCTGCATACCGTGAAATTCTTCTCATTATTCCATTCTTTATTATTATGTTGAATATCCCGTCTGCGTGCTTTTACGCATGACACGGTTCCATTATTTATTATTTTGTTAGAATATCCTCGTCTGCGGCTTTTACGCATTTACTTCGATTCCGTTATTTATTATTCTCATTGGAATAACTCATGCATGCTTGATCTATCGTATGCCTCGGTGATTTCTTTTGTTATTCCATTCTTTATTATACTCAAATTGGTTAATTAGAATAATAAAGTTATTTGTTTTATTAGACAATAATTAGAATATATTATATTTTATTATGCATAGTGTTGCATAATGTGTCTCGATAGTGTTTTGCGTAGTAAAATCTTTTTATATAAAATGTAATACTTTTATAAAGTTATTCGCTTTTTATTAGATTATAAATAGAATATATTATATTTTATTTAAAAGATTTTATTTTAAATCGGACCGTCTGCTTTAAAGTAAATCAATCTGGACCGCTCATGAATTAGTTACTATCACCCATTCTTCTATAAATAGAGCTCATTCCTTCATTATTTCTTACTTAATTCAATTGAAACTCTAGAGAGAAAACTATAGAGAGAGTTCTTCTTCTATAATCTTGGAAGCGTATTTCTTTAAAGTTTAAGAAAACTTTGAAGCGTAGTACAAGTTTTTTCTAGTATATCCTCGCCTCTACCAAATGTAATACTCTTCTTTCAAATGTAAGGGATATTATTTGTTGTACTCAGTAAAGGGGTATTCTTTCTTTCTTATTCGTGAAGAGAACTTCATTATTCCATTCTTTATTATTACATTGGAATAATCAGATACGCTGGATACCCTATACTTGGTGAAATTCTTCATTATTCCATTCTTTATCATTATGTTGAATAACTCGCTTTATCAAGTACCGCATACCGTGAAATTCTTCATTATTCCATTCTTTATTATTATGTTGAATATCCATGCGTGCTTTTTTACGCATGACTGGTTCCATTATTTATTATTTTGTTAGAATATCCTCGTGCATGCTTTTACGCATTTAATTCGATTCCGTTATTTATTATTCTCATTGGAATAACTAACATGCATGCGATGATTATCGTATGCCTGGTGATTTCTTTTGTTATTCCATTCTTTATTATACTCAACTGGTTAATTAGAATAATAAAGTTATTTGTTTTATTAGACAATAATTAGAATATATTATATTTTATTATGATAGTGTTGCATAATGTCTGCGTAGTGTTTTCAGCATAGTAAAATCTTTTTATATAAAATGTAATACTTTTATAAAGTTATTCGCTTTTATTAGATTATAAATAGAATATATTATATTTTATTTAAAAGATTTTATTTTAAATCTGGACCGTCCGCTTAAAAGTAAATCAATCTGGACCGCTTCATGAATTAGTTACTTATGCAGTCCATTCTTCTATAAATAAAGCTCATTCCTTCATTATTTCTTACGAATTCACCAAACTCTCTGAGAGAGAAACTATAGAGAGTTCTTCTTCTATAATCTTGAAGCGTATTTCTTTAAAGTTTAAGAAAACTTTGAGCGTAGTACAAGTTTTTTTCTAGTATATCCTCGCCCTACCAGTCAGAATACTCTTCTTTCAAATGTAAGGGATATTATTTGTTGTACTCGTAAAGGGTATTCTTTCTTTCTTATTCGTGAAGAGAACTTCAGTTATTCCATTCTTTATTATTCTGTTGGAATAATCTGTATACGCGGGATACCCTATACTTGGTGAAATTCTTCATTATTCCATTCTTTATCATTATGTTGAATAACTTTGCTTTATCTAAGCAATCATACACCGTGAAATTCTTCATTATTCCATTCTTTATTATTATGTTGGAATATCCTGTCATGCATGCTTTTACGCATGACACAGGTTCCATTATTTATTATTTTGTTAGAATATCCCGCCTGCATGCTTTTTTACGCATTTAATTCGATTCCGTTATTTATTATTCGCTGGAATAACCTCGCCTCTGCGCGGCCTATCGTATGCCTGGTGATTTCTTTTGTTATTCCATTCTTTATTATACTCAGTTGGTTAATTAGAATAATAAAGTTATTTGTTTTATTAGACAATAATTAGAATATATTATATTTTATTATGCATAGTGTTGCAGATAATTAGTCTGCGATAGTGTTTTGCAGATAGTAAAATCTTTTTATATAAAATGTAATACTTTTATAAAGTTATTCGTTTTTATTAGATTATAAATAGAATATATTATATTTTATTTAAAAGATTTTATTTTAAATCGACCGTCTGCTTTAAAGTAAATCAATCTGACCGCTTCATGAATTAGTTACTATGCAATTCCATTCTTCTATAAATAAAGCTCATTCCTTCATTATTTCTTACGAATTCAATTGAAACTCTAGAGAGAGAAACTATAGAGAGTTCTTCTTCTATAATCTTGAAGCGTATTTCTTTAAAGTTTAAGAAAACTTTGAAGCGAGACAAGTTTTTTTCTAGTATATCCTCGCCTCTACCAAATGTAATACTCTTCTTTCAAATGTAAGGGATATTATTTGTTGTACTCAGAAGGGTATTCTTTCTTTCTTATTCGTGAAGAGAACTTCATTATTCCATTCTTTATTATTCCATTGGAATAATCAGATACGCTGGATACCCTATACTTGGTGAAATTCTTCCATTATTCCATTCTTTATCATTATGTTGAATAACTTTGCTTATCTGTAAGCATCGCATACCGGTGAAATTCTTCTCATTATTCCATTCTTTATTATTATGTTGGAATATCCCATGCATCAGGCTTTTACGCATGACCCAGTTCCCATTATTTATTATTTTGTTAGAATATCCCGTCATGCTTTTACGCATTTAATTCGATTCCGTTATTTATTATTCTCATTGGAATAACTCATATCTGTCTTGGCCTCATCGTATGCCTGGTGATTTCTTTTGTTATTCCATTCTTTATTATACTCAGTTGGTTAATTAGAATAATAAAGTTATTTGTTTTATTAGACAATAATTAGAATATATTATATTTTATTATGCATAGTGTTGCATAGTGTCTGCATAGTGTTTTGCATAGTAAAATCTTTTTATATAAAACAGAATACTTTTATAAAGTTATTCGTTTTTATTAGATTATAAATAGAATATATTATATTTTATTTAAAAGATTTTATTTTAAATCTGGACCGTCCGTTTAAAGTAAATCAATCTGGACCGTTCATGAATTAGTTACTATGCAGTCCATTCTTCTATAAATAGAAGCTCATTCCTTCATTATTTCTTACGAATTCACTGAAACTCTAGAGAGAAACTATAGAGAGAGTTCTTCTTCTATAATCTTGAGCGTATTTCTTTAAAGTTTAAGAAAACTTTGAGCGTAGTACAAGTTTTTTTCTAGTATATCCTCGCCCTACCAGTCAGAATACTCTTCTTTCAAATGTAAGGGATATTATTTGTTGTACTCGTAAAGGGTATTCTTTCTTTCTTATTCGTGAAGAGAACTTCATTATTCCATTCTTTATTATTCATTGGAATAATCAGATAATGCTGGATACCCTATACTTGGTGAAATTCTTCATTATTCCATTCTTTATCATTATGTTGAATAACTCGCTTATGCAAGTACCGCATACCGTGAAATTCTTTTATTCCATTCTTTATTATTCTCATTTGGAATATCCTCATCAGCGCTTTACGCATTTAACCCGTTCCATTATTTATTATTTTGTTAGAATATCCTGTCTGCGTGCTTTTACGCATTTACGACCGATTCCGTTATTTATTATTCTCGCTGGAATAACCCGTCTGCTTGAGGCCTATCGTATGCCTGGTGATTTCTTTTGTTATTCCATTCTTTATTATACTCAAATGGTTAATTAGAATAATAAAGTTATTTGTTTTATTAGACAATAATTAGAATATATTATATTTTATTATGCATAGTGTTGCGTAGTAAGGTTCTGTGATAGTGTTTTGCATAGTAAAATCTTTTTATATAAAATGTAATACTTTTATAAAGTTATTCGCTTTTATTAGATTATAAATAGAATATATTATATTTTATTTAAAAGATTTTATTTTAAATCTGACCGTCTGCTTTAAAGTAAATCAATACGGGACGCTCATGAATTAGTTACTATGCAGCCCATTCTTCTATAAATAGAAGCTCATTCCTTCATTATTTCTTACGAATTCACTGAAACTCTAGAGAAAGAAACTATAGAGAGAGTTCTTCTTCTATAATCTTGAGCGTATTTCTTTAAAGTTTAAGAAAACTTTGAGCGTAGTACAAGTTTTTTTCTAGTATATCCTCGCCCTACCAGTCAGAATACTCTTCTTTCAAATGTAAGGGATATTATTTGTTGTACTCGTAAAGGGTATTCTTTCTTTCTTATTCGTGAAGAGAACTTCTGTTATTCCATTCTTTATTATTCTGTTGGAATAATCTGTATACGCGGGATACCCTATACTTGGTGAAATTCTTCTGTTATTCCATTCTTTATCATTATGTTGGAATAACCTGTTTATGCGAAGTACCGCATACCTGGTGAAATTCTTCTGTTATTCCATTCTTTATTATTATGTTGGAATATCCTGTCTGTGCTTTACGCATGACCTGGTTCCATTATTTATTATTTTGTTAGAATATCCTGTCTGTGCTTTACGCATGACCTGATTCCGTTATTTATTATTCTCGTTGAATAACTCGTTCATAAGGCTCTATCGCACGCCCGGTGATTTCTTTTGTTATTCCATTCTTTATTATACTCAATTGGTTAAAGTTTTGACTTCTATACTCCATGAAATTAGTGGAATATCCTTGATATTTGCGCTTCATCCAAAGATCTTTTCATGGAAATATTCTTCCGAGCATTCTTGAATTTTACTCCATAAAGCAAAGATCATGTTGACAATTTGACGTTATCGGTTCTGGATAAATTAATTCTTGAACTTGTTTTATTGAATTATTATGTCATTGTCATCATCCTCATGTTTATATTATGTTGAAAGTCATCTGTGGCTCAGTAGTGCATAGATGGACTTGGTATGATTACGACTGTGGATTATTCGGTATAATAATAATGACCGTAATGTTACGAGATGATGTGAAAAAAAATCCTCATCGGCCCGTAGTGCATTGATGGACGCTTTTGGTATGATTATGGCTATGGATTCTCTTCTACCAAGGTGCAAAGATGAATTATTTTATGGCATGATCGGAATCATTGATGAAAACACGATTATCTTTGGCCCAGTAGTGCATGAATAATTCGTGGTCGTGATACTAAAGAATATCATCGGCTTTGTAGTGCGGGGATGATTTGATGATGTGGATTATTTATTGTCGAGAGTCTCAAATGATAAAAGTATTGAAAAACCTTTTAAATCATAGAAGATAGTAGATTTTATTTTCTACTTGACTCTTCTTATGGATTGCTTGTTCCGCTGCAGTTAAACTTGATGGTTGTTATATTGTATCAGTTTAACACTGTTGAAGGCTAATGATAATTTATTCTACATTATCTTAGTCATAATATTTCTTACTGGGCTAGTTGAGCTCACCCTTTTGCTTTCATTGTTCTCTTTAGGAATTGAGAACGTAGCAGGGACTAGTCGGGGGAAAACAGAGTGATGGTCCTAGATGGTGTAATAGTAGTCCTCACTATTCTGTGAAATAGTGTGATAATAAATGTAATGAGGACTCCATTGAGTGTGAATATTGTCTAGATGACAATATTTGTATTAAAACTCACAGCATATATTTTGTCGTATTTTACACGACTGTTGTATAATTAGTTTGTATTTGTTTTCTATACCATGTATCTGGCGACTCAGAATGAGTTGTGTATACCTATTTTGGGGGAGTCATAGTTGGTATCAAAGCTTAGGGATATGATCCCTGGCTGAGATGTGAGATAAGAACTAGGAGGGGAGAGACGTGGAATTCCTTCGCTAGTATGACCTACCTAAGTTTATTTGGTATTTAATTGGTCGGTCAGAGTATAGGGATAATATGTGATATGTTAATTAACCCTTATTTTGTGGCAGTATTTTAAAATGACATCTGAAAATGTTGAGATAAGCAATGGAGCACAGGAGACCGTTGAGTCTCCACAGATCAATAATCAGGACAATGTGCAACAGGATGTCGATAATCCTCCTGTAAACAACAACACTGATCAATTAACGAACGACGGTACCTCCAATCACTGTAAATAATGTGAATCAATAGTTCAATCATGTGAATCAATAGTATAATCATGTGAAAAATACGAATTACAGTATAGTACCTCCATCTATACCTCCATTTTTAACTTAGTCATGCAAGTATTATCAATCTTGCACCAACTCCCCTAATAGTAAATAATGTGATTCAATAGTACACACATGTGAACAAATAGTTATATAAGTATGTGAATTAGTAGCAATTAATTGCTCATTTATCTGATAAATTACCCGATTTATCAATATAACCCCTAGACATCAATTATCATCGGAATAGATGTCGATTTCCACTAACACTAATAATACCAACACAATGGAACTATCAAAATTCATTTTTAATCAACACAACTTATTCATCATTAATATTATAATTCACAATATTTAACAATCAGGTCGTTCCCAAGAAAGAGGGGGCTTTCTGATAAGGATTTCTCCTTATTGGCGCACAATTAGGTGACCAAACCTCTCCTTGACAGAACTTCTAGACATTGTCAATATTGTAAATAATAATATGAATAACTTTGTCGTCTCAATTATTGATTTAATAATATAAAATATTATGCAAATGATACTGTGACAATAATTGAATCAATAATATGAGAGATATGATGCAAAGAATTATCGTGAGTAATAATTGAGTATAACTGAGTGACTTCTCACGTAAGCATCAATAATCAATACCGTGTGCTACTATGCAACCACGCGTATTATTGTACTTTTAACACCGGGTGTTTCAACAGTTAACGGTAAAACTCCCGCCGTTATTTTCATAAAGTATTTTTGTCGTTTTCTCAATCCGACAATTATTAAATTGTGGGGGTCCACCAATGATTGTACCGTCGTACGGATATTCCCCGACAAAAAAAATATTCCCCGACTAATCAAATATTTCCCGACACAACGAATATTTTATATCAACCTGCTTACTTTGAAAAAAAAAATCACATATTACCCTTAACTTTAAACTTTTATCAATTTAACTATTTACCAAAATAGAAAAATTAAATACTTTTATTTCATAAAATTCGGGGTCTCACATTTAATCTTTTAGTAATTTAGTTTTCAAAATTGTTACTGTTGGAGTAATCTTAAATTATTGTTTAATTTCTGTTTTCTTAAATCCTAAGAGAATTGATGAATGATGAAATTATTGTGAAATATTTAAATTGATGAAATTATTGATTAGCAATTGATGTTTTTATTTATACTAGATTATGGATAAATACTTGATTAAGTGACAAAGAACTGTTGATTTTTCTAATAATCAATTACCAAGTTCCGAAACAATTGGTGATATTCATAATTCACGTGTGGAGTTCAATTCGAATGATATTGTTAGTGATCCGGGGTTACGTAAATCAATTGAAGACTTTGCTATTGTGATTAGAGATCAAGTTCGAAGAGAGTATTTGACTAGAGGTCCATGCATGTCAATCAATTGCCCATAATTATCCCCAAAAATACTTTTCTAATGTGAAGAGAAGCTTTCGGCCCGCTTAGTTTAAAAATTTTGAATGGTTGGAGTATAGCATTTCAAAGGATGCGGCCTTTTGCTTTTGCTACTATCTATTTGGCAATTCAAACAAAGTAGATGCTTTTACAAAAAAGGGTTCAGCAACTGGAAAAAGGCAATTGAAAAATTTCAAGAACACGTGGTTGCTTCGAATAGTGCTCATAATGATGCTAGAATACAACTTCAAGGTTTTAAAAATCAAAGGCAGAGTGTGTCACATATACTACTAGCACAAGGGCAAGAGATGGAGGTTGCTTATCACACCCGTTTAACGGCGGCTTTGAATGTCACACGCCTTCTTTTGAAGCAAGGTTTGCCTTTTTGTGGACATGATGAGTCATCGACTTCATCAAATAAGGGAAATTTTCTTGAGTTTTTTGAGTGGTACAGGCTAGGAAATGAAGAGGTAGGCAAGGTAGTTAATGAGAATGCTCCTAGAAACAATCAAATGACTTCTCCAAAAATTTAAAAAGAACTAACAAGTGCTTGTGTCGTGGAAACTACACTTGCCATCATCAATGATATTGGGGACAACATATTTTCTATTATGGCCGATGAGTCTCGAGATGTTTCAATAACAGAGCAAATGGGAGTTGTTTTGAGATATGTAAACAACCATGGAGATGTGATTGAAAAGTTTCTTAGTGTGGTACATGTGTCTGCCACTTCATCTATTTCTTTGAAGAATGCTATTGATGAATCGTTTGCAAAGTATAAATTGTCATTATCGAGATTGAGAGGTCAATGATATGATGGGGCTTCAAATATGTAAGGCGAGTTCAATGGATTGAAGGCTCTTATTTTAAAAGAAAATCCATATGTAAGGTATGTCCATTGTTTTTCTCACCAACTCCAATTAGTTGTTGTTCATTTGCCATTGCAAGAAGCAAAATACCAGATTGTGAGTGATTTTTTTTAATATGTTACTGTGATTGTGAATGTGGCTGGAGCATCATGTAAAAGGAAAGATAAACTTAGACAGCTTGAACATGATAGGATCGTGGAGTGTTTGGAAAAGGGAGAGATAATTAGTGGTAAAGGAAAAATAAAAATCAAGAAATCAGTTTAAGACGGCCAGGAGATACTCATTGGGGGTCACATTACATAACAATAATCCGTCTTATGTCTATGTGAACTTCCGTATTACAAGTGCTTGATGATGGTGCTTCTGATGATAATAGCGGTATAGCCATAAGTTTGATTGATAAGATGGAGAATTATGAATTTGTATTTGTGATGCATTTGATGAAATATTTATTGGGAATCACAAATGATTTGTCACTTGCCTTACAACAAAAATATCAAAACATTGTACATGTTGTGAGATTGATTGGGGTAATGAAAGCTCGACTACAAGATTTTAGGGAGGCGGAATGGGAGAATTTTTTGAAGGAAGTCAATATATTTTGTGAGAAGAACAAGATCCCAATAATTAATATGGAAGACAACATGAGATCCCGCGGTCGTAGCAGGCGCAATGGACAAATTATTACTAATTTTCATCATTATCGTGTTGAGATTTTTTGTCAGGTATAATCTCTATAAATTTTTTTTCATTATTCCTATCTAAAAATTTATCTTTTTTTTATTTTTCATTATTACAATGTATGTTGTTGATTCAATTGTTCAAGAGATGAACAATCGTTTTTCAGAAGCAAGCATAGAGTTACTTTTATGCATATCATGCATTGATCCAAGGGATTCGTTCTCTCAATTTGACAAAAATAAATTACTCCATCTTGGCACGAGCTTTATCCGTAAGACTTCTCATTGTCGATCGCATGATACTTGGGGATCAACTTGAAAATTACATTTATGATATGCGATGCGGTAGTCAATTTTTTGGGATCGAAAATTTGGGTTTAGGAAGTCTTGCTAAGAAGCTGATTGAAACAAGAATACATATGCCTTTTACATTGGTATATCAATTGATCGAGTTGGCTTTGGTTTTACCAGTTGCAACTGCTACTGTTGAAAGAGTATTCTTTGCGATGAAAATTGTCAAGACTGACTTGCGTAATAAAATGGGAGACGAGTGGATGGATGACAGTCTGGTAGTTTATATTGAGAAGGATATTTTTTCAACAATTAAAAACGAACAAATTTTGATACGTTTTTAAACTATGCAGACTCATAGGATATCGTTGCCTCCTCTCACTCGTACAACCAAAAGAAGCTCTTCAAGCGTCAATAAATAAAATTTTTTATTGATGTATTTTGACCCCCCTATAAACATGTTCTGGTTCCGCCACTACTATTAGATGTCAGCAAACCTTCTATTTCTTCAACAAAAGAAGGCTTGGTTACACGGGGAAGAAGAGAGAGAGAGAGAGGGGTAATCTAAGGCAGACGATTTAAATATTGCTTTTTAACGACACAATTAAATTTATCACAAAATTAGTGATACAATAAATTTTTTTACAAATAATTGTGTGGCTAAAGTTATCGCTAAAAATAATATTGATGTCGCTAAATATAAATTAAAGTGAATTAAAAAAATACATATAATGAATGGGGTCTTAATTTATTATTTTGTGTCGTAAGGGGAGCAAGTAGTTAAAATTAAAAAATATTACTTAAACTGTTGGAAAATATAGCAATTAACAAGACGAATAATACAGTAAATTAGAACAACTTAGCTGGAAAATCGAGGCGTAGCGTAGCTACTGTTCTAAAAAGTGATTTTGTCCCCACTAATAATAATCACAGGTACAAATGGGCTACCGACAGTCACTCTCTAGGATTTAACGACGAAGTCTCCGATCGTGTGTACGCACAGAAGGAGACTGTGGACTTGTCTTTGCGGATTGCCCAATTAACAGTTAACACAGAGTATATATGAACAGACTTTTTAGAGACAAGAAGAAGAAGAAACTGTATATTCTGCTGTGTAAATTACTGTGCATATTATGCGTACTTAATAAGGAGAAGAAGAATGTTGGGGAAATAACGTTCAAGTTTAAATGGAACGCTTTGGGAGTTACATAAATAAATTGGGAAAAATAATGCTAATAAAAGCCAGAACGGCTAGGGTATTAAATTTAGGCTTTAGTAGTATAAAAAGAAAATTAGGGATTTAAGAAAAATAGTGGGCTATATGGGTGCACCCGCAAGGCATAATCGACCGGATCGGCACCCCCCCCTGCGCAGGCGTATCGCGCGCACACACGCACTAAGGTTTTCTGATTGAAAGTCCAAGAACCAAGCTTGGCCTAGCCCAATTCCTTAGCCATCCTCATGTGCACGAGCCCATCCCTATTTTCTCAACCATGTTACTACACCCAAGCCAACATGTACTAATATACACAAAGAAAGTTTTCAAAATAGATGATATGAGACTATGTCAAATTTAGAAATTTTGGAGCATAACCAACAATCCCCTACATGATCCAAAATTATCAAAGAGAAAAAAAATTAAAAGGAAGTAAGAAGGGCAATGGATTTTAGATACATAACGTCGATACCTTGTGGGTTTGAATCGACACTTAGTGGAACAAGCTCATGATTGTAGATTATAGGTGAACTACATTCTTGAACCCATTATCTATGATACAAACAATTAAACTTGCACACATATCTAAAAATCCTGAATCCACACAAGTCCGCATGATTTTGGCGCGCCAGAGAGCCATGCGCTATATCCCGATTTTTTTAATAAAGGCTCTAGAGTTTGCCAAAGACTCTCATAGAAGCGACCTACACTTCCACCTTTATATAGGTGAACCCATCAAGTGTATCTTGACATACACCACCCTTTAGGGCTATGAGTTTCATTAAGAATCTAAATGATTCATCCTATCATAATTTGTCAGTAAGCACCACATGCACACAAGAAGGGATATAAATAATTGTAGTGCTATAATTAAGTAATTACGTGACTTGTTGTTACCCATTGAACCCAATTCATCGCGTATTACTTAGTCAAGATGTTGGCAATAGTCCCATCCCTCTGGATGCTTCTTGGACACTCTTTTTAATCAATCCCTTTGTAAGCGGATCTGCTAGGTTCTTTTCAGAACTACAAATTCCATGGAAATAACACCGTTTACTGATCAGTCCTCATTCAATATTATGTCTCAAGCGAATATGTTTCCCATTACACACATGGTTCATTGCTTGTCCAATAGCAGCTTGAGAATAACATTGCAGAGATATATAAAGAATTGGTTTAGGCCACAATGGTATGTATGCCAATAAATTCCTCAGCCACTCTGCTTCTGTACCTGTTAATTCTAATGCAATAAATTCAGATTTCATAGTAGATTTAGCAGTACAAGTTTGTTTAGACGATCTCCAAGAGATAACTCATCCACTTAAAATAAACACATATCCACTAGTGAAGCTTGTTTCATCATTATCAGGATCATTGGAATGCATTGTCACGTCTAATAAGGTATTTAAAAGGAACAGTTAATGTAAGTGTACATTATGCGTATATCTGCTAAGTCTACTAATGACATATGCAATATCAGGTAGAGTACAATTCATTAAGTACATTACACTATCAATGATTCTGGCATCTTCAGTTTGTGCAATACCAATCCCCTTTATGCACACACTAGAGTCACAAGGTGTTCCCAGTTATCAAAAGTCTATATGCAACACTGTTTGAAATATATCCAGTAAAAATACAAACCATTGTTTTATGTCCAATTTTATTCCTTTTTTTAAATTATGGTATAGCTACTTTAGCTAGACACCCCCACATTTTAAGATATCCCAAGTTAGGTGCATGTTCCTTCCATAATTGACACGGTAAAGAGTCTATCCTTTTATGTGAAACTCTATTAAAAGCTGATTATTCAGAAAGGCAAGCTTCTTCCCACATATTAGAAGGTAAGGTAAAGCTAATTAACATGACATTCATCATATCTTTAAGTGTTCTATTTTTCCTTTCTAACTAATTTTCAACCTAAGTTTTATTTAATAAATATTTCTTCCGCTTTATCTTTTAAAGGCAATGAGATAGATTTGATTATATCTAGAATTATCATCATTGTTCACCATCATTGCCACATGAAGCAAATTAAGATAAAATAATAGAACATAAAAACAGAAGAAAGACTTCGTCAGGCTTAGGAAACACAATCCATATAAATGCTCAATTATTTACCATTAATCTTTTAGCTCATAAGACGTGAATTTAGGTAATAATTCAATTAAATTACTAAAACCTAAATCACCCCACTAGGAACAAGGGTACATGTGTTATTACAACATGATAATTTAATTCCAAGCACCAATAATTAATATTTCAAAAATATTAACAAAGGAATTAAATGACAGACAATATTACTCAATTAATATTCCAAGTATGCTATAAACACATTAAAATACTTCCATAAAATTAACAACAGTATCTTATCATCACCAAAGGTTACTGTAATTTTCTGGAATTTTTCTGAAATGCAAATTATCACAATTAATTAACTATTGCATAATTAAATTAGATATTAACTAAAATTATCCAAATATATTAATTTCCCAAAACTTCAGTGGAATATTAATTTTATGCCAATAATTAATATCTGCTAAATTTTCAGAATTTAATAATCATAATAACTATTTATTAATTGATTTCCATGATTAAACAATTAATAAAACATTTTCTGGAATTAAATAAAAATATGTCAGGCGGGTCAGTTCACTGGTCACTGGGTCGAGTTTGGGCGCTTGTGTTAGACCAGAATTTTCAGAAAACCCATTTCGCGATTCAAACTTTGACAAACTATATCTCATTCGATATTTATCCGATTCATGCATATAAATAGGCATTGGAAAGCTTACAGCACGTACTACGCATACATACCAATATCACTCAAAACGGATAATTATGCAGAAAGTTATAGCTCTTAAAAAGAGATGGTTCAACAACTATGGTTCCAAATATACAAATCCGATTTTAACATACAAATCCGATTAAACCCAAAATGTGCACATCATATACACTATATGTAAGCTACTACATACTGTAATTTTATCCCCTAACAATAAGTGTAACGTGTGTTGCCATTAATGATGTTTTTTTCTAGCTTTTAAACATACAATTATGACATATTGTGTAAGAAATTCATATATATCATACATATGATCAATAGACACATAGTCTAAGCCCAATGAATGATTTAATACATATAAGAAACAACATTACTAGAACATCTTAACATTCCAAATTCATAGTTTCTAACTAAAACAACATCTATTCTTGTTAACAGATGAAATCACTTTTTAGATTGTTGGAAAATATAGCAATTAACAAGACGAATAATACAGTAAATTGGAACAACTTAGCTGGAAAATCGAGGCGTAGCGTAGCTACTATCCTAAAAAGTGATTTCGCCCCCACTGATAATAATCACAGGTACAAATGGGCTTGCCGGCGGTCACTCTCCAAGATTCAACGGAGAAGTCTCCAATCGTGTATATGCACATAGGGGTGCTCATCGGTAAAAAATCGAACTGGTACCGAAAATATCGAACTGGTACCGATCCAAAATTATTGGAAAAATAAAAACTAAAACCTAAGATCGAATTACTGGGCTCTAGATAAAATCTCCAGATCTTTGTTTTTTTTTTGCTCATTTTTCGATTATACCGCATGGTAATATATATAATTATTAATAATAATTAAATAATTTTTTTTATATATTAATAATTTTTTTAAAAACTAAGAAATCATTAACTATTAATAATAATTAATATATAAAATAAAACTACAAAACATTATTAATATATATACAAAAAGTAATAAAACTACTATTATATATAAATTATTAATATATAATTTTTTTTATTTAATATATAAAATAACAAAATATTAACTATTAATTATTAAATTTTGGTATTTCGGTTTTTACCGAATTCAAAAAAGTCATTACCGCTACCGGTACCGAAAAGTGTTAAAATACCGAAAAAGCAAGATCTTGAAAAACCTAAGTACCAAAAAATTGGTACCGCTTAGATCTTCGGTAAAAACCAAAAATCCCAAAATTTTGAACACCCCTATACGCACAGAAGGAGACTGTGGACTTGTCTTTGTAGATTGCCCAATTAACAGTTAACACAGAGACAAGGAGAAGAAGAAACTTTATATTCTGCTGTGTAAATTACTTTGCATATTATGCGTACTTAATAAGGAGAAGAAGAACATTGGGGAACGCTTTGGAAGTTACAAAAATAAATTGGGGAAAAATAATGCTAATAAAAGCCAGAACAACCCCCCCTACGCGGGCGTATCACGCGCATACACGCACTAAGATTTTCTGACTGAAAGACCAAGAACCAAGCTTGGCATAGCCCAATTCCTTAGCCATCCTCATGTGCGCGAGCCCATCCCTATTTTCTCAACTATGTTACTACATCCAAGCCAACATGTATCAATATACACAAAGAAAGTTTTCAAAATAGATGATATGAGACTATGTCAAATTTAGAAATTTAGCATAATTTTAAACAATCGCATAAATGTTGAATATTTATACGTTATAACAATATAACATATAAAATAATGAATGAGTCTTAGCTTTTATAACAATATCAACAACCTATATGTCATAAAATCCTTAACAATGTATCAATTCATATAATTATAACTTTTGGAGTCTTAGCTTCAAACTATTATCAACATCGATTCTAAATTCCTCACCAAGTCACTTACTATAATTTATTATTATTATTATTATTATTATTATTATTATTATTTTATTTGTGGGTATTCACCAAGTCATTTATATATTATTTATTATTTTATTAATTTATAACTATCGGTGATTATTAAAATGAATAGATATTTTATTAGGAATAAACATATGAATGATATTCCTATTTACATATGATTTGATTATGATATATATATATATATATATATATATATATATATATATATATATATATATATATATATATGATGAATAATATGCAAGTATGCTTGCATTAAGAAAAACTATAAAGTCCTTTGATAGATAATAGAAACATATATACAAGGACTTAGAATGAATTGATCAAGAATGTTAGGTTGATCCTACATAAGCAAAAACAACTTTGTAAAGTCCTTAAAAATTGATGATGTCTACAAGGACTACTAAAATATAGAAAGATCAAGCATGTTAGGTTGATCTTATGATGTAATAGATAGATCTATCGATGATCGTCGAAATCTTGCACGAGAGATGCGTGAGTCTACCGGAGAGTCAAGGATAACTCGAGAGCTATCGAGGCGAATCGTAGTCTACAAGATAGTAGATCTCGGAGTTCGTAGACTGCCAGGAGAAACGATGAAGGATCGTGGTATATCGAGAAGAAGAGCTTCCTCGGGATCGTAGTGTCTTTGAGGAAGTCGTATTCGAGAATCGTGAGAGACGACACCGCTCTCTGGCGTAGATCATCTACCGAAGCCAAGTCAAGGATCGTAGACTACACTCAAGATCGCAGAGTCTATCGATCTTGAAGCCAAGCGAGGATCGAGACATCGTAGACTATACTCTGAGTTCGTAGAGTTTATTGATTACATGCAGAGATCGTAGTCGAGCAAGATTAGATGAAGACAACAAGCACATTGCAGAAATCGTAGAGTGTCAAGATCTGATCTTGGGATCGTAGTGTCTGCACAGCCGAAGCTGAATCGTAGAGTGCAGAACTACGACCTCAATAGATGTGCTCATAATGCATAGGCAGAATCGTAGAGCAAGTATGATTCTCAACTAATGAGCATTCCCAGAATATCCAAAGGAACAAAGCCACTGGTTGGCACTGCAAAGATACATCTCACTTGAAGGGAACCCGAGAGCACTCAACGAATGGCATGCAAGCTAAACAGAAGATCTAAGAACCAACCCAATAAGCATCAAGATTGAGTCGTGAAGCCATTCGAGATGAAGTCTTCCACAAGGAGATCGGAAGAAGACTTGATGGCCGACTAAGGAAAAGTCGACAAGTGCGATGGTGTCAAGAAGAACAGAAGACAACGATCTTGGAAAAGCTACCAGGGATCGTAGTGTTTGCCAAACAAAGAAAGAACGATGGAAAGTGAGCAGAGATCTTGGCCAGCCTCTGAAGAACAAGGCTAAAGTGATTAAGTGTAGGGTCAGTTCATTGATGATAAGTGAATGGGAGATCTCCAGGAGAAAGCGAGCTGGACGCGCCACAAATCTGAAGTGTCTTGCTATTCGAGAGGGGGCCGATCAAAGGAGTTGAGCCATCGATCTCTACGAGCAATCGAAGCAAATAAAGTGTTGAAGCCTTGCAAATAGAAGGAAGAGGTGTTCTACATTGAAGATCTAATCAACACTCTTCAAGATCGTAGTGTTAACTCTACCGGTCGATGAAACAACACTCAACATGACACTACGATCAGGTGCTCGAAGACATGCATCAGAATAATAGAGTTCGAATAGCTGAAGACTGAAGCATTGACAACGATTCAATCTGAAGGGTAATATTCAGACAAAAGCGTATTGAGAGCGTCGATGCAAAAGGACAACCTCTGATCGAGAAATCAGAAGGAGGAAATAAAGTCTTCAACCTGCCCAAGACATTAAAGTGACAACTCTCGATGGGGTAGGTGAAACGATGAATCGCGCAATGTCGGATAAAGTATGACATGTCACATCAGCAATCTACCTCTGTCAAGTCGAGATCTGTGAAGATATTTGAATAGCCTTCAATGGCTACTTTCCAACGGAAGGATTGGGAAGGAGTATAAATAAGGAAGAGCTTCAAAGATCGAGGGTTCTTTGGAGTTCTTAGCCGAGTTTGGAGAGAGAAGGTGGGTGTTCTAAACCATGTGAAATTGTGAGTCCGAAGGCTCACTCTACGCTCCACCAAGAACACTCAGATACATGCAAAGGAAGAAGTAGAAGTGAGAGTTCTACTATGTAGAAGTGAGAGTTCTACTACAAGAAGAGTGTTCTGAACTACGGAGAGAAAGAAGAGCATCATGTCATCTTGGTGTCCATCATGGGAAGACTCTAAGTATAATAGAGAAGAGCTCACAGTCATCTTAGCAAGTCCATCATGGGAAGACATCAAGTATCAAGAAGAGAGATCAGAAACATGAACATGGTGGAAAACATGAAAAAGTTTCTAAGTACCTAGCAGAAGAGCTTACAGTCATCTTGGAAACCTATCATGTACAGCCATCATGTATCAAGAGGAAAGATCTTCAAGGCAGTCATCAAGGGATCATCCGAAGCGGTTGAGTAATGGCGAAGAAGTGAGCATCATGCAACACTCAACTGCACTTCAAGGATGATCACGCCAAGCTACTAAGAATAAGAAGATGTTCGAGCAGCATGAAGACATCTTAGCAGACTCGGCACCAACTCCAACAAACCAACAAACAAACAAAAAAAGCGAGGCACTGAGGGGTCCTTGTCGAGGGACTAAATGAAGCCGGGCGGAAGGGTCCTTGTCCGGAGGGACTAAATGAAGTTCCAAGCTGTTTGGGCTTGAAGAGTTCTAGGGAACTAGAGGAGTCCCAATGTGCTTTGGCCTTGAAGAGTTCTTAGTGAACTAAAGTCCCAAGGTTGCTGGCCTTGAAGGAATCTTAGTGATTCAGGGTGCTGCCCTTCCTTAGTGGAAATCCTGCTAGTTGAAAGCAGAAGAGTGGATTAGGAGCTTGAGTCTCTGAACCACTTAAAACCCCTTGTGTCTTTTACATTATGTCATTTACATTATGTACTATAACTGCTATAACTGCTATGTATGTTTTAACTGCTTACAACTAAACTTACTCTACGAACAATGTATGTATGATTATGAATATATCAATGAAGGGGATCTTTTACTTATTCTGTTGTGCTTGAAAAGATTCTTATGTTTGTCATATGCTAATTTAATAGCTATACAAAATAATAGAAAAAGTATTTGAAATAAAAGGATCTATTCAACCCCCCCTATCAGATCTATTGTGCCTCTCTGGAACTAACAATTGGTATCAGAGCAGGTTCTCATGCTATATTCAAAAGTTAATCTCTTTGAGTCTTATCCTGAGCATAAACATTGTTCTAAACTTAGTTTAGTAGTAAGTAACTTGTTATATCTTGAGATGAGCTCACACGTTGGAAATATTGTGTATAGGTAAATGTGTATATACACTGAAGTCTTTGCTTTCAGATTGGTCCATGTTCTCAATTGCTACATCAACAAGACCAATCCAAGCTGCGATCGATCTTGTAGTCGAAGACCAGACGAGAGAGCTCGAAGAGACATCAATGACAAAGAAATTCAAGCATCCACGATCTGAAAAAGATGAAGAGGCCATACATGCTTTAGAAATGCTTATCGAGAGAAGAAGAAGATCTTCTCAAACTTATGTCTGCCAACCAACAGCTGGGTGCAAAACTTTGTAAACTAAAGGATGTCAAAGATCTAAATATTGAGATTCTCTTGGCCTACATCTTCAAGACCATGACTGATTGATTAAGGGCCAACACGAGCAACAAGTTGTCAGGAGCAAATGTGAAGCTATGCACATCAATGCCTAAACTCAGTATATCTAAGATAAATGGTATTAAAGAGGCCGACAAGTAAAAGGTACGATTCCTCACTATTACATGTGTTCATCATAAAAAGCACCTTCTTATGAACCATAACGATGTTACATCAAAAAGTCATAATCTACCTAAAAAGGTGAAGAGAAAAAGTACCACGAGGATGGAAACTCAAATGTCTATAAGCTTTCTCTCCATCCAAGTTTTAGGATGAAGATGACATCTTGAAGGAAATCTGAAATGGGTCATAAGAGCATCACATGTCAAATTAATTTTATGTGAAGTAATCTTTGCTGGTGGGTTAGTATGTATGTACAAATTCTTGTTCTAAGTGTTTGATAACACAGTATGATCGATTTTACTAAGTATCTTGATGATGTGTAGAAAGCGATCACCTCCATGAATCAACTAGATACTCTTAAATCGTAGAGTTGATTCTCACTCTGTGAACACTTAAACATTGTGAACATAACTTGACAAATGATGAAACCATCAAAGATAAAGAGTGTTTATTAAATGTCAAATCTTACACACACTCACCTTCATGCATATCAAAATGTATTATCTAAAACTAGTCTTATGCATGAATATGATGTTGGTGATAAATGTGATGATTATCCAAATAAGAGGAACATGGGTTTAGAAAACTAACCTAGCAGGACCCATTTAATTATGGGTACCAAAATAGAAATATATTTAAACTGCGCAGTACTTGGTCGGTCGACCACACTAAGGAATCTTTGAAGCGAAGACTTGATCGAAGAAGACTCAACCAATGAGAAGGCTAAGGACCTGCTCAGAAGATGATTACGATAAAGTTCCTATTTGTCCAAGCTCATCCTTGAAGACCCTTTGAGCTAACCGTAATGGAGCTCACATGGTACTTGCTAAATCTATATATGGAAGCGGGCCATTCAACCAAAGGTGAAAAAGAGTCCTATATGCTCAAATCAAGCAAAGCATGCTATATGAGAAGAAGAATCCTCAAGGAGCTCATAATAGAGGATCATCGAGCATCGATCGAAGAGGAACTTCATTACGGAAGCGAAACTTCACAAACACAAGGCTGTCGAAAGGAGACTACGATCGTAGTCTTTGTCAAAAGATCGTAGAGTGATCGATCTGAAAATATCCATGCCTACGATCTGAGGAGATTTATGTGATAATGATGATTCGATCGAAAAGAGAGATATGCGAAGTTGCCTTCAAATGAGACTAAAGCAAAGGGAATCACATATATCCAGGAAGACAACTTCAACCATGAGGGAGCAGTGATATGTTGAGAAACAACAGCACTGAGTTATATTATGAGGAAATATACCAGCTACAAAGTCCCAAAACTATGTGGCTGATGAACCAAATAAAGATCCATAGTCAGTAGGAACGTCTCAAAACGTACTACTAATAACCCTTCAGCCACCCAACTCAAAATTATGGAGTGCCTATGATCAAACATCTGATCACAGTGCAGAAGCAGGAGGACACCACGATTTCAGCAAGCAATTGTCCAAAGTTGGTAGAGGACCTCCCCATCAGAAAAGGTCGAATGAGATATCATTGCAAATCACCTCTATAGCATTTCATCTGGAAAGCGCCTCAGGGACAAACCTGACCTTTAGCTCACTCTAAGAGGTTGGCCCTTCCCGAGTTACCTTAACCCAGAAGAATTGCTTGATCAAATTCATCTCAAGGACCAAGTCAGTCAACGATCGTAGAGTCGAGACAAAAGATAACTCGATGATTGTAGTGCAACCTCAACGATCGTAGAAGACAACTCGACGATCGTAGTTCTACCAAAGGATACTCCAGTTCACAAGAAGCTTGGAAAATGAGACAATTGCTCAACCATTCAAAATGAAGAGATAAGTTTGAGTATATCAGTGATCAAACTATCTTTGCATCAAAATGAGGATAAAAGTCAAAGCCATCCACTGCGACATCTCTCGAAAGTTGATCGTTGAGTCAACAAAGGAAATCGTAGAGTCCATAGCACCTTACCATGCTACTCTACGAATCAAAAGGTCAATGATCAAAAAGCCACGCGTCATCTAAACGTCTACTCTCTCTAAAAAGAAAATATCTAACTAAAAATTATGGAGAGTTCTGACTCATTCTTTGGGCATCGTCTGACCAATGGTAGGTTGACACATCACTGGTTATGCAGAGTTAGAAGGAACTGCCATAAAGACAATTTCAAAATCTGCAAACAGTTATCAAAAGCTATCGAACCTTTCTCCCTCCCATTTTCAAACCCTAGAATCCCCTCAAGAGCCAGAACAGATTAACACTCCAGAGCATTATCAAATCACAATCAGCCATCTCTTATAAACCTCTCCGAATCAAATACCAACATTCTTCGAACTACTCAAATGGAAAATTGGCGAGTTATCACTGGCATTCAGTTAGGAACCAAGTCATTCAAGAAATCCAAAAAGAAGTTCAGAGACATTCTCGAACTTGTGTGGAAAGCTGGATTCTCTGAATGTCTTGAGGCTAACACTCGAGTATACGTCAACCTAGTGAAAGAATTCTACTCAAACGCCTCCATAAATTTCGGAACCCTTTCTACCAAGGTCAAAGGTCGATATCTAAAAGTTTGAAATCTTGACCTCAATCAATGCCTAGGTTTTCCTAACCAAGGGTGAAGAACCTTGATGATGTCAATCTTGAACAAGCAAAAGGAGATCATGGGGTACCAAAAAAACCCTAGTCGAAAGACATGAAGAAGAAGGAGTTTCTGAAGAATACGAGTTCCTTCTTTGAAATAGTTGGAAAATGTATCTTGTGCAAAGACACCTTTGCACATGACACGATTCTTTGACCAACAAGTTGAAGATAATGTCGACAATAGTTACGAAGAAACAAATCAACTTTGGAGCTATCTTGTTCGATCAAATCTCCAGTGGGTAGAAAAAATTGAGATGAAGAAGTCCACCGAAAACCCACGACTAAGGTGTTTCATGGCGAAGACTCACTTGTATTGTGATGATGAAAGAAGAAGCTAGGAGGGAAGATCAAGGATGATGAAGGAGAGCCTTTGAATGTTCACAAAGTGATGTCTCCACAATTATTTGTGAATTGGAAGAAGAACCCCAAGGAGAAATATAAGACTGACAACACTGGGCGGGAGCAGAGCCTCTAGAAAGAAGAGAAAAGCGAAAGAGGTAGAAAGTTCTGAGTCTGATGACTCTGTGCCAACATCAACCACACCACCCGAAAAGAAATCCAGGAGGTGTGAAGAAAAGTTGGTGTTGTGAAGAAAGCTCGAGACCCCACCAAGGAGTCTCTCCATCAAAGACAAGGATTGAAGAAGAAAAAGTCCTAACTATCTTTGAAACAACTAAGAGGAGAAAAGCAACAGTCGCTTGAGGGCCATTTAACAAAAAGCTAAGGTGGAAAACAAACCAGTCTCAACTTCCCAAAATAGTACATCTACTGAAGAGAAGGACGTAGAGTCAGCAGAAGAAAAGGAGACCGATGTCAAGGCTGAGTCCTCTCAAACTAAATCCAATGAAGGAAGGTGATGGTTCAAAATTCATCTGATAATAAAGAAGAATGCTCAAGCCCCATGGCTAATTCTCGAGAGTAGTCACTCTGAAATGAAGAAGAGATTCAAGATGACCAAACTCAATCCCCAAATGCAATTGCCCAACAAGCCCGGATAATGGGTCCGATAATGTTGTCTCAAAAGAAGAAGGACCTGCCCTCTGCCTCAAAAAAACTAAACTGATGAGTTTATAGAAGAAGTTCTTTCTTCCAAGAGGCTTCCAAAGTCGAAGAAAAGAAGAGAAAATCGACTCTCCCATAGCTGAACCTCTAAGAAGAAGGAAGAGCTACAACCTTGCAAAGCTAAATTTGCCTCCAAAGGAGAAGTGATCAATCAAATGCCCCATTGAATTAAGTGATGATGAGTCGTATCACGAAAAAGAAAGTCTTTGAGGATAGGACCCGAGAATGAAGAAAATGAATCGAGAAGAAGATCTTGTTGAAGAAAGTTACGAGAATGAAATGCGTGAGAAGGATTCTCTGCTTGGAATGATCAAGATGGTTCGGGCTCACGAGAGAAGAAGAGATTGAAAAAGATTACGATTACGCAACACGGAGAGCGAGAAGAACAAGAAGATTATCCAGTTCTCTCACCAGCAAGATTTAACAAAAGAATAGTGGTGGAAGTCTCAAATGAACTACCGGATGCTCCACCAGAGAGATGGGTCAACTATGGAAATGAGCAGCTCAAGGTAGTAAGAATGATTACCTTTGACATAGCTAAAAACTAGAACAACATAGAGCTAGACTGCTCGACCATTCTCTACAATCCTGACGACTTGCTGATGAGATGGTTCTTCTAGTGGATGCCATGGCTAAAGGCCCATATCTTGAAGAGATGGAAGCTATCTCACCGGTGCTTCTCTCTTCTTTCCAAGCATGGAGTTGGTGGCTCGAAACTTCCCAAGGTGAAGAAGTTTGCAACCAAAATGATCAAAGACCAAATTTCCACACTTCAAAGTCTATCGACATCTCGGCAATCACTATATCCCCTACGATCGTAGAGTGGACTCTGAAGGAAGAAGGAACATGATCAAGGAGTTGATCGTAGAGTCTGGCCACTCTACTACTGAGGCCGATGATCATTCAAATTCAAAGTCGAAGCTTCCAATGCCCCAATCAACTCTCGACATTCCTCATCCTCAACCAAAGAAATTGGTACTCAACGATTGTTCGATTTTCCAGAGCTTTTTGAATCATCCAAGAATGAAAATTGTAGAGTCCAATCTAATGCTCAACCCGAAGCTGCCCAACAAGAGGATCAAACTATTATGGAGCAGGAACTACTGAAGAGTTCTGATGAACTAAGTGAGAAAATATCTTTACTCACTGTAGAGTCACAAAAGCTGATAGCAGCAGGAGATATTTCTTTCCAAAACAAACTTCAAGCTACTATGGCTGATGTATCTCTCAAACTCCAAGAGAGAGATAACATCTATCAGAAGGCCATACAAGATCAAAAGGTAGAAGCTCTACGAGTTCAGAAGGCCAATGAAGAGCAGATCCAAGCCCTCTCTGACAAGATTGACGACCTGAAGCAGTCTTTCTCAGTGCAACTTGAGCTAGGCCAACAAGAACTCAAGTTTGAAGTTGACAACTCCTCCTACCTGATGGAGCAGCTTATGTCCAACATGGAGTAACTCTCACAAATGATTAAGAGGCATAGAAAGAGGAGAAGAGAGAGCAAGAGAGGCAAAGAAGAAGAAGAGCGAGAGATAAGAAGAGAAAAGAAATCAAAGCAATTGGAAAAGAAGAAGCGAGTCATCATCGAGGGGAGCCAAAAGATGATGATCACATGATCGCAGAGTCTGAGGGGGAGCATGTTTAGAAAGATGTTGAAGGGGAGCAAAGCAAAGATAGAAGGTGATCATTTCAGGGGGAGCAAGAGAAAGAAGAACAAGCAGATGAGTAGCTGATCAACAGACATCCTGGGAACATACATGGAGCCAAAGAGGTACATCTCTAACTAGTTAGGTATTTTCTGGATCCAGGATGTAGAATGTCTTAATGTATAAATTGCCATATCATTATAAATGACATTCATGATTATCTATTTTAGAAATACAGCTGTTCACTGTATATAAGATTCATTCATAACATGCATATGCACGTATTATTTTTGTCATAATCAAATAGGGGGAGATTGTCTGGAATAAACATATGAATGATATTCCTATTTATATATGATTTGATTATGATATATATATATATAATGAATAATATAATATCAAGTATGCTTGCATTAAGAAAAGCTGTAAAGTCCTTTGATAGAAAATAGAAACATGTGTACAAGGACTTAGAATGAATTGATCAAGAATGTTAGGTTGATCCTATATAAGCAAAACAGCTTTGTAAAGTCCTTAAAAAGAAATGATGTACAAGGACTATAAATATAGAAAGATCAAGCATGTTAAGTTGATCTTATGATGTAATAGATAGAAGCATGCGATCGTCGAGTCTTGCACTGAGAGATCGTAGTCTGCGCCAGAGAGTCGAGGATAACTCGAGAACTATCTTGCAGAATTGTAGTCTGCAAGATAGTAGATCTCGGAGTTAAATGAAGCTTGCCGGGAGAAACGATGAAGGATCGTGGTATATCGAGAAGAGCTTCCTCGGGATCGTAGTGTCTTTGAGGAAGTCGTGTTCGAAATCGTGAGACAACACTTTCTGGTAGAAATAGATCATCATCTGCCAAAGCCAAGTCAAGGATCATAGACTACACTCGAGATCGCAGAGTCTACTGATGTCGAAGCCATGTCAAGGATCGTAGACTACACTCTAAGTTCGTAGAGTTTATTGATTACATGCAGAGATCGTAGTCAAGCAAGATTAGATGAAGACAACAAGCACAAGGCAAAAATCGTAGAGTGTCAAGGTCTGATCTTGGGATCATAGTGTCTGCGACTGTAGAAAAGTGAATCGTAGAAGTCTTGAGAACTCGACCTCAATAGATGTGCTCACAATGCATAGGCAGAATCGTAGAGCAAGTACGATTCTCAACTAATGAGCACTCCCAGAATATCCAAAGGAACAAAGCCTCTGGTTGGCACTGCAAAGATACATCTCACTTGAAGGGAACCTGAGAGCACTCAACGAATGGCATGCAAGCTAAACAGAAGATCTAAGCACTAACCCAATCAGTATCAAGATTGAGTCGTGAAGCCATTCGAGATGAAGTCTTCCACAAGGAGATCAGAAGAAGACTTGATGGCCGACTAAGGAAAAAAGTCGACAAGTCGATGAGCTTGTCAAGAAGAGCGAAAGACAACGATCTTGGAAGCTACCAGGATCGTAGTGTTTGCCAAACAAAGAAAGAACTGATGGAATGTGCACAGAGATATTGGCCAGCCTCTGAAGAACAAGGCTAAAGTGATTAAGTGTAGGGTCAGTCCATTGATGATTAGTGAATGGGAGATCACCAGGAGAAAGCGAGCTGGACGCGCCATAAATCTGAAGTGTCTTGCTATTCAGTAGGGGCCAGATCAAAGGAGTCAAGCCATCAGTCTCTGAGAACAGTCGAAGCAAATAGAAGTGTTGAAGCACTACACAATAGAAGGAAGAGGTGTTCTACATTGAAGATCCAATCAACACTCTTCAAGATCGTAGTGTTAACTCTACCAGTCAATAAGCAACACTTAACATGACACTACGATCAGGTGCTCGAAGACATGCATCAGAATAGTAGAGTTCGAATAGCTGAAGACTGAAGCATTGACAACGGTTCAATCTGAAGGGTAATATTCGGACAAGAGCGTATTGAGAGCATCGATGCAAAAGGACAACCTCTGATCGAGAAATCAGAAGGAGGAAATAAAGTCTTCAACCTGCCCAAGACATTAAAGTGACAACTCTGATGGGGTAGGTGAAATAGTAGACTGCAATGTCAGATAAAGTATGACATGTCACATCAGCAATCTACCTCTGTCAACTCGAGATCTGTGAAGATATTTGAATAGCCTTCAATGGCTACTTTCCAATGGAAGGATTGGGAAGGAGTATAAATAAGGAAGAGCTTCAAAGATCGAGGGTTGCTGGACTTGCCGAGTTTGGAGAGAAGGTGGACTGTTCCAACCATGTGAAATAGTGAGTCCGAAGGCTCACTCTACGCTCCACCAAGAACACTTAGATACATGCAAAGGAAGAAGTAGAAGTGAGAGTTCTACTACAAGAAGAGTGTTCTGAACTACGGAGAAAAAGAAGAGCATCATGTCATCTTGGTGTCCATCATGGGAAGACTCTAAGTACAATAGAGAAGAGCTCACAGTCATCTTAGCAAGTCCATCATGAGAAGACATCAAGTATCAAGAAGGGAGATCAGAAACATCAACATGGTGACAAACATGAAAAAGTTTCTAAGTACCTAGCAGAAGAGCTTATAGTTATCTTGGAAACCTATCATGTGCAGCCATCATGTATCAAGAGGAAAGATCTTCAAGGCAGTCATCAAGGGATCATTCGAAGCGGTTGAGTAACTGAAGAAGCTGAGCATCATGCAACACTCAACTGCACTTCAAGGATGATCACGCCAAGCTGCTAAGAATAGAAGATGTTCAGAGCATGAAGACATCTTAGCAGCTCAGCACCAACTCCAACAAACCAACAAACAAACAACAAAAGCCAGGGCCTGAGGGGTCCTTGTTCGGAGGGACTAAATGAAGCCAGGGCCAGAAGGGTCCTTGTCCGGAGGGACTAAACGAAGTTCCAAGCCTGCTTTGGGCTTGAAGAGTTCCTAGGGAACTAGAGGAGTCCCAATGCTACTGGCCTTGAAGAGTTCTTAGTGAACTAAAGTCCCAAGGCTGCTGGCCTTGAAGTAATCTTAGTGATTCAGGGTGCTGCCCTTCCTTAGTGGAAATCCTACTAGTTGAAAGCAAAAGAGTGGATTAGGAGCTTGAGTCTCTGAACCACTTAAAACCCCTTGTGTCTTTTACATTATGTCATTTACATTATGTACTATAAGCTACTATAATCTGCTATGTATGTTTTTAGCTTCTTACAACTAAACTTACTCTACGAACAATGTATGTATGATTATGAATATAACAATGAAGGGGATCTTTTACTTATTCCGCTGTGCTTGAAAGGATTCTTATGTTTGTCATATGCTAAGTTAATAGCTATACAAAATAATAGAAAAAAGTTTTTGAAATGAAAAAGGATCTATTCAACCCCCCTTCTAGATCTATTGTGCCTACTGGGAACTAACATATTTGAATGAGGCCCATGAGGGCTAGATCCCATTGTTCCCGGTAGCAGCTGCAACTGCACTGCATGCACATGCAGCACCTTAAGTGGGGTCAACTCTCTCTTCTCTTCTCTTCTCTTCTCTTCTCTTCTTCACAGGCCACAACAGCAGCCTCACATGATAGGACATGTTGATGAGTGAATGACTCAAATTTAATTATTCTGGCCTCGTAAAATATGCCAGCTATCCACCGGATGTCCCTCTTTCCTTCCAGCTACTATTAACCTCTTTCTCATCTCTTCTGTTGCTTTCATTCTAGTCGGCCAAATAGATTATTATCCTCCCCATTTCAAATCACATCATGATGATGAGAGAGGGAAATAATGATAAAAAATATATAAAAAATAGAGTCTTTATTTCATGTGAAATAGAGAGAATTTTAATCCCAGGCGAATGAAGATGCCACTCAGAACTTGGCACACCGCACAATGTTTTTAAAAATATAATATAATACGATCACACACGCACACGATAATAGAGAATTTATCCAATGTGAGTTGATACTTAGGCCCATCAAACCATGAGATCTGATACGTATAGACTGAACCAATAAGTATGTTGGACCACCTCCTTACCTAAAAGGTTAACCTATTAGGTTGAGGCTCTACCATACTTATTAACCCATTTACACTCTTGAATTTATCTAATGTGGGATTCATGTGAAATATCCCAAACATGTTTGCTGGCCTTATTTATTATTTCCAAGTGATATGTGCCAACAGAGAATGGGAAATTGTTCAAGTACTTTACATTGATGAGTTCTCAAGGAAGAAGTTGGACTTGACGGCCGAACATTTCTCAAGTGCAAATGACTTTGGCAACAGAAAGACTGTAGATTCAGTTGTATCACATGACTACTACATTAAAGATGGATATGGCTTCAGGGTGATTGAGTGCATACCAAGTGGGACTATCATTTATTCACTATATTTGGTTCCACATGCATTTTTGGTATGAGTTTAAATTTATTACTGATACTTGCTGCAAAAAGTTGTGTATGGGAAAATTTGGTGAACAAGTAACAACAATAACTATGTTTGACCCTCAACTTAAGATTGTTATTTTATTGCTTGGGTTGCAATTTTGGGGGAAATGTTCTTCTAATTTTTCTGTTAGTGAGAAACATGTGTTTGTTACTATGAGTTTTGGGTGTAATTTCTATATTCTGAATTTGCTCATTGATTTTTATGGTGGTATTGGGTCTGATGAGAAGGCAAAGGCTCAAGTGCACACTGACTATGAAATTGATTTCATGATAATCTGTCTGAATCATAGGGTAGTAGCATATACAGAAGATGCTCAAGGAGATGAGCTCTTCCCTGTTTATATCATTGATATTAACGATGCTAGCACAAAAATTTGAAAGGTTCTTGTTGGTGTAACATACAATATTGAATGGGCAAAAGATGTTTTGATGCACATTGTTAACACCAAGTTTCATCCGCGTGTCCAATCACAGAATCCACGCGCTGAATCCTGCACATTAATGGATCACATAGAAGCTTGACAGCTTGTGCTACCGGGGGATAGCTCCGGTGTGAGAATAAGTACATGCCATTCACAAGGTTTAACAATGGAGGCTTAAGTGTTTAGTGCTCAAAGATGTATTACCTGTTAATTGTAGTTAAGCCTTGTATTTATAGCCATTCTCATCTCCAAGAGTCCCTCTCCGAGTCGGTATAGGACTCCTGAATATGGTAGTTACCATATTTGGGTCCAACACAATCTCCTAAAAAGGTGTAAGTAGAATCCCATTTCAATACTACCTTTGGAGTTGCCTTATTAGAATATGATTAGGGTTAGAACCCTTAACCACGTAAGCCCCTTATCACTCCCAACTCTGCACATGGGCTACTCAACTACACAGGCCCAACCCATCAAGTATCATTAACACCGGTCTGGGCCTCGGCCCAAAGGACCGACCCCGACCTCCTTGATCACAATCGGATCCCGGCCTATTGGGCTCGGGTATTCGAACCCGAACGTCCTCGACCTCTTGTATGCCTTCGGCCATATCGGCCCAACCTCATCGATTCCAGCCTAGGCCTACAGCTAACATGATGGTCAGTAAAACACTCCCAAACATTGCCCCCCAGTCTCTTGTTATAAGATATTTATGACATGAAACTTGAAAGGACACGAATTTGAATAGTCACGCCCAGTAATGATGAGCTGTCTTGGGAACCCAAGCGGTTTCTTCTTGAGTAACGAGCTGATACACATTTCCCTAGGGCTGGACCCCACTTGCCATAAATAGCTGCCCTTGAAACCCGTGTCAGACATGCTATATAAGTTTCTATTTATCCATCACTGTCACTTTTTTGAGCCTTTAACCATTTCAAATCTCTCTTCAACTTTTTCGGTAAGGGCAATTTTCGGCGAGAGCTATACTTCACCAGTTTTCCTCGATTCTTTCCATTTTTCTTCATTTAACAGCCCTCACACCTCACATTTGTCCATCGTATTATCCAAATGGTAGATTTTAGCACTCCTCCTCCCGTGGCGATCACTTTAACTGGCACTGCTACCCTCACCTCTGGCGACCTGGTCCAGGTCGAGTTACCAACGGCTCTGGGCGACATCCCTATTGAGAGCACTGATTCCCGAATTCGTCGTCTCTATGCCTCTGAGACCGACTATGTGTAAGACCCCAGCTTTTATAAATAAAGATGAATTTTTCTATAAATATTATTTTTGAATATTATGGAATAAATTTGATATAATGTTATAGTTGTGGGTAATATTTATAAATTTTGCAAAGTATGCAAGTTGTTATAAAATATTCGTTTGGTCGGGAAATATTCTTTTTGTTAGGAATATTCGTACAACGGCTCAATCATTGGTGGACCCCACAACAGAATTATTGTCAGATTGAGAAAACGACAAAAATATTTTATAAAAATAACTCTGGAGGTGTTACTGGTTAAAAGCGTTGAACTACCCGGTGGTAAAAGTACATGCGATGTCTGGCGTGAGTTGCATAGTAGCACACGGTATTGATTATTGATGCTTACGTGAGAAGTCACTCACTATGCTCAATTATTGCTACATGAATTCACGATCATATATCTCTTATATTATTGATTCAATTATTGTCACAAAGATCATCCGTATAATATGTTATAGTATTAAATCAATAATTGAGGCGACAAGTTATAAATGATTAATAATTGTTGAAAGATTAAATATGTGTTGATGAAAAAAATGATTTGTGGTAAGTTTGATTATTTTATGGGGGCTCATATGTCATCATCTAAGAGTCTCTTCATCAATAGTATTTACCTTCGTCAATAGTAATTACCTTCGTCGATAGTAATTACCCTTGTGAATAGTATTTACCTTCGTCGATAGTAATTACCTTCGTCAATAGTAATTACCCTTGTGAATAGTATTTACCTTCGTCGATAGTAATTACCTTCGTCGATAGTAATTACCCTTGTGAATAGTATTTACCTTCGCCAATAGTATTTACCTTCGTTAATAGTAATTACCTTTACTGGACGTCGAACCACTTGTCGCTTCACATTACAAAAGCGTCCAACCACTTGTCGTTTCACATTACAAAGGCGTCAAACCAATTCAATCGAGCCACTTGCCTTTTCACACTAGTAGGTGCTAAGCTAGAAATCTTCTATAAATAGAGGCCTAGGGCTTCATTATTTTCACGAATTCATTCAAGCTATAGAGAGAAAAGTATAGAGAATAAATAAGAGAGAAGAAGAAGAGTATTTTGTTACTACACCGTTTGCGAAGATTCAATCTCCTACCAAATGTAAGGGTGTTATTCTTTCTTATTCATGAAGAGAACTGTTGTTATTCCATTGCTTATTATTACTGTTGGAATAACTTTTGTATAAGTGGTTTACCCTATACTTGGTGACATTCTTCTATTATTCATTGGAACATCCATGCATGTGTTTTACATCTGGACTTCGGTTCCGCCTCTTTATTATTATTCATTTGGAACATCCTCGTGCATGTGTTTTACACCGACTGGTTCCGCTTTTTATTATTACTTGCTGAATATCCTATCTGTGTGTTTACACCGGATCAGTTCCATCTTTATTATTACATTTGGAACATCCATCGGTGTGAATTTCACCCGACACGTTCCGTTATTTATTATTACATTGGAATAACTTTATCATGCGATCTTCTATCGCGTGCATGGTGATTTCTTTTGTTATTCCATTCTTTATTATACCCAGTTGGTTAAAACTTTGACTTCTATACTCCATGAAATTAGTAGAATATCCTTGATATTTGCGTTTCATCCAAATCTTTTCATGGAAATATTCTTCGATCATTCTTGAATTTTACTCTACAAAAAAAAAGATCATGTTGATAATTTGGGCGTTAATAATTCTTGAACTTGTTTTATTGAATTCTTATATCATTGTCATCATCCTCATGTTTATATTTTTTGAAAGTCATCTGTGGCTTTGTAGTGCGTAGATGGACTTGGTATGATTATGACCGAGACTATTCTTGTAATCATGGCCGTAATGTTACAAATGATGTGATAAAAATCCTCGATGGTAGTAGTGCATTGATGGACGATTGTTGGCATGATCATGACCATTAATGAATACACAAATATTCTTGGCCCAGTAGTGCATGAATAATTGTGGTCGTGATACTAAAGAATATCCTTGGTAGTAGTGCGAGGGTGATTCGATGATGTGAAATATTTATTAAAGTTTGAGTCTCATTTATAAAGCAATGATGAAAACCTTTTAAAACCTAAAAGATAGTAGACTTTATTTTCTACTTGACTCTTTTAATGGATTGCATATTCATTGCAGCTTAAACCGGTTGTCAATTGTATTTTATCGGTTTAACATTATTGAAGACTATTGATAATTTATTCTCGCATTATCTTAGTCATAATATTTCTTCTTTGGGCTAGTTGAGCTCACCCTTTCTTTCCTTTATTCTCTTCGTGAAGTGATAATATATTTGAGACGAGTCGGGAAACGAGTGATGGTCCCGAAGATAGCATTAGTAGTCCTCACTATTACGTAAAAAAATAGTGTGATAATAAGCTGTAATGAGGACTTTTGTTTGAGTTTGTATAATATCTAGTAGAGCGATATTTGTATTTAAACTCACGATTTATGTCGATTGTATACCACGCAGTATGTTAATAAGTTGTTTTTAAATTACATACCATGTAAGTGTGACCCAAGATGGGTGATGTATACCTAATTTTGGGGCGTCACAGGTTGGTATCAAAGCTTAGGATATGATCCTGGCTAAGATGTGAGAATAGTACTAGGAGGGGGAGAGCGGGAATACCTTCGCTAGTATGACCTACCTAAGTTTATGTGATATTTTATTGGTTGGTCGGGAAGATAGGGATAATTTGTTACATGTCAATTAACCTTTTGTTTTGTGGCGATGTCTGAAAATGACATCCGAGAATGTTGAGAATAGCAATGGAGCGCAGACGTTTGTGATTCACCACATATCAATAATCGAGGATAATGTGCATCGTGAAGGCGACAATCCTCATGCAAACAACAACACCCACCAAATGACGAATGATCAAATGTTCGAGAGGCTTTATGCAATTTATCTGCAACAAAGAAAGAGAGCGACTCTGTCCAAAACGTGGGGTGGAAACACGGAAAACTCTCGGGCGGTCACCGCTAAACAATTCAAGGAGCTGGGACCACCGGAGTTTAAGGGAGAGCCAAAACCACTTCTGGCGGAAGCATGGATAAAGCAGATTACCAAGATATTTGATGTCTTGGGATGCTCCGAGGAGCAAAAGGTTCCTTTTGCCGCCTTTATGTTGCGCGGAGAGGCGGATTACTGGTGGGAATCGGTAAAACGTACTCAACCTACTGTACTGAAGATATCTTGGGAGAAGTTCCAGGAGCTGTTCAACGACAAATACTTTCCTGAAAGTATTAAGCCATACATGAAGGAGGTGGAGTTTATCAAGTTGGAACAAAACAATATGACCGTGTCGCAATACGAGGCAAAATTTGCGGAGTTATCACGGTTTGCGTCCCACTTGGTGGATAATGAAGAGAGAATGGCGCGAATGTTTTTAAGAGGTTTGAAGCGGAGATACGTCAACATCTTATTTCTCATAAACTGTGTTTTTATTCGGATGTTGTAAATAGGGCTCGATTAGTGGAGAGCGATAATGAGGCAACGCAACTAAAAGAAGAGCAAAAGCAAAAATTATAATACCAAATGAGAATAGTCATCGAGGCGGTGACAACAAGCGTGGAGGGAATCAACAAAGCGAGATATGGTAACCACTTGGTGGTAATCGGGGCCAAAACAATAAGAATGGACATTTCAAGAAAAGGAGATTCAACAATGATGGAAAGACGTCGACACCAAAGACCCATTGTTAAGGAAGGAGAAAGACCACCTATCATATGCTTCAAATGCGGAGGAGAGGACACATCGATCAAAGCCGCATCATGCCGTCCAAAGCATGTTATAATTGTGGAAGGAAGGTCACTTAGCTCGATTTTGTCGTTCTATCAAGACAAATTCAGCTAGGATGGAGGCACCAAAGGCCATCCCGAAAATTCAAAACCCAGTAGTCAAGGAGGAGAGCATTTGTTGTGACCTCCCAAAGAGCAAGGAATCCGAATGAGGTCATCACGGGTAAGCTTATCATAAACTCTAATGAAGTCTATACTTTATTTGATACTGGTTCTACCCATTCTTTTATTTCTCCTACTTGCGCTCATCGATTAAATTTGACTCCGGAGAAATTAGACTTTGACTTATCTGTGGAAACTCCGTTGGGAGAAACCTTCATTACATCCACTGTTTATAAGTCTTGTTTGGTTCAAATCGGTACCCTCACATTACCTGTCGATCTTATTTCATTAAAAATACTTGCATTTGACGTGATTCTAGGATTGATTGGTTAACTACTTATCATGCAAAAATTGATTGTTTTAAATAAGGTTGTTAGCTTTCATATTCCTAATCAACCTATTATGCTAATTCAAACGACCAAACCATTAAAATCAATCACGGTCATCTCAAGCCATAAAGCTATTCGTTTATTGAAAAAGCGGATGTCAAGCTTTCTTAGCTCATGTCACGATTTAAATAAAAATACGCCGGTTTTAAACGATATTCCTATTGTTAATAAATTTCTGACGTATTCCCAAAAGAACTTCTGGCCTACCCCAGGCGTGAAATTGAATTTTGTATCGACCTTGAACCCGGTACAAAACCTATTTCCAAAGCCCCATATCGAATGGCTCTATTGAACTTCGGAGTTAAAGACCCAATGCAGGAATTGTTAGACATTGGCTTTATTCGTCCTAGTACTTCTCCTTGGGGTGCTCTGTTCTATTCGTGAAGAAGAAAGATGGGAGTATCGCGACTTTGTATTGATTATCGGGAGTTGAATCACGTCACCATCAAAAATAGGTATCCATTGCCACGTATTGATGACCTGTTTGACCCGATTGCAAGGAGCCAAATTCTTTTCAAAGATTGATCTTCATTCCGGATATCACCAATTGAAGATTAGAACCACGACATTCCAAAGGCGGCTTTCGAACTCCGAGACGGGCATTATGAATTCCTAGTCATGTCCTTTGGATTGACTAATGCTCCTACGCCTTCATGGATATGATGAACCGAGTATTCAAGGAATATTTAGATCACTTTGTGGTCGTCTTTATTGATGACATCCTTATTTATTCCAAAAGCCGTGAAGATCATGAGCAACACTTGAGGCTGACACTCCAAAAGCTTCGTGAATATAAGCTTTATGCCAAGTTGAAGAAATGCGAGTTCTGGCTTGAAGAAGTAGCATTCCTTGGGCACGTGGTATCAAGTCATGGAATATCTGTTGACCCAAAGAAAGATTGAAGCTATTCAAAGTAGGGAACAACTTAAATCGATGATCGAAGTCGTAGCTTTCTCGGTTTAGTTTGGTTATTATCGGAGATTCGTGGAAGGATTTTCTCGAATCGCTATTCCATCGACTTCGGTGACTCGGAAAGATACAAAGTTCGGTTGGAGCGAAGAATGTGAGAAGAGTTTTCAAGAACTCAAGAGGAGACTTATTTCAAACTGCTCGACAATACCATCTCAGCTCGGAGGATTTGTCATCTACAGTGATGCTTCGGGCAAAGGGTTGGGATGTGTTCTCATGCAACATGGAAAAGTAATAGCCTATGCCTCATGACAACTCAAAGAATATGAGAGGAATTATCCTACTCATGATCTAGAGTTGGCATTTGTTGTTATCTTCACTTAAAATTTGGAGGCATTACTTGTATGGGGAGAAAGTGGAGATCTTTACTGGATCATAAAAGCCTCAAATATTTCTTCACTCAAAAGGAACTCAACATGCGACAACGACGTTGGCTTGAACTGCTGAAAGATTATGATCATACCATCCAAACCATCCTGGAAAGCGAACGTGGTAGGTGACGCATTGAGTAGAAAATCATATGCAACGAAAAGTGCGATATTGTCAACGCAAAGGCCCATTTTGTGTGACTTGCAAAGGATGGAGATAGAATTAAAGACTCGAGGGGACGCATGTGATGATAAGCGTAGTATACGAGTAGAACCGACTTTAATTGATAAAGTTAAAGTCGCTCAAGCTACGGACACTGGCGATGCGTATGAGGAAGAAAGTGCAAGAAGGTGCTATCTTGCCAAGCAAGAATCGATGAAGAAGGAATACTTGAGTCAACTCCAGACTTTGTGTTCCTAACGACCACGATTTAAAGTATAATATCATGATGGAGGCACACAACACACCATTTGCAATCCATCTCAGGAGTACCAAAATGTATCATGATATTCGTCATACATTTTGGTGGAGCAATATGAAGAGAGATAAATATTTGTTTATCTCAAGGTGTCTAACTTGTCAACGAGTTAAGCGGAGCATCAAGTACCAAAAGGTCCATTGCAACCACTTGAAATTCCGAATGGAAGTGGGAGCACATTACCATGGATTTCGTTCTGGGGTCTTCCTAAGGTTTCTCAAGGCATTGATGCGATTTGGGTCATTGTTGATAGGTTGACCAAGTCCGCTCATTTCTTACCGAAACGAGAAACTTATACACTTGAACGTCTTGCTCAGTATGTACATAAACGAGATTGTAAGATCGCATGGTATCTTAGGTATCCATAGTTTCGATCGAGACCCAAGATTCACTTCACGATTTTGGGTTAGTTTGCAAAAAGCTATGGGCACGGACTTTCACGATTTAGCTCGGCATATCATCCTCGAGACAGACGGACAATCGGAGAGGACTATTCAAACTCTTGAAGATCTATTAAGACTCTCTGTGTCCTTGATTTCAAGGGAGTTGGGACAAGCTCTTACCATTGGTGGAGTTTTCCTACAACAACAGCTTATCAAAGCAAGTATTGGCATGGCTCCATTCGAGCGTTGTATGGAAGAAAGTGTCGTTCTCCAAAGATGTCTTTGGGATGAGGTGGGTGAAGCAACGTTGTTGGGGACCGGAGTTGATACGTATGACTACGGAAAAGATTCAAACGATCCGACAACGTATAAAAACCTCACAAAATCGATAAAAGAGTTATCTTGATCTTCATCGAAAGGACGTGGAATTCGATATAGGAGATCATGTGTTGTTAAGAGTTGCTCCATAGAAAGGAGTTACAAGATTTGGAAAGAGAGGAAAACTTAACCCTCGATTCATCGGTCCATTTTAATCCTCGATCGAGTAGGAACGTGGCCTATAGACTGCTTTTTCTGCCAAATATGTCTCGTGTTCATAACGTTTTCACATATCTATTTACGTAAATATGTGAAAGACCCGAACCATATTATTGAGTTAGAACCTGATTTAAATAGCGGAAGATTTGACGTATGAAGAGGTTCTGTTCAAATTTTGGATAAGAAGGAACATATTCTACGCTCCAGGTTATACCTCAAGTCAAAGTTTTGTGGAGGAACCACGATGTTGAGGAAATGACTTGGGAGTTAGAATCAAAATGAAATCAAGGTATCCTTACCTCTTCGACATACCAGTCGCATTCCCTAATTTCGAGGGCGAAATTTCATAAGAAGGGAGGTTGTAAGACCCAAATTTTATAAATAAAGATGAATTTTTCTATAAATATTATTTTTGAATATTATGGAATAAATTTGATATAATGTTATAGTTGTGGGTAATATTTATAAATTTTGCAAAGTATGCAAGTTGTTATAAAATATTCGTTTGGTTTGGAAATATTCTTTTTTGTTAGGGAATATTCGCATAAATGGCTCAATCATTGGTGGACCCCACAATGTAATTATTGTCGGATTGAGAAAACGACAAAATATTTTATAAAAATAACTACGGAGGTGTTACCGTTAAAAGCTGCTGAACTACCCGGTGGTAAAAAATACGATGTACGGCGTAGTTGATAAGAGTAGCACTACGGTATTAATTATTGATGCTTTACGTGAGAAGTCACTCACCTATGCTCAATTATTGCTACAATAATTCTTGCATCATATCTCTTATATTATTGATTCAATTATTGTCACAAATATCATCATATAATAATATGTTATAGTATTAAATCAATAATTGAGACGACAAGTTATAAATGATTAATAATTGTTGAAAGATTAAATATGTGTTGATGAAAAAAATGATTTGTGGTAAGTTTGATTATTTTATGGGGGCTCATATGTCATCATCTAAGAGTCTCTTCAATCAATAGTATTTACCTTCAATCAATAGTAATTACCTTAAATCAATAGTAATTACCCTTGTGAATAGTATTTACCTTCGTCAATAGTAATTACCTTCACAATAGTAATTACCCTTGTGAATAGTATTTACCTTCGCCGTCGATAGTAATTACCTTCGTCGATAGTAATTACCCTTGTGAATAGTATTTACCTTCGTCAATAGTATTTACCTTCGTTAATAGTAATTACCTTTACCAGACGTCGAACCACTTGTCGTTTCACATTACAAAAGTCGAACCACTTGTCGTTTCACATTACGAGCGTCGAACCAATTCGTCGAGCCACTTGCCTTTTCACACGGCGGTGCTAAGCTAGAAATCTTCTATAAATAGAGGCCTAGGGCTTCATTATTTTCACGAATTCATTCAAGCTATAGAGAGAGAAAGTAGAGAGAATAAGAGAGAAAGAAGAAGAGTATTTTGTTACTACACTGCTGCGAGATTCAATCTCCTACCAAATGTAAGGGGTGTTATTCTTTCTTATTCATGAAGAGAACTGTTGTTATTCCATTGCTTATTATTACATTGGAATAACTTTTGTATAAGTGGTTTACCCTATACTTGGTGACATTCTTCTATTATTACATTGGAACATCACTGCTCACATGTGTTTTACCACAGGACCGGTTCCGCCTCTTTATTATTATTCTGTTGGAACATCTTGTACTCGTGTGTTTTACACCGGACTGGTTCCTCTTTATTATTACATTGCTGAATATCCTATCTGTGTGTTTTACACCTGATCCGGTTCCATCTTTATTATTCTGTTGGAACATCCATCGCTTGTGAATTTCACGACTTCGGTTCCGTTATTTATTATTACTGTTGGAATAACTTTCTGCGCGCGATCATCGCATGCATGGTGATTTCTTTTGTTATTCCATTCTTTATTATACCCAAATGGTTAAAACTTTGACTTCTATACTCCATGAAATTAGTAGAATATCCTTGATATTTGCGTTTCATCCAAAGATCTTTCATGGAAATATTCTTCCGATCATTCTTGAATTTTACTCTACAAAAGCGATGTCATGTTGATAATTTGGACGTTAATAATTCTTGAACTTGTTTTATTGAATTCTTATATCATTGTCATCATCCTCATGTTTATATTTTTTGAAAGTCATATGTGGCACCGTAAGGTGCGTAGATGGACTTGGTATGATTATGACCGAGAGACTATTCTGTGTAATCATGACCGTAATGTTACAAATGATGTGATAAAAATCCTCGATGGTAGTAGTAGTGCATTGATGGACAATTGTTGGCATGATCATGACCATTAATGAATACACAAATATTCTTGGCCAGTAGTGCATGAATAATTGTGGTCGCGATACTAAAGAATATCCTTGGCAGTAGTGCGGGGTGATTCGATGATGTGAAATATTTATTAAAGTTTGAGTCTCAAATATAAACAAATGATGAAAACCTTTTAAAACCTAAAGATAGTAGACTTTATTTTCTACTTGACTCTTTTAATGGATTGCATATTCATTGCAGCTTAAACCGGTTGTCTATTGTATTTTATCGGTTTAACATTATTGAAGACTATTGATAATTTATTACGCATTATCTTAGTCATAATATTTCTTCTTGGGCTAGTTGAGCTCACCCTTTCTTTCACCGTTCTCTTGAGAAGTGATAATATAGCCGGGACGAGTCGGGAAGCGAGTGATGGTCCCGAAGATAGCATTAGTAGTCCTCACTATTACGTAAAATAGTGTGATAATAATCATAATGAGGACTTTTTGTTTGAGTTTGTATAATATCTAGTAGGCGATATTTGTATTTAAACTCACGCTTTATGTCGTATTGTACACCACACAGTTATGTTAATAAGTTGTTTTTAAATTCTGTACCATGTAAGTGTCGACCCAAGATGGGTGATGTATACCTAATTTTGGGGGCGTCACACTATGCAGTTATCAACACTGAATCGTCTATCACCCAATCTCAATTATCTGACATTCGGACCCTATTCAATATCCCCAAAGAGTACAAGCTTTGGGTAGCGGAGCCGAACGAGAGGATGTTCTGGTGTCCCAAAGGCGGTTGGATGGTCGTCCATCTCTATACTTTGAAGTATGGGGTTCGATTCCCCCTGCACGAATTCATCTCTTCCTTTCTTTGTCTAGTTGGGATCGGGTTCACGCAGCTAGCTCCGAACTCTTATATCCAACTGATTAGTTTCATCGCCCTATGCCAGGAGGCTGGGATCACTCCTGGTTTGGACTTCTTCTTCGTCCTATTTTCTGTTGGACGGTCAAAGGAACCCGACCTTCGACATCTGAATCGTGTAGCTGGCCAAGCTACCTTCATGAAGACCCCTTCGAGCAATAAAGGGTGGCATTCATAATGGTTCTTCATAAAGGGAACCGACCTCAACCTCTTACCGAACTGGGCCTGTCCCGAGGATTTCATCATGAAGGTAACTAAGTTCCCGAAGGGTCGCGCTGTCGCCTTCAAGAAGTTATACTCGCTGTTGAAGCAGACTAGTTGGGGTCTAGGAATTGTGTCTCAGGAATCCTAGCTCTATGAACACGGCTGTAAGTCACACTCCCCGAACCCTTTTATTTACCATCCCAATCTTCTAATAGATTTTCATTAATTGCTTTATCTCCTGTTATAGTGACCATCTTCAAGCCTGATGAGGCTGATGTGGCCTTGACCCCTCTTCCGGTCGTTGCTAAACCCATTCATCCCCCTGCTGCTGATGATTCTCCCGAGGATGAGGCTATTCCTCTAACCGAACTGTTCGTCGGTTCTTCAACAGGACCTCTTCTCGCATCATCCAGAGCTGAACCTTCCACAAAAAATGTGTTGAAGATGAAAGGGGCTGACAAGATGGCCTTGCTGAAAAAAGCAAAGAAATCTTCTGCTCGAGCCCCCTCCAAGGCCATTTCTTCCGCCCAGCCAAAACCAGCGCTATCGCCCCCCACCATAGTGACGTTGGTCGAGGATTTGGAGGATACAGAGGATCGGCCTCTCGAACCTCCACTTAAGAAGCCTCGTCTAATCGAAGGCCCTGCCCCTGTTGATGCGGTCGTTATCCCGATCCCTGAATCAACCCCTACCTCCAAGGCCAGTTCTTACCAAGGTTCACCGACTACCTGTTGGCTGAAGAGTCCTTCGGACATATTCCCCTTCAACCTGTTCGACCACTTCAAGCTTCCTGGTGACGACGAGCGATTCAAGAACTATTCTTCAGAGGAGTATCTGGTTACCTATATCAGAGCTCAAACTCAGGTATTCCCGATACATTTTAAAGTTTTTTCCTTTATCGCTATATTGTGTTTTGCATGTCTGATGTGTTTTTTGTATTTAGGCCAACGCCATCCTTGCTCGGGCTATCCCTTCTCTTGCCCGATCTACTAAGAAAAAGGGGCAACTGAAACATGATGTGTTGCTCCTCGAAGCCGAGTTACGAGGTTGAGATTCAGAACTGAAGAGGGAGAGAGACCTTCACGCCGATACCCGAAACAAGGTGACCAAGGATGATCGTCAGATTTCTGAACTCGAAGAACAACATTCTCTACTTCAACAAGAGTTCGTCGGTCTCAATGGTTATGCCAAAAAGCTTGTGCAGGACAAGGAGCTTTTGGCCGAGGAGAACAAGGTCCTGGTGGGGAATCTTCGCACCATCGAGGACCAATTCAACGAAATGCATGACCAGCTGAGGATGTTGATCCGGTCGAACAACACCTTGATGGAGGAACATGACGTCATTAAATAGGCAGCCATCAAGGAGTACGAAGAATCGCCTGCTTTAACCGATAAGATCATGGCTCAGTTTGCCGAAGGGGTCGAAGCTTATCGAGAGAAGGCCTGGGCGAAGCTGGTGGATGCCGGGCTGGATGCCTCGATCCTCGACTCTTCTGATGAGGAATCCGAGACCGAAGCTGATGACGGCTTGCCTTAGTATAAGATTTTCGTACTTGTAAATTTTTCTTTTCTTAGTTTTGTAACTTGCTCGATCAGTTATACTGGTGATAGGTGTATCCAAAGCATGTTTGATCAAAAATTATAAAACATTCGGATATGAATGAGAATAGCAGATCTTTGTCAGTTGTTATCTCGATTAGTTTTGCTTGTGACTTTTATCGAACAGTTAGGTCATTTCTGACTGTCTAGTCAATTTACGCCCGAAGCTTGCATGATCAGATTTATAACTTTATCAATCAGTTATACTTGTGGCATTTACGGATCGGTTAGGTCCTTTTGGACTGTCTGATCATTTTACGCTCGAAGCTTATCTGATCTAATTTGTAACTTTGTCAATCAGTTATACTTGTGACTTTTACTAATCAGTTAGGTCCCTCTGGACTGTCTGATTAGTTTACGTCCGAAGAATGTCTGACTGGTAAAGAAATGCGAATTTAAATGAAGTGTAAGTATTTCTCGAAGAATTTTTTTTATTTCATTGATAAATTGCATATATTACATAAGGAAAGAATAGCCATGCATTTATTGGTAATATTTTCTAAGTCTTCCAACATGCCATATATTCTTTACCTTAGATCCATCCATAGCTTGAAGCCGGTAAGTCCCTGGCTTTGGCACCTCTACTACTTCGTAAGGCCCCTCCCAGTTAGGCATTAGCTTGCTTGTGTTCTGGGGGGTTGATGCCTCTGATTCCGGAAGCACCAAATCCCCTACTTCAAACCTCCTCAGTTTCACCTTCTGGTTGTAGTGTCGGGCTGTTGTCTGCTGATAAGTAGTCAACCTCAACATAGCAGAGTCCCGAACTTCATCCAACAGATCTAAACTTGTTTTCAGACCTTCATCATTGTATAGTTCTTTGTATTGACTGACTCAGAGAGTGGGGGATCCGATCTCGACTGGTATGAATGCATCAGTCCTGTATGCCAGTCGAAATGGAGAGTCTCCCATTGTTATCCTCGGAGTAGTCCGATATGCCCATAGAACACTGAGTAGTTCTTCGGGTCATCGACCTTTTAACTCATCCAACCTTCTTTTTATCCCGTTGAGTAGGGTTCGGTTGGTTACTTCTACTTGACCATTCGATTGAGGGTGAGCGACTGAGGTCTTGCGGTGTTGAATTCCCAACTCTTTCAAAAAACTTTCGAACTTTGACCCCACAAACTGTCGGCCATTATCAGAGACCACTGCCATCGGGATACCGAAATGGTAAAAGACTCCTTGAGAAATTTCAAGCATTCTTGTTCGGTGATCTTCTGTAGTGGTTTGGCTTTGACCCATTTTGTCATGTAGTCGATAGCCACGATTATAAAGCTGACTTGCCCCTTGGCCTTCGGCAGAGGCCCTAGGATGTCGATCCATACAGAGAAGGGAATCGAGGATAGGACCGAGTACATCTCTTCGGGAGGTTGATGTGGGATATTGCTGTTCAGCTGACACTTGGGACACCTTCGGACGAATTCTTTGGCCTCTATGTAGATAGTCAGCCAGTAATACCCCTGCCTCAAAATCTTGTGTGCCAGTGACTTGGCCCCCATGTGGTCCCCACAGATCCCTTCATGTACTTCCCGAAATGTGTAGTTAGCTTCTGACGGTGTCAAACACTTGAGCAGTCGAGAGCTAAAAGCTCTTCGGTATAGATCCCCGTCAATGAGGATGAAGTTTGAGCTCCGATGCTTGATCTTTCTGGCTAGGATGGGGTCTGATGGTAGAAATCTGTTGGCCAGGTAGGAGATGTATGGTGTAAGCCAGCAGTCGAGCCGATCTATGCATAGTACCTCCCCTTTCGGAACACTTGGTTGTTCCAATATTTCTAGATATACCGACCTGCTGAAGGAATTAGCTTCGGTGGTTGCCAATTGTGCCAAGGCATCTGCCACTGTGTTGTCGGATCGATCCACTCCCTGACAGCTGACTGACTTGAAGTATGTCAGCTTATCTTTTACCTCTGCTAAATATCTCGTCATTTTTGCCCCTCGAGCTTCGTACTCCCCCGATATCTGTTTGATGACCAACTGGGAGTCGCTGTAGATGACCAGGTTTTTCACTTCCAGGCTTCGGGCCAACTTCAGTCCTGCTAGAATGGCCTCATACTGTGCTTCGTTGTTGGTCGCTTTAAATTGGAACCGAATTGCTTGTTGGACTTTGAACCCTTCGGGACTTTGAACCGAAGATAAATATTGTTTGATCCCTTGGAACGCGTCTTCGCACTCCAAAGTCCATTGAAAGCTTTTATCGTTCTTGGGCCCTTTCAAGGTGTTAAAAAATGGTAGGCATCTCTCTGCTGATTTGGAGACAAACCTTCAGAGGGCCGCGCGCGATCCGACCTGTCAGTCTCTGTACATCCTTAGAAGACTTCGGAGATTTCATATCCAGGACCGCCTGAATCTTCTTTGGGTTAGCTTCGATTCCTCTTTTGCTGACCAAATACCCCAGGAATTTTCCCGATCCCAATCCAAACGTGCACTTGGTTGGGTTCAACCTCAGCTTTCGTCTTCTGACTGTCTTGAAGCAGTTCTCTATATCATCAAGATGGTCACGAACTGACATGCTTTTAACGATCATGTCATCTACGTAGACCTCCATACTTCTCCCTAGTTGCTTCATGAACATGAAGTTCATCATTCGCTGATAAGTCGCATCGGCATTCAGTAGCCCGAAGGTCATTTTTCTATATGCGTATATCGCCCGATGCGTGATGAAACTGGTCCTCGGGATCTCTTCTTTACTCATTGAAATCTGATGGTACCCTGAGAATGCGTCCATGAAGCTCAGCATACCGTATCCCGAAGTGGCGTCTATCAACTGATCTATGTTGGGCAATGGGTAGAAGTCTTTCGGACATGCCCTGTTCAGATCCGTGCAGTCGATGCATAGTCTCCACTTCCCGTTCTGCTTCTGGACCAAGACTACGTTGGCTAACCATTCTGGATAATCGATTTCGAAGATGAATTCGGCCTCCAGGAGTTTGTCAATTTCCTCATCGATTATTTTCTGTCTCTCTGGGGCGAAAACCCTCCATTTTTGTATGTCTGGCTTTCTATTTGGGTCCACATGTAATCTGTGTAGGGCCACCGATTTGCTTACTCCTGGCATATCACTTGGCTCCCACACAAATATATCGGCGTAGACTCGGAATAGATCTATCAATCCTGTCCAAAATGGTTCTGCTAACCCCGACCCGATCTTGATCATTTTTTTTATTCCTTGGCACCAGTTCTATATCCTCGGTTTCCTCAGCAGGCAGAGCAAGCAGTTCTGTACTACCCTCAGTGAATGGCTCTATTTTAATGGCCATTGTCTGCTTCTGCTTACTGACCCCGACCCCTGAGGAGATCAAGCTGTTCCGATAACACCTTCGGGCAATGTCTAAGTCTCCTTTTACCTCCCCGATCTCGTTCAGTGTTGGAAACTTGATTTTGAAATGGGGTATAGAAGTCACTGCTTGCAGGGCTGCCAAGGTCGGTCTTCCGAGGATTGCATTATAGGCCGAATCCACCTGAACCACGAAAAACCTAACCGTTATTTCGACCTAATTGGGAGTTGTGCCAAACTTGACTAGTAGTTCGATGGTGCCAGACACATACACCAGATCTCCACTAAAACCGTACAAGGGTCCTTCGCCCCCCAAATCAATCTTCTTCCTTTGCAAGTCCAACCTCTGGTAGGCGTGAGTGTATAGGATGTCAACCGAGGACCCGTTGTCTATCATCATCCGGTTCATATCCATGATCCCGATTTGAGCTATTATCACCAGTGCGCCGTCGTGTGGCTCGATGAGGTTTGTAGGGTAATCCTCGTCCGAAAAGGAAATGGACGTTCCAGGGTATTCCCGATCCTTTCTAGTAGTAGACCCCGTAACCGATAACACCACCTCTAGATACCCACTCCTTTTCTTTCCAGTTACCCGTCCAACTGAACCGCTTGAAATTACATCAATTACGCCTTGGGCTGGCGGATTTTGTGGGGGTTGGGTGTCCCGATCCTGGTCTCTACTTTCCTCTCTTGGCTCATCTGCGTTACCCCGACCGGCTACATACTGTATTAACTGTCCGTTTTGAACGTTCTTCTCTATCATGTCCATCAGGTTGGTGCATGCCTCTGCTGAGTGCCCGGTACTCTGATGGTATTCACAAAACTTGTCTCAACCCCTCCTCCCTGGTTTGGTTCGACTCGAGCAAGGCTCATAGAACGGTTTATTTTTTATCTCGTCCAAAGTCTTCGCCCGATCCGTAGTGAGGGGGATGTAAACTTTGATGACATTACAATTAGGTAATGGAGGTCGGCTGCTTCCTGATCCTCCTTCATTATAAGTTTTCTTACCCGGATTGTCTGACTTCCACTAGTTGTTATCTGAGCACTGATAACTCGGTTTATCCCGATCCTTTGATTTCTCGTAAGATTGAGAGTGTGGTTTGAAATTTCCCATAGCATCCTCTATCGCGATGAACCCTTTGGCCCTATGGAAGGCTTTGGTCAGATCTGCAGGTGGGCTGATTACCAAATCCTTCATCAGCTTCTTCGACCTCTCGATATCCAGACCCGTTGTGAAGAATCCCAAAGCTTGTGGGGAGTTCAACTCGGCTACTGATCCCACAGCCTCCCGAAATCTTTTTACATACTGACCCAGGGTTTCGTTTGACTATTGTCTGACCTGCATGAGGGACGCCGTGATCTTTCCTTGTCTCCTGTTGCTTCCAAATCGAGCATGGAACTTTTCCCGAAGGTCATTCCACGATCCGATCGATCCGACTGCCAAGGTGCCCATCCACTCCCGGGCACTCTTTTTCAATGTCGTGGCGAACATGTGACACTTGGCAACATCCGAATGTCCATAGTAAGACATCAGATGGTCATAACCATCCGAATGATCGTAAAGATCCCCTAGCCCGTCATACGTATCCATAGGGGGCATCTTCTTCTTGGGGTCGGCAGTGACTTGATTGATTTTCGGGGAGAAGGGCGACCCTGGGCAGCTCGAAGAGGTCCCCTTCGGGCTTTTGGCAGCCAACAACTTCTCTAATTCCGCAACCCTTTTAGCGAGGGGATCGCCCTCCTCTTTATGGGGGGACAAATGATGTCTGTCCCACCTGTATTCGGGTGACGCAATCCTCCTTTTTTGTTCTGACCTTCCTGGGTGTCCAGGCCTTCGGTCATCCGATCGGCTCCTCATTCGGCTTCTTCCTTCTAGGGAGCGACTTCGTGGTCGGCTCCTTTCTTTTCTAGCTTCATCCCATTGGGGTGATCGGCTATGATGTCTGCACCTCTTCGAGCAGGCTTCCTGTTCTCCGGTCATCTTAGCCATCTAAACCTCGAGTTCTTCCTGTTGTAGTCATAGTGCCAACATGGCATCTTTGTTCTGCTCCATCTTCCTCCTCAGGATGAACTCCCGTTGGTCCCGGCTATCATCTCCTCTTTCCTGCCTCGCGAGGGTCTGAGATTGATTTTCATCGGCCTGACTCGTTTGATGGGGCGTGTGTTGACTGTCATGGAAAAGCTTACTTCGGAGGGAAGGGGCTGGTATCTCTTGAACCTCCGGAGTTTTGGACCCCAGTCGATCCTTCACCGGCCCCCTCACCTGTGTGGTCTGGTGTGACATTCTGGGTTTTTGCCTTTTCTTGGGCAGAGGCATTGTTCCCCTTACTCGCCATCTCCTGCTGCTGAAAAAGTTTGACGGTGATTGCAAAAAAGCACTAAAAGCCCTCCTCCTAGCGCCAATGTTAATGCCAAGTTTCGTCCGCGCGTCCAATCACAGAATCCACATGCTGAATCCTGCACATTAACGGATCACACAGAAGCTTGATGGCTTGTGCCGCCGGGAGATAGCTCCTGCGTGAGAATAAGTACAGATCGTTCATAAGGTTTAACAATGGAGGCTTAAGTGTTTAGTGCTCAAAGATGTATTACCTGTTAATTGTAGTTAACCCTTGTATTTATAGCCATTCTCATCTCCCAAGAGTCCCTCTCCGAGTCGGTATAGGACTCCTGAATATGGCAGTTACCATATTTGGGTCCAACACAATCTCCTAAAAAGGTGTAAGTAGAATCCCATTTCAATACTACCTTTGGAGTTGCCATATTAGAATATGATTAGGGTTAGAACCCTTAACCACGTAAGCCCCTTATCACTCCCAACTCTGCACATGGGCTGCTCAACTGCACAGGCCCAACCCATCAAGTATCATTAACATCGGTGTGGGCCTCAGCCCAAAGGACACGAAGGCCCGACCCCGACCTCCTTGATCACAACCGGATCCCGGCCTATTGGGCTCGGGTATCCAAACCCGAACGTCCTTGACCTCTTGTATGCCTTCGGCCATATCGGCCCAACCTCATCGATTCCAGCCCAAGCCTACAGCTAACATGATGGTCGGTAAAACACTCCCGAACACACATCATAATAGATAAGACCCTCCAACAAGACAAACTGTGATTAATTCAATTGGGGACAGACAAATCAAGTGAATCTTATTTTTTACACGAAGAAGATGATATTTTAAATCTACATCTAGCTGTCTTTGAGAGCAAGGATTACATTTTAGTTGCGTCACTCAGCAAGGGTTATGTGGCTATTGTAAAAGTTTTTATTGAATGCTTAGATCTGATACCACATAATAAGGGTGCTACATTTAGAGACGCGTGGGAACACAACAGTGTAGCTTATCTTAAGGGGTGTGATGTGTATGTATAGCAGATTCTAGGATGTTGATTGGAAGGATTTGTCTTATATGGTGAACCAAAGTTGATAGTGCTACATCTAACATGCGATTGTTTCAATAAAAAAATGAGCATTTCTGCCTTTCAATTTATAAGAGAGAGAGGAATGATCTCTCTAATTGTTACAAAGTCAAAACATGGAACACTAATTGTTAGCATCCGGTATTTAGTAGTTGGTGGGATCTTCTTATCACACATAAAATTTCAGCTCATGGTTTTAGTAGCTGGAAAAATGGGCAGACTTTGATATCTGGGGTAACATACATGGGTCACGAGTTTGGTGAGGCAACAATGTGTAAATTTGTTCCAAGAGGAATTTTTTGATTGGCAGCTATTACCAATTAGATACATTCGAATGAAATTTTGAGTCAAGGAGTTGACCTAATTTCCTATGCCGCCACTTTCTCTATTTCCACATACTACATGCAAGCAACAATTAGGCCTTTACATTGACTGTCATAATCCACACCCTTAGCGTTGAGTTGTCCTTGACATTGGTATCCTTGCCTTTAATGGAGCTTTTGTTTGAAGGAAGGGGACTGATCAGTGCCATTTGGAATGCCATGACCGTGATGTTTGTGCTTGAATTAACTGCTAGTGCTACTTCGTGCAAAGAACTGAATAGAGGATTGGGGTTATTAACATTGGGTTTATTGGCATTTTCGATGGAGTTTGCTGCTACAGAATATGGAAGAATTTTTCCTGTTGTTAAGATAGCCACCTTAAATGAAAACTCTCACAGGGTTGGTTATTGTAATTCTGTAATAAGCACACTTAGAGGGGGTGAATAGGTGTAAATACCCAAAAGTGATCTATAGTGGTCAATTTTTAAAGTTATTGTAATTCTGTAATAAGCACACCTAGAGGGGGTGAATAGGTGTAAATACCCAAAAGTGATCTACAGTGGTCAATTTTTAAAGTTTACTACTGCAGGCTAAATCGGACGGTCTAACCCTGTCCGTATTAGTTATGTTCTTTGTCTGTTATAAACGGAAAGCTAATACCTGTCCGTATTAGTATAAAATTTTCCCAACTTAAACCAAAATCTGCAGAATTTTAAAGCTTAAAACAGAAACAAAAGAACAGTAAATCACACCAAGATTTTTACGTGGTTCAGCCTCTATCATCTAGTCTAGTAGCCTAATCCATGGCCAATCCCAACTAGGATTGGAGACTCACTTTATTAAAATAATACTCAGCAATTACAAAGTAAATAACTCTCTGTTACAACGACGATCGATTGGACACCTCTGCCCCCTTTGCACCTCTGCAACATCTCTCACCTCTGAGACTTTGATAGCTTCGTTGTACAGACAGAATATTATTAAAATAAAAACCCCAAAGCCAACCTAGACTTGTACTATGTTTACAATAGATATGAAAGAAGAAATACAAGAACTATAGTGCAAACCGAGACTAAAAGAATGATATGATTATTTGTATCTCAGATAACTTTCTTGAATAATTTTTGTTCTGCAGTCTCTTGTCTCTCCTTGAAGCCGAGTAACAGTATATATAAAGGAATAAGGCAACGGCTATGAAGTAATGTTCTAATGTAACAGCTATAAAGTAACGTTCCAATGCAGCTGCTAGTTCTTTGAAATAGTAAAAATAAGTTAGAAATAACAACTCAGTAGATATATAAGAGATGTACTATTATGAAGAAGTCAAGTAATATCCAAATACAATATAAAAGAGTCCTACTAGATATTTCCTTAAAAATAACTGTTGTTAACAACTTTTGAATAAGACTCCTTAATTATACCAATTCCTAAAACATCTCCAAGACATGTATAAATTGGTAACTCAATCTATATATATATAACAGGTAATATATATATATATATATATATTAGAAAAACATATTTCTATAACTCAGAAATATGACGGACTAAAATTAAGGAGCTTAAGGAATAAAACAGATAAGATTTCAATTTTAGTTTCAAAACACTTTTACCTTTTATAACCTCCACATATCAATCTCCTAATTATACTCCAACACATATTTGAATTAGTCTTCAAAGCAAATCAGGATTAGATATATATATATATATATTCTAGTTATAAAAACGGAAAGCATGTGACAAAAATAACAAACTTGTTTTACTCACTTTAACCTGCAGTAACTTTTGTGAGCTAGCAAACAAAGTGATTAATCCATGCAATAACCCATGCAAACTATTATATATTATATAATTAATATGCATAAAAATAATTGATTAACATGACTCAATTAAATTATAAGCCAATATAAAATCAATTTATCCCATATAAACATTGTCATCATTAAAACCTCAAAGTATATATACTAACATTCTCCCCCTTTTTGATGATGACAATATATATACCATACTCCCCCTAAATATATGGCTTCCCCTTAATTTAGGCATATTTGTTAAACAAAATCTTTCAACATGGCATGTATATCAAATATCACATGTTAATTGCATGTATATCAAATAACTCATATTAAACACATAGTACTCTAAACATGACAGTAAAGAAGAATCATATAATCATATATCTTAACCAATCAAAACAGATTAAACCAACAGATTCAAATACCAAATATATCTCCCCCTTTGTCATTATCAAAAAGAAATCATTAAGCACAAGTTGATTAAAACATAATCATCATTACCCAAATATCTCTCCCCCTTTGTCATTATCAAAAAGAAATTAATTCATATCAATTTAGTAAGTTTATAACAAAATCACATATAACAAATAAACAATATGAACATACCTTTGTGATTTGTTACCTATATATCAACATTGTTGTTACCAATAGTAAGCTTGCTAGATGTGCTCTGAAGTTTTCGATTTTAGATTTTCATACTCAAATCTCTTCAAAAACACTTCTTTTGATCATCCAATGTGAAGGTCACCTATAATCAAATTTGGGGGATGATTTCTTATAGTTCGAGATGATCTAGGAAGCTTGGCAGTGGTTGTAAGACCCCAACTTATTATTAATGAAATTTAATTTTCTCTATTTATTATTTTGAAATAGTAAGGGTTGATTTGATTAATGTGGATAGTTAGGGGTAAAATATGCAAATATTTCAAAATAAGCAAGTGGTTATAAAATATTCATTGTTGTCGGAGAATATTCGTTTGGTCGTGGAATATTCGTCTTTGTGTCGGGAATATTAAATGCGGCCAGTAGCCCACCGTGTATGGGCCCCATAACTGAAAGCGATTGGATGAAGAAAATGACAAATATAAGTTGTTTAAAAATAACGGTGTAGTTATTCACAGATTAATCTTGTTAAAATACTCGGTGGTTAAAACACGGTAGCACCTGCGGTATTGCACCAATTATTGATTCTTACGTGAAGAAGGCACTACTTAATAATGGTTACTGATAATTAACGCTTCAAGATTTTATTGATTCAATAATTCTTTGCATTGATATTTTATATTACTTGTTGTTTCAATAAATTGTCATTACACGATTTTCCATTATCGAGCAATAATTCATATTATCTCTAATAATATTATTGGATAACATTATTGGCAATGTCTAGAAATTTCTCATCAAGGAGAGGTTTGGTCACCTAATTGCGCGCCCGATGAAGGAGAAATTCTTATTAAAAGCCCCTCTTTCTTGGAACCTACACGGTTGTCGATATTGTGATTACGTAATATTATTTGTGAATAATTAATTATTGATTCATATGATAAGGAAAATATTGATTTTATGTGGATATAGATGGAGAAAATTTTTAATGTGACAATTGTTGAAAATTGAAATTTTATCTTTTTCGATATAAAATAATTCATTTAAATATATTATTATATTTTAATAATATAATTATGGTGATATTTTTACAACGAATGTGAGATATATGAGTATATCACGAGGAGGAAGAGTATTTTTGTTGCAATAAATGTTTAAAACATGTTAAATGTTGCGGTGGACCCCATTTATTGACCGAAATTTGATTATAACTTGTAAAATCGCTTGCTTTGTTGATTTGATCAATTTGTGTTTGGAATTCGGAAAACCTTTCTTCTGCAAAGTTGTAGAGAATTGAATTTCTTATAAAAACTCGTGAGATTCGAATTTTCTAATAAAAGGGCTATTTATTGTGAATTATTGAAGTTCCGAAGCTCCAAAATAATTAATTTTTGGAAGTTTTAATTATTATTTTAAAGAAAAACGTTTTTTTTTTGCATTTAAGTGGGCTAACATGTGATATTAATTGCTGAAATCAGATCTTCAAAGATGGGCTAAAAAAATTTATAATATATATTAATATTTTATTAAATTTTCTACTTTGGTGTTCTAAGCATTTTTCTATAAATAGGGTGCTTAGGTTAGAATTAAAAATCACACCAGAAACTGAAGTTTTCTCTCTCTATATTATCGAGCGTATTCTTGTGAGTATTTTGAGTATACTTTGAATATTGTTAGGCGGTGCTGAAGTTCCTTCAAAGACTATATGCCCGGTATTCCAAATTAGAAAGTACTAATCTTTCGAGGTAAGGGATATTTTTTTTAATGATATTATTTCTTCAATAACATTATGTTGAAATATTGATCTGAAGTTTTATCAAATTTGGAACTTTTGGTGTCTGAGTTACTATTCACGTATACTGACCTTTATTCACGTATCTGACCTTTATTCACGAATCTGCACTATTCATCGAAAAATGAAATTTTTTTTTTCAAGTCCAAAATATCTATTCGGATATTAGCTTTGATTGTATCCATGTTTTGATCATTCTTGAATTTTACACCAATCGTAATTATTTTTGAGGTATTTTTGGACGTGGATAAAACAAAGTACTGAATCCTTAATCCTTAATCCTTGTCATTTTGTTTCAATTTGGATTCGTTTCTTTAAAAATATTTTTCATCATCTTCAGATCTTAAATGATGATATTATGGAATATCTTTGGCTTTGTAGTGCAAAGATGAATGATTTCTAAAGAATATCTTTGGTAGTAGTGCAAAGATGAACAGTGTTTAGATGAACATGACCAATCGATGAATATCTTTGGCAGTAGTGCAAAGATGAATATTTGATTCGATATATATATTGATTGATGTTACAAGGATAAAAGATGAGCGATGAACTTTTAAATTCATACATAGAAGATAGTAGTTTGCATTCTCTACTTAACTCTTCTAATGAATTATTATTTCATTTATGAAATATTGATTTAAAATTTGTTGTCTATTGTATTCTATTAGATTTTTCCTGTTGAAGACTAACAATAATTTGTTGTATATTATCTTAGTCATAATATTCTTTCTTTGGGCTAGTTGAGCTCACCCTTTTCCTTTTTGTTCCATTTTTCTTCTCGGGACGCGAGAATATAAGCGAGTGCGAGTCGGGGTATGGAATGAAGGTTCTAGAGAGAGTTGTTTAGTAGTCCTCACCATTTTGTAAAATAATGTATCAATAAATGTGATGAGGATTTGTTTGAGTATAGATATTGTCTAGAAGATAATATTTGTATTCAAACTCACGCTTTTCTTGTTGTAATAATAAAGTTGTAGTTGTTTACATACCATGTATTGACAACTTAGAATGGGTGATGTATACCTATTTTGGGGCGTCACGGTTGGTATCGAGCTTAGGGATATGATCTCTGGCGGAGATCGGGGAATAGAACTAGGAGGGAGAGACGAGTAAATCCTTCGCTAGTGTGTCCTACCTAAGCTTATTTGTTAGTTGGTCGATATATAGGGATATTATGTGATATATTGATTTCCTTAATTAACCCTTGTTTTATGATGATATTTGAGAATGTCGATTGAGAATATTAACAATGGAAATGAGACCGTGGAGACGCTCAGTACTCACCAACGAGGAGAACGTGCAATAAGTGGCAATGTACCTCCCTCGTGAACAACACCAATGAAAGCGAGATGATGAGCGAGGGGATGTTTAGAAGCTTTTTGCGTTCTTGCAAAATCGAACGAGGGAGACTCGTGTTCAAAATATAGGAGGAAATGATAGCAATTCACGGGTTGTCACAAATAAAGCAGATTCAAAGAGTTGGGACCACGAATTTAAGGAAAGCCGATCCGATCATGGGCGGAAACATGGGTCAAGCAAATTACCAAGATATTCGATGTCTTGGGATGCACTTGAGGAACGAAGAAGTTCCATTCGCCACCTTTATGTTCCGTGGCGAAAGGCAGACTACTAGTGGGAGTCTGCGTGAAGCGTACCCATCCAACATGACTTTCAAGATGTCTTGGGAGACGTTTGAAAACTATTTAATGACAAATACTTTCACGAAAGTGTTCGGTCATATGAAGGAAGTGGAGTTCATCGATTAGAACAAAACAACAATGACGGTGTCTCGATCTGAGGCAAAGTTTGCGAGAGGTATCGTGTTTGCACCTCATTTGGTGGAGAATGAGGAACGTATGACGCAGATGTTTCTTAGAGGTTTGAAACCCGGATACGACAATATCTCATTTCTCATAAATTTTCTCTCTATTCGGATGTTGTTAACATGGCTCAATTGTTAGAAGCGAGATAACGAGTATTTTCAACCGAGGGACCATAACCGAGGATCGTGATCGAGATAGTAGTCAATGTAATAATGATAACCAAATGAGAAAGAAAAGCAGACGGACAAAAATGGTAACCACTCAGTGGTAATCATAGCCATGAAAATAGAAGAAGCGAGTCGGGAGAAATTTTAAAAGAGGAGATTTAACAACGACCATGTGAAGACGACAGTCTTAAGCAAAGAATCGGTTCTAAGGGAGGAGAACGACCACCGGTCATATGCTATAAATGCGGAAAGAGGGACATATCGATCAAACCGTCCACAACAGTTCAAGGTATGCTATAATTGTGGAAAGGAAGGACATATCGCTCGAGATTATGCAGTAGCAAAACCTAGTTCAATGGGGACGGTGACTCAAAAGATCGTCCCGAAAAGTCAAAGTCAACGATTAGGGAAGAGCGTTTGTTGTGGTGGTCAAAATGCGAGAACCCAAACGAGGTGATCACGGGTAAGCTATTTATAAATTCTTGCGAAGTTTATACCTTACTTGATACCGGTGCTACCCATTCATTTATCTCTCCTGCATGTGCTCAACGTTTAAACTTGACTCGGAGAAATTAGACTTTGACCTATCTGTGGAAACTCATTAGGAGAAACTTTCATCACATCCACTTGCTTTATAAATCTTGTTTGATTCAAGTTGGCACCATCACCTTACCTCATTGACCTTATCTCTTTAAAGATACTTGCTTTTGATGTGATTTTAGGGATTGATTGGTTAACTACTCATCATGCCAAAATTGATTATTTTCGTAAGGTTGTTAGTTTTTATATTCCTAACCAACTTTGTTGTATGCAATTCAAGCAACTAAACCATTAAAATCAATCAACGTCATATCTAATCATAAAGCTATTCGTTTATTGAAAAACGGATGTCGACTTTCTTAGCCCATGTTATGGATTTGAATAAAGACATGTCAAATTTGAATAATATTCTGTTGTTATTGACTTTCTGACGTATTTCTGAAGAACTTCCCTGTCTACCCCGAACGTGAAGTTGAATTCTTTATTGATCTTGAACTCGGTACAAAGCCCATTTCTAAAACCCCATATCGAATGGCTCCTATTGAACTTCAGAGTTAAAGGTCCAACTATAGGAATTGTTGGACATCGGTTTCATTAGGCCCTAGTACATCTCCTTGGGGTGCTCTGTTTTATTCGTAAAGAAGAAGAAAGACGGGAGTATGCGATTTTGTATTGACTATCGGGAATTGAACCATGTCACCATCAAGAATAGGTATCCTCTACCTCGTATTGATGACTTGTTTGACCAATTGCAAGGGGCACAATTCTTTTCAAAAATCGATCTCCGATTCTGGATATCATCAAATTTGATTAGGCGAGGATATTCCAAAGATTGCCTTGAACTTCGGTATGGGCATTATGAATTCTTAGTCATGTCTTCCTGGACTAACTAATGCTCCTGCTGGCTTTCATGGATATGATGAACCGAGTATTCAAGGAATATTTGGATCGATTCGTTGTTGTTTTTATTGATGACATCCTCATATATTCCAAAAGTCGTGAAGATCATGAGCACCATTTGAAGTTTGGTACTCCAAAGGCTTCGTGAAAACAAACTATATGCCAAATTGAAGAAATGCGAGTTCTGGCTTGAGGAAGTAGCATTTCTTGGGCACGTAGTGTCAAAACATGGAGTATCCGTGGACCCGGCGAAGATTGAAGTAATACAAAGTTGGGAGCAACCGAAGTCGGTGACCGAAGTACGTAGCTTTCTGGGTCTAGCTGGTTATTATTGGAGATTCGTGGAAGGGTTTTCTCGAATCGCTACTCCATTAACCCAGCTAACTCGAAAGGATACAAAATTCATTTGGAGCGAAGAATGCGAGAAGAGTTTCTAAGAGCTTAAGAGGAGACTTATTTCGGCACCTGTTCTAACAATACCATCTGGTTCGGATGGATTTGTTATCTCTGACGATGCTTCGAGCAAAGGGTTAGGATGTGTTCTCATGCAACGTGGGAAAGTCATAGCCTATGCCTCGCGACAACTTAAAGAGTATGAGAGGAATTATCCTACTCATGATCTAGAGTTGGTAGCAGTCATTTTCTCACTAAAGATATGGAGGCACTATCTATATGGGGAGAAAGTGGAGATATATTCGAACCGTAAAAGCCTTAAATATTTCTTCACTCAAAAAGAACTCAACATCGCGGCAATGACGTTGGCTCGAGCTATTGAAAGACTACGACCACACTATTCAATACCATCCTGGAAAAGCGAACGTGGTAGGCGACGCGTTGAGTAGAAGATCATATCTTGGGAATGAGTGCGATGATGTCAAGTATCGCATAGAGCCAACTTTAATAGAAAAAGTTAAGGTTGCTCAAGCCACCGAATCGGAGGCGATGCGTAAGAAGAAGAAAGTACAAGAAGGTGCTATTCGAGCGAGAATTGATGAAGAAGGAATACTTGAGTCCACTCTAGACTTTGTGTCCCTAACGACTACGATTTGAAGTACAAGATTATGATGGAGGCACACAATACACCATTTGCAATCCATCTCGAAGTACCAAAATGTATCGTGATCTTGACATACATTTTGGTGGAACAATATGAAGAGAGAGATTGCAAAGTTTATCTCGATGTGTTTAACTTGTCAACGTGTAAAGCGGAGCATCTAGTACCTAAGGGTCTGCTTGCAACCACTTGAGATTCCAAAATGGAAGTGGGAACACATTACCATGGATTTCGTTCACGGGTCTTCCCTACGGTTTCTCAAGGCATCAATGCTATTTGGGTTATTGTTGATAGATTAACCAAATCCGCTCATTTCTTGCCAATCGGAGACTTATTCCTTGAACGTCTTGCTAGTATGTATGTGAATGAGATTGTGAGGTTGCATGGCATGCCAAGATCCATAGTTTTGGATCGTGACCCAAGATTCACTTCAAGATTTTGGGTTAGCTTGCAAAAAGCTATGAGCGCAGATTTACGATTGGATTCGCATACCATCCTCAAATGGACGGACAATCGAAAGGACTATTCAAACTCTTGAAGATTTATTAAGACTCGTGTCCTGACTTCAAGGGCAGTTGGGATAAGTATTTACTATTGGTGGAATTCTCCTATAACAACAGTTATCAGGCAAGTATAGGTGTGGCTCCATTTGAAGCATTATATGGACGAAAGTGTCGCTCTCCGATATGTTGGGATGAGGTGGGTGAAGCAACATTGTTGGGACCCGAGTTGAATGCGTATGACTACGGAAAAGATCAAAATGATTCGACAACGTATACAAAACGGCACAAAGATCGACAAAAGAGTTATGCGGATCTTCATCGAAAGGACATGGAATTTAGTGTAGGGAACATGTATTGTTGCGAGTTGCTTCATGGAAGGAGTTACAAGATTTGGGAAGAGAGGAAAGCTCAATCCACGATTTATTGGTCCATTTCAAATTCTTGACCAGAGTAGGAAATGTAGCCTATAGACTCGCGTTACCTCGAGTATGTCTCATGTTCATAATGTGTTTCACATATCTCGTATTTCAGTAAATATGTGAAAGACCCAACCACGTTATAGAGTTAGAACCCACAAGATAGCCAAAGTCTTAACGTATGAGGAGGTACTGTCAAGATCTTGGATAGGAAGGAGCATGTCCCTACGCATGAAAGGTCATACCACAAGTTAAAGTTACGTGGAGGAATCATGCTATATAGAGGAAATGACACGGGAATTGGAAAGCGGAAATGAAAGCGAGGTATCCTCACCTTTTGAAACACCGGAACATCGCGTCAATTTAGAGGACGAAATTTCATAAGGAGGGAGGTTGTAAGACCCCAACTTATTATTAATGAAATTTAATTTTCTCTATTTATTATTTTGAAATAGTAAGGGTTGATTTGATTAATGTGGATAGTTAGGGTAAAATATGCAAATATTTCAAAATAAGCAAGTGGTTATAAAATATTCATTGTTGTTTGAGAATATTCGTTTGGTCGTGGAATATTAAATCTTGTCAGGGAATATTCGTGCATTTACTAGCGACCATGTGTGGGCCCCATAACGAAAAGCGATTGGATGAAGAAAATGACAAATATAAGTTGTTTAAAAATAACAACAGAAGTTATTCTGCAGATTATCTTGTTAAAATACTCTTCAATTGGTTAAAAACACGGTAGCTATACCCGGTATTGCACCAATTATTGATTCTTACGTAAGAAGGCACTACTTAATAATGGTTACGATAATTCTTTGTTCGGTATTTTATTGATTCAATAATTACGCATTGATATTTTATATTACTTTGTTGTTTGATAAATTGTCATTACACGGTATTTTCCATTATCGTAGTAATAATTCATATTATCTGAATAATATTATTGGATAACATTATTGGCAATGTCTAGAAATTTCGCATCTAAGGAGAGGTTTGGTCACCTAATTGCTTGGCCCAAGAAGGAGAAATTCTTATTAGAAAGCCCCTCTTTCTTGGGACCGCACAGTTTGTCAATATTGTGATTACATAATATTATTTGTGAATAATTAATTATTGATTCATATGATGAGGAAAATATTGATTTTATGTGGATATAGATGGAGAAAATTTTAATGTGACAATTGTTGAAAATTGAAATTTTATCTTTTTCGATAAAATAATTCATTTAAATATATTATTATATTTTAATAATATAATAATGGTGATATTTTTATAACGAATGTGGGATATATGAGTATACGAGGAGGAAGGGTATTTTTCTTGCAATAAATGTTTAAAACATGTTAAACATGTCGGTGGACCCCATTTATTGATGAAATTTGATTATAACTTGTAAAATCGCCTGGTTTGTGGATTTTGGTCAATTTCATTTAGAATTGGAAAAATTTTCTTACGCAAAGTTGTAGAGAATTGAATTTCCTATAAAAACTCAAGAGATTCAATTTTCTGATAAAAGGGCTATTTATTGTGAATTATTGAAGTTCAAATAATTGATTTTTGGAAGTTTTAATTATTATTTTAAAGAAAACGTTTTTTTTTTGCATTAAGTGGGCTAACATGTGATATTAATTGCTGAAATTAGATCTTCAAAGATGGGCTAAGGAAATTTATAATATATATTAATATTTTATTAAATTTTACGCTTTGTTCATAAAAGCATTTTCCTATAAATAGGATCTTGGTTAGAATTGAAAATCACACCGAAGCTCAAGTTTTCTCTCTCTATATTATCGGCGTATTCTTGTGAGTATTTTGAGTATACTTTGAGTATTGTTAGATTTTGCAAGTTCCTTCAAAGACTATATATACAGGTATTTCATTAGAAATCTTAATCTTTTCGAGGTAAGGGATATTTTTTTTTCCGTAATGATATTATTTCTTCAATATCATTATGTTGAAATATTGATCTGAAGTTTTATCAAATTTGGAACTTTTGGTGTCGGAGTTACTATTCACGTATACTGCCTTATTCACGATATCGACACTATTCATCAAAAATGAAAATTTTTCTTTTCGTCAAAATATCTATTCGGATACTAGCTTTGATTGTATCCATGTTTTGATCATTCTTGAATTTTACACCACTGTAATTATTTTTGAGGTATTTTTGGGCGTGGATAAAACAAAAAGTACTGAATCCTTAATCCTTAATCCTTGTCATTTTGTTTCAATTGGATTCGTTTCTTTAAAAATATTTTCATCATCTTCATCTTAAATGATGATATTATGGAATATCTTTGGCTTTTGTAGTGCAAAGATGAATGATTTCTGAAGAATATCTTTGGTAGTAGTGCAAAGATGAGCAGTGTTTAGATGAACATGACCAATCGATGAATATCTTTGGCACGTAGTGCAAAGATGAATATTTGATTCGGATATATATTGATTGATGTTACAAGGATAAAAGATGAGCGATGAACTTTTAAATTCATACATAGAAGATAGTAGTTTGCATTCTCTACTTAACTCTTCTAATGAATTATTATTTCCGTTCTTGAATATTGATTTAAAATTTGTTGTCTATTGTATTCTATTAGATTTTTCCTGTTGAAGACTAACAATAATTTGTTGTATATTATCTTAGTCATAATATTCTTTCTTTGGGCTAGTTGAGCTCACCCTTTTCCTTTTTGTTCCATTTTTCTTCTCGGGAGGCGAGAATATAAGCGAGTACTGAGTCTGGGTATGGAATGAAGGTTCTAGAGAGAGTTGTTTAGTAGTCCTCACCATTTTGTAAAATAATGTATCAATAAATGTGATGAGGATTTATTTGAGTATAGATATTGTCTAGAAGATAATATTTGTATCCAAACTCACAGTTTTACTGTTGTAATAATAAAGTTGTAGTTGTTTCTGTACCATGTATTGACAACTCAGAATGAGTGATGTATACCTATTTTGGGGGCGTCACAGTGGTCATCTGTTCGTTAGATTCAAATTGTGATATATCAAATTCTGTATCTTATTTTCCTTCTAAATCGGACGGGTTTGGCCGTCTTTTTTTTGGTGTCTGCATGTATGAGTTTTCTACTAAAACAGACACGTAAGGCTGTCTGATTTCAGTTGCCTTTCCTTCTGATTCGGACGGATTAGGTTGTCTGATTTCAGCTGTCTTTCCTTCTAATTCGGACGGCTTAGGCTGTCCGGATTTAGAAGTTTGACTTCTACGACTCAAATTGTTATTTCCTGTAGAATCCTCATTCTCTTCCTTTGACAGATCATGGTTAAGTTCATAAAAAAAATACAAGTACAGATTTCTCATCATGATTGTCATGTGTATTAAATATGGAACATTTAGCACAATAAAACTTTAAAATAAATAATATTATGAACCCTTGTGTTAGAAAATCCATATATCTAATTAAAACATTATTTAAAAAGAAATATGAGATACTTATAGAATCTGCCAAATAATTTATAGGTAACTACTATTCGTCTCCTTTTTGACCTTGAGACATCTACAAAATGAACAAATAGTCTCTACCTTTTTTTGGTACCCAAATCTTCTTGAGTCCTTTTCGGTTAGTAGCATATAAATCACATTTATTTATCCATTTTTTTTTATTCTAATTTTATTACAATTAGAATCAAAATGACCTTTAAAACCTCATTTTTTGCAAGTAACAAAAGATGAGCAATATAGAGGCTTGTTCCTTGGTTTATTATTTATTACTCTAATTTTATTAGTAGTGCTTGTAATGTTCTTAACAGGATTGTACCCAATTCCTTGTTTATCTAAACTTGACCTTTGAGCACGTACCTAATGTTAGATATTGCATAATTGATGTTTTTGAATGATAACAAAATTTCGTGACTACATGGATTACGGTTGTAACTATGATAATATAATATGCATGAATATTGGCAGTATATAATATTATATTATATGCATGGATTGTGGGTGGACATTATGGTAACATATAACAGTCCATATAAATCTATATTGCATGATTGCTGTAATCTCATCTCAATTGATTGATAGGGAATGAAATTTGGTCAACTGATTAGTTGATTCAAATTTGAACTAGAAACTTCAAAAGGTATATGCTCTAAATATAGTATATTGTTAACAAACCATATCTTTCGTATCCCTTCATATCAGATGATTGATAACATATCTTTTCGGTGGAGCTTATCAAGGAAACAATATATCTATTGATTTGGTGCTGATTTCTTGTGACTGAGGATTTCATGGAATCAACCATCTCATAGCCGTTGGAAGCTCTACTATATATATCTCTCCTGCTTGGCTATTAGGATATAGAACTTGGAAAAGCCTCAATTAGTCTCATACGTTCTATTCAATATCGATTCTGAGTTTCTTTCCAACAACCCTTTCGTATTGTTCTTAAATTGTATTATGCTGGAAACTTGATAGTCTGTAATCAATATCCTTGTTTTTAGTTTAAGCCATGTATCGGCTTGGTCTATCTAGAGTTGATAGAATCTGTGTGTAGAGAAGCTTTCAAGGCTGCAGTAGTGCAGAGGTCTCAGTGGTAAGAAAGATTGCAGAGGTGCAAAAAGGGGCAGTCGTGTCCAATGGAGAGCTTTCTCAAACTGGGAGTTATTTTGTATGTAATTAAGTTAAATTGAAATAAATAGAGTCTCCAATACCAATTGATGTTGGACGTGGATTAGGCCACTAGATAGAGGATTGGGGCCGAACCACGTAAAAATCTTGGTGTGATTTTTACTTCTATTTATCTTTTTAACTGTCATTCACATTCTGCATATTTTTTAGTATTCACGCCACTATCCAGACACTAAAGCAGACATGTTTAACTGTCTGATAATAAGAAATGAAGAGCATAAGCTTAAGCAGACGCTAAAGCAGACATGTATAGCTATCTGAATTATACCTGTAGCAGAAAATTTTAAAAAGTTTTCACTATTTATCACTTTAAGCATACACACCTATTCACCCCCCTCTAGGTGTGCACATACACAGAATTACATTTGGTATCAAAGCTTGGCTCTACTAATATTGATCGTTGTAGGTCGTAGGGGAAGATCCTATGGCACACCTAAACTTTCAAGAAGGCCAATCCACAAGTAGGTCACCGCTATTGCTAGGAAGTGAAAACTTCAATTTTTGGAAGTTCAAAATGATGATCTATCTGAACCGTGACCCATGGGAATGGTGGGTAGTTGAAAATGGACCAGTCATTCCACGACATGATGATGGCAAGCCAAATAATCTCATGGAAATGGACTCAAATGAATTGTATATGGTATCTTATAATTCCAAGGCCATGAATACACTTTTAAGTGGCATGGTTCAGTCAGAGATAGATAAAGTATCTTCTTGTACTATAGCTAAGGAAATTTGGGACACAGTCATCATGAGCCATGAAGGTACTACTAAAGTAAAGGAGGTCAAGCTGAGCATGCTAATGCAAGAATACGAACTATTAAAATTAGAGAAAAATGAATCAATTAGAGATGCACAAGCAAGGTTCCTTACTCTAATGAATTCTCTAAGCATGCTCGGAAGAAAGATTGATCAAAAGGAAATCAACCGAAAGCTTCTTAGAGTCATGCCAAAGCGATTCACACCAAAGGTTACTACACTTCAAGTCTCAGTCACAATTAGCACAATGGAAACTCTTAACATATTTGGAGAACTTGAAGAGTTTGAAAACCAACTAAAATTGTATGATGAAGAAGATGAGGCACCTAAGAAGAAGACCTTGGCTCTACAAGCTGAAAGCTACATAGAAGGCAATGATGAAGATTCGAATGAAGAAATAGCTTTAATGACCAGAAAATTGAGGGAGCTGATCCGTAAGAAGAATAGATCAAAATTACCAACAAAAGCTTTCAACAACAAGAAAGATTTCAAGCAAAAGCCTCAAGAGGAAACCTGTTTCGAATGTGGAAGGCCTGATCACTTCAAAAGTGATTGCTTCCAACTAAAAAGAAAGACCTACGCAAATGGTTCAAAAGGGAAGCCTCTAATGACATGGAGTGATGATGAATCTGATCATGAAGATCAAGAAGAAGAAACTGCTCAACTATGCTTCACTGGAATATACAATGAGGAAACATCTGAGGTAAGTCCTGAACTTCGAGATTTTACTATTTCTGACTATCTTGTTTTAAAAAATGAAAACCTTCGTATGAAAGAGAAAAATGCTCACTTGAAAAGTTGGATAAATGACTTAATGAAAGAAGTAGAAACTTTAATTGAGGAAAAACAAGAAATAGTTAAAGATTGCACATCATATGAAGTATCTAAGTTGAATGCTAAAATTGGATATTTAGATAATTATAATAAAAATTTTTATAATTGTGCTAACAAATTAAATGAAGAAAATAATAGCCTTAAAAAGGAAAATGATGACCTAAAATAAAGCTTGAAAATGAGAGATACTCGTATAGATACTTTTAATGATGGAAAAATAATAAACATGCAAAATAATAATGAGGATGAAATAATATCGTTGAAAAAAGATCTTGCAAAATTTGTTCAAGGAGAAGAGAATTTAAATATAATGTTGGGTGCTCAAAGGTCAAGCTTAGATAAACAAGGAATTAGATATAATCCTGTTAGAAACATAAAAACCACAACTAATAAAATTAAAGTAATAAATAATAAACCAAGGAACAAGCCTCTTTATTGCTCACCCTATGTTACTTGCAGAAAATGTGGTTTAAAAGGACATTTTGATACAAACTGTAGTAAAATTAAAATAAAACAAGTTTGGGTAAAGAAAGGAGATTTAATTGCTACTAACAATACCGGACCCAAACAGATTTGGGTACCAAAACGATGAGCTACTTCTTTGTTTTGTAGGTATGCTTAACATCTAAAGTACCATCACATAAATAGGTACTTGACAGTGGATGTTCTAGACACATGACGGGTGATAGAACTAAATTTATCTCACTTATTGCAAAGAAAGGAGGCACAGTTACTTTTGGAGATGACACCACATGCCAAATCATCGGTAAAGGTAAAATTGGTAATGGTAAGGTTTACATTGATAATGTCCATTATGTTGAAGGGTTAAAATATAATTTAATTAGTGTAAATCAACTAATGGATAGTGGTCATAAAGTTATTTTTGAAAAAAGATAAATGTACTATTATTCACGCCTCTCATAATGTTCCTTTAGTAGCTAACACAGAAGGTAATATATACACTATAAATTTTAAAAATCAAAATGAGGATATTTGTTTAGCTGTTGTTCAAGATCAAACTATTCTATGGCATAGAAGGTTGGGGCATGTGCATATGGAATTGATTAACAAGTTAGTGACAAAGAACCTTGTTAAAGGTTTACCAAAGCTAAAATATGAGAAGACAGGTATTTGTAATGCATGTCAGTTAGGTAAACAAGCAAGAAATTCCTTTACAAGCAAAAATCAGGTATCAACCTCTTTACCTCTTCAATTATTGCATCTTGATTTATTTGGACCCGAGAGATATGCTAGCCTAGGAAATAATCATTATGCTTTTGTTATTGTTGATGATTTTTCAAGATTTACATGGGTTTTATTTTTGAAAACTAAAGATCAAGCTTTTGCAGAATTTGAAAAGCTTATAAAGAATATTGAAACAAAACACAACCTCAAGCTAAATGGTATACGGAGTGACCACGGTGGAGAATTTGGGAAAGATTTTATACCATATTGCAGTGAGAAAGGTGTTACACATGAGTTTTCTGCACCAAGAACACCTCAACAAAATGGTGTGGTGGAACGTAAAAATCTTACTCTTCAAGAAACTGCAAGAACTTTACTACATGAAAGTAAACTGTCTAAAAGTTTTTTTTGGGGAGGTAGTAGAAAATCTTGCATGTTACATTTTAAATAGAGTACTAATTAGACCCATCCTTTTGAAAACACCGTATGAGTTACTAAATAAAAGGATTCCAAATATTAACTATTTTAAAGTATTTGGTGCTAAATGTTTCATTCTAAATACTAATAGTAATCTTGGAAAATTTGATGCAAAATCAACCGAAGCTAATTTTCCTGGTTATTCAATGGATAGTAAAGCTTATAGGGTTTATAATCTTGATAAATTTAAAGTTGAAGAATCTGTGCATATTGTATTTGATGAATTTAACCGTGACCTATCAAAAGAAGAAAATGAAGTTTCTGCAGGAAAAAACATTGTCATTAGTGGAAAACAGAACTGACTCAATTCGGACGACAATTTGGTAAAATCGCATCGAAGGAAAATCAGATGAACGTGGAAAGCAAACAAACGAAATTAGACAACCTGAGTCATCTGTCTTAGTTGAAAACTTCGGACATCGCAGACGCTTAAAGTCGAACCAACTCGGCCCGTGCGCATTAGAAGAAAAATTTGATGATCGGTTTGATGTAGAGTATGACATTTTAGAACACAACTCAAAGAACAAATGACTTCAAAGAGGCTTCCTGAACCATCTAGAAACGGTGAGAAATCATCCACCAAATCGATCATAGGTGATCCCGACACTTGGATGAACACAAGAAGGAAAACAAGGAATTACTATGCATTCTGAGCATTTCTTTCACAAATAGAACCAAAGAATGCCAAGGAAGCAGTTCAAGATGAAAATTGGTCTATTGCCATGCAGGAAGAATTAAACCAATTCGAAAGGTGTCAGGTATGGGATCTTGTTAAACCTCCTAAAGATACTTCTATAATTGGTACAAAATTGATTTTCAAAAATAAACTTGATGAAAATGGCATAATTACTAGAAATAAGGATAGATTGGTTGATCAAGGCTATAATCAACAAGAAGGTATAGATTATGAAGAAACATTTGCTCCTGTTGCAAGGTTGGAAGCCATACGAATTTTGTTAGCCTATGCATGTTTTAGACAATTTAAATTATATCAAATGAATGTGAAAAGTGCATTTTTAAATGGCTATTTAAATGAGGAAATGTATGTCAAGTAACCACCGGGATTTGAACATGAAAAATATCCACATCATGTGTTTAAATTGAAAAAGGTTTTGTATGGATTAAAACAGGCTCCAAGAGCCTGGTATGAAAGATTAAGCAAGTTTTTATTAGACAATGGTTTTAATCGTGGTAAAATTGATTCTACTCTTTTTATTAAAATTAAAAATAAGGACTTATTAATTGTTCAAATTTATGTGGATGATATAATTTTTAGAGCTACTACTAACTCTTTGTGTGAGTGGTTTTCCCAGTGTATGCATATAATGAGTTTGATATGAGCCTTATGGGTGAATTAAATTATTTCTTGGGGCTTCAAATCAAACAATCAAATGAAGGGATTCATATTCACCAATCAAAGTATGTGAAAGAGCTATTCAAGAGATTTGGTTTCGACAATACCAAACCAAAGTCAACACCAATGAGTACTACCATCAAGCTTACTGCGGATGTTACAGATAAAGATGTTGAAGTAACAATGTATCGAGGTATGATTGGTTATTTACTTTATTTAACTGCATCAAGGCCAGATATTATGTATAGTGTATGATTATGTGCTAGATTTCAAGCTCAACCAAAAGAATCTCATCTTAAAGCGGTAAAAAGAATATTTAAATATTTAGCTGGCACAATTAATTTAGGCTTATATTATCTTGTATCTCCAAGTTTTGAACTAATTGGATACTCAGATGCAGATTATGCAGGGTGCCAAGTTGATAGAAAAAGTACAAGTGGTGCTTGTGAATTTTTAGGTCAAAGCCTTGTAGCTTAGCAGCACAAAGAAAGAAACAAACATCATTGCCTTGTCTACTACGGAAGGTGAATATTTGGCGGCAAGTAGTTGTTGTTCACAAATTCTGTGGATGATACAAACATTACACGATTTAAATGTTATTTGTGAAAATGTGCCTATTATGTGTGACAATACTAGTGCTATTGATATTTCTAAAAATTTCGTGCTTCATTCTCGTACTAAGCATATTGAAGTGAGACATCATTTTTTAAGAGATAATGTTGCTAAAGGATTAATAAAGTTAGTATTTGTCCCTACTGAACATCAATTGGCTGACATTTTTACAAAACCTTTAAGTGAGGAACGTTTTTGTTCCTTGAGAAGAGAACTTGGAATGTCTGTATGTGCTTAATTTTTTTTGTTTTTAGAAATTAATTCAAATTTAAAAAAAAAGAAAAAATAATAAAATAAAATTATATATATATATTTTGCCATATGTGGAATTTTTTTAAGTATCAAGTTTCATTATATGTTTAATTGCCCTATGTGAAAATATATGTGACTATTTCCTATCTATTAAAGTCACTGAAAGGGCATTAGTGGGTTTTCATGTCAATTAGTGATTAAGTGGGGATACAACTCTATGTAATATTCACTCTTCTATCTTTTCCTCTTCCACATCCTTCTTTCTGCTTATTACCTGAGACGAGGGTTTTATTCTATTTCAAATTTCCTTTACTGCTATTCTCTATCCTCGTTTTGTTTATGCTTATTTTGTTACTACTCTTTTTCAACTTGTCCAAGATATGGGATCTCGGTTTGACTCTGCTCTTCAATCAGTCTCAAAACAAATTCACGAGATAAACGACAAAGTTGACTATGTTTCAGGCAGGATGGAAGTTTTGGTCTCTCACCACAATGACTATGTGGTTAAAATTCAAGAATTTGACAAGAAGCTTGATGACGTTCTCTATGAAACTACTACTGATGGAGCTGCTTAACTCCCTCCCATTTTTTTTGATAATGCCAAAGGGGGAGATGTTTAAGGGATAAGGGGATACTAATATTTTTTGGGATATATTAATGCTATACTAATGCTACTGATGATGTTGTTGTGATACTCTATTAGTTGTTGGTTTCTAATTACTTTGGGATATAACATATTTTGATATAGTATCTATTAGTCTGGTTACATCATATTTGGATCTGTTAATTTGGGATATGATATCTATTTGTTACATGGGCTTATCTATTTGTTCTCTATAAGATCTATTTGTTTTTCATTAGATATTATATATGTGGTTTCTTTTTGATAAATGAAAAAGGGGGATATATATATATATATATATATATATATATGTACTGAGATACTATATTGTGCTTGAATATGCAAATGATGGTAATTTAATTGTTTCCTTAATATGCATAAATTTAGGGGGAGTCATATAGGTAGGGGGAGCATATTGCACTTATTTTGTCATCATCAAAAAGGGGGAGAATGTTAGATATTGCATAATTGATGTTTTTGAATGATAACAAAATTTCGTGACTGCATGGATTACGGTTGTAACTATGATAATATAATATGCATGAATATTGGCAGTATATATTATTATATTATATGCATGGATTGTGGGTGGACATTATGGGAACATATAACAGTCCATATAAATCTATATTGCATGATTGTTGTAATCTCATCTCAATTGATTGACAGGGAATGAAATTTGGTCAACTGATTAGTTGATTCAAATTTGAACTAGAAACTTCAAAAGGTATATGCTCTAAATATAGTATATTGTTAACAAACCATATCTTTCGTATCCCTTCATATCAGATGATTGATATCAAATCTTTTCGGTGGAGCTTATCAAGGAAACAATATATCTATTGATTTGGTGCTGATTTCTTGTGACTGAGGATTTCATGGAATCAACCATCTCATAGCCGTTGGAAGCTCTACTATATATATCTCTTCTGCTCGGCTATTGGGATATAGAACTTGGAAAAGCCTCAATTAGTCTCATACGTTCTATTCAATAGCGATTCTGAGTTTCTTTCCAGCAACCCTTTCGTATTATTCTTAAATTGTATTATGCTAGAAACTTGATAGTCTGTAATCAATATCCTTGTTCTTAGTTTAATCCGTGTATCGACTTGGTCTATCTAGAGTTGATAGGATCTGTGTGTAGACAAGCTTTCAAAGGCTGCGATGAGTCACGAGAGGTCTCGATGGTGAGAAGGATTTGCGGAGGTGCGAAGAAGGCGTCGTGTCCAACGGAAAGCTTTCTCAAACAGGGAGTTATTTTGTATTTAATTAAGTTAAATTGAAATAAATAGAGTCTCCAATACCAATTGGCATTGGACGTGGATTAGGCCACTAGATAGAGGATAGGGGCCGAACCACGTAAAAATCTTGGTGTGATTTTTTACTTCTATTTTGTAATTCTATGTATGTGCACACCTAGAGGGAGGGTGAATTCGTGTTAAAGCTAAAAGTGAAAAAAGGTGAAAACTTTTTGAAATTTTATGCTACAGGTTTAATTCAGACAGCTACGCCTGTCTGCTTTAGTGTCTGTTCTTCGTTTATTATTATCGGACAGCTAGACCTGTCTGCTTTAGTGTCTGGATAGTGGTGTGAATAACAAAAAAATGCCGAACGTGAATGACAGTTAAAGAAATAAACAGAAGTAAAAATCACACCAAGATTTTTATGTGGTTCAGCCCCTATCCTCTAATCTAGTGGCCTAATCCACGTCCAATCCCAACTAGGATTGGAGACTCTTTTTATTTCAATTTAACTTAATTAAATACAAAATAACTCCCTGTTTGAGAAAGCTTTCCGTTGGACACGACTGCCCCTTCTTGCACCTCTGCAATCCTTCTCACCACTGAGACCTCTACACTACTGAAGCCTTGAAATCGTGTCTACAAACAGATCCTATTAACTCTAGATAGACCAAGTCGATACACGGCTTAAACTAAGAACAAGGTTATTGATTACAGACTACCAAGTTTCCAACATAATACAATTTAAGAACAATATAAAAGGGTTGCTGGAAAGAAACTCAGAATCGCTTTCGAATAGAATATATGAGACTAATTGAAGCTTTTCCAAGTTCTGTCTTCCAATAGCCGAGAAAGAGAGATATATATAGTAGAGCTTCCAACGACTATATATGAGAGGGCTAATTCCATGAAATCCTCAGTCACAAAAAATCAGCACCAAATCAATAGATATATTGTTTCCTTGATAAGCTCAACTGAAGAGATATGATATCAATCATCTGATATGAAGGGATACGAAAGATATGATTTGTTAACAATATACTATATTTAGAGCATATACCTTTTGAAGCTTCTAGAACAAATTTGAATCAACTAATTAGTTGACCAAATTTCATTCCGTCAATCCGAGATTACAAAGAATCATGCAATATAGATTTATATGGACTGTTATATGTTACCATAATGTCCACCCACAATCCATGCATATAATATTATATACTAATGTCCACCCACAATCCATGCATATAATATTATATATTGCCAATATTCATGCATATTAATCAACCATAATCCATGCCGTCACAAAATTTTGTTATCATTCAAAAACATCAATTATGCAATAACTAGCATTCTCCCCCTTTTTGATGATGACAAGATAAGTGCAATATGCTTAAATTAGTCATCATTCAAAACATCATAAAATCAAAAACCAACATTCTCCCCCTTTTTGATGATGACAATTTATGCACTAACATGCTCCCCCTAAGTATATGGCTCCCCCTAAATTTATGCATATTAAGGAGCAAAAGAAAATTACTTTATCCAAATTGCATATTCAAACCATCATTGCATATTCCAACATAATATAGTATATCAATATCAACATGAATACCAATTCAAACCAATTTAAATATACCCAAATATCTCTCCCCCTTTGTCATTATCAAAAAGAAATAAATCATCAAGTTATATCTCTCCCCCTTTGACATAAACAAAAAATAATTTATATCAATTAAGTTGAAGATAGTCATCTCACCCCATTTGTCAAATTAAAAAATAAGCATAAAGAATGACAATAGAACAAGGTTATAACAAAATCACATATAGCAAGTAAACAATATAATCATACCTTTGAAATTTGTTACCTATATATCAACCTTTTATCAAGATTATCATGTGAATTAAATATGGAACATTTGACATAATAAATGATGTTATGAACCCTTGAAATCCATAGAGTTTTTATAATAATATATCTAATTAAAACTCTATTTTAAAAAATCATCCAAAGAAAAGTCTCTATCTTACCATGAGGTACTTACAGATTCCACCAAATAATTTATAGGTAACTTACTCTCTCAAAGTAAAGAATCATCCATCTCCTTTTTGATCTTGAGACACCTACAAACAAATAGTCTCTATCTTTTTGGTACCCAAATCTTCTTGGGTCCTTTTGGGTTAGTAGCATATAAATCACTTTTCTTTACCCAAATTTGTTTTATTCTAATTTTATCGCAATTAGAATCAAAATGACCTTTAAAACCACATTTTTTACAAGTAACAAATGGTGAACAATAAAGTAGTTTATGCATTGATTTACTATTAATCATTCTAATATTATTATTTGTAGGATTATACCCAATTCCTTGTTTATCAAGACTAGACCTTTGTGCCCCTAACATAACATTTAGGTTCTCTTCTCCTTGCACAAATTTGGCAAGTTTATTTTTTAAAGATGCTATTTCTGCATTTATTACATTATCATCATGTTGCATATTCATAATTTTTCCATCATTAAAAGCATCTATGCATACATCTCTCATTTTCAATTTTTCTTTTAAAATTTGATTTTCATTTTAAAATATTCATTTTCTTTTCTTTCTTCATATAAGTGACTCAACTTCATTCATTAGCTCATTTACGCAGCTCTTAAAATAAGCGGCTTTTTTTTTAAGCCTTTGATTTTCATTTTGTAAAACAAGATAATCAGATGTAGATATTTCAAAATTTTCATGAAAATTAGTTACCTCAAGTTGATCATCGTCTTCTAGTCCCATGAAACATAATTGGCCAATTTCTTCATCTTGTTCTGTTTTGGACTTACTCATTGGAGTTGAGCTACCTTTTTGATTCTTCCTTTCTTTCTTTCTTTGAAGTAGTCTCTCGAGTTTTCTTGAGAGCATTTCAATTTCTTCATCAAAATCTTCATCATTGCCTTCTATGTAGCTTTCAGCTTGTAGAGCCAAGGTCTTCTTCTTAGGTGCCTCATCTTCTTCATCATACAATTTTAGTTGGTTTTCAAACTCTTCAAGTTCTCAAAATAAGGTAAGAGTTTCCATTGTCTTTGATTGTGGTAGTCTTGAAGTGTAGTAACCTTTGGTGCGAATCGCTTTGGCATGACTCTAAGAAGCTTTCAGTTGATTTCCTTTTGATCAATCTTTCGTCCAAGCATGCTTAGGGAATTCATTAGAGTAAGGAATCTTGCCTGGGCATCTCTAATTGATTCATTTTTCTCTAATTTGAATAGTTCGTATTCGTGCATTAGCATGCTCAGCTTGACCTCCTTTACTTTAGTAGTACCTTCGTGGCTCATGATGACTGTGTCCCAAATTTCCTTAGCCGTAGTACAAGAAGAGACCTTATCTATCTCTGACTAAACCATGCCACTTAAAAGTGTATTCATGGCCTTGGAATCATAAGATACCATATACGATTCATTTGAGTCCATTTCCATGAAATTCTTTGGCTTTCCATCATCATGTCGCGGAATGACTAGTCCATTTTCGACTACCAACCATTCCCATGGGTCACGGTTCAGATAGATCTTCATTCTGAACTTCCAAAAATTGAAGTTTTCACTTGAAACAAATGAATGGTGGCTACTTGTGGATTGACCTTCTTGAAAGTTTAGGCGTGCCATAGGATCTTCCCCTATGACCTGCAACGATCAATATTAGTAGAGCCTTGCTCTGATACCAAATGTAATTCTATGTATGTGCACACCTAGAGGGAGGGTGAATACGTGCTTAAGCTAAAAGTGAAAAACGGTGAAAACTTTTTGAAATTTTATGCTACAAGTTTAATTCAGACAGCTACGCCTGTTTGCTTTAGTGTCTATTCTTCATTTATTATTATCAGACAACTAGACCTATCTGCTTTAGTGTCTGGATAGTGGCGTGAATAACAAAAAAATGCAGAACGTGAATGACAGTTAAAGAAATAAACAAAAGTAAAAATCACACCAAGATTTTTACGTGGTTCAGCCCCTATCCTCTAATCTAGTGGCCTAATCCACGTCCAATCCCAACTAGGATTGGAGAATCTTTTTATTTCAATTTAACTTAATTAAATACAAAATAACTCCCTGTTTAAGAAAGCTTTTCGTTGGACACGACTGCCCCTTCTTGCACCTCTGCAATCCTTCTCACCACTGAGACCTCTACACTACTGCAGCCTTGAAAGCGTGTCTACAAATAGATCCTATCAACTCTAGATAGACCAAGCTAATACACGGATTAAACTAAGAACAAGGATATTGATTACAGACTATCAAGTTTCCAGCATAATACAATTTAAGAATAATATAAAAGGGTTGCTGGAAAGAAACTCAGAATCGCTTTTGAATAGAACGTATGAGACTAATTGAAGCTTTTCCAAGTTCTGTCTTCCAATAGCCGAGCAAGAGAGATATATATAGTAGAGCTTCCAACGGCTATATATGAGAGGGCTGATTCCATGAAATCCTCAGTCACAAAAAATCAGCTCCAAATCAATAGATATATTATTTCCTTGATAAGCTCAACCGAAGAGATATGATATTAATCATCTGATATGAAGGGATACAAAAGATATGGTTTGTTAACAATATACTATATTTAGAGCATATACCTTTTGAAGCTTCTAGAACAAATTTGAATCAACTAATTAGTTGACCAAATTTCATTCCCTGTCAATCAATTGAGATGAGATTACAACAAATACGCAATATAAATTTATATGGACTATTATATGTTACCATAATGTCCACCAACAATCCATGCATATAATATTATATACTAATGTCCACCCACAATCCATGCATATAATATTATATACTGCAAATATTCATGCATATTAATCATCCATAATCCATGCAGTCATGAAATTTTGTTATCATTCAAAAACATCAATTATGCAATAACTAACATGTTTATCTCTTTAACTGTCATTCACGTTCTGCATATTTTTTAGTATTCACGCCACTATCCAGACACTAAAGTAGACATGTTTAGCTGTCTGATAATAAGAAACGAAGAACATAAGCTAAAGCAGACACTAAAAGCGGGCGGTATAGTATATTCAATTATACTATGTGAAAGAAAAATTTCAAAAAGTTTTCACTATTTATCACTTTAAGCATAAACAACTATTCACCCCCCCTCTAGGTGTGCATATACACAGAATTACACCTAACATTATATTTAAATTCTCTTCCCCATGAACAAATTTTGCAAGATCCTTTTTCAATGATAATATTTCTTCCTCATTATTATTTTGCATGTTTAATATTTTCCCATCATTAAAAGCATCAATACAAGTATCTCTCATTTTCAAACTTTCTTTTAAAACATCATTTTCCTTTTTAAGATCATTGAATTCTTCATTTAATTTGTTTGCACGATTATATAGAATTTTATTATAGTTATCAAGATAATCAATTTTAGCATTTAACTTAGATACTTCACTTGATGTGCAATCTTTAACTATTTCTTGTTTTTCTTCAATTAATGTTTCTACCTCTTTCATTAAATCATTTATCCAATTTTTTAAAAGAGCATTTTTCTCTTTAATACGAATATTTTCATTCTTTAAAAATAGATAATCAGAAATAGTACTATAACCAAGTTTAAAATTTACCTCAGATGATTCTTGATTCCATAATCCAGTGAAACACAGTTGAGCAGTTTTATCTTCTTGTTTCGTTTCGGACTTACTCACTGGAGTTGAGCTACATTTTTGATTTTTCCTTTGTTTCTTCCTTTGAAGTAGTCTCTCGAGTTTTCTTGAGAGCATTTCAATCTCTTCATCAAAATCTTCGTGATTACTTTAATTGTTGCTCTCGACTTGAAGTGCCAATATTTTCTTTATTGGTGCTTCATCCTCTTCATCATACCTTTTTATTTGATTTTTGAATTCTTCAAGTTCTCCAAATAAAGTTAGAGTTCCCATCGAACTGATTGTAGTTAAGTCTTGAAGAGTTGTAACTTTTGGTGCGAACCGTTTGGGCATGACTCTAAGCATTTTTCAGTTTATCTCATTTTGATCAATTTTTCATCCCAACATACTTAGAGAGTTCATTAGAGTGAGAAATCTCCCTTGAGCTTCATTAATTGTTTCATTCTTCTCTAACCTAAAAAGTTCAAATTCTTGCATTAGCATACTTAATTTGACTTCTTTTACCTTTGTAGTTCCCTCATGGTTCATGATGATTGTATCCCATATTTCTTTAGCAGTTGTGACACCCCCAAAATAGGTATACAACACCCATTATGAGTCGTCAAAATACATGGTACAGAAACAACTACAACTTTATTAATACAACATAAAAACTGTGAGTTTAAATACAAATATTGCCATCTAGACAATATTCATACCCAAATAAGTCCTCATTAGAATTATTGATACATTATTTTATAAAAATGACGAGGACTACTAAAACGACTTTCTAGAACCTTCATTCCATACCCCGACTAGTACTCGCTACATTCTCGCCTCCTGAGAAGAAAATTGGAACAAAAAGGAAAAGGGTGAGCTCAACTAGCCCAGTAAAGAATATTATGACTAAGATAATATAGAATAAATTATCGTTAGTCTTCAACAGGGAAAATTTTGATAAAATACAATAGACAACAAGTTTCAGATCAATATTCGCAGCGGAAATAATAATTCATTAGAAGAGTTAAGTAGAGAGTGAAATCTACTATCTTCTATATATGAATTTAAAAGTTTATTGTCGATATTTTATCCTTGTAACATCAATTAATATATATCTGGAATCAAATATTCATCTTTGCATTACAGGCCAAAGATATTCATCAGTTGGTCATGTTCATCTAAACACCTGTTCATCTTTGCACTACGGGCCAAAGATATTCATCAGAAATCATTCATCTTTGCACTACATGCCAAAGATATTCAGTAATATCATCATTTAGGACTGAGGATGATGATAAATATTTTAAAGGAAACGAATCCAGTGAAACAAAATAACAAATATTAAGGATTCGTATTTCGGTTTATCCATGTCCAAAAATACCTCATAAATAATCATAGTGGAGTAAAATTTAAGAATGATTAAAACATGGATACAATCAAAACTAATATCCATAATAGATATTTTGGAGGAAAAATAAAAATTTAATTTTTCTGTGAATAGTGTCGTATTCGTGAATAGTGTCATATACGTGAATAGTGCTGTATACGTGAATAGTAACCCCGACACTAAAAGTCAACAATTTCACAAGAAAAATTTTACCAATATTCCGGCATAATGATATTAAAAGAAATAATATCATTTTCAAAAAAAATAATATCCCTTACCTCGAAAGAATAGTACTTCTGGCTGGAATACTGAATATAGTGCTGAAGGGAACTTGCACCATATAACAACACTCAAAGTATCAAAATACACACAAGAATACGCTCAATATATCGAAATAGAAAGAGAGAGAAAACTTTAGTTTCTGGTGTGATTTTAAATTCTAACCTAAGCACCCTATTTATAGGAAAATGCTTAGAACACTAAAGCAAAAAATTTAATAAAATATTATTATTTATATTACAAATTCTTAAGCCCACTTTTACCAACTGATTTTAGCCACCTAGCACATGTTAATGATGCCCACAAACATTTCAAAAACGTTTTTCTTTTAAAACAAATTTAAAACTTTTTAAAAAATAATTATTTCGGAACTTCAGAACTTCAATAATTCATAATAAATAGCCCTTTTATCAAAAAAATTCAAACCTCATGTCCTTTCTATAGGAAATTTCATTCTCTACAACTTTGCAGAAGAAAAGTTTACCAAATTCCAAACAGAAATTGACCGAAATACACAAACAGACGATTTTACAGGCTATAATCAAATTTCAGTCAAGAAATGGGGTCCGCAAACATGAAAAACATGTTTTAATCATTTAATGCAACAAAAATACTCTTCCTCCTCATATACTCATATATCCCACATTATTGTAAAAATATCATCATTATTATATTATAATAATATAATAAAATATTATTTTATCAGAAAAGATAAATTATTGATTTTCAACAATTGTCACTTTAAAATTTTCTCCATCTATATCCACATAAAATGAATATTTTCCTCATCATATAAATCAATAATTAATTATTCACAAATAATATTACGAGAATCACAATCGACAACCAGCGCCTCACAGGAAAGAGGGGCTTTCGAATAAGGATTTCTCCTTCTTGGCGCGCAATTAGGTGACCAAACCTCTCCTTAGATGAACTTTCTAGACATTGCCAATAATGTTATCTAATAATATTATTATTCGAGATAATATGAATTATTGCTTTAATAATAGAAAATCTTTGTGTAGTGATAATTACTGAAACAATAGTAATATAAAATATCAACGCAACAATTATTGAATCAATAAAATAAAATCTTGAACAATAATTCTTTGTAACAATTATTGAGTAGTTTCTTCTTACGTAAGAATCAATAATTGGTGCAATACGATCTGCTATCATGCAACAACGCCAGACATCGTGTTTTTAACCAACGTATATTCCAACGATATTATCTTGTAACATCTACTGCCAGTTATTTATAAATAACTTATACTTGTCGTTTTCTTCATCCAATCACTTTCCGTTATGGGGCCTACACAAGGCTGCACCGTCGTACGAATATTCCCCGACAGTAAGAATATTCCACGACCAAACGAATATTCTCCGATAAAAATGAATATTTTATAACCACTTGCTTATTTAAAATATTTACGCATTTTACCCATAACTAACCACGTTAATCAAATCAACCCTTACTATTTCAAAATAATAAATAGAGGAAATTAAATTTTATTTATTAATAATTTGGGGTCTTACAACCTCCCCTCCTTATGAAATTTCGTCCTCGAAATTGACGTACGTACCTGGTGTTTCGAAAAGATGAGGATACCTCGCTTTCATTTTCGTTTCCAACTCCCATGTCATTTCCTCAATAGCATGGTTCCTCTACAAAACTTTAACTTGTGGTATGACCTTTGTGCATAGGACATGCTCTTTCCTATCCAAGATCTTGGAAGGTACCTCTTCGTACGTTAAGTCTTCGGCTATCTCATCCGGTTCTAACTCAATAATGTGGCTTGGGTCTTTCACATATTTACGTAGCACAGATATATGAAAAACATTATGAACACGAGATATACTTGGAGGTAACGCGAGTCTATAGGCCACATTTCCTACTCGGTCAAGAATCTGAAACGGACCAATAAATCGTGGATTGAGCTTTCCTCTCTTCCCAAATTTTGTAACTCCCTTCCATGCAGTAACACGCAACAATACATGATCCCTAATACTAAATTCCACGTCCTTTTGATGAAGATCCGCATAACTCTTTTGTCGATCCTGTGCCGTTTGTATACGTTTTTGAATTATTTGGATCTTTTCTGTAGTCATACGTACCAACTCGGGTCCCAACAATGTTGCTTCACCCACCTCATTCCAACATATTGGAGAGCGACACTTTTGTCCATACAATGCTTCGAATGGAGCCACACCTATACTTGCCTGATAACTGTTGTTATAGGAGAATTCCACCAATGGTAAATACTTATCCCAACTGCCTTTGAAGTCTAGGACACAGAGTCTTAATAGATCTTCAAGAGTTTGAATAGTCCTCTCTGATTGCCCGTCCGTTTGAGGATGGTATGCCGAACTGAATCGTAAATCCGTGCCCATAGTTTTTTGCAAGCTAACCCAAAATCTTGAAGTGAATCTTGGGCCACGATCCGAAACTATGGATACTGGCATGTCATGCAATCTCACAATCTCATCTATGTACATACGAGCAAGACGTTCAAGGAAATAAGTCTCCCGTATCGGCAAGAAATGAGAAGACTTGGTTAATCTATCAACAATAACCTAAATAGCATTTATGCCTTGAGAACCCGTGGGAAGACCCGTAACAAAATCCATGGTAATGTGTTCCCATTTCCATTTCAGAATCTCAAGTGGTTGCAATGGGACCTTAGGCACTTGATGCTCCGCCTTTACACGTTGACAAGTTAAACACCTCGAGATAAACTTTGCAATCTCTCTCTTCATGTTGTTCCACCAAAATGTATGTCAAAAATCACGATACATTTTGGTACTTCCAGGATGGATTGCAAATGGTGTATTGTGTGCCTCCATCATGATCTTATACTTCAAATCAGAATCATTAGAAACACAAAGTCTGGAGTGGACTCGAAGTATTCCTTCTGCATCGATTCTTGCTTCTGGAATAACACCTTCTTGCACTTTCTTCTTCATACGCATCAGCTCCGGGTCTGTGGCTTGAGCAACTTTAACTTTTTCGATTAAAGTTGGTTCTATACGTATACTTGACATCATTATATGGGTCCCCGGAGTCTTGAATTCTATCTTCATATTTTGTAAATCACACCAAATGGGCCTTTGTGTTGACAACATCGCACTCGTTCCCGCGTATGATCTTCTACTCAATGCATCGGCTACCACGTTCGCTTTTCTAGGATGGTATTGAATGGTATGGTCGTAGTCTTTCAACAGCTCGAGCCAACATCGTTGCCGCATGTTGAGTTCTTTTTGGGTGAAGAAATATTTAAGGCTTTTATGGTCTGAATATATCTCCACTTTCTCCCCATATAGATAGTGCCTCCAGATCTTTAGCGCGAAAATGACTGCTGCCAACTCTAGATCATGAGTAGGATAATTTCTCTCATATTCTTTAAGTTGTCGTGAGGCATAGGCTATAACTTTCCCACGTTGCATGAGAACACATCCTAGCCCTTTGCCTGAAGCATCGTTGTAGATAACAAATCCATCCGAACCAGATGGTATGGTCAAAACAGGTGCCGAAATGAGTCTCCTCTTAAGCTCTTGGAAACTCTTCTCGCATTCCTCTCTCCATACGAATTTGATATCTTTCTGAGTCAGCTGAGTTAATGGAGTAGCGATTTGAGAAAATCCTTCCACGAATCTCTGATAATAACCAGCTTAGCCTAGAAAGCTACGTACTTCGGTCACCGACTTCGGTTGTTCCCAACTTTGTATTGCTTCAATCTTCGTCGGGTCAATATATACTCCATGTTTTGACACCACGTGCCCAAGGAATGCTACTTCCTCAAGCCAGAATTTGCATTTCTTCAACTTGTCATATAACTTGTTTTCACGAAGCCTTTGGAGTACCAGCTTCAAATGGTGCTTATGATCTTCACGACTTTTGGAATATATGAGGATGTCATCAATAAAGACAACAACGAACTGATCCAAATATTCCTTGAATACTCGGTTCATCATATCCATGAAAACCGCAGGAGCATTAGTCAATCCAAAAGACATGACTAAGAATTCATAAAGCCCGTCATCGAGTTCTAAAAGCGCGCTTTGGAATATCCTCAATTCTAATCTTGGTGATGATATCCGAATCGAAGATCGATTTTTAAAATAATTGTGCTCCTTATGGCGGGTCAAACAGTCATTAATACGAGGTAGCGATACCTAGTCTTGATAGTGACATGGTTTAATTCGATTAGTCGATACAAAGTCGCATACTCCCGTCTTTCTTCTTTACTTAATAAAACAGAGCACCCCAGGAGATGCACTAGATCGAATGAAACCGATGTCCAACAACTCCTGTAGTTGGACCTTTAACTCCACGAAGTTCAATAGGGCCATTCGATATGGGGTTTTAGAAATGGGCTTTGTGCCGTGTTCAAGATCAATAAAGAATTCAACTTCACGTTACGGGGTGAGGCGGAAGTTCTTTAGAAATACGTCGGAAAGTCAATAACAATGTAAATATTATTCAAATATGACGTGTCTTTATTCAAATCCATAACATGGGCTAAGAAAGCTTGACATCCATTTTTTAATAAACGAATAGCTTTATGACTTGATATAACAGTGATTGATTTTAATGGCTTAGTTGCTTGAATTCGCACAACAGGTTGGTTAGGAATATGAAAACTAACAACTTTACGAAAACAATCAATTTTGGCATGATGAGTAGTTAACCAATCAATCCCTAAAATCACGTCAAATGCAAGTATCTTTAAAGAGATAAGGTCAACAGGTAAGGTGATGGTGCCAACTTGGATCAAACAAGATTTATAAACAGTGGATGTGATAAAAGTTTCTCCTAACGGAGTCTCCACAGATAAATCAAAGTCTAATTTCTCCAGAGTCAAGTTTAAACGTTGAGCACAAGCAGGAGAAATAAATGAATAGGTAGCACCAGTATCTAGTAAGGTATAAACTTCGCATGAATTTATGATTAACTTACCCGTGATCACCTTGTTTGGGTTCCTCGCATGCTGATCAGTCACGACAAACGCTCTTCTAGGAATCGTTAACTTTGACTTTTCTGGGACAGCCTTTTGAGTCACCATCCCCGCTGGACTTGGTTTCGCTACAGTGCAATCTCGAGCGATATGTCCTTCCTTTCCACAATTATAACATACCTTAAACTGTTGTGGACAGTTTGGGCTGATATGTCCTTCTTTTCTGCACTTATATCATATGACCGGTGGTCGTTCTCTTCCCTTGGAACCAGTTGCTGCTGGTGCTGACGTCTTCGTATTGTCATTGTTGAATCTCCTCCTTTTAAAATCTCCTCCCGACTCGCTTCTTCTATCCTTATGGCCATGATTACCACCAGAGTGGTTGTCGCTCTTGTCCGTATTTTTCTTTCTCTGCTGGTTATCATTGTTCTGATGACTGCTATCACCGGTATGATCCTGGTTGTGGTCCCTCGGTTGAACGTACTCGTTATCTCGCTCTAATAATTGAGCCTCATTGACAACATCTGAATAGAGAAAATTTATGTGAAATGAGATATTGGCGTATCTGGGTTTCAAACTTCTCGAAACATCCACGCCATACGTTCCTCATTCTCCACCAAATGAGGTGCAAACTCGACAACTCTGCAAACTTCGCCTCGTCTTTGAGACACCATCATGTTATTACGCTCGGTCTAATAAACTCTACCTCATTCATATGATTTAATACTTTCACGAAAAGTACTTATCATTGAACAGTTTAAAACGTTTCCCAAGACATGCTAAGTGCGGTTTGGATGTGTAAGACCGAATTTTATGAAATAAAAGTATTCAATTTTCTTATAATTACAATTCAAGAAATGGTTAAATTGATAAAAAGTTAAAGTTAAGGGTGATATATGAAATTTTTTTCAAAAATACGCAAGTGGTTATAAAATATTCATTGTTGTGGGGAATATTCGTTTGGTCGTGGAATATTCTTTACATTGGGGAATATTAAATGCTGACAGCGCTTGATCATTTGTGGGCCCTATAATGAGAATAACCGTCGGATGAAGAAAAAGACAAATTAAAGTTTTTATAAATAACTTGTAGTAGTTTCTGAATTAACATTGTTGGAATACCCGTTGGGTAAAGTAAAAATGTCTGGCGTTGTTGCATTGCGATGCACACACGGTATTGCACGATATTTTTGAATTATTGATTCTTACGTGAAAGGCACTACTCAATAATTGTTACAATAATTCTTTATTAGATATTTTATTGATTCAATAATTCTTTGCGTTGATATTTTATATTCTTGTTGTTTTAATAATTATCACTACACGGTATTTTCCATTATCGAGCAATAATTCATATTATTTGAATAATATTATTAGATAACATTATTGGCAATGTCTAGAAAGTTACATCTAATGAGAGGTTTGGTCACTTAATTGCTTGGCGCGATGATGAGAAATTCTTATTGAAAGCCCCTCTTTCTGAGGAACCTGCTGGTTGCTATTATTGTGATTATGTAATATTATTTGTGAATAATTAATTATTGATTTATATGATGAGGAAAATATTCATTTTATGTGGATATAGATGGAAAAATTTTTTAAAGTGACAATTGTTGAAAATCGATATTTTATCTTTTCTGATAAAATAATATTTTATTATATTATTATAATATAATAATGATGATATTTTTACAATGAATGTGGGATATATGAGTATATGAGGAGGAGGAGTATTTTTGTTGCAAAAGTTGTTTAAAACATGTTAAACATGTACATGGGCCCATTTCTTGGTGAAATTTGATTATAGCATGTAAAATCGTCCGTATGTGGATTTCGGTCAATTTCAGTTTGGAATTTGGAAAAACTTTCTTCTGCAAAGTTGTAGAGAATTGAATTTCCTATAAACATTCGCGAGATTCGAATTTTCTGATAAAAGGGCTATTTATTATGAATTATTGAAGTTCCGAAGTTCCGAAATAATTAATTTTTGAAGTTTTAATTATTTTTTTATAAGAAAAACATTTTTTACATTTTTGGGACTCATTTAACATGTGTTAGGATGGCTGATTTCAGATGCTAGGTGTGCGTAGTAAATTTATATAAATATATTATTAATTTATTAAATTTTCTGCTTTGGTGTTCTAAGCATTTTCCTATAAATAGGGTGTTTAGGTTAGAATTGAAAATCACACCAAAAACTGAAGTTTTCTCTCTATTTCTCTCTCTATTATATCGAGCGTATTTTGTGAGTATTTTAGTACTTCGAGTATTGCTATACGGTGCAAGTTCTTTCAAAGACTATATCCGATATTCGATCGGAAGTACTATTCTTTCTGAGGTAAGGGAGGTTATTTTCTTCTAAAATGATATTATTTCTTCAATATCATTATGCCAGAATGTTGGTTAGAAATTTTTATCAAATTTGGAACTTTTTCATGTCGGGGTTACTATTCATGAGTTACTATTCACGAGTTACTATTCACGAGTACTATTCACGAAACGTGATGATGTTTTTTGTGAAATTTCTATCTTTTGGTGTCGGAGTTACTATTCACGTATACGGCACTATTCACCGAAAAATGAAATTTCTTCTTTTTGTCCAAAATATCTATTTTGGATACTAGCTTTGATTGTATCCATATTTTGATCATTCTTGAATTTTACCCCACTCTGGTTATTTATGAAGTATTTTTGAATGGGAATTGTTTAAAGTACGAATCCTTAATAATTTTTCTTTTGCTTCATTGGATTCGTTCTCTTTAAAATATTTTTCATCATCTTCAGTCCTAAATGATGATATAACTGAATATCTTTGGCCTGTAGTGCAAAGATGAATGATTTCTGATGAATATTTTTGGCCCGTAGTGCAAAGATGAACAGGTGTTTAGATGAACATGACCAACTGATGAATATCTTTGGCCTGTAGTGCAAAGATGACTTGTTGATGAATATCTTTGGCCTGTAGTGCAAAGATGACTTGTTGATGTATATCTTTGGCCGTAGTGCAAAGATGAATTTATTAGTAGAATTATGAACATGAACTGTGATTTGGTATAACCATAATCTTTGATGTTTCAGGTGATGAAAATTATTTTTGTCCTGGATGAGGAAAGGAATTTAGAACTACAATTATGATTATGAGTTATATACGTGATTGTGGATAGGAATTGTAGATTGATGTTACAGGGATAAAACATTGTTGGTGAAATTTTAACATGGAGAAGATAATAGATTTTTTGGTCTATTTGACTCTTCTAATGGATTGCTCGTTCCGCTGCAACTATGGTTGAAATTTTTTTTTATCATCAACCATATGTTCTAAATCTCCGATTTATTATTGATGAAGGCTATTGATAATTTAATTATCTTTAGTCATGATATTCTTTACTGAGCTAGTTGTGCTCACCCTTTTGCTTCACAATTCCTTTCAGGTAATTAAAGTGTAGGCTTTGGTCGAGCGAGGGATAATAAGGGAATAGAGCGATTGGTTATAGATGTTGAGGGTGAGGTGAATTTAACTTGGAAGGGTGTTTTCCACTATCATACAAGATGTCTAATGACATACAACCTCGTGTCATCATAAGACGAGGTTGTGCTCATCCACTTCTTGAGTATATCTACCAAAGACTACCTATATGATCTTGGAGTCTATTTGAAATATAACTCTCAATTAGAGAGCGGTGGAGATAATGATATGTCGAGAGAAGACTCACCATTGGGAAGAATATGATAGTAATCTTCTCTTTTTTTTTTAGGGGTCTATTAGGTCAACCAAGGATAATTACGTGGCCATATGATATCTATCATAACCTAGAAGCATGGCCTCCCATATACGAAGGTTTTCCTTGAGCACTTCCCAAAGATTCTAATTTCTAAAACAGTTTTCGACTATACCTTTATGTAAGGTGTCATTATGAGGTCTTTGTCCACGGTTGGGACATGAGTCACGATTGATATATATTTGTATCCAAACTCACGACATATGTGTTGTTGTATTTTTGCATGACAATTGTTGTAATAAAGTTGTAGTTGTTTTACGTACCATGTATTTGGCGACTCGAATGGGTTGGATGGAATGGACCTATTTTGGGGTCAGATTCTACGGAGGAATGCGCTTCACGATTCCCACCAATGTCGCCTCATTACAAAACATAAAGGTAGCGAATGGAACCTTCATTCCTCCGTGCATCCCAAGACATCGAATATCTTGGTAATTTGTTTGACCCACATCTCCGCCTTTAAATCGGATCCGCTTTCCCAAGAATTACGTGGTCCCAACTCCTTGAATCGCTTGTTTGTGACAAACCGTGAATTGCTATCATTTCCTCCTCAGATTTTGAACACGAGACTCCCTCGTCTGATTTTGCATGAACTGCAAAAAGCTTCTAAACATCCCGTCGTTCATCATCTGCTCAGTGGTGTTGTTCACAGGAGGAACATTGCCAGCCTGTTGCACGTTCTCCTCGATGGTGAGTACAGGCGTCTCCACGGTTTCATTTACTCCACTGTTAACATTTTCAGTTGCCATTCTTAAATACTGCCATAAAACAAGGGTTAATTAAACAAATTAACAAATCACATAATACCCCTATATTATGACCGACCAACAAATAAGCTTAGGTAGGACACACTAGCGAAGGATTTACTCGTCTCTCCCCTACTAGTTCTATTCCCCGATCTCCGCCAGAGATCATATCCCTAAGCTCTGATACCAACTGTGACACCCCCAAAATAGGTATACAACACCCATTATGAGTCGTCAAAATACATGGTACAGGAACAACTACAACTTTATTAATACAACATAAAAACTGTGAATTTAAATACAAATATTGCCATCTAGACAATATTCATACCCAAATAAGTCCTCATTACAATTATTGATACATTATTTTACAAAAATGGTGAGAACTACTAAAACGACTTTCTAGAACCTTCATTCCATACCCCGACTAGTACTCGCTACATTCTCGCCTCCTGAGAAGAAAATTGGAGCAAAAAGGAAAAGGGTGAGCTCCACTAGCCCAGTAAAGAATATTATGACTAAGATAATATAGAACAAATTATCGTTAGTCTTCAACAGGGAAAAATTTGATAAAATACAATAGACAACAAGTTTTAGATCAATATTCGCAGCGGAAATAATAATTCATTAGAAGAGTTAAGTAGAGAGTGAAATCTACTATCTTCTATATATGAATTTAAAAGTTTATCGTCAATATTTTATCCCTGTAACATCAATCAATATATATCTGGAATCAAATATTCATCTTTGCATTACAGACCAAAGATATTCATCAGTTGGTCATGTTCATCTAAACACCTGTTCATCTTTGCACTACGGGCCAAAGATATTCATCAGAAATCATTCATCTTTGCACTACAGGCCAAAGATATTCAGTAATATTATCATTTAGGACTGAGGATGATGAAAAATATTTTAAAGGAAACGAATCCAGTGAAACAAATTAACAAATATTAAGGATTCGTATTTCGGTTTATCCATGTCCAAAAATACCTCATAAATAATCATAGTGGAGTAAAATTCAAGAATGATCAAAACATGGATACAATCAAAGCTAGTATCCATAATAGATATTTTGGAGGAAAAACAAAAATTTAATTTTTCGTGAATAATAGTAATTCGATTCGTGAATAGTTATAATATATCGTGAATAATTATAATATCGATACGTGAATAATAATCCCGACACTAAAAGACAAGAATTTCACAAGAAAAATCTTACCAATATTCCGGCATAATGATATTGAAAGAAATAATATCATTTTCAAAAAAAATAATATCCCTTACCTTGAAAGAATAGTACTTCTGGCTGGAATACTGAATATAGTGTTGAAGGGAGCTTGCACCGTATAACAACACTCAAAGTATCAAAATACTCACAAGAATACGCTCAATATATCGAGAGAGAAAGAGAGAGAAAACTTTAGTTTCTGGTGTGATTTTTAATTCTAACCTAAGCACCCTATTTATAGGAAAATGCTTAGAACACCAAAGCAGAAAATTTAATAAAATATTATTATTTATATTACAAATTCTTAAGCCCACTTTTACCAACTGATTTTAGCCACCTAGCACATGTTAATGATGCCCACAAACATTTCAAAAACTTTTTTCTTTTAAAACAAATTTAAAACTTTTAAAAAAATAATTATTTCGGAACTTCAGAACTTCAATAATTCATAATAAATAGCCCTTTTATCAGAAAAATTCGAACCTCATGTCCTTTCCATAGGAAATTTCATTCTCTACAACTTTGCAGAAGAAAAGTTTACCAAATTCCAAACAAAAATTGACCGAAATCCACAAACAGGGGATTTTACAAGCTATAATCAAATTTCAGTTAAGAAATGGGGTCCACAAACATGAAAAACATGTTTTAATCATTTAATGCAACAAAAATACTCTTCCTCCTCATATACTCATATATCCCACATTATTGTAAAAATATCATCATTATTATATTATAATAATATAATAAAATATTATTTTATCAGAAAAGATAAATTATCGATTTTCAACAATTGTCACTTTAAAAATTTTCTCCATCTATATCCACATAAAATGAATATTTTCCTCATCATATAAATCAATAATTAATTATTCACAAATAATATTACGTAATCACAATCATCGACAACCGGTTCCTTGTGAAAGAGGGGCTTTCAATAAGGATTTCTCATTCACTGGCGCCAAGTGATTAGGTGACCAAACCTCTCCTTAGATGAACTTTCTAGACATTGCCAATAATGTTATCTAATAATATTATTAATATAATATGAATTATTGCTCCGATAATAGAAAATACTGTGTTGTGATAATTATTGAAACAATAGTAATATAAAATATCAACGCAACAATTATTGAATCAATAAAATAAAATACTGAACAATAATTACTATAACAATTATTGAGTAGTTTCTTCTTACGTAAGAATCAATAATTGGTGCAATACAATGTCTTCTTGTCGTGCAACAATGCGTACATCGTGTTTTTAACCAATTCCAGTATTCCAATAGTATTAATCTTGGTAACAACTACGCCGTTATTTATAAACAACTTATACTTGTCGCTTTCTTCATCCAACCGCTTTTCGTTATGGGGCCCACACAAGGTTGCGCCGTAATCGTATTTAATATTCCCAAACGATAAGAATATTCCACGACCAAACGAATATTCTCCGATAAAAATGAATATTTTATAACCACTTGCTTATTTAAAATATTTGCGCATTTTACCCATAACTAACCACATTAATCAAATCAACTCTTACTATTTCAAAATAATAAATAGAGGAAATTAAATTTTATTTATTAATAATTTAGGGTCTTGCAGCAGCGGTGATGCAGAAACTTTGTCAATTTCAGCTTGAATCATCCCACTTAGCAGCGTGTTCATGGTTTTGGAGTCGTAGGATACCATGTATGATTCATTTGAATCCATTTCCATGAGAGTCTTCGGTTTTCCATCATCATGTCTTGGATTGACCGGGCCATTTTCAACAACCCACCATTCCCATGGGTCTTGTTTGAGAAAAATCATCATTCTAAACTTCCAAAAGTTGAAGTTCTCGCTTCCGAGCAATAGAGGTGGTCGACTTATAGATTGACCTTCTTGAAAATAAAGGTGTGCCATAGGATCTTTTCCTACGACCTGCAAAGATCAATATTAGTAGAGCCTTGCTCTGATACCAAATGTAATTCTATAATAAGCACACCTAGAGGGGGTGAATAGGTGTAAATACCCAAAAGTGATCTACAGTGGTCAATTTTTAAAGTTTACTACTGCAGGTTATAATCGGACGGTCTAACCCTGTCCGTATTAGTTATGTTCTTTGTCTGTTATAAACGGACAACTAATACCTGTCCGTATTAGTATAAAATTTTTCTGACTTAAACCAAAATCTACAGAATTTTAAAGCTTAAAATAGAAACAAAAGAACAATAAATCACACCAAGATTTTTACGTGGTTCAGCCCCTATCCTCTAGTCTAGTAGCCTAATCCACAGCCAATCCCAACTAGGATTGGAGACTCGCTTTATTAAAATAATACTTAGCAATTACAAAGTAAATAACTCCCTGTTACAATGACGATCGATTGGACACCTCTGCCCCCTTTGCACCTCTGCAACACCTCTCACCTTTGAGACTTTGATAGCTTCATTGTACAGACTGAATATTATTAAAATAAAAACCCCCAAGCCAACCTAGACTTGTACTATGTTTACAATAGATGTGAAAGAAGAAATACAAGAACTATAGTGCAAACCGAGACTAAAAGAATGATATGATTATTTGTATCTCAGATAATTTTTTTGAATAATTTTTGTTCTGCAGTCTCTTGTCTCTTCTTGAAGCCGAGTAACAGTATATATAAAGGAATAGAGCAATGACTATGAAGTAACGTTCCAATGCATCAGCTAGTTCTTTGAAACAGTAGAAATAAGTTAGAAATAACAACTCAGTAGATATATAAGAGATGTACTATTATGAAGAAGTCAAGTAATATCCAAATACAATATAAAAGAGTCCTACTATCTATTTCCTTCAAAACAACTGCTGTTAGCAACTTTTGAATAAGACTCATTAATTATACCAATTCCTAAAACATCTCCAAGACACGTGTAAATTGGTAACTCAATATATATATATATATATATATATATATAACAGGTAACATATATATGTATATATATATATTAGAAAAATATATTTCTATAACTCAGAAATATGGTGGACTAAAATTAAGGAGCTTAAGGAATAAAACAGATAAGATTTCAATTTCAGTTTCAAAACACTTTTACCTTTTATAACCTCCACATATCAATCTCCTAATTATACTCCAACACATATTTGAATTAGTCTTTAAAGCAAATCATGATTAGATATAAACATAAATATAATATATATATATATATATATATATATATATTGTAGTTATAAAAACTGAAAGCATGTGACAAAAATAACCAACTTGTTTTACTCACTCCAACCTGCAGTAACTTTCGTGAGTTAGCAAACAAAGTAATTAATCCATGTAATAACCCATGCAAACTATTATATATTATATAATTAATATGCATAAAAATATTTGATTAACATGACTCAATTAAATTATAAGCCAATATAAAATCAATTTAGCCCATATAAATATTGTCATCATTAAAACCACAAAGTATATATACTAACAGTTATGACACTGATGAGACCCCTGATCTGAAGCCCTCAACCAAGATTCTTGCTACCAAACTTGGTGTTCGTCTAGTTGAAGCTCGTACGAATGGTACCTGTACATGGTTAAGGCTTGATGGTAAAACTCAAGTGAATGTTGAGTACCAGAATGATAGTGGTGTCATTGTCCCCATTCATGTGCACATTATTCTGATCTCCATCCAGCTTGAGGAGACCATTACAAAGGATGAAATGGTTGTTGATCTTAAGAAGCATATCATTAAGCCTATTGTTCTTGAGTGTAGCAGAATTGTACGATCCATCCCACATAAATTCATCACCATGTAGTGCACACTTGTGTAGACTGACCCAATAAATGTTGGACCACCTCCTTACCTAAAAGGTTAACCTATTAGGTCGAAGCTCGACTCTAATACCTACTCCACCACGCTTGAAAAAAACATGTCTGAGCAATTTCCTTGAGCAATCCTAATCCCGTTCCACCCGATTCAAATCATACTTCACCTTTGAGTTCTTCAAGAGTTTTGCTCGACTCTAATATTACTCCACCACGCCCGAGACAAACGTGTCTCATCAAATTTCTCAGAGTCATTCTGAGCCCGCTCCACCCGACTCAAATCATCTCGTGCTCCCACGAGGCCTGCGAATTTACCCTCGTACTCCCCTCGCACCATGGAGTTGATACTTGGGCCCTATCGAACCATGAGCTTTGATACCATTTTGTAGCGGAAATATACGATCCATCCCACATCAATTCATCACCATGCAGCGCACACCTGTGTAAACTGACCCAATAAGTATACTGGACCACCTCCTTACCTAAAAAGTTAACCTATTAGGTTGATGCTTTACCATACTTATTAACTCATTTACACTCTTGAATTTATCCAATGTAAGATTCATGTGAAATATCCAAACATTGAGGATTATCTGTGTAAGACCCCAGCTTTTATAAATAAAGATGAATTTTCTATAAATATTATTTTTGAATATTATGGAATAAATTTGATATAATGTTATAGTTGTGGGTAATATTTATAAATTTTGCAAAGTAAGCAAGTTGTTATAAAATATTCGTTTGGTGGGGAATATTCTTTTTGTCGGGGAATATTCGTGACGACGACTCAATCAATCATTGGATCCCATTAACGGAAAGTATTGTCGTAGTTAGAAAACGACAAAATTATCTTTCTATAAAAATAACTACGGAGGTGTTACCGTTAAAACCGTTGAACTACCCGTTGGTAAAAGTACAAGAATACGCTGGCGTGGTTGCATAGTAGCACACGGATTGATTATTGATGCTTACGTGAGAAGTCACTTAGCTATACTCAATTATTGCTACGAGAATCTTGCGATCATATCTCTTATATTATTGATTCAATTATTGTCACAAAGATTATCATCACATATAATATGTTATATTATTAATTGAGACGACAAGTTATAAATGATTAATAATTGTTGAAAGATTAAAATGTGTTGATTAAAAATAAAATGATTTGTGGTAATATTTATTCAATCCTTGATGTATATAAAGAGTCTCATTATGAGACGCGTTTGGTAAGTTTGATTATTTTATGGGAGGCCCATATGTCATCATCTAAGAGTCTCTTCGTCAATAGTAATTACCTTTGTGAATAGTAATTACCTTTGTGAATAGTAATTACCTTCGTCAATAGTATTTACCTTCGTCAATAGTAATTACCTTCTTCAATAGTATTTACCTTCGTCAATAGTAATTATCTTCGTCAATAGTAATTACCCCTTCGCAAATAGTAGTTGTCCCTTCAATATTACCAAGAGTTAACTCGCCTCTTGATGTTCCAAAGGTTAATTACCCCTTCATGAATAGTAGTTGTCTCTTCAATATTACCAAGAGTCATTTTGACCCTTCGTTAAGACCAAGAGCCACCCTCAGTTTTTTTATAAATAGAAAGCTCATTCCTTCATTATTTCTTACGAATTCATTGAATCTCTAGAAAGAGAAACTATAGAGAGAAAGAAGAAAAGTATTCTGCTACTTCACTTTTCCAATATTCAGTTCTTCTAAGGTAAGGAATATTATTTGTTGTACCCGTAAGGGGTGTTATTCTTTCTTATTCATGAAGAGAATCTGTTGTTATTCCATTTCTTATTATTACATTGGAATAACTCAGTATACGTGCCATTTCACCCTATACTTGGTGACATTCTTCTATTATTACATTGGAACATCCTGCTCACAGGTGTTTTACACCGGACCGGTTCCGCCTCTTTATTATTATTCTGTTGGAATATCACGTCGTGTGTTTTACACCGACACTGTTCCATTTTTATTATTCCATCTTTATTATTCTACGTCGAATATCCTCGCATCATGCTATACTGTGGGACTCGGGTTCCATCATTTATTATTCCGCATTTATTATTCTGCTGGAACATCCTGTCGGTGTGAATTTCACCTGACCTGGTTCCGTTATTATTATTCTGTTGGAATAACTTTTGCTGTCAAGGCGGATCTATCGCATGCATGGTGATTTCTTTTGTTATTCCATTCTTTATTATACCCAAATAGTTAAAACTTTGACTTCTATACTCCATGAAATTAGTAGAATATCCTTGATATTTGCGTTTCATCCAAAGATATCTTTTCATGGAAATATTCTTCGATCATTCTTGAATTTTACTCTACAAAACAAGATCATGTTGACAATTTGGGCGTTAATAATTCCTGGATAGAATAATTCTTGAACTTGTTTTATTGAATTCTCATATCATTGTCATCATCCTCATGTTTATATTATGTTGAAAGTCATCTGTGGCAGTAGTGCATAGATGGACTTGGTATGATTATGACCGAGAGACTATTCGGTGTAATCATGTGACCGTAATGTTACAAATGATGTGATGAAAGTCATCTCGTGGCTGTGTAGTGCATAGATGGACTTGGTATGATTATGACGAGAGAGACTATTCTGTGTAATCACGACCGTAATGTTACAAATGATGTGATAAAAATCCTCGATTAATGTAGTAGTGCATTGATGGGCCGATTGTTGGCATAATCATGACCATTAATGAATACACAACTATTCTTGGCCCGTAGTGCATGAATAATTGTGGTCGTGATACTAAAGAATATCCTTGGCCGTAGTGCAGGGGTGATTCGATGATGTGGAATATTTATTAAAGCTGAGTCTCAGCTATAACAGTGATGAAAAACCTTTTAAAATCATAAAAGATAGTAGATTTTATTTTCTACTTGACTCTTTTAATGGATTGTTGGTTCCGCTGTAGTTAAACTTGATGTTCATTATATCTTATCAGTTTAACACTGTTGTAGGCTAATGATAATTTATTCTGCATTATCTTAGTCATAATATTTCTTACTGAGCTAGTTGAGCTCACCCTTTCTTTCACTGTTCTCTTCAGGAAATGAGAATATAGCTGGGACGAGTCGGGGAACGGAGTAATGGTCCAGAGGATAGCATTAGTAGTCCTCACTATTCTGTGAAATAGTGTGATAATAATTGTAATGAGGACTCTTTTTGAGTTTGTATAATATCTAGTAGACAATATTTGTATTCAAACTCACAGTTTATGTCGTATTGTACACGACAATTATATTAGTAAGTTGTATTTAAATTCTGTACCATGTATCTGACTACCCAAGATGGGTGATGTATACCTAATTTTGGTGGCGTCACAATCTGGATGAGAATACCATTTTCACTTGAACCCATATGACTGCTGTGTATGTTGATAAACCCCACCCTTGAGGGGCAAGGGTGTTTTTGATGAGCAGGGATTGTAAGGCACACAACTAGCTAATTAAGTTAGCTAAATTAGTTAAGTGAGATTAATACTGATATTTAAGTGAGAGAGTATTTCAGTCCTTTAATTGTTTTAAGTTGGTCCTTAATATCTTTTTACTATAAGTCTGTTAGAGCTGATATTAGTCATGCATGACTAAGGAGCTGAGGTGAGAGTATATGTATGTGATCTATCACATTTTACAGCGCTATGAATGAAAATAACGAATCAATTTCTCTCTCTATTAACTATTCTTTCTTCTTCCCCACTCCAGCTCCTCTCTAGCTCTTCTCTCTAAATCCAATATTTCTCATCTCTGTTTACAAAATTCTTCTTAATTGTCCATTCCTGTCTAACCAATTCCTTACAGTCGCTTCTTCTTTATAGCCTTTTGAGATTAAGCGTAAGTATACGCAGTATTTTCATTTTCTTAAGTTGCTCGAGTATCTCTTTTTTTGTGACCACAATGAAGAAATGTGTGAAACTTTTAAACTAGATTCTGCCATGTGCTTGCAATGTTGGATATTCAGTTGCTTGAAGACCAAGTCTTTCAGACTTGGAGAGTTGGAATTTGTTTCTGTTTGCTTCTGTTAAATAAATCCCTGGTTTGTAGGGATAAACATGCTTTGAATTCGTTCTTCCTTTAGAATAGCTAGTTTAAATTCCTCTTACGTACTTTTCTCTTTTCTGGTTGTAAAGGCTTTATAAAAGCCACAACAATTGTTAATAAATCTTAAGCTTTCACAACTACATTCGAGTTTATATCACTAATATTGAATGTTGGTATCGAGGCCCACAAGGGCTGATTTTGAGAAATGAGAGATAGAGGAAAGAAAAGGAGAGTGTTCGAGTGAAACACGTAGAGAGAGAAAAGAAAGGCGAGAGAGATGGTGATGGCAATAACTTCCCGAGTATCCCTAAGTTTGATGGGGATTACGATCCACCGGTCCATGTTAATGGAGAACTTGTTAAGCGCTCAAGGAGTCTTCGGATCCACAGTGGAGAACGCGGCTATGAAGAGCCTAAGGATTTGGAGACACTCTCTGGAGCACAGCGCAAAGCATTGGAAGAACAGAAGCTAAAGGACCTGAGAGCAAAGAATTATCTATTCCAGGAAATTGACAAGAACATCTTGAAGACCATCACTCAGAAATCAACCTCCAAACAACTTTGGGACTCGATGAAGAGAAAGTACCAGGGAAACAACAGGGTCTAAAGAGCTCAACTTCAGAAGTTGAGAAGAGATTTTGAGATTTTAGAGATGAAAGCTGGTGAGTGTGTAAATGACTACTTCACTAGAGTCATGATGAATGCCAATGACATGAGAAGTGCAGGAGAAGGAATGGAGAATTCGCAGATTGTTGAGAAAATTCTACGCACACTCTCAGACAATTACAACTATATAGTATACTCAATTGAAGAATCAAAGGACATCGACACCATGTCTGTCGATGAGTTGCAGAGCTCATTATTGGTTTATGAGCAGAAGCTTAAGAAGAATGATGTGGAGGAACAAGCTTTAAAGGTTACAGAGGGAGAAGGCTCTGACACGAAAGAAGAAGAGAGATTTGGTGGAAGAGGTAGAAGACGTGGTGGATTCAGAGGAAGAGGAAGGGGTCGAGGAAGAGCATTCAATAAGGCAATTGTTGAATGTTATCGATTCCACAAATTGGGACATTTTCAGTATGAGTGTCCCAACTATACTCACTATGCCGAACACACAGAGCTAGATGAGGATCAAGAGTTGTTGCTTATATCTTATGTGGAGATGCAAGGAACTGCACGAGATGAGGTGTGGTTCTTAGACTCAGGATGCAGCAATCATATGAGTGGAGATAAGAAATGGTTCGTCGACATTGATCACACCTTTAAGCAGTCTGGGAAGTTGGGGAATGATTTGTGTTTAGACGTTGTGGGGAAAGGGAATGTCAGAATAGAGGTTGAAGGAAGAACTCAAACTATCACTGAGGCATTTTATGTTCCCAATCTCAAAAACAATCTTCTTAGTATTGGACAGCTTCAGGAGAGAGACTTGGCCATTTTGATTCAGCACAATACTTGTAGTATCTATCATGATAGAAGGGGTTTAATTATACAAACAAATATGTCTGCAAATCGTATGTTTGTATTGCTTGCCAATATCCCTACTAAAGCAGCCTCAGGACCAACATGTTTCCAAGCATCATTAGACGAGTCCACAAACTTGTGGCACCAAAGGTTTGGTCACCTCAACATGAAGGGGCTGCGTACATTAGCATACAGGAAGATGGTTAAAGGCTTACCAATTCTGAGAACCAGTCCAAAGATGTGCACCGAGTGTGTAGTAGGAAAGCAGCATCGTGATCCCTTCCCAAAGAAGAGTGCATGGAGAGCCTCAAGGCCTTTGCAACTCGTCCATTCCGACATATGTGGTCCGATCACTCCTAAATCCAATAGCCATAAAAGGTACATCATTACGTTCATTGATGCCTATAGTCGTCGAATGTTGATTCATTTGCTGCATGCTAGGTCAGAAGCATTAACTGCATTTAAGAAGTTTAAGATTTTGGTAGAGAAAGAGATAGGAGGGTATATTAGCTGTTTACGTACTGACAGAGGAGGGGAGTTCACCTCTTCTGAGTTTAACAATTTTTGTAGTTCAAATGGGATTGGTCGTCAACTCACTGCGGCTTACTCACCACAACAAAACGGTGTCGCAGAGAGAAGAAACCGAACCCTTATGAACATGGTGAGATGCATGCTTTCTACAAGAGAAGTTCCCAAAGAATATTGGCCAGAGGCAGCTATTTGGGCCGTTCATATGCTCAACCGATGTCCTACCTCAGTAATACAAGATAAAACACCAGAAGAAGCATGGAGTGGAGTTAAGCCTTCTGTGGAGTACTTAAAAGTGTTTGGGTGTATAGGGCATGTCCACATTCCTACCGTCAAGAGAAAGAAGTTGGATGAGAAGAGCTTCAAATGTGTATTTCTCGGTGTTAGTATGGAATCAAAGGCCTTCAGAATGTATGATCCAGAAGCAAGAAAGATCATTGTTAGCCGGGATGTGGTTTTTGAAGAAAAAGAGAAATGGGACTGGAAGAAAATAGAGCAAGAAAAGCAGACTGATACTCTTGAATGGGGTGATGATGAGAACAAAGAAGATGAAGGATAAGAAAATGGAACAAATAGAGAAAATGAGGCAACCGAAGCAAGAAACTCTTCAACCCTAGGGAGGAGAATAAGAAGGCAGCTTGTATGGATGCAAGATTATGTCACCGACGAGGAACTTTCTGAGGAAGAAGAGGAAGTCGAGCAGCTCAAAACGGAGATGCAGCAGCTTGCTATGTTTGCAAGCTATGATCCAAGCACATATGAGGAGGCAGCTAAGAGTGTTGTGTGGATAGAAGCAATGAATCGAGAAATTGAAGTAATTGAAAAGAATGGGACTTTAGATTTGACTGAGCTGCCAAAGGGAGCAAAGAAGATTGGTGTTTAGTGGTTGTTTAAGACTAAACTGAACGAGAGAGGAGAAGTTGATAAGTACAAAACCAGAATTGTGGCTAAGGGATACACGTAACAAGCCAGAATTGATTATACTGAGGTATTTGCTCCTGTAGCTCGCTGGGATACAATCCGACTTACTCTCGCACTTGCAGCTAGTAAAGGTTGGAAAGTTTTCCAACTTGATGTTAAGAGCGCCTTCTTGCATAGAGAAATCAGTGAGGAGGTGTATATGGAGCAGCCAAAGGGTTGTGAGGTGAAAGGAGAAGAAGAGAAGGTTTACAAATTGAAGAAAGCACTCTATGGGCTCAAATAAGCTCCACGTGCTTGGTTTAGCAAAATTGAAGCTTACTTTGTCAAAGAAGGCTTTGAGAGAAGTGAGAGTGATCACACTTTGTTTGTAAAGAAGAATAGTGAGGGAGGCATTCTGATTGTGTGTCTATATGTTGATGACCTTATATTCACAGGGAACAATGAGCAGTTGGCTCAACAATTCAAGAGTTCAATGAAGAAGGAGTTTGATATGTCTGATCTCGGATGTATGAGATATTTCCTTGGTTTAGAAGTCACACAAAGCTTAGAAGGTATTTTTATATGTCAACAGAAATATGCAAATGAAGTGTTGGAGAGGTTCAGTCTGCAGAACTACAAGGCTGTAAAGAGTCCAATTGTTCCTGGAGCAAGATTGATCAAAGATGAAGGAGGTTACAAGGTGATTGCAACAGCTTATAAATAAATGGTGGGCAGTCTCATGTACTTGACTGCTACACGACCAGATCTTATGTTCGTCGTGTGTCTTGTAGCTCGATTTATGGAGGCTCCTACTACTTTACATCAACAAGCTGTGAAGAGAGTGTTTCGATATCTAAAGGGACTCTTGAGTTGAAATGCTTTATAGAAGAGGAGAGGAGCAGAAGTTAGTTGCCTACACTAACAGTGATTATGAAGGGTGTTTGGATAGCCGAAAAAGCACTTCCGGGTATGTTTTCAAGCTGGGAAGTGGTATTGTTGCTTGGAGTTCTAAGAAACAACCTGTGGTGTCACTTTCCACAACTGAGGCTGAGTTTATTGATGCTACTTCCTGTGCGTGTCAGTGTGTGTGGATGCATCAAGTGCTAAAGAAGCTTGGAGTGAATCAAAGTAAATGTGTTATTTATTGTGATAATAGTTCTGCCATTAAGCTTTCGAAGAATCCGGTTTTACATGGAAGAAGTAAGCACATAGATGTTCGATTTCATTTTCTTCGAAACTTGGCAAATGATGGTGTTGTGGAGCTGGTACATTGTGGCACAAAGGAACAGCTTGTTGATATCTTAACAAAGCCTTTGAAGCTGGATGTGTTCTTGAAGCTGAGAAATGAGCTTGGTGTGGCAGTAAACTGACTGTTTAATCACAGTTCAGTTTAAGGGAGGATTTGTTGGATATTCAGTTGCTTGAAGACCAAGTCTTTCGGATTTAGAGAGTTGGAATTTGTTTCTGTTTGCTTCTGTTAAATAAATCCTTGGTTTGTAGGGATAAACATGCTTTGAATTCGTTCTTCCTTTAGAATAGCTAGTTTGAATTCTTCTTACATACTTTTCTCTTTTCTGGTTGTAAAGGCTTTATAAAAGCCACAACAGTTGTTAATAAATTTTAAGCTTTCACAGCTACATTCTGAGTTTATATCACTAATATTGAACATGCAACACACTTTACGGTAAATTTTATTGCAACAAAAAAATTCTCTTTCCTTTTACTATGTTCAATTTTATGTATTGGTAGAGTATATTGAATGCACATAAATGGTTATAACATAGTTTCTTTTATTCGTTTTAATAACTACTCTAAAAAATATTTTTATGCAGTGCTAACGATTTAATAACTATAATTCCAGTGTTCTAACATAGTGGCCTAGTTCCCATGAATTCATATTCTTGTTCCACAAAATAATGCAAGGGTTCTTGACTTGTACAATCATTACCTCCATTAAAAATATGTTTTTGTATTAAATAAGAGTCTTGTTACATATTTGATAAAAAAGAATTTCGTTATATATAATGGCAAATTTATGTTAATATTAAACAATGACGTATGTAGATACATGAAATATGAGTGTAAAAGAAAGAATCCACATATTCCTATTCTATTTTAACGTTATAGTTGCATGTTAATTAATCACAATTCACATTAGACGCATAAAGCATTTTTCCTATACGGAGTGGTCCCTATCACGAATAGAGTGATTACAATTTTAAAACACCACCACCACCAACACCAAGTAAACCATGGAAAACCGTTTGACGTTGTTTCTTGACAACATCACATTTTTGCAACTATGACCCTTCCGTACATTCTTTTCTTTTCAAAATTAGAGATGTATTTGTAAAATGATAGACTTTTTCTTCGTGGGATATTCTAATTACGCTTTATAATGGATTGGTCATATAATACACCATAATCAACTTTGATTATGTATCACTTACATATATATATGGGCTATATGTATATACACATACACAGTCGTGCTATCAAGGGCGGAGCCAGGAATTAATTTTCTACTGGGCTACCAAGTACTAATTATATCCACAAAAAATTGTCCCACCAAGATCAATCACAAATTCAAACGACTATCAATCAACTGAATCAAGGATACAAACGGAAAACAATTATATGATATATTGATATTGGATCTAGCAGCTGTCAGTGGGTAGCAGCCCTTACTTTTGGCCCCTTACCTTGCTACACTTTAATCCCCACATTTTTAGTTTATACTTACTATGTTCTGGATATCACCCAAATGATATATACATGTTTAGTATAGTCGTATTAGTTGGGCAAACTTGAGGGCCCAACTGCTAAATGTAAACTCAAGAGAAACCCTCCAACCTTCTCTCAATGTCGATCATCATCTTTATCGCTTAGGCAAAGAAATTTCGATGCTTGATTTCAAAAAATTCTACTTCTCTCTTTGTTTAAACTTTGATTCAAAGGTTAGTTTACACCTAACTCTAGTTAGTTTACACCTAACTTTGAGCATATATAACTCCTCTATTTCAGTCCTAATACACTACCCAAAACAGTACCCACAGTTGACTTAACATGTTAAAAACTCATCTATTAGCTTTAGCCTAAAAAATGCACTTTGTTTAAGTTTAACATGCTAAAACACTTTAATTGTTATCACATATGTTAAATAAATCAAGCCCATGCTTTACTTTGTTACGATATTGGTTTTTTAGCCAAAACAGTTCTTTTAGAACTTTTATCAAACAGTTAGTAAGGCACAGCTTTTAGGTTACCAATTTCACGACCATTGGTTTACATCATAAACCCATATCACCATCCTTATGTCTCCTCATTGACCTAAACTTCTCTAGCTATATATCAAACAATAGCGATTCAAAACATTAATGAAACATGAATATTCAAGCAAGTCTTTTGATTATCACATAACTCAATAACATGGAAATCTCTACTATTGAGCATACTTGACATGCAATGAAACACTATTCCATACAAGTAGTTGCATTACTTAAATACAAAGACAAAATCTAAATTACCTGAAGTTGAATTTTGTTCTTTAACTTAGCCCTAGATGTGCAGTGTGCCCTAGATTGTTCTTTAATCTGCTTCTTGCTCGGTAGTACTTCTTGCAGTCTTGCTCCTTGCTCGGTAGTACCTGTTCCTTTTTTTTTTTTGAGATTACTTGGGCTGGGCTAAGATATATAAGTAAAAAAAAAAAAATTTGACCCTTGACTCTGTTGACTCATTACACACGCTCTACCACTGCGTCTTATGTGATGGTTTTTGGGTTATAGCGACGGTTCAACCGTCACCATATATCAGAATTGAACCGTCGCCATAACCCAAAAAATCGTCGTCGTAGACAACTGTGTACTACACAATTGTGTATGTTTTCGTCTGAGTTTGGTTAATTAGCAAAGTTTTCCTAGTATAATTATTAGTGTAGAATTGTATCTTAATTATAAGGTGTAATAAGTAGTGAAAAATTAACTCAAAGTATAATTTTTAACTACTAATTTCACCACGTGATAACGATTTGTTATATTATAAAGTCTAGCTCCATATGTAAGTGATATGATACATGTTTAATGTATATACTTTATATAAAAAAATGTGATATTGTTAAGTTGAACAAAAGTGTAAGAGGAAATAAAATAATTGAAGAGCAGCATCATGTGTTTTATATGTGAATATATTCACATAAATAACTAGAAGCTTAAAGTATACCACAGCGGATTAAACTACTAATCCGGCACTCGAATGACCATTAGGATTTTTAGGAGTGTAGAAGAAAAGTGTTTGATGGTCACTTATGATCTCTTGTTTCTTTATTTCTTTAGCTAGGGGTAAAAAAATTAGGTTTAAAAATTTTCCATTAGCACTTTTGCAGAAGATAATATGAAATGAGTCCCCCTATGTATTATAATAAATTGGCAGAATGACACTTATGTTCCTCCAAGTTATCATTCACTTTTACAGTCGTCCTTAAAATTCAATTTTCGTCAATTAGGTCCTTAAATTGATATTTTGTTGGCGTTTTCGTTACTTCAGCCCAATTTGACCTCAACCCGACCCATTTTGACCCAACCCAAAATTTTAATATTTTAAAATATAAAATTATTTTTATAATAAGTTTAAAATAATAATTATATTTGATTTAACATTTAAAAAAAATTATATTTAATATTTTAAAATAAATTATTATTTTTAAAATAATAATTATTTTAATATTTTAAAATAAAATAAATATTTAAAAATAGTTATTTTTAATATTTAAAAATAAAATATTAGTTTTTAAAAAATTTAATAATAATTATATTTAATATTTAAAAAAATATTTTTAAATAATTTATATTTTATATTTTAAAAGAATTTTTTAAAAAAAATAATATGTTTTTAAATAACTTCAAAATAATAATTATATTTAATATTTTAAAATAATATTTATTTTTAATATTTAAAATAAAATATTATTTTAAAAAGTTATAAAGATAATTATTATTCTAAGGAAAAATATTAGAAAATTTTATTTTTTTCAAAAGTAAATTTCATAAAATATAGATGAAATCTTACTTTTTAGAAAAAAATTTAGAAATAATTAAGATTGAATCCTTAAAGTTCTTACTTATTTCTAAAAAAATTTGATTTTTTTCCTAAAAATAATAATTATTTATAAATTTAATTTATTTATTTAAAAAATATTGAATCAGTTTTTTATTTATCTTTTACTATTTTTTGTATTTTATTTCTATTTTTAGTTTTTATTTTTAAAATTTTAATATTAAGAATATATATATAATATTGGTAAAAATATTCACTTTTTTTTTTTCTGAAAATAAATTTTTACATAAAACATGAAAAAATCTACTTTATTTTTAAAAAATAAAGTTTTATTTTCTTATGCAATTTTTTTTTGAATCTATATTTTATGAAACTTTACTCATTTTGAAAAAATAAAAGTTTCTAATATTTTTCCTTATAATAAGAATTATCTTTATAACTTTTTAAATATAATATTTTATTTTAAATATAAAAAATAAATATTATTTTAAAATATTAAATATAATAATTATTAGTTTCAAATTATTTAAAAAAATCTTTTATTTTAAAATATTAAATATAATTATTTTAAAATTAATATTTTCTTTTAAAATATTAACAATAATAATTATTTTAAAATTATTTAAAAATATTTTATTTTAAAATAATAAATATAATTATTATTTAATTTTTTAAAAACTAATATTTTATTTTTAAATATTAAAATAACTATTTTTAAGTAATTATTTTATTTTAAAATATCAAAATAAATATTATTTTAAAAATAATAATTTATTTTAAAATATTAAATATATATATTTTAAATGTTAAATATAATTATTATTTTAAACTTATTTTAAAAATAATTTTATATTTTAAAATATTAAAATTTTGGGTTGGGTCAAAATGGGTCGGGTCAAGGTCAAATTGGGTTGAAGGAACAAAAATGCCAACAAAATACTATTTTAAGGATCTAACTGATAAAAATTGAACTTTAGGGAAAAATTTGAAAGTGGGTGGCAACTTAAAGGGACAAAAGTGTCATTCAACTATAATAAATTTGTGCTGAATTACAATTGCAAAATTTATTAATACATAAACTTGAATATAATTATTAAAAAACTTTATTTATTACACGTCGTCTCTTCAAAAGAATTACCAACAATACTTGTATATACAACATTCAAAAAATTGACTTAAATATTCACAATATTTTATGGGAAGAAAATTGCCATAACAGCCCAAAAGTTGAGAATGGATCGGAGTATAATTATTATTGGCAAAACTAATCAATTGACCATTGTTGTAAGACCCCAACTTTTATAAATAAAGATGAATTTTTTATAAATATTATTTTTGAATATTATGGAATAAATTTGATATAATGTTATAGTTGTGAGTAATATTTATAAATTTTGCAAAGTACGCAAGTTGTTATATAATATCCGATTGATTGGGAAATATTCGTTTTAACGGGGAATATTAAATACAACTAAGACAATCATTAGTGAACTCCATTAACGGAATTATTGCCGGATTGAGAAAACGACAAAAATACTTTATATGAAAATAACTACGGAAGTTTTACCGTTAACTGTTGAAACACCCGATGTTAAAAGTAATGCGATGTCTGGCGTGGTTGCATAATAGTACTGGTATTGATTATTGATGCTTACGTGAGAAGTCACTCGATTTTGTTCAATTATTGCTACGATAATTGCTTTGCGTAGTATCTCACGTTATTTGATTCAATTATTGTCAATATTTTATATATTATTAAATCAATAATTGAGGCAACAAGGTTATTAATATTATTATTTGCAATATTAACGATGTCTAGAAGTTACATCACGGAGAGGTTTGGTCACCTAATTGCTTGTACCGATAGGAGAAGTCCTTATTGGAAAGTCCCTCTTTCACTGCAAGAGCGACTGAGTCGATTAATATTGTGAATTATAATAATGCATGGTGATAAAGTTTGTTTTATTAGTATTATTAATGTAATAAAACGCGAAAAAACTTTTATATAAAACATAATACTTTTATAAAGTTATTCATTTTATTAGACTATAAATAGAATATATAATATTCTATTATCGTAGTATTTTGCATATTAAAATCTTTTTATATAAAAGCAGAATACTTTTACAAAGTTATTTGTTTTATTAGACAATAATTAGAATATATTATATTTTATTATGCGTAGTGTTGCATAGTGTCTGCATAGTATTTTGCATAGTTAATTTTTTTATATAAAATGCAGAATACTTTTATAAAGTTATTTATTTTATTAGATTTTAAATAATATATATGTATAGAATATATTTTATTTTATTGCATAGTCTTGACATAGTATCCTTTATATTTTCCTATAAATAGGATCTTGGTTAGAATTGAAAACCACACCGGAAGTTCGGAGAATTCTTCATAATCTTGAGCGTATTTCTTTAGAGTTTTAAGAAGCTTTGGCGTAGTCTGCAAGTTTTTTCAAGAATATCCTCGCCTACTACCATCAAAATACTCTTCTTTACGGTAAGGGATATTAATTGTTGTACTAAATAAGGGGTATTCTTTCTTTCTTATTAAGTGAAGAGAACTTACATTATTCCATTCTTTATTATTACATTGGAATAACTTTTGTATCTGTGGGATACCCTATACTTGGTGAAATTCTTCCTTTATTTCCATTCTTTATTATTACGTTGGAATAACTTTTTTATCAAAGTCTATATACGTAGTGAAATTCTTACATTATTCCATTCTTTATTTTTCTGCTTTGGAACATCACATGCGTGCGTTTTGGCATGACTGAATTCCGTTGTTTATTATTACATTGGAACATCACATGCATGCATTTATGCATAACTTTAGTTCCATTATTTATTATTACATTGGAATATCTTATGCGTGCGTTTACTGCATAACTTTGATTCCGTTATTTATTATTACATTTGGAATAACTTTTATGCATATGATTACTATCGCATGCACGGTGATTTCTTTTGTTATTCCATTCTTTATTATACTCAGTTGGTTAAAGTTTTGACTTCTATACTCCATGAAATTAGTGGAATATCCTTGATATTTGTGCTTCATCCAGTATCTTTTCATGAAAATATTCTTCTGAGCATTCTTGAATTTTACTCCACAAAGAAGTATCATGTTGACAATTTGGACGTTAATAGTTCCTGGATAAATTAATTCTTGAACTTGTTTTATTGAATTCTTATATCATTGTCATCATCCTCATCTTTATATTATGTTGAAAGTCATCTGTGGCCTGTAGTGCATAGATGGACTTGGTATGATTATGACCAGAGATTATTCGATGTAATCATGACCGTAATGTTACAAATGATATGGAAAAAGTCCTCATTGGCCCATAGTGCATTGATGGATAGTTGTTGGCATGATCATGACCATTGATGAATACACGAATATCCTTGGCCTGTAGTGCATGGATAATTTGTGGTCGTGATACTAATGCATATCCTTGGCCGTAGTGTAGGGATGATGTGGATTATTTATTAAGCTGAGTCTCAGCGATAAAAGTAATGAAAAACCTTTTAAATCATAGAAGATAGTAGATTTTATTCTCTACTTGACTCTTCTAATGGATTGCTTGTTCCGCTGCAGTTAAACTTGATGTTTATTATATTTTATCAGTTTAACACTGTTGAAGGCCAATGATAATTTATTCTGCATTATCTTAGTCATAATATTTCTTACTGGGCTAGTTAATGTGACGCCCCCAAAATTAGGTATACCTCACCCATCTTGGGTAGTCAGATACATGGTATAGAATTTAAATACAACTTACTAATATAACTGTCGTGTACATTACGACATAAACTGTGAGTTTGAATACAAATATTGTCTACTAGAGATCATACAAACTCAAAAAGAGTCCTCATTACAATTATTATCACACTATTTTACAGAATAGTGAGGACTACTAATGCTATCCTCTGGACCATTACTCCATTCCCCGACTCGTCCCGGCTATATTCTCATTTCCTGAAGAAAACAGTGAAAGAAAGGGTGAGCTCAACTAGCTCAGTAAGAAATATTATGACTAAGATAATGCGAAATAAATTATCATTAGCCTTCTGACATGATGTTAAACCGATAAAATATAATGAACATCAAGTTTAACTACAATGAACCAACAATCCATTAAAAGAGTCAAGTAGAAAATAAAATCTACTATCTTTTATGATTTAAAAGGTTTTTCATCATTTATTATAGGCGAGACTCAAACTTTAATAAATATTCCACATCATCGAATCACCCCTGCACTACGGCCAAGGATATTCTTTAGTATCACGACCATAATTATTCATGCACTACGGGCCAAGAATATTTGTGTATTCATTAATGGTCATGATCATGCCAATAACTCATCCATCAATGCACTCACGGCCACCGAGGATTTTACCACATCATTTGTAACATTACTGGCCATGATTACACCGAATAGTCTCTGGTCATAATCATACCAAGTCCATCTATGCACTTTCTACAGCCACGAGATGACTTTCAATATAATATAAACATGAGGATGATGACAATGATATAAGAATTCAATAAAACAAGTTCAAGAATTAATTTATCTAGGAACCAATAACATCCAAATCATCAACATGATCTTGCTTTGTAGAGTAAAATTCAAGAATATCTTTGAAGAATATTTCCATGAAAGGATCTTTGGATGAAGCGCAAATATCAAGGATATTCCACTAATTTCATGGAGTATAAAAAGTCAAAGTTTTAACCAACTGGGTATAATAAAGAATGGAATAACAAAAGAAATCACCATGCATGCGATAGGCCATCGCATACGCAGTTATTCCAACAGAATAATAAATAACGGAACCCGGTCCCACGTAAAATGCACAGACGGGATATTCCAACGAATAATAAAGAATGGAACCAGTCCCACGTAAAACACACGCAGACGGATGTTCCAACGTAAATAATAATAAAGATTTTACCCAGTCCTGTAAAACACACGACAGGATGTTCTAATAGAATAATAATAAAGATTTTAACCGGTCCGTGTAAAACACACGACATATGATGTTCCAAATGAGAATAATAGAAGAATGTCACCAAGTATAGGGTAAACCACGTTATACGAGTTATTCCAATGAGAATAATAAGCAATGGAATAACAACAGTTCTCTTCATGAATAAGAAAGAATAACACCCTTACTTTTAGTAGGAGATTGAATCTTTACTTGCATGAGTGTAGTAACAAAATACTCTTCTTCTTTCTCTCTTATTCTCTCTATACTTTCTCTCTCTATAGCTTGAATGAATTCGTGAAAATAATGAAGCACTAGGCCTCTATTTATAGGAGATTTCTAGCTTAGCACCGCCATGTGAAAAGGCAAGTGGCTTGACGGTGATGATGTGAAAAGAAAAGTGGTTTGGCGCTTTGTAATGTGAAATGACAAGTGGTTCGGCCTTTTGTAATATGAAACGGCAAGTGGTTTGAAGTCCGGTAAAGGTAATTACTATTGTGAAGGTAATTACTATTCACAAAGGTAATTACTATTGACGAAGGTAATTCTTATTGACGAAGAAGAGACTCTTAGATGATGACATATGGGCCCCATAAAATAATCAAACTTACCACAAACATCTCATAATGCACTCTTTATATACATCAAGGATTGAATAAATATTACCACAAATCATTTTATTTTTAATCAACACATATTTAATCTTTTAACAATTATTAATCATTTATAACTTGTCGTCTCAATTATTGATTTAATACTATAACATATTATCTGATGATAATGTGACAATATTTGAATCGATAATATAAGAGATATGATCACGTGATTCTTTGTAGCAATAATTGAGCATAGTGAGTGACTTCCCACGTAAGCATCAATAATCAATATCGTGTCTTATATCTGACTACAGCGTATTCTTGTACTTTTACTCTAGGGTAGTTCAACAGTTTTAACGGTAACACCTCTGCCGTTATTTTTATAGAAAGATAATTTTGTCGTTTTCTAACTACGATAATACTTCCGTTGTGGGGTCCACCAATGATTGAGCCATCGTACGAATATTCCCCGACAAAAAGAATATTCCCCGACCAAATGAATATTTTATAACAACTTGCTTACTTTTCAAAATTTATAAATATTACCCACAACTATAACATTATATCAAATTTATTCCATAATATTCAAAAATAATATTTATAGAAAATTCATCTTTATTTATAAAAGTTGGGGTCTTACAGTTAAGCTCACCCCTTTTGCTTTCACTGTTCTCTTTAGGAAATGAGAACGTAGCAGGGACTAGTCGGGGAACGGAGTGACGGTCCAGATATCTTAGTCATAATATTTCTTACTGGGCTAGTTGAGCTCACCCCTTTTGCTTTCATTGTTCTCTTCAGGAAATGAGAATGTAGCAGGGACTAGTCGGGGAACGGAGTGACGGTCCAGATGATAGCATTAGTAGTCCTCACTATTCTATGAAATAGTGTGATAATAAATATAATGAGGACCCCATTGAGTTTGTATACTGTCTAGAAGACAATATTTGTATTAAAACTCACAGCTCATGTTGTATAATTAAGTTTTTGTTCGTATTGTGTACCATGTATTTGGCGACTCAAGATGGGTGATGTATACCTATTTTGGGGGCGTCACAGTTGGTATCAAAGCTTACGGATATGATCCCTAGCTAAGATGTGAGATTAGAACTAGGAGGGGAGAGATAGGGAATTTCTTCGCTAGTATGACCTATCTAAGTTTATTTGGTATTTAATTGGTCGGTCAGAGTATAGTGATAATATGTTACATGTCAATTAACCCTTGTTTTGTGGCGGTATCTAAAAATGACATCAAGGAATGTTGAGAATATCAATGGAGCACGAGGAGACCATTGAGTCACCAAAATCAACACCGAGGATAATGTGCATCGGGAAGCAATAATCCTCGGTGAACAACAACACCCAAACAAATGGCGAATGATGGAATGTTTAGGAGCTTTCTACAATTCTTACATCATCGAGCAAGAGAGACTCTGTCCAAAATGCGGTGGAAACATTGGCAACTCTCGAGCAGTCGTGGCTAAGCAGATTCGAGGCTGGGACCACCGGAGTTTATTGGAGAACCAAAACCACTTAAAGGCGGAGGCGTGGATAAAGCGAGATCACCAAGATATTTGATGTCTTGGGATGCTCCTTGAAGCAAAAGGTTCCTTTTGCCACCTTTATGTTACGAGGAGAGCAAATTCTTGGTGGGAATCGGTAAAAGCGTACTCGACTGCCTTGCTTGAAGATGTCTTGGGAGAAGTTCGAAGAACTATTCAACGACAAGTACTTTCAAAAGTATTCATCACATAAAAGAGTAGAGTTCATCAAGTTAGAAGCGAACAATATGGCCAGGTATCGCGATCTGAAGCTAAGTTTGCCGAGTTGTCTGGTTTTGCGTCTCACTTGGTTGTGATGAATGAGGAGAATGAAGCGAATGTTTCTAAGAGGTTTGAAACTTAGAGATCGTCGATATCTAATTTCTCATAAAGCGTGTTTGTATTGAGATGTTGTAAATAGGGCTCGATTATTGGAGTAGCGATAACGAGTCAGCGTAACCAAGAGAAAGCGGTAAGTGAAAATGATAATACCGGTGAAGCGATCGTGAAGTGGTGATAACAAGCGTGGAGGAATCGGCGGGCGAAATGGTAACCATTTCGGTGGTAATCGAGGCAAAACAATAAGAATAAACATTTCAAGAAGAAGATTCAACAATGATGGAAAGGCGTCGGCCTGACACCGTTGTTAAGGAAGGAGAGCGACCACCTATCGTATGCTTCAAATCGGAGGGAGGGACACATCGGTCAAAGCTGCGCGATCTTAGTCAAAGCATGTTATAATTGTGTAAGAGAAGTCACCTAGCTCGATTTTGTGCGTTCACGAAGACAAGTTCACTAGGATGGAGCCTGGCAAAAGCCGTCCCGGAAAAGTCAAAATTTGGTAGTCTGAGGAGAGTGTTTGTAGTGACCTCTGAAAAGCGAGGAACACGAGCGAGGTCATCACGGGTGGCTTATCATAAACTCTAGTGAAGTCTATACCTTATTTGATCTGGGTTCTACCCATTCTTTTATTTCTCTACTTGCGCTCAGCGATTAAATTTGACTCAGGAGAAATTAGACTTTGACTTATCGTGGAAACTCAGTTGGGAGAAACCTTCATTACATCCACTTTTTATAAGTCTTGTTTGGTTCAAATTGGTACCCTCACATTACTGTCGATCTTATTTCATTAAAAATACTTGCATTTGCGTGATTCTAAGGATTGATTGGTTAACTACTCATCATCTGACAGATAAGTCGAAGCGAACTCGCATTTCTTTAACTTGGCATAAAGCATGTATTCGAAGCTTTTGGAGTATCGACCTTGAGCGACACTTGAGGTTGATACTCCAAAACTTTCGTGAATCTTTTTTGAAACGACTTGATCTAATCTGTCAAATGAAAATCGATCCCTATAATCATATCAAATGAAGTATTTTAAGAGATAAGATCGATAGAAATAACGTCTTGATTGATTTGAATCAAACAAGACTTATAAACGATATAATGAAGGTTTCTCTAATAGAGGATTTCAGCGGATAAGTCAAGTCTAATTCTCTCGAATCAAATTAAATATTGGACAGTGAGTAAATGGAAGAATGGTCAATTTCACTAGTTATAATGCTTACATCGATGATTCGGGTTCATTTCTCAGGAGGTCACACAAATGCATAACTGACACTCCTTCTGAAACTCGACAATTGTCTTATGTGAACTGACAAAATCGAGGCTGAACATGGACTGATCTTTACATGTCTTGGCTATGATTACAGAGAACATTTACATTTTAGTTCCCTCGTTGTTAATCATACTCTTCGATGGCTATACCTAACTTCGCATTTTTCGTTCGTGTCGCATCTTTCTCTTGGTTGCATTGACTCGTTATCGGCTCCAGTGAGCTGATATGCAACATGGCTTGACTGAGTTTATTATTCGTATCTCCATTTGTCTTAATTCGGGTCATTAAACTCCTCATTATCAACAAATGGGATGCTGGCAGGACTAACTCATGAAATTTGTAGCCTCGTGCGACTGACTCATCTAACGATAAACTCGCCTCGCTTACGTGTGACGAATACTTTCGAGAAAGTACTTATCGTTGAAACGACTCTTGGAACTTCTCCCAAGACATCTGATGCATCGGTGAGTACATTTCTGATTCCACGATGTCTACTCTTCACTTTAACATAAATGTGGCGAAGGGAACCTTTGTTCCATGGGCATCGAGACATCAAATATCTTGATTATCTTGTCCACCTGAATTTAACTCGATAAACTCAAGATAATTTGCGTCAGAAGATTGAATAGGGCAGCTCTCGCTTGATGTTGCGTGAAATGCGTGAAGCCTCGGAACATTCCATCGTTCATCATCGGTGTTGTTGTTTGCGTAATGCCTTATGTGCACATGTCACGGTTATTGATCTGGTGGAGATGTTGACTGTATATTGACTGGTGATTAAATGATAGCGAAGGTATTCCCGTCTCTCCCCTCTAGTTCTGGTCTCACATCTTAGCCGGGATTATATCCTATTTGATACCAAGCTGTGACACCCCCAAAATATTATCACTATTACATGCAATAATGATGCAATCTGAATACAACAATTATCTGTTGTCAAATGTAAAATGCGACAAAACTTAGCTTTGTGAGTTTTAATACAAATATTGTCGTCTAGATAATATAAAAACTCAAATTCAATATTATTACATTTATTTTCCACTATTTCAGCTTTGAATAGTGAGGACTACTAATGCTATCATCTCGTCCGCTCACTCCGCTTCCCCGACTAGTCCCCTCGCCACGCTCTTTCCTTCAAGAGAACAATAAAAGTAAAAGGGTGAGCTCAACTAGCCCAAAGAGAAATATTATGACTAAGATAATGCAGAATATATTATCGTTAGCCTTCAACAAATGTTAAAGCGATACAATATAACAACCATCAAGTTTAAGCTGCGGTGGAACAAGCAATCCATTAAAAGAGTCAGTAGAGAATAAAATCTACTATCTTTTATGATTTAAAGGTTTTCATCATTTTTATCATTGGGACTCGACAATAAATAATCCACATCATCGAATCACCCCTGCTTTTCTACTGACCAGGATATTCTTTAGTATCACGGCCACAATTATCCATGCACTACGGCGAGAATATTTGTGTATTCATTAATGGTCATGATCATACCAACAATTTGTCCATCAATGCACTACGGGCCAATGAGGACTTTTACCACATCATTTGTAACATTACGGTCATGATTACAAATTTCAATAAAACAAGTTCAAGAATTATTTTATCCGAGGAACTAATAACTTCCAAATTGTCAACATGATCTTGCTTTGTAGAGTAAAATTCAAGAATGCTCGGAAGAATATTTCCATGAAAAGATCTTTGGATGAAGTGCAAATATCGAGGATATTCCACTAATTTCATGGAGTATAGAAGTCAAAACTTTAACCAACTGAGTATAATAAGGAATGGAATAACAAAAGAAATCACCGGGCGTGATGATAGATAGGCCTTGGCGAGCGAGTTATTCAACGAGAATAATAAATAACGGAATCGGTCCAAACGTAAAATGCACGAGACATGATATTCAACGAGAATAATAAAAAAGCGGAATCGGGTCCAGTAAAAAACGCATGCAGACGGATATTCCAACAAAATAATAAAGACGGAATCGAGTCCGGCGTAAAAGCATTGAGCGAGGATATTCCAACGAATAATAAAGACGAGAACCAGTCCCATGTAGAAACGCTTGCAGACGGATGTTCCAACGAATGATAAAGAATGGAACAACGGAAGAATTTCACCAAGTATAGGGTAGCAGGCGTGTCTGAGTTATTCCAACGAGAATAATAAAGAATGGAATAACGAAATTTCTCTTCATAGATAAGAAAGAAATAATACTCCCTACCTTTAGAAAAAGCTGGATCTTTGGAATAGTGAGGTAGCAGACTTCTTTCTTCTTTCTATAATTTCTCTCTATAATAATCACTCTAAAGCTTTTGTGAATTGGTGAGAAATGAAAGAAGAATGAGCTTCTATTTATAGAAAAATATAGTTTCGATAATTGCACGTTTTGGGGCTCGAAAAATTTCAGTTCAATACCTCCAACTTTTCCTTTATTTTTAATTTATTCATGGAAGTATTATCAAACTTGCACCACCTTCCCTAATGGTAAATAATGTGATTCAATAGTAAATTATGTGAATCAATAGTTCTAGACATGTGAAAATACGAATTACAGTATAGTACCTCCATCTATACCTCCATTTTTAACTTAGTCATGCAAGTATTATCAATCTTGCACCAACTCCCCTAATAGTAACAAGAATGTGAAACAATAGTATACACATGTGAATAAATAGTTATAATCATGTGAAATAATAGCAATCAATTGCTCATTTATCCGGTTAAATACCCAATTGGTCAATATAACCTCCAGACATTAATTATTATCGAAATAATTGTCGATTTTCACTAACACAAATAATTCCAACACAATGAAACCATTTTTATCAAAAATATAAATTTTGAAATTTTGAAGTTTGACTTTTTCCAAAAAAGTCAATTGTTGACTTTTTGACCAAATAGTGAATTCCAGAAAATTTTGTGTTTATAGACTATTTTTACTAATTTCATCGCTCCGGACTCAAATATCACGTCCGCGTCTCCAAATTCAACTCCGAACACAACTTCAATTTTAATAACATTCATCATTAATATTATAACTCACAATATTTATCAACTTTGTCGTTCCCGGAAGAGGGGGGCTTTCGATAAGGATTTCTCCTATTGGCGCGCATGATTAGGTGACCAAACCTCTCCTTAATGAACTTACAGACATTTTAAATATTGCGATTTAATAATATGAATAACTTTGTCGTCTCAATTATTGATTTAATAAAATAACATATTATGCGGATGATCTTATGTGATAATCGAATCAATAATATGAGAGATATGATCAACAATTCTTTGTAAGAATAATTGAGTATAAGCGGTGACTTCTCACGTAAGCATCAATAATCAATACTGTGCTACTTCTTGTACGCGACATTATTACTTTACTTTACTACTAGGGTAGTTCAACAGTTAACAGTAAAACTTAGTCGTTATTTTCATAAAGTATTTTTGTCATTTTCTTAATCCGACAATAATTCCGTTGTGGGGGTCCACCAATGATTGTGCCGTTGTACGAATATTCCCTATTAAAACGAATATTCCCCGACCAATTGAATATTATATAATAACTTTCGTACTTTACAAAATTTGTAAATATTACCCACAACTATAACATTATATCAAATCCACACAATAATATTCGAAAATATATTTCGAGAAAATTTAATCTTTATTCAAAAAGTTGGGGTCTTACAGTAGCTTTCTCGGATTTTCTCGAATCGCTACTCCATTAACTCAGCTGAATCAAAAAGATACAAAGTTTGGTTGGAACGAAGAATGTGAGAAGAGTTTTCAAGAACTCAAGAGGAGACTCATTTCATCACATTTACGACAATACCATCGGCTCGGAGGATTCGTCATTTCTGATGATGCTTGAGCAAAGGGTTGGGATGTGTTCTCATGCAACATGGGAAAGTCATAGGTTATGCCTCAAGACAACTCAAAAAATATGAGAGGAATTATCCTACTCATGATCTAGAGTTGGCAGCTGTTGTCTTCGCACTTAAAATTTGGAGGCATTACTTGTATGGGGAGAAAGTGGATATCTTTATGGATCATAAAAGCCTCAAATATTTCTTCACTCAAAAGGAACTCAACATGCGACAACGGCGTTGGCTTGAAGCTGTTGAAAGATTATAATCATACCATCCAATACCATCACGGAAAAGCGAGCGTGGTAGGCGGCGCGTTGAGTAGAAGATCATATGCGAATGCGAGTCAGTGCGATATTTTTAACGCATGAGCCCATTTTGTGTGACTTGCAAAGGATGGAGATAGAGTTAAAGACTCCATGGACCCATGTGATGATGGCGAATATCTGAGTAAAAGCGACTTTAATTGATAAAGTTAAAAATTTGCTCAAGCTCTGAGACACGGAGGCGATGCGTATGAGGAAGAAAGTGCGAGAAGGTGCTATCTGCGGAAGCAAGAATCGATGAAGAAGGAATACTTGAGTCAACTCCGGACTTTGTGTTCCTAAAGACCACGATTTATAGTATAAAATCATGATGGAGGCGCACAACACACCGTTTGCAATCCATCACAGGGAGTACCAAATGTATCATGATCTTGACATACATTTTGGTGGGGCAATATGAAGAAGAGAGATAACGTTATTTATCTCGAAGGTGTCTAACGTGTCAACGTGTCGAGGAGGAGCATCAAGTACCAAAGGTCCATTGCAACCACTTGAAATTCCGAATAGAAGTGGGAGCACATTACCATGGATTTAATTCTTGGTCTTCCCAAGGTTTCTCAAGGCATAGATCTGATTTGGGTCATTGTTGATAGATTAACCAAGTCTGCTCACTTCTCACCTATCGAGAAACTTATACACTTGAGCGTCTTGCTCGTATGTACATAAACGAGGTTGTAAGATTGCATGGTATGCCGGTATCCATAGTTTCTAATCGAGACCCAAGATTCACTTCCGATTTTGGGGTTAGTTTGCAAAAAGCTATGAGCGCAGTTCTGATTTAGCTCGGCATATTATCCTCGGGACGGACGAGCGATCGAAGAGGACGATTCAAACTCTTGAAGATCTATTAAGACTACGTGTCCTTGACTTCAAGGGAAGTTGGGACAAGTTCTTACCATTGGTGGAGTTTTCCTCTGACAACAGGTTATCAAACAAGTATTGGCATGGCTCGATTTGAGGCGTTGTATGGAAAAAAAGTGTCGTTCTCTCGATATCTTTGGGATTAGGTGGGTGAAGCAACATTGTTGGGACCGGGAGTTGAATACGTATGACTACGGAAAAGATTCAAACGATCCGACAACGTATAAAAACCTCACAAGATCGACAAAAGAGTTATACTGATCTTCATCGAAAGGACGTGGAATTCGATATAGGAGATCATGTGTTGTTACGTGTTGCTCCATGGAAAGGAGTTACGAGATTTGGAAAGAGAGGAAAGCTCAATCCTCGATTCATCGACCCATTTTAATCATCGATTGAGTAGGAGCGTAGCTATAGACTCGCTTTCTGCTTGAGTATGTCGCGTGTTCATAACATTTTTCACATATCCATGTTACGTAAATATGTGGAAGACCCGAACCATATTATTGAGTTAGAACCGGACGAAATAGCGAAAGATTTGACGTATGAAGAGGTTCCTGTTCAAATCTTGGATAAGAAGGAACATATTCTACGCTGCAAGATTTTACCTCAAGTCAAAGTTTTGTGGAGAAACCACGATGTTGAGGAAATGACTTGGGAGTTAGAATCTGAAATGAAATCAAGGTATCCTTACCTCTTCGACATACTAGGTACGTACCCTAATTTTGAGGGCGAAATTTCATAAGAAGGGGAGGTTGTAAGACCCCAACTTTTATAAATAAAGATGAATTTTCTATAAATATCATTTTTGAATATTATGGAGTAAATTTGATATAATGTTATAGTTGTGGGTAATATTTATAAATTTTGCAAAGTACGCAAGTTGTTATATAATATTCGATTATTCAGGGAATATTCGTTTTAATAGGGAATATTCGTACACCGGCACAATCATTGGTGGACCCCACAACGGAATTATTATCGGATTGAGAAAACGACAAAAATACTTTATGAAAATTACGGTGGAAGTTTTACCGTTAACTGTTGAAACACCCGGTGTTAAAAGAAATGAATGTCTGGCGTGATTGCATAGTAACACGCGGTATTATTTATTGATGCTTACGTGAGAAGTCACTCGGTTTTGTTTAATTATTACTACGATAATTCTTTGCGTAGTATCTCACGTTATTTGATTCAATTATTGTCGATATTTTATATATTATTAAATCAATAATTGAGTCGACAAGGTTATTAATATTATTATTTGCAATATTAATGATGTCTAGAAGTTACATCGAGGAGAGGTTTGGTCACCTAATTGCGGCGCTGATAGGGAGAAATCCTTATTGGAAAGCCCTCTTTTTCTTGGGGAGCGACACAGTCGATTAATATTGTGAATTATAATAATGGTGATTAAGTTTGTTTTATTAGTATTATTAATGTAATAAAAGCGAAAAAACTTTTATATAAAAGAGAATACTTTTATAAAGTTATTCGTTTTATTAGACTATAAATAGAATATATAATATTCTATTATGCATAGTATTTTGTATAGTAAAATCTTTTTATATAAAAGCAGAATACTTTTATAAAGTTATTTGTTTTATTAGACAATAATTAGAATATATTATATTTTATTATGCATAGTGTTGCATAGTGCATGCATAATGTTTTGCATAGTAAAATCTTTTATATATAATAGAATACTTTTATAAAGTTTTTTGTTTTATTAGATTTTAAATAATATATATATATATATAGAATATATTATATTTTATTGCATAGTGCAACATTGTAAGACCGAATTTTATGAAATCAAAGTATTCATTTTTCTATTTAATAAATGGTTAAATTGATAAAAGGTTAAAGTTAAGGGTGATATATGAAATTTTTCAAAATAAGAAAGTGGCTATAAAATACTTATTGTTGTCGGAGAATATTCGTTTGGTCGTGGAATATTCTTTCTGTCGGGGAATATTCATACGACGATGCAGCCATTTGTGGGCCCCATAACGGATAACGGTCGGATGAAGAAAACAACAAATTTGAGTTTTTATGAATAACGGCATAGTTATTCTGAATTAACATTTGTTGGAATACACGGTGGTTAAAATACGATGTCTGGCGTAGTTACTTGCGATAGCACACGTATTACACGGTATTTTTCAATTATTGATTCTTACGTGAAGGCACTACTCAATAATTATTACGATAATTCTTGTTCAATATTTTATTTTATTGAATCAATAATTGTTGCGTTGATATTTTATATATTTGTTGTTTCATAATTGTCAACGCAATTATCTCCATTATCGGATCAATAATTCATATTATTTGAATAATATTATTAGATAGCATTATTGGCAATGTCTAGAAAGTTACATCGAGGAGAGGTTTGGTCACCTAATTGCGGCGCCAGATGAAGAAATCCTTATCGAAAAGCCCCTCTTTCTTGGGAAGCGGCACGGTTGTCATTATTGTGATTACGTAATATTATTTGTGAATAATTAATTATTGATTTATATGATAATGAAATATTTATTTGATGTGGATATAAATGATGGATTTATTTATGTGGTTATAAATGAAGGAATTAATGTTGAGGTATTTTATCGATATTTTTGTCGGATTGGAGGTATTAAAAGATCAAATCGGTTATTCTTTACAACTTTATTGTGTGAGTTATAATTTTAATCGTAGTTGGATCGTTGTAATTTTTGGATATGTTATACATATATAAGTTGAGTATATGTTCAAAAATTTTGAATCGTTAAAAATGAACGAATGATTTGTTATGAATTTTAAGAAGTGACTGATTCGAAAATTAGGTTTATAAATAATTTTGGTGGAAAATTCTAGAAATGGGTGGGCCCCACTTTTTATTGTTGGGGAAGATGGCTGATTTTTGGTGGGTGGAATAGTAGCAGGTAAAGCCATCAGGTAGCAGGTCAAATCTGCTTTGGCGTCTTAACATTTTCCTATAAATAGAGGGCGAGTTAGAATTGAAAATCACACGAAACAAGTTTTCTCTTTTCTCTCTAGATTATTGAGTGTATTTTGTGAGTATTTAGATACTTGGTGAGTTGATATTCATCAGTGCAAGTTTCCTTCAACGTCATATCCGATATCCAGTTAGAAGTGCTGCTCTTTTGAGGTAAGGGATAGTAAAGGATAGTAAGGGATGTTATTTTCTGCATAATGATGTTATTCTTTCAATATCATTATACTGAAATATTGGTATGGATTTTATTGTGGAATTTCTACCTTTTTGAGTCGGGGTTACTATTCACCTATACGACGCTATTCACGTATACGGCACTATTCATGTATATGACACTATTTACGTATATGACATTATTTACGTATACGGTACTATGTACGAATATGGAGTACTATTCACGAGTTACTATTCATGAGTTACTATTCACGAGTTACTATTCATGAGTTACTATTCACGAGTTACTTTTCATGAGTTACTATTCACGGGTACTATTCACAATAAAATTGGTTTCTTTTTCTGACCAAATTATTGTTGATTTATGAATCTTACTCTTGAAATTAATAGGTTGTTGATCATATTATTTTTATTATCATATATAACATTTTTATAACCTTGGTGATGGAATTTCTCTTTGACTTGAGTGTAAAGATGGGTAGATTATTGGTATGATCATGACTATGGGTTCTCTTTGGCCAGTAGTGCAAAGTTGAATCGTTGACTAGTATGATCATGACCATTGAATTTACAATTGAATATTTTTAGCTTAAGTGCAAAGGTGAATTGATCAACATGGTTATAATTATGGTTTATATAAATTCTGAAATGATTATGTATTTCTTTAAGATATGAATATCTTTGGCCCGTAGTGCAAAGATGACATGTTGTTGAATATCTTTGGCCCGTAGTGCAAAGATGAACTGTTGTTAAATATCTTTGGCCCGTAGTGCAAAGATGAACTGTTGTTAAATATCTTTGGCCGTAGTGCAAAGATGAATCATTATTGAATATCTTTGGCTTTGTAGTGCAAAGATGGTGCATTGATGAATATCTTTGGCCGTGGTGTGAAGATGAAATTGTTAGTATGATTATAAGCGAGGCGTGATTTGGTATAACCATGATCTTTGATGTTTCGTAAAGACATGTGATGAAAATTATCTTAAATCACCGGATGCGAAGAGGAATTTAGAATTACAATTATGATTATGAGTTATTCATATAATTGTGGAAAGGAACTGTTGATTGATGTTAGAGGGATAAAACATTGTTGGTGGATTTTTAATGTAGAGAAGATAATAGACTTTATAGTTTATTTGACTCTTCTAATGGATTGCTCGTTCATTTGCAACTATGGTTGAAATTTTATCATCTACCATATGTTCTAAATCTACGATTTATTATTGATGAAGGCTATTGATAATTTAATTATCTTTAGTCATGATATTCTTTCTTGAGCTAGTTGTGCTCACCTTTTTGCTTCACAATTCCTTTTAGGTAATAAGAGTGGAAATTTGGAATTGGCGAATAACGAGGGGAATAGAAACGATGGTCATCATTTAGTAGTTATATTTGGTGAATCAAATAAGGTGAAGCGAACCCAACGTTGGAAGGGTGTTTTGCCACTATCATACAAGATGTCTAATGTCATACACCTCGTGTCATTATAAGACAGGGTTGTGCACATCCACTTGCTGAGTATATCTACGAGCACTACCTATATAATCTTGGAGTTTATTTGAAATATAATTTTCAACTGGAGACAGTGGAGATAGTTATATGTCAAGAGAAGACTCACCATTGGAAAGAACATGATAGTAATCTTCTCGTTTTTCTTTGGGGTCTATTGGGAAACCAAGGATAATTCTGTGGACGTATGATATCTATCATAACCTAGATGCATGGGCTCCCATGTACGAAGGTTTCCTTGAGCACTTCCCAAAGATTTTAATTTCTAAAACAGTTTTTGACTATACCTTTATGTAAGATGTCATGGTGACGTGCTACTCAAGTTGGTGTTAAGAGTAACAGTTGATATATATATTTGTATCAAAACTCACAACACATGAGTTGTTGTATTTTGCACGACAATTGTTGTAATAAAGTTGTAGTTGTTTTCTGTACCATGTATTTGGCGACTCAGAATGGGTTGGATGGAATGGACCTATTTTGGGGTTGTCACAAGCATAGTATCCTTTCTATTTTCCTATAAATAGGATGCTTAGTTAGAATTGAAAACTACACCAGAAGTTCAGAGAATTCTTATATAATCTTGAGCGTATTTCTTTAGAGTTTTAAGAAGCTTTGAGCGTAGTGCAAGTTTTCTTCAAGAATATCCTCGCCTTACCAGTCAGAATACTCTTCTTTTACGGTAAGGGATATTATTTGTTGTACTCGTTAGGGGTATTCTTTCTTTCTTATTCGTGAAGAGAACTTACATTATTTCATTCTTTATTATTACATTGGAATAACTTTTGTATCACGCTGGATACCCTATACTTGGTGAAATTCTTACATTATTCCATTCTTTATTATTACGTTGGAATAACTTTTATCTGTCTGCAATCTTTGCATACATGGTGAAATTCTTACATTATTCCATTGTTTATTATTCTGCATTGGAACATCATATGCAATGCGTTTACGCATGACTGATTCCGTTGTTTATTATTACATTGGAATATCACATGCAAATGCGTTTGTGCGTGACTGGTTCCATTATTTATTATTACATTGGAATATCTTATACGTGCTTTTACTCGTGACTGGTTCCGTTATTTATTATTACATTGGAATAACTTTTCATGCATGCGATCTATCGCATGCTGGCGATTTCTTTTGTTATTCCATTCTTTATTATACTCGGTTGGTTAAAGTTTTGACTTCTTTACTCCATGAAATTTGTGGAATATCCTTGATATTTAAACGCTTCATCCAAATATCTTTTCATGAAAATATTCTTCTGAGCATTCTTGAATTTTACTCCACAAAGAAGTATCATGTTGACAATTTGGACGTTAATATTTCCTAGATAAATTAATTCTTGAACTTGTTTTATTGAATTCTTATATCATTGTCATCATCCTCATGTTTATATTATGTTGAAAGTCATCTACATGGCTGTAGTGCATAGATGGACTTGGTATGATTATGACCGAGGATTATTGATTGTAATCATGACCATAATGTTACAAATGATGTGGAAAAAAGTCCTCGTTGGCACATAGTGCATTGATGGACAGCTATTGGCATGATCATGACCATTGATGAATACACGAATATCCTTGGCCCGTAGTGCATGTATAATTTGTGGTCGTGATACTAATGAATATCATTAGCCGTAGTGCAGGAATGATGTGGATTATTTATTAAGCTGAGTCTCAGCGATAAAAGTAATGAAAAACCTTTTAAATCATAGAAGATAGTAGATTTTATTCTCTACTTGACTCTTCTAATTGATTGCTTGTTCCGCTGCAATTAAACTTGATGTTTGTTATATTTTATCAGTTTAACACTGTTGAAGGCTAATAATAATTTATTCTGCATTATCTTAGTCATAATATTTCTTACTAGGCTAGTTGAGCTCACCCCTTTTGATTTCATTGTTCTCTTTAGGAAATGAAAACGTAGCAGGGACTAGTCGGGGAACGGAGTGACGGTCCAGATATCTTAGTCATAATATTTCTTACTGGGCTAGTTGAGCTCACCCCTTTTGCTTTCATTGTTCTCTTCAGGAAATGAGAACGTAGTAGGGACTAGTCAGGGAACGGAGTGACGGTCCAGATGATAGCATTAGTAGTCCTCAATATTCTATGAAATAGTGTGATAATAAATGTAATGAGAACCCCATTGAGTTTGTATACTGTCTAGAAGACAATATTTGTATTAAAACATACAGCTCATGTTGTATAATTAAGTTTTTATTTGTATTGTGTACCATGTATTTGGCGACTCAAGATGGGTGATGTATACCTATTTTTGGGGCGTCACAATTGTAGTTGGCACGTTTTACAGATTATACCATCGAACTTTTAATTTTTCAAATTACCACATTAAACTAATTAAAATATAAAATTAAACCATTCTGTTAATTAACTAACGACTGTCAAATTGTTTCAAGTTTTTTCCCTACGTGGCTCTTCAAAAGAAATACAAAAATCAAAAAAATTACTTATGTGGCAAAAAAAAAAAACTTGAAAATGTTGGTGGGTCTCAATGTTCAGCTCCAGACAAGCTTATGAGGGGTAATGTAATCACTCAGAAATTCTATGAAATATTCAGTTTTATAATGCCAAATTTTAGGTATAATACCTAATTGAAGTGGCATTAATTTATTTATTGTTTATTAATATATAAATATCTCAAGACCTTGTATGGTAAAGGAAGAAAAGAATGACATACATTATTAAAATTATATTTCAATATCAAGAATGAAAAGAAAAGCCAACAGAACTTATTATTTGAGAAAGATTCTTGGAATGAAGCTATCTATATGTTTAAAGAAATGATTATATTATAATATAATTAAATTCATTCAATAATGGCATTTATTGACAAATAAGGTCAAAAGTATGTACTATCATGAGTTGTGTAAATTAAATAGAGTTGTCATTTTAATGATATATGTGTTAACTATTGTTGCTAGCCTAATAGGAATATGATAGATAAAATTCATGTTTTAAATTTAATAGGACATATTGAAATATTGGGCCATATTAAATTTTGACAAGTATGCTTGCAAATATGTTGCATTGCCTTTTTAGATTTTGGACCCATACTTTATTTAAAAGTCCAATATATATAAATTGGGCTAACCCAATTGTAGTATATATATGCTTGCAAGCCTCCTTCATAATTTTTAGAGTTATGGATTTTACTAGTATTAAAATTCTACATGAAGCCCAATTTAAAAATCCATACAAAACCCATGTCATAGTTCCTTTTCAGCAGCCCCATTGGGGGAAGAAGAAAACTAAATAGTTAGTTGAATATAACAAGTTATCAGTTAGATAGGAAGCAGTTGGTGAATGGGTTAGTCAGTTAACAACTTAGTTAGACGTTAGACTAAGATGTAGCAGACTGGTAGGGGCCAAATAGCTGCCAGGCAAAAATAGGGGTCAAGGTAGCTGCTAAGCAGAGGTAGATTACCATGAGACTTATAGAGGCCAACATAGGTTGCTGTATAGGGGCCACATAAGGAGATGGGTAAGAGTCATGGGGGAGTGCTTCAGCTGAGTAAGCTAGGAGGCAACTAACTTAAGTTGTCAGAGTAATATGATAGCAGATAGGTAGAGCCATGATGGCTAGCCTTATGTTTAACTACATATAGCCATACAATGCCCCTTAAGTTCAGTTAGTATACTTCTTAACTAAAGCTCCAAAAACCGTAGCACACAGTGAGAGAAGGAAAAGGAATCCAAATGGTAAAGGAGAAGGAATTGAGCAACAACCATTTGCAATTTCTGAAGGTAAGTTTTCCAATCCCCTTTCATTAATTTTTCATTCCATCCTTGTTAAGAAAATGACTGTCATGGCCGAATGGCTGGGCATGAACTTGAAAGACTATTTTTCCTTTTAGTTGTTATGTTGCTGCTGTAAGATTTAGTTCACTGGTATGCTACTGTTATGTATGGAAATTAGGCACAAGGAGATAGGTTAGGCTGTGGAGTAATAAGGATGTTGTTATGGGTTGTTATTGTAAACAATGGCTATGAAATTAGTAATCTAAAACTATGCCTATCAGTTGTTTGATAAAACTTCTAAAAGAACTATTTTGACTGAAAACTAAATATTAGACCAAAGTAAAGCTTGGGCTTGACTTGTTTATCATATGTGGTGTTAATTAGAAATCTCGAAGGTATTAGATTAGAGCGAAAAGCAAATTCAAGCTAAAACTAACAAATTTGAAAATTAGTACATCAAGTTGCTTGTGCACACTATTTTAAGGCAGCTGTAAAAGTTCAAGTTAGGAGTTTGGCATGGTTTGTTATTAGGTTGTTGTTATATTTAGATCATACTAAAATTGGGATAAGAATAAACTTTTGTTGCAAATCTTACAAAATGTGACAAGTTGAGGGCTGGATTGAGGTTTAAGGACTGCTGTTTATGACATCAGTGGTTGCCACAACACACAGATACAAGCCGCTACCATAACCGTTTGGGGGGAATATATATATATATATATATATGAATAATTAACATCAAGAATGACTCTAAATGTTTATATGAATAAACTTTCATTTTGAGGTTAAAGTTGGGGAAGAGAGGGATTAGGGCTACTACCCAGCAGCAGCAGTGGGTGTTGTGATCATAGAATGGGAACTTAGTATGGTCTTGTAATCAGTGCACTCTCATGGCTTTAGATGCCTAATTTTTGTTAATGTTTTTCCAAGTAAAAGTAGCACCTATTTAGAGTTCTAAAAACCTAACATGCTTAGGTTTAAGAGTAAAAGGAGCAAGAAGTCATGTACACTAGTACAACAGCTACAGCAGTGTTAGTAGGAAAAGAAAATTTTTGACTCTATAATACAAGTTATAAAATTATAAAGTAAAAGGATTAAACAGGAACTACAGAGCCAGTGTAATTTAGTCATAGTTAAAGGTATAACTTGTATGGTATCCAACATTTAATGCAAATGGAAATTGGCTATGCAAGGCGAGGGTGCAGCTGCTACCTAATGGCAGCAACAATTGAGAACTATTGTGTAATAGCAGTAGGGTGCATCAGATGCTAACCATGTCAGTTCCTTAACATAGTTTAAAAGCTACCCTTAAGCTCAATCCTTGACTCCTAAGTGACCAAATACATAGTATCTATATAACAAATCATTGATTCACCTGAATAATTAGCATAAGTAAGTTTCAAAATAATCAATGCAATGAAACCAGGTAAGGCCATGTTTGTGAGTTGTTAAAACGGTTACTGTCAAAGAGAACTGTTTTGGCATTAAAATAAAAAGAAAAGAAACAATAGGAATGTTTAGCATTAAGCATTCTGTAACAAATCTATAAGTATAGATAGAAACTATAAATTGCTAAACCATGTGTCCTTGTGAAATTTAAGGCCTATAGAGGGCTGTTTTTAACATAAAGCTTAAGGCCTTGCATCTAGGTGTTTTAAACCATGAATACATTGTATATAGCAATTACAAGATGAAATAATGCTTGTATTCAAAGGCTTGGGGACTGTTATGTTGGTTTAGTGCTAAACACTACTAAAATGCCTAGTATGGACTGTTTTGGTGTTAGAAAATTAACAGATTATTGCACGAATGTTAAGGAATATAATGTTATGTAATAATCATGTTTTAAAGGTTGTTAGAGTACCTAAAGTCTGCTTGAATCATACTATGAATTGTTGTGAGTTAGGAGCCAAAATTGTGCCTATAAGGGACTGTTATGGCCAATTTGTGTAACTGGTGTTGTTAGACAGTGAGGAGTACATACATTACCTATAAATAACATGTAAAAATGGTTCCCTAAGTTAGCTAAGGTCTACAAGGTGTGTTGTGCAATTTCATGCTTAAAAAGCAATTAAATAAGTTTTAAAGAACAATGAACACTAAAATAATGAACCACCATACCTAGACCCCATACATAAGTTTCAATAGCCATAACATGATATAAGTGAGCTATACAAACTAACCAAGTTAAGTCTAGACTATTTTAAGTGTTGGTCTTGTTAAAAATCACATTTCTAAAGCCAAAAATGGATTATTTTGGACAATTCATAGTACCTGACCTTAAAGGACTGTTATGAGCATATACAAAATTGCTCATAGATGCTAGTAATGATTCCCAAACATGACTATGACCAAAGCTAGCAAGAAAACCAATATAAGATCTCTTTTTCAAGCCTAAAGTGAGATTTGATAGGTCAAAATGGGCTATATAATTAAATAAAGTGTGGTAATGCTAAAAGTAACCTTAAGTAACTTTAATACATATTCCTAGACTATCCTAGTGGCCAGAATTGGAAAAATTTGGAAAAAGTTCAAAAATAGTTTTGTGAAAAAAGTAAGAAAATGGCTAAGTTTGAGCCCTGTTTTGGGAAGCTTAATGGGCATGAACAAGAAACCTAAACCTTGATTAAAATATCTTATAGTATGGTCTAGAAGTAGGGTTAAGTGGTTAAGCTCTTGGCTTAACCAAGGAGTTTAAACAAATCACCAAACTAGCATGGAAAATCACTAAAACTACATTTTTACAAATTTGTCCAAGTATGAAAAATTGAGATTTTTCCATTTGGCGTAGAACTTAGTTTGGACACTTAGACAAGTAAGTTAGATTTATGCTAGGCTATTCCAAGCGTTGGAATGCTAATGTATACAAGAACTTGTGAAGTTAGTGTAAAAGCTTGAAAAAGCTAGGTATAAAGGGTCAAAACCCAATCTATGCTTAGTAAACCTAAAAGAATGCTAGAACTAGTCCTAACTAGATATAATTCAAGTGTTGGAATGAACCAATGTGACTAGAAATGAATTGGCGAGAATTGACCAAAACTAGTAAACTCAAAACTGTGAATAGTGGCCTAATTTGGGCATTAGTTTCAAGAAACATAAAGAGGATTACTTAGAAATCTAAACCAACACAAAATTACTTTGGTATGGGATTCTAGAACTTAACTCAAGAACACATAAAACCCTTATGTTCCAAATCCTGAATAAGAGGTAAATGATAAGTGATTCCTATTGCATGATATAAGTATGTGAAACCCCATCAAAGTAAAAAATGACTAATGTGAAAACATGGATGATGTATTTGAAAAATGTATGCAATATCTCAGATATAAAAATCTAAACTACAATCTTGATCACTCTAATTATGTGATATGTGAGCATACAAGCTACATGACTTGGATATTTGGCTAATATGCTTGTAAATGTTCCTAACCATGTAGGATCTGTGAAAACACACATCATTTAAGCTGAAATCTTACCAATAGTCCACAAACCAGACAAGTTTCTAACTCTTACTCTTTATTGAGCAAGTATTCTAGAATGGACATGTTCTCTAATTTCTGAATTGTCTCTCATTATTTATGAATAATATAAGGCTAAATAACCTTTTTATTCCAATCAGCTTCAAGAGAATAGTATATCGAACTTTTCTCTCTTAAATAAGTTTATATTGAAAGAATGTCAATGCCATTATTTCGGTTAGACAACTGTTGAGATACATTGATATTATTCATGAAAATCTTATTTAATGTTTTCCAAACTATTTTGTTATGGTGCGGACTCTTATATAATTTTGTGAACGAACAACCCTTTTATAGGGGCATATTTTATCGGACATATGATTCCAAAGGACATGTAAAGTGTCATTAGACTGTTATGTTGTGCATAATGTAGGGTACTTAGGCTGATCCCCTAAAGTACAAGTCTAGGATATAGAATAGCTTTAATAACTGTTTGTATCCAAGGATTGCAGTGTTAGTACTGTCAATTCTAGTACAGAGTTCACTGGTCATTTGACCTTACAACATGATAAAGCTTGATTTTCAAACTCAAAATTTTTAAAGAACTGCCTTGTTCAGTATCTATTGAAATATATCCTCATTGTTATAAATATTTATGTTCCATTATATTCAATTTCTTTGCTGAGCAAACTTTTGCTCACCCTTGCGTTAAATATAATGTTTTTAGTTAAAACCGAGGGCGCTGGTTCGTCCGGGAAAGATAAAGAAAAATGCAAAGTTACTGAATAATCTTTTATTAAGCTCCTGTTCTTATTTGAACTTAGTAGTGAATGTAATAAATACTTTTAATACTATGTTTTGTAATGTTATTTGGTTTGTAAGTTATGTAAAGGTCTATAGAACCTGGGATGTAAGTAAGATATTTACATAATATAAGATAGTTTTATGATAGTACGAATGAGTATGTTAGTATCGTGAGCACCAAACCCGAGTTAAAGATAACCCGGATTTGGGGCGTCACAGTTGTCCTCCCCAACAAAATCGACATGTCAGTCGTCGTAAGAAGGAGATTGGAAGTTGTCGACCACCACCATAATAGGAAGAACAAACTCTCGACCCAAAAGCTACAAATCCGAACAGAAAATGGATGGACTAACACCCAACACCAGATCAGATCGACAAAATGAGTTAATTAAGTAAAAGCATATCTAAATGCATGTACATCAAATCAAACTCAAATCAGTCAAAATCTAAAAATAAATATCCCCAAATCGAACTGATATGAATCTGCGAAAAAATTGCAGTAACTCCAAACTAATTCTGCAAAATGAATAAAATAACAGTCATAAAAGAATCAACAAAGCAACCATCATAGAATCAACATGGATAATCATCAAATTGATTATCCTCTAACCACTCTGCATCACTTGGTCAGAGTTAGATTGGCATTAAATTGAGTAAAATGGATCAACTATTTCTAGAAAAATGAAAGAAAAGATTGTTGTACTTGATTGGTTTAAGGGTTTGAGGTCTTAATGATTTTCCAAAAGTTAAAACCTTAGAACCCGACCCACTAACCAGTTAAACGGGCCTTCAACAAGAATACAATAATCAAAATCCCAAAACATATTCATCTTCAACCTCTAATTTGAAAAAAAGGGATATATATCACCCAATTTTTGGTTTACCATGTGAATCAAGAGCTCTTAACTTTGGCATTAATTTACCCAACTCATATCTGTAGGATCAAAGGGAAGTGATCGAGAACAGATCTGACTCTCATTGAAGTTTCGAACATGAATATATACACACACCTTCAATTTTCCATGAAACTAACATTTGTAGTAATCTTTGAACCCTGGGTATTTAAGAAGGATGAAGATGATAAGAGAGAGAAAGAAAAAGTAACAAAAATCACGTCCTTTTTATTTTCTTTTTCCTTTTTGTTTTTCCAGCCGCGTAGGAAAAAAAACTTGAAACGATTTGACAGTCGTTAGTCAATTTAACAGAATGGTTTAATTTTATATTTTTAATTAATTTAATGTGGTAATTTGAAAAATTAAAAGTTCGATGGTGTAATCTGTAAAACGTGACAACTTCAATGATTAATTCATTAATTTTGCCAATTATTATTCTATGCAAATAAATACCTACACCAATTAAACATATTACATTCAAGATGGGATCCGTGGGTCCAACCCCAAGTCCTAATCCTATTTCTTCGGTCATGTTGGCGCTCCCAAGAGGACCTTTTTAGAAGTCTAATTGAACCACTTTATAAAAATAATCCGACACTTTTTCACCATTACCATTTGATGAACATGGGGATTTTTTATCAAAATTTTAATGGATGAAATTTTTTTTAGACTTTTAACAGTGAAAATATTTTTTATGATTCTAAATTTTTTTTGGATTGATCTTAATATCATCAACTATATATTAGGGTATGCTTGAAACTTGAAAAATTAATAGGGGAAAGAAAGTGAAATTAATATTTTCCAGAATATGTTTACTTTTCGTTAAATTATATTTTAATATATATTGTTCTTCATATTAGCTTTTGAAAATATATAGAGATAATTAGGCTTATGTTATAAAACTTTAGCAAAGTATAGAAAAATACTCTTATAATTGCTGCATAAATTTAGAGAGAATAAGAAAGAGAAAAGAGAGAAAAACCTTCAGAGAATTTCTTATTTCTTTCCTTCAATATTATTCCCTTTATATAGGCAAGGAAATGAGGGCAAGGAGAGGAGGGAAGGTCACGGGAAGAAGGAAGAAAAAGAGAGGAAGGTCAGGGAGAAAGAAAAGAATGGATGCCAGTCAGTAGGCAATCATTCATAACACTTCCCCTGATTTCTTACGATAGAAGATTATGTCTCATTAAAAACCTTGTTGAGAAAACCCAGTGGGAAAAACTTAACGAAGGGAAATAGAGTACATATCTTTTACATAAATATCTTAATTGACTGCCTCGTTAAAACCTTGTCAGGAAAAACCCATTGGGATGAAAACCGTGACTAAGGAAAAAGAAATGCGATCTTCCCTCAACAAGAATTTATTACTTCTGGTTGAAATATTGTCACAAGTCTTTCAGTCGACACATTCCAATCATTTTTTGAAGTTTTGCAAACGTTGAGCGACTTTGTGAATAAGTTAGCTAGATTATCACATGATCGAATTTGATGCACATCTATATCACCCCTCTTTTGTAGCTCATGTGTGAAGAAGAATTTAGGTGAAATGTGCTTTGTTCTATCTCCTTGATGTACCCTCTTCTAAGTTCAAAGATAAATGCGGCGTTATCCTCATCTGAAATTGTAGGAATGTCTTTGATTGATGGTAATCCACATGACTTTTGAATATCTTTGAATAATTGATCTCAACCAAACACACTCTCTATTTGCTTCATGTATAGCGAGAATCTCGGAGTGATTTGAAGATGTAGGCTTTATCGTGGTTTGCTTTGTGGATTTCGGGAGATAGCGTGTGTCATGATATGTAAATACATAACTTTGTTTGTGATCTTCCATTGTGTGGATCGATAAATATCACTGCATATGGCATATCGACCAATCGCGACGTTGAATTCCTTGGATAAAATAACCTAAGATCTATACTTCCACGGATGTATCTCAAAATGTGTTTGATCCCATCCCGATGTCTCTTAGTAGGAAGAAGCGTATCTTGCTAACAAGTTGACAACAAAAAGTAATATCGGTGTTAGTATACGGTTTGCAAGATCATAAGAGCACTATTACACTTAGGTATGGAACTTGAGGTCCAAGAACTTCTTCCCAATTTCTAGAAGTAGAAATGGATCTTTATCGACTTCTAATGATCGAACAACCATCGAGGTAGTCGAAGGATGAGCTTTATCCATATGAAAGCGACTAAGAATTTTTCGACATATGTGGATTGATGAACAAAATTCCGGATGCTAAATGCTCCACTTGTATTCCCAAGCGAATTTTGTCTTTCCAAGATCTTTCATTTCAAATTCATCCTTTAAATAAGTGGCGAGTTCTTGAGTTCTTGAAGAGTACCTACAAGATTGAAATCATCCACATATCTGACAATGATGGAAAATCCACTTTGTGATTTCTTAATAAAAACACATGGCCATACTTGATCATTTATATATCCATCTTTTATTAAATAATCACTAAGTCGATTATACCACATATGACCGGATTATTTGACCCATACAATGGCGTTGTAACTTGATTGAATATATGTGACATGGCCTTTGTGATTGACCATTTTCAATCCTTGAGGATTCTCATGTAAATCTCATTGTCAGTGAGCCGTATAGGTATGTTGTTACAACATCCATCGAGGCGTGTTTCTAAACCTTCCATGGTTGCCGTACCTATCGAAACCAAAAAGTGACTCCATCCATTCTTTGGAGAGTATGTATCACGATAATCAATACTAGGTTTTTGTAAAAACCCTTGAGCTACTGAAGTCGGGCTTTGTATCTCACAATTTCATTTTCTCATTTCGCTTTCGTCTGAAATGCCCATTTGTTTCCAGCAGGATTACACCCGGTGGTGTTTGGACTCTTGGTCCAAATACTTCTCTTTTCAATAGAGATTGTAGCTCGGTTTGAATAACATCTTTCCATTTTGGCCAATCTTTTCTTTTCAGAGCATTATTCCACGTTTTGTGGTTCGAGGATCCGTGTCGGGAATCAAAGTAATATCGATGCTATAGAAAAGCAAATATGTCATCAATCATGACTTTGCTTTGATCCCATATTTTCTCATCATGTACATAATTTATTGAGATCTCTTGGTGTTCATCTCTTATCCCTTCACTAAGATTTTGAACCTCTTACGGGGCTATTCCCACTCTTGGAATATGTCTTTATACGGAAGCGATTTATATCTCTTAAAGGTATTCCCACTCTTGGAATAAGTCTTTACTTACGGCGGGTATTCCTTCAGGATTCCACTTATTTGCTTTTGATTTTAGGTAGTGCGATGTCTTTTGCACAATCGGTCTTTCACGCTTACGGCGTGGTTTAGATTCTTCTATTACCTTATTAAATCGATTCTCCGAGAATTGATTTTTTCAATAGGTATTTCTATCCTTCTTTGGAGTATTCACTGCGGTGTATGTGACTTTATCACTTTTCTAGCATCATTAAATGCATCGGCATTTGATTTCCAATATTTTGTAAATGAATAATTCTTTGAACTTCAATTTCACATTGTCTGTCTGAGGGGATCAAGTGAATTTAAATCGATGCATTCCATGATATTTTAGAGAGGGTTTTTATTTAAAACTTTCCCTCCTCCCAATGTTGGAAATCTGATTCATCAAAATGACAATCTACATAACGTGCGATAAAAACATCTCCGATTAAAGGTTCAAGATATGTCGATAATAGAAGGAGAATCAAAACCAACATAAGTACCTATTCTTCGTTGGGCTCCCATCTTAGTTCTTTGTGGAGGTGCAATTGGAACATGTACTGCACTTCCAAAAACTTGGAAGTGTGATATGTTGGGTATCTGACCAAGAACTAACTGTAGAGGAGAAAATTTATGAAGAGCCGTTGGTCTTACTCGAATGATGGCTGCAGCATGAAGAATTTCATGACCCCAAACTAAGGTAGGTAAGTTAGCCCTTAACATTAATGGTCGTGCAATTAGTTGAAGTCTTTTTATTAAAGATTCATCTAAGCCATTTTGTATATGAATATGAGGAACAAAATGCTCGATGGAAATTCAATAGTCATACAAAAATCATTAAAAGTCGTTGATGAAAATTCAATTTGCGTTATCGAAGTCGAATTGACTTGATTGGATGATCGAAGCGGGCAAGTAACTTGATTATTTGAGCGAAAGTTTTGAGAAGGCAAAATTTGAGAAGAGAAAACAAACATGAGACCATCTAGTTGAAGCTTCTATTAAAACCATGAAATATCGAAATGGGCGAACAATGGGTGAATAGGTCCACAAATGTCTCCTTGAATTCTCTCTAGGAATTTTGGGGCTTCTTTATAAACTTTCTTTGGTGATGGTCGAACAATTAATTTTCCTCGAGAACCAGTGATCTGAGGAAATTCACTATTAGGAAAAACCCTTTTTATCTTTGAGAGGATGACCGGTTAGAATTTTCAATAATCTGACGCATCGTAGAAGTACCGGATGGCCAAGAGTCTTTTATGCCAAAGCATAAAGGATTTGGGATCTATGATTTTGGAATCATAACAACATGAGACTCAATTGCTCTAATTTTCATAGTATATAATCCGAGAAGAAATTGAATGAAGTTTTTCAACGATATTCTTTTTTCCAGAAATAGTAGAAGTGATCATTTTCATTTTCATTGGTTGTTTCAATGTGAAAACCATTCAGTCAAATATCTTTAAAACTAAGCAAATTTCTTCTTGATTTACTAGAATATAGAGCATCTTTGATAAAAACTTGTGTCTCATTTGGTAGCGAAACTAGCTTTTCCAAATCCTCGATTAAATTTGATGTGCGAAGATAGTTCTACATTTCCTTAGCTTTGATTAGTTGTGAAAATATTTCTCACTTTGAAGGATTGTATGAGTTGTTGCACTGTCTGCTAAACATATATCCTCCATATCCATTAAAGATGGTCTGACACATATAAAAACATAAATAAGAAAAGTTATATTTCAAATATAATTTTATTCATGAGAAACACATACGACATATAGAATGAAAACTAATAATATTATACATGCAGGATGTTTAATTAAAACAAGAAATTAAGCGATATCCCAAAGATACTTTCGAAAGGTTCGATAATATCAACAACTTTTTCCTCATTGTTGGTCATTGGTGAATCATCAACAATATTCAATTGATGATTAACAAAGTTTGTTTCTGCCTCTATTACTTTTTTCTTTTGAGACTCCTGGAATAAATTAGTCAGATGCCTCGGCGTACGACAGGTACGCGACCAATGCCCTTTCATCCCACACCTAAAACAAACATCTGGTTTGTTCTTTTATCGATCTTTGCTTTTCTTTATTTTTACCCGACCCAGACACTTGCCACTTCTGGTGGCCTGAATTATCGTGGTTCTGGAATTTGTTGTTACGATGGCCTCGTTTATTCTTTCATCCCCAAGGCTTCTTATTATATGACCATCTATTATCACGTTTATTCTGCTGGAATGACGTGTTGTTAATATCCGGCAATGGGGTAGCACCCGTTGGCCGTACTTGATGGTTTTTCAACAACAATTCATTATTCTTTTCTGCAACTAGGAGGATAGACAATAAGTCACTGAATTTTGTGAATTTACTCTGTCTATATTGTTGCGACAGAATCATGTTGGTGGGATGAAAAGTTGAGAGTGTTTTCTCTAACATTTGGGATTGAAGCTGGATCTCACTTACAAAAGCAAAGTAGAGGTTATTCATAAACATTAGAACTATATTAAAGTAATTGATTTGTAATCTTGTAGCCTTAAATTAAGCCACTCAAATTTGGAATTAGGAAGAACAACCAATTTTGGTGGTCAAATCTTTCCTTCGAGTTGTGTCCATAAAGATAAAGGATCTTTATTTATTAAATACTCGATCTTTAATCCTTCATCAATATGGTGACGAAGAAAAATTATAGCTTTTGCATTTTGTCTTAGAAGTTGCTATATTTTACGATTGATGGTCTTTTCTAACTCATTTGCACTAAGGTGCGATTACGTATCAAGTGCCCAAGCCAATAGTTGTCTCTAGAGATTTTCAAAATAGAAAAATCTATTTTTGCCAAATTTGCCATCTATTACAGGTTAAAACACAATTATTATTTATTAAAATAATAAATAATTGCATGTATGATATAGAAAAATAAACTAAGTCACGACCTCAGTGGTGATAAAATACAAATATAAATATTCTTATATTTATGTTATTAGTATAATCTGAAATGGATCTTCACCCGTGAGGTAGTTAGCATAAACAGTTATTCAAACGAATAATAAAGAATGGAACGAGGAGTTATGCATAAGCGATAAATTGCATAGATATGATATATTCCTATGAATAATAAATAATATAACGAATTCGGTGAAATTAATTGCAAGCGGGATGTTCAACGAATAATAAATAATGGAATAACAGAAGAATTTCACCATGTATAGGGTAGTCCGCGTATACAGGTTATTCCAACAATTTAATAAGAAATGAATACAAAGGGTTATTCACCAGGTATATGATATTTCACATATACAGGTTATTCCCATAATTTAATAAGTGGTAAAAAGGTTCTCACCAAGTCTTGTAAGATCAACAAGGATAGATGGTACCATTGTAAATAATAGAATTTAAATGCAATTATAAGAATAAAATTATATTATTGGTGGCATAGCCCAACCTGTAGTATAATAATAAATTGCAAGAATTTAATTTTACCGTCTCAGTTGGTTAGAGCTTCGTGATGATAACGTGATATAAAACTTTAGCAAAGCATAGAAAAATACTCTTATAATTGCTGCATAAATTTAGAGAGAATAAGAAAGAGAAAAGAGAGAAAAACCTTTAGAGAATTTCTTATTTCTTTCCTTCAATATCATTCCCTTTATATAGGAAAGGAAAGGAGGGCAAGGAGAGGAGGGAAGGTCACGGGAAGAAGGAAGAAAAAGAGAGGAAGGTCAAGGAGAAAGAAAAGAATGGATGCCAGTCAGTAGGCAACCATTCATAACAGCTTATGTTTAATTTATTTTAATTCATATTTCCTTTCTGAGCCCTTTTTAAATTAGTTGCCAATTATGTTGTCAGTGTTGTTAAAAAATTATATTATCCATGAAAAGTGAAAAAATGTTGCTAAATACATTTCTCTCTTCATCGTATAAACATTGCGCACTTTGACATAATCACTCTAGGTAGTATGTTATTCAATTGATCAATACAGTATTGACACGCAAAGAGAGAGATCACCTCCCATCTGCGTATCGACACTATATTAGTTACATGTACATTAAATAATAGGACTTGCTGGTCTAATCAGAAAAGAGTTTGATAGGCTAGTGGCACTACAAGAAATCACACATTTTATGACGAATTTTTTTCCACGCACAAAATTTTGTTACAATTTATTAATTAATAATTACGAAATTCATAATCGTCACTAAAACTTTTGTTTTTGTGACAACCTTTAATTTTGTCATTGTTTGATAAAAACTGAATGAATCTGAATCTGAATGAACTGAATCTGAATCTGAATGAAAAAAGCTGTTTGATAATTAATATGTCTGAAATATCTGAATAACAGTATTTTACTATCTTACCTGTAAGACCCCAACTTTTATGAATAAAGAATAATTTTCTCGAAATATATTTTTTAATATTATGGTGTGGATTTGATATAATGTTATAGTTGTGGGTAATATTTACAAATTTTGCATAGTAAGCAAGTGGTTATATAATATTCTATTGGTCGGGGAATATTCATTTTAACGGGGAATATTAAATGCGACGACCACGATCATTAATTGGACCCCACAATGGAAGTATTATAAATAGTTAAAAGCGACAAAAATATCTTTCTATAAAAATAACGGTAGGAGGTGTTACCGTTAAAAGCTGTTGAACTACCCAGTAGTAAAAAAATACAGAAAATGCAGCGTGGTTGCATATAAAGTAATATACACACAAAAGCAATCATGTTTGATGATAAAGCATATACTTTGTAACAATCTTATTCATTTATTAATAAAAGTATTAATTTATTAAAGGCTTTTAATTATCTACATGATCTTTTTTTATAATATGTGATAAACCCATAGTTTTAAGCAATGCTTTTAGAATAATGATGATGATCATTCTAATGAGATCTAAATTCTTAGAAAGCTTAAAACTAAAATAGTTCCCAATCGTTGGATTACTAAATTGGGGATTAGTGAATCCGGATAGATTGAGTACATCGTTGCTTGCTTTCATTGGATGAGGATGATTGATCTCATGATCATTTGTGTGGAACACTAAAGCAAGTATGTAGGTGCTTATTAGAGAATAAGTTCACTTTGAGCGTGGCTCGCTAAGGAATACCTAATGGAGTTTTATTTACTGTCGATAGGAATTCTGTAGTGATAGTAGTCTAAGTGATCCTTGGACTTGAGATCATCATAGTATCTTGTGTATGATGAGTTATACTTTGACTTATTCCTTAAGACCCTTAGGGTATATCAAAGGGTATGCTTGGGTATAATAAGTTGTATATGGAGATAATGTATGATCGATAAAGAATCTACCACTTCAATAAAAGAAGAGAAATGTCCTATGTGATTCGATAAATGACAACCCGGTGAGTCCTTGGCGGTGGCGAATGAAATTAGAAAGGAGTTTCTAATTTGCATTATTTGAGTTGTGTATTTAAGGATCGAAATACATATAATTAAATAAAATAAGACTTGTGATGTAATTCCATGTCTTATATTTAATTGGGACATTGTATGGTGGAAGGATTGAATTGTCAGATAACTATTTACTCAAAGGTTCTTTAATGATTAATGTTGAAATCTATATTATCTGGAAAGTCGTTGATCATTGGGGAGAGAGCTTATCCTATTGTAGAATAAATATTATTTATTTAAATAAATTAATTATTTAAATTTATTTATTTAAATAAGATTAGAATTGTTTCTAATTGATTTATTCACAACCTAGGTTTAATATGGAGAGCCTAAAGGGTCACACCATAAAAGGAAGAATAATTATTTAAGAAGTTAATGGCATAATCGTAATAATATGTTAAGTATATTTAATTTAATCTATGGTGATAGAATAAATTAAATAGCTTAATATTATTATTTAATATTTTAGAAATATTAAATATAAATTAATAAGAGGAGTCTTATTAATATTATTACAATTATTATTATTTTAATTTCTAAAAGAGTTTAGGAATTAATTTAATATAAGTACTCTCATTTATTCCTAATAAGATTAGGAGGAAAATTAGTTAAAGGAGTTTAATTAATTATCCCTAATAAGATTAGGGAGCCTAATTAATTAAAAGAATTTAATTAATTAAATAAAACCCAATTTCTTAATTGTTAAGGAGGGTTGCCCACATCAATAAATAAGAGGAGTCTTATTATGGGTGATGGGGGTTGTTGACTTTTCAACATCTGACGTAATTCCAATTATTGGGAGAGTACACCTTTTTACATAGAGATAGAAAACTAGGGTTTGAGCGAATACCCTTTCTTGAATTTTCTTCTTCCTTGGTGGATCACCTCTGAGGCCAAACATTTGGGTGGCTAACGTTGGTCGAAGGAAGGAACCAAACCCGGTGGATTCAAGATTGAGCGCGAAAGGATTTGGAGGTGAACTTGTACACGAGGAAGCTCGATCTTGAGGGTATGATTTATTCTTTATCTTTTCGTTTAATTAATAATTGTGCATAAAGGGTGATCCGGGTATATGGTTTGTAAATTTTTAAACTCGATTTTTACGCTTAGCACTTTTATGCAATTTGATTGCGTTCTTGAATATTACAAACCTAACGATGGCATCGAGCCAAAACCTTTATGCGAATTATTAATTATTTTAATTTGATATGTATATTGATATGTGTTTAGAACAATTTAATTGGGCATAATTTTATTGTATAAAAATGAAACAAAAAAAAAAGGAACAAAAAAGTCGTGAACTTTTTTTTTTTTTGGGAAGCCTTATACATCAATTGAAGTGATATGGTTGCGGAAATCATTGGTGGCTGTGTTTGTCATCGTCTTGCCATTTTGTTGTGTGGTAGGCGTTATGTTCCAAAAAAAAAAAAAAAAGGCGATCATGAAATTACACAAAATCGAGAAACAATCGAACTTAACGTAGCACAAAATCGAGGAACTTAAATGACTTATATTATATATATATATATATATATATGATATTAACAGATTTCGGTACTAATATATATATATATATATTATTATATATATTAATAATTTTATAATTAAAATAAAAGTTTATTTTAATTTTAAAATAAAAGTTTATTTTAATCTTAAAATAAAAATGTTTATTTTAATTTTAAAATTAAATTTCATGCTAACTAATTAGAGTTGGAATTGGATTCTATTATAACTAATTGGAGTTGAAATTGGATTTTATTTTTCCTTAAATAAAGGAGTTTATATAGATATGAAATAGGATTTCATATTATTCAAAATAAAAGAGTTTATTTGTGAATAGGAAAGAAAATCCGTGTTTCCTTAAATAAAGGAGTTTATTTAAATATGAAATAAGATTTTATATTATTCAAAATAAAAGAGTCTATTTGTGAATAGGAAAGAATATCCGTGGGTTCCTTTAATAAAAGATTTTTTTTTACATGGAATTGGATTCCATAATTAATTAAAATAAAAGAGTTTATTTTAATTAAAGATTTTTTTTATATATATATGGAATTGGATTCCATAATTAATTAAAATAAAGGAGTTTATTTTGATTAAAATTTTGATTAAAATAAAATAGTTTATTTTATTCAAAATTGGATAAATTAAAATAAAATAGTTTTATTTTGATTTAAATTTGGATTAAAATAAAGGAGTTTATTTTGATTCAAAATTAGATTTTATACTAACTAAATTTGCCCATTAAATGATATCAATATATATATTAAATGTTTATTATTCATAAGATGAATATTATTTATTGATGCGTATGTTGATGTGTATGATAATAAATGGGATTGATTATGGACTATTGACCAATGTGATTGGATTTTATTTTAGTTGGATGCATGAATGTATGGGTTTTATTAAATGGGGTATCGTGCCTCGTCTTCTCTAATTTTTCTTAATGTAAATTCTATCTCTCTCCTATGTACTTCCCTTGATTAGCGATCGAGGTTTCTATTTATTTTAAAATAGTTATGTAATAGGAATTTTTAGAATTATTTTGAAGAATTGGAGATCAAGGGCGAGGCGCTTGAAGACCCGTTTGTAATGGAGCAGGGTTTAAATGTAATAGTTATATTTAAATATTATTTATTGCACCCTTAGGGTTTGACCTTTTGGTTCACTTGGTGGCTCTAGTGAACGAAACTAGAATAAAAGTCCATAATCAATCCGGGTAGAATATAGTATTCTATATGTGCATGCTTATACTATATATATTATATATTATGCAAACATGCTTAGCGTGTTAATTAATATAATGACGCGTATTTTATATATATATGCATCTGGCTAAACAAGATGAGACAAATTAATAACAAACCCCTCGATTTTTATATTAAGTCTAGCGTTCAAAGATATTTGGAATATCGAGCGTCAGCCTTCTAACATGATAAAATTAATAGAGTATTAAATATTTAATATGAGTTTGTTGTGTCACCACAAGGCAAGTATTAAGTATTTAAGATGTTAATTTATCACATTTGATGCTTATAAAGAAAATTGAACAATATTGTTTTGTTGTGTCACCACAAGGATGATATTTTCTTTTTTGAATATATGGAGTGCTAGGTCGGACTTAACTTGGATAATTTTGATTCGGATGTGCCACCACTTGATCAAAAATAATCTAAGAGGCAAAAAGAAAAGGAGTTGCGTAGTTGATGTAATTGACAAAAGTTGTCTACCTATTCATTTATATATAGTTTGTTGTTGTCACCACAAGGCTATATACATTTGAAATGGGATCCTTATTCTTACTAGCAAATCTTTAATTAGATTTTGCGAACTATATATATTGAGGTAATATAGTTTGAAGAAAATAGTGGGAGATACCAATTTAAAACAAGACCTAATTTATTTTGGTAATTAATAAAAGAATGTATGTTAAATGTTGTTAATTACAAATTCATTTATAGAATTTTACAATGTCTAAAATTACTATCAACTATGCAAAGCATATTAGATGCTAAATTAACGAGGCCAAGAATTAAACGGATTGGTTAAGGAATTTGAGAATAGTTCTCATAGTTTGAAAAGCTATCTTATGTCCTTAATATGCCTATCCTGCAAATGGTTGCGAATAATGCCTCAGGAAAGAGATTGCTACTTTTAGAAAGTGGCGAGATGATGCTGTGATTGCTTTCGATGCATCATGCTCGCATCCATGAGTATGACGAGCTTCGTGTCGGCGTGATGAAACTATGGATGCTCCTACTATATTCACTGTACATCAGTAGTTGATGGTGAGGAAAGTAGGATTGATTGATATCGAGATATCTAAGGAGCTCTTCCGATCTAGAATAGCAGATGACACTATAAGATACGAGAAAAAGTCCTAAACATCATCAATTTGATCGATCGATTAGGATAACGAGGTTTTGTCATGGATGGAGAGTTGAGCTAAGATTTGATCTTGCACTCACTCCCTGACTCCTTTCACAATTGTTGTGAATTTTTCATATGGACAAGCTAGATATCGGCCTTGGCGATTTGCTTAACATGTTGAAAATGTTGAGAGTCACTTTCGACCAAGAAAGACCAAGTCTTCTTGGTAGGGCCAAAGGATCTTCGAAAGAAGAACGATTCAAAGAAGGTAAATAGAAAGGCATAAACAAAGGATAATAAGAACAAAAGCGATCACGGATAGCAAAGGAGTTTGCTTCCACTGCAATAAGTCTGGACCTTGGAAAGAAAGCTGCGAAAGCATCTTGCGAGAGGCTAACCAAAGAAGCTTAGTGAAGTTTGGTTCTGATCTGATTTTTGTTCATGATTGAAATAAATTTTTCTTTAAGTCGAGGTTCTACTTGGGTATTGGATACCGACTTTGGTTATCATAAATATAGATTTATGAAGGGACCAAGCGAAGTAGAAAGTTAAACAAAGATAAGTAATCCTATGTGTGGGAAATGAAGCAAAGGTTCTTTGCATTAGCCATAGAAACTTATAATTTAACAATGCTACGAAGCAAATCTATTAAGTCGATAAGTTGTTATTGTATTCCGATTCTTGTTAAAAATATAATTTCCATTTTATTGTTGGACAATGAAATCTTTGGTATTATAATTAAGAACAATTGTTGTTACTATTTATAATAATAATGTTTTGTATAAATGGAATATTACTTAATAAATTTTGTATACTTGACTTACGTGGAAAATTATTTTATAAATTGAAAAAAATAATATAAGAAAAGGAGATGATCATTCAAAGAGTTGAATGTGTGTATTTGCTAAAATACAAGTGTGAATTATTTGAAAGGTTCAAAGAATTGAAGTAAAACAAATTTGCAAAGTATTAAGATTTTTGATTAGATCGAGGAATAAATACTTGTGCAATAAGTTTCTAGATCATCTCAAATGGTTTTTCTCATAATGGACACCTCGTGATACGTAATAATTGATTGATGTATCTGAAAGGAAAAATCGTACCTTGTTGGACATAGTGCGGCCCATAATGATTTTCTGACATTCCAAGATCCTTACAGGGTCATGTCCTAGAAATGGTCACGCATATCTCACGAAAATGGTAACCTCAAAATCCGGCCCCAAGACTCCATAAAAGTTATGGATAGGGAGGATTCTAATCTTAAGTATGTTAAGATAAGGGTTGTCGAACTTATGTGAAAGCGGTTTCAAAGGATAAACTTGGGACAAGATTTGACAAATCTGATTTGTGGGACATCCTAAAAGTAAGTTTAGGGTATATGTTCTATAATCCTACTTAGCAAAAGGTGTTTGTTGCGAAACACGCTTCCTTCTAAGATAAAGGTGTTTATCATTGAAAGGGCTAGTGGGAGGATAATAGATCTTGAAGAGTTCAAGAACCACAAAACACTATAAGTCGAAATAAGAGGAACACGTAGATAGACCTATTGTACCACAAACAGATCGTAAATGCGGAATAGTCTCAGAAGATACCTAGGAGGTATGGATTCATCATGGATGATGATGATGAGAATGCATCATCATAGAAGATGATGATCGAGTTACATTCGATGAGGTAAGACTTCTAGTGTGTACAAAAGGGTCGATTGGGAGCGTCGTGACATTCCTAATATTATATGTTGATATACTACGGATAAGGAATGACATACCAATGCTACAATCAATAAAATAAAGTTGTCTAAACATTCCTCCATGAATGATTTGGAAGAGTATCTTAATTGGGATATAAATCTATATAGATAGATTTAAAAGGATACTCAACTTAACCCAAGAATGTATATTCATTTGATCTAAAGTTGTTTAGCATGGCAAACTCGAAGAGATGTCTCATGTCGATGAGCTATGGAGTGTATCTCTTTAATAGTCCCCACAGACTCACGAAAAGAGAGGTCACATGAGTGACTATCATGTATGCAATGAAATATCTGAGACTGATGTTGATCGGTCGTATTACGGAGAAGTTCACTATGAGTCGGTGAAAAACATCTTAAAGTGCTTAACAAGCACTAAGGATGTGATCATATTCATAGTGGGTCTTAATTAAAACTAGAGGGCTTAATGACTCAAGTTTTTCGAACGAGACAAAGACGACGACGAAAAATCCACTTTAAGGTAAAGGGTTACTTTATACGGTGGTGTAGTGAATTGAAAGGTTCCAAGCAACAAAAGAGTTCTTTGGTTTAGTGATAAAGACAAAGTATATAGCTATAAATGAAGTACGAGTTGATTGTTTGGATTAAAAGTTCATTCTGAAACTAGGAATAGTTCTAAGTCTCATCTTGGATCTAAACATGTGTTGTGGCACTTTCATTTGATTATTAGAATCATTGAAAGATGGGAAATCACTATAGAGATAGTGGACTCTCATGAACAACAATACATATCCATTAACTAAAGCTTATCCAACAATGGGATAATCGTCACTTAGAAGAAGAAGAGTATAAGATACTGATGGCGATTGGCTTTAGTGCAAGTGGGAGATTGAAAGTAATATGCACACAAGCCAATCATGTTTGATGATAAAGCATATACTTTGTAACAATTTTATTCATTTATTAATAAAAAGTATTAATTTATTAAAGGCTTTTAATTATCTACATGATCTTTGTTTTATAATATGTGATATACCCGTAGTTTTAAGCAATGCTTTTAGAATAATGATGATGATCATTCTAATGAGATCTAAATTCTTAGAAAGCTTAAAACTAAAATAGTTCCCAATCGTTGGATTACTAAATTGGGGATTAGTGAATCCGGATAGATTGGTACATACGTTGCTTGCTCATTGGATGAGGATGATTGATCTCATGATTATTTGTGTGGAGACACTAAAACAAGTATGTAGGTGCTTATTAGAGAATAAGTTCACTTGAGCATTGGCTCGCTAAGGAATACCTAATGGAGTTTTATTTGCTGTCGATAGGAATTCCTGTAGTGATAGTAGTCTAGTGATCCTTGGACTTGAGATCATCATAGTATCTTGTGTATGATGAGTTATACTTTGACTTATTCCTTAAGACCTTTAGGGTATATCAAAGGGTATGCTTGGGTATAATAAGTTGTATATAGAGATAATGTATGATCGATAAAGAATCTACCACTTCAATAAAAGAAGAGAAATGTCTATGTGATTCGATAAATGACAACCCAATGAGTCCTTGGCGGCGAATGAAATTAGAAAGGAGTTTCTAATTTGTATTATTTGGAGTTGTGTATTTAAGGATCGAAATACATATAATTAAATAAAATAAGACTTGACAATAATTCCATGTCTTATATTTAATTGGGACATTGTATGGTGGAAGGATTGAATTATGCGGTAACTATTTACTCAAAGGTTCTTTAATGATTAATGTTGAAATCTATATTATCTGGAAAGTCGTTGATCGCTTGGGAGGCTTATCCTATTGTAGAATAAATATTATTTATTTAAATAAATTAATTGTTTAAATTTATTTATTTAAATAAGATTAGAATTGTTCAATTGATTTATTCATAACCGGTTTAATATGGAGAACCTAAAGGGTCACACCATAAAAGGAAGAATAATTATTTAAGAAGTTAATGGCATAATCGTAATAATATATTAAGTATATTTAATTTAATCTATGGTGATAGAATAAATTAAATAGCTTAATATTATTATTTAATATTTTAGAAATATTAAATATAAATTAATAAGAGGAGTCTTATTAATATTATTACAATTATTATTATTTTAATTTCTAAAAGAGTTTAGGAATTAATTTAATATAAGTACTCTCATTTATTCCTAATAAGATTAGGAGGGAAAATTAGTTAAAGGAGTTTAATTAATTATCCCTAATAAGATTAGGGAGCCTAATTAATTAAAAGAATTTAATTAATTAAATAAAACCCAATTTCTTAATTGTTAAGGAGGGTTGCCCACATCAATAAATAAGAGGAGTCTTATTATGGGTGATGGGGGTTGTTCACTTTTTCAACATATGACATAATTCCAATTGTTGGGAGAGTACACCTTTTTCTATAGAGATAGAAAACTAGGGTTTGAGCCAATACCCCTTTCTTGAATTTTCTTCTTCCTCGGTGGATCACCTCTAGAGGCCAAACATTTGGGTGGCTAACGTTGGTCAAAGGAAGGAACCAAACCCGGTGGATTCAAGATTGAACGCGAAAGGATTTGGAGGTGAAGTTGTACCTGAGGAAGCTCGATCTTCAAGGGTATGATTTATTCTTTATCTTTTCGTTTAATTAATAATTGTGCGTAAAAGGGTGATCAGGGTATATGGTTTGTAAATTTTTAAACTCGATTTTTACACGCTTAGCACTTTTATGCGATTTGATTGCGTTCTTGAATATTACAAACCAAACAAAGATAGTAGCACGATATTGATTATTGATGCTTACGTGAGAAGTCAATCGATTATACTCGATTATTATTTCGATGAATTCTTTGCATCATATCTCTCGTATTATTGATTCAATTATTGTTACGATATCATCTACATAATATGATATATTATTAAATCAATAATTGAGACGACAAAGTTATTCATATTATTATTTGCAATATTGACAATGTCTAGAAGTTCTGTCAAGGAGAGGTTTAGTCACTTAATTGCGAGCCAATAAGGAGAAATCCTTATCAGAAAGCCCCCTCTTTCCTGGGAACGACCTGGTTGTTAAATATTATGAATTATAATATTAATAATGAATAAGTTCGTGTTGATTAAAGATGAATTTTATAGTTCCATTGTGTTGGACTTATTTGTGTTAGTATAATTGATGTCTGGAGGTTATATTGTTCAATTGGGTATTCGGGACACTTTTCGTGTTGGAGTACTATTCACGAGTTAATATTCACGGGATACTATTCATCTGTAAGATATATTTCTGTTCGGTCCAAATCATTTTTGGTACAATATTATTCCATGAGGAGATGTGCTAATTTTTCAGACCGTTGGTTGAAGATATAATAGTAAATCAATATGGACCGCATTTGGTGGAAAGTATAATAGTAAATCAAGTATGGACCGGTTGCTTTAAGTTTTAATAGTAAACCAATATGGATAGTCTAGTTTAAAAAGTAAATCAATCTGGACCGTTCATGAATTAGTTACTATTCAGGTCCATTCTCCTATAAATAGAAGTTCATTCCTTCATTATTTCTTACGAATTCAATTGAAACTCTAGAGAGAAACTATAGAGAAAAGAAGAAAAGTATTCCTTTACTTCACTACTTGATGTTCGGTTTTTCTAAGGTAGGAAATATTATTTGTTGTACTCATAAGGGGTATTCTTTCTTTCTTATTCATGAAGAGAACTTCTGTTATTCCATTCTTTATTATTCTATTGGAATAACCTGTATATGCGGGATACCCTATACTTGGTGAAATTCTTTTGTTATTCTATTCTTATTATTCTGTTGGAATAACCTGTTTATGCGAAGTACCGCATACATGGTGAAATTCTTCCAATATTCCGTTCTTTAATATTCTGTCGGAATATCCTATCTGTGCGTTTAGGCCGGACTTGATTCGATTATTTATTATTTTGTCAGAATATCTTGTGCATGCGTTTACGTAAACACAGTTCCATTATTTATTATTACGTGGAATATCACATGCATGCGTTCTGTGGGACTTGGTTCCATTATTTATTATTACATTGGGAATAACTTTTGCCGATGCAAATGATCTATCGCATACGCATGGTGAATCCTTCCATTATTCCATTCTTTATTATTACATTGGAATAACTTTGTATATGTGGATTACCACATGCATGGTGAATGATCATGTGTATTCATTCCTTATTAAATTGTGGAAATGATCATATCGTGGATTACTGCATGGCGGTGAAAATCCATTTGCGATTTCATATATTATATTATACTCAATTGGTTAAAGCTTTGGCTTCTATACTCCATGAAATTAGTGGAATATCCTTGATATTTGCGCTTCATCCGATATCTTTTGTGGAAATATTCTTACGAGCATTCTTGAATTTTACTACACAAAGCGATGTCGTGTTGACAATTTGGGCGTTCTTCGAGTTCGGGATAAATTAACTTATAAATCTTTAAAATTTATTCTTGAACTGTTTTATTGAATTGTCATCATCCTCATGCTTATATTATGTTGAAAGTCATCTTTGGTTTACGTGCGTAGATGGACTTGGTATGATTATGACCGAGGATTATTCGGTATAATCATGGCCAGTAATGTGACGAATGATGTGGTAAAAGTCCTCATTGGCCTGTAGTTCATTGGTGGACAGTTGTTGGTATGATTATGACCATGGATTATTCGGTATAGTCATGACCATTGATGATTATATGAATATCCTTGGCCTTGGAGCAAGGATGATTCGATTTTATTTATTAAGTTTGAGTCTCGGCGATAAAGTTGATGAAAACTTTTTAAATCATAGAAGATAGTAGATTTTATACTTTACTTGACTCTTCTAATGGATTGCTTATTCTCTGCGCATTTTTGATCTAAAACTTGTTGTCTATTAAATTCTATCGGTTGTTATCTTTGTTGAAGGCTATTGATAATTTATTACGCATTATCTTAGTCATAATATTTCTTATTGGGCTAGTTGAGCTCACCCTTTCTTTCACTGTTCTCTTCAGGAAATGAGAACGTAGCTAGGACTAGTCGGGGAACAGAGTGATAGTCCTAGATGGTGCATTAGTAGTCCTCACTATTATGTGAAATAGTGTGATAATAAATATAATGAGGACTCCATTGAGTGTGGATATTGTCTAGATGACAATATTTGTATTAAAATTCACGACTTATGTTTTTGTAAGTATTTCACACATTTGTTGTATAATTAAGTTATATTTGTATTCAGTACCTTGTATCTGGCGACTCAAGATGGGTGATGTATACCTGTTTTGGGGGTGTCACATTACCCCTCTAAACTAAGCTGAACAAGTATATAATTTTGTCTGGACGTATTTAAAAAAATTAAATACAATATTCATTGTACAACAAATAAAAATAAATAATTCAAATAAATTATCAAACAAAGTATTGAATAATTCAAACAATTTTAACAACTTTCATAGAAATAAGAAATGTAACGAGTTAAACAAACATGTCAACATAATAATAAAATTACATTAATTTTAGTGAGTCATTTTATAGTTCATGAGCAATTAGGTCAATGTAGATTGTTCATATATTATGCGCCTTGAGGGCCCCATTACCTTGCATCTTGCTCTCCTTCCGTGATTTTTTTCTTATTGTTCATCATCTCCATCAATTGTGGTAGCTTGATCATACTGAGAAAATAACTCATCCTCAATATTCTCTTTTCTTATAAAATTGTGAACAACAAATCAAGCAATAACTACATCTCCTTGCACTGAAAAAGGATAAGGCGTCATCTGCTTCAATATTGGGACTCTTGCTTTTAATACACCATAGGCACGCTCAATAATATTTCTGAGTTGGGCATGAGCATGGTTAAACTTTTCTTTTCTATTTAAGGCACGTCGACGTCAAAAATCTGCTAACTAGTACCTTGTGTTGCGATATGGAGATAAAAAGCCTCGAGTGTTTGTATATGTAGCATCACAAAGATAATATTTATCTACAATTATAAAAACAAAATTTAACTCAAGTTATTAAAATAAATAATCAAATATGACAATCAAATAAAAAATTATAATACATACTTTGAGGGGGGAAATGGAAAGCCGGAACTAGGATCGAAGGCAACTTCTGTTAATACTCTTGAATCATGTACTATTCCTTCCCATCCAGCCCAAACAAATGTGAATATCATATTGAAGTCACAAATTCCTAATACATTTTGATAGCACTCACCCCTTCCTCGTCCTCTATAGCGAGCTTGATGATTGACAGGAATAACTGCATGTACAAGTGTGCCATTTAGTGCACCAACCGCTCCCTACATTGAACGATTATATTTATGTTATCCACATATTCGCAAATATATATTTGTGCCAATTATATTTATCAAATTTAAAATTACATACCGAAAAAATTTTCCGCAAGTCTTTATGGGTCCCCGGAACATTTGGATTTGGATCAAAAGATGTGGGCACTATGATTTTCTTCGCAAATTCTATCATTCCATTCAGTACCTCGTGAAAAAATTTATGAATTGTTTGTGTAGAGTGTTGAAATCTTCGTTTCACTACTCTAAATCGTTCGTTATGACCTATTATAGTCAAGAACATAACAATCTTTTCCTCAATAGTTATGTACTTACTATCTTGTACCCATTGTTTTTGCCTAAAATGATTGCATAAATGCACATATGCAACACGTGAAAGTCGCATCAATTCTTGACATTGCGTACTTGATCCATGTAATAACTCCAATGTATAAGCATGTCCACTCAAGATTGAAGTGTTATCTCTAATTCTTGGTATATTTGTTGAATGAATTCATTTCAAGTAACAATACATAATGATTAAGCATAAAAGTTGATCTTCAATAGTCATGCTTGACCTATTCCCAAAAACAGTGATAGCAAAAATATTAAGAAAAATATGTTTGTGATATAATGAAACTCACATAATGACCATATGTCAAGTTCAACAAATCATGATCCATCAAAACAATAAGCACATATAATAATTTACTAAATAAATATATACCAAAAGTAAACAAGTTCATACAAAAGTTATGGCCATCGATCCAAAATTAACCCTTTGCACCCAAAATAATAAGTTTTGGCCATCGATCCATACAAAATATTAAAATTTTAACTAAAATCATCCAATAGTAAATATTTAACTAGACTAGAAATCCTAACTTGCGTGAAACCATTTCAACCCTATTTTCATTCTCATCGTCTTCTAAGAGTATCCATTGTTCCCTATAACTTGCGCTCTCACAAAATATCCCAAGTGCCATTTTGTGCAATGGATTTTGTGATCCCCACCCAAGACGATTTAATTTATCTTTGCACTCCTTTAAGGAAGGTCCACTATTGTTATTCACAATGAGCTTTAAGGCTTTGCACATCTCTTCCTCTATTTCTAAGTTATTAGATTTTTTTGTTGAATTCTTCGCTTTTTTCGTTGGCCTTTGTTCTTCAAAGTAGGGAGTGGAAGCGTGTGATTGGGTACCCGAAGTTGATGAATTCAGAGGTGGGTTTGAGGACTCTTGAGGTTGAGTACTAAAAGGGATATCCTCGATACTAAGAATTTCCAAATCCTTATAATTTGGTTCAACGGTTGTAAGACCCCAGCTTTTATAAATAAAGATGAATTTTTTATTATTATTTTTGAATATTATGGAATAAATTTGATATAATGTTATAGTTGTGGGTAATATTTATAAATTTTACAAAGTAAGCAAGTTGTTATAAAATATTAGTTTGGTCGGGAATATTTTTTTTGTCGGGGAATATTAAATGCGACGGCTCAATCATTAGTGGACCCCTGACGAAAGTATTATTGTCGTAGTTAAAAAGCGACAAAATTATTTTCTATAAAAATAACGGCGGAGGTGTTACTGGTCAAAACTGTTGAACTACCCGGTAGTAAAAGAAATGCGATGTCTGGCGTAGTTGTATAGTAGCACGATATTGATTATTGATGCTTACGTGAGAAGTCACTCATTTATGCTCAATTATTACTCTGATAATTGTTGCATCATATCTCTTATATTATTGATTCAATTATTGTCACGATATCATCATATAATATGTTATAGTATTAAATTATTAATTGAGACGACAAGTTATAAATGATTAATAATTGTTGAAAGATTAAATATGTGTTGATTAAAAATAAAATGATTTGTGGTAATATTTATTCAATCCTTGATGTATATAAAGAGTCTGTTATGAGGCGTTTGTGGTAAGTTTGATTATTTTATGGGGGGGCCCATATGTCATCATCTAAGAGTCCCTTCGTCAATAGTAATTACCTTTGTGAATAGTAATTACCTTTGTGAATAATAATTACCTTCGTCGATAGTATTTACCTTCGATAATAGTAATTACCTTTGTGAATAGTAATTACCTTTGTGAATAGTAATTACCTTTGTCAATAGTATTTACCTTCGTCGATAGTAATTACCTTCTTGAATAGTAATTACCTTAAATCGATAGTAATTACCTTCGTCGATAGTAATTACCCTTCATGAAATAGTAGTTGTCCCTTCATATTACCAAGAGTTAAGCGCCTCTTCGATTGTTCCAAGGGTTAATTACCCCTTCATGAAATAGTAGTTGTCTCTTGATATTACCAAGAGTCATTTTGACCCTTCATTAAGACCAAGAGCCACCCTCGGTTTTCTATAAATAGAAAGCTCATTCCTTCATTATTTCTTACGAATTCAATTTGAAACTCTGAGAGAAAACTATAGAGAGAAAAGAAGAAAAGTATTTTGCTACTTCACTTTTCCAATATTCACTCTTCTAAGGTAGGGAATATTATTTGTTGTACTCGTAAGAGGTGTTTATTTTTTTATTCATGAAGAGAACTTACATTATTCCATTCTTTATTATTACATTGGAATAACTTTTGTAAAAAGTGGCATACCCTATACATGACTTTGTATATGCGAATACCCTATACTGGTGAAATCCTTATATTATTCCATTCTTATTTATTACATTGGAATAACTTTGTATATCTGGAATCCCTATACTTGGTGACATTCTTCTATTATTTTATTATTCCGTTGGAACATCACATGCATCATGCTTTTACGCCTTGACTGGTTAAAATCTTTATTATTCTGTCTTTATTATTCTATTGGAATATCACATGCGTGTGTTTTTACAGGACACAGTTCCGCTTTTTATTATTATTTATTATTACATTGGAATAACTTTTATCTCATGCTGAAGTACCGCATGCATGGTGATTTCTTTTGTTATTTCATTCGATATTATACTCGGTTGGTTAAAATTTTGACTTATACTCCATGAATTTAGTGGAATATCCTTGATATTTGTGCTTCATCCGATATTTTTAATGAAAATATTTTTCGAGCATTCTTGAATTTTACTCTACAAAAGCGATATCATGTTGACAATTTGGGCGTTATTAGTTCTGAATAAATTAATTAAATGAACTTGTTTTATTGAATTATTATGTCATTGTCATCATCCTCATATTATATTATGTTATCTTTGGCTTACGTGCATAGATGAACTTAGTATGATTATGACCGAGGATCATTCGGTATAATCATGGCTTGATATAAATGATGTGACAAAAGTCCTCAATGGCACGTAATGCGATGATGGATAGTTTTTGGTATGATTATGACCGGGGGTGATTCGGTATAGTCATGACCATTGATAATTTGATGAAAATCCTTGGCCGTGGTACGGGGATGATTAGATATTGTGGTTTATTCATTAAACCGAGTCTTAGTGATAAAAATTGATGAAAACCTTTTAAAACCTAAAAGATAGTAGACTTTATTTTCTACTTGACTCTTTTAATGGATTGCGTATTCATTTATGATTAAACCGGTTGTCTATTGTATTTTATCGGTTTAACATTGTTGAAGACTATTAATAATTTATTCTGCATTATCTTAGTTATAATATTTCTTCTTTGGGCTAGTTGAGCTCACCTTTCTTTCCTTTGTTCTCTTGAAAATGAGAATATAGGCTGGACGACGAGTCGGGAAAAGAGTGATGGTCCCAGAAGATAGCATTAGTAGTCCTCATTATTACATTAAATAGTGTGACAATAAATGTAATGAGGACTCCTTGAGTATGGATATTGTCTAAATGACAATATTCCTATTAGAACTCTCAGATTATGTATTGTCGTATGTTACACGACAGATGTATAATTAAGTTTGTATTTGAATTTATGTACCATGTAAGTGGCGACCCAAGATCGGTGGCGTATACCTAATTTTGGGGGCGTCATGGTTGGTATCAAAGCTTAGGATATGATCCTGGCTAAGATCTTGAGATAAGAACTAGGAGGGAGAGAGGGGGAATTCCTTTGCTAGTATGACCTACCTAAGTTTATTTGTTATTTAATTGGTCGGTCAGAGTATAGGGATAATATTTGATATATTAATTAACCCTTGTGTTGTGGCAGTGTTTGGAAATGGCAGCTGAAAATATTCACAATGGAGTGAATGTGACCGCGTTGTGACACCTTTAATCACTAATAAGGTTAATGCGATTAATGTCGACGAGGAATAAATTAGAGATATCCACGTAGTGAATGAAGAACTAATTGTTGCACCCGAGCTAGTTGCGAGAGGTAGCGGTGAGAGTGAGGAAGAAAGAGAAGAAGAAGAGGAACCTGAGGAGAATTGGTTAGAAGAAATTTATGATCAAAACTTAGAATTACAAAATCGTGTTCGTGAGCTAGAAGAACATGTTGAAGAACGGCAAACGGACGTGGAACAAAGGGATACAACAATTCAAAATTGGGTTACCCGATATGTGTTGCTCGAACAAAATCACGCTTTGGCGGGGTGTAAGATATTAAAGTTGGAATTTGAGAATTTAAAAATCAAAGATCAGCTGAAAGAAGAAACAACTGAACGAAGGAGAATAGGCGATGCATGGGTAAAAGCTATACAACGTTGATAGTGTGAGAAAAAGACGTCCAGATCGAATAAAGCCAAAATAGATGAAATGAACTTTGCTTTTTGGACAAAGAATTGGGAGAACCCAACATCGAATTCGGATTACCACATGCATAGCAGTCGACCCGAATTCGATATGGATCGGAGAATAATGATTCAAATCATGGATCAGGAATGTGAAGAAGCACTTAAGGGTGGAATGTACCCTATTGTAAAGTCAAACTCGGTAATTTAAGCGAGAGCGTTTGTCGAGAAACCCGAACGAAGTTATTACGGGTAAATTAATTATAAATTATTTTGAAGTCTATACTTTATTCAATACAAGTTCTACCCACTCTTTTATTCTACCTAGTTGTGTTCAATGTTTAAATTTGACTCCAGAAAAATTAGACTTTGATTTATCTATCGAAACTTCGTTGGGAGAAACCTTCGTTACCTCCACTGTTTATTAATCTTGTTGTTTCAAATAAAAACTTTCACGATCTTATCTCTTTGAAAATACTTGCCTTTGAGGTAATTTTTGAAAACGATTGATTAACTACTTATTATTCTTTTTGTAAGGTTGTTAGCTTTCATATTCCTAACCAACTTTGTTATCTGAATTCAAAGTAACCAAACCCTAAAGTTAACCACTTGTTATATCAAGCCATAAGTAAAGAGCCCCGATCCTTTCGTTGTTGACTTCCTTGTGTGGAATGCAAAGCGGACTTTTTGTAGGGGCGTCGTGAATGACGATGACAAGTTGATAGGTATCATTGTGAGGTGCTTATCTAGGTTAAAGGATAGAAGTCACAGGTTGGTATCAATGTAACGTCTTATCCAAGTCTTGGATAAGAGTAGCGATTTTGAATGATATTTCTATCATTAATAAATTTCTTGACGTATTCTTGAAGATTTCTAGCCTACCCTAGAGCGTAAAATCAAATTTTATATCAATGACCCGATCTGAAACCCATTTCTTAAACCCTCAAATATTTCTTCAACTAAAAGGATCTGCATTTACGAGGATTATGATGAAAGTCATAATAAAAGCATTGGACTAATGAAAATCATGGGTATATGAAGTATTAGTAAGTGTTATGATGAGTTATGTGGTTATTATGTGAAAACATGAAAGTTTCTTAGAAATCACAAAGGGTTGAAAAATCGATTTTGGTAAAAACGTAACATGAAATTCAATTGACCATATCTCCTATTATATTTTGAATTTTTGAGTGTGGTCAAGTCCTAGAGTTAGATCTATGAGTTTTGTAGCTTATCCAAGTGGAATCACTTTGGAAAGGTGTCAGATTTTCGTGTGGACCTGAATTTAGCAAAAGAGTCCAAAGCTGCAAATTACAAAAAACGCTACTACCCAAAAAAAACTTTAAGGGGCTGTTTCGGCCACTAAATTTATGTGAAAAATTCTGGCCTTTTGGGACATGAAAATATATGTTATAAAGTACCTCCTGTCCAAAAATGAGCTCATTCTGACTTAAAATGAACAAGTTATGACCATTTCAATATTTAGGTTTTTTTTTGACGAAAAATGCTATAATCGGAGTTCTATAACTCAGATGACCATGAAATTTAAATCTGAAGGCTCACATTAACATGTGTAAGGTCCTGCCAAGATTTGGGAATTTTTGGAGTTAAACTTGAGGTAGCTAATTTCTTAAGGAATTAATTAGAAATTGATTTTTGAAAAATAGTAAATGAATTTTAAAAATTCCGAGAAAAATATATTTTCATCATGGGACTATATTATGCTAAATCCCAGAAAAGAAATATTTTTGGGACTGATTTGATATTTTTCATGAAAATAGTTTAATTACTGAACATATGAGTTAAATATGTTATGTGAAGTAACAAAAGTTGAAAATAGGATTTTATGGCTAGAGAATCCTATATAGAGTATATGCATATTTTTTGATGAGGATTTGATAATTGGTGATGATATCTTATGAGTATGGCATTTTGAATGATTAAATGCATTATATGGTAAAAAGCGTAAACAATTGAGATAAATTGTTTATAAATTTAAGAAGTGATTAAAATATTGTTATAATATTAATGATATTAGATTATGAGATTATTAAGTGATTGATAACATGGGGATATTCTTGAATCTGAATAAATTATATTATAAATGTTTAATATTTATCCTTTATCTCATTTGATTGATTCTTTATATCATTATCCTCATGCTTATATTGTGTTGAAAGTCATCTACGTGGCTTACGTGAATAGATGGACTTGGTATGATTATGACCGAGGATTGTTCGGTATAATCATAACCGTAATTGAAAACACGATTATCTTTGGCCGTAGTCATGGATAATTTGTGGTCGTGATACTTAATGAATACACGGTTATCTTTGGTAGTAGTGCATGGATAATTTGTGGTCGTGATACTAATGAATACACGATTATCTTTGGTAGTAGTGCATGGATAATTTGTGGTCGTGATACTAATGAATACACGATTATCTTTGGTAGTAGTGTATGGATAATTCGTGGTCGTGATACTAATGAATATCCTTGGCCTATAGTGCGGGGATGATTCGATGATATGGATTAATTATTGAAATTTGAGTCTCGGTGAATGAAATATTAATTCATGGATGTGGTAAAAGTCATCTTTGGTAGTAGTGCATTGATAGACTTGGTATGATTATGACCAAGGATTATTCGGTATAATCATGATCAGTAATTGAAAACACGAATATCCTTGGCGATGAGTGCATGGATAATTAAGTGGTCGTGATACTATTAAGTCGTGTCTCGGCATTATTGGTTTTACGATTGTATATCTTTGGCACGTAGTGCAAAGATGAATTGTTAATGAATATCTTTGGTAGGATTAGAAGATGAATTTAATATTTTTAACGATAAAGGTATTCAAGGTATCCTCACCTCTTTATCATATCAGGTACGTACCCTAATTTTGAGGGCGAAATTTCATAAGAAGGGGAGGTTGTAAGACCCCAGCTTTTATAAATAAAGATGAATTTTTTTTTATTATTTTTGAATATTATGGAATAAATTTGATATAATGTTATAGTTGTGGGTAATATTTATAAATTTTGCAAAGTAAGCAAGTTGTTATAAAATATTCGTTTGGTCGGGGAATATTCTTTTTGTCGGGGAATATTCATACGACGGCTCAATCATTGGTGGACCCCTCAACGGAAGTATTGTTGTAGTTAGAAAACGACAAAATTATTTTTCTATAAAAATAACGGCGGAGGTGTTACCAGTCAAACTATTGAACTACCCATAGTAAAAGAAATGCGATGTCTGGCGTAGTTGTATAGTAGCACACGATATTGATTATTGATGCTTACGTGAGAAGTCACTCAGCTATGCTCAATTATTGCTACAGTAATTGCTGCATCATATCTCTTATATTATTGATTCAATTATTGTCACAGTATCATCTGTATAATATGTTATAGTATTAAATTATTAATTGAGATGACAAGTTATAAATGATTAATAATTGTTGAAAGATTAAATATGTGTTTATTAAAAATAAAATGATTTGTGGTAATATTTATTCAATCCTTGAAATATATAAAGAGTCTGTTATGAGACGTTTGTGGTAAGTTTGATTATTTTATGGGGGGGCCATATGTCATCATCTAAGAGTCCCTTAGTCAATAGTAATTACCTTTGTGAATAGTAATTACCTTTGTGAATAGTAATTACCTTCGTCAATAGTATTTACCTTCGTCAATAGTAATTACCTTTGTGAATAGTAATTACCTTTGTGAATAGTAATTACCTTCGTCATAGTATTTACCTTCGTCAATAGTAATTACCTTTGTGAATAGTAATTACCTTTGTGAATAGTAATTACCTTTGTCAATAGTATTTACCTTCGTCGATAGTAATTACCTTCTTGATAGTAATTACCCTTCAATAGTAATTACCTTCGTCAATAGTAATTACCCTTCGCAAATAAAATAGTAGTTGTCCTTGAATATTACGAAGAGTTAACCGCCTCTTGATTGTTCCAGGGTTAATTACCCTTTCATGAAATAGTAGTTGTCTCTTGATATTACCAAGAGTCATTTTGACCCTTCATTAAGACCAAGAGCCACCCTCGGTTTTCTATAAATAGAAAGCTCATTCCTTCATTATTTCTTACGAATTCTTTGAAACTACAGAGAAAACTATAGAGAGAAGAAGAAAAGTATTTTGCTACTTCACTTTTCCAATATTCAGCTCTTCAAGGTAGGGAATATTATTTGTTGTACTTTCGTAAGGGTGTTATTTTTTTTATTCATGAAGAGAACTTACATTATTCCATTCTTTATTATTACATTGAATAACTGTAAAAAGTGGCATATACATGACTTTATATGCGAAATACCTATACTTGGTGAAATCCTTATATTATTCCATTCTTATTTATTACATTGGAATAACTCATATATCACGAATCCCCTATACTTGGTGACATTCTTCTATTATTTTATTATTCCGCCGGAATCATCACATACATGCTTTTACGCTTTAATTCGACTTTGGTTCCGTCTTTATTATTCTGTCTTTATTATTCTATTGGAATATCACATCTGTATGTTTACACCGACCTAGTTCCGATTTTATTATTACGTATTTATTATTACATTGGAATAACTTTATACATCACGGCACCGCATGTGGTGATTTCTTTTGTTATTTCATTCCTATTATATTATACTCAGGTTGGTTAAAATTTTGACTTCTATACTCCATGAATTTAGTGGAATATCCTTGATATTTGCGCTTCATCCAATATTTTTAATGAAAATATTTTTCCGAGCATTCTTGAATTTTACTCTACAAAGCGATATCATGTTGACAATTTGGACGTTATTAGTTTACGAATAAATTAATTAAGTGAACTTGTTTTATTGAATTATTATGTCATTGTCATCATCCTCATGTTATATTATGTTATCTTTGGCTTATGTGCATAGATGAACTTAGTATGATTATGACCGAGGATCATTCGATATAATCATGGCTTGATATAAATGATGTGACAAAAGTCCTCGGTGGCTCGTAATGCGATGATGGATAGTTTTGGTATGATTATGACCGGGGTGATTCGGTATAGTCGTGACCATTGATAATTTGATGAAAATCCTTGGCCAGGTAGTGCGGGGATGATTAGATATTGTGGTTTATTCATTAAACCGAGTCTTAGTGATAAAATTGATGAAAACCTTTTAAAACCTAAAAGATAGTAGATTTTATTTTCTACTTGACTCTTTTAATGGATTGCATATTCATTGCAGATTAAACCGGTTTGTCTATTGTATTTTATCGGTTTAACATTGTTGAAGACTATTAATAATTTATTCTCACTTATCTTAGTTATAATATTTCTTCTTGGGCTAGTTGAGCTCACCCTTTCTTTCACCGTGTTCTCTTGGAAATGAGAATATAGGCTGGGACGAGTGGGGAAAAAGAGTGATGGTCCCGAAGATAGCATTAGTAGTCCTCACTATTACATTAAATAGTGTGACAATAAATGTAATGAGGACTCCTTGAGTATGGATATTGTCTAAATGACAATATTCTATTAGAACTCTCGGTTTATGTATTGTCGTATGTTACTGACAGATGTATAATTAAGTTTGTATTTGAATTTATGTACCATGTAAGTGGCGACCCAAGATGGGTGACGTATACCTAATTTTGGGGACGTCACAACGGTCCTATCCCTTTTAGAGCTAGGTCCCCAGCCATCAATCCTCGTAGCAGTAGCTCCGTCATAGAGTTGAATGCAAAGCTCAGGAAAACTTAAAGGTGAAGTCCTCAAGGAGTCAACATGCTTATTTGCCTGTATCCAAAAATCATACCCAACATGTTATTCACATGTTTAATAATTTAATAAGCTTTTATAGTTAACTTAAAAAATTAGTTACTAACCTTTGACTCTAACACCCATTCCTCATCCGTGAAGTTGAACGTGTTAGTTGTGGGATCATAATGATTTTCGGTCTTTCTTTTTAGTTGACACCATGCAGTATATTTTCCCTTTATATAATCATAACGATTTTTCATTTGCTTATGATCTACAATAAAGTTGTGGGTGCTCTTCAGTATTTCTCCCACTTTTGACCATGAATACGGCTTAAGACTACCGCCTAGCCTACCATTTTCCGTAACCTCGCAAATACATGCTTCAAGAAAAGTTTTCATTACATTTTCATTTCTCCAACTCACTCTTGATTTTCTTTGATTTTGAGTTTCACCAGATTGTTCCATGCCTAACACAAATAAAAGGATGAATTTAGATTATAATCCTAACAATAAACAAATCTACTATAAACAAATGTACTTTTTGGAGATTTTGGGATGTCCAAGTTATTAATCAGAGGGGGTGAGAAAACAATACACGAGTCCAATTCACGAAACACATTCATTATCAAATACCTTAATGAAAAACATAAGGAAGTGGCATACAAAATATGAGAAACACATTGGAAGCTAGAATTAATGTGGCATGTAACATTGGTTTTAACAGGAATTCACAGACACACAATCTAGTACAAAACTTCTTCCACTAAATTATCATTTTGAGGGTGTAAAAGCATCTCCAAAACATAGCTCATAGTTGGTCTCAAATCCTTATTTTCCTCTACACACATTAAAGCCACCATGACTAATGTTTCCATTTTACCCACATCATAATGCTATTTTGCAACCAACTCTGACCTCTTATTGTGTGTAATAGATTTTCACTTTTATGACTCCCCTTAAAATATTAGGTGCAGTGCAGGACTTTAGGGCAAGATGGGGGAAGCCGAAGGTTATTATACCATGCTCATCTATACCATCATCCTTGACAAAATGGGAGCACAAGGTAATGCTCTTTTCTCAGTGGTAGAAAAGTTCTTTCATGGATTAATCTCTCTGAAGTGTCGTAGTTAAGGTGAAACATGATTTAAGGTACTGGAAGTGGTTCTCACTTGGCACATTAACTAGGTACTTTCGATTTTGAAAAGTTCTGGTAATTCTCCTTTCATGTTCTACATGAGAAAAAGTGTAGATTTTGAAAGAAGAAAAAACCAAGCAAAACTATGGGATTGAATTAAATAATACTCAAATTAATTGAGAGATCTAAAAAAACATCATAAATGCTTCAAATTACTAACCTGAGATGGCAAAGTTACTGCAGATGGAGTGAAGAGATGCGGATGGAGACGTTGATGGAGATGGACGAGAGCGGCGCTAGAGATAGAGCAGCGAGGTTATTTGGGTAAAATAGGATTATTCAGCCCATTCAGGCGAATATTTTCAAAAGAATCGCCGTGATTTATTCAAATTGAATTCAGATTTTAAAATTAGAAACAAGCAGTCTGAATGGTTTGAATCGTTCGATTCGAGCCATTCGATAAAGATCAAACGAGCCCTAGGTAGTATGTTATTCAATTGATCAATACAGTATTGACACGCAAAGAGAGAGATCACCTCCCATCTGCGTATCGACACTAATAGGACTTGCTGGTCTAATCAGAAAAGAGTTTGATAGGCTAGTGGCACTACAAGAAATCACACATTTTATGACGAATTTTTTGCCACGCACAAAATTTTGTCACAATTTATTAATTAATAATTACAAAATTCATAATCGTCACTAAAACTTTTGTTTTTGTGACGACCTTTAATTTTGTTACTATTAATCATTTATATCGTCACTAATTTACACATTTGACGACGATTAAGAAAATTTCGTCACAAGTTATTTTGGAGGTAGAATTTCGCATCAAAATTTTGGAGGGAAACCTTTTAGTGACATTTTGTAATAATTGATTACAGTATTTATTGTCACCAAATATTTCTTTCGGTGACAACATAATAGTTTGTCATTAATTATTTGTAAAATTTAGTGACAATGAGCTTTCGTCACTAATGTTCACATTTAGTGACGCCAAATACAAATTCATCACAATTTTATTTGGAGGCAAAAAAAAATTTGGAGAAAAACTTTTTAATAACAAAAAACTAATAATTTATGACAATTTGTATTGTCATAAATACCAATTTTATATGACGAGATAATAGTTTGTCACTAATTAGATGAGTGGATAAGTGAAAAAAATGGTTCGTCATAAATTCTTATATTTAGTGACAAAGTACGTAATATCGTCACAATTTTATTTGGAGGCAAAATTTTCTGAAAAATTTTGGAGGGATATTTTTTAAATACGAAAAAATAATAATTTATGATAATTTGTATTATCATAAATATCAATTTTATATGACGAGATAATAGTGCGTCGCTAATTAGTTGTGTGGATAAGTGACAAAAATGGTTCGTCATAAATTGTTATATTTAGTGACAAAGTACGTAATATCGTCACAATTTGATTTGGAGGCAAAAAAAATTTAAGAACTTTTGGAGGTAAATTTTGTAAAGACGGAAAATTAATAAATTATGACCATTTTTATTGTCACAAATACCAATTTTATATGACGAGATACTAGTTCGTCACTAATTAGATGAGTGGATAAGTGACAACACTGGTTCGTCATAAATTCTTATATTTAGTGACAAAGTATGCAATATCGTCACATTTTTATATGGAGGCAAAATTTTCTTGTATCCAATCGACGTTACCGGTCTTCCTTTCATCATTGGCAGCCTCCATTTAGTTAAGAATCTCCATTATCAATTTTCAATCATCCAAATTTGATGGCAGAAATTATTTTACATTTTAGGTATGTTTCTAGATTTTGATTCGAATTGATTAGTAGTTGTTCTAATTGAACAACTGCGATTTTGAAATGATTTCATGTCATTTTTGTTGTAATGGTTGCTATTGTTGATGATCTTGTATAATTTTGATAATCTAAATCACTATTTGCTTTAAATTTTTAACGAAGCAACTTCTTAGCTTTGATTAGTAATTGTAGTACCAAATCGACATCATAGAATGGTTCTGCTTTCTTGAAAATAAAATGAGAGTAGTGATTTTGCCTATCAGGAGACTTAAATTCATAAGGCTGTTCTGTTAGTTATGTATATATGCATGTATAGTGTTGACAAAAGACAATGTAATAGTCAAAATTTTCAGTATATATTAAAATAAGAATTTAACACTACAAAAAATGGACATTTGACAACGATTTTTCGTGTTTGGCAACGATTTTTCGTGCAATGACTTATAAAATCGTTGCCAAAAAAGCATGTTTAGCAATGAAATTTGTCATTCGTTGCCTAATATGGGTCACAATCATTGTCAACAATTTTTTTCTGTTGCGTATTTTATACATTTTTTTTGCAACGACTAATAAATTGTTACCCAAAATTAAGATAACCCCAATAAGCTCGTTTCGACCTCTTTTTCACATTTTTATATTGATGATCAAGTTTTTAATTGCTATTTTCTTTTATTTTGTTCTAAAACATGTGTCATGCTACTTTTGAATTATCACCACTTTACTATTATGTTATGTTGTGTAACTTATTCTAAAAGTTAGAATATCACAATAAAATACAAAAACATGCAACACCATAGCTAACTCAATATCTTTGGACAAGCTTTTCAAATAACTTTTAACCATTTGTTGTGCTTTGTCCTTTTTCTATAGTTAAGTGGCTCACCCCTTTTTTTTTTTTTTGCTAAATTTAAATTGTATTAATGAAAGAAAATTTTACAAAATTTATGGAGCATACCCCAAATAGAATATACCATGACGATCATAGAACATCTAAGATGGCAAGAGTATACCAAAAACAGAATTTAATATCAGCAATAGGCTTAAATTTTGATATTACAATAAAGCATTAAAAAGCCTTGACCCAAAAGAACCGAACAACCCAAACACAAAAAAATGAATCTCGTATATCAGAACAACAACACAGCTGAAACCAACAGACCAACCAATCAGCAAGAACAACACGACACAAACCAAAAGAAAATAGGAGGCCATAGCAAAACAGAAGCAGAGACAACAGAAGTAGTGAACAAGACTGTTGCTGCAACACATAACTGCAGCAGTGCAACAGATGGAACAAAGCTCATCTAAAAGAAAAACATCAGCAGCCCCTAAACAAGACCCAACAGCCCAAAACCAAGACAGTCAATGGGAATTGAAGCAAACCAACAGCCGCACCAGCAACAAGTCAAAACCAACAGCAGCTGCACGACATGACAGCAACAGCGAGAACCACAACCACAAAGATTTTCCTGCATACACATTAACACACATTCGGAGACAAAGATTTGTACGGCCTATATCTTGACACATGTCACTAGTGTTAAGCTGGAAAAAAAGGTTAAAATACCATACAAAAGACTTGATTAAAATTTTTGAAGGAACCTTTGCCTTTGAATATAGAAGCATGAGCAAAATGAGGCATTGGATGACCAAAAATACTTCATTGCTTACAAATATTAAGTGCATATCTTCAAATTTCATCAGTGGCCCTTTAGAGTCAAGGAAAATATCTTACTTTTAAAGAAGAAAGTCCAAGAACAGTTCACCCACTGGTGTAACTTTAATTTATATACATGCCACAAGAGTAAACACTTTATTCAGACTTTTTCCCAACTCAAATGCACTATATATTTTGATCTGTTTTGACTCCGAAAGTTTGAGACAATAAATTCTAAAGGAGCTGAATTATTGGGAATAGAGTACTCATAACTGAGGCATTGTGCCATTAGCCTGCTGGCATTTCTAATACCTTCAAGTGTAAAGCTTATTCTTCTCTCCCTAGTCTTCTTGTTTGTGTTGTACTTACCCCTGCCTGATGCTGTTATGGTCAACAACAATGATTTCAGAAGCAAGGCCTCCTCCTTGCATTGATACTAGTAGCAGCTGCAACTCAGTTACATTTCTCCAATTTATTTTCTTATGTTTTTCGTTTGGACTCATGTCCATCGGTGCTGGAGGAATCAGGTTATCTTCTTTAGCCTTTGGATCTAGTTACATTAAAGGCCTTGGGTATGGTCCAAAACCTCCAAGCAGGCGCATTACATCATCTGATTTAGCTACCCAACAACTCCAAAAGGAACTTCAAGAGACACAACAAAAGCTACAAATGTCTGACTCTCAAGTAAATGATCTTAAGAACAAGTGGCTGAATTTGAGAGTGAAGTGTCTAATTTGAAAACTCAATTGGTTCATCAAGGTGCAAATATCAACAAACTTATGAAAATTATGGCTGCTAATGGGATGAACATCTAGGCTGAAAAAAAATCATGTAAGTAATAAATACTTTTTAACTTCAATAAAGCTTTCAAATGTTGCTTTCCATTGTTTAGAGACAAACATGATTTTACATCTTATTCTCTATATGGGACAAACATGATCTTTGAGTAATAAATATGCTTATAAAGGTTTGTTAATGTTCAATGGATCTTGAGGCTGGTTGTGTTTATGGTTTATGTTCATATGAACTCAATGCATGAGCAGAAGTTTCCCATGCTAGATAATATGCTTTCAAGTTTTCTCTATAACATGCACTCAGGCAATGTATTTTTTTTTTGAACTTTTTATATGAACATGAGTTTGATGAATTTGATTTTATTGGTTCATTTATTTTATTTTATTGTTCAAAGTTAACTGTTTGATGAATTTGAGCTTAAGCTCATTAGTTGATTGATTGCATTTGACTAATAATTTTATTGTACCATATTTATAGGGCTAAAAAGATAGGATAACTTTTTTAGTAATGTTATAGCTATAGTTCTGGAAAATTCACAATTTATTATTTAAACATTTCTTTTTTTATATACTTTTCTATTTTAATTTTATAACCATTTCACTAATTTATGTCTATATGTTTTGATGAATTTGCAGATAAAGTTTTTTCTGAAATGTCAATAACCACAAGGTTGGAGATTTTAATTAGGCATTTTCTTAGGATATGGATGTGAGAATTTCAGCTTTTTGGATTATATAATTTGGTTTTGTGGTACTTTTCAGTTATTTAAGCAATTTGCTCATTTTAATTGCCTAATTGGGTATTTTGTTGAATTAGTGAATCTACTATATTTTTTTATAAGATAATTACTTTTTATTTGAAATGTTTATTGTCATTTGTCTCTTATATCATATATATAGTGTAAAGTTGATTTAAAAGGTCACTAAATGTATTATATTTTTTTATTGAAAAGTGTTAATATAACAATACATTTAGAAATGTCAAACAACTTAATATGACCACCACATCATCACAATTTATAATCATTTATTGAAAAATAATATTTGGTCAATGAAAATTAAAATTTAATGACGAATAATATTATCTCGTTAGAATTAATATTATTCTCATTATATATATTCATTTAGTTATGACAAATGATTTTGTCACTAATATTAACTATTTGGTGACAAGTTATGTCATCACTATTATATATTCATTTAGTGACGACCTTTAATTTTGTCACTATTAACAGCTCTTTATGTGACACGTTGTATCGTCACCATAAGTATTCAATTAGCGACAGAGAAAAATGTGTCATAGAAATTAACTCTTTGGTGACAAACTATATCGTCACTGTTATATAGTTATTTAGTCACAACAACTAATTTTGTCACTATCAGTAACTCTTTTTGTGGCGAGATGTATCGTCGCCATAAGTATTCAATTAGTGACATTGAACAATGTGTCCCAAAAAATAATTCTTTGGTGACAAATTATTTTGTAATATTATTTAAAATATGAAATGACAACGACATAATTGTCATGTTAAATATATTATTAGGTGACGAATTGTTCTGTCGTCGTTTATTTTCTTATTTTTGGTGACGATAAACATAATAACATGACGAAATAATAATCATAAATATGACAATATTGTTGTCATTAAAATTAAATGATTTAAATAGAGTAACATATTTTCGTCACTAAAACAATATCATTTAATGACGAAAAATGATTTTTGTCATTTAATGCACCAAGTTTTGATGACGAAACAAAATATAGAGTGACGAAAGTTTCATTCAAATAGTGACACTATTAACGTCACTAAAAGTAATTAATTATAGTGACAATGATGTAGATCGTCACCATAAGTTAAAACATTTTGTGACGACATCATATATTGTCAAATAAACCTAATACCACGCTCATACGGTGACGGTCTCTATGACGATTAACACTCGTCACCAAATGTTTTAGTGACGAAAAATAAATTTTATGTGACAAATTTTAGCGTCATTTTTTGTGTGATTTCTTGTAGTGTGGCTAAAAGATAAGTACACAACTTTGCCATCAATTACATTGAAAAGGAAAGACCTTTCGTTAGGTTTCTCAAGGACATGTAATAATCAAATGATAAATTACTCTGCATAAAAGTATGGATGCAATTTTATATATATTTTATATATAAAGAGTAGTGTATATATATATATATATATATATATATATATATATATATATATATATATATATATTGTGAAGCCCCCAAAATAAGTATACAACACTAATTCTGAGTCGCCAAATACATGGTACAGAAAGCAAACTACAACTTCAATAATACAATTGTCGTGCAAAATACGACAACACATACTGTGAGTTTAAATACAAATATTGTCTTCTAGACAATATCCACACTCAAATAAGTCCTCATTACAATTATTCAAACACTATTTTACAGAAATAGGGAGGACTACTAAAACATCTTTCTAGAACCATCACTCCATACCCCAACTAGATCCTGCTATGTTCTTACCTCCTGAGAAGAAAAATGGAACAAAAAGGAAAAGGGTGAGCTCAACTAGCCCAGTAAAGAATATTATGACTAAGATAATATACAACAAATTATCATTAGTCTTCAACGGGGAAAAATCTGATAAAATATAATAGACAACAAGTTTTAGATCAACAACTGCAACGGAAACAATAATCCATTAGAAGAGTCAATTAGAGAATGAGTTCAACTATCTTCTATGATTTAAAAGTCCATCATCAATATTTTATCCCTGTAACAACAATCAATATACATCTTTAATCAAATATTCATCTTTGCACTTCAGGCCAAAGATATTCATTTGTATCACCAGTTGGTCATGTTCATCTCAACACTGTTCATCTTTTGCACTACTGGCTAAAGATATTCATCGATTAATCATTCATCTTTTGACTACTGGCCAAAGATATTCGAAATATATATCATCATTTAGGACCTGAGGATGATGAAAAATATTTTAAAGAAAAACGAATCCAAAGGAGATGGAAGGACAAATAGTAGGGATTCAGTATAACAGGTTTATCGAAGATCAATAATACTCCATAATAACCAATTTTGTAAATGTAAATTCAAAAATAAAGATCAAAACATGGATACAATCAAAGATAGTAACCATAATAGACATCTTGGACAAAAAGAAGAAAATTTTATTTTTGGTGAATAGTGTCGTATTAAGTGAATAGTCTTAGATATCGTGAATAGTGCCGTGATAATGTGAATAGTAACCCGAAACACCAAAAAGTTCTAAATTTGATAAAAAGTTCGAACCCGATATTTTGGCATAATGATATCGAAAGAAATAATATCATTTATGAAGAAAATTACATCCCTTACCTCAAAATAACCGTACTTCTGGCTGAATTTCGGATATAGTGCTGACAGAAACTTGTACTGAAAAGCAACTCTCAAAGTATCAAAATACTCACAAAAATACACTCGATAATTTAGAGAGAAAGAAAACTTGTTTCTGGTGTGTTTTTCAATTCTAACCTAAGTGCCTATTTATAAGAAAATGCTAGAACGCCAAAGGAGACTAAAATAATAAAATAATATTATTTTTATATCAGTTGTAAGACCCCAACTTTTATAAACAAAGATGAATTTTCTATAAATATTATTTTTGAATATTATGGAATAAATTTGATATAATGTTATAGTTGTGGGTAATATTTATAAATTTTGCAAAGTAAGCAAGTTGTTATAAAATATTAGTTTTGGTTAGGGAATATTCTTTTTTTGTGGGGAATATTAAATACGACTGACTCAATCATTGGTGGACCCCACAACGGAAGTATTATCGTAGTTAGAAAATGACAAAATTATATTTCTATAAAAATAACGGCGAGGAGGTATTACCGTTAAAAGCTGTTGAACTACCCGATAGTAAAAGTAATACGATGCGCGTAGTTGTATAGTAGCACACGATATTGATTATTGAGTCTTACGTGAGAAGTCACTCACCTATGCTCAATTATTGCTACAATAATTCTTCGCATCATATCTCTTATATTATTGATTCAATTATTGTCACAAGATTATCATCATATAATATGTTATAGTATTAAATCAATAATTGAGGCGACAAGTTATAAATGATTAATAATTGTTGAAAGATTAAATATGTGTTGATTAATAATAAAATGATTTGTGGTAATATTTATTCAATCCTTGATGTATATAAAGAGTCTATTTATGAGGCGTTTGTGGTAAGTTTGATTATTTTATGGGGGCCATATGTCATCATCTAAGAGTCTCTTCGTCGATAGTAATTACCTTCGTCGATAGTAATTACCTTTGTGAATAGTAATTACCTTCGTCGATAGTAATTACCTTTACCGGACGTCAAACCACTTGCCGTTTCATATTACGAAGGTCGAACCACTTGTCGTTTCACATTACAGATCCGAACCACTTGTCATTTCATATTACGATGCCGAACCACTTTTCTTTTCACATCACCGACGTCAAGCCACTTGCCTTTTTCACATGGCGGTGCTAAGCTAAATTCTTCAATAAATAGAGGCCTAGTGCTTCATTATTTTCACGAATTCATTCAAGCTACTGAGAGAGAAAGTATAGAGAAAGAAGAAGAGTATTTTGTTACTACACCGTTTGCGATATTCAATCTCCTACTAAAAGTAAGGGGTGTTATTCTTTCTTATTCATGAAGAAGAACATTTGTTATTCCATTGCTTATTATTACATTTGGAATAACTTTGTATACGTGGTTTACCCTATACTTGGTGACATTCTTCTATTATTACATTTGGAACATCTTGTGCGTGTGTTTTACACCTTGACTGATTAAAATCTTTATTATTATTACATTGGAACATCTTGTCGTGTGTTTTACAATTTACTGGTTCCATCTTTATTATTATTCTTTGGAACATCACATGCGTGTGTTTTAAGCGGGACTGGTTCCATTCTTTATTATTACTGTTGGAATATCACAATCTGCGCATTTTACTGCCGGGACTGGTTCCGTTATTATTATTATTACATTGGAATAACTTTTGCTGTCTTGCTCTCTATCGCATGCATGGTGATTTCTTTTGTTATTCCATTCTTTATTATACCCAGTTGGTTAAAACTTTGACTTATACTCCATGAAATTAGTGGAATATCCTTGATATTTGCGCTTCATCCATATCCTTTCATGGAAATATTCTTCTCAAAGATTCTTGAATTTTACTCTACAAAGCAATATCATGTTAATTGATTTGGATGTTATTGGTTCCTAGATAAATTAATTCTTGAACTTGTTTTATTGAATTCTTATATCATTGTCATCATCCTCATGTTTATATTATGTTGAAAGTCATCATCATGGCCTGTAGTGCATAGATGGACTTGGTATGGTTATGACCAGAGACTATTCGGTGTAATCATGGCCGTAATGTTACAAATAATGTGGTAAAAATCCTCGGTGGCCCGTGAGTGCATTGATGGGCGATTGTTGGCATGATCATGACCATTAATGAATACACAAATATTCTTGGCCCGTAGTGCGTGAATAATTGTGGTCGTGATACTAAAAGAATATCCTTGGTAGTAGTGCGAGGGGTGATTCGATGATGTGGAATATTTATTAAAAGTTTGAGTCTCAATTATAACGATGATGAAAAACCTTTTAAAATCATAAAAGATAGTAGATTTTATTTTCTACTTGACTCTTTTAATGGATTCTTTGGTTCACTGTAGTTAAACTTGATGTTCATTATATTTTATCGGTTTAACAACATTTGTAGGCTAATGATAATTTATTACGCATTATCTTAGTCATAATATTTCTTCTTGAGCTAGTTGAGCTCACCCTTTCTTTCACTTTGTTCTCTTGAGAAATGAGAATATAGGCCGGGACGAGTCGGGGAACGGAGTAATGGTCCGGAGGATAGCATTAGTAGTCCTCACTATTCTGTGAAATAGTGTGATAATAATTGTAATGAGGACTCCTTTTGAGTTTGTATGATCTCTAGTAGACAATATTGTATTCAAACTCACAGTTTATGTCGTATTGTACACGACAGTTATATTTGTAAGTTGTATTTAAATTCTGTACCATGTATCTGACTACCCAAGATGGGTGATGTATACCTATTTTTGGGGGCGTCACATCAATCCTACGCATACTCACCAACCAAGACCAGCACCTCAATTTTGAAAAAAATCCCAGCAGCCCACATGTTAAAACAAAAGTGGGTCCCACCCATAATTTAATAAAAATCATTTTATTTTTCGAAACTTCAGTAATTCATAGAAAATAGCTCGTTTATCAGAAAAATACGAATTTTATGTCCATTCCACACGAAATCGAATTCTCTACAACTTTGTAGCTTTGAGTTTTTCCAAATTCCAAACATAAAATATCTAAACTCCACAAACGGATGATTTTAATACCTCCACACCAAATAAAATCTTGATAAAACACCTCAAAGCATTAATTCCTTCATTTTATCCACATAAAATAAATATATCCATCATTTATATCCACATAAAATAAATATTTCCTTATCATATAAATCAATAATTAATTATTCACAAATAATATTACGTAATCACAATTATGACAACCAAAGTAGTTCCTGGAAGGAGGGGGCTTTCGAATAAAATTTCTCCTTCTTGGTAGCGCAATTAGGTGACCAACCTCTCCTTGATGTAACTTTCTAGACATTGCCAATAATGCTATCTAATAATATTATTCAAATAATATGAATTATTGATCCGATAATGGGAAATCTTTAAAGTGATAATTATTGAAACAACAATAATATAAAATATCAACGCACAATTATTGAATCAATAAAATAAAATATTGAATATTAATTCTCGTAACAATTATTGAGTAGTTCCTTCTTACGTAAGAATCAATAATTCAAAATACATGCATCCACGCCAGACATCTTATTTTTAACCACCGGGGTATTCCAACAAATAACTTGGTAACAACTAACTGTAGTTATTTATAAAAATTCAAACTTGTTATTTTCTTCATCCGACAGTTATTCTGCCACAAATGACTGCGCCATCGTACGAATATTTCCCAACAACAAGAATATTCCATGACCAAACGAATATTCGCCGACAACAATGATTATTTTATAACCACTTGCTTATTTTGCAAAATTTGCACATTTCACCCATAACCAGTGAATTATATCAAATTAATACCTTATTATTCACAATAATAATTAAAGGAAATTTAATTTTATTTATGATAAGTTGAGGTCTTACATATATATATATATATATATATATATATATATATATATATATATATATATATATATATATATGGCAATAAATGACTGGAAGGAGCGAACCTCGCTTTCATTTCTGATTCCAACTCCCAGGTCATTTATTCAATAGCATGGTTTCTCCACAAAACCTTAACTTGTGGTATAACCTTCGTGCATAGGACATGCTCTTTCCTATCAAAGATTTTAACAGTTACTTCTTCGTACGTTAAATCTTCGGCTATCTCGTCTGGTTCTAAAGCAATAATATGGTTCGGGTCTTTCACATATTTACGAAGCATAGATATGTTGTAAACATTTTGAACACGAGACATACTTGGAGGTAATGCAAGTCTATAGGCCACATTTCCTATTCGGTCAAGAATCTCAAATGGACCAACAAATCGTAGATTGAGCTTTCCTTTCTTCCCAAATCTTGTAACTCCCTTCCATGGAGCAATACGTAACAGTACATGATCTCTGATATTAAACTCCACGTCCTTTCTATGAAGATCTGCATAACTCTTTTATCGATCCTATGTCGTTTGTATACGTTGTCGAATCATTTGGATCTTCTCTGTAGTTATGCGTACCAATTCTGGTCCCAATAATGTTGCTTCACCCACCTCGTCCCAGTATACTGGAGAGCAACATTTTCTTCCATACAACGCCTCGAATGGAGCCATGCCTATACTTGGATGAAAACTATTGTTGTAGGAGAATTCCACCAATGGTAGGTACTTATCCCAACTCCCTTTGAAATCTAGGACACAGAGTCTTAATAGATCTTCAAGAGTTTGAATAGTCCTCTCTGATTGTCAAAATCTGGTTTGAGGATGGTATCTTTGAATCCCGAATAGTAAATCCGTGCCCATAGCTTTCTGTAAGCTAACCCAAAATCGTGAAGTGAATCTTGGGTCACGACCCGAAACTATGGATACTGGCATGCCATGCAATCTCACAATCTCATTCACGTACATACGAGTAAGACGTTCAAGGGAATAAGTTTCTCATATAGGTAAGAAATGGGCAAACTTGGTTAATCTATCAACAATAACCCAAATCGCATCTATGCCTTGAGAAACCTTGGCAAGACCCGTAACGAAATCCATGGTAATGTGTTCCCACTTCCATTCTGGAATCTCAAGTGGTTGCAATGGACCTTTTGGCACTTGATGCTCCGCCTTTACACGTTGACAGGTTAAACACCTCGAGGTAAACTCCGCGATATCTCTCTTCATATTGTTCCACCAAAATGTGTGTCGAATATCATGATACATTTTGGTACTCCCAGGATGGATTGCAAACGGTGTGTTGTGTGCCTCCATCATAATTCTATGCTTCAAGTCAGAATCGTTAGGAACATAAAGTCTGGAGTTGAATCGAAGTATTCCTTCTTCATCGATTCTTGCTTCTGGAATAGCACCTTCTTGCACTTTCTTCTTCATATGCATTAGCTCCATGTCCGTAGCATGAGCAGCTTTAACTTTATCGATTAAAGTTGGTTCTACTCGTATGTTTGATATCATCACGTGGGTACTTGGAGCCTTTACCTCTATCTCCATCCTTTGCAAGTCATACAAAATGGACCTTTATGTTAACAACATTGCACTCGTACCCGCATATGATCTTCTACTCAATGCGTCAGCTACCACGTTTGCTTTTCCAGGATGATATTGGATGGTGTGATCATAATCTTTCAACAGCTCGAGCCAACGTCGTTGCCACATGTTGAGTTTTTTTTGGGTGAAGAAATATTTGAGGCTTTTATGATATGTATAGATCTCCACTTTCTCCCCATACAGGTAGTGTCTCCAGATTTTCAACGCGAAAATGACTGCTGTCAACTCTAGATCATAAGTAGAATAATTCCTCTCATATTCTTTGAGTTGTCGTGAGGCATAGGCTATAACTTTCTCATATTGCATGAGAACGCATCCTAACCCTTTACCTGAAACATCGCTGTATATAACAAATCCATCCGAACCAAATGGTATTGCCAGAATAGGTGCCGAAATGAGTCTCATCTTGAGCTCTTGGAAACTCTTCTCGCATTCTTCGCTCCATACAAATTTTGTATCCTTCCGAGTCAACTGAGTTAACGGAGTAGCAATTTGAGAAAATCCTTCCACCAATCTCCGATAATAACCAGCTAAACCTAGAAAGCTACCCACTTCGGTCACCGACTTCGGTTGCTCCCAACTTTGTACTGCTTCAATCTTCGCCGGGTCAACAGATACTCCATGTTTTGACACCGCGTGCCCAAGGAATGCTACTTCCTCAAGCCAGAACTTGCATTTCTTCAGCTTGGCATAAAGTTTGTTTTCACGAAGCCTTTCAAGTATCAACTTCAAATGGTGCTCATGATCTTCACGGCTTTTGGAATAGATGAGGATGTCATTAATAAAGACAACAACGAACTGATCCAAATATTCCTTGAATACTCGGTTCATCATATCCATGAAAGCAGCAGGAGCATTAGTCAATCCAAAAGACATGACTAAGAATTCACAATGCCCGTACCGAGTTCTGAAGGCAGTCTTTGGAATATCCTCAGTTTTAATCTTCAGCTGATGATATTCAGAGCGAAGATCGATCTTTGAAAAGAATTTTGCTCCTTGTAACTGGTCAAATAGGTCACAAATGCGAGGTAGCGGATACCTATTCTTGATGTTGACATGGTTCAATTCTCGGTAGTCAATACAAAGTCGCATAGTCCCATCTTTCTCCTTTACGAATAAACAGGAGCACCCCAAGGAGATGTACTAGGACGAATGAAACCGATGTCTAACAATTCCTGTAGTTGGACTTTTAACTCCTGAAGTTCAATAGGAGCCATTCGATATGGGGTTTTAGAAATGGACTTTGTACCCAGTTCAAGATCAATAAAGAATTCAACATCACGTTTTGGGGGTATACCGGGAAGTTCTTCAGGAAATACATCAGGAAATTCTCTAACAACAGAAATATTATTCAAATTTGACTTGTCTTTCTTCAAATCCATAACATGGGCTAATAAAGCTTGACATCCATTTTTTTAGTGGTTTAGTTACTTGAATTCGCATAACAGGTTGGTTAGGAATATGAAAACTAACAACCTTACGAAAACAATCAATTTTGGCATGATGAGTGGTTAACCAATCAATTCCTAAAATCACATCAAAAGCAAGTATCTTTAAAGAGATAAGATCAACAGGTAATGTGATAGTGCCAACTTGGATTAAGCAAGATTTATAAACCGTGGACGTAACGAAAGTTTCTCTTAACGGAGTCTCCACTGATAAATCAAAGTCTAATTTCTCCGGAGTCAAGTTTAAACGTTGAGCACAGGCAGGAGAGATAAAAGAATGGGTAGAACCGGTATCTAGTAAGGTATAAACTGCCCAAGAATTCAAGATTAGCTTACCCGTAATCACCTCGTTCGGGTTCCTCGTGTTTTTGGCTAGTCACGACAAACGCTCTTCCAGAAACCGCTGATTTTGACTTATCCGGGACAGCCTTTGGAGTTACCATCCCTGCTGAACTTGGTTTTGCTACAGAACAGTCTCGAGCTATATGGCCCTCCTTTCCACAGTTATAATATACCTTGGATTGTTGTGGACAGTTTGGACTGATATTTCCCTTTTTCCCACATTTATAACACACGACCGGTGGTCGTTCTCCTCCCCTAGAATTTGTTGTTGGTGTTAGTGCTGATGTCTTCCCGTCATTGTTGAATATCCTATTTTTAAAATTTCCACTTGACTCACCTCTTCTATTATCATGGCCACGATTACCACCCAAGTGGTTACCGCCTTTGTTTGTATTTTTCCCTCCTCACTGGTTATCATCGTTCTGATGACTGCTGTCATCGGTATGACCCTGGTTATGGTCCCTCGGTTGAACATACTCACTATCTCGCTCTAATAATTGAGCCATGTTGACAACATCTGAATATAGAGAAAATTTATGAGAGATAAGGTATTGACGAATCTCGGGTTTTAGACCTCTCAGAAACATCCTTGTCATTCGTTCCTCATTCTCTACCAAATGAGGTGTAAACCTCGATAACTCAGCAAACTTTACCTCATACTGGGACACCGTCATATTGTTTTGTTTCAGTCTGATAAACTCTACCTCTTTCATATGACGAATTCTTTCAGGAAAGTACTTGTCATTGAACAGTTTCTAAAATGTTTCCCAAGATATGTTGAGTCAAAGAAGTGATACGCTTCACGACTCCACCCAAAGAGTCCGCCTCACTTCATGCGGAACATAAAGGTGGCGAATGGAACCTTCGTTCCTCCATGCATCCCAAGACATCGAATATCTTGGTAATTTGCTTGACCCATGTTTCCGCTTGATCGGATCCGCTTTCCAATAAATTCGGTGGTCCCAACTCCTTGAAATTCTTGGTCAGTGATGAATCGCGTTGCTATCACTTCCACTCGTATTTTGTACACGTCTCTCCTTATCGATTTTGCATGAACTATAAAAAGCTCCTAAACATTCCATCATTCATCGTTTGCTCGGTAGTAGTGTTGTTTACAGGAGGAATATTGCCTTCCCATTTATGCGTTCTCTGGTTTGTGACTAAAGGTTGTTCCACGCCTCATACACTCCATTGTTAACGTTCTCGTGACCATTATTAAATCATCGCCATAAAAAAGGGTTAATTAAACAAATTAACATATCACATAATATCCCTATATTATGACCGACCAACAGATAAGCTTAGATAGGACACACTAGCGAAGGATTTACTCATCTCTCCCCTCCTATTTCTATTCCCCGATCTCCGCCAGAGACTAAATCCCTAAGCTTTGATACCAACTGTGGCGCCCCCAAAATAGGTATACAACACCCATTCTGAGTCGCCAAATACATGGTACAGAAAGCAAACTACAAATTCAATAATACAATTGTCGTGCAAAATACGACAACACATACTGTGAGTTTAAATACAAATATTGTCTTCTAGACAATATCCACACTCAAATAAATCTTCATTACAATTATTCAAACACTATTTTACAGAAATAGTGAGGACTGCTAAAACATCTTTCTAGAACCATCACTCCATATCCCGACTAGATCCTGCTATGTTCTCACCTCCTAAGAAGAAAAATGGAACAAAAAGGAAAAGGGTGAGTTAAACTAGCCCAGTAAAGAATATTATGACTAAGATAATATACAACAAATTATCATTAGTCTTCAACAGGGAAAAATCTGATAAAATATAATAGACAACAAGTTTTAGATCAACAACTGCAGCGAAAACAACAATCCATTAGAAGAGTCAAGTAGAGAATGAGTTCTACTATCTTCTAAGATTTAAAAGTCCATCATCAATATTTTATCCCTATAACAACAATCAATATATATCTTTAATCAAATATTCATCTTTTCACTACAGGCTAAAGATATTCATTTGTATCACCAGTTGGTCATTGTTCATCTCAATACCTGTTCATCTTTGCACTACGGGCCAAAGATATTCATCAGTTAATCATTCATCTTTACACTACAGGCCAAAGATATTCAGTAATATCATCATTTAGGACTGAGGATGATGAAAAATATTTTAAAGAAAATGAATCCAGTGAGACAGAAAGATAAATAGTAGGGATTCGTATAACAGTTTATCCAAGATCAATAATACTCCATAATAACCAATTTTGTAACAGAATTCAAAAATAAAGATCAAAACATGGATACAATCAAAGATAGTAACCATAATAGACATCTTGGACAAAAAGAAGAAAATTTTATTTTTTGGTGAATAGTGACGTATTCGTGAATAGTCTACCGTATCGTGAATAGTCTTGTATATCGTGAATAAGAACTCCCAATTCCAAAAAGTTCTAAATTTGATAAAAATTTCAAACCAATATTTTGGCATAATGATATCGAAAGAAATAATATCATTTATGAAGAAAATAACATCCTTACCTCAAAATAACCGTATTTACGATTTGAATTTGGATATAGTCTTGTGAAAACTTGTTGAATAGCAACTCTCAAAGTATCAAAATACTCACAAAAATACGCGATAATCTAGAGAGAAAGAAAACTTGTTTACGGTGTGTTTTCAATTCTAACATAAGCGCTTATTTATAGGAAAATGCTTTAGAAACATGCTAAAGGAGACTAAAATAATAAAATAATATTATTTCTTATGTTAATCCTACGCATACTCACCAACCAAGACCAGCACCTCAATTCTGAAAAAAATCCCAGCAGCCCACATGTTAAAACAAAAGTGGGTCCCACCCATAATTTAATAAAATTCATTTTATTTTCCAAAATTTCAGTAATTCATAGAAAATAGCTCGTTTATCAGAAAAATACGAATTTTATGTCCATTCCATGCAAAATTGAATTCTCTACAACTTTGTAGCTTTGAGTTTTTCCAAATTCCAAACATAAAATATCCGAAATCCACAAACGGATGATTTTTAATACCTCCACACCGACAAAATACTGATAAAACACATCAGCATTAATTCCTTCATTTTTATCCACATAAAAATAAATATATCCATCATTTATATCCACATAAAATAAATATTTCCTTATCATATAAATCAATAATTAATTATTCACAAATAATATTACAAAATCACAATTATGACAACCAAAGGTAGTTCCCTCAGAAGGAGGGGGCTTTCCAATAAAATTTCTCCTTCTCATGGCCTTGAATTAGGTGACCAAACCTCTCCTTGATGAACTTTCTATACATTGCCAATAATGCTATCCCTAATAATATTAATCAAATAATATGAATTATTGATATGATAATGGGAAATATCATGCAGCGTTGATAATTATTGAAACAACAATAATATAAAATATCAACGCAACAATTATTGAACCAATAAAATAAAATATTGAATAATAATTATCAGTAACAATTATTGAGTAGTGCCTTCTTACGTAAGAATCAATAATTCAAAAATACATGTGCATCCATCACGTATTCATCGTATTTTTAACCACCGAGTATTCCAACGAAGTTAATTAGTGAATAACTACTTCTGCTAGTTATTTATAAAAAATTCAAACTTGTTGTTTTCTTCATCCGACTGTTATTCTGTTATGGGGCCCACAAATGACTGCGCCGTCATACGAATATTCCCCGACAACAATGATTATTTTATAACTACTTGCTTATTTTGCAAAATTTGCACATTTCACCTATAACCAGAGAATTATATCAAATTAATACCTTATTATTCACAATAATAATTAGAGGAAATTTGATTTTATTTATAATAAGTTGGGGTCTTATATATATATATATATATATATATATATATAGCGAGACTCTCTCCAGCGAACTGGAAGGAGCGAACTGGCTATAGCGACGGTTTTTTTCCGTCGCTATATCATAAAAAACCGGCTTTCTATACTATAGCGACGGAAAAAATCGTCGCTATAGTCAGTCCGCTCCTTCCAGTTCGTTGGAGAAGCGGACTATATATATATTGTGACGCCCCCAAAATAGGTATACAATGTGACGCCCCCAAAATAGGTATACAACACCCATTCTGAGTCGTCAAATATATGGTACAGAAACAACTACAACTTTATTAATACAACATAAAAACTGTGAGTTTAAATACAAATATTGTCATCTAGACAATATCCACACTCAAATAAGTCCTCATTACAATTATTAATACACTATTTTACAGAATAGTGAGGACTACTAGAACAACTTCTAGAACCATCATTCCACACCCCGACTACTACTCGTTACATTCTCGCCTCCTGAGAAGAAAAATGGAACAACAAGAAAAAGGGTGAGCTCAACTAGCCCAGTAAAGAACATTATGACTAAGATAATATAGAACAAATTATCGTTAGTCCTCAACAGGGAAAAATCTAATAGAATACAATAGACAACCAGTTTTAAATCAATCTTCGCAGCAGAAATAATAATTCATTAGAAGAGTTAAGTAGAGAATGCAACTACTATCTTCTATATATGAATTTAAAAGTTCATCGTCGATATTTTATCCCTGTAACATCAATCAATATATATCTGAATCAAATATTCATCTTTGCACTACAGCCAAAGATATTCATCACCTTAGTCATGTTCATCTAAACACTGCTCATCTTTGCACTATGGGCCAAAGATATTAATCGATCGGTCATGTTCATCTCAACACTGCTTCATCTTTTGACTACTGAGCCAAAGATATTCATCAAGAAATCATTCATCTTTGCTCTACAGGGCCAAAGATATTCAATAATATCATCATTTAGGGTAGAGGATGATTAAAAATATTTTAAAGAAAACGAATCCAAAGAAACAAAAGAACAAGTATTAAGGATTCGTACTTTAAATAATCTCGAGTTCAAAAATACTTCATAAATAACCGTGATTGGAGTAAAATTCAAGAATGAAGATCAAAACATAGATCCAATCAAAGATAGGAATCATAATGGACAATCTTGGACACGAGAAAGAAAATTTAATTTTTCTGAAATAGTGTCGTATTCGTGAATAAAGGTTGAGTATCGTGAATAGTGTCGTATACGTGAATAAGAACTCTCAACACCCAAAGATAGAAATTCCACAAGAAAATCATCATGCTTACGTGAATAGTACTCGTGAATAGTAACTCGTTAATAGTAACTCATGAATAGTAACTCATGAATAGTAACCCCAGAACATGAAAAGTTCCAAATTTGATAAAAATTTCCAACCAATATTTCTAAGATAATGATATTGAAGAAATAATATCATTTTCGAATAAAATAACATCCTTACCTCGAAAAGAATAGTACTTACATTTGGAATCTTGGATATAGTCTTTGAAAGAACTTGCAATCAGATAGCAATACTCAAAGTACTAAAATACTCACAAAATATGCTCGATATTATAGAGAGAGAAAGAGAGAGAAATCTTTAGTTTCTGGTGTGATTTTCAATTCTAACCTAAGCACCCTATTTATAGGAAATTGCTTAGAACACCAAAGTAGAAAATTTAATATAATAATAATATATATAATCAAATTTCCTATGCACACAAATCTGGTCCAAACTTCAGCCACACATGTGCCAAAAACAATAAAAACGTTTTTCTTAATAAAATAATTAAAACTTCCAAAAATCAATTATTTCGAAACTTCGAAACTTCAATAATTCATAATAAATAGCCCTTTTATCAGAAAATTCAAATCTCGCGACTTTTTATATGAAATTCAATTCTCTTCAACTTTGCAGAAGAAAGTTTTTCCAAATTCCAAACAGAAATTGACCAAAATCCATAAACGAGCAATTTTACAAGCTATAATCAAATTTCAGTCAAGAAATGGGGTCCACCGACACACAAAACATGTGTTAAACAACTTTTACAAAAAAAATACTCTTTCTCTTCATATACTCATATATCCCACATTCATTGTAAAAATATCCTCATTATTATATTATAATAATATAATAAAACATTATTTTATCAGAAAAGATAAAATATCAATTTTTAACAATTGTCACTTTAAAAATTTTCTCCATATATATCCACATAAAATTAATATTTTCCTCATCATATAAATCAATAATTAATTATTCACAAATAATATTACAGAATCCGCAGTCTTTGTGACCGTAGTTCTTTGGAAAGAGGGCTTTTCGATAAGAATTTCTCCTTCTTGGCAGCAATTAGGTGACCAAACCTCTCCTTGAAGCGAACTTTCTAGACATTGCCAATAATGTTTTCTAATAATATTATTAAGATAATATGAATTATTGCTTCGATAATGGAAAATAATTTGTGTAGTGACAATTATTGAAACAACAAGAATATAAAAAATCATCGCAGCAATTATTGAATCAATAAAATAAAATACCGAACGATAATTCTTTATAAATAATTATTGAGTAGTGCCTTCTTACGTAAGAATCAATAATTGGTGCAATACTGCAAATGTCTTCTTAATAACGCCAGACATCGTATTCTTGTTTTTAACCACCGGGTATTCCAACAAGATAATTTGAATAACTACTACATGATTATTTGTAAACAACTTATACTTGTCGTTTTCTCCATCCAATCATTTTCTGTTATGGGGCCCACATAAGGCTGCGCCGTCGTACTAATATTCCCCGACAGCAAGAATATTCCACGACCAAACGAATATTCTCTGACAACAATGAGTATTTTATAACCACTTGCTTATTTAAAATATTTGCGTATTTTACTCATAACTAACCACATTAATCAAATCAACCCTTAATATTTCAAAATGATAAATAGAGGAAATTAAATTTTATTTATTAATAATTTGGGGTCTTACAACCTCCCCTCTTTATGAAATTTCGTCCTCGAAATTGACGTACGTACCTGGTGTTTCGAAAAGGTGAGAATACCTCGCTTTCATTTCCGTTTCCAACTCCCAGGTCATTTCCTCAATAGCATGGTTCCTCCACAAAACTTTGACTTGTGGTATGACCTTTGTGCGTAGGACATGCTCTTTCCTATCCAAGATCTTGACAGTACCTCCTCGTCGTTAAATCTTCTCGCTATCTAAATCAGGTTCTAACTTTCAATAACATGGTTCGGTCGTCCACATATTTACGTAACATCGATCACGTAAAAAACGTTATGAACACGCCGCGTCATACTTGGCGGTAAAAGCGATTCTATAGGCCCACGGTTCCTATTCGATCTAGGATTTCAAATGGACTAATAAATCAAAGGTTTGAGCTTTCCTCACCTCGCCAATTCTCGCTTTTGGAATAACAACTTCTTGTACCTCCTTCTTCATATTTATCAGCTCCGGTGTGTAACTTGAACGTTTTTAACTTTATCGATTAAAGTTGGTTCTAATTGTATATCATCACGTGAGTCCCTAAAGTCTTTAACTCTATATCTATCATTTGTAAGTTATATGAAATGGGTCTTTGACAATATCGCATTCGTACTCGTATACGATCTTTTACTCAACACGTCAGCTACCACGTTCGCTTTTCCAGGATGGTATGGTCAGAACATGTGCCGAAATGAGTCTCCTATTGAGTTCTTCAAAGCTCTTCCCACATTCCTTGCTCCATTTGAATTTTGTATCTCTACGAGTCAGCTGCGTTAATGGAGTAGCGATTTCTAGAAAATCTTTCCACAAAATCTTCGATAATAACCAGCTAAGCATAGATAGCTACGTATTTCGATTACTGACTTAGGTTGCTCTCAACTGTGACTCATATCCCAATCTTGGATAGCACATCACAATGACACCTATCAGTTTACTACCACACAAATATGGCGTCCCCTACAGAGAGTCTGGCTTCGGTGTATTCCACAAAGGAAGTCACCAGATAAAGGCTCGGGTATAAACTTCTACAGTTGAATTTTTAACTCCTGAAGTTCAATAGGAGCCATGAGATTTTAGAAAATTCAATATCACACTTTGGGAGTAAGCCAAGAAATTAGGAAATACGCCAGGAAACAAAATATATTCAAATATGACGTATTAAAGTCCATGACATGGGTAAGAAAGCTTGACATCCGTTTTTCAATAAACGAATGGCTTTATGGCTTGATATGACAATGATTGACTTCAGTGGTTTGGTTGCTTGAATTCAAATAACAGGTTGCTTAGGAATATGAAAACTAACAACCTTACGAAAGCAATCAATTTTGGCATGATGAGTAGTTAATCTTTCAATCAATCCCTAAAATCACATCAAAAGCAAGTATCTTTAAAGAAATAAGGTCAACAGGTAATGTGATGGTGCCAACTTGGATCACACAAGATTTATAAACAGTGGATGTAATAAAAGTTTCTCATAACGGAGTTTCAACAGATAAGTCAAAGTTTAATTTTCTCCGGAGTCAAGTTTAAACGTTGAGCACAAGCAGGAGAGATAAATTAATGGGTAGAACCGGTATCTAATAAGGTATAAAATTTGTAAGAATTTATAATTAACTAACTCGTGCTAACTTCGTTCGGGTTACTAGCTTTCTGACCGGTCACGACAAACGCTCTTCCAGGAACCGTTGACTTTGTCTTTTCCGTATCCGCCTTTGGTGCCACCGTTCCAGCTGGACTTGATTTCACTACAGGACAAAATCGAGCTATGTGACCAACTTTTTCACAACTAAAACATACCTTGGAAAGCTGTGAACAGTTTGGACTTATGTGTCCCTCTTCTCCGCATCTGTAGCATCTAACTGGCTGTCTTTCTCCTCCTCTAAAATTCGTTGCTGGTGTTGGTGCCAACATCTTCCCGTCATTGTTAAATCTTCTCTTCTTGAAATTTCCACTTGAGTTATTTCTTCTATTATCTTGGCCATGATTATCACCGAAGTGGTTACCATTTCTGGCATGATAATTTCCTCCACGATGCTTATCATTGTTCCGATGACCGTTGCCACCGGTACGATTATCATCGAGTTGTTGGTCATTATTCTTCAGTTGAGCCGACTCATTATCGTGCTCCAATAACTGAGCCCTATTCACAACATCTGAATATAAACAAAGTTTGTGAGAAATGAGGTATTGACGTATTTTGGGTTTCAAACCTCGCAAAAACATTCGCGTCATTCTCTCCTCATTATCAACCAAATGGGATGCAAATCGGGACAACTCGGCAAACTTAGCTTCGTACTGCGACACGTTCATATTGTTTTGCTCCAGCTTGATGCACTCTACCTCCTTCATGTGACGGATAATTTCGGGAAAGTACTTGTCGTTGAACAATTCTTGGAACTTCTCCCAAGACATCTTCAGTACGGTAGGCTGAGTATGCTTTACGGATTCCCACCAATAACCTGCCTCTCCTCGTAACATGAAAGTGGCGAAAGGAACCTTTTGCTCCCCTGAGCATCCCAAGACATCAAATATCTTAGTGATTTGTTTTATCCACGTCTCTGCCGTAAGTGGTTCTGGCTTTCCCAAAAACTATGGCGGTCCTAACTCCTTGAACTGCTTAGCGGTGACCATCCGTGAGTTGCCAGCGTTTCCACCTACATTTTTAACAGTAGTCTTTCTCGTTTGGTTTTGCATGAATTCTAGAAAGTTCCTAAACATACCATCGTTCATTATCTCGCTTTCGGTGGTGTTGTTCACGGGAGGAACATTGCCAACTCAAGCTGTACGTTCTCCTCGTTGGTGAGCAAAAGTGTCTCCATGGTCTCATTTACTCCACTGTTAACATTCTCAGTCGACATTCTCAAATACTGCCATAAAACAAGGGTTAATTTAACAAATTAACAAATCACATAATACCCCTATATTATAACCGACCAACAAATAAGCTTAGGTAGGACACACTAGCGAAGGATTTACTCGTTTCTCCCCTCCTAGTTCTATTCCCCGATCTTCGCCAGAGATCATATCCCTAAGCTCTGATACCAACTGTGACGCCCCCAAAATAGGTATACAACACCCATTCTGAGTCGCCAAATATATGGTACAGAAATAACTACAACTTTATTAATACAACATAAAAACTGTGAGTTTAAATACAAATATTGTCATCTAGACAATATCCACACTCAAATAAGTCCTCATTATAATTATTAAAATACTATTTTACAGAATAGTGAGGACTACTAGAACAACTTCTAGAACCATCATTCCATACCCCGACTAGTACTCGTTACAGTCTCGCCTCCTGAGAAGAAAAATGGAACAACAAGAAAAATGGTGAGCTCAACTAGCCCAGTAAAGAACATTATGACTAAGATAATATAGAACAAATTATCGTTAGTCCTCAACAGGGAAAAATCTAATAGAATACAATAAACAACCAGTTTTAAATCAATCTTCGCAGCGAAAATAATAATTCATTAGAAGAGTTAAGTAGAGAATGTGACTACTATCTTCTATATATGAATTTAAAAGTTCATCGTCGATATTTTATCCCTATAACATCAATCAATATACATCTGGAATCAAATATTCATCTTTGCACTACAGGCCAAAGATATTCATTAGTTGGTCATGTTCATCTAAACACCTATTCATCTTTGCACTACGGGCCAAAGATATTAATCAGTCGGTCATGTTCATCTAACCACCTGTTCATCTTTGTACTACGAGCCAAAGATATTCATCAAGAAATCATTCATCTTTGCACTACAGGCCAAAGATATTCAGTAATATCATCATTTAAGACTGAGGATGATTAAAAATATTTTAAAGAAAACGAATCCAAAGAAAACAAAAGAACAAGTATTAAGGATTCGTACTTTTTAAATAATCCTAGTTCAAAAATACTTCATAAATAACCGTTTGGAGTAAAATTCAAGAATGAAGATCAAAACATAGATCCAATCAAATATAGGAATCATAATGCACAATCTTGGACACGAGAAAAGAAAATTTAATTTTTTCATGAATAAAGTATGTATTATTCGTGAATAATGTCAGATATCGTGAATAATGTCGTATACATGAATAGTAACTCACACCAAAAGATAGAAATTCCATAAGAAAATCATCATGCTTCATGAATAGTACTAAGTGAATAAGTAACTTTCGTGAATAGTAACTCATGAATAGTAACTTGTGAATAGTAACTCATGAATAGTAACCCCATACATAAAAAGTTCTAAATTTGATAAATATTTCCAACCAATATTTCTAATAATGATATTGAAGAAATAATATCATTTTCGAATAAAATAACATCCCTTACCTCGTAAAAAATAGTACTTACATTTGAAATCTTTGGAGATAATCTTTGAATGAACTTGCACCAGATAAGCAATACTCAAAGTACTAAAATACTCACAAAATATACGCTCGATATTATAGAGAGAGAAAGAGAGAAAATCTTTAGTTTACGTGTGTGATTTTCAATTCTAACCTAAGCACCTATTTATAGGAAATTGCTTAGAACACAAAAGTAGAAAATTTAATATAATAATAATATATATAATCAAATTTCCTACGCATTTAAAATTTGGTCCAAACTTCACCACACATGTGCCAAAAACAATAAAACGTTTTTCTTAATAAAAATAATTAAAACTTCCAAAATCAATTTTTTCCTAACTTCGAACTTCAATAATTCATAATAAATAGCCCGTTTATCGTAAAATTTGAATCTCGCGACTTTTTATATAGGAAATTCAATTCTCTACAACTTTGCAGAAGAAAGTTTTTCCAAATTCCAAATGTAAATTGACCAAAATCCATAAACGAGCAATTTTACAAGCTATAATCAAATTTCAGTCAAGAAATGGGGTCCACCGACACACAAAACATGTGTTAAACAACTTTTGCAATAAAAATACTCTTCCTCCTCATATACTCATATATCCCACATTCATTGTAAAAATATTCTAATTATTATATTATAATAATATAATAAAACATTATTTTATCATAAAAGATAAAATATCAATTTTTAACAATTGTCACTTTAAAAATTTTCTCCATCTATATCCACATAAAATTAATATTTCCCTCATCATATAAATCAATAATTAATTATTCACAAATAATATTACGAATCACAATGATTGCAACCGTGTAGTTTCCTGTGAAAAGAGGTGGCTTTCCAATAAGAATTTCTCCTTACTGGCGCGCAATTAGGTGACCAAACCTCTCCTTAGTTAGAACTTTCTAGACATTGTCAATAATGTTTTCTAATAATATTTTTCAGATAATATGAATTATTGCTTCGATAATAGAAAATACTGTGTAGTGACAATTATTGAAACAACGGTAATATAAAAAAATCAACGCAGCAATTATTGAATCAATAAAATAAAATATTGAACAGTAATTACTGTAACAATTATTGAGTAATGCCTTCTTACATAAGAATCAATAATTGGTGCAATACTATGTGCAAATTGCGGCAACAACGCGACATCGTGTTTTAACCACCGGGTATTCCAACAAGATTATTCAGAATAACTACTGTAGTTATTTGTAAATAACTTATACTTGTCGTTTTCTCCATCCAATCGCTTTCTGTTATGGGGCCCACACAAGGCTGTGCCATCATACGAATATTCCCCGACAGCAAGAATATTCCACGACCAAACGAATATTCTCTGACAACAATGAGTATTTTATAACCACTTGCTTATTTGAAATACTTGCGCATTTTACTCATAACTAACCACATTAATCAAATCAACCCTTACTATTTCAAAATAATAAATAGAGGAAATTAAATTTTATTTATTAATAATTTGGGGTCTTACATACAACACCCATTTTGAGTCGCCAAATACATAGTACAGAAAGTAAACTACAACTTCAATAATACAATTGTCGTGCAAAATACGACAACACATACTGTGAGTTTAAATACAAATATTGTCTTCTAGACAATATCCACACTCAAATAAGTCCTCGTTACAATTATTCAAACACTATTTTACAGAAATAGTGAGGACTACTAAAACATCTTTCTACAACCATCACTCCGTGCCCCGACTAGTTCCTGCTATGTTCTCACCTCCTGAGAAAAATGGAACCAAAAGGAAAAGGGTGAGTTCAACTAGCCCAGTAAAGAATATTATGACTAAGAGAATATACAACAAATTATCGTTAGTCTTCAACAGGGACAAATTTGATAAAATATAATAACCAACAAGTTTTAGATCAACAACTGCAGCGGAAACAGCAATCCATTAGAAGAGTCAAGTAGAGAATGAGTTCTACTATCTTCTAAGATTTAAAAGTCCATCATCAATATTTTATACCTGTAACAACAATCAATATACATCTTTAATCAAATATTCATCTTTGCACTACTGACAAAGATATTCATTTTATCACCGATTAGTCATGTTCATCTCAACACTGTTCATCTTTGCACTACTGGGCCAAAGATATTCATCGATTAATCATTTATCTTTGCACTACAGTAGAAGATATTTAGTAATATCATCATTTAGGACCGAGGATGATGAAAAATATTTTAAAGAAAAGCGAATCCGATTGAAACGGAAGGACAAATAGTAGGGATTAAGTATAACAGGTTTATCCAAGATCAATAATACTTCATAAATACCAATTTTGAAGCGAGAATTCAAAAATAAAGATCAAAACATGGATACAATCAAAGATAGTAATCATAATAGACATCTTGGACAAAAGAAGAAAATTTCATTTTTGGTGAATAGTGCTTAGTATTCGTGAATAATGTCAGATCGTGAATAGTCATGATATCGTGAATAGTAACCCCGACACAAAAAGTTCTAAATTTGATAAAAATTCAGATCAATACTTAAATCGTAATGATATTGAAGAAATAATATCATTTATGAAGAAAATAACATCCTTACCTCAAAATATCAAGATTACGATCGAATATCGGTATAAGACTGAAGGAAACTTGCACTGATGAATAGAAACTCACAAAGTATCTAAATACTCACAAAATACACTCAATAATCTAGAGAGAGAAAGAGAGAAAACTTGTTTCTGGTGAGATTTTCAATTCTAACTTAGCCCTCTATTTATAGGAAAATGTTAGCAAACTTGACCTATAACCTGATGGCTTTACCTGCTACTATTCCCACCCACCACATTTGAAATAAATTCAGCACATTTCTTCACCAACCGCAAGTGGGGCCCACTCAATTCTAGAATTTTCCACCAAAATCATTTATAAACTTAATTTCTGAATTAGTCACCTCTTAAAATTCATAACAAATCATACGTTCATTTTTAACGGTTCAAAATTTGTGGACATATACTCAGCTTATATATGTATAACATATCCATAAATAACAACGATCCAACGGTCGGATTAAAAATTATAACTTTCGCACAATATATCTCAAAAACACTGGTTTAATTTTTAATACCTTCATTCCGACAAAAATACTGATAAAATACCTCAACATTAACTCCTTCATTTTTAACCACAATAAATATATCCAACATTTATATCCACATAAAATAAATATTTCCTTATCATATGAATCAATAATTAATTATTCACAAATAATATTACAGAATCACATTTATGACAACCAGGTCGTTCCCAGGAAAGAGGGGGCTTTCCAATAAGAATTTTCCTTATTGGTAAGCATTGAATTAGGTGACCAAACCTCTCCTCGATGTAACTTTCTAAACATTGCCAATAATGCTATCTAATAATATTATTCAAATAATATGAATTATTGATATGATAATGGAAAATCTTGTCTTGATGACAATTATTGAAACAACAATAATATAAAATATCAACGCAAAGAATTATTGAATCAATAAAATAAAATATTGAATAATAACTTCATCGTAATAATTATTGAGTAGTGCCTTCTTACGTAAGGATCAATAATTCATCAATACATGCATCCACGCCAGATTCTCAGTATTTTAACCACCGTATTCCAACAAGATTAATTGGTAACAACTACTGCCAAGTTATTTATAAAAACTCAAACTTGTCATTTTCTTCATCCGATAGCGTTTATTCTCATTATGGGGCCCACAAATGATCGCTACCAAATCATGAATATTCTCCGACAACAAGAATATTCCACGACCAAAACGAATATTCCCAAACAACAATGATTATTTTATAACCATTTGCATATTGTGCAAAATTTGCACATTTCACCCATAACTAGAGAATTATATCAAATTAATACCTTATTATTCACAAATATAATTAGAGGAAATTCAATTTTATTTATAATAAGTTGGGGTCTTACATATATAGGTCCAGTTCCTATCAGGACTCCCGTATTTTTTTAAAATGCGGACTTTTTTTTTTAAAACAACTATAAAAAAAGTTTAATATTTTATGGCTGAATTTTACATAATCTGATGTTTTGGGTGTGATTTGGACACATATAACAAAACAGTGCATGCATGCACTGCTTTTGTTATATGTATCTAAATCACGCCTAAAACACTCAGATATGAAAAATTCCAATTCCATAAAATATTAAACTTTTTTAATTATTTAAAAAATAAGGGAAAAAAAATTTGTCCATATTTTAAGCCGGTTGACCGATCCCCTTCCTATATATATCTATATATATATATATATATATATATATATATATATATATATATATAAGGGTTCCATCCACAATAACCGGTTGCTGTGGAGCAATTTTTTTTGCCATGTTAAAATTTCCGCTGAAGCAAAAAAATAAAATAAAACTCAACAGGCCAAAAACGGGGTTGCCCCACAGCAACCGGTTGCTGTGGATGGATCCCCTATATATATATATATATTATATGAATTTTTTTTTTCTCTCTTTCAAAAATATAAATTTTATTTTTTTATGATTTATATAGAAAAAAATTACATTTGTACTTTTTTTCGAGGATAAAAATTTTGTGCCCCCTATCTTTACTTATAATTTAAAGGAAAGGTAAGGAATGAGAAGAAATATATAATTGTAATCTTTTTTTTTATATTGCTTGTGAATTTTGATAGAAAAGTACAAGTCATATATATTTCTTCTCATTTCTTACATTTCCTTTAAATTATAAATAAAAATAAAGGCACAAGATGTTTATCCTCAAAAAAATAAAATATAAATATAATTTTTTTCTATACAAGTCGTAAAAAAAAGTTATATCTAAGAGGTAACAATTAATTTTCATGCAATATATTACATTAATTTTTTATATAAAAATATAAATAAAATTGCATCCATAATATATACTTTCATCAAGAGTAATTAATCATCAACAGATTATTATATTCTCAAGTCATAATATATAATTTCGTTTTCTATATAATTCATGACAAAGTTATGCTATATTTGTTAGGTATGCTAGATGAGCAGTTAAAGATAAGATTGCACTTCGTGCAATAGGATGGTTGTTGATGGTTATACGCAAGATTAATTGTATCTAATCAGTATCCGCACTTATAAGCAAACTCGAGAAGATAAGTTCTAAGAACTGAAACTATTAAGATGTCGTCAAAATTTCTAATGTGATTGATAAATATATCATGTCTCAATCCAAATTGACTGTGATTTCTGCTGGAACATTATGTTGGGAAGTTGAGAAGGTTCCTACTTCAACTCCACCATCTCTACACTCTTCTCCTATTCCTACTTCTAATGTACCAGATTCCACTGATCTTCCTCCTCCTTCCAATGTTCAACTCTCTACTCTTTTTCAACTTGTCCAAGATATGGGCTCCCAGTTCGATTCTGCCCTTTAATCAGTTTCAAATCAAATTCAGATGTTAAACGAAAAAGTTGATTATGTTTCCGGCCGGATGGAAGTATTGGTTTCTCATCACAACGACTATGTGGTTAAAATCCAAGAATTCGACAAGAGACTGGATGATGTTCTCTACGAACCTGCACCTGATCCTGCTCCCTGACTCCCATCTTTTTGATAATGCCAATGGGGGAGAAGTATAAGGGGACAAGAAGAGGATAAAAGAGTCTGTGGATAGTGGTTTTTGGATGTTTTGTATTGGTGTCACATTAGACTATGTTACTAATGATGTTATTGGTTTCTAACTATTTTTATTTGGGATATGATATCTATGTGTTGCATGGGCTTATCTATTTAGATATTATATATGTCTCCCTTATTTGTTTTATGTTTCCCTATCTGTTATGGAAATCTTATATGCATAAATTTAGGGGGAGCTTAAATTTATGGGGAGCATATGATTGGTAAAAGTAGTGCATAAATTGTCATCATCAAAAAGGGGGAGAATGTTAGTTTTTGATTATACGATGTTTTGATTGATGACTAATTTAAGTGTGCATGATTCATGATGTGGTATTTTATTAAATATACATGGAGTATGGGTTATAATATGATAAATGATATGCATGAGTTAAGGTTAATTCATGGACATTTGCTACTGACTTCATTACGTTGATATGTTGGAATGATTTAAAGTCAGTTCACATTTGAATTGAAGTATTGATTTGGATCTAATTAAGGAAGATTTGAATTGGAGCTTATCAAGGTATGTTGGTATTTATAATAACAGCTAGGCAAAATTGGTTCCTCTGTTTCATCAGTATATCTCGTGGGTGTTAATTTTGTTAAGCATTTTATCTTGCTTAGTGGAGCCCGCATTAGTTGGTGATATTTTAGTAGTCTATTTTGAAAAGGAGTCCTACTGAAACTTTTGAATATTATCCTTATTTATCTCTTTTATTAAGTAGTTAACACTTGGTGTTTGTGGAAAGAATTTCTCTCCTTGATTTGACCTTTCAAAATCAAATAGCTAAGCGATATCCTCGCATAATATCCTTCTTGTGATTCAAAGCTGCTGAAATTATGGAGAGGCTGCTAACGGGACAGAGATGTCTTTGCTAACAGATCTTATAGCCGTTGGTCTTTTTCATTATATATATCTCCTCTCTTCGGCTAATAGGGGGACACGAACAACCAGCAATCAAACTAAGATATTACATCAAAGCTTATCATCTGTTTTTATTCCAGTCATTTATTCTTATTGATTTTATCTTTGGGTGCTGGAAATAATATTCACTGTAAATCAATGTATTCAAGCATAGCTTTGGCTTGAGGTTTCTGGGTTTAGTCAATCTTTTTATATAAGGCACAAGGGTCTCAGAGGTGAGAAGTGGTGCAGTGGTGTACATGTTGCAGAGGTGCAAACCGGTGGCACAGGTGTCCAACATCAGATTTGAGGTTTCTTTGTAACAGGGAGTAATTTATGTATTGAGTTTTAAATAGCAATAAAAAGAGTCTCCAATCCTAGTTGGGATTGGACGTGGATTAGGCTACTAGATAGAGGATAGGGGCTGAACCACGTAAAAATCTTGGTGTCTTTACATTTCTGCACTTTTACTTTGTGTTGGTTTAAATTTCTGCGTTCTGTGTTATATCAGTTTATAGATACACTAATCCAGACACCAAAACAGATACAGGCACAGCTGTCTGAATTAATCTTGTAGCAAAAAATTGCAAAAAGTTATCACTATTTATTACTTTAAGTATAAACACCTATTCACCCCCCCCCCTCTAGGTGTGCGTATTTACTGAATTACATTTGGTATCAGAGCAAGGCTCTACTAATATTGATCGTTGCAGGTCGTAGGGGAAGATCCTATGGCACACCTAAACTTTCAAGAAGGTCATTCCACAAGTAGGCCACCGCTGTTGCTCAGAAGTGAGAACTTTAATTTTTGGAAGTTCAGGATGAAGATCTATCTGAACCGTGACCAATGGGAATGGTGGGTAGTCGAACATGGACCAGTCATTCCGCGACATGATGATGGCAAGCCAAAGAATCTCATGGAAATGCACTCAAATGAATCGTATATGATGTCTTATAATTTCAAGGCCATGAATACACTTTTAAGTGGCATGGTTCAGTCAGAGATAGATAAGGTCTCCTCTTGTACTACAGCTAAGGAAATTTGGGACACAGTCATCATGAGCCACGAGGATACTACTAAAGTGAAGGAGGTCAAGCTGAGCATGCTAATGCACGAATACGAGCTATTCAAATTGGAGAAAAATGAATCAATTAGAGATGCCCAAGCAAGATTCCTTACTCTAATGAATTCTTTAAGCATGCTTGGACGAAAGATTGATCAAAAGGAAATCAACCGAAAGCTTCTTAGAGTCATGCCAAAGAGATTCGCACCCAAGGTTACTACACTACAAGACTGAGTCACAATCAGCACAATGGAAACTCTTACCTTATTTGGAGAACTTGAAGAGTTTGAAAACCAACTAAAATTGTATGATGAAGAAGATGAGGCACCTAAGAAGAAGACCTTGGATCTACAAGCTGAAAGCTACATAGAAGGCAATGATGAAGATTCGGATGAAGAAATAGCATTAATGACCAGAAAATTGAGGGAGCTGATCCGAAAGAAGAATAAATCAAAACTACCAACAAAAGTCTTCAACAACAAGAAAGATTTCAAGCAAAAGCCTCAAGAGGAAACCTGTTTCGAATGTGGAAGGCTTGGTCACTTCAAAAGAGATTGCTTCCAACTAAAAAGAAAGAACAAAGCAAATGTTTCAAAAGGGAAGGCTCTAATGACATGGAGTGATGATGAATCTGATCATGAATATCAAGAAGAGGAAACTGCTCAACTGTGCTTCACCGGAATACACAATGAGGAAACATCTAAGGTAAGTCCTGAACTTGGAGAAATTACTATTTCTGACTATCTTGTTTTAAAAAATGAAAACCTTCGTATGAAAGAGAAAAATGCTCACATGAAAAGTTGGATAAATGACTTAATGAAGGAAGTAGAAACTTTAATTGAGGAAAAACAAGAAATAATTAAAGATTGCACACCATATGAAGTATCTAAGTTGAATGCTAAAATTGGATATTTAGATAATTATAATAAAATTTTATATAATCGTGCAAACAAACTAAATGAAGAAAATAATAGCCTTAAAAAGGAAAATGATGATCTAAAAGAAAGCTTGAAAATGAGAGATACATGTATATATGCTTTTAATGATGGAAAAATAATAAACATGCAAAATAATAATGAGGAAGAAATAATATCTTTTAAAAAGGATCTTGCAAAATTTGTTCAAGGAGAAGAGAATTTAAATATAATGTTGGGTGCTCAAAGGTCAAGCTTAGATAAACAAGGAATTGGATATAATCCTGTTAAAAACATAAAAAGTACGACTAATAAAATTAGAGTAATAAATAATAAACCAAGGAACAAGCCTCTTTATTGCTCACCTTATGTTACTTGCAGAAAATGTGGTTTAAAAGGACATTTTGATACAAACTGTAATAAAATGAAAATAAAGCAAGTTTGGGTAAAGAAAGAAGATTTAACTGCTACTAACAATATCAGACCCAAACAGATTTGGGTACCAAAACGATGAGTTACTTCTTTGTTTTGTAGGTATGCTTAAAAGCTAAAGTACCATCACATAAATGGGTATTTGACAGTGGATGCTCTAGACACATAACGGGTGATAAAACTAAATTTACCTCACTTGTTATAAAGAAAGGAGGCACGGTTACTTTTGGAGATGACACCACATGCCAAATCATCGGTAAAGGTAAAATTGGTAATGGTAAGGTTTACATTGATAATGTCCATCATGTTGAAGGGTTAAAATATAACTTAATTAGTGTAAGTCAACTTATGGATAGTCGTCATAAAGTTATTTTTGAAAAAGATAAATGTGCTATCATTCATGCTTCTCATAATGTCCCTTTAGTAGCTAACAGAGAAGGTAATATATATACTATAAATTTTGAAAATCAAAATGAGGATATTTGCTTAGCTGCGGTTCAAGATCAAACTATTTTATGGCATAGAAGGTTGGGGCATGTGCATATGGAATTGATTAACAAGTTAGTTACAAAGAACCTTGTTAAAGGTTTACCAAAGCTAAAATATGAAAAGACAGGTATTTGTGATGCATGTCAGTTAGGTAAACAAGCAAGAAATTCCTTTACAAGCACAAATCAGGTATCAACTTCTTTACCTCTTCAATTATTGCATCTTGATTTATTTGGACCCGAGAGATATGTTAGCCTAGGAAATAATCATTATGACTTTGTTATTGTTGATGATTTTTCAAGATTTACATGGATTTTATTTTTGAAAACTAAAGATCAAGCTTTTGCAGAATTTGAAAAGCTTATAAAGAATGTTGAAACAAAACACAACCTCAAGCTAATTGGTATATGGAGTGACCACAGCGGAGAATTTGTAAAAGATTTTATATCATATTGCAGTGAGAAAGGTGTAACACATGAGTTTTCTACACCAAGAACGCCTCAACAAAATGGTGTGGTGGAACGTAAAAATCGTACTCTTCAAGAAACTGCAAGAACCTTACTACATGAAAGTAAATTGCTTAAAAGTTTTTGGGCAGAGGCTGTAAGTACTGCATGTTACATTTTAAATAGAGTACTAATTAGACCCATTCTAATGAAAACACCATATGAGTTGCTAAACAACAGAATTCCAAATATTAATTATTTTAAAGTGTTTGGTGCTAAATGTTTCATTCTAAATACTAATAGTAATCTTGGAAAATTTGATGCAAAATCAACCGAAGCTATTTTTCTTGGTTATTCAATGCATAGTAAAGCTTACAGGGTTTATAATCTTGATAAATTTAAAGTTGAAGAATCAGTGCATGTTGTTTTTGATGAATTTAACCGTGACCTATCAAAAGAAGAAAATGAAGTTTCTGCAGGAAAAGACATTCTGATTAGTGGAAAACAGACAGCTCAATCCGGACAGCCTGAGTCGTCTGCACCAAAAGGAAAGTCAGATGAACGTGGAAAGCAAACAAACGAAACTAGACAAACTGAGTCATCTACCCCGGTTGAAAACTCAGACATGCAGATGCCTCAAGTCAGACAGCTTAACCCATCTGCATTAAAAGAAGAATTAGATGATCAGTTTAAAGCAGAGCTTGACGTTGTAGAACCTGAACCTGAAAAGAGCAAATGACTGCAGCAAGGCTTCCTATACCATCTAGAACAGTGAGAAATCATCCACCAAATCAGATCATAGGTGATCCTGACACTTGGATGAACATAAGAAGGAAAGCAAGGAATTATTGTGCATTCTCCGCATTCCTTTCTCAAATAGAACCAAAGAGTGCCAAGGAAGAAATCCAAGATGAAAATTGGTCTATTGCCATGCAGGAAGAATTAAACCAATTCGAAAGGTGCCAGGTATGGGATCTTGTCAAACCTCCTAAAAATGCTTCTATAATTGGTACAAAATGAATTTTCAAAAATAAACTTGATGAAAATGGCATAATTACTAGAAATAAGGCTAGATTGGTAGCTCAAGGCTATAATCAACAAGAAGGTATAGATTATGAAGAAACTTTTGCCCTCACAAAGGTTGGAAGCCATACAAATTTTGTTAGCCTATGCATGCTTTAGACAATTTAAATTATATCAAATGGATGTGAAAAGAGCATTTTTAAATGGCTATTTAAATGAGGAAGTGTATGTCAAGCAACCTCTAGGATTTGAACATGAAAAATATCCACATCATGTGTTTAAATTGAAAAAGGCTTTGTATGGATTAAAACAAGCTCCAAGAGCTTGGTATGAAAGATTAAGTAAGTTTTTATTAGACAATGGTTTTAATCGTGGTAAAATTGATTCCACTCTTTTTGTAAGACCCCGAATTTTATGAAATAAAAGTATTCAATTTTTTCTTATAATTACTATTCAGTAAATGGTTAAATTGATAAAATGTTAAAGTTAAGGGTGATATATGAATTTTTTTTTTTTCAATACGCAAGTGGTTATAAAATATTCATTGTTGTTAGGGAATATTCGTTTGGTGGTGGAATATTCTTTACGTTCGGGAATATTAAATGCACGGTGCCGACCATTGGTGGGCCCATGTTGAAATAAGCGTCGAATGAACAAAACGACAAAATGGAGTTTTTATAAATAATTGGCGTAGTTATTCACAGATAACACTATTGGAATACCCGGTGGTTAAAATACGATGTCTGGCGTTGTTGCACAAGATGTTACACGGTATTGCACCAATTATTGATTCTTACGTGAAGGCATTACTCAATAATTATTACGATGAGTTACTTATTCATTATTTTATTTTATTGATTCAATAATTGCTTGCGTTGATATTCTTGTTGTTTCAATAATTGTCACTACACAAGATTTTCCATTATCGAGACAATAATTCATATTATCTGAATAATATTATTAGATAACATTATTGGCAATGTCTAGAAAGTTACATCTAAGGAGAGGTTTGGTCACCAAATTGCTACCAAGAAGGAGAAATTCTTATTGGAAAGCCCCTCTTTCCTTGGAAAATACCAGTTGCCGATCTTGTGATTCTGTAATATTATTTGTGAATAATTAATTATTGATTTATATGATGAGGAAAATATTGATTTTATGTGAATATAGATGGAGAAAATTTTAAAGTGACAATTGTTAAAAATTGATATTTTATCTTTTCTGATAAAATAATATTTTATTATATTATTATAATATAATAATGGTGATATTTTTATAATGAATGTGGGATATATGAGTATATGAGAAAGAGTATTTTTGTTGCATTAAATGATTAACACATGTTTTGTGTGTCAAGATGAATTCATTTCTTGGTGAAATTTGATTATAGCACAATAAAATCGCTTGGTTTGTGAATTTCGGTCAATTTTTGTTTGGAATTTGGAAAAACTTTCTTCTGCAAAGTTGTAGATAATGAAATTTCCTATAAAAATTCGTGATATTCAAATTTTCTGACAAAAGGACTATTTATTATGAATTATTGAAGTTCCGAAATAATTGATTTTTGGAAGTTTTAATTATTTTTTTCAAAGAAAACGTTTTTGGTGAGTTAAGTGGGTCTAGCATGTGACATTAATGGCTGAATTCAGATCTACAAAGGTTGGTGTAGGAAACTTAATAATATATATTATTATATTTTATTAAATTTTCTGCTTCGGTGTTCTAAGCATTTTCCTATAAATAAGGTGCTTAGGTTAGAATTGAAAATCACACCAGAAACTAAAGATTTCTCTCTTTCTCTCTATATATCGAGCGTATTTTTGTGAGTATTTTAGTACTTCGAGTATTGCTATACGGTGCAAGTTCTTTTAGCACTATATCCAATATTCCAGCTAGAAGTACTATTCTTTCTGAGGTAAGGGAGATTATTTTCTTCATAAATAATATTATTTCTTCAATATCATTATGCCGAAATATTGGTTTGAACTTTTTATCAAATTTGGAACTTTTTCATGTCGGGGATACTATTCATGAGTTACTATTCACAAGTTACTATTCATGAGTTACTATTCATGAGTTACTATTTACAAGTTACTATTCACGAGTACTATTCACGAAGCATGATGTTGTTTTTTGTGAAATTTCTATCTTTTGGTGTCGGAGTTACTATTCACATATACGGCACTATTCACGTATACGGCACTATTCACAGAAAAATTAAGTTTTCTTCTCTGTGTCCAAGATTGTCTTTATGATTCCTATCTTTGATTGGATCTATGTTTTGATCATTCTTGAATTTTACTCCACTCTGGTTATTTATGAAGTATTTTTGAACTTGGGTCGTTTAAAGTACGAATCCTTAATATTTGTTCTTTTGTTTCACTAGATTCGTTTTCTTTAAAATATTTTGCATCATCCTCAGTGATATAACTGAATATCTTTGGCCTGTAGTGCAAAGATGAATGATTTCTGATGAATATCTTTGGCTCGTAATGCAAAGATGACCTGTTGTTGAATATCTTTGGCATGTAGTGCAAAGATGACTTGTTGATGAATATCTTTGGCCTGTAGTGCAAAGATGACTTGTTGATGAATATCTTTGGCCATAGTGCAAAGATGAATTTATTAGTAGGATTATGAACATGAACTGTGATTTGGTATAACCATGATCTTTGATGTTTCAGGTGATGAAAATTAACTTTGTCCTGGATGAGGAAAGGAATTTAGAACTACAATTACGATTATGAGTTATACACGTGATTGTGGACAGGAATTGTTGATTAATGTTACAAGGATAAAACATTGTTGATGGATTTTTAACATGGAGAAGATAATAGATTTTATGGTCTATTTGACTCTTCTAATGGATTGCTCGTTCCGCTGCAACTATGGTTGAAAAGTTTTATCATCTACCATATGTTCTAAATCTCTGATTTATTACTGATGAAGACTATTGATAATTTATTTATCTTTAGTCATGATATTCTTTTTCGAAGCTAGTTGTTTCACCCTTTTGCTTCACAATTCCTTTCGGGTAATAAAAGTGTAGTCCGGGTCGACGGGGATAACAAGGGAATAGAACGGTGGTCATCATTTAGTAGTTATACTTGGTGAATCAACTAGGGTGAGGCGAACCCAACATTGGAAGGGTGTTTTGCCACTATCATACAATATGTCTATTGACATACAACCTCGTGTCATCATAAGACAGGGTTGTGCTCATCCACTTGCTGAGTATATATACGAGCACTACCTATATAATCTTGGAGTTTGGTTGAAGTATAATTCTCAATTAGAGACGGTGGAGATAATGATATGTCAAGAGAAGACACACCATTGGGAAGAATATGATAGTAATCTTCTCATTTTTCTTTGGGGTCTATTGGGTCAACCAAGGATAATTTTGTGGGCATATGATATCTATAATAACCTAGACGCATAATCTCCCATGTACGAAGGTTTCCTTGAGCACTTCCCAAAGATTTTAATTTCTAAAATAGTTTTCGACTATACCTTTATTTAAGGTGCCATTATGAGGTGTTGTCCACAGTTGGGACATGAGTCACAGTTGGTATATATTTGTATTTAAACTAACAGTTTAAGTGTTGTCGTATCTTGCACGACAATTGTATTAATAAAGTTGTAATTATTTTCTGTACCATGTATTTGGCGACTCAGAATGGGTTGGATGGAATGGACCTATTTTGGGGGCATCACACTTTTTACTAAAACCAAAAATAAGGACTTATTAATTGTTCAAATTTATGTGGATGATATCATATTTGGAGCTACTACTAACTCTTTGTGCGAGTGGTTTTCCCAATGTATGTATAATGAGTTTGATATGAGCCTTATGGGCGAATTAAATTATTTCTTGGGGCTTCAAATCAAACAATCAAATGAATGGATTCACATTCACCAATCCAAGTATGTGAAAGAACTATTGAAGAGATTTGGATTCGAAAATACCAAACCAAAGTCAACACCAATGAGTATTACTATCAAGCTTCTGCGATACTACGGTAATGATGTTGGCGTGATGATGTATCGAGTATGATTGGTTGTTTACTATACTTAAGCGCATCGAAGACCGGATATTATGTATAGTGTATGCCTTTGTGCTAGATTCCAAGATCAACAAGAAAGAATCTCATCTTACAGTGATAAAGCGAATATTTAAATACTTAGGGGCACAATGAATTTAGGCTTATACTATCCTATATCTCAAAGTTTTGAACTAATTGGATACTCGGATCACGGATTATGCGAGGTACCAAGTTGATAGAAAAAACCTGAGTGGTGCTTATGAATTTTAAATCAAAACCATGTAGCTTCAGCACGACAAGAAACAAACATATATTGCCTTGTCTACTACTAAGTTGAATATTTGGCGGCGGTGGTTGTTGTTCACAAATTACATGGATGATACAAACATTACATGATTTAAATGTTATTTATGAAAATGTGCCTATTATGTGTGACAATACTAGTGCTATTGATATCTCTAAAAATCCTGTGCTTCATTCTCGTACTAAGCATATTGAAGTGAGACATCATTTTTAAGAGATAATGTTGCTAAAGGATTAATAAAGTTAGTATTTGTCCCTACTGAACATCAATTGGCTGACATTTTTACAAAACCTTTAAGTGAGGAACGTTTTTGTACCTTGAGAAGAGAACTTGGAATCTCTGTCTGTGCTTAATTATCATATTTTTCTGCCTTTATATATATATAAAGAAATTATATATATATATATATATATATATTAATTAAAAATACAAATTATATATATATATATATATGTATTTTCTAGAAATTTATTTTGACATATGTGCAATTTTTATTGGGTGTCAAGTTCCATTATATGTTTAACTGCAATATGTGAAAATATGTGTGACTATCTATTAAAGTAATATAAAGGGTATTAGTGGGTTTTTATGTCATTTAGTCTTTGAGTGGGAATACAACCCTACTGCTTATTGCTTGAGATGAGAGTTTTGCTCTCTTCCAAATTTCCCTTACTGCTATTCTCGGCTTCCTTCCTTCCTCTCACAACCTAGGGTTTCACGGAGTTCTCCAATGGCTAAAACCCGTGGCAGTCATAAAATCAACACCCGGCGAGAAGCGATTAGAAGAGCAAGACGCCTATCCCAACTCACTCCTCACGCCGACGCTCTAATCAGATTCTTACACGCCGATCGACTGATTTGGGGGTTCTGTCCCCACAATCTTTGAAGCATCGTTCGAAAGGGAAATCAACTGACCTCATCCTCATCCTCGATTCCTCCTCCTCAGACCATCTGATTTCCTCAACTTCTCAAACACATGCTACTTCCCTAATTTTTACTTTCTCTCGTTATGCTCTGCGATTTCAAGATATTATGCTCAATAAAACGATTGTGTTTGGGAAATCAGTTGATCATACCCTATTCCAACAAATTGGGGTCACAACTTTATTTGAAAAAGTGAACCTCTCTGTTATGTTGAGTCCACCCAAATATGCATATCCAACTCTCATTAAACAATTTTTTTGGGAATATGTCTGTTAAGGATGATGTCATAACAACTTTTGTTAAACACAGATCATTGGTCATTGACTCTACTGTTTTGGGCTCTATTCTTAATATTCCATGTTATGGATTCTGTCCTTTCACCCTTAAGGGACCCATAGAATTTGCCAATTTAACTATCCTTGAACAGTTACGAATTGTGAAAGAGTGTTCCTCGGCTGAATTTATTGGCTTACCCACTTTAATTGAAACTACCCCCTTGAATAATGTCATTCATAAACTCAATCGTGCAAATTTGGTTCCTAGGAATGGGGGTCGATCCAATATAACATATCAAGATTTAATTCTTTTTGCCTTAATACTCTTTGGAACAAAGTTTAATTTTGCATTGCTTATGATTAAGTACATGGAGAGTTGTTTGACAAATAAAATGAAGTGTTTTCCTTATGGGGGTTTTATTACCAAAATTCTTGCCCACTTTGGTATTTCGTTTGTCGATGAAGATGTCGTCCAAATTTACGATGTGATTGATAAATATATCTGTCTCAATCCAAATTGATGTGATTTCTGCTTGGAACATTATGTTGGGAAGTTGAGAAGGTTCCTACTTGACTCCACCATCTCCACACTCTTCTCTATTCCTACTTCTAATGTACAGATTCCTTGATCTTCCTCCTCCTTCCAATGTTCAACTCTCTACTCTTTTCAACTTGTCCAAGATATGGGCTCTCGGTTCGATTACGCCCTTGATCGATTTTCAAATCAAATTCAGATGTTAAACGAAAAAGTTGATTATGTTTTCGGCCGGATGGAAGTATTGGTTTCTCATCACAATGACTATGTGGTTAAAATCCAAGAATTCGACAAGAGATTGGATGATGTTCTCTATGAACCTGCACCTGATGCTGCTCCCTGACTCCCATCTTTTTGATAATGCCAATGGGGGAGAAGTATAAGGGGACAAGAAGAGGATAAAAGAGTATGTGGATAGTGGTTTTTGGATGTTTTGTATAGGTGTCACATTAGACTATGCTACTAATGATGTTATTGGTTTCTAACTATTTTTATTTGGGATATGATATCTATGTGTTGCATGGGCTTATCTATTTAGATATTATATATGTCTCCCTTATTTGTTTTATGTTTCCCTATCTGTTATGGAAATCTCATATGCATAAATTTAGGGGGAGCTTAAATTTAGGGGGAGCATGTGATTGGTAAAAGTAGTGCATAAATTGTCATCATCAAAAAGGGGGAGAATGTTAGTTTTTGATTATACAATGTTTTGATTGATGACTAATTTAAGTGTGCATGATTCATGATGTGGTATTTTATTAAATATGCATGGAGTATGGGTTATAATATGATAAATGATATGCATGAATTATGGTTAATTCATGGACATTTACTTCTTGACTTCATTACGTTGATATGTTGGAATGATTTAAAAGTCGGTTCACATTTGAATTGAAGTATTGATTTGGAGCTAATTAAGGAAGATTTGAATTGGAGCTTATCAAGGTATGTTGGTATTTATAATAACAGCTAGGCAAAATTGGCTCCTCTGTTTCATCGATATATATCTAAATGGGTGTTAATTTTGTTAAGCATTTTATCTTGCTTAGTGGAGCCCACATTAGTTGGTGATATTTTAGTAGTCTATTTTGAAAAGGAGTCCCACTTGAAGCTTTTGAATATTATCCTTATTTATCTCTTTTATTCATGGTTAACACTTTGGTGTTTGTGGAAAGAATTTCTCTCCTTGATTTGACCTTTCAAAATCAAATAGCTAAGCATGTCGCATAATATCCTTCTTGTGATTCAAAGTCTGCTGAAATTATGGAGAGGTCGCTTAACTGAGACGATGTAGATGTCTTTCTTAATGAGATCTTATAGCCGTTGGTCTTTTTCATTATATATATCTCCTCTCTTCGGCTAATAGGGGGACACGAACAACCAGCAATCAAACTAAGATATTACATCAAAGCTTATCATCTGTTTTTATTCCAGTCATTTATTCTTATTGATTTTATCTTTGGGTGCTGGAAATAATATTCATTGTAAATCAATGTATTCAAGCATAGCTTTGTCTTGAGGTTTCTGGGTTTAGTCAATCTTTTTATATAAGGCTCAAGGGTCTCAGAGGTGAGAAGAGGTGCAGTGGTGTACATGTTGCAGAGGTGCAAACCAGTGGCATAGATGTCCAACATCAGATTTGAGGCTTCTTTGTAACAGGGAGTATTTTATGTATTGAGTTTTAAATAGCAATAAAAAGAGTCTCCAATCCTAGTTGGGATTGGACGTGGATTAGGCTACTAGATAGAGGATAGGGGCTGAACCACGTAAAAATCTTGGTGTCTTTACATTTCTGCATTTTTACTTTGTGTTGGTTTAAAGTTATGCGTTCTGTGTTATATCAGTTTATAGATACACTAATCCAGACACCAAAATGAATGAGGCACAAATTATGCGAATTAATCTATGTGAAAAAATTGCAAAAAGTTGGCACTGTTTATTACTTTAAGTATAAACACCTATTCACCCCCCCCTGGGTAGGTGTATTATTCTTGAATTACAAAACTATTTTCTCTGATTAGACTAGTGTCTTATTTTTTTCTTCCTGATCAGCGAAAAAAGAATAAATTTATCGATGATTGAAAACAAAACTAAAATTGATAATCCAAATGATTTGGATTATCTGATAACACCTAAGATAATACATAACTGAAATCCAAAAAAGAAAAATTGATTATTAGGCAGACTTTGAACACCATGAGCTTTACGAGCATGCATATATATCACAAAACCAACTCAATCGCATTTGTTGCGGGCTCGATGTACAAGATCTGAAACACCTCAACATCTTCCAACTCTTGAAACTACACATGGATGCTAAAACTCCTCCTCCCATAAACTGCAAGAATAACACTTTACGGATCATCCATCGAGAGCCATGCATTTGGGTTCAAACACCACATATGAGAATTATTACTCCTTCTATTAACATGCGGCGCTTAGCATTACAAGGATCAGTCTTTGAATCGCCCCACCACATCTTTCCGGCGTGATTCATTTTGAAAAACCACCAAGATCCTTGCCTCCCATAAATGCCACTACAGTACTCCACCATTTTCTTAAATAATTAATATTGGTGGTTGCTAAGACCAGCCACATACAAGAAGTTTCTCCTGCTCTCTTTTGCAAAATAATTCAACTTTGAATGGCTTCGTAAAAATATCAACAATTTGGTCTTTGAGTCCTCACAAATACAAGTTCAACTTCTTTCTTTGCAACACATTCTCTTATAAAATGATACCTCGAATCAATGTGTTTGCTTCGATCATGAAACACCAGATTCTTAGCCAATGCAATTGCTGACTTTTTATCGATATAAATCTCTGTTGGCTTCTCTTGTTGCAAATTAAGATCTCTTAAAAGATTTTCGAAGCCAAATGGCTTGGCAAACACAAGATGTAGCAGCAACATATTCCACTTCACAAGTAGAAAGGATCACAATGGGTTGCTTCTTTGAGGACCATGTAAATACTGAATTACCCATAAAGAAAACAAATCCAGTTGTACTCCTTCTATCATCAACATCACCACCATCAATCGCTATCAAAAATCCTCGAAGCTTGAAATTATTTGAAATTGAATAAAATAAGACAAAATCAAGAGTACCTTTGATGTAATGGAGAGTTCGTTTAGCAACCTTCAAATGAGTTATTGTGGGGTTTTCCATGTAATGACTAACAAGGCTAACTCCATATACAATATCCGGTCTTGTGGATGTTAAGTATCACAAACTTCCAACAAGAATCTTGAAAAATGTTGGATCCAATGTATCTCCTCCTTCATGCTTTGACAATTTAATACCACATTCAATGTGTGTGCTTACTGACTTACAATCAAGCATTTTACATTTCTTAAGAAGATCTTTAGCATATCCTTTTTGAGAAATAAAAATTCCTTCTTTGATTTGCTTCACTTCATGACCAAGGTAGTAAGCCATGAGACCCATATCCGTCATCTCGAATTCATGTGTCATAGACCTCTTAAATTCTTCAAACATGCTTGTATTACTTCCGGTAAAAATCAAATCATTAACATACAAGCACATAAATAAAATATCGCCATTCTTTCCGACCTTCGAATAAACGACATGTTCAAACGGACATCTTTTGAAATCATTGTCTTGGAAATATTTATCAATTCGACTATTCTAAGCTCTCGGTGCTTGCTTCAATTCGTACAACGCCTTCTTCAATTTCAAAACTTTATCTTCTTCTCCTTTTACAATGTAGCCAAGCGGTTGTTCCACGTCTGACTCTTCTTCAAGAGAAATCCATTTAGAAATGCGGACTTCACATCCATTTGGTAAATCAACCAACCATTTTGACCACTTGATGAAACAAGCAATTTTATAGTTTCAAAGCGAAACAGCAGTGCAAAATACTTCATCATAGTCAATACTGGGTCTTTGAATGTTCCCTTTGGCTACTAATCTTGCTTTATATTTCTCCAGTTCACCCTTTGCAATCTTCTTTTTCTTGTACACCCATTTCACCCCAATTGATTTTTGGCCTTTTGGAAGTGTAGTAAGTTCTCATGTTTCATTCTTCACAATTGACTTTGATTTCTTCATTCATGGAACTTCTCCATTTCTTGTCTTTGGATGCTTCTTCAAACCCCATAGGTTCACAATCCACAAAAAGATAGAATAAATTCAAATAATCAATATTTACCTCCTCTGTAGTATCAAGAATTTCTTGCACACTTCTCATCTTTTGAGGTCGCTCACTTGAACTTGATTGAGATGAAGGTGGACTAGATTGTCCATTGGATGGTGGTGGAGATGGAGATGGAGAAATAGGATTCCCCCATGTATGACTTCTCTTTTCTGTGCTTCTTCGTCAATGAAAGGAAAAAAATTACAATTTTCCTTCGAAATGTTCCAATCCCACGAGCTTTTTTCATCAAATTTAACATCTCTGCTTATCACAATTTTGTCGTTGCTTGGATTGTACAATTTGTAGTCTTTGGATCTTGCATCATAGCCGATGAAAATATGTTTCTCACTTTTATCATCTAGCTTTGACCTCTTCTCATCTTGTACATGCATATAAGCAATACTCCCAAAAACACGCAAATGAAAAACACTTGGCTTTCTCCCATTCCATGCTTCTTGTGGTGTCATGTCTTCAACACTTCTAGTTGGGCAACGATTTGACAAATAGATGGCACAATCAATAGCTTCAGCCCAAAATTCTCTTGGCATGTGTTTGCTTTTCAACATACTTCGAGCCATGTTAAGAATGCTTCTATTTTTTCTCTCCGCCACCCTATTTTGTTGTGGCGATCTTGGAACCGTTAAAGGATGACGAATTTTATTTTCTTCACAAAATAATTTAAATTCATTGGATGTGAATTCGCCCCCTCTATCGGATCTAATGGCCTTGATATTATACCCGCTATGTTTCTCCACAAGAGTCTCAAATTTTTTAAAGGCTCCAAACACCTCCAATTTTTCTTTGAGAAAATACACCCATGTCTTCCTACTAAAATCATCGATAAAGAGGAGAAAATAATTATTCTTACCAAATGATGACGAATGAATAGGACCACACACATCTGAGTGCACAAGTTCCAATGGCATGGTTGCTCTAGTAATTGACTTTTTTAGAAAAGTACTTTCTCGAGATTGCTTGCCAAAAATACAACCTTCACAAAGTTGACCAGGGTGGTGAATTGAAGGCAACCCGTTCATCATCCTCTTCTTCGACAAAGCTTCTAAACCACCAAAATTCAAGTTCCCAAGTCTCAAGTGCCAAATCCAAGATGAATCTTTAAAACATGCTTTTAAACATTTTGCCACATCATTTTTAATATTCAATAAGAACATTCGATTTCTTGTCATAGGCACCTTCACTAGTAAATTTCCGGATTGATCTCTTATTGAAAGGTTAGAATCTTTCATCAAAATATCATAACCTTTCTCAAAGAGCTGGCCCAAACTCAAAAGAGTGTTCTTTATATTTGGCACATAATAAACATTTGAAATAAATTGGTGCCTCCCATCCTTTAAGCGAATCAAAATTTTACCTTTTCCTTTAACCGGAATTTTTGACGAGTCTCCAAAAGTGACATTGCCACATACAGATTCATCAAGCTCAACGAACATATTTTTCCTTCCACACATATGATTTCTCGCACCCGTGTCAAGATACCATGTATTGTCATCTTCACTCATCTATCCTTTGCATGTCAAAAGTAAAGTGGGCTCCACTTCATTAATATTTTTCTCCACATAATTTGACTTTCGTTCAATATCTTTAGAATCATTCTTGCACTCCGAAGCATAGTGCCCATAATCGTGACAATTGTAACATTAAACTCGAGATTTATCATACCTCTTTTGATACGGTTGTGAATATTTTCCTCTTCCACGTCCCCTTGTGTGGTGAGACTCTTGGCCCCTTTCTTCTTTGTGAGGAGAGTAGTGGCTTCCTCTTCCACCTCTTCCACGACCTCTTGCTTGGCCACGACCTCGACCTCGACCTCGACCTCGTTGACTATTTCCATGTTTTTCTTCTTTCTCCTTGAAAGAAAGTTTCGCTTGAAGCACTTGCTCATTAGGCCCCTTCTTTTGCTTTTCAAGCCTCTCTTCATGGATTTGCAACGAACCCTTAAGTTCATCAACAGTCATGGTTTCTAAGTCTTTCGACTCCTCAATGGCTACAACAATATACTCATGCTTGAGACTTAAAGAACGAAGGATTTTTTTCATTTACTCGAGCATCACTAATTTCATCACCATTACTTTTCATTTGATTGACAATTGTCAAAATTCTAGAAAAAAAAATTGAAATTGATTCGAACTCCGTCATACGCAAACCTTCGAAATTACTTCTCAAGGTTTGAAGACGAACCTTTTTTACGTTGGCAACTCCCTTGAATGAATTTTGGAGAATTTCCCACGCTTGCTTGGCGGTGGTGACAAGAGCAACTTTTTGCAACATTGCATCATCCAAACATTGATGAATGATAGTAACCGCTTTTTGATCTTTCTTTCTTGTGGCACTCAAAGCTTCCTTTTGAGCTTGTGATAACGAATTTTCATCTTCGGGCTCTACATAGCCTTTGGTCACAATGTCCCATAGATCTTGTGAACCAAAAATCGCCTTCATGTGAATACACCAACTCTCATAGTTATCCTTCTTCAATTGAGGAACTTGGAATTGGACCGCTCCATTTGCCATTTTCTAGTGGGTGTTACTAGCAACCTAGCTCTTGATACCAATTTGTTGGAAATAAAAAACCTCACACACACACACGAGAAAATGGAGAAGATGTTAGCACAAAAGAAATCTTATATATTTGCTTGTTTCAAATGAGTTGAGTACATAGGTATTTATAGGAATCCACATACATGTATATAAACTCAAATACATGAATAAAACTTAATGAAAAACAACTTCCTAGACACCTTTTCAACTAGCTTCATGAACCTTCAAATACATGAACCCAACCTAGCTTCATAAATATTAATTAAAACATAAATATATTAAATACTTAATTACTTTGGGACAAGTTTATTTTTCAACATCATTGTGTACTATCATCATAATATGGTCCAATACTAAGCAAGCCCAAATAAATAATGCCCACACATAACATTAATAAAATAAACAATCTGAAACTTGGTTTAGACTCCTACAAAATTACTTCTTTATCAAGGAAATCACAATATTGAAGAACTTTGGTTTCTCCATGGAGAGATGCTCATCCGCGTGCCTTGCATAGCTCTCAAATATGTTATCAATGAAAGAGTTTCCAAAATGACTAACCAGTAATGGTTCTGTACAGGCTCTAATTGTTTTGGCCAAGAACATGCCACTGCTGTCCTTATTAATGCCCAATTGTCTGTCATCAATATCCTTGGGAACGTCCCAGTTAAGTTCAAACGATTCTAGGCTGTCAAGGTTAAAGGAACCATCCATCTCAATTATTGCCTTTAGTTCATCCTTGCTGGGAAAATACACAGGGATATTGAATGAATTACTGTCTGCTTCACCAAGTAAATCCTAAAATAAAATCATAATATTTTAGTTATGCAAACTATTTAATCATATGTTCATCTATAATATATTGCTCATATTTCTAATTTGGGTAAAACTCAGATCACAGCCTGAGTTTTGACAAAATTCTATATGATCATCTTTTGTCCAACAATTAATAGTCGCAAAAACCTGTAGTTGTGAAGTTTAGTGAACATGTTAATTTTTTCATCAAAGACTCGTGCTCTTTGTGTTTTACTTTGAAATTATTGTACAAATGTTTTTCATACAGTACTCGTGTTCATAATTTCAAAGTAAAACACAAATTAGAATCATGGGTCATTTTGGATGTGTAAGTTATTAGTTTCACTTTGCCTGTCCACTACAAGGGTTTATGTGTTTAACTTTAAACAATGTGATAATTAATGTGAGATTTGACAAAACTGCAAGTGGTTATCTGAATTTTATCCTTGTAATTAATTGGACTAATAAAATTGAATCGGACCTTATCCACCATGTCAAAAAGTGAACTTGCTAACATATTCCAAGGGAAGCAGCTATCGTCGCTTGTGGGATCTGCACTCTTTCTGCCGCATAATGTAATAAACATATGGCCATTAGGAATTATTTCCTCGGATCGAACACGTAAAAATGTTGAGAAATCTCGTACAAATTGCTTCATGTAGGCCTCATAAACATTTGGAGGACTTGATTTTGCTATATAGACATTCCCCTTGTTGCTCTCTAGTATTTCAGGAACCTATAAGCTTTGTCAGGCTATATTAGTTATAGTCTTTCTCACACATAAACAGGCAGGTGGAAAGCTTCATAAATGATTTGTGTTAATGAATTAAGAACTCCATACTCGCAAGAAAAGTAGAAATGCGCTAAGTGAACCTTATTTGTGCACTCACTGATATGTCAAGGGTATTATTGAAATTAACTGAAAATTGAAGGTTCATAACTTAAATATGTATGTAATTTAACTGAAAATTAACTGAAAATTGAAGGTTAATTAACTGAAATTAACTGAAAATTGAAGGTTCATGATTTGTTACATTAATAGAAATTGCACAACTTAGGCTAATAACATTTTATTGGTAACGTAAATATGTATGTAATTTATCATATATATCAATAACTACACAAATTAAGTGAATAACACTTATGTCCCTATAATATTTCCTGAATTATAAATACTAGAAGATAGAGTAGCAACTTCTAGAGACTCATGAGTACTCGAACTAACCTGAGAAAGCCAGTGACCACTAATAGAGGAATGAACAAAGTGAAGGCTAGCGGTTGGAAATAGCCTCTCATAGAAAGAACCCGGCACTCCGGCTACAAAACAAGGCCCTTTCTTTAGCTTTTCATAGAAATATGGTGGTAGCAATTTGAACATGGCATTAAAATCATTAGTTGGAAGATCATTTAGAAACACTTGAAACTCTGGTACTTGGACATTTTTTTCCTCGCAAACTGCATGAGCATTGTCCATTATTTTCGACATGACAAAGAGGGTGTTTGGCCCTGAGGAGCAACCCAAGTCAGCTATCTTTAAACATTGAGGGAATTTGTCGATAGTACTACACATGATTTCCTTGACTGTTTTCTCCAAAAATGGTTGCGCCTTCAATATCACTGCTTTCTGAGAAATTGAAATTATAAATTAATTCTTTAGGTGACAATAAAATAAAAATATTACATGAACGAAAATTAATGTACCATGCATGTAATAAACACTTTCCCATGCTAGAGAAAGATATATGAGATGGAGAACGAGACCTGAAGGGTTGAGTTATTAGCATAGCTAGATTCCCCATTGCCTTCATTCATGTGTAGAACATTTTCAAGTCCCATAGTTTAGATGTCTGTTAAGCTTGTAAAACAGTTACTTATATAGAACTCATTGCTTAACAAATTGGGGTTCCTCAGGCATGGAGCTTAAAATCAGGTTATATATATATATATATATATATATATATATATATATATATATATATATATATATATATATATAACTTTTAGGTGTTTAGTATTCCTCCGCTTCTAAATAAATTAATAGTTTAAAGTTTTTTCTTGTGAATTAAAAAAGTCGTTTAATACTATTATTTTAATAATTAAAATCATGTGAAATTCTATCATTTCTACCACTTTATGAAAACTAAGAATACTAAGGGTGAGAATTTAACTTTGGGAAAATGAGAGAATGTAGGGTGATATAGGAAAGCAAATAATTTATTCTCCTAGAAAGTTGTAAACGACCAATAAATTGGAACATATTTTTTCTTCTAAAACGGCACTTATTTAAGAACGGAAAAATGATTGGAATACTCTATTTGTCGGCAACTCATTTACTTTTATACGCGTTGACCGCATTAAAATACAGTTATTTGTCATAAAATAATAATAACTGAACACAAATATCCCTCGACACCAAAATCAACCAAAAAACAAAACTCTCCAAATGACATGAAATCAACAAAAAAAAAAGAAAAAAAATTCTTTCAAAATGGCGTGAACACTAACTGGGTGCAAACCTTCTCACCAGCACTACACGGGATATTTGACGATGAAGAATGTGACTGTAATGACTCGGAAAAATCTTATGTAATATTCAATTATTAAATGTCAAATTTTGAGTATAAAATTTTTTTTGTGACATTAGAATTAATTATTACTTAATAATTTATTAAGTATTTCAAGACTATGGATAGTAAAGGAGGTAGATTGAATTTACCTTATTATAATGGTATCTAAATACCAAGCATGAAAAGGAAAGTCAACATGATTTAATAGAAAAAGATTCTTGACACGAAGCTACTTATGTGTCTAAGAAAATAATTATACTATGATATAATTAATTACATTCAAAAATATTATTTAGTGATAAATAAGGTAAATGGTGTATACTACCATGGATATTTGAATTACATAAAACCTCTATGATGTGAGTGCTATATATTTTGCTAGCCTAAATAAAAGTGATAGATAAAGTTCATGTATATTACCACGTAATATGAGCTCATATTAAATATTGGACCATATTAAATGGGTTATGTGAGCTTGCAAATATACTATTTTAAATTCTAGTAATTATGGATCCATGTCTTAAAGAGGTGTAAAAAGTGTGACGCCCCCAAATTTGAGTACTTGAAACCCGAACTTGGTGCTACATGATATCATTTCTTTGAGCGGAATAATATAAATAACAAACTTAATATACATATCAGAGTTGTCTATTCCTAGGTACACAACCTTTAAAACATTTCATTACATGATAGTTAATAAATAGTATCGTCTTAATAAAGTCTAACTATTACATAAGATACCATAAAACTTATCCTGCCAGCTTTCCCTTTCCTTTATCCTTGTTAGAACCTTCAGGTCGTTCACAGCTGAAAACATTTAATTTAAAGCAAGAATGAGTATTTAATTGCCCAGCAAATAATATCAAATAATAAATATTAGCTGAAAGAAATATATGTTTTCTTTGAACTGCACTTCTACAACGAAGCAATAGTTGTGAAGTAAACTGAAACAATACTGTACAACATTTCAATTCTATTTCATTTTTAAAACTACGTATTGACTATACATGGTGATCATTCAACAGACTATGAACTTTGTTTTCAATTTTCGAAAATGTTTTACAGAACTTCATCCGCAAACCGTCATAAGTTACGGGCAAGGAAGGTGATCAGCCCGATATGCACTGTATTGATCAATACTACATGCTAGAACGTAACGATATATCCGTTCATCATATCCGCCTTTGGCCCACAAAAGTTTCCCAGATTCGGGATGTTCATATACTTAGTCTGGAATCCGAACCAAAACAATTCGGTTGGATAACAATAATGTTCTATCATGTTCAACAATATTTTTAAATCTATGTCTAGCCGAGTCAAATAGCTTAGACGACTTTTAATCAATGTGTAAATTCTGAAATTTAATAAGTATGTATCAACAAGTGCAACCATTATCCAAGTGAGGACACTTGCATAACCAAACTTAGCTATTAACGAACAAGATATATATCTGGATCATATAATAACACTGCACTGGTAATTAATGAACGGATAGAGTTTGAGAACTTGCATGAATACAAAGGTTTAGATACATGATCAATAATAATAGAGTTAAGAAGCTTGTACAACAGGAATATAATTTAATAACTTACTTACACAGGTTCATTGCATTAGTAAATGCAAAGGGTAGGATACTTGCACAATAAAAAAGATTCAGATACTTGCCTTGATAGCTGATTACTGCTAAGTAGTATAGCTTACACTTTTATCTCTAATATGAAGTCCTATCATCAATAGAAATATTCTTTTAATTAGAATAATACATCGTAACACATAGTACTGCTATTTGCAGTCATCACATAGCTTAAGCACATTGTCACATATGTATATCAGTCATTAGGACATAAACAACCATTTACAAGTCAAACTATACAGGTTCGGATCAATTTCAGAATCAATTTGGTGTACCGATGGTTTTATTGGATATTTATCGAGTTTATTTTTAAGTAAACTCTATTCTGTAGCCTCAATATTATTTTAGATCATTCAAATATCAGTCATATTATTTTTTAGGGACTTATAATAATTTTTAAATAATTATTATCACTTATCATGATTTTTCAATCATTGAAATCATTTTTAAATAATTTAAATACTAAATAATTCTATTATCATTAATATTTAAATAATATTAAAATATTAATGAAACCATTGCCAAAATATTAAAGTTATTTATAATAACTCAAAATATTTTAAAATATTAATCTTACCTTTAAATGATTTTTAAAACATTTAAAATTATTTTTAAATAATTACCATTAATATTTAAATACTAATGTATTTTTCATCAAAATATTAAAAGTCATGTATTATAACTTAACATATTTTTAAATCCTTTATATCCTTTTTAAATGATTTTTAAATTAATAAAACTATTTTTAAACTATTTATTTAATATAATTATTAAATAAATCTAATATCATTAATATTAAATTATTAATAAAATTTACCTTAAAATATTAAAAATCACATTTTATAACTTCAAATATCATTAATATTAGCGACAGAAACTGTCACCTTTGATGTTCTTAAGCCTCAAGAACATTCAAAGGCAGTTGCTTGGTGCTAACTTTGACCAACATTAATTGTCAGTTCATGAGGTTTTTGGGCAAGCTAAGGTTCAAATCTTGTAATATTAATGTAACACTACACGATCCAACAATAAACAAGGTCATAACATATCCCAGCTGCAAGATCTAAAGGCCCAAACTAGTCGTCAGGCGTGTTCTGGGTTTTCTGGGTTACCTAGAAACCCAGATAGTCTCAAGTGATCACTTTCTGACTCACTTAATCATGGGTTCTGGCTATTGATTTAGTGTTTTAATGGTTCAAGATTGTAGTCCATATGTCAAATAACAAATATACTATACTAGATTAGACTAACTACATCAACAACCACAAGATCCAAGCCAGTCAAACCATGTTAGAGGTCGTGTTCTTAAGTTTTCTGGGTTACCTAGAAAACATATTTTGTGATCATTCATGCTACTTTGACCATCCACTATATTAATCTTGTTTGTCATTTAGGTGATCTAAAGGCTTGAATATATAGCTCATATACCATACTATAACATGAATACAACAACATAATCAAATCAACAAACACCTGACAGATCTATGCACATGAACTCATTGTCAAACCTTTCTTGGTAAAATATGGGTTACCCATAAACAGAAATTCATGGTTGGTCAACGCACTTTGACCTTCAATAAATTGGAATCTGAACATGATATGAACATGATTCCAGTTCCAGTTCACAACCCTAATAGCATACAACAAATCCAATACCTCAAATAAGAAATATCATAAACAGATCTAGATCTGTGGCCTCTTAACATTCGGTTGTCAGGCCATAAATCTAGGGTTCTTGACAGTTTTGGAAAACTTGATTTTTGTGCATTTTAATGTTATGGATCTATGATATAATATCATAGATCACTAAATAACATCTAATAACACTAGATTAAACACAAAAACACAAGATCTAACATAGCATACAAGATCAAATTTTGGTTTTAGGGTTATACCTCACTTTGATCAATCTTGATTCTAAGCTTTGTTAACTAATATTGGTGTACTAGGGACTTGACTAGGGACTGGTTTACTAAAGAATTTTGTGGCTCTGAGGTTGAGAGAGTTTGGCTGAGTGTTTGGGAATAAATGAGGTTTTTTTTGTGATTTTCTCTCTCTTTAATCTATATATCTTATTAATGCAATGAATTTGGCTGGCATAGTTGTCAAAAAGGGGCTGATTGGAGTTGAATTAAGTCACATGGTTAATCTAGGGTTGGTAAACAACTGATATATGGCAAGATCTACACTCCACATAATAAAGAATGCTAAAAAGGGTACTTTGGTCAATTGGCTTATATTTTTAATGGCAATCTTGTAAACTTAACCCAACCCTTAGGATTTAAACCTTAGGTTTTGCAATTTAATTTCTAGGATTTCTAATTAGGTTTTAAAATAGAAAAAATGGGCTTTTTAAATTTTAGAAATTAGGGTTTTCTAATTATATTAGGGTCTCCTAATTACACTAAGGCTTTCAAATTAGGATTAAGATTTCCTAATTAACATTAAACTTTCTAAAGTAGCAATTAGAATTTTTAATAATTATGGTTTCTACTTAATCATTAGGGCTTCCCTAATTAGGTTTATAATTAATAATATATATCATTCATCATAAAATCACAATTTCTTATCAGTCTTAAATTCCTTTTTGAATTGCAAATTAGGGTTTAGCAATTTGTCATTAGGGTTTTCTAATGGTACACTATAACTGTTCAACAATTAACATTACAAACATACAGTACACGTATAATACTGAAATAGAATTATTATAATATTAATTTTCAAATTCCTTATTCAAAATCCAAAATTAGAGTTTTGAACCATATCCGACTTAACTTTCATTCTTAGTCAACTTAAAAATTTAAATTGGCTATCCTGCTAAATCCTTATCGCATAAATTTCAAAATATTTTTACTGATACCCATATTCATAATAATAAATAAAATAGAATAAATAAATAAATAAATAATTTATTCGTAAAAATATAGATATAATTATCTGAAAACTCCCGGTCTTTACATTTCCCCTCCTTATAAGGATTCCGTCCCCGGAATCATTATTATCTTACATTTAACTTTACTGTTTATCCTTAGATTTTTATTTATTAAACTTTTACTGGATTAATACATTCTCCCTTCCTTATAAGATTCATGTTACGAATCCGAAACTCAAATTTCTCCTTCAAAAATCCTTTTATTAATGAATTATTATATTGTGTTTCGTATGCTTATATTCAAGGGTTCCTAACGTAAACGTACTTATATTAATAAACGTGCGGTAAGGAAAATGGTTTTATCCGAATCAAGCATATATATATTACTATCGTTGATCGGATTCATACATGGAACTCCATCACCGGCTGGGACCATATCCTGAACCGTCATATTGAAGATCCTTACGATCGATTTGGTTGGTTTAGTTGTTGAAGTTGGTCCGGTTATGGCTAATGTCCAACTGTTTTTCCCCGTATTCACACTTCCCCCATCCATTCTCCTATTCAGACAATCCTTCACCTTATTCTCCGTTGATCCACACATAAAATACCCACTATTCATCCTTGGATTGGGGCAGGTGGGAGAGATATGTCCCTCCTGCCCACACTTATAACACACAAACTTTCCCTTCAAACACTCCCCCGAGTGATTCTTCCCGCAATTCCCACACTGCACAACCTGCTTCTTTACACCTCCTGGCCTATTTTTAGTATTCCTGAAATTATGTCCTTTACTTTTTCCGCTCCTACTCCCACTACTTGCTTCTACCTTCACAACTCCCTCGACCTTAACTGTATTCTTTTTCTCCTTATTGTAGAGACTCATAGCCCCACTTCCCTATTCGACTATGATAGCCTTTTCTAAAAGTGATGCAAAAGTACCAATCTGCAACACCGCCACCTTATTGTAGAGCCAGGGTTTTAAGCCCAGCTCAAACCTCCTTGCCTTCCTTTCCTCTGTATCAACTTGGTGCGGAGCGAACCTAGCAAATTCATTAAACTTTGCGGCGTACTGCGAAACTATCATGTTTTCCTACTTTAACTCCAAAAGCTTCACTTACATTAGTAGAATAACCTTGAAATTTGTGTTTCATCTAGTATCATTTCACAAGGATATTTTCTACACATTCTTGTTAAATTTTACGCTTTTCATGCCAGAGTACTGTCCATGAGTAGTATTCATTTTTACGGTACTATTCACAAAGTACTATTCATGGGGTACTATTCACAAAGTATTATTCATAAGTACTATTCACAAAGTACTATTCAGGAGTACTATTCACAAAGTACTATTCACGGGGTACTATTCTCAAAGTACTATTCACGGGGTGCTATTCACTCTAATACTATTCACCCGAGAAATTATTCATGACAAAAAATAATTTTTTTGTTGTCCAAATCATTTTTAATACAATATTATTCTTCAATTTTACTCCACAAAGCAGTATCATGTTGACAATTTGGACATTATTGAATTCTGGATAAATTAAATTATAAATCTTTAAAAATTTATCATTTGCTTTCTTTTAATTGAATTCTTATATCATTGTATTCATCCTCGTGCTTATATTATAATAAAAGTCATCTGTGGCTTACGTGCATAGATGTACTATTGATTGGTATGATTATGACTAGAGATTATTTGGTATAATCATGACCGTAATTGTAATGACCCCAAAATAGGTCCATTCTATCCAACCCATTTTGAGTCGCCAAATATATGGTACGGAAAACAACTACAACTTTATTACAACAATTGTCGTGCAAAATACAACAACACATATCTTTGTGAGTTTGGATACAAATATATACTGAATCAGTAGACGTCACAATGACACCTTACATAAAGGTATAGTCAAAAGCTGTTTTAGAAATTAGAATCTTTGGGAAGTGCTCAAGAAACCTTCGATACATGGGAGGCCATGCTTTTAGGTTATGGTAGATATCATATGGCCACGAAATTATCCTTGGTTGACCCATAGACCCGTATAGAAAAACGAGAAGATTACTATCATATTCTTCCCAATGGTGAGTCTTCTCTTGAAATATTATTATCTCCACTGTCTCTAATTGGGTATTATACTCCAAACAAACACCAAGATTATATAGGTAGTGCTTTTAAATATACTCAGCAAGTGGATGAGCACAACCATGTCTTATGATGACACGAGGTTTTATGTCATTAGACATCTTGTATGATAGTGGCAAAACACCCTTCCAAGTTAAATTCACCACACCCTCAACATCTATAGACCACCATTCTATTCCTCATATCCCCAGCTCGACCCAAATTACACTTTTATTACACGAAAGGAATTGTGAAGCGTAAGGGTGAGCACAAATAGCCCAGTAAGAATATCATGACTAAAGATAATTAAATTATCAATAGCCTTCGTTAGTAATAAATCAGAGATTTAGAACATATGGTAGATGATAAAACTTTTCAACCATAGTTGCGGCACGAATCGAAGCAATCCATTAGAAGAGTAAAATAGATCATAAAGTCTATTATCTTCTCCATGTTAAAAAGTCCACCAACAATGTTTTATCCTCGTAACATCAATCAACAGGTTCATGTCCGTAATCATGTGAATAACTCATAATTGTAATTCTAAATTCTCTTCTCATCCGGACGGAGATAATTTAATCACCTGTCTTTACCTGAAACATCAAATATCATGGTTATACCAAATCACGCCCTATTCATAATCATACTAATAAATTCATCTTTACACCACGGGCCAAAGATATTCATCAACAGTTCATCTTTACACTACAAAGCAAAAAGATATTCAACAACAAAATCATCTTTACATTACGAGCCAAAGATATTCATCAATAATTCATCTTTGTACTACAAGCTAAAGATATTCAACAACAAATTCATCTTCTTTGCATTACGAGCAAAAGATATTCATCAATAATTCATCTTTGCACTACAAAAGCTAAGATATTCATCAACAAGTCATCTTTGCACTACTGAGCCAAAGATATTCATATATCAAAGAAATACATAATCATTTCGAAAGTTATATAACAATAATTATAACCATGTTGATCGATTCACCTTTGCACTTAAGCTAAAAATATTCAATTGTAATTCAATGGTCATGATCATACCAAATCAACAATTTAACTTTTGCACTCTTTCGCCAAAGAGAACCTATAGTCACGATCATACCAATAATCTACTCATCTTTACACTTAAGTCAAAGAGAAATATCATCATTAGGGTTATAAGAATGTTATATAAAAATAATATAATCAAAACATGGTTTTAATTTCAAGAGTAAGATTCATAAATCAACGATAATTTGGTCAAAGAAGAAACCAATTTATCGTGAATAGTACCGTATTCGTTACATAAGTATCTTAGTATCGTCATGTAAATAACCTCGACACGAAAAGATAAAGTTTCATAATAAAATTCATATCCATATTTATAACACCTTAATCCAAATGTTATAAATCACTTAGAAATCTCATAATCTAATATTATTAATATTATAATAATATTTTAATCATTTCTTAAACTTATAAATAATTTAATCCAATTATTTACACTTTAATAATTAATGCATTTAATCATCTAAAATGCCAAACTCATAAGATTTCATCATCATTAACCAAAACCCTCATAAAAATCAGCATATAACTCATATATGATTCTCAAGCCAATAAATCATATTTTCCAATTTTCTTACTTCACATAACATATTTAATTCATTTACTCATAACTAGAACATTTTCATGAAAAATACCAAATCAGTTCCAAAAATATTTATTTTTGGGATTTAGAAGAATATAGTCCCATATTAAATATATATTTTTCTCAGAATTTTTAAAATTCATTTACTATTTTTTATATGGCCAAAACTATCGAATAGTTAGACATTTATCATAAATTGTACTTTTGTCCAAAAATTCCGAAATTAATACGGTATACTGATATTATATAGATGTACTCTCAATAAAAATTTCATCAATTTTGGAGTTAACCACAAGGAGTTATAAGCAGTTACTTTTAAAATAGTCGTTTCTTATAAAATACATAACTCCTAATCTATACATCCAAAAATCGCCATTTTTGGACACAATCTACAAAACTCATCAAAATATCATTTCAAATTTTTCCAGAATTTTTGAAGGTTCAGAAAAATTTCGAAACTAAAAAACATTATAACCCTTAAAATCCCTTACTATCCTTTACCTCAAAAGAGCAGTACTGGAATGTCAGATATAACGCTGAACGAACTTGCACCGTATAGAAATACTCAAAGTATACTCAAAATACTCACAAGAATACGCTCGATAATATAGAGAGAGAAAACTTCAATTTCTGGTGTGATTTTCAATTCTAACCTAAGCACCCTATTTATAAGAAAATGCTTAGAACAACAAAGTAGAAAATTTATAAAAATATTAATATTAATATTACAATTCTTATGTCCACTTTTAAGGATCTAAATTCAGCCACTTCTAACACATGTAAGACCCACAACAATGACAAAAAACGTTTTTGTCATTTTAAATATTTTATACTTCCAAAAATTAATTATTTTGGAACTCCGAAACTTCAATAATTCATAATAAATTGCCCTTTTATCAGAAAATTCGAATCTCGCGAATTTTTATAGGAAATTAAATTCTCTACAACTTTGCGGAAGAAAGTTTTTCCAAATTCCAAATAGAAATTGACCGAAATCCACAAACGGGCGATTTTACAAGCTATAATCAAATTTCAGTCAAGAAATGGGGTCCACCGACACATAAAACATGCTTGAAATATTTTTGGTAACTAAAATACTCTCCTCCACATAAACTCATATATTCCACATTCATCATAAAAATATCATCATTATTATATTATTAAAATATAATAATATATTTAAATAAATTATTTTATCAGAAAAAAATAAAATTTTAATTTTCAACTATTGTCACATTAAAAAATTTCTCCATCTATATCCACATAAAATCAATATTTTCCTCATCATATGAATCAATAATTAATTATTCTTAAATAATATTACAGAATCACAATATTAACAACCAAACAGTTCTCAGGAAAGAGTGGGCTTTTCAATAAGGATCTCTCCTTACAGGCGCGCAATTAGGTGACCAAACCTCTCCTTAGACAGAATTTTCTAGACATTGCCAATAATGTTATCCTATAATATTATTCAGATAATATGAATTATTGCTTCGATAATGGAAAATACGTGTGTAATGACAATTTATTGAAACAACGGTAATATAAAATCAACGCAAAGTGAATTATTGAATCAATAAAATAAAATACCGAATAGTAATTCATCGTAACAATTATTGAGTAGTGTCTTCTTACGTAAGAATCAATAATTGGTGCAATACCGTCTGATACCTTCTTGTGTTTTAACCACCGAGTATTTTAACAAGATTATTAGCAGAATAACTACGCCGTCATTTATAAACAACTTATATTTGTCGTTTTCTTCATCTAATCGCTTTTTTCCGTTATGGGGCCCACACAAGGTCAAAGTCATCGTCTCGATATTCCCGACAAAAAGAATATTCCACGACCAAAATAATATTCTCCAAACAACAATGAATATTTTATAGCCACTTGCATATTTTGTAAAATTTGCATATTTCACCCATAACTTTAAACTTTTATCAATTTAACCATTTATTAAATAATAATTATAAGAAAAATTGAATACTTTTATTTCATAAAATCTGGGGTCTTACAATCTCCCCTTCTTATGAAATTTCGTCCCCGAAATTGACGTACCTGGTATTTCAAAAAGTTGAGAATGCCTTGCTTTCATTTCAAATTCCATCTTACTGTCCTCATAATTTCTCCATTGCTCATCTCCTGTAATTCAGATATCATTCTAGAATACAGCTTCAAAAAAAGGGTTAATTGAATAAATTAACAAATCACATAATATTCCGATATTATGACTGACCAACAAATAAGCTTAGGTAGGACACTAGCGAAAGATTTACTCATCTCTCCCTTCCTAATTCTAATCCTGATCTCCGCCAGAGATCATATCCCTAAGCTCTGATACCAAATGTAACGACCCCAAAATAGGTCCATTCCATCCAACCCATTCTGAGTCGCCAAATATATGGTACGAAAAACAACTACAACTTTATTACAACAATTGTCGTGCAAAATACAACAACACACATATCTTTGTGAGTTTGGATACAAATATATACCAATCAGTAGTACGTCACAATGACACCTTACATAAAGGTATAGTCAAAAACTATTTTAAAAATTAGAATCTTTGGGAAGTGCTCAAGAAACCTTCGTACATGGGAGGCCATACTTTTAGGTTATGGTAGATATCATATAGCCACGTAATTATCCTTGGTTGACCTAATAGACCCCATAGAAAAACGAGAAGATTACTATCATATTCTTCCCAATGGTGAGTCTTCTCTGTAGATATCATTATCTCCACTTTGTCTCTAATTGGGTATTATACTCCAAACAAACACCAAGATTATATAGGTAGTGCTTGTAAATATACTCGGCAGAGTGGATGAGCACAACCACGTGTCTTATGATGACACGAGGTTGTATGTCATTAAACATCTTGTATGATAGTGGCAAAACACCCTTCCAAGTTAAATTCACCTCACCTCAACATCTATAGACCACCATTCTATTCCTCGCTATCCTCTCGACCCATTTACACTTTTATTACACGAAAGGAATTGTGAAGCAGAAGAGTGAGCACAAATAGCCCAGTAAGAATATCATGACTAAAGATAATTAAATTATCAATAGCCTTCGTTAGAAATAAATCAGAGATTTAGAACATATGGTAGATAATAAAACTTTTCAACCATAGTTGCAGCGGAACGAGCAATCCATTAAAAGAGTAAAAATAGATCACAAAGTCTATTATCTTCTCCATGTTAAAAGTCCACCAACAATGTTTTATCCCTGTAACATCAATCAACAGTTCATGTCCGTAATCATGTGAATAACTCATAATTGTAATTCTAAATTCCTCTTCTCATCCAGGACGGAGATAATTTAATCACCTGTCTTTACCTGAAACATCAAATATCATGGTTATACCAAATCATAGTTCCTGTTCATAATCATACTAATAAATTCATCTTTGCACCACAGGCCAAAGATATTCTTCAACAGTTCATCTTTACACTACAGGCTAAAGATATTCAACAACAGGTCATCTTTGCATTACGAGCCAAAGATATTCATCAATAATTCATCTTTGCATTACAAGCTAAAGATATTCAACAACAGATCATCTTTGCATTACGAGCAAAAGATATTCATCAATAATTCATCTTTGCACTACAGGCTAAGATATTCATCAACAAGTCATCTTTGCACTACGAGCCAAAGATATCCATATATCAAAGAAATACATAATCATTTTAGAAGTTATATAACAATAATTATAACCATGTTGATCAATTCACCTTTGCACTTAAGCTAAAAATATTCAATTGTAAATTCAATGGTCATGATCATACCAGTCAACAATTCAACTTTTGCACTCTTCGGCCAAAGAGAACCTATAGTCACGATCATACCAATAATCTACTCATCTTTACACTCAAGTCAAAGAGAAATATCATCATTAGGGTTATAAGAATGTTATATAAAACAATATAATCAAAACATGGTTTTAATTTCAAGAGTAAGATTCATAAATCAACAATAATTTGGTCGGAGAAGAAACCAATTTGTCGTGAATAATAGTACCCGTATTAAATACATAATCCGTATCGTGCGCATAGTAATCCTCGACACGAAAAAAGATAAAGTTTCATAATAAAATTCATATCCATATTTATAACACCTTAATCCAAATGTTATAAATCACTTAGAAATCTCATAATCTAATATTATTAATATTATAATAATATTTAATCATTTCTTAAACTTATAAATAATTTAATCCAATTATTTACACTTTAATAATTAATGCATTTAATCATCTAAAATGCCAAACTCATAAGATTTCATCATCATTAACCAAAACCCTCATAAAAATCTGCATATACCTCATATATGATTCTCAAGCCAATAAATCATATTTTCCAATTTTCTTACTTCACATAACATATTTAATTCATTTACTCATAACTAGAATATTTTCATGAAAAATACCAAATCAGTTCCAAAATTATTTATTTTCTGGGATTTAGAAGAATATAGTCCCATATTGAATATATATTTTTCTCAGAATTTTTAAAATTCATTTACTATTTTCCATATAGCCAAAACTACCGATAAGTTAGACATTTATCATAAATTGTACTTTTGTCCAAAAATTCAAAATTAATACGGTATATCTTGATATTATATAGATGTACTCCCAATAAAAATTTCATCAATTTTAGAGTTAACCACAAGGAGTTATAAGCGGTTACTTTTAAAATAGTCTTTTCTCATAAAATCCATAACTCCTAATCTATACATCCAAAAATCGCCATTTTGGACACAATATACAAAACTCATCAAAATATCATTTCAAATTTTTCCAAAATTTTGAAGGTTCAGAAAAATTTCAAAACTAAAAACATAATAACCCTTAAAATCCTTACTATCCCTTACCTCAAAAGAAAGCGATCTTGGAATGTCGGATATAACTTAATCTAACGAACTTGCCGTATAACAATACTCAAAGTATACTCAAAATACTCACAAGAATAAACTTCGATAATATAGAGAGAAAAACTTTAATTTCGGTGTGATTTTCAATTCTAACCCAAGCACCCTATTTATAGGAAAATCTTAGAACACCAAAGTAGAAAATTTATTAAAATATTAATATTAATATTACAATTCCTCGCCCACTTTTAAGGATCTGAATTCAGCCACTTCTAACACATGTAAGACCCACAACAATGACAAAAAACGTTTTTGTCATTTTAAATATTTTATACTTCCAAAATTAATTATTTGGAACTCAAAACTTTAATAATTCATAATATAAATTGCCTTTTATCGAAAATTGAATCTCATGCATTTTTATAGGAAATTAAATTCTCTACAACTTTGCGTAAGAAAACTTTTATAAATTCCAAATGCGAAATTGGTACCGAATCCACAAACCAGGCGATTTTACAAGCTTATAATCAAATTTCGATCAAGAAATGGGGTCCAATTTACACATAAAACATGCTTTAAATATTTTTGGTAACAAAATACTCCTCCACATATACTCATATATTCCACATTCATCGTAAAAATATCATCATTATTATATTATTAAAATATAATAATATATTTAAATAAATTATTTTATCGAAAAAGATAAAATTTCAATTTTCAACAATTGTCACATTAAAATTTTCTCCATCTATATCCACATAAAATCAATATTTTCCTCATCATATGAATCAATAATTAATTATTCACAAATAATATTACGAAATCACAATATTATAATCGATCAGGCGCCTCCCGGAAAGAGGGGCTTTCGATAAGGATCTCTCCTTCTTGGCGCGTAATTAGGTGACCAAACCTCCCTTAGATGTAACTTTCTAGACATTGCCAATAATGTTATCCTATAATATTATTCGGATAATATAAATTATTGCTCTGATAATGGAAAATCTTGTGTAATGACAATTTATTGAAACAACAATAATATAAAATATCAATGCAACAATTATTGAATCTATAAAATAAAATATTGAATAGTAATTATCGTAACAATTATTGAGTAGTGCCTTCACGTAAGAATCAATAATTGGTGCAATACTGCAGTAATGTTATTGTGTTTTAACCACCTTTAGTATTTTAACAAATTAATTGGTAATAACTACGCCTGCCATTTATAAACAACTTATATTTGTCGCTTTCTTCATCCAATCGCTTTCCAGCTATGGGGCCCACACAAAGGTCGCGTCGTCAGTCTTGATATTCCCCTTACAAAAAGAATATTCCACGACCAAACGAATATTCTCCGAAATAACAATGAATATTTTATAGCCACTTGCATATTTTGTAAAATTTGCATATTTCACCCATAACTTTAAACTTTTATCAATTTAACCATTTACTAAATAATAATTATAAGAAAAATTGAATAATTTTATTTCATAAAATCCGGGGTCTTACAGTAATGTTACAAACGATGTGGTAAAAATCCACATTGGCACATAATGCATTTTGGGGCGATTGTTGGTATGATTATGACCGAGGATTATTCGGTATAATCATGACCATTGATGATTACATGAATATCCTTAGCAGCGTAGTGCGAGGATGATTCGATGATGTGGTTTATTTATTAAAATTTGAGTCTCGTGATAAAATTGATGATAAACTTTTAAATCATAGAAGATAGTAAATTTCATTTTCTACTTGACTCTTCAATGCGTTGCTTGTTTATTATGCAGATTAAACTTGATATTTATTATATTTTATCGGTTTAACACTGTTGAAGGCTAATGATAATTTATTCTGCATTATCTTTGTCATAATATTTCTTACTGGGCTAGTTGAGCTCACCCTTTGTTTTCATTGTTCTCTTTAGGAAATTAGAATATAGCTGGGACTAGTCGGGGAATGGAGTGATGGTCCAGCTATTTGCATTAGTAGTTCTCATTATTCAGTGAAATAGTGTGATAATAATTGTAATGAGGACTTTATTTGAGTTTGGATACTCTCTACGAGATATTATCCGTGTTAAAACTCTCAGCTATGTTTTGTCGTACTGTATAAAAGAAGTTTGTATTTAAATTCTGTACCATGTATTTGGCGACTCAAGATGGGTGATGTATACCTATTTTGGGGACGTCACATAAATGATAGTCCCATTTGGTATGCACTCAATCACCCTGAAGCCATATCCATCTTTAAAGTAGTAGTCGTGTGATACAATTGAATCTACAGTCTTTCTGTTGCCAAAGTCATTTGCACTTGAGAAACGCTCAGCCGTCAAGTCCAACTTCTTCCTTGAGAACTCATCAATGGAAAGTACTTAAAAATTTCCCATTCTCTGTTGGCACATATCACTTGGAAATAATAAATAAGGCCAACAAACATGTTTGGGATATTTCACATGAATCCTACATTGGATAAATTCAAGAGTGTAAATGGGTTAATAAGTATGGTAGAGCCTCAACCTAATATGTGACTCCCCCAAAACAGGTATACATCACCCATCTTGAGTCGTCAAATACATGGTACAAAATTCAAATACAACTTAATTATACAAAAGTCGTGTAAAATACGACATAACATAATCTAAGAGTTTTAATAAGAATATTGTCATCTAGACAATATCCATACTCAATGGAGTCCTCATTATATTTATTGTCACACTATTTTATAGAATAGTGAGGACTACTAAAACAACCATCTGGACAGTCAATCCATTCCCCGACTAGTCCCAAATATATTCTCATTTCACGAAGAGAACAAAGTGAAAGAAAGGGTGAGCTCAACTTGCCCAAAGAAGAAATATTATGACTAAGACAATGCGAATAATAAATTATCCTTAGCCTTCAACAAAGATAACAACCGATAGAATATAATAGACAACAAGCTTTAGATCAACAATCGCAATGAATAAGCAATCCATTAGAAAGAGTCAAGTAGAGCATAAAATCTACTATCTTCTATGATTTAAAAAGTTTTTCATCAATTTTATCGCTGAGACTCAGCTTAATAAATAAACCACATCATCGAATCATCCCTGCACTACGGGCCAAGGATATTCATGTAATCATCAATGGTCATGATTATACCGAATAATCCCTGGTCATAATCATACCAACAAATGTCCATCAATGCACTACAGTGCCGTTGAGGAGGATTTTACCACATCATTCGTTACATTACTATCCATGATTATACCGAATAATCCTCGGTCATAATCATACCAAGTCCATCTATGCACGTAAGCCAAAGATGACTTTCATTACAATATAAACATGAAGATGATGACAATGACGTAATAATTCAATAAATCAAGTTCAAGGATAAATTTTAAGGATTTATAATTTAATTTATTTAGAAATCAATAACGTCCAAATTGTCAACATGATACTGCTTTGTAGAGTAAAATTCAAGAATATTATTCATGTACCAAAAATAATTTGGACAAAAAAGAAATATATTTTTTGGGTGAATAGTACCCGTGAATAGTACTTCGGGAATAGTATCCGTGAATAGTATCCCGACACGAAAAGTATCCCGAATACCCGAGTAAATGATACTAGAGTGGATAGTAATTGGGTGAATAGTAACCCGTGAATAGTAACTCGTGAATAGTACTCCGGCACGAAAAGTACCCCGAATACCCGAGTGAATAATACTAGAGTGAATAGTAACCGGGTGAATAGTAACCTATGAATAATAACTCGTAAAAGAAAATACCAAAGAAAATGATATTCCATGACGAGTACAAAAGAAATGATATCTCATACGAGTATAATAAAATATACGAAACTATAAATGGATTTTCACCCGCCATGCGGTAATCCACGTAGACAGATCATTTCCATAATTTAATCAAAAATGAATACGAAGGGTCATTCACCATGCATGCTGTGAGACCCCAGATTTTATGAATAAGATTTAATTTTTCTCGAAATATTTTTTTTTAATATTATGGTGTGAATTTGATATAATGTTATAGTTGTGGGTAATATTTATAAATTTTACAAAGTACGTAAGTTGTTATATAATATTCGATTGGTCGAGGAATATTCTTTTTGTCGGGGAATATCCGTACGATGGTACAATCATTGGTGGACCCCGCAACGGAATTATTGTCGGATTGAAAAAATGACAAAAATATTTTTATAAAAATAACTACGAAAGTGTTACTGAATTAAAACTGTTGAACTACCCTTAGTAAAAGTACGATAATAAGCGTGGTTGCATAGTAGCACGGTATTGGTTATTGATGCTTACGTGAGAAGTCACTCAGTAATACTCAAATATTGCTACAGTAATTGCTGCATCATATCTCTCATATTATTGATTCGATTATTGTCACAATATCATGTGCATAATATGTTATATTATTAAATCAATAATTGAGACGACAAAGTTATTCATATTATTAAATTACAATATTTACAATGTCTAGAAGTTTTGTCAAGGAGAGGTTTGGTCACCTAATTGCGCGCCAATAGGGAGAAATCCTTATTGGAAAGCCCCCTCTTTCTTGGGAACGACCTGGTCGTTAAATATTGTTAGTTATAATATTAATGATGAATAAGTTCGTGTTGATTAAAGATGAATTTTATAGTTCCATTTTGTTGAAATTATTTGTGTTAGTGGAAATCGACATTTGTTTCGATAATAATTGATGTATGGAGGTTATATTGTTTAATCGGGTATTCGGGGCACTTTTCGTGTCAGAGTACTATTCATGAGTTACTATTCACGAGTTACTATTCACGAGTTACTATTCACGGGGTACTATTCACCCGTAAGATATATTTCTTTTCGGTCCAAATCATTTTTGGGTACAATATTATTCCATGAGGAGATGTGCTAATTTTTTCGAATCGTTGGTTGAAGATATAATAAGAAATCAATATGGACCATGGTGGAAAGTTATAATAGTTAATCAATATGGATCGTTGGTTTAAAGTTTTAATAGTAAATCGATGGAACATTGCTTTAAGTTTTAATAATAGTAAATCAATATGGATGATCCGTTTAAAAAGTAAATCAATCTGGACCATTCATGAATTAGTTACTATTCACCCATTCTCCTATAAATAAAGCTCATTCCTTCATTATTTCTTACGAATTCCACAAACTCTAGAGAGAGAAACTATAGAGAGAAAGAAGAAAAATATTCTGCTACTTCACTATTCCAATATCCAGTTTCTTCTAAGGTAGAAAATATTATTTGTTGTACTCGTAAGGGGTATTCTTTCTTTCTTATTCATGAAGAGAACTTCTATTATTCCATTCTTTATTATTCTGTTGGAATAACCTGTATACGCGGGATACCCTATACTTGGTAAAATTCTTCGGTTATTCCATTCTTATTATTCTATTGGAATAACCTGTTTATGCGAAGTACCGCAGACATACTGAAATTCTTCTAATATTCCATTCTTTAATATTCTATCGGAATAAATCGTAAAAGTGCATATGCTTTTACTGATTCCATTATTTATTATTCATTGAATATCCGATTACATAAGGTTCTGGCGGGACACGTTCCATTATTTATTATTCTTAGGAATATCCTCGCATGTAAGGCTTACGGGGGACTGTTCCATTATTTATTATTCTGTCGGAATATCTTGTCTGTGCGTTTACGTCAGACCTGGTTCCATTATTTATTATTCTGTTGGGAATAACCTGTCTGTGTAGTCTATCGCACGCATGGTGAATCCTTCTGTTATTCCATTCTTTATTATTTTGTTGGAATAATGTGTCTATGTGGATTACCACATGCATGGTGAATAATCCTTCGTATTCATTCCTTATTAAATTGCGAAAATGATCTGTCTAGGTGGATTACCGCATGGCGGGCAAAAATCCATTTGCAGTTTCATATATTCTATTATACTCAGTTGGTTAAAGCTTTGGCTTCTATACTCCATGAAATTAGTGGAATATCTTTGATATTTGCGCTTCATCCAGTATATTTTTATGGAAATATTCTTCTGAGCATTCTTGAATTTTACTTCACAAAGCAGTATCATGTTGACAATTTGGACGTTATTGAGTTCAGGATAAATTAATTTATAAATCTTTAAAATTTATTCTTCAACTTGTTTTATTGAATTATTATGTCATTGTCATCATCCTCATGTTTATATTATGTTAAAAGCCATCTTTAGCTTACGTGCATAGATGGACTTGGTATGATTATGACCAGGGATTATTCGGTATAATCATGACCGTAATGTGACGAATGATGTGGTAAAAGTCTTCATTGGCCTGTAGTTCATTGGTGGACAGTTGTTGGTATGATTATGACCAGGGATTATTCGGTGTAGTCATGACCATTGATGATTACATGAATATCCTTGGCCGTGGAACAGGGATGATTCGATTTTATTTATTAAGCTGAGTCTCAACGATAAAAGTGATGAAAAACCTTTTAAATCATAGAAGATAGTAGATTTTATTCTCTACTTGACTCTTCTAATGAATTGCTTGATCCGCTGTAGTTAAACTTGTTGTCTATTATATTCTATCAATTTAACATTATTGAAGCCTAATGATAATTTATTCTGTATTATCTTAGACATAATATTTCTTACTGGGCTAGTTGAGCTCACCCTTTCTTTCATTGTTCTCTTCAGGAAATGAGAACGTAGATGGGACTAGTCGGGGAACAGAGTGATTATCCTAAATGGTGCATTAGTAGTCCTCACTATTCTGTGAAATAGTGTGATAATAAATGTAATGAGGACTCCATTGAGTGTGGATATTGTCTAGATGACAATATTTGTATTAAAACTCACAGCCTATGTTTTGTCGTGTTTTACACGACTGTTGTATAATTAAGTTGTATTTGTATTAAGTACCTTGTATCTGGCGACTCAAGATGGGTGATGTATACCTGTTTTGAGGGCGTCACAATTGGTATCAAAGCTATGCACAGGATAATTCCGAATTCGATGTTGGATTCTCCCAATTGTTGTCCAAAAAGCAAAATCTCTAATTTCTTCACTCTCAACTGCTACCTCTGCAACTAGCTCGGGTGCAACTATTTGTTCTTCACTCACTACGTAGATATCTCTAATTTCTTCTTCGTTTGACATCACATTAACCTGGTTAGTGATTAAAGGTGTCTCAACGGCCTCATTTACTCCATTGTGAACATTTTCAGCTGCCATTTTCAAACACTGCCAAAAAAAACAAGAGTTAATTAACGTATCACATATTATCCCTATATTCTGACCGACCAATTAAATACCAAATAAACTTAGGTAGGTCATACTAGCGAACGAATTCCCCGTCTCTCCCTCCTAGTTCTTGTCTCACATCTCAGCCAGAGATCATATCCCTAAGCTTTGATACCAACTGTGACGCCCCCAAAATAGGTATACATCACCCATCTTGAGTCTCCAAATACATGGTACAAAATTCAAATACAACTTAATTATGCAACAGACGTGTAAAATACGACTAAACATATGCAGTGAGTTTTAATACAAATATTGTCATCTAGACAATATACAAATTCAATGGAGTCCTCATTACAATTATTATTATACTATTTCGATCATAGAATAGTGAGGACTACTAATGCACCATATAGGACCATCACTCTATTCCCCGACTAGTCCCTGCTACGTTCTCATTTCCTGAAGAGAACAATGAAAGCAAAAGGGTGAGTTCAACTAGCTCAGTAAGAAATATTATGATTTAAGATAATGCGAAATAATTTATCGTTAGCCTTCAACAGTGTTAAACTGATACAATATAACAAACATCAAGTTTAACTGCGCATGAACAAGCAATCCATTAGAAGAGTCAGTAGAGAATAAAATCTACTATCTTATATGATTTAAAAGGTTTTTCATGACTTTTATCGCTGAGACTCAGCTTAATAAATAATCCACATCGTCAAATCATCCCTGCACTACAGGCCAAGAATATTCTTTAGAATCACGACCACGAATTATCCATGCACTACGGGCCAAAGATAATCATGTTTTCATCAACGGTCCTGATCATGCCATAAAATAATTCATCTTTGCACCCTTGGCCGAAGAGAATCCATAGCCATAATCATACCAAAAACTGTCCATCAATGCATTACAGGCCAATGAGAACTTTTTCCACATCATTTGTAACATTACGGTTACATGATTATACCGAATAATCCTCATTATAATCATACCAAGTCCATCTATACACTACAGCCACGATGACTTTCAACATAATATAAACATGAGGAAGATGGCAATGACATAATAATTTAATAAAACAAGTTCAAGAATTAATTTATCCAGAACCAATAACGTCCAAATTGTCAACATGATATCGCTTTGTGGAGTAAAATTCAAGAATGCTCGTAAGAATATTTCTATGAAAAGATCTTTGGATGAAGCGCAAATATCAAGGATATTCCACTAATTTCATGGAGTATAAAAGTCAAAACTTTAACCAACCGAGAATAATAAAGAATGGAATAACAAAAGAAATCACCATGCATGCGATGAGCATCGCAGACGCAGACGAGTTATTCCAATGAATAATAAATAATCGGAACCAGTCATGCGTAAAGCATGCATGTGATGTTCCAACATAATGATAAAGAACGGAACCAGTCATGAGTAAACGCATACGTATATGATATTCCAACAGAATAATAAATAATGGAACAGTCAAAGCGTAATACGCCCGCAAGCGTGATATTCCAATGTAATAATAAAGATTGGAATAACAGAAGAATTTCAACATGTACGCGGTACTTCGCATAAACAGGTTATTTCAACATAATGATAAAGAATGGAATAACAGAAGAATTTCACCATGTATGCGATTTTTGCATGACGCAGTTATTCCAACATAATAATAAAGAATGGAATAACAAAAGAATTTCACTAAGTTTAGGGTATCCCGCGTATACAGGTTATTTCAATAGAATAATAAAGAATGAAATAACAGCAGTTCTCTTCATGAATAAGAAAGAAAGAATACCCCTTACGAGTACAACAAATAATATCCCTTACCGTAAAAGAAGAGTATTCCGACTTGTAGGGCGAGGATATACTTTCAAGAAAACTTGTCTTCTACGCTCAAAACTTTCTTACACTCTAAAGAAATACGCTCAAGATTATAGAAGAAGAACTCTCTCTATAGTTTCTCTCTCTAGAGTTTCAGTGAATTCGTAAGAAATAATGAATGAATGAACTTCTATTTATAGAAGAATGGACTACATAGTAACTAATTCATGAACGGTCTAGATTGATTTACTTTTAATCGAATGGTCCATATTTAAAGCAAAATCTTTTAAATAAAATATAAATATTCTATTTATAATCTAATAAAACGAATAACTTTATAAAAGTATTTTGTTTTATATAAAAAGATTTTACTATGCAAAATACTATGCAGTACTTATGCAACACTATGCATAATAAAATATAATATATTCTATTTATAGTCTAATAAAATAAATAACTTTATAAAACTATTCATTTTATATAAAAAGATTTTACTATGCAAAAATAATATGCAGCACTATGCAACACTATGCATAATAAAATATAATATATTCTAATTATTGTCTAATAAAATGTATAACTTTATAAAAGTATTCATTTTTTATATAAAAAACTTTTCATTATATTACATTAATAATACTAATAAAAAAAAGCGAGTGACTTATCACGTAAGCATCAATAATCAATACCGTAATGTTACAATGCAACCACGCCAGACATCGCATTTCTTTTACTACCTCTGAGTAGTTCAACAATATTAACGGTAAAACTTCCGCCGTTATTTTCATAAAATATTTTTGTCGTTCTCTCAATCCAACAATAATTCTGTTTCGGGGTCCACCAATGATTATGCCATTATACGAATATTCCCTGATAAAAACGAATATTCCCCGACCAATCGAATATTATATAACAACTTGCGTACTTTGCAAAATTTATAAATATTACCCACAACTATAACATTATATCAAATCCACACCATAATATTCAAAAAATTATTTCGAGAAAATTAAATATTTATTCATAAAATCTGGGGTCTCACAATTTCCCCTCTTTATGGAATTTCGCCCTCGAAATTTACGTACGTACCTGGTATGTCGAAGAGGTGAGGATACCTTGACTTCATTTCAGATTCTAATTCTTGAGGTTTAACCTTTGAGTGTTGAATATGATCCTTCTTATCCAAGATTTTAACACGTATCTCCTCATACGTTAAATCTTCTGCTATATCGTTTAGTTTTAATTTAATAATGTGGTTCGGGTCGTCCACATATTTACGTAACATTGATACGTAAAAAAAACGTTTTGAACACGTAACATACTTGGCGGAAAAACGAGTCTATAGGCCGCAGTTCCTACTTCATCGAGGATTTCAAATGGGCCAATTAAATCGAGGGTTGAGATTTCCTCTCTTCGTCGATTCTTGTTTCTAGAATAACTCCCTCTTGAACCTTCTTCTTCACATTCATCAGCTCTGAGTATGTAGCTTGAGCGACTTTAACTTTATCGATTAAAGTCGATTCTAATCGTATATTCGTTATCTTCACGTGGGTTCATATATTCGCAATTGTAACCGCATACAATTTTTTACTCAACGCGTCAGCTACCACGTTCGTACTTCCACAATGATATTTAATAGTACGATCGTAATCTTCAACAGCTTGAGTCAACGTCTTTGGCGCATGTTCGTTCATTTTAGTTGAAGAAATATTTGAGTGTTTAAGAAATGGGTTTTGTACTGGGGTCAATACAAAATTCGATTTCATGCTCTAGGGGTAGGCTAAGAAGTCTTCAAGAATACGTCAAGAAATTTATTAACAATAGAAATATCATTCAAAACTGTGACGCTCATCCAAGACTTGGATAGTACGTCACATTGATACCAATCAACTTGCCATCGCCATTCACGACATCGCCTACAGAAAGTCTGGCTTCGGTGCATTCCACATAAGAAAGTCAACAACGAAAGGACCGGGCTCTTTACTTATGGCTTGATATGACAATGATTGACTTTAGTGGTTTGGTTGCTTGAATTCGCATAACAGGTTGGTTAGGAATATGAAAGCTAACAACCTTACGAAAAGCATGATGAGTAGTTAACCAATCGATTCCTAAAATTGCATCAAAGGAAAGTATTTTCAAAGAGATAAGATTGACAGGTAACATGAAAGTGTCAATTTGAATTAAACAATATTTATAAATAGTGGATGTAATGAAGGTTTCTCCCAACTGAGTTTCAACAGATAAATCAAAATCTAACTTCTCCGGAGTTAAATTCAAACATTGAACACAACTAGGTGAAATAAAAGAGTGGGTAGAACTGGTATCTAATAAGGTATAAACTTCACAAGAGTTTATCATTAACTTACTCGTAATAACTTCGTTCGGGTTCCTCAACAAATGCTCTCACTTAAACTACTGGATTTGACTTTGTTATAGGGTACATTCCACCCTTAAGTGCTTCTTCACATTCCTGATCCATGATTTGAATCATTATTCTTCGATCCATATCGAATTGGGGTTGACCGCTAAGCACAGGATAATTCCGAATTCGATGTTGGATTCTCCCAATTGTTGTCCAAAAAGCAAAATCCATTTCATCTATTTTGGCTTTATTGGATCGGACGTCTTTTTCTACAATATCTACATGTTGTGCGGCTTTTACCCATGCGTCATCTATTCTCCTCCGTTCAGTTGTTTCTTCTTTCATCAAAACTTTCATCATAGCATTCTCAGATTCCAGCTCTAATATCTTATACTCTGCCAAAGAATGCTTCTGTTCAAGCGTCGCACATTGGGTAACACAATTTTGAATTGTTCCATCTCTTTGCTCCACGACCGCCTGCCGTTCTTCAGCCTGCTCTTCTAACTCATGAATACGATTTTGTAATTCTAAGTTTCGATCATAAAATTCTTTTAACCAATTCTCCTCAGGTTCCTTTTCTTCCTCACTCTCAACTGCTACCTCTGCAACTAGCTCGGGTGCAACTATTAGTTCTTCACTCACTACGTAGATATCTCTAATTTCTTCTTCGTTTGACATCACATTAACCTGGTTAGTGATTAAAGGTGTCTCAACGGCCTCATTCACTCCATTGTGAACATTTTCAGCTGCCATTTTTAAACACTGCCAAAAAAATAGAGTTAATTAACATATCATATATTATCCCTATATTCTGACCGACCAATTAAATACCAAATAAACTTAGGTAGGTCTTACTAGCGAAGGAATTCCCCGTCTCTCCCCTCCTAGTTCTTGTCTCACATCTCAGCTAGGGATCATATCCCTAAGCTTTGATACCAACTGTGACGCCCCCAAAATAGGTATAGATTACCCATCTTGAGTCGCCAAATACATGGTACAAAATTCAAATACAACTTAATTATACAACAGTCATATAAAATATGACTAAACATATGGTGTGAGTTTTAATACAAATATTGTCATCTAGAAAATATACAAACTCAATGGAGTCCTCATTACATTTATTATTACACTATTTCACAGAATAATGAGGACTACTAATGCATCATCTAGGACCATCACTCTGTTCCCCGACTAGTCCCTGCTACGTTCTCATTTCCTGAAGAGAACAATAAAAGCAAAAGGGTGAGCTCAACTAGCCCAGTAAGAAATATTATGACTAAGATAATGTAGAATAATTTATCGTTAGCCTTCAACAATGTTAAAAATCGATACAATATAACAAACATCAAGTTTAATCTGCGGTGAACAAGCGATCCATTAGAAAAGTCGAGTAGAGAATAAAATCTACTCTCTTCTATGATTTAAAAGGTTTTTCATGACTTTTATCATTTGAGACTCAACAAATAAATAATCCACATCATCTAATCATCCTCGCACTACGTGCCAAGGATATTCTTTAGAATCACGACCACGAATTATCCATGCACTACGGCCAAAGATAATCATGTTTTCATCAATCTATTCTGATCATGCCATAAAACAATTCATCTTTGCACCCTTGGTCAAGAGAATCCATAGCCATAATCATACCAAAAACTGTCCATCATTGCACTACAGGCCAATGAGAACTTTTTCCACATCATTTGTAACATTACGGTCATGATTATACCGAATAATCCTTGGTCATAATCATACCAAGTCCATCTATGCACTATAGGCCACAGATGACTTTCAACATAATATAAACATGAGGATGATGACAATGACATAATAATTCAATAAAATAAGTTCAATAATTAATTTATCCAGGAACCAATAACGTCCAAATTGTCAACATGATACTGCTTTGTGGAGTAAAATTCAAGAATGCTTAGAAGAATATTTCCATGAATCGATACTGGATGAAGCGCAAATGTCAAAGATATTCCACTAATTTCATGGAGTATAGAAGTCAAAACTTTAACCAACTTAGTATAATAAAGAATGAAATAACAAAAGAAATCACAATGCATGCGATAGACTGAACAGACAGGTTATTCCAACAGAATAATAAATAACGGAACTAGGTCATACGTAAAGCACAGACAGGATGTTCCAACATAATAATAAAGAACGGAACCAAGTCATGCGTAAACGCACAAACAGGATATTCCAACAGAATAATAAATAATGAAACTGTGTCGAGCGTAATCACGACCGGCGGTGATATTCAATGTAATAATAAAGATTGGAATAACAGAAGAATTTTACCATGTATGCGGTACTTCGCATAAACAGGTTATTCCAACATAATGATAAAGAATGGAATAACAGAAGAATTTCACCATGTATGTGAAACCCCAGATTTTATGAATAAAGAATTAATTTTCTCGAAATAATTTTTTTTTATATTATGGTGTGAATTTGAGATAATGTTATAGTTGTGGGTAATATTTATAAATTTTGCAAAGTATGCAAGTTGTCATATTATATTCGATTGGTGAGAATATTCGCTTTAAATGTGAAATATTCGATGCGACTCAAGACAATCATTGGTGGACCCCACAACGGAATTATTATCGGATTGAGAAAACGACAAAAATATTTTATTAAAAATAACGGCGAAAGTTTTACCGTTGATACTGTTGAACTACTCGGTAGTAAAAGTATAGTAATACGCGTTATTGCATAGTAGCACACGATATTGATTATTGATATTTATGTGAGAAGTCGCTCAGTTTTGTTCAATTATTGCTACAATAGTTGTTGCATAGTATCTCACATTATTTGATTCAATTATTGTTGATTTAGAAGTTTTGTTTTATTCACATAATAAAATAGAAACATCTTTTTATATAAAATAGAATACTTTATTAAAGTTATTCTATAAATAGAATATATTATATTCTATTACGCATAGTGTTTTGCATAGTAAAATCTTTTTATATAAAATGAATACTTTATTAAAGTTATTTGTTTTATTAGAATATAAATAGAATATATTATATTTTATTGTGCATAGTGTTGCATAGTGCATGCATAGTGTTTTGCATAGTAAAATCTTTTTATATAAAACATAAGACTTTTATAAAGTTATTCGTTTTATTAGATTATAAATAGAATATATTATATTTTATTTAAAAGATTTTGCTTTAAATATGGATCGTCCGATTAAAAGTAAATCAATCTGGACCGTTCATAAATAATATCCGATTAAAAGTAAAGATTTTGTCTTTATTATTCTGTCGGAATATCCTGTCGGTAAGGGATATTATTTATGAACGGTCCAGATTGATTTACTTTTAATCGGACGGTCCATATTTAAAGCAAAATCTTTTAAATAAAATATAATATATTCTATTTATAATCTAATAAAACGAATAACTTTATAAAAGTATTCTGCTTTTATATATAAAATATTTTACTATGCAAAACACTATGCATTTATCTATGCAACACTACGCATAATAAAATATAATATATTCTATTTATAGTCTAATAAAACAAATAACTTTATAAAAGTATTCTGCTTTATATAAAAAGATTTTACTACTACTACGCGCAGTACTATGCAACACTACGTAATAAAATATAATATATTCTAATTATTTGTTTAATAAAAAAGTATAACTTTATAAAAGTATTCTGCTTTTATATAAAAGCTTTTCTGCTTTTATTACATTAATAATACTAATAAAACAAAATTTAGTGACTTATCACGTAAGTATCAATATCATCATGTCACAGGTAATATTATTGAACCACGCCAGACATCAGATTTTTTACTACTCGAGTAGTTCAACAAAGATTAATCTGTAAAACTTCCGCCGTTATTTTCATAAAATATTTTTGTCGCTTACTCAATCCGGCAATAATTCCGCTCATGGGTCCACCAATGATTGTGTCGTTGTACAAATATTCCCCGATAAAATTAATATTCCCCACCAATCAATATTATATAACAACTTGCGTACTTTTGCAAAATTTATAAATATTACCCACAACTATAACATTATATCAAATCCACACCATAATATTCAAAAAATTATTTCGAGAAAATTAAATATTTATTCATAAAATCTGGTCTTACAATCGATTCCATTATTTATTATTCTTGAGAATAACATGTATATGCGGTCCTATCGCATTTAAGGTGAATCCTTCATTATTCCATTCTTTATTATTCATTGAATATAACATGTCATGTGGATTACCACATGCATGGTGAATGATCCTTCGTATTCATTCCTTATTAAATTGTGGAAATGGCATCTACGTGGATTACTGCATGGCGCTAAAAATTCATTCATAGCTTTCATATATTCTATTATACTCAGTTGGTTAAAGCTTTGGCTTCTATACTCCATGAAATTAGTGGAAAATCCTCGATATTTTCTGTAAGACCCCAACTTATTATTAATAAAATTAAATTTTCTCTATTTATTATTTTGAAATAGTAAGGGTTGATTTGATTAATGTGGTTAGTTATGGGTAAAATGCGCAAATATTTTAAATAAGCAAGTGGTTATAAAATATTCGTTTTTATCGGAGAATATTCGTTTGGTCGTGGAACATTCTTCCTGTCGGGGAATATTCGTACGACGGAGCAGCCTTTTGTGGGCCCCATAATGGAAAATGGTCGGATGAAGAAAACGATAAGTTTGAGTTTTTATAAATAACAGGCGTAGTTATTACGAGTTATCTTTGTTGGAATACCCGTGGTTAAAACACAAGAATACGCGTTGTTGCAGACAACAAGAAGATACCAGTATTGCACCAATTATTGATTCTTACGTAGAAAGGCACTACTCAATAATTATTACGATAATTATTGTTCAAAGATTTTATTTTATTGATTCAATAATTGTTGCGTTGATATTTTATATTCTTGTTGTTTCAATAATTTTCACTACACAATATTTTCCATTATCGAAGTAATAATTCATATTATCTGAATAATATTATTAGATAACATTATTGACAATGTCTAGAAAGTTACGTCTAAGGAGAGGTTTGGTCACCTAATCATGCGCCAATGAAGGAGAAATCCTTATTGAAAGCCCTCTTTCCTGAACCTGCACGATTGTCGATGTTGTAATTCGTAATATTATTTGTGAATAATTAATTATTGATTTATATGATGAGAAAAGATTCATTTTATGTGGATATAGATGAAGAAAATTTTTAAAGTGACAATTGTTGAAAATCGATATTTTATCTTTTCTGATAAAATAATATTTTATTATATTATTATAATATAATAATTATGATATTTTTATAATGAATGTGGGATATATGAGTATATAAGAAGAAAGAGTATTTTTGTTGCATTAAATGATTAACACATGTTTTGTGTGTCGGTGGACCCCATTTCTTGACTAAAATATGATTATAACCTGTAAAATCGTCCGTATATGGATATCGGTCAATTTCTGTTTAGAATTTGGAAAATATTTCTTCGGAAAAGTTGTAGATAATGGAATTTCCTATAGAAAGGACACAAGGTTCGAATTTTTCTGACAAAAAGGCTATTTATTATGAATTATTGAAGTTCTGAAATTCCAGAATAATTGATTTTTGAAGTTTTAAATATTTTTTATAAGAAAAACATTTTTTTTTATTTAGGTGAGGTTTGGTGACTGATTTGAATCAGATTATTTGTGCATAAGAATTTAATAAATATATATTATTAATTTATTAAATTTTCTGCTTTGGTGTTCTAAGCAATTTTCTATAAATAGGGTGCTTAGGTTAGAATTGAAAATCACACCAGAAACTGAAATCTTCTCTCTCTTTCTCTCTCGATATATTGAGCGTATTCTTGTGAGTATTTTGATACTTTGAGTGTTGTTATACGGTGCAAGTTCTCTTCAGCACAATATTCAGTATTCCAGCCAGAAATACTATTCTTTCGAGGTAAGAGATGTTATTTTCTTCTTAAATGATATTATTTTCTTCAATATCATTATACCGAAATATTGGTTTGAATTTTTTTATCAAATTTGGAACTTTTTGTGTCGGGATTACTATTCACGTATACGGCACTATTCACGTATACGACACTATTCACGAATACGACACTATTCACAGAAAAATTAAATTTTTATTTTTCGTCCAAAATATCTATTATGGATACTAGCTTAGATTGTATCCATGTTTTGATCATTCTTGAATTTTACTTCACTATGATTCTTTATGAGGTATTTTTGGACATGTAATAGCTGAAATACGAATCCTTAATATTTATTCTTTTGTTTCACTGGATTCGTTTTCTTTAAAATATTTTTTATCATCCTCAATCCTAAATGATGATATTACTGAATATCTTTGGCATGTAGTGCAAAGATGAATGATTTTCTGATGAATATCTTTGGCCGTAGTGCAGAGATGAATAATGTGTTTAGATGAACATGACCAACTGATGAATATCTGTGGCCTGTAGTGCAAAGATGAATATTTAATTCCAGATATATATTGATTGATGTTACAAGGATAAAATATCGACGATGAACTTTTAAATTCATATATAGAAGATAGTAGATTGCATTATCTACTTAACTCTTCTAGTGAATTATTATTTTCGCTGCGAATATTGATTTAAAATTGGTTGTCTATTGTATTCTATTAGATTTTTTCCTATTGAAGACTAACGATAATTTGTTCTATGTTATCTTAGTCATAATATTCTTTACTGGGCTAGTTGAGCTCACCCTTTTCCTTTTTGTTCCATTTTTCTTCTCAAGAGGCGAGAATGTAGCTAGTACTAGTCGGGGTATGGAATGAAGGTTCTAGGAAGTTGTTTTAGTAGTCCTCATCATTTTTGTAAAATATTGTACCAATAATTTAAATGAGGACTTATTTGGGTATGAATATTGTTTGCATTTATGATATTTGTATTTAAACTCACGCTTTTATGTTGTATTAATAAAGTTGTAAATTGCTTACATTACGCTATCGATTGGACGACTCAAAATGGGTATCAGATACCTATTTTGGGGGTGTCACATTCAAGGCTTCATCTAAAGATCTTTTCATGGAAATATTCTTCTGAGCATTCTTGAATTTTACTTCACAAAGCAGTATCATGTTGACAATTTGGATGTTATTGAGCTCAGGATAAATTAATTTATAAATCTTTAAAATTTATTTTGAACTTGTTTTATTGAATTATTATGTCATTGTCATCATCCTCATGTTTATATTATGTTAAAAGTCATATTTGGCTTACGTGTATAGATGGACTTGGTATGATTATGACTGAGGATTATTAGAGATAATCATGGCCGTAATGTGATGAATGATGTGGTAAAAGTCTTCATTGGCACATGTAGTTCATTGGTGGGCAAATGTTTGTATGATTATGACTGGGATTATTCGATTGTAGTCATGACCATTGATGATTACATGAATGACTTCTTACGTAATTGAGTATAATCGAGAGATATAATGCAACAATTCATCAGAGCAATAATCGAAAGATAATCGGTGAGTGACTTTTACGTAAGCGTCAATAATCAATATCGTAATGTTCTTATGCAACCACATGCGTATTACTATACTTTTATCATTTATTATTTTATAACAAAACTTGCTTACTTTGAAAAATTTTCACATATCACCATTAACTTTAACCTTTTTTAAATTTAACCATTTCCTAAATAGAATAATTATAAGAAAATTGAATACTTTCATTTCATAAAATTCGGGGTCTCACATAATAGGTTAACCTTTTAGGTAAGGAGGTGGTCCAACATGCTTATTGGGTCAATCTACAAGTATCAACTCCAGGGTGCGAGGGGAGTGCAAGGGTGAATTCATAGGCCTCGTGGGTGGAGCAAATAGAGTCCATATATCAACTCCAAGAATAAATATGGTAGAGTCTCAACCTAATAAGTTAACCTTTTAGGCAAGGAGGTGGTCCAACATACTTCTTGGGCCAGTCTACACAGGTGTGCGCTGCATTGGTGATGAATTGATGTGGTAAAAAGCTGCACTAGTGGAAGATAATGTACTAGAGAGCTCTGTAGCTTTGAGAATTGCAGCACCACGTTGTCGAACAATTTTGATGATTTCTCCATTCAACCATTCATCATCAGCAACAAGCGCTCCCGTTGCATGGTTTACGTCAGGATAATTTGAATGAATAGGCTCACGAGTGTGATGCCATATAAACCTATTTCGAATTGAATTCCTCTCCTTATAATCCAAGTATGCCTACGATATTGAAACTGGGATGTCACCTGCTTTGGAATTTCACCATGACGAATTTTAAGTGGTTGTGAAAAAACAAAATAATATTATGACAGTGTCATAATGAAGTTTTTGATGGTGTAGTGAGGTTGGAAGTAGGGTGTGACGTGAGATCCTTTAAGTTATGGAATATTAAAGGACTGAAATACCCTCTCACTAAACTATCTGTATTAATCTCACTTAACTAATTTAGCTAACTTGATTAGCTAGTTGTGTTCCTTACAACAACACTAGAGCATCAATATATAAAAGCAGAAACACGCTAAACTTCTCGCTCTTCTAGGATAATTCTGTTTATTAGTAATAATATATATATATATATGATACATAATCAAAGTTGATTATAGTGTATTATATGAAAAGTCTATCGTTTTATAAATGTGTCTCTAATTTTAAAAGAAAAAGAATGTATGAAAGGGTCATAGTTACAAAAACGTGATGTTGTCAAGAAACAACAAAGGGTTTTTTCATGATTTACTTGGTGATGGTGGTAGTAGTCTTTTTAAATTGTATTCACTCTATTCGTGATAAGGACTATACACAAAATACAAAAAACATATGTAGTTCACCCAAATGTAAGGCTAATCCATGGTCAACGTCAATCAAGCTCACAATCTTTAGAATTTCATACATAATACAATACAAGATATTTTTTTATAAAATGCAACATACAAAATCCTAAATTAAACCGAAAGTACAAATTTACCCTGGACCCATGCCAATCACCTTATGGCAGCTTTGCAATCACCTCTTAATTAAAGTCGAATCAAGTTTCACCAATATGTCAACAAAAAAAAAAACTAAAACTGTGAAATTAATCTTTAAAATGTGCATAGAATTAACCCACAGAAGATAAAAGAGAGAACAAAATCATTGTTAAATAGAAAATGGGAAATCCGCAAACAACGAACAAACTAATGAAAGGCTGAAAGCAATCACAAAGCATTTTACACATTAGCTTATGTGATTGATAAATGATCTTGATTAAATATATATATATATATATATATATATATATATATATATATTATATGTTTAACTTTGTTGGAACTTTGTATTTCATAACATGTAAAATTCTTGAAAAATCTTAGTCAGAGAGAGGTGAATGAGGTAGAGTTAAACGAAGGTTGCGATGGGGTGCGGCAGAGGCGGAGCCCTCAGCAGACGCAGTACATAGTTTACTGCGGTATAGCGGCAGCGATGCAAGGTGAGAATAGCGAGTAGCGTCGGGATCAAGCAGGTTTACGCACGGCAATTGGCGCTAGGCACGCCAGTGATAGCCTAGGAGCGGCGCGGGTCGTGCCGGTTGGCGGTCTGGAGTTTAATGGTCTATTTTTTGGGATGACATTATGGGTAATCAAGACATAATGTGAAGTAGAGTTAGAATATGATTATTGACTATAAATATTATGTATTGTAAAGTCCTATGTAATCAAGGAATCATCAATAAAACAACAAGCCGTCTGTGATGTACTCAAATTAGAAAACCACGTAAATTTCTGTGTGTTAATTTTTAATTCTTTATTGTCGCGTGTGTGTGTGATCCTAAATTCTATCACTTATTTTTAAAGACTAGAAAAATTGTCATACTATTATTTATTTAACTTACAAACGTATTGTATTATATTACATATAACAGTAAAAAGGTTACAATCAAACAAACTAGAGAATAACAACATTTATCTTTGAAGATTTCTTAAAAACATTGTGCGGTGTGCCAAGTTCTGAGTGGCATCTTTATTCGCCTGAGATTAAAATTCTCTCTATTTCACATGAAATAAAGACTTTTTATTTTTTATATATTTTTTATCATTATTTTTTTTCTCTCATCATCATGATGGGGAGGATAATAATCCATTTGGCCGAATAGAATGAAAGCAACAGAAGAGAGGACAAAGAGGTTAATAGTAGCTGGCAGGAAAGAGGGACATCCGGTGGATAGCTGGTACAGTTTACGAGGCCAGAATAATTAAATTTGAGTCGCTCACTCATCAACCTAACCTGTCCTGTCCTGTCCTGTCCTGTGAGGCTGCTGCTGTGGCCTGTGAAGAAGAGAATCGATAATAGTTTGAAGCAATTTCAAAAGGTTATAATCACTGCTGAATTGATACATAAAATCTGTGTTATAACAGAAACTGAGACCCCATTCATTATTTTATATGTTATATTTAGACCTGACGATTCAGGACCAAGTACGCGGAGGATTTATTTTTTTTAAAAACAAAATATTATTATTTGTGGGTTATGAAGTTTGAACACAAAATTTGTAAATAAATAAATAAGAGTTCAAATTAACTGAGCTACAATAATTATTTATTTTTAGCGAGTGAAAAGTAAGTTTGTACTCAAAAACTGTTTTTTCTTATGGGTGAGTACTCAGTACATATCAGTACATATATCAATTATTGGTATGAGTATATTAGGTGATTTGAAACCTCACAATTTCATTCTGAAAGATAGGAATCATCCAATAATTGAGAAGTGTATATATCCAAATTGAATTTTACTTAAATGTACGTGCATGGCTCATTCTAATCCATCCCACATATTACTCCATTGAAAATAATTAAGATCCACAATTTTTCATTTGTTTTTTACAGCATAGCTAGCTAGGTAAGATGTTAACCACCAACGCAATGCTCACTTGTATTATTCACTTTTATTATTAATATAAAGGTTGAGAGATCGATTCTTTTCTTGTTGACGTATGACGTGCGGAAAGTTATGAAGACAGCAACAAATCATAAATTATTATAATAAGATGTTAACCATTCACTTTGAAAAGATAGTTACACACTTGAAAGCTAGCTAGCTGTGGCTCTGAGAGAATGTCAGAAAAGATAGTTACACCCGCCAAGAAAGGCTGGTGTCCTACTTGCTCCCCTTACGACACAAAATAATAAATTAAGACTCCATTCATTATAGGGTTAAGTTCAGATGACCACCTGGGGTTTGGGCAATTTCTCACTTAACCACCTGTAGTCAGTAAAGCTATATTTAAACTCTCCACTTTTTGAGTTAAAATAAAAACGTTACCTTTTTCATCCAAATTAATCATATGTATGTCGACGCGAAAAAGCGCGAGGAGAGAAGGTGTAACAATAAAAAATTTAGAAAATATCTAAAATACACTTCTTCTCCCTCGTGGCTTTTAAAAACATTCCTTTCAATCATTTGCATCTGGTGCAGATCTAGGGCTAGAGAGTGGCGAGCGATGGTGGTGCAGATCTAAGAAGACCCAAACATGTCGATCTGAACCAGCTTTAGTTTTAGTGTTTTGCTTAAAGATTTGTGACTGAACTCAGGAGAGAGTGTAGCTTTAGCTTTTAGTCTGAGAGTGGGTTTCAATCATTTGCGTCTGATTTTCCTTCTTCTCCTTCTCCTTCTTTAATCACTAGAGCTCAGCTTTGGCCATAAAGAAAAAATAGCTTCCTCCAAACCCTAATCCTAGGCACAAATCTCGAAGCTTTCATGCATTTGCCTCTCTCCTCCAGATCCGTGGCCGAGGCCACCACTTACACTCGCCTACCTCCCAAAGATGACTTACACTCGCCACTGCCGCTCTCCGTTTTTGATTTATCAATTGCACAATTTTCAATTCGCCCAGAAAATCGCTCTTCTCTCTCCTGTTTTTGTCTTTTATTCTTTGACCCAATTAGCACCCAATTATTGATGAGGCTCAAAATGGGTTGATTAATCACCTTTTGGGCTCAGATTCTCATCTGGATTTTCTTTGTTCTTGGTCATATTCATGCTCTGTTTGGTCATATTCATGATCTAAATTCTGGATTAAAGTGATTTAGGGGTTGAGAAGGTCGTGAGATGAGGATAACAAAGGGGTTTCTCTTTTCATCAAACAGACCGATCAGATTTTCGTGAAAGTGTTTTCTTCTTCACGTATGCGATGTTAATGACGATGTCCCGATGATCGAGCTATTGAATGGAGATCGCGGCGATGTGAAAATCGATAATATTTTCAATAGATCCATCCTCTTCATGACCATTGAGGGGATTGTTGATCTTTTCATCTTTTTTTTTTTGTGGTTATCGATTTGTTGTCTTCCTCGGTGATTTGGATGTTGGGTGGTTCTTGTTTTGGCTCTTTGGGACTTGGATGGTTATGAGTAGAGGTGTAAGTGACGATGAAGCAATGAAGCATCCGCTCGCATCTTTCTACTTGTTTTTTGGTTTGAACAACCCTTTGTTTGGTCATATTCTCTCTCACAGGTACCTTGGACTTTTTCTTGATCGTTTGAAGTAATTCAATAAACCTTACAGATTAAGTGGCCTTGAAACAGGATGTGTGGGTCACAGGACTTGACATATATTGGAGAAGATTTATTGAATATGATATGCGACTGTATATTTGCAATTGGTATGGAAATAAAAAGACATGGGAGGAAGAGGATTGGGGAATCAAGGTCAACAATTGCTATTTGGTTGGATCTGGGTATTTAGGTAATGATCTGCATTTAGGTTATTAATTACGATATGTTCTAGTTGATAATAGGGGATTCAAGATTACGAATTTCTTGCTTCATGGTACCACTTCTATGTAATTTTTGATTGTCCAAGAAGAATTGTCGATTAAGGTGTTTACTCTGCTACGGATGAGCTCTTGTTTTTTGTTTGTTAGAAAAACAGAGAGAGAGATGAACTTAACAGAGTGAGAGAGATGCTCAAGAACAACATTTTTGTTTTTGTTTAAATGATTTTGCGATTGGGTGTTTTAAAGTGAGGGTAATTAAGTCTTTAGTCAAATAAAGTAACGGAGTTAAGACGGAAAGCACTTTTTCACTTCAACTCAAAAAGTGGAGAGTCTAAATGTAGCTTTACTGATTACAGGTGGTTAAGTGGAAAACCGCCCAAATCCCAGGTGGTCATCTAAACTTAACCCTTCATTATATGTATCATTTTAATTCATTTTAATTTATATTTAACGATTAGTTACAGATCAAATTCAAAAAAAACATTAGTTTTTCAGGTTTCGCAGTAATAAAATACAGATGTCAAAAAATAGATATAGGTTTTGTAAGACCCCAACTTTTATAAATAAAGATGAATTTTCTATAAATATTATTTTTGAATATTATGAAATAAATTTGATATAATGTTATAGTTGTGGGTAATATTTATAAATTTTGCAAAGTAAGCAAGTTGTTATAAAATATTAGTTTGGTCGTGAATATTCTTTTTGTTTGGGAATATTAGATATACGACTACTCAATCATTGGTGGACCCCATTAATCTAAGTATTGTCGTAGTTAAAAACGACAAAATTATCTTTCTATATAAAAATAACTAGCAGAGGTGTTACTGTTAAAAGCTGTTGAACTACCATCGGTAGTAAAAGTACAATAATACGCCAGAGTTAATAGTAGCACACGATATTGATTATTGATGCTTACGTGAGAAGTCACCAAATACTGCTCAATTATTACTTCTAGATAATTGTTGCATCATATCTCTTATATTATTGATTCAATTATTATCACAATTATCATCTCGTATAATATGTTATAGTATTAAATCAATAATTGAGACGACAAGTTATAAATGATTAATAATTGTTGAAAGATTAAATATGTGTTGATTAAAAATAAAATGATTTGTGGTAATATTTATTCAATCCTTGATGTATATAAAGAGTCATTATGAGACGTTTGTGGTAAGTTTGATTATTTTATGGGGGGCCTATATATCATCATCTAAGAGTCTCTTACGTCAATAGTAATTACCTTCGTCAATATAGTAATTACCTTTGTGAATAGTAATTACCTTCGTCGAATAGTAATTACCTTTACCAGACGTCGAACCACTTGTCGTTTCACATTACAAAAGGCCGAACCACTTGTCGTTTCACATTACAGGCGTCGAACCACTTGTCGTTTCACATTACAGGCGTCAACCCACTTTTCTTTTCACATCACCAGTCGTCAAGCCACTTGCCTTTTCACATGGTAGGTGCTAAGCTAAAAATCTTCTATAAATAGAGGCCTGGTGCTTCATTATTTTTCACGAATTCATTCAAGCTATAGAGAAAGAAAGTATAGAGAGAATAAGAGAGAAAGAAGAAGAGTATTTTGTTACTTACACTCTGCGAAGATTCAATCTCCTACTAAAAGTAAGGGGTGTTATTCTTTCTTATTCATGAAGAGAACTGTTGTTATTCCATTGCTTATTATTACATTGGAATAACTTTGTATCATGGCTTACCCTATACTTGGTGACATTCTTCTATTATTCTCATTGGAACATCTTGTGCATGTGTTCTACACCGACTGGTTCCGCTCTTTATTATTATTATTCATTGGAACATCCTGTATGCATGTGTTTCTGGCGGACTGGTTCCATTCTTTATTATTCTGTTGGAATATCCTCATGCATGCGTTTTCTGCCGGACTGGTTCCGTTATTTATTATTCTGTTGGAATAACTCGCTGCAAGCGCCTATCATCGCATGCATGGTGATTTCTTTTGTTATTCCATTCTTTATTATACCCAAATGGTTAAAACTTTGACTTATATACTCCATGAAATTAGTGGAATATCCTTGATATTTGCGCTTCATCCAAATCCTTTCATGAAAATATTCTTCTAAGTATTCTTGAATTTTACTCTACAAAGCAGTATCATCTTGACAGTTTGGATGTTATTGGTTCCTGGATAAATTAATTCTTGAACTTGTTTTATTGAATTCTTATATCATTGTCATCATCCTCATATTTATATTTTTTCTGAAAGTCATCTGTGGCCTGTAGTGCATTGATGGACTTGGTATGATTATGACCAGAGACTATTCGGTGTAATCATGACCGTAATGTTACAAATGATGTGGTAAAAATCCTCAGTGGCCCGTAGTGCATTGATGGACGGTTGATGGCATGATCATGACTATTAATGAATACAAAAATATTCTTGGCCCGTAGTGCATGAATAATTGTTGTCGTGATACTAAAGAATATCCTTGGCCGTAGTGCAGGGGTGATTCGATGATGTGGAATATTTATTAAAGTGAGTCTCAAATATATAAAGATGATGAAAAACCTTTTAAAATCATAAAAGATTGTAGATTTTATTTTCTACTTGACTCTTTTAATGGATTCTTTGGTTCATTGTAGTTAAACTTAATGTTCATTATATTTTATCAGTTTAACACTGTTGTAGGTTAATGATAATTTATTCTGCATTATCTTAGTCATAATATTTCTTACTGAGCTAGTTGAGCTCACCCTTTCTTTCACTGTTCTCTTCAGGAAATGAGAATATAGCTGGGACGAGTCGGGGAACGGAGTAATGGTCCAGAGGATAGCATTAGTATTCCTCACTATTCTATGAAATAGTGTGAAAATAATTGTAAAGAGGACTCCTTTTGAGTTTGTATAATATCTAGTAGACAATATTTGTATTCAAACTCACAGTTTATGTCGTATTAGCATACCTACAGCTTATATTAGTAAGTTGTATTTAAATTCTGTACCATGTATCTGACTACCCAAGATGGGCGATGTATACCTAATTTTGGGGGCTTCACAGTTGGTATCAGAGCTTAGGGATATGATCCCTGGCTAAGATGTGAGAATAGTACTAGGAGGGGAGAGACGGGGAATACCTTCGCTAGTATGACCTACCTAAGTTTATGTGCTATTTTATTGGTCGGTCAGAATATATGGATAATATGTTACATGTTAATTAACCTTTTGTTTTGTGGCAGTATCTGAAAATGATATCTGAGAATGTTGAGAATAGCAATGTAGCACAGGCGATCGTTGATTCACCACATATCAATAATCAAGATAATGTGCATCAGGAAGGTGACAATCCTCATGAAAACAACAACACTGACCAAATGATGAATGATCAAATGTTAAGAGGCTTTATGCAATTCATGCAACAAAGAAAGTAGAGCGACTCTGTACAAAACGTGGGGGTGGAAACACGGAAAACTCTCGAGGCGGTCACCGCTAAACAGCTTCAAGGAGGGACGACCACCGGAGTTTAAGGGAGAGCCAAAACCACTTCAAGCGGAAGCATGGATAAAGCAGACACCAAGATATTTGATGTCTTGGGATGCTCAGGAGCAAAAGGTTCCCTTTGCCGCCTTTATGTTGTGCGGAGATGCAGATTACTGGTGGGAATCGGTAAAACATACTCAACCTGCTGTACTAAAGATATCTTGGGAGAAGTTCCAGGAACTGTTCAACGACAAATACTTTCCTGAAAGTATTCGTCACATGAAGGAGGTGGAGTTTATCAAGTTGGAACAAAACAATATGGCCAAATCGCAATACGAGGCAAAATTTTGAGTTATCACGGTTTACGTCCCACTGGTGGATAATGAAGAGAGAATGGCGCGAATGTTTTTAAGAGGTTTGAAGCCGGAGATACGTCAACATCTTATTTCTCATAAACTGTGTTTGTATTCAGATGTTGTAAATAGGGCTCAGTTAGTGGAGCGCGATAACTAGTCAACGCAACTAAAAGAGAGCGGTAAAGCAAAATTATAATACCGTGAGAGAGTAGTCATCGAGCGGTGACAACAAGCGTGGAGTAAATCAACGAGGCGAGATATGGTAACCACTTTGGTGGTAATCGTACAAAACAATAAGAATGGACATTTCAAGAAAAGGAGATTCAACAATGATGGAAAGACGACAAAGACCAAAGACCACCGTTGTTAAGGAAGGAGAAAGACCACCTATCATATGCTTCAAATGCGGAGGAGAGGACACATCGATCAAATCTGCGTCATGCCAGTCAAAGCATGTTATAATTGTGGAAGAGAAGGTCACTTAGCTCGATTTTGTCGTTTCCATCAAGACAAATTCAGACTAGGATGGATGCACCAAAGGTCAGTCCCGAAAAATCAAACCCAGTAGTCTGAGGAGAGAACGTTTGTTGTGACATCCCGAGAGAGCAAGGAACCGAATGAGGTCATCACGGTAAGCTTATCATAAACTCTAATGAAGTCTATACTTTATTTGATACCGGGTTCTACCCATTCTTTTATTTCTCCTACTTGCGCTCATCGATTAAATTTGACTCAGGAGAAATTAGACTTTGACTTATCTGTGGAAACTCCGTTTGGAGAAACCTTCATTACATCCACTCGCTTATAAGTCTTGTTTGGTTCAAATCGGTACCCTCACATTACCTGTCGATCTTATTTCATTAAAAATACTTGCATTTGGCGTGATTCTGTGGATTGATTGGTTAACTACTTATCATGCAAAAATTGATTGTTTTCGTAAGTTTGTTAGCTTTCATATTCCTAACCAACCTATTATGCGAATTTAAGCGACCAAACCATTAAAATCAATCACGGTCATCTCAAGCCATAAAGCTATTCGTTTATTGAAAAACGGATGTCAAGCTTTCTTAGCTCATATCATCGATTTAAACAAAAATACGCCGGTTTTGAAACGATATTTCTATTGTTAATAAATTTCTGACGTATTCCCAAGAACTTCCCCGCCTACCCCCGTGGCGTGAAATTGAATTTTGTATCGACCTTGAACCCGGACAAAACCTATTTCCAAAGCCCCATATCGAATGGCTCTATTAAACTTGAGAGTTAAAGACCCAACTACGAGAATTGTTAGACATCGGCTTTATTCGTCCCAGTACTTCTCCTAGGGGTGCTCCTGCTCTATTCGTGAAGAAGAAAGATGGGAGTATCGCGACTTTGTATTGATTATCGGAGTTGAATCATGTCACCATTAAAAATAGGTATCCATTGCCACGTATTGATGACCTGTTTGACCAACATTGCAAGGAGCCAAATTCTTTTCAAAGATTGATCTTCGTTCCGGATATCACCAATTGAAGATTAGAACCACCGACATTCCAAAGACGACTTTCGTAACTTCGATGCGGGCATTATGAATTCTAGTCATGTCCTTTAGATTGACTAATGCTCCTCTTTGCCTTCATGGATATGATGAACCGAGTATTCAAGGAATATTTGGATCACTTTGTGGTCGTCTTTATTGATGACATCCTTATTTATTCCAAAAGCCGTGAAGATCATGAGCAACACTTGAGGCTGACACTCCAAAAGCTTCGTGAATATAAGCTTTATGCCAAGTTGAAGAAATGAGAATTCTGGCTTGAAGAAGTAGCATTCCTTGGGCACGTGGTATCAAGTCATGGAATATCTGTTGACCCAAAAAGATTGAAGCTATTCAAAGTCGGGAACAACTTCTAAATCGCCATCAAGCACGTAGCTTTTTCGGTTTAAATTGGTTATTATCGGAGATTCGTGGAAGGATTTTCTCAAATCGCTACTCCATTGACTCACCGACTTGGAAAGATACAAAGTTCGGTTGGAGCGAAGAATGTGAGAAGAGTTTTCAAGAACTCGAGAGGAGACTTATTTCAAAGACTGTTACGACAATACCATCCTGCTCGGAGGGTTTTGTCATCTCATGATGATGCTTCGCAAAAGAGTTGGGATGTGTTCTCATGTAACATGGAAAAGTTATAGCCTATGCCTCGCGACAACTCAAAGAATATGAGAGGAATTATTCTACTCATGATCTGTAGTTGGCATACCGTTATCTTCTTCACTTAAAATTTGGAGGCATTACTTGTATGGGGAGAAAGTGGAGATCTTTACGGATCATAAAAGCCTCAAATATTTCTTCACTCAAAAGAAACTCAACATGCGACAACGACGTTGGCTTGAACTGTTGAAAGATTATGATCATACCATCCAATACCATCCTGGAAAAGCGAACGTGGTAGCTGACGCATTGAGTAGAAGATCATATACAAGTACGAGTGTAATATTGTCAACGCAAAGGCCCATTTTGTGTGACTTGCAAAGGATGGAGATAGAGTTAAAGACTCCAGGGACACATGTGATGATAGCGAGTATACGAGTAGAACCGACTTTAATCGATAAAGTTAAAGCCGCAAGCTACGGACACGAGTCGATGCGTATGAGGAAGAAAGTGCAAGAAGGTGCTATCTTAAGAAGCAAGAATCGATGAAGAAGGAATACTTGAGTCAACTCCGGACTTTGTGTTCCTAACGACCACGATTTAAAGTATAATATCATGATGGAGGCGCCTGACACACCATTTGCAATCCATCTCAGGGAGTACCAAAATGTATCATGATATTCGGCTATACATTTTGGTGGAAGCAATATGAAGAGAGAGATAAGCATTTGTTTATCTCAAGGTGTCTAACTTGTCAACGAGTTAAAGCGGAGCATCAAGTACCAAAAGGTCCATTGCAACCACTTGAAATTTTAGAATGGAAGTGGGAGCACATTACCATGGATTTCATTCACGGCCTTCCTAAGGTTTCTCAAGGCATCGATGCGATTTGGGTCATTGTTGATAGATTGACCAAGTCTCCGCTCATTTCTTCCGATCGAGAAACTTATACACTTGAACGTCTTGCTCAGTATGTACATAAACGAGATTGTAAGATCGCATGGTATCTTGGGTATCCATAGTTTCCGATCGAGACCCAAGATTCACTTCACGATTTTGGGTTAGTTTGCAAAAAGCTATGGGCACAGACTTACGATTTAGCTTCGGCATATCATCCTCGAGACAGACGACGGACGATCGGAGAGGACAATTCAAACTCTTGAAGATCTATTAAGACTCTGTGTCCTTGATTTCAAGGGAAGTTGGGACAAGTTCTTACCATTGGTGGAGTTTTCCTACAACAACAGTTATCAAGCAAGTATTGGCATGGCTCCATTCGAAGCGTTGTATGGAAGAAAGTGTCGTTCTCCAGTATGCTGGGATGAGGTGGGTGAAGCAACGTTGTTGGGACCGGAGTTGATACGTATGACTACGAAAAAGATTCAAACGATCCGACAACGTATAAAAACCTCACAAAATCGACAAAAGAGTTATGCTGATCTTCATCGAAAGGACGTGGAATTCGATATAGGAGATCATGTGTTGTTAAGAGTTTCTCCATGGAAAGGAGTTACAAGATTTGGAAAGAGAGGAAAACTCAATCCTCGATTCATCGGTCCATTTTTAATCCTCGATCGAGTAGGAACTGTGGCTATAGACTCGCTTTCCGCTTAAGTATGTCTCGTGTTCATAACGTTTTTCACATATCCATATTACGTAAATATGTGAAAGATCCGAATCACATTATTGAGTTAGAACCGGACGAAATAGCGGAAGATTTGACGTATGAAGAGGTTCCTGTTCAAATCTTGGATAAGAAGGAACATATTCTACGCTCCAAGGTTATACCTCAAGTCAAAGTTTTGTGGAGGAACCACGATGTTGAGGAAATGACTTGGGAGTTAGAATCTGAAATGAAATCAAGGTATCCTTACCTCTTCGACATACTAGGTACGTACCCTAATTTTGAAGGCGAAATTTCATAAGAAGGGGAGGTTGTAAGACCCAAACTTTTATAAATAAAGATGAATTTTCTATAAATATTATTTTTGAATATTATGGAATAAATTTGATATAATGTTATAGTTGTGGGTAATATTTATAAATTTTTCAAAGTAAGCAAGTTGTTATAAAATATTCGTTTGGTTTGGGAATATTCTTTTTGTTTGGGGAATATTCGATGACTACTCAATCATTAGTGGACCCCACAACGGAAGTATTGTCGTAGTTAAAAAAGCGAGAAAATTATCTTTCTATAAAAATAACTACAGAGGTGTTACCGTTAAAACCTGTTGAACTACCCGGTAGTAAAAGTACGATGTCTGGCGTAGTTGTATAAGTAGCACACGATATTGATTATTGATGCTTACGTGAGAAGTCACTCACGGTATGCTCAATTATTGCTACATAATTGGTCAGATCATATCTCTTATATTATTGATTCAATTAATGTCACAAGATCATCATCAGATAATATGTTATAGTATTAAATCAATAATTGAGACGACAAGTTATAAATGATTAATAATTGTTGAAAGATTAAATATGTGTTGATTAAAAATAAAATGATTTGTGGTAATATTTATTCAATCCTTGATGTATATAAAGAGTCTGTTATGAGACGTTTGTGGTAAGTTTGATTATTTTATGGGGGCCCATATGTCATCATCTAAGAGTCTCTTCGTCAATAGTAATTACCTTCGTCAATAGTAATTACCTTTGTGAATAGTAATTACCTTCGTCAATAGTAATTACCTTTACCAGACGTCGAACCACTTGTCGTTTCACATTACAGGCGTCGAACCACTTGTCGTTTCACATTACAACGTCGAACCACTTGTCATTTCACATTACAAAGCGCCAAACCACTTTTCTTTTCACATCACCAATCGCTGCCCACTTGCTTTTCACACGGCAAAAGTTAAGCTAGAAATCTTCTATAAATAGAGGCCTAGTGCTTCATTATTTTCACGAATTCATTCAAGCTATAGAGAGAAAAGTATAGAGAGAATAAGAGAGAAAGAAGAAGAGTATTTTGTTACTACACAAGATTCAATCTCCTACTAAAAGTAAGGGTGTGTTATTCTTTCTTATTCATGAAGAGAATCTGTTGTTATTCCATTGCTTATTATTCATTGGAATAACTTTGTACGCTGGCTTACCCTATACTTGGTGACATTCTTCTACTATTCTCATTGGAACATCCTGTCATGTGTTCTACACCCACCAGGTTAAAATCTTTCTTATTATTCTGCATTGGAACATCCTCGTCTCATGTGTTTTTCTGCCGGACTGGTTCCATTCTTTATTATTCTGTTGGAATATCCTGTTTTGTGCGTTTTACGGGGACCGAATTCCGTTATTTATTATTCTGTTGGAATAACCTCGTATGCGATACTATCGCATTTATGGTGATTTCTTTTGTTATTCCATTCTTTATTATACCCAAATAGTTAAAACTTTGACTTATATACTCCATGAAATTAGTGGAATATCCTTGATATTTGCGCTTCATCCAAAGATCCTTTCATGAAAATATTCTTCTAAGTATTCTTGAATTTTACTCTACAAAAGTATCATCATCTTGTGATTTGGATGTTATTGGTTCTGGATAAATTAATTCTTGAACTTGTTTTATTGAATTCTTATATCATTGTCATCATCCTCATATTTATATTTTTTTTGAAAGTCATCATGGCACCAGAGTGCATAGATGGACTTGGTATGATTATGACCAGAGACTATTCTTGTAATCATCACATGGTAATGTTACAAATGATGTGGTAAAAATCCTCGATTGGCCCGTAGTGCATTGATGGACAAATGTTGGCATGATCATAACCATTAATGAATACACAAATATTCTTGGCCAGAAGTAGCATGAATAATTATGGTCGCGATACTAAAGAATATCTTTGGTAGTAGTAGAGAAGGGTGATTCGATGATGTGGAATATTTATTAAAGTTTGAGTCTCAAATTATAATAAAGGATGAAAAACCTTTTAAAATCATAAAAGATTGTAGATTTTATTTTCTACTTGACTCTTTTAATGGATTCTTTGGTTCATTGTAGTTAAACTTGATGTTCATTATATTTTATCGCTTTAACATCACAGAGGCTAATGATAATTTATTCGCATTATCTTAGTCATAATATTTCTTCTTGAGCTAGTTGAGCTCACCCTTTCTTTCACCGTTTTCTCTTGAAATGAGAATATAGTTAGGGACGAGTCTGGGGAACGGAGTAATGGTCCGGAGGATAAGATTAGTAGTCCTCACTATTCGTGAAATAGTGTAAAAATAATTGTAATGAGGACTCCTTTTGAGTTTGTATAATATCTAAGTAGACAATATTTGTATTCAAACTCACGCTTTATGTCGTATTGCATACCACAGCTTATATTAGTAAGTTGTATTTAAATTACAGACTACGATCCGATCACCCAAGATGGGTGATGTATACCTAATTTTGAGGGCGTCACAGATTTCTTTTAACATCTCTATATTATTGAGGAGGAAAATTCAAACGTAAAAATGGGAGATCTAATTTATGACGAGTCTGATTCAACTTTGTAACAAAAAAGAGGCATCTTCTAAATTTCTTTATTTGACTTATGTGGTCAGCAATTGGCTCCAGAATTAATAGATTTAACAACTAAGGAAATTGAATTCCAATTTAGGGAGGAAAATCAGAAAAATAGTTATTATCAAGAAACCAATTTGGGTTCTGAATTTAATATTGTGACTCAAACTAAAACAGTTTTAGAGGAGGAAATTAACCAAGTTTGTAGTGTTTGAATTTATGAAAATGAAAGAGATTAAGAAAACTAAAAAATTTTAAATTTGGTATCCGCAGTTTAATACTGTGGATGGGAGACTTGTATAAGGTGGAGTATTTTGGACATTAATTTACTCCGTCTAAAGTATTAAACTGCGCAATACTGAAAATTAAACTGCAGACGAGAGCTCTATTAAACCGTTGAATTATCGGATTAATGCTTACGATCTGCTGTAAGAATAACCTTAATTTGACAAATGATAATGCATGGATCGGTCATTCCGTATATATATATATATATATATATATATATATATATATATATATGTGTGTGTGTGTGTGTGTGTGTGTGTGTGTGTGTGTGTGTGTGTGTGTGTAGCATGATATAATTAATTTTTTGTGGGTGTAATTTAATAATTATATATATATATTGGTTATATATTTTATGATTTTAATGATGACAATATTATTGGGTTTATGAATTTGATTTAAATTGTTTGGGTTGATTTAAATTTATTATATGTTGTTTTCTTGTTGGCCTAAGATTGGAATTATGGTCCATTAGTATATTCCTTCTATATTTAAGTTTGCATGTTGCTGAAAAACAATGTTTTAGGTATAATTTGGATACATACAAAAATGCGTATACGATCTGTCTGTGTAACCTCGCTTTTTATGTATCCAAATTACACCTAAACACTATTTTTTATAAAAATTTCAATTAAAATAAATACTAAATATTTTTTGTGAGGTATTATAAAAAAAAATCAAAAAAATTAAATAAATAAAAAATATTACTAAAAATGTCACTAAAAAAATATTCCTACAGACTTATTGTTAATATAAAGGTTGAAAGATCGATTCTTTTCTTGTTGACGTATGACGTACGGAAAGTTATGAAGACAGCAACAAATCATAAATTATTATAATAAATTAATTAAGACATTAAAAAAAAAGAAAAAAAAAAAAGGCAAGATGTCATTCACTTTGAAAAGATAGTTACACACACTTGAAAGCTAGTTACACCCGCCAAGAAAGGCTGGTGTCCTACTTGCTCCCCTTGCGACACACAATAATAAATTAATACCCCATTCATTATATGTATTTTTTAATTCATTTTAATTTATATTTAACGATAAAATTTAAAATTTTCAGTTTCGCGTTTTAACTTTTTGCTCCGTGTTTTTGTAGATTTAAAAACGTTATGTATTTAAAATTAAAAATTACCCTTATAAATACATAACGTTTTTTATATGTATCTACAACGTTTTATTAAAAAACGTTATAAAAATAAATACTACAAAGTTTTTTATAAAGATATATATCATCTTTTAAGTATTGTCTTTTTATGATTTTGTATTGATATTTTTATTATTATTTCTCTCTCTAATCATGATGTCATTTGAAATGGGAAGGATAATAATCCATTTGGCCGACCAGAATGAAAGCAACAGAAGAGAGGAGAAAGTGGTTTATAGTGCTGGCAGGAAAGAGGGACATCTGGTTGATAGCTGGCCATTTTACGAGGCCAAAATAATTAAATTTGAGTCACTCACTTATCAACCTATCCTGTCCTGTCCTGTCCTGTCCTGTGAGGCTGCTGCTGACTGCTATGGCCTGTGAAGAAGAGAAGAGAAGAGAGGGTTGACCCCACTTAAGGTACTGCATGTGCATGCAGTGCAGTTGCAGCTGCTGCCGGGAACAATGGAGGGTCTAGCCCCTCACGGGCCTCATTCAAATATCTATTCATTTCACATTCTCACCTGATCAGCCATAAATTTTAAAAAATAATAAATAATATATCGTCTGTAATACCCACAAATAAAATAATAAAAATAATAAAAATAAATCTGTGTTAATAGTTTGAAGCAATTTCAAAAAGTTATAATCACTGCTGAATTGATACATAAAATCTGTGTTAATGATTTTATGACAGAGTAGGTTGTTGATATTTTACAGTTCTACTTCAATAATTTATCCTAAAAATATTTTACCAAACTATAATGACGGTATTCTTGAAAATAAATCCATAAACTTTTAAATATCTCAAATTAATAATCTACTCAACTTAGAATTACATGTAACATCAAATGTGACATCTTTGTGCACTACTTGAAAGCAAAGTACCTGAGATTTGGCGACGAGAAAATAAGCTATCTACGTCTTCATTTGTAAATTTCTCTATTAGCTTTTGGCATTTCAGATTAGGTTTAAATCTATTTTGCTGATTCATATAATTAAAATAGATCAAATAAAGCTTTGAAAAACATCAATACATAATTTTGGACTTAACCTCTACTCTCTATTTTGCAGTTTGGGTTCTAATGTCACTTTAAAGTACTCCCTTAATTCAACAAAAAAGAATCTCGATCAGTTTAATCTTTTAAGGTCAATTACTGAATCCTACAATTCAAAATAAATACGACTTTATTATTAGTTAATAAAATTATATTTATTGCAAACTTTCTTCGAAGTTTATGAATTACAAAACTAGTTGCTATCAAAACTTATATCAATTTTAAAATTTAAAATATAACAAAATGACTTTCCCAAAAAATGAGATTTTCTACTTGTAGAACTGGGAGTATTGACTATATTACGTCTCTAGTTTAAAGTTTTCACAAAATAATTTGAATAATTAAAGTTTCTTCTTGGCCTATAATTTAACTATCTTGATATTAAATTTAAGCTTCCATGCTTTACTGTATAATAAACCGACTGTATTTAGTATTTTTCATGTTTCTTTCAGTATAATTTAAAAAATTTGACACAATACGATCCATAATTTGATAATTATGATTATTAAAAGGAAAGCGTCACCTTTGGCCAGTAAAACATCATCCACCCGCGCGAGCTTATTGCCTAATTTTCACTAAATAATGTTCAAATATATTCCATGCCTTTGAGCTGTTTTTAAATAAGTCTTGTCCGCAATATTAAATTACAAATGTCAAATTCAATTTTTTTTTAATTTTGTTAGTCTCTTCCATTTCCATTGATTCAAACACTACAAACTAAGTTTCCTCCTCTAAAACTATTTCAGCCTGAGCCACAATATCAAATTCAGAAGGGTCCTTAACACTAATATACAACAATTAGAAAGTAATTACACTATTAATGCATCCACAAAATAATTACAAAAATAACACAATTTCACAATTTCTTCATGTTAGGAAATTCCAATTCCAATTTCATGTCCAAAGGAAAATAAGAACACTGAATAGAAAAGAGAGAGATAAGAGAGTGATGTGCAATGTTGATAACCAAACCTTCGCAGATTCAAAGTGAATTAAACTTTTATACTAAAGAATTGGCAAGGCAATCTACCTCCACACCGCAGATGAATTAGTTATTTTGCGGTGTGAAAGTTTAAGAACCAATCGCACGTGAAGATTTAATTACCAACCGCATCGCATTCAAAATAAATTGGTAGAATTTAATAAAATCTGAATTGGTTACTTGGTATGAAGGTTTGGATACCAACTGCATTACGAAAAAACTGCAGGTGTGGATGTGGATTGGTTATCTTGGTACGAAGGTTTTGTTATCTTGGTATAAAAGTTTGGTTACCTTGGTGTGACGCTTCATCATCTATGATCGAGCTTAAACCTCAACGAAATAATCATTTAATTGTTTTGATCCATTAGTGTGTAATGTCCTGTTTATGTTCCTAGTTCATCTTTAAATCACATAGCAATGATTTAAGAACTTCCAAATCAAGACCGAAGAATAGCAGTAGGATATGCAATATCTATTTAAATGATGAAGTTTCCCGTTTTTCTCTTCTAGACTTTCTTAAAACAGTTTTCTACACAAAGAAAGTAATATAATTGCATTCAAAAATAATATGCCAATAATTTTTTCTCTTACGAGCACCCCATCCAGTCTTTGACGCCACTAGATTCCTGATAATTTCCAATGAACTGCCAGAATAGCACCCAAATGAGATGCCATAATAATTATATACAAACGAAGTGTTCAAGGATAGAATGATAGACATGCATATTGATACCAGAAGAACAACCAAAAAGGCAACAGATATTTTAAAACAAGCAACATCAATCTGTGCAAAAACTTCCGTATGTAATTTATCATTGTAAAAATGGTGGTTGAATTATTCCCTCTGCCGGGCAAACCGTCGCCATTTTGGTTTATAGTAGGAAAAAAGAGGATGAAGAAAAGAGAGAGAGAAACAGGAACAAAGATCAAAAATGGATGTGCTGTGTTTGAATAAGAAAATAATAATTAATGGGAAGAGATAAGGGAGATTTGTCATGTCTGTCCACCAATACTAATCCCCTAAATTAAGGAATCCTAATTGCGCACTAATATTGAAAATAAATATGGGAAAGTGTATTATTTTTGTAATTATTTTATGGATGCACCATTATTGTAATTATTTCTAAAAATGTACTAAAATATGTAATTAATCCAATTCAGAACCCAAATTGGTTTCTTGATAATCACTATTTTCTGATTTTCCTTAATTATGTACTGGAATTCAATTTTCTTAGTTATTGAATATATTAATTATGGAGCCAATTGCTGATCACGAAAGTCAAATAAAGAACTTCATATGCATAGGTTGAATTTTAGAAGATGCCTCTTTTTTTTTTTTACAAACTTGAATTATTAGACTAATCAGAAAATAGATCTCCCATTATTATTACGCTTGAATTTTACTCAATAATATAGAGATGTTAAAAGAAACTCATCTCTATTATTTGGCATCTCTATTAATACTGTGGAGTCTGGAAAACTAAAAAAAAAATTGAATTTTTGGCATGCAATTTAATATTGCGGAGTCTGAAAAACTAAAAAAAATTGAATTTGACATCCACAATTTAATACTGCGGACGGGGCCTATTTAAAAACGACGTCATTTCCCAGTTGGTCTAATCCTAGCGTCTGCAATTTAATACTGCGGACGAGATCAACTCGGAAACGATGTCGTTTTTAAATAAGTCTCGTCCGCAGTATTAAACTGCAGAGACCAAATTCAAAAAAAGATTAGTTTTTCAGGCTTCGCAGTAATAAAATACAGATGTCAAAAAATAGATATAAGTTTTCTTTAACATCTCTATATTATTGAGGAGGAAAATTCAAGCGTAAAAATGGGAGATCTAATTTATGACGAGTCTGATTCAACTTTGTAACAAAAAAGAGGCATCTTCTAAAATTCTACCTCAGTATCTGGAGTTTTTTATTTGACTTATGTGGTCAGCAATTGGTTCCAGAATTAATAGATTTAACAACTAAGGAAATTGAATTCCAATTTAGGGAGGAAAATCAGAAAAATAGTTATTATCAAGAAACCAATTTGGGTTCTGAATTTGATATTGTGACTCAAACTGAAACAGTTTTAGAGGAGGAAACCAAGTTTGTAGTATTTGAATTCATGGAAATGAAAGAGATTAAGAAAACTAAAAAATTTTGAATTTGGTATTCGCAGTTTAATACTGCGAATGGGAGACTTGTACAAGGTGGGGTATTTTGAACATTAATTTGCTGTGCAATACTGAAAATTAAACTGCAGACGGGAGCTCTATTAAACCGTTGAATTATCGGATGAATGCTCACGATCTGCTGCAAGAATAACCTTAATTTGACAACGTTAACTATGGATCATTCCATATATATATATATATATGTGTGTGTGTGTGTGTGTGTGTGTGTGTGTGTGTACATACACATACATACCAAGACGTGTGTGTGATATAATTGATTTTTTGTGGGTGTAATTTAATAATTTAATATATATATATATATATATATATATATATAGATTTTATATCTCACACACACATATATATATACGGTCCGGATCTTAAACTTACCCCTTATCTAACATACCTTGCATAACCCCCTTTAGCGATGGACCGAACGACGATTCGGTCCGTCGCTATATATACAGTGGTGAAGCTATGGTACAAATGTGGGGTCAATTGACCCCACTTAATTTTTGAAATCACTGAAAAAAAAAATTGACCACATTCAATTTTTGACCCCCACTCAATTTTTGACCCCACTCAAATGGCAAACCGTGAACCATCAAAGTCTTTCGCGAGTGGTCGGAATGAGTACTAGTGACTGGCGAGCCGCGAGTGTGGAGACTGGAGTGCGACTCTATTCTACTGTGACTCTCTTGCGCCCTTGCAGGTAACAGAAATTACTCTATCTTCAATTTCTCCATTCTCAGTTTTGTTTTCAAAAATCAATTGTGATTTCCCCCTTTTGTTAGTATTATTAAATTGAATATTTGGATGCATTTGTTTAACCCGAAAGTATAAAATATTAAAAAAAAAATGGCTCGAGGGAGCTGCCCCTGAACCCCCGTCAAATTTTTTATAACTTATTAATAATTTTGACCCCACTCCTAAAACTTCCTGGCTTCGCCACTGTATATATAGAATCATCGTCTTAGCTTTTAACCACGAACAATATATAACGATTTGACCTAATCGTCAAATCCATTCCGTCATTAAAGAATATCAAAAGTATGTTAGATAAGGTTAACCTTAAGATCCTGGACCAGTATATATATATATATATATATATATATATATATATATATATATATATATATAACCTGATTTTAAGTTCCATGCCCCAATTTGTTAAGCAAGGAGTTCTATATAAGTAACTGTTTTACAAGCTTAACAGACATCTAAACTATGGAACTTGAAAATGTTCTACACATGAATGAAGGCAATGGGGAATCTAGCTATGCTAATAACTCAACCCTCCAGGTCTCGTTCTCTATCTCATATATCTTTCTCTAGCATGGGAAAGTGTTTATTACATGCATGGTACATTAATTTTCGTTCATGTAATATTTTTATTTTATTGTCACCTAAAGAATTAATTTTATAATTTCGATTTCTCAGAAAGCAGTGATATTGAAGGCGCAATCATTTTTGGAGAAAACCGTCAAGGAAATCATGTGAAGTACTATCGACAAATTCCCTGAATGTTTAAAGATAGTTGACTTGGGTTGCTCCTCAGGGCCAAACACCCTCTTGGTTGTCACGAATATAATAGACAATGCTCATGCAGTTTGCGAGGAAAAAATGTCCAAGTACCAGAGTTTCAAGTGTTTCTAAATGATCTTCCAACTAATGATTTTAATACCATGTTCAAATTGCTACCACCATAATTCTATGAAAAGCTAGAGAAAGGTGACAATTTCCGGCCTTGTTTTGTAGCCGGAGTGCCGAAATTAGTGCTGGTGAGAAGGTTTGCACCCAGTTAGTGTTCACGCCATTTTGAAAGAATTTTTTTTCTTTTTTTTGTTGATTTCATGTCATTTGGAGAGTTTTGTTTTTTGGTTGATTTTGGTGTCGAGGGATATTTGTGTTCAGTTATTATTATTTTATGACAAATAACTGTATTTTAATGCGGTCAACGCGTATAAAAGTAAATGAGTTGCCGACAAATAGAGTATTCCAATCATTTTTCCGTTCTTAAATAAGTGCCGTTTTAGAAGAAAAAATGTGTTCCAATTTATTGGTCGTTTACAACTTTCTAGGAGAATAAATTATTTGCTTTCTTATATCACCCCTACATTCTCTCATTTTCCCAAGAAATTCTCACCCTTAGTATTACTAGTTTTCATAAAATGGTAGTGATAGAATTTCACACAGATTTTAATTATTAAATAATAGTATTAAATGACTTTTTTAATTCATGTGCAAAAACTTTAAACGACACTTATTTAGGAACGGAGGGAATACTAAACACCTAAAAGTTATATATATATATATATATATATATATATATATATATATATATATATATATAACCTGATTTTAAGCTCCATGCCTGAGGAACCCCAATTTGTTAAGCAATGAGTTCTATATAAGTAACTGTTTTACAAGCTTAACAGACATCTAAACTATGGGACTTGAAAATGTTCTACACATGAATGAAGGCAATGGGGTATCTAGCTATGCTAATAACTCAGCCCTCTCGGTCTCGTTCTCGTTCTCTATCTCATCTATCTTTCTCTAGCATGGGAAAGTGTTTATTACATGCTTGGTACATTAATTTTCGTTCAAGTAATATTTTTATTTTATTGTCACCTAAAGAATTAATTTTATAATTTCGATTTCTCAGAAAGCAGTGATATTGAAGGCGCAACCATTTTTGGAGAAAACCGTCAAGGAAATCATGTATAGTACTATCGACAAATTCCCTCAATGTTTAAAGATAGCCGACTTGGGTTGCTCCTCAGGGCCAAACACCCTCTTGGTTGTCACGAATATAATAGACAATGCTCATGCAGTTTGCGAGGAAAAAAATGTCCAAGTACCAGAGTTTCAAGTGTTTCTAAATGATCTTCCAACTAATGATTTTAATACCATGTTCAAATTGCTACCACCATATTTCTATGAAAAGCTAGAGAAAGGTGACAATTTCCGGCCTTGTTTTGTAGCCGGAGTGCCGGGTTCTTTCTATGAGAGGCTATTTCCAACCGCTAGCCTTCACTTTGTTCATTCCTCTACTAGTTGTCACTGGCTTTCTCAGGTTAGTACGAGTACTCATGAGTCTCTAGAAATTGCTACTCTATCTTCTAGTATTTATAATTCAGGAAATATTATAGGGACATAAGTGTTATTCACTTAATTTGTGTAGTTATTGATATATATGATAAATTACATACATATTTACGTTACCAATAAAATGTTATTAGCCTAAGTTGTGCAATTTCTATTAATGTAACAAATCATGAACCTTCAATTTTCAGTTAATTTCAGTTAATTAACCTTCAATTTTCAGTTAATTTTCAGTTAAATTACATACATATTTAAGTTATGAACCTTCAATTTTCAGTTAATTTCAATAATACCCTTGACATATCAGTGAGTGCACAAATAAGGTTCACTTAGCGCATTTCTACTTTTCTTGCGAGTATGGAGTTCTTAATTCATTAACACAAATCATTTATGAAGCTTTCCACCTGCCTGTTTATGTGTGAGAAAGACTATAACTAATATAGCCTGACAAAGCTTATAGGTTCCTGAAATACTAGAGAGCAACAAGGGGAATGTCTATATAGCAAAATCAAGTCCTCCAAATGTTTATGAGGCCTACATGAAGCAATTTGTACGAGATTTCTCAACATTTTTACGTGTTCGATCCGAGGAAATAATTCCTAATGGCCATATGTTTATTACATTATGCGGCAGAAAGAGTGCAGATCCCACAAGCGACGATAGCTGCTTCCCTTGGAATATGTTAGCAAGTTCACTTTTTGACATGGTGGATAAGGTCCGATTCAATTTTATTAGTCCAATTAATTACAAGGATAAAATTCAGATAACCACTTGCAGTTTTGTCAAATCTCACATTAATTATCACATTGTTTAAAGTTAAACACATAAACCCTTGTAGTGGACAGGCTAAGTGAAACTAATAACTTACACATCCAAAATGACCCATGATTCCTAATTTGTGTTTTACTTTGAAATTATGAACACGAGTACTGTATGAAAAACATTTGTACAATAATTTCAAAGTAAAACACAAAGAGCACGAGTCTTTGATGAAAAAATTAACATGTTCACTAAACTTCACAACTACAGGTTTTTGCGACTATTAATTGTTGGACAAAAGATGATCATATAGAATTTTGTCAAAACTTCAGGCTGTGATCTGAGTTTTACCCAAATTAGAAATATGAGCAATATATTATAGATGAACATATGATTAAATAGTTTGCATAACTAAAATATTATGATTTTATTTTAGGATTTACTTGGTGAAGCAGACAGTAATTCATTCAATATCCCTGTGTATTTTCCCAGCAAGGATGAACTAAAGGCAATAATTGAGATGGATGGTTCCTTTAACCTTGACAGCCTAGAATCGTTTGAACTTAACTGGGACGTTCCCAAGGATATTGATGACAGACAATTGGGCATTAATAAGGACAGCAGTGGCATGTTCTTGGCCAAAACAATTAGAGCCTGTACAGAACCATTACTGGTTAGTCATTTTGGAAACTCTTTCATTGATAACATATTTGAGAGCTATGCAAGGCACGCGGATGATCATCTCTCCAGGGAGAAACCAAAGTTCTTCAATATTGTGATTTCCTTGATAAAGAAGTAATTTTGTAGGAGTCTAAACCAAGTTTCAGATTGTTTATTTTATTAATGTTATGTGTGGGCATTATTTATTTGGGCTTGCTTAGTATTGGACCATATTATGATGATAGTACACAATGATGTTGAAAAATAAACTTGTCCCAAAGTAATTAAGTATTTAATATATTTATGTTTTAATTAATATTTATGAAGCTAAGTTGGGTTCATGTATTTGAAGGTTCATGAAGCTAGTTGAAAAGGTGTCTAGGAAGTTGTTTTTCATTAAGTTTTATTCATGTATTTGAGTTTATATACATGTATGTGGATTCCTATAAATTCCTATGTACTCAACTCATTTGAAACAAGCAAATATATAAGATTTCTTTTGTGATAACATCTTCTCCATTTTCTCGTGTGTGTGTGTGTGAGGTTTTTTATTTCCAACAAATTGGTATGAAGAGCTAGGTTGCTAGTAACACCCACTAGAAAATGGCAAATGGAGCGGTCCAATTACAAGTTCCTCAATTGAAGAAGGATAACTATGAGAGTTGGTGTATTCACATGAAGGCGATTTTTGGTTCACAAGATCTATGGGACATTGTGACCAAAGGCTATGTAGAGTCCAAGATGAAAATTCGCTATCACAAGCTCAAAAGGAAGCTTTGAGTGCCACAAGAAAGAAAGATCAAAAGCGGTTACTATCATTCATCAATGTTTGATGATGCAATGTTGCAAAAAAGTTGCTCATCGCACCACCGCCAAGCAAAGCGTGGAAATTCTCCAAAAAATTCATTCAAGGAGTTGCCAAAGTAAAAAGGTTCGCCTTCAAACCTTGAGAAGTAATTTCAAGGTTTTATGTGTGAATTTTGAGTCCGAATCAATTTCAATTTTTTTTTCTAGAATTTTGACAATTGTCAATCAAATGAAAAGTAATGGTGAAGAAATTAGTGATGCTCGAGTAAATGAAAAAATCCTTCGTTCTTTAAGTCTCAAGCATGAGTATATTGTTGTAGCCATTGAGGAGTCGAAAGACTTAGAAACCATGACTGTTGATGAACTTATGGGTTCGTTGCAAATCCATGAAGAGAGGCTTGAAAAGCAAAAGAAGGGGCCTAATGAGCAAGTGCTTCAAGCGAAACTTTCTTTCAAGGAGAAAGAAGAAAAACATGAAAATAGTCAACGAGGTCGAGGTCGAGGTCGTGGCCAAGCAAGAGGTCGTGGAAGAGGTGGAAGAGGAAGCCACTACTCTCCTCACAAAGAAGAAAGGGGCCAAGAGTCTCACCACACAAGGGGACGTGGAAGAGGAAAATATTCACGACCGTATCAAAAGAGGTATGATAAATCTCGAGTTTAATGTTACAATTGTCACGATTATGGGCACTATGCTTCGGAGTGCAAGAATGATTCTAAAGATATTGAACGAAAGTCAAATTATGTGGAGAAAAATATTGATGAAGTGGAGCCCACTTTACTTTTGACATGCAAAGGATAGATGAGTGAAGATGACAATACATGGTATCTTGACACGGGTGCGAGCAATCATATGTGTGGAAGGAAAAATATGTTCATTGAGCTTGATGAATCTGTATGTGGCAATGTCACTTTTGGAGACTCGTCAAAAATTCTGGTTAAAGGAAAAGGTAAAATTTTGATTCGCTTAAAGGATGGGAGGCACCAATTTATTTCAAATGTTTATTATGTGCCAAATATAAAGAACACTCTTTTGAGTTTGGGCCAGCTCTTAGAGAAAGGTTATGATATTTTGATGAAAGATTCTAACCTTTCAATAAGAGATCAATCCGGAAATTTACTAGTGAAGGTGCCTATGACAAGAAATCGAATGTTCTTATTGAATATTAAAAATGATGTGGCAAAATGTTTAAAAGCATGTTTTAAAGATTCATCTTGGATTTGGCACTTGAGACTTGGGAACTTGAATTTTGGTGGTTTAGAAGCTTTGTCGAAGAAGAGGATGATGAACGGGTTGCCTTCAATTCACCACCCCGGTCAACTTTGTGAAGGTTGTATTTTTGGCAAGCAATCTCGAGAAAGTACTTTTCCAAAAAAGTCAATTACTAGAGCAACCATGCCATTGGAACTTGTGCACTCAGATGTGTGTGGTCCTATTCATCCGTCATCATTTGGTAAGAATAATTATTTTCTCCTCTTTATCGATGATTTTAGTAGAAAGACATGGGTGTATTTTCTCAAAGAAAAATCGGAGGTGTTTGGAGCCTTTAAAAAATTCGAGACTCTTGTGGAGAAACATAGCGGGTATAATATCAAGGCCATTAGATCCGATAGAGGGGGCGAATTCACATCCAATGAATTTAAATTATTTTGTGAAGAAAATAAAATTCGTCATCCTTTAACGGTTCCAAGATCGCCACAACAAAATAGGGTGGCGAAGAGAAAAAATAGAAGCATTCTTAACATGGCTCGAAGTATGTTGAAAAGCAAACACATGCCAAGAGAATTTTGGGCTGAAGCTATTGATTGTGCCATCTATTTGTCAAATCGTTGCCCGACTAGAAGTGTTGAAGACATGACACCACAAGAAGCATGGAATGGGAGAAAGCCAAGTGTTTTTCATTTGCGTGTTTTTGGGAGTATTGCTTATATGCATGTACAAGATGAGAAGAGGTCAAAGCTAGATGATAAAAGTGAGAAACATATTTTCATCGGCTATGATGCAAGATCCAAAGACTACAAATTGTACAATCCAAGCAACGACAAAATTGTGATAAGCAGAGATGTGAAATTTGATGAAGAAAGCTCGTGGGATTGGAACATTTCGAAGGAAAATTGTAATTTTTTTCCTTTCATTGACGAAGAAGCACAAGAAAGAGAAGCGGTCATAGGGAATCCTATTTCTCCATCTCCATCTCCACCACCATCCAATGGACAATCTAGTCCACCTTCATCTCAATCAAGTTCAAGTGAGCGACCTCAAAAGATGAGAAGTGTGCAAGAAATTCTTGATACTACAGAGGAGGTATATATTGATTATTTGAATTTATTCTATCTTTTTGTGGATTGTGAACCTATGGGGTTTGAAGAAGCATCCAAAGACAAGAAATGGAGAAGTTCCATGAATGAAGAAATCAAAGTCAATTATGAAGAATGAAACATGAGAACTTACTACACTTCTAAAAGGCCAAAAATCAATTGGGGTGAAATGGGTGTACAAGAAAAAGAAGATTGCAAAGGGTGAACTGGAGAAATACAAAGCAAGATTAGTAGCCAAAGGGTACATTCAAAGACCTAGTATTGACTATGATGAAGTATTTGCCGATGTTGCTCGCTTGGAAACTATAAAATTGCTTGTTTCATTGGCGGGTCAAAATGGTTGGTTGATTTACCAAATGGATGTGAAGTCCGCATTTCTAAATGGATTTCTTGAAGAAGAGTTGTACGTGGAACAACCGCTTGGTTACATTGTAAAAGGAGAAGAAGATAAAGTTTTGAAATTGAAGAAGGCGTTGTACGAATTGAAGCAAGCGCCGAGAGCTTAGAATAGTCGAATTGATAAATATTTCCAAGACAATGATTTCAAAAGATGTCCGTTTGAACATGTCGTTTATTCGAAGGTCGGAAAGAATGGCGATATTTTATTTGTGTGCTTGTATGTTAATGATTTGATTTTTACCGGAAGTAATACAAGCATGTTTGAAGAATTTAAGAGGTCTATGACACATGAATTCGAGATGACGGATATGGGTCTCATGGCTTACTACCTTGGTCATGAAGTGAAGCAAATCAAAGAAGGAATTTTTATTTCTCAAAAAGGATATGCTAAAGATCTTCTTAAGAAATGTAAAATGCTTGATTGTAAGTCAGTAAGCACACCCATTATATGTGGTATTAAATTGTCAAAGCATGAAGGAGGAGATACATTGGATCCAACATTTTTCAAGATTCTTGTTGGAAGTTTGTGATACTTAACATCCACAAGACCGGATATTGTATATGGAGTTAGCCTTGTTAGTCATTACATGGAAAACCCCACAATAACTCATTTGAAGGTTGCTAAACGAACTCTCCATTACATCAAAGGTACTCTTGATTTTGTCTTATTTTATTCAATTTCAAATAATTTCAAGCTTGAGGGATTTTTTGATAGCGATTGGGCTGGTGATGTTGATGATAGAAGGAGTACAACTGGATTTGTTTTCTTTATGGGTAATTCAGTATTTACATGGTCCTCAAAGAAGCAACCCATTGTGATCCTCTCTACTTGTGAAGTGGAATATGTTGCTGCTACATCTTGTGTTTGCCAAGCCATTTGGCTTCGAAAATCTTTTAAGAGATCTCAATTTGCAACAAGAGAAGCCAACAGAGATTTATATCGATAAAAAGTCAGCAATTGCATTGGCTAAGAATCTGGTGTTTCATGATCGAAGCAAACACATTGATACGAGGTATCATTTTATAAGAAAATGTGTTGCAAAGAAAGAAGTTGAACTTGTATTTGTGAGGACTCAAAGACCAAATTGCTGATATTTTTACGAAGCCATTCAAAGTTGAATTATTTTGTACGAGAGCTTATAGCCTGACAAAGCTTATAGGTTCCTGAAATACTAGAGAGAAACAAGGGGAATGTATATATAGCAAAATCAAGTCCTCCAAATGTTTATGAGGCCTACATGAAGCAATTTGTACGAGATTTCTCAACATTTTTACGTGTTCGATCCGAGGAAATAATTCCTAATGGCCATATGTTTATTACATTATGCGGCAGAAAGAGTGCAGATGTAACACCCCCTTTCCGAAATAGAAAAAGAGATTACTCAAAACATAACAAAACTGATGAATTTAATAGCAAGGCTCAAGCCCTAAAATAATAATCTTAATATCTGATAAATACCACAAGTCAACCATAATAAATCTCCAACCGTCTCAAACCACAATCTAAAATAATTATTACAATTCCAAGTAAACTGACACATCAAGTCTAAACAGAATATTTCTAAATCATTGGAATGAATGGAGCTCTCATCACACTTGCCCTTGATTCCCGATTACTGCCGGAAGAAAACACAACAGCATGAGCCAAATGCCCAGTACGGATATAGAATACAAATAATGAACCGAAATAACTAACTCAATTAAATGAAATGAAACGAACGAACTAAAACGAAACGAACAAAACTAACACAACGAAATAATAGGCTGAATCAAATGGCTGGGTGTTATTTCATACCGAGCTTAGAACAAAATAGAATATACCTTGCTACACAGGCAAGTCAAATAATGTCACACAGTGAAATCACATAATGCCACATAGTAAGTCACACACATTGACCGCTAATCCAATGCATGTGAAATCGGGCGCGTGTTTGGCACAAACATCACCAATCCGCATAATGTAATGTAATCAGAAAACTAGGGTCGCACCCATACGCCTCCCACAACAAAACACCAAATGGCCAACTCCCACCGAGCAGCAAAAAATCTGAGACACTGTGGATCGATCACACCGCCACGGAAGGTGTCATGCCTCGGTGCCAAGAGGACATGCCTGTGGTACCCCCACAGATGGTTATAGCTTAGGTATACCCTACGGTATTCTAACAAAATATAATGTCACAACACATGCGACACAACGAAGGGGTTCTAACATGTACATGTTAAACTGAAACGAAATATCAACACAAAGTCTCCAAAAATATTAACATGTACTTTCTACAAATATTGAAATAAATATTAACCATGACATGCTAGACCAAAGAGTACAAATACTAGTTTCAAATACCAATGTCAAAATGAAACATTCTCACGAATTTAAGAAGGAACAATTATGAGAGGCAAAACTAAATTTCAAAACGTATAACGAAACGAACAAATCAAAAACAGAAGAATCTCGCTGAAAGAGTACGGAATCCGTACCTGGATTAAGCAATGTAATACCCAAAGTATATTCCAAAAATTCGTTTAGACTCCCCCTTCGTCCGAACTAATCACCAAAATAACACCTTAATAAATTGTTTATAAAAAGCATAACTTTCCTTTAATGTTATAACTCCACATCAATTATAAATTTTTATTTATTTTATTTTTTTAATCAATAATTTAGTTATATGCAATAATCTGTCCATAACTAACTTATTAAATTTTCATAATTTATTATTTTTTTAATACTTAGTCCACTTTAATGCAAATTAATTTTAATTAGTTCCTTATAAAATAAAAGTTCAATCTCAGAGGAAATATATATATATAAATTAGTTATAAAGTTTTCAGTAGGCAAACATAGAATTCATATACAAAGTTTATAAGATTCATTATAAGTAATATATTATAAAATATCTAATATGTACTGATCCTAACCTTTAAATAATTGCTAGTTATATATATATACATATTAAGGTTCTCAATGATTAACAGAATCTTGCACAAAATATCTATCAAATTTACAGAGCAATATGGCTTACCAGATTCCTGTTGAATACTCGAACTGCTGTTATGTTCTTTTTCACATGACGCCTAATTTTCTTTTTAGCGTGTGTGATGCAATATCCTAGTAGGTTAGGTTTTAGTATTTATTCAATTAAAACATATTTTATTAATTAATATAATATAATTATTAACTCTCCAAATTTTAATAGGATTTTAAAATTACCCAATTATAAATTAGATCCACTTAGTTTAAAGTCCAATTTTACCAATTTAATTTATCCATCACTTACTAATATTTATTAGCCCACATAAATTAAATAACTAGTTTGACCCTATTAAATGACAAAGTCCAATTAATATATTTGTAAAACAAAATAATCTTTTATTATTTAATATTTATTTATTAATTTTTACCGGGTATTACAGCAGATCCTACAAGCGACGATAGCTGCTTCCTTTGGAATATGTTAGCAAATTCACTTTTCGACATGGTGGATCAGGTCCGTTTCAATTTTATTAGTCCAATTAATTACAAGGATAAAATTCAGATAACCGGTTGCAGTTTTGCCAAATCTCACATTATTACATTGTTTAAAGTTAAACACAAACCCTTGTAGTGGGCAGGCTAAGTGAAACTATTAACTTTTACCTCTAAAATGACCCATGATTCCTAATTTGTGTTTTACTTTGAAATTATGAACATGAGTACGGTATGAAAAACATTTGTACAATAATTTCTAAGTAAAACACAAGAGCACGAGTCTTTGATGAAAAAGTTAACAGGTTCACTAAACTTCACAACTACAGGTTTTTGCGACTATTAATTGTTGGACAAAAAATGATCATATAGAATTTTGTCAAAACTTCAGGTGTTGATCTGAGTTTTACCCAAATTAGAAATATGATCAATATATTATAGCTGAACATATGATTAAATAGTTTGCATAACCAAAATATTATGATATTATATTAGGGTTTTCTTGGTGAAGCGGACAGTAATTCATTCAATATCCCTCTGTATTATCCCAGCAAGGATGAACTAAAGGCAATAATTGTGATGGATGGTTCCTTCAACCTTGACAGCCTAGAATCCTTTGAACTTAACTGGGACGTTCGCAAGGATATTGATGATAGACAATTGGGCATTAATAAGGACAGTAGTGGCATGTTATTGGCCAAAACAGTTAGAGCCTGTACAGAACCATTACTGGTTAGTCATTTTGGAAACTCTTTCATAGATAACATATTTGAGAGCTATACAAGGCACGCGGATGAGCATCTCTCCAGAGAGAAACCAAAGTTCTTCAATATTGTGATTTCCTTGACAAAGAAGTGATTTTGTAGGAATCTAAACCAAGTTTCAGATTGTTTATTTTGTTAATATTATGTGTGTGCATTATTTATTTGGGCTTGCTTAGTATTGGACCATATTATGATGATAGTACACAATGATCCAACTAGGGTTAGATATAAAAAGTTAGTATTAGTAGTCATATTCTCTTGTTACGTGAAAGAGAGAGCAGGAGAAACTTCTTGTATGTGGCTGGTCTTAGCAACCACCAATATTAATTATTTAAGAAAATGGTGGAGTACTGTAGTGGCATTTATGGGAGGCAAGGATCTTGGTGGTTTTTCAAAATTGAATCATGCTGGAAAGATGTGGTGGGGCAGATTCAGCACCGATCCTTGCAATGCTTGGCGTCGCACAGCAATGGAAGGAGTAATATTTCTCATATGTGGTGTTTGAACCCAAATGCATGGCTCCTGATGGATGATCTGTAATGTGTTACAGTTACAGGTTTATGGGAGGAGGAGTTTTAGCATCCATGTGTAGTTTCGAAGAGCTGGAAGATGTTGAGGTGTTCTGTATCTTGTACATTGAGCCTGCAACAAATGCGATTGAGTTGGTTTTTGTGATATATATGCATGCTCAGAAAGCTCATGGTGTTCAAGTCTGTCTAATAATCAATTTTTGCTGTTTTGGATTTCAGTTATGTATTATCTTAGGTGTTATTGTATAATCCAAATCTTTTGGATTATCAATTTGTAGTTTGTTTTCAATCATCAATAAATTTATTCTTTTTTCGCTGATCAGGAAGAAAAAATAAGACACTAGTCTAATCAGAGAAAATAGTTTGATGGATAATAATAAAGATATGTACATAACTTTGCCATGAATTATATAGAAAACGAAAGTATATATTATGACTTGAGAATATAATAATCTGCTGATGATTAATTACTCTCGATATAATTATATATTATGGATGCAATTTCTCTTAGAACAAATGTAATGACCCAAAAATTCTATATAATATTCCGTTAATATAATGTCAAATTTTGAGTATAATTTTTTTGAAAAATTATTATTATTATTATTTTGAAATTATTATTATTTTAAAATTATTATTAATACTATTATTATTATTAAAAATTATTATTATTTTAAAATTATTATTATTATTTTAAAATTAATATTCCTCTTTAGTTAATTATTAACTATTTTCAACTATTTTTTTTTTGTAAATTTAATAATATACAATAAATTAATACACATAACATTCTTGGAATGAAAGTTTTGGGGGTTTTTGTGCGCAACGGAAGAGAGCAGAATCACTCTAGGTAGTATGTTATTCAATTGATCAATACAATATTGATACGCAAAGAGAAAAATCACCTCTCATCTGTGTATCGAGGACATAATTATACATGTATATTAAATAATAGAACTTGCTGGCCTAATCAGAAAAGAGTTTGATAGGCTAGTGGCTAAAAGACAAGTACATAACTTTGCCATCAATTACATTGAAAAGGAAAGACCTTTCGTTGGGTTTGTCAAGGACATGTAATAATCAAAGGATAAATAAGGTTTTGGTTCATCTTTGAGGTTAGGTTTTCATTGTATTCTATCAAATTTTTTTTTGTTAATCGAATAACCTGAACTTTCAAAAAACTTACAAAATGGTTCATTCAGTTTCGATTTTCCGTCCAAAAAACTAGACGGAATCTTGTTATCTTGAAGTTGACTCCATTTTTTTTGGACGCTACCATTATTTTTGCTTGATGTGGAGGTTAAAATTTTCTTAAAGAAAATGTTACTCATGAAGCCTCAAACTCTGAGCACTTTTTCAAATTAGGAACCTATATTCAATAATAAAAACTATTGTGCCAACTATCTATTATGCTTAAATTTACATAATACTAATATTTAAACTAAAGTAGCATCGTTTACAGGAATTGTAATAATAATAATAATTGTAATAACGTAATAATAATAATTATTATTGTAATAATCTGATGACCAAAAAGGGATAATACAACAGTAGTATTTCAATAATAATAATAATAATAATAAGGCATAAATATGATTTACTATCCTAAACTACACAATTTTTTGTAATAAAAAAAAACACAATTTTTTTGTAATAATAAAAAAAAAGCACAGTTTTTTCTTTAATAAAAAAAAAAAAAACAACGCAAAAAAAAAAAACAACTAACAACGCAAAAAAAAAAAAAGCAGCAGTTTAAAAAAAACAAAAAAAAAGCGCAAAAAAAAAAAAAAAAGCAACAACACAAAAAATATTTTGTTTCAACATTTGGTAAACTTTTATAATTTGCAGTTTTTATAATAAAATAAAAATGCAGTTTTTATTTTTATTAAAAAAATGCAGTTTTTATAATAAAATAAAATTGCAGTTTTTTTTTTGTTTTTTTTTTATGCAGTTTTTTTTTGTTTTTTATAAAAATTCAGTTTTATTTTCATTATAAAATGCAGATTTTATAACGCAGATTTTATTTTTATTAAAAAATACAGTTTTATAATAAAATAAAATGCAGTTTTTTTATGCAGTTTTTTTTATTTTATTATAAAACTGCATTTTTATGATAATTTATTTGATGATCGTGACCAATATAATTTTATTTACTTTTCTAACAATGTAAAGATCATAAATAAATTTTTTTTAGATAATTTTTTTATTAAAAGTCGGACATTACTAATTTTTCCAATCGAGTAAGACAATTTCTTTCTTGTGTGGTTTTAAAAATGATCGAGGTGATTTTTTTTTATTATTAAAAAAAAATTTTTTTTTATTATTACAAAAAAATTGCGTTTATTTTATTACAAAAAATTGTGTAGTTTAGGATAGTATATCATATTTAAGCCTTATTATTATTATTATTATTATTATTATTATTATTATTATTATTATTGAAATACTACGTTAGTATTATCCCTTTTTGGTCATCAGATTATTACAATAATAATAATTATTATTACGATTATTACAATTATTATTATTATTACAATTCCTAGAAACGATGCTACTTAGTTTAAATATTAGTATTATGTAAATTTAAGCATGGTAGATAGTTAACACAATGGTTTTATTGGAATATAAGGTTTCTTGAAGACCTCAAATTTTTATAAATAAAGATGAATTTTCTATAAATATTATTTTGAATATTATGGAATAATTTGATATAATGTTATAGTTGTGGGTAATATTTATAAATTTTGCAAAATATGCAAGTGATTTTATTATATTCGATTGGTTTGGAATATTCGGTTTAGCGGGAATATTCGTCTACAACTACTCAATCATTGGTGGACCCCATAATGAAATTATTGTTTGGATTGAGAAAACGACAAAAAAATATTTTATTAAAATAACTACGGAAGTTTTACTGGTTGATCTTTGTTGAACTACTCGGTAGTAAAAAAGTACAAGAATCGTGTGGTTGCATAGTAAGACACCAGGTATTGATTATTGATGCTTATGTGAGAAGTCACCAGTTTGATTCCATTATCATTGATTAATAATATGAATTATTATACCGATAATGACGTTTTGTTTTATTCAGTATTATTAATGTAATAAAAGCGAAACATCTTTTATATAAAATGTAATACTTTATTAAAGTTATTCTATAAATAAAATATATTATATTTTATTATGCATAGTTTTTGCGTAGTGTTGTATAGTGTTTTGCATGGTAAAATGTTTTTATATAAATAGAATATATTATATTTTATTTAAAAGATTTTGCTTTAAATATGGACCGTCGTCGATTAAAGTAAATCAATCCTGACCGCTCATGGATTAATTACTATGCATTCTATTTTCCTATAAATAGAAGCTCATTCCTTCATTATTTTCTTTACGAATTCACTAAAACTACAGAGAAAAAACTATAGAGAGAAAGAAGAAAAGTATTCTCGCTACTTCACTTTGCCAATATTCGGTTCTTCTAAGGTAGGGAATATTATTTGTTGTAATTCCGTAAAGGTGTTATTCTTTGTATTCATGAAGAGAACTTCTTTTGTTATTCCATTCTTATTTATTCTGGTTGGAATAACTCAGTTGTATCGCTTTGAATCCCTATACTTGGTGATCTTCTTCTTTTATTTCATTCTTCTATTATTCTCATTGGAACATCCTCGTCATGCATGTGTTTTACACCGGACCGGTTCCGCCTTTATTATTACTGTTGGAACATCCTCATGCATGTGTTTTACACCTGACCGATTCCGCTTTTTTTATCATTCTCGTGAAATATCCTATCTCGTGTGTTTTTACACCGATCCGGTTCCATCTTTATTATTCTCATTGGAACATCCCTGCGGTGTGAATTTCACCGACTTGGTTTCGTTATTTATTATTCTCATTGGAATAACTTTTGCTGTCTTGATCTATCGCATGCATGGTGATTTCTTTTGTTATTCCATTCTTTATTATACCCAAATTGGTTAAAACTTTGACTTCTATACTCCATGAAATTAGTAGAATATCCTTGATATATATTTTGCGTTTCATCCAAAGATCTTTTCATGGAAATATTCTTCTGATCATTCTTGAATTTTACTCTACAAAGCAGTATCATGTTGACAGTTTGGATGTTATTAGTTCCTGAATAACTTAATTCTTGAACTTGTTTTATTGAATTCTTATATCATTGTCATCATCCTCATGTTTTTTTTTAAAGTCATCTGTGGCCTGTAGAGCATGGATGGACTTGGTATGATTATGACCAGGGATTATTCGGTGTAATCATGACCGTAATGTTACAAATGATGTGGTAAAAGTCCTCAGTGGCCGTAGTGCATTGATGGATAGTTGTTGGCATGATCATGACCATTAATGAATACACAACTATTCTTGGCCCGTAGTGCAGGAATAATTGTGGTCGTGATACTAAAGAATATCCTTGGCCGTAGTGCAGGGGTGATTCGATGATGTGGATTATTTATTAAAGCTGAGTCTCAGCTATAACAGTGATGAAAAACCTTTTAAATCATAAAAGATAGTAGATTTTATTTTCTACTTGACTCTTTTAATGGATTGCTTGTTCCGCTGCAGTTAAACTTGATGTTTATTATATTTTATCAGTTTAACAATGTTGAAGGCTATTGATAATTTATTCTGCATTATCTTAGTCATAATATTTCTTCTTTGGGCTAGTTGAGCTCACCCTTTCTTTCACTTTTTCTCTTGAAAATGAGAACATAGGCTTGGACGAGTCGGGGAACGGAGTAATGGTCCGCAGGATAGCATTAGTAGTCCTCACTATTCTGTGAAATAGTGTGATAATAAATGTAATAAGGACTCCTTGGGTATGGATATTGTCTAAATGACAATATTCCTATTAGAACTCTCAGTTTATGTATTGTCGTATGTTACACGACAGATGTATAATTAAGTTTGTATTTGAATTTATGTACCATGTAAGTGGCGACCCAAGATGGGTGACGTATACCTAATTTTGGGAGCGTCACAGTTGGTATCAGAGCTTAGGGATATGATCCTGGCTAAGATGTGAGAATAAGACTAGGAGGGAGAGACGGGAATACCTTCGCTAGTATGACCTACCTAAGTTTATGTGCTATTTTATTGGTCATTCAAAATGTAAAGATAATTGTTACATGTCAATTAATATTTTGTTTTGTGGCGATGTCTGAAAATGACATCCGAGAATGTTGAGAATGGCAATGGAGCACAAAGCGATCGTTGATTCACCACATATCAATAATCGGGATAATGTGCATCAAGAAGCGACAATCCTCATGCAAACAATAACACCGACCAAATGATGAATGATCAAATGTTCGGAGGCTTTATGCAATTTATCTGACAAAGAAAGAGAGCGACTCTGTCCAAAACGTAGGTGGAAACACGAAAAACTCTCGGCGGTCACCGCTAAACAATTCAAGGAGCTGGGACCACCGGAGTTTAAGGGAGAGCCAAAACCACTTCAAGCGGAAGCATGGATAAAGCAGATTACCAAGATATTTGATGTCTTGGGATGCTCGAGGAGCAAAAGGTTCCTTTTTGCCTTTATGTTCTTGTGGAGAGGCGAGATTCTTGGTGGGAATAGGTAAAACGCGTACTCAACTTCTTTGTCTCAAGATATCTTGGGAGAAGTTCCAGAGTCGTTTCAACGACAAATACTTTCTGAAAGTATTCGCCACATGAAGGAGGTGGAGTTTATCAAGTTGGAACAAAACAATATGGCCAGTGTCGCAATACGAGGTAAAATTTGCGGAGTTATCACGGTTTATGTCCCCACTTGGTGGATAATGAAGAGAGAATGGCGCGAATGTTTTTAAGAGGTTTGAAGTCGAGATACGTCAACATCTTATTTCTCATAAACCGTGTTTGTATTCGGATGTTGTAAATAGGGCTCGCTTAGTGGAGCGCGATAACGAGTCAACGCAACTAAAAGAGAGCAAATGACAAAATTATAATACCGGCGAGTAGTCATCGAAGCGGTGACAACAAGCGTGGAGGGAATCAACGGGCGGATCACGGTAACCACTTGGTGGTAATCGTACCAAAACAATAAGAATGGACATTTCAAGAAACGGAGATTCAACAATGATGGAAAGACGTCAAGACCAAAGACCCGTTGTTAAGGAAGGAGAAAGAACACCTATCATATGCTTCAAATGCGAGAAGAGGGACACATCGGTCCGAATCGTGCCATGCCGTCCAAAGCATGTTATAATTGTGGAAGAGAAGGTCACTTAGCTCGATTTTGTCGTTTCAAGACAAATTCAACTAGGATGGAGGCACCAAAGGCCATCCCGAAAAGTCAAAACCAGAAAGGCAAGGAGAGGCGTTTGTTGTGACCTCCCGAGAGAAGCAAGGAACCCGAATGAGGTCATCACGGGTAAGCTTATCATAAACTCTAATGAAGTCTATACTTTATTTGATACCGGTTCTACCCATTCTTTTATTTCTCTACTACTTGCGCTCATCGATTAAATTTGACTCGGAGAAATTAGACTTTGACTTATCTGTGGAAACTCCGTTGGGAGAAACCTTCATTACATCCACTGTTTATAAGTCTTGTTTGGTTCATATCGGTACCCTCACATTACCTGTCTATCTTATTTCATTAAAAATACTTGCATTTGACGTGATTCTAGGGATTGATTGGTTAACTACTTATCATGCAAAAATTGATTGTTTTCGTAAGGTTGTTAGCTTTCATATTCCTAATCAACCTATTATGCGAATTCAAACGACCAAACCATTAAAATCAATCATGGTCATCTCAAGCTATAAAGCTATTCGTTTATTGAAAAACGGATGTCAAGCTTTCTTAGCTCATGTCACAGATTTAAACAAAAATACGTCAATTTTGAACGATATTTCTATTGTTAATAAATTTCCTGACGTATTCCGAAGAACTTCTGGCTACCCCCGAGGCGTGAAATTGAATTTTGTATCGACCTTGAACCCGGTACAAAACCTATTTCCAAAGCCCCATATCGAATAGCTCTATTGAACTTCGTGGAGTTAAAGACCCAACTGCAGGAATTGTTAGACATTGGCTTTATTCGTCCCTAGTACTTCTCCTTGGGGTGCTCTCTGCTCTATTCGTGAAGAAGAAAAGATGGGAGTATGCGACTTTGTATTGATTATCGGGAGTTGAATCATGTCACCATCAAAATAGGTATCCATTGCCACGTATTAATGACCTGTTTTTGACCAACAAGGAGCCAAATTCTTTTCAAAGATTGATCTTCGTTAGGATATCACCAATTGAAGATTAAAACCACGACATTCTAAAGACGACTTTCGAACTCCCAATGACGGGCATTATGAATTCCTAGTCATGTCCTTTGGATTGACTATTGCTCCTATTTGCTTCATGGATATGATGAACCGAGTATTCAAGGAATATTTAGATCACTTTGTGGTCGCGTCTTTATTGATGACATCCTTATTTATTCCAAAAGCCATGAAGATCATGAGCAACACTTGAGGTGACACTCCAAAAGCTTCGTGAATATAAGCTTTATGCCAAGTTGAAGAAATGCGAGTTACGGCTTGAAGAAGTAGCATTCCTTGGGCACGTGGTATCAAGTCATGGAATATCTGTTGACCCAACAAAGATTGAAGCTATTCAAAGTCGGGAACAACCTAAATCGATGGACCAAGTACGTAGCTTTCTCGGTTTAAATTTGGTTATTATCGGAGATTCGTGGAAGGATTTTCTCGAATCGCTACTCCATCGACTCAAATGACTCGAAAAAATACAAAGTTCGGTTGGAGCGAAGAATGTGAGAAGAGTTTTCAAGAACTCAAGAGGAGACTTATTTCAAAGACTGCTCGACAATACCATCCGCTCAAAGGGATTTGTCATCTACAAAGTGATGCTTCTAGCAAAGGGTTGGGATGTGTTCTCATGCGCAACATGGAAAAGTTATAGCTTATGCCTCGCGACAACTCAAAGAATATGAGAGGAATTATCCTACTCATGATCCGGAGTTAGCAAATTGTTATCTTTACTTAAAAATTTGGAGGCATTACTTGTATGGGGAGAAAGTGGAAATCTTTACGGATCATAAAAGCCTCAAATATTTCTTCACTCAAAAGGAACTCAACATGCGACAACGACATTGGCTTGAACTATTGAAAGATTATGATCATACCATCCAATACCATCCTGGAAAAGCGAACGTGGTAGCTGACGCATTGAGTAGAAGATCATATGCAAGTACAAGTGCGTTATTGTCAACGCAAAGGCCCATTTTGTGTGACTTGCAAAGGATGGAGATAGAGTTAAAGACTCCAGGGATGCATGTGATGATAGCGAATATACGAGTAGAACCGACTTTAATCGATAAAGTTAAAGTCGCTCAAGCTACGCACTGGAGCCGATCGTATGAGGAAGAAAGTCTGAGAGGGTGCTATCTTAGGAAGCAAGAATCGATGAAGAAGGAATACTTGAGTCAACTCCAGGACTTTGTGTTCCTAACGACCACGATTTAAAGTATAATATCATGATGGAGGCGCACAACACACCATTTGCAATCCATCTCGGGAATGCCAAATGTATCATGATATTCGCCATACATTTTGGTGGAGCAATATAAAGAGAGAGATATACCGCTTTTATTTATCTCAAGGTGTCTAACTTGTCAACGAGTTAAAGCGGAGCATCAAGTACCAAAAGGTCCATTGCAACCACTTGAAATTCCGAATGGAAGTGGGAACACATTACCATGGATTTCGTTCTGGGGCCTTCCTAAGGTTTCTTAAGGCATTGATGCGATTTGGGTCATTGTTGATAGATTGACCAAGTCTGCTCATTTCTTCACCGATCACGAGAAACTTATACACTTGAACGTCTTGCTCAGTATGTATATAAACGAGATTGTAAGATCGCATGGTATGCCGGGTCCATAGTTTCCGATCGAGACCCAAGATTCACTTCACGATTTTGGGTTAGTTTGCAAAAAGCTATGGGCACGCACTTACGATTTAGCTTTCGGCATATCATCCTCGCGACGGACCAGACAATCGGAGAGGACTATTCAAACTCTTGAAGATCTATTAAGACTCTATGTCCTTGATTTCAAGGGGAGTTGGGACAAGTTCTTACCATTGGTGGAGTTTTCCTACAACAACAGCTTATCAAGCAAGTATTGGCATGGCTCCATTCAAGCGTTGTATGGAAGAAAGTGTCGTTCTCCAAAGATCTTTGGGATGAGGTGGGTGAAGCAACGTTGTTGGGACCGGAGTTGATGTACGTATGACTACGGAAAAAGATTCAAACGATCCGAAACAACGTATAAAAACCTCACAAAATCGACAAAAGAGTTATCCGATCTTCATCGAAAGGGCGTGGGAATTCGATATAGGAGATCATGTGTTGTTAAGAGTTGCTCCACGGAAAGGAGTTACAAGATTTGGAAAGAGAGGAAAACTTAATCCTCGATTCATCGGTCCATTTTAATCCTCGATCGAGTAGGAACTGTGGCCTATAGACTCGCTTTCTGCTGCCAAATATGTCTCGTGTTCATAACGTTTTTCACATATCCATGTTACGTAAATATGTGAAAGACCCGAACCATATTATTGAGTTAGAACCCATTTAAAATAGCGGAAGATTTGGCGTATGAAGAGGTTCTGTTCAAATTTTGGATAAGAAGGAACATATTCTACGCCTCCAATGTTATACCTCAAGTCAAAGTTTTGTGGAGGAACCACGATGTTGAGGAAATGACTTGGGAGTTAGAATCAAATGAAATCAAGGTATCCTTACCTCTTCGACATACCGTAACGTACCCTAATTTCAAGGCAAAATTTCATAAGAAGGGGAGGTTGTAAGACCCGACTTTTATAAATAAAGATGAATTTTCTATAAATATTATTTTTGAATATTATGGAATAATTTGATATAATGTTATAGTTATGGGTAATATTTATAAATTTTGCAAATTATGCAAGTGGTTATATTATATTCGATTGGTTGGGGAATATTCGGTTTAGCGAGGAATATTCATACAACTACTCAATCATTAGTGGACCCCACAAATGTAATTATTGTCGGATTGAGAAAATGACAAAATATTTTATTAAAATAACTACGGAAGTTTTACTGGTTGATCTTGTTGAACTACTCATTAGTAAAAGTATGCGATGTACGTGTGGTTGCATAGTAAGCATTACACGGTATTGATTATTGATGCTTATGTGAGAAGTCACTCGGTTTGATTCCATTATTGTCGATTAATAATATGAATTATTATAGCGATAATGACGTTTTGTTTTATTCAGTATTATTAACGTAATAAAACGAAAAATCTTTTTATATAAAAATGTAATACTTTATTAAAGTTATTCTATAAATAAAATATATTATATTTTATTATGCATAGTGTTTTGCATAGTATTTTGCATAGTGTTGCATAGTGTTTGCATAGTAAAATGTTTTTATATAAATAGAATATATTATATTTTATTTAAAAGATTTTGCTTTAAATATGGACCGTCGAGTTAAAAGTAAATCAATCTGGACCGTTCATGGATTAATTACTATGCATTCTATTTTCCTATAAATAGAAACTCATTCCTTCATTATTTTCTTACGAATTCAATTTGAAACTCTGTAGAAAAACTATAGAGAGAAAGAAGAAAAAAGTATTCTGCTACTTCACTTTGCCAATATTCAGTTCTTCTAAGGTAGAGAATATTATTTGTTGTACCGTAAGGTGTTATTCTTTTGTATTCATGAAGAGAACTTCTTTTGTTATTCCATTCTTATTTATTCATTGGAATAACTTTTGTATCTGCTTAATCCCTATACTTGGTGATCTTCTTCTTTTATTCCATTCTTCTATTATTACATTTGGAACATCTTGTGCATGTGTTTTTTACAGGACTGGTTCCGTCTTTATTATTCTGCTGGAACATCACATGCATGTGTTTTACACCGGACTGGTTCCGCTTTTTATCATTCTGTTGGAATATCCTATCACGTGTTTTTACACCGGATCTGGTTCCATCTTTATTATTCTGTTGGAACATCCTGCTGGTGTGTATTTCACGACCGGTTCCGTTATTTATTATTCTGTTGGAATAACTTTTCTGCATGCGGCTATCGCATGCATGGTGATTTCTTTTGTTATTCCATTCTTTATTATACCCAAATGGTTAAAACTTGAACTTCATACTCCATGAAATTAGTAGAATATCCTTGATATTTGCGTTTCATCCAAATCTTTTCATGGAAATATTCTTCCGATCATTCTTGAATTTTACTCTACAAAGCGATGATCGTGTTGACGGTTTGGATGTTATTGTTCTGAATAACTTAATTCTTGAACTTGTTTTATTGAATTCTTATATCATTGTCATCATCCTCATGTTTTTTTTTTTAAAGTCGTCAGCGTGGCACGTAGAGCATGGATGGACTTGGTATGATTATGACCGTGGATTATTGGTTGTAATCATGGCCGTAATGTTACAAATGATGTGGTAAAAGTCCTCGATGGTAGTAGTGCATTGATGGGCCGAGTTGTTGGCATGATCATGACCATTAATGAATACACAACTATTCTTGGCCCGTAGTGCGGAATAATTGTGGTCGCGATACTAAAAGAATATCCTTGGCGTAGTGAGGTGTGATTCGATGATGTGGATTATTTATTAAAGTTTGAGTCTCGGCTATAACGATGATGAAAAAACTTTTAAATCATAAAAGATAGTAGATTTTATTTTCTACTTGACTCTTTTAATGGATTGCTTGTTCAAACTGCAGATTAAACTTGATGTTTATTATATTTTATCGGTTTAACAATGTTGAAGGCTATTGATAATTTATTCTGCATTATCTTAGTCATAATATTTCTTACTAGGCTAGTTGAGCTCACCCTTTCTTTCACTGTTCTCTTCAGGAAATGAGAACATAGCTGGGACGAGTCGGGGAACAGAGTAATGGTCCAGAGGATAGCATTAGTAGTCCTCACTATTCTGTGAAATAGTGTGATAATAAATGTAATGAGGACTCCTTGGGTATAGATATTGTCTAAATGACAATATTCCTATTAGAACTCTCAGTTTATGTATTGTCGTATGTTACACGACAGATGTATAATTAAGTTTGTATTTGAATTTATGTACCATGTAAGTGGCGACCCAAGATGGGTGACGTATACCTAATTTTGGGGGCGTCACATTTCTAATTTGAAGAGGTCTAGAGTTCGAGACTTGTGAGTAACATTTTCTTTAAGAAAATTTTTAACCTCCACATCAGCAAAAATAACGGGCCACGTCAGCAAAAAAATGGAGTCAACTTGCACAGTCAGCATTCCGTCCGTTTTTTGGACGAAAAATCGAACGAAGTGACCATTTTGTATGTTTTTGAAAGTACAGTTATTCGATTGTAACAAAAAAAGTTTCGGTAACCACAATGAAAACCGGACCCCAATACAGTGACCAAAACCTTATTTATCCCAATAATCAAATGATTAATTACTCTGGATAAAAGTATGGATGCAATTATATATATATATATATATATATATATATATATATATGAGATTCCATCCACAACAACCGATTGTTGGGAGCAATCCATTTTGGCCCGTTACATGTACTGTAGCGGCTTATAAAAAAAAAAAAATTACATAAGGGACTGTGACAGTCATGTGGTTTGCCAAAAATGGGTTGCTCCCAACAACCGGTTGCTGTGGATGGAATCCCTATATATATATATATATATATATATAAAGTAGTGTATATATATACACAATATAAATATATACTAGTATGATTTTAGGTTTTCTAAGACTACTGACGATGATGGGATTTATCCCAAACTTTGGACGACCTAAATAATTTATTAGGAAGAGCGGAAAATTCAAAATTATTTGTATTATATATGTGACGCCCCCAAAATAGGTATACATCACCCATTCTGAGTTGTCAATACATGGTACAGAAACAACTACAACTTTATTATTACAACAATAAAATTGTGAGTTTGAATACAAATATTATCTTCTGCATAATATCTATACTCAAATAAATCCTCATCACATTTATTGATACATTATTTTACAAAATGGTGAGGACTACTAAACAACTCTCTCTAGAACCTTCATTCCATACCCCGAAACTGCATTTCTTATATTCTCGCCTCTTGAGAAGAAAATGGAACAAAAGGAAAAGGGTGAGCTCAACTAGCCCAAAGAAGAATATTATGACTAAGATAATATACAAGAAATTATCATTAGTCTTCAACAGGAAAAATCTAATAGAATACAATATACAACAAGTTTTAAATCAATATTCGCAATGAAATAATAATTCATTAGAAGAGTTACGTAGAGAATGCAAACTACTATCTTCTATGTATGAATTTAAAAGTTCATCGCTCATCTTTTATCCTCGTAACATCAATCAATATTTATCCGAATCAAATATTCATCTTTTGCACTACAGCCAAAGATATTCATCACCGGTCATTTTCATCTAAACACTGCTCATCTTTGCACTACGGGCCAAAGATATTCATCGAAATCATTCATCTTTGCACTACAGGCCAAAAGATATTCAATAATATCATCATTTAAGACCGAGGATGATGAAAATATTTTTAAAGAAACGAATCCATTGAAACAAAATGACAAGGATTAAGGATTAAGGATTCGTGACTTTGTTTTATCCATGTCCAAAAATACCTCAAAAAATAATCATAGTGGTGTAAAATTTAAGAATGATCAAAACATGGATACAATCAAAGCTAATATCCACAATAGATATTTTAGGCGAAAAAGAAAAATTTTCATTTTTCGATGAATAGTCTTAGATTCAGTAAATAGTGTCGAATACGTGAATAAGTGCCAAGATATCGTGAATAGTAACTCCAACACCAAAAGTTCCAAATTTGATAAAACTTCAGATCAATATTTCAAATAATGATATTGAAGAAATAATATCATTACGAAAAAAAATATCTCTTACCTCGAAAGATCAAGATTTCTAAATTGAAACAATCAATATATAAGGCTATGACTTGAACTTGCAGACCGTATAGCAATACTCAAAGTATACTCAAAATACTCACAAGAATACGCCGATAATATAGAGAGAAAACTTGATTTTACGGTGTGATTTTCAATTCTAACCTAAGACCCTATTTATAGAAAAATGCAGAACACCAAAAGTAGAAAATTTAATTTAATATTATTATTATTTTTCTAAATTTTCCTACGATACTAACTGAATTCAGCCATCAACCACACCCCAATAAAAATAACAAAAACGTTTTTCTCACGTAAACCATTTAAAACTTCAAAAAAAATGATAATCAATTAATCCGAAACTTCAATAATTCATAATAAATAGCCCTTTTGTTAAAAATTCGAATCTCGCGACTTTTTATAGGAAATTCAATTCTCTACAACTTTGCAGATGAAAGTTTTCCAAATTCCAAATGTAAATTGACCGAATCCACAAACAAAGCGATTTTACGGTATAATCAAATTTTAGTCAATAAATGGGGTCCACCGACATGTTTAACATGTTTTAAACATTTATTGTAACAAAAATACTCTTCCTCCTCAGATACTCATATATCCCACATTCATTGTAAAAATATCACCATTATTATATTATTAAAATATAATAATATATTTAAATGAATTATTTTATCAGAAAAAGATAAAATTTCAATTTTCAACAATTGTCACATTAAAAATTTTCTCCATCTATATCCACATAAAATCAATATTTTCCTCATCATATGAATCAATAATTAATTATTCACAAATAATATTACAAAATCACAATATCGACAACCTGCAGACGCTTCCTGGAAAGAGGGGTTTTCCAATAAGAATTTCTCCTTCTTGGGCGCTTGAATTAGGTGACCAAACCTCTCCTGTAGAGCGTAACTTTCTAGACATTGCCAATAATGTTATCTAATAATATTATTCAGATAATATTAATTATTGCTTCGATAATGAAAAATACTGTGTAATGACAATTATTGAAACAACAACAATATAAAATATCAACGCAACAATTATTAAATCAATAAAATCTGAACAGTAATTATTGTAACCATTATTGAGTATGGCCTTCTTACGTAAGAATCAATAATTGGTGCAATACCTTGTGTCTTCTTGTGTTTTAACCATCGAGTATTTTAACAATTATTAATCAGTAATAACTACGCCTGTTATTTTTAAACAACTTATATTTGTCATTTTTTTCATCCAATCGCTTTCAAGCTATGGGGCCCACAAAAGATCGCTACTGTCGCATTTAATATTCCCTCGACAAAGAAGAATATTCCACGACCAAACGAATATTCTCCGACAACAATGAATATTTTATAACCACTTGCTTATTTTAAAATATTTGCGTATTTTACCCATAACTATCCACATTAATCAAATCAACCCTTACTATTTCAAAATAGAAAATTAAATTTCATTAATAATAAGTTGGGGTCTTATATATATATATATATATATATATATATATATATATATATATATATATAGGTTCCATCCACAAATGATTTGTTCTTTGTGGAGCAACCCATTTTTAGCTTGTTGTAATTTACGTAGGAGCAAAAAAAATAAAATAAAAATTACAACAAGCTAAAAAGGGGGTTGCTCCACGTTAAACCGAATTGTTGTGGATGGAACCCCATATATATATATATATATATATATATATATATATGTGTGTGTGTGTGTGTGTGTGTGTGTGAGACCCAGATTTTATCAATAAAGATTTAAATTTTGTCCAAATAATTTTTAATATTATGGTGTGAATTTGAGATAATATTATAGTTATGGGTAGTATTTATAAATTTTGCAAAGTATGCAAGTGGTTATATTATATTCGATTGGTCGGGGATATTCGGTTTAGCGAGGAATATTCATGTCACTACTCAATCATTGGTGGACCCTAATAATGTAATTATTGTCGGATTGAGAAAACGACAAAAATATTTTATTGAAATAACGGTGGAAGTTTTACCGATTGATATCTGCTGAACTACTCGATGAGAGTAAAAATACTGAAGAATACGTGTGGTTGCATAAGTAGCACCGCGGTATTGATTATCGATGCTTATGTGAGAAGTCACCAATTTGATTCCATTATTGTCGATTAATAATATGAATTATTATAGCGATAATGACGCTTTTGTTTTATTCAGTATTATTAACGTAATAAAACGAAACATCTTTTTTATATAAAATGAATACTTTATTAAAGTTATTCTATAAATAGAATATATTATATTTTATTATGCATAGTGTTGCATAGTGTTTTGCATAGTGTTTTGCATAGTGTTGCATAGTGTTTGCATAGTAAAATGTTTTATATAAATAGAAGATATATTATATTTTATTTAAAAGATTTTGCTTTAAATATGGACCGCCAGATTAAAGTAAATCAATCTGACCGCTTCATGGATTAATTACTATGCATTCTATTTTCCTATAAATAAAAGCTCATTCCTTCATTATTTTCTTACTTAATTCAATTTGAAACTCTGAGAGAGAAATTTATAGAGAGAAGCTATAGAGAGAAAATCTATCTATAGAGAGAAGAAAGAAGAGTATTCGTACTTCACTACTTTGATATCCAAAGGTCTTTTTACGGTAGAAGGGGTATTATTTGTTGTACCGTAAGTGGTGTTATTCTTTCTTATTCATGAAGAGAACTTCATATTCCATTCTTTATTATTCATTTGGAATAACTCAGATACGCTGCATACCCTATACATAATCAGATACGTGGTTTACCCTATACTTGGTGACATTCTTCTATTATTCTATTGGAATATCCCGTCTGCATATATACGCCGGACTGGTTCCATTTACTATTCCGCCTTTATATTTTCGCTTAATATCCTCGTCTTTATATGGCAGGACCGGTTCCATCATTTATTATTCCATTGAATAACTTTTTACTGCGAAGCACCGCATGCACGGTGATTTCATTGTTGTTACATTCTTTATTATTACGTTGGAACATCCTGCTTGCAGATTTTCACCGACTTCGTTCCTTTATTATTATTTTGTTGGAATAACTTTTTCTGTCTGAAGTACCGCATGCATGGTGATTTCGCTTTGTTATTCCATTCTTTATTATACTCAGTTGGTTAAAGCTTTGACTTCTATACTCCATGAAATTAATGGAATATCCTTGATATTTGCGCTTCATCCAGTATTTTTCATGGAAATATTCTTCTGAGCATTCTTGAATTTTACTCTACAAAGAAGTATCATGTTGACAACGTGGACGTTATTGGTTCTTGGATAAATTAATTCTTGAACTTGTTTTATTGAATTATTATGTCATTGTCATCATCCTCATGTTATATTATGTTGAAAGTTATCTATGTCTTACGTGCATAGATGAACTTGGTATGATTATGACCAGGGATCATTTGGTATAATCATGACTTTCTTATAAATGATGTGATAAAAGTCTTCAGTGGCCTGTAATGCTTTGATGGATAGTTTTTGGTATGATTATGACCAGGGGTGATTCGGTATAGTCATGACCATTGATGATTTGATGAAAATCCTTGACCATGGTACAGGGATGATTAGATATTGTGGTTTATTCATTAAGCTGAGTCTCAGTGATAAAAATTGATGAAAACCTTTTAAATTATAAAAGATAGTAGACTTTATTCTCTACTTGACTCTTTTAATGGATTGCATATTCCGCTGCAGTTAAACTGGTTGTCTATTGTATTTTATCAGTTTAACATTGTTGAAGACTATTGATAATTTATTCTGCATTATCTTAGTCATAATATTTCTTACTGGGCTAGTTGAGCTCACCATTTCTTTCAACGTTTCTCTTCGTGAAATGAGAACATAGCCGAGACGAGTCGGGGAATGGAGTAATGGTCCGTAGGATAGCATTAGTAGTCCTCACTATTTCATTAAATAGTGTGATAATAGTTGTAATGAGGACTCCTTTTGAGTTTGTATAATATCTAGTAGATAATATTTGTATTCAAACTCACGCTTTATGTCGTATTGTACACCTACGCTTATATTAGTAAGTTGTATTTGAATTTATGTACCATGTAAGTGGCGACCCAAGATGGGTGACGATACCTAATTTTGGGGGCGTCATGGGTGGTATCGAGCTTAGGATATGATCCTGGTGAGATGTAAGATAAGAACTAGGAGGGAGAGAGAAATTCCTTCATTAGTATGACCTACCTAAATTTATTTGTTATTTAATTGGTCATTGAGTATAGGGATAATATTTGATATATTAATTAACCATTTTGCTTCACAATTCCTTTCAGGTAATAAGAGTGTAGCTAGGTCGAGCGGGGGTAACAGTGGAATAGAACGGTGGTCATCATTTAGTAGTTATATTTGGTGAATCAACTAGGGTGAGGCGAACCCAACGTTGGAAGAGTGTTTTGCCACTATCATACAAGATGTCTAATGACATACAACATCGTGTCATCATAAGACAGGGTTGTGATCATCTACTTGCAGAGTATATTTACGAGCACTACCTATATGATCTTGGTGTTTGTTTGAAGTATAATTCTCAATTTGAGACAGTGGAGATAATGATAAATCAAGAGAAGACTCACCATTGGGAAGAATATGATAGTAATCTTCTCATTTTTCTTTGGGGTCTATTGGGTAAACCAAGGATAATTACGTGGCCATATGATATCTATCATAACCTGTAAGCATGGCCTCCCATGTATGAAGAAGGTTTCCTTGAGCACTTCCCAAAGATTCTAATTTCTAAAATAGTTTTTGACTATACATTTATGTAAGGTGTCATTGTGACGTGCTATTCAAAGTTGGGATGAAAGTCACAGTTGGTATCAATGTAACGTACTATCCAAGTCTTGGATAAGAGTAGTAGTTTTGAATGATATTTCTATCATTAATAAATTTCTTGACGTATTCTTAAAGATTTCCTAGCCTACCCTAGAGCGTGAAATCGAATTTTGTATTGACCCGAAAGACAAAACCCATTTCTTAAACCCTCAAATATTTCTTCAACTAAAATGAATAGCTTTACGTGGTTTATGATGAAAGTCATAATAAAAGCATTGGACTAATGAAAATCATGGGTATACGTGGTATTAGTAAGTTTTATGATGAGTTATGTTGGTAAGTATGTAAAAACATGAAAGTTTCTTAGAAATCACAAAGAGTTGAAAATCAGATTTTGGTGAAAAACGTAACATGAAATTCAATTGACCATATCTCCTATTATATTTTGAATTTTTGAGTGTGGTCAAGTCCTAGAGTTAGATCTATGAGTTACCTAACTAATCCAAGTGGAATTACTGGAAAAGGTGTTGTAGATTTTTGTGTGGACTGATTTTAGCAAAGGAGTGCAAAGCTGCAAAAACCGAAAAAAGCTGCTGCCATGATTTTAGAGGGCTGTTTCGGCCACTTAAATTATGAGAAAAATTCTGGCCTTTTGGGACATGAAGGTATATGGTATAAAGTACCTCCTGTCCAAAAATGAGCTCATTCTGACTTAAAATGAGCAAGTTATGACTATTTCAATATTTAGGTTTTTCCGACGAAAAACGCTATAACCGGAGTTCTATAACTCCGATGACCATGAAATTTAAACTGGAGGCTCACATTAACATGTGTAAGGTCCTGCCAAGATTTGGAAATTTTTGGAGTTAAACTTGAGGTAGCAAATTTCTTAAGGAATTAATTAGAAATTGATTTTTGAAAAATAGTAAATGAATGTTAAAATTTAGAAAAATTTATTTTCATTATGGGACTATATTATGCTAAATCCCAGAAAAGAAATATTTTTGGGACTGATTTGGTATTTTTCATGAAAATAGTTTAGTTACGAACATATACGAGTTAAATATGTTATGTGAAGTAACAAAGTTGAAAATAGGATTTTATGGCTAGAGAATCCTATATATATAGTATATATATATTTTTTTTTGATGAGGATTTGATAATTGGTGATGATATCTTATGAGTATGGCATTTTGAATGATTAAATGCATTATATGGTAAAGCGTAAACAATTGAAATAAATTGTTTATAAATTTAAGAAGTGATTAAAATATTGTTATAATATTAATGATATTAGATTATAAGATTATTAAGTGATTGATAACATGGGGATATTCTTGAATCTGGATAAATTATATTATAAATGTTTAATATTTATCCTTTATCTCATTTGATTGATTCTTTATATCATTGACATGATCCTCATGCTTATATTATGTTGAAAGTCATCACGGCTCTCACGCATAGATGGACTTGGTATGATTATGACCAGGGATTGTTCAGTATAATCATGACCGTAATTTAAAACACGATATCTTTGGCACGTAGTGCATGGATAATTTGTGGTCGTGATACTAATGAATACACGATTATCTTTGGCACGTAGTGCATGGATAATTTGTGGTCGTGATACTAATGAATACACGATTATCTTTGCACGTGGTGCATGGATAATTTATGGTCGATATACTAATGAATACACGATTATCTTTGGTAGTAGTGCATGGATAATTTGTGGTCGTGATACTAATGAATACACGATTATCTTTGTACGTAGTGCATGGATAATTTGTGGTCGTGATACTAATGAATACACGATTATCTTTGCACGTAGTGCATGGATAATTTGTGGTCGTGATACTAATGAATACACGATTATCTTTGGTCGTAGTGCATGGATAATTTGTGGTCGTGATACTAATGAATACACGATTATCTTTGGCACGTAGTGCATGGATAATCTGTGGTCGTGATACTAATGAATACACGATTATCTTTGGCACGTAGTGCATGGATAATTTGTGGTCGTGATACTAATGAATACACGATTATCTTTGGCACGTAGTGTATGGATAATTTGTGGTCGTGATACTAATGAATACACGATTATCTTTGGCACGTAGTGCATGGATAATTTGTGGTCGTGATACTAATGAATACACGATTATCTTTGGCACGTAGTGCATGGATAATTCGTGGTCGTGATACTAATGAATACACGATTATCTTTGGCCGTAGTGCATGGATTGTAAGACCCCGAATTTTATGAAATAAAAGTATTCAATTTTTCTTATAATTACTATTTAGTAAATGGTTAAATTGATAAAAGTTAAAGTTAAGGGTGATATATGAATTTTTTTCAAAATACACAAGTGGTTATAAAATATTCATTGTTGTCGGGGAATATTCGTTTGGTCGTGGAATATTCATTGTTGTCTGGGAATATTCGTATGCGACCCAGTAGACCATTTTTGGGCCCCATAACGTAATAACCGCTTGATGGATGAAGAAAACGACAAAATTAAGTTTTTATAAATAACGGCGTAATCGTTACTGAATTAACACTTTGTTGGAATACCCGGTTGGTAAAGTAAAGTAATACGCGTTGTTGCACAAGAAGAATACCAGGTATTGCAGACAGATTTTTTTCAATTATTGATTCTTACGTGAGAAGGCACTACTCAATAATTGTTACAGATAATTCTTGCTCAATATTTTATTTTATTGATTCAATAATTCTTGTGTTGATATTTTATTATTGTTGTTCATAATTATTATCAACGCATATTTCCCATTTTCGGATCAATAATTCATATTATTTGAATAATATTATTAGATAGCATTATTGGCAATGTCTAGAAAGTTACATCAAGGAGAGGTTTGGTCACCTAATTGCGGCGCCAAAGAAGGAGAAATTCTTATTGAAAGCCCCTCTTTCCTGAGGAACCTACTCGTTTGTCATTATTGTGATTCTGTAATATTATTTGTGAATAATTAGTTATTGATTTATATGATAAGAAAATATTTATTTGATGTGGATATAAATGATGGATTTATTTATGTATTTATAAGTGAAGGAATTAAAGATGAGGTGTTTTATCAAGATTTGTTTAAATGGAGAAAAAAATATGGGATTTTCGGAAAAATTAGTTTATTACTTGATTTTGTAAAATCCATAACTCTTTAATAATATAATGAGTTAAGAGATGAGCCATATATCAAAAGAAAGCCCTAGAAGTAAGCTAATCTGTAGAAATTTGAATCACCCAAAAATTCTTTGTAGATATTTCGTGGTGAAATTTTGAATGAAACTGGTCCGAAGGACTAATAGTCCGAAAAATCAGTGTTCTTCAGCTATATTGCGTGAGTTATAAATTTTGATCCGACCGTTGGATCGTTGTAATTTTGGATATGTTATATATATATATAAGTTGAGTATATGTCCACAAATTTTGAACCGTTAAAAATGAACGTATGATTTGTTATGAATTTTAAGAGGTAACTGATTCTAAATTAGGTTTTGGTGGAAAATTCTAGAATTGAGTGGGCCCCACTCTTGGTTGTTGGGGAAGATGGCTGATTTTTGGTGGGTGGAATAGTAGCGAGTAAAGCCATCGGTGTGGCGAGTCAAGTCTGCCTTGGTGGGCTAACATTTTCCTATAAATAGAGGGCTAAGTTAGAATTGAAAATCACACGAAACAAAGTTTTCTCTTTCTCTCTCTAGATTATTGAGTGTAATTTGTGAGTATTTAGATACTTGGTGAGTTGATATTCATCGAGTGCAAGTTTCCTTCACGTCATATCCGATATCCCGTCGGAAGTCTTTTTTTCTTTTGAGTAAGGGATAGTAAGGGATATTATTTTTTGTCGTAATGATATTATTTCTTCAATATCATTATCTTTGAAATGTCGATCTGAAGTTTTATCAAATTTGGAACTTTTTCATGTCGGGGTTACTATTCATGAGTTACTATTCACGAGTTACTATTCATGAGTTACTTCATTCACGAGTACTATTCATGAAGCGTGAAGATGTTTTTGTGGAATTTCTATTTTTTGGTGTCGAGTTACTATTCACGTATACGGACTATTCACGATATCTGACACTATTCACGATATCGGCACTATTCGTCGAAAAATAAAATTTCTTCTTTTCGTCTAAAATATCTATTCCTGGATACTAGCTTTGATTGTATCCATGTTTTTTGATCATTCTTGAATTTTACACCACTATGATTATTTTGAGGTATTTTGGATGTATAGATTAGGAGTTATGGATTTTATGAGAAAAGACTATTTTAAAAGTAACTATTTATAACTCCTTGCAGTTAACTCCAAAATTGATGAAATTTTTATTGAGAGTACATCTATATAATATCGATTATACTCACTGTGAATTTGAATTTTTGGATAAAAGTACAATTTATGATAAATGTTTAAATATTCTATGGGTTTTGGCCATATGAAAAATAGTAAATGAATTTTTAAAATTTCGAGAAAATATATGTTTAATATGGGACTATTTTATGCTAAATCCCGGAAAAGAAATATTTTTAGAACTGATTTGGTATTTTTCATGAAAATATTCTAGTTATGAGTAAATGAATTAAATATGTTATGTGAAGTAAGAAAATTGGAAAATATGATTTATTGGCTTGAGAATCATATATGAGATATATCTGATTTTTATGAGGGTTTTGGTTAATGATGATGAAATCTTATGAGTTTGGCATTTTTTAGATGATTAAATGCATTAATTATTAAAGTGTAAATAATTGGATTAAATTATTTATAAGTTTGAGAAATGATTAAAATATTATTATAATATTAATAATATTAGATTATGAGATTTCTAAGTGATTTATAACATTTGGATTAAGGTGTTATAAATATGGATATGAATTTTATTATGAAACTTTATCTTTTCGTATCGAGGTTACTATACATTATCACGGGACTATGTATTTAATACGAAGTCTTATTCACAACAAATTGGTTTCTTCTCCGACCAAATTATCGTTGATTTATGAATCTTACTCTTGAAATTAAAACTATGTTTTGATTATATTATTTTTATATAACATTCTTATAACCCTAATGATGATATTTCTCTTTGACTTGAGTGTAAAGATGGGTAGATTATTGGTATGATCGTGACCATAGGTCTCTTTGGCTCGTTGTGCAAAGATGACCTGTTGTTGAATATCTTTAGCCTGTAGTGCAAAGATGAATTATTGATGAATATCTTTGGCTCGTAATGCAAAGATGACCTGTTGTTGAATATCTTTAGCCTGTAGTGCAAAGATGAATTATTGATGAATATCTTTGGCTTGTAATGCAAAGATGACCTATTGTTGAATATCTTTGGCTTGTAATATCTTTGACCCGTGGTGCAAAGATGAATTTATTAGTATGATTATGAACAGGAACTGTGATTTGGTATAACCATGATATTTGATGTTTCGGGTAAAGACAATGATGAAAATTATCTTCGTCACGGATGAGAAGAGAATTTAGAATCACAATTATGATTATGAGTTATTCATATAATTGTGGAAAGGATCATTGATTGATGTTACGAGGATAAAATATTGTTGGTGGACTTTTAACGTGGAAGACAATAGACTTTATAGTCTATTTGACTCTTTTAATGGATTGCTTTCGTTTACATTTGCAACTATGGTTGAAAAGTTTTATCATCTACCATATGTTCTAAATCTACGATTCATTACTTGATGAAGACTATTGATAATTTATTTATCTTTAGTCATAATATTCTTTATTGAGCTAGTTGTGCTCACCCTTTTGTTTCACAATTCCTTTCGTGTAATAAAAGTGTAAATTTGGGTTGGCGGGGATAACAAGGGAATAGAATCTGGTCTATAGTTGTTGAGGTTCTCCCTAAAGAGTATGAAAATAATTTTATTGAGGGCTTTAGTGTGTTGTATTTTATACATCATTTAATAGTTATTTTTGGTGAATTAAATAGGGTGAGCGAACCCAACTTTGGAAGGGTGTTTTGTCACTATCATACAAGATGTCTAATGACATACAAACTTCGTGTTATCATAAGACATGGTTGTGCTCATCCACTTCTTTAGTATATTTACAAGCACTACCTATATAATCTTGGTGTTTGTTTGGAGTATAATACCAAATTAGAGACAGATGGAGATAATGATATGTCGAGAAGACTACGCCGTTGGGAAGAATATGATAGTAATCTTCTTGTTTTTCTTTGGGGTCTATTAGGTCAACCAAGGATAATTACGTGGCCATATGATATCTACCATAACCTAAAACATGGCCTCCCATGTACAAAGGTTTCCTTGAGCACTTCCCAAAGATTCTAATTTCTAAAATGCTTTTTTCTGTACCTTTATGTAAGGTGTCATGGTGACGTGTTATCCAAGTTGGTGTCCAGTTACATTTGGTATATATTGGTATCCAAACTCACGACATATGTGTTGTTGTATTTTGCACGACAATTGTTGTAATAAAGTTGTAGTTGTTTTTCGTACCATATATTTGGCGACTCAAAATGGGTTGGATGGAATGGACCTATTTTGGGGTCGTTACATGGATAATTTGTGGTCGTGATACTAATGAATACACGATTATCTTTGGCACGTAGTGCATGGATAATTTGTGGTCGTGATACTAATGAATACACGATTATCTTTGGCAGTAGTGCATGGATAATTTGTGGTCGTGATACTTAATGAATACACGATTATCTTTGGTAGTAGTGCATGGATAATTCGTGGTCGTGATACTAATGAATATTCTTGGCACATGCGCGGGGATGATTCGATGATATGGATTAATTATTGAAATGAGTCTCGTGAATGAAATATTAATTCATGGATGTGGTAAAAGTCATCTTTAGTAGTAGTGCATTGATAGACTTGGTATGATTATGACTACGTTATTCGGTATAATCATGACCAGTAATTGAAAACACGAATATCCTTGGCGATGAGTGCATGGATAATTCGTGGTCGTGATACTATTAAGTCGCTGCGTCAAAGATTATTGGTTTTTGATTTGTATATCTTTAGCTTTCAGTAGTGCAAAGATGAATTGTTAATAAATATCTTTGGCTCATAGTGCAAAGATGAATTGTTAATGAATATCTTTGGCGGGATTGCAAAGATGAATTTAATGTTTTCAACGATAAAGGTATTCAAGGTATCCTCACCTCTTTATCATACCGTGTACGTACCCTAATTTCAAGGCGAAATTCCATAAGGAGGGAGATTGTGAGACCCAGTTTTTATCAATAAAGATTTAAATTTTGTCGAAATAATTTTTTAATATTATGGTGTGAATTTGAGATAATATTATAGTTGTGGGTAGTATTTATAAATTTTGCAAAGTATGCAAGTGGTTATATTATATTCGATTGGTCGTGGGATATTCGGTTTAGCGAGGGAATATTAGTGCAACTACTCAATCATTAGTGGACCCCACAATGAATTATTGTCGGATTGAGAAAACGACAAAAATATTTTATTGAAATAATGGCGGAAGTTTTACCGTTGATCTTGTTGAACTACTTTCGGTAGTAAAAAATACGATAATATGTGTGGTTGCATAGTAGCACACGGTATTGATTATTGATGCTTATGTGAGAAGTCACTCAGTTTGATTTCATTATTCTCGATTAATAATATGAATTATTATAGCGATAATGACGTTTTGTTTTATTCGTATTATTAACGTAATAAAAGCGAAACATCTTTTATATAAAATAGAATACTTTATTAAAGTTATTCTATAAATAGAATATATTATATTTTATTATGCATAGTGTTGCATAGTGTTTTTTGCGTAGTGTTTTGCATAGTGTTTGCATAGTAAAATGTTTTTATATAAATAGAATATATTATATTTTATTTAAAAGATTTTGCTTTAAATATGGACCGTCGATTAAAAGTAAATCAATCTGGACCGTTCATGGATTAATTACTATGCATTCTATTTTCCTATAAATAAGCTCATTCCTTCATTATTTTCTTACGAATTCAATTTGAAACTCTAGAGAGAAATTATAGAGAGAAGCTATAAAGAGAAAATCTATAGAGAAGAAAGAAGAGAGAGTATTACAGTACTTCACTACTTTTTTATATCCGAGTGTCTTTTACTAGTAGGGGGTATTATTTGTTGTACTCGTAAGGGGTGTTATTCTTTCTTATTCATGAAGAGAACTTCATTATTCCATTCTTTATTATTCTGTTGGAATAACTTTTGTATCTGTGACATACCCTATACATAATCACATATCGTGGTTTACCCTATACTTGGTGACATTCTTCTATTATTCTATTGGAATATCACATGCATGCTATATCGTTGGACTGGTTCCATTTTACTATTCCGTCTTTATATTTACGTTTAATATCTGCCGTGCATGCTATTATCTGTGGGGACTGGTTCCATCATTTATTATTACATTGGAATAACTTTGTCTGTCTCTGAAGCACTGCATACGTGGTGATTTACATTGTTGTTACATTCCTTATTATTACATTTGGAACATCCCAGCTTGATTGTGATTTTCACCGACTTTGGTTCCTTTATTATTATTCATTGGAATAACTTTTGTCATCTGATACTGCATGCATGGTGTTTTCTGTTGTTATTCCATTCTTTATTATACTCAGTTGGTTAAAGCTTTGACTTCTATACTCCATGAAATTAATGGAATATCCTTGATATTTACGCTTCATCCAGTATTTTTCATGGAAATATTCTTCTGAGCATTCTTGAATTTTACTCTACAAAGAAGTATCATGTTGACAACGTGGACGTTATTGGTTCTTGGATAAATTAATTCTTGAACTTGTTTTATTGAATTATTATGTCATTGTCATCATCCTCATGTTATATTATGTTGAAAGTTATCTATGTCTTACGTGCGTAGATGAACTTGGTATGATTATGACCGAGGATCATTAAATTATAATCATGACCGCTATAAATGATGTGATAAAAGTCTTGATGGCTTTGTAATGCTTTGATGGATAGTTTTGGTATGATTATGACCGAGGGGTGATTCGGTATATAGTCATGACCATTGATGATTTGATGAAAATCATTGACCATGGTACGTAGAGGATGATTAGATATTGTGGTTTATTCATTAGTTTGAGTCTCGATGATAAAAATTGATGAAAACCTTTTAAATTATAAAAGATAGTAGACTTTATTCTCTACTTGACTCTTTTAATGGATTGCATATTCAAACTGCTGATTAAACCGGTTTGTCTATTGTATTTTATCGGTTTAACATTGTTGAAGACTATTGATAATTTATTACGCATTATCTTAGTCATAATATTTCTTCTTGGGCTAGTTGAGCTCACCCTTTCTTTCACCGTTATTCTCTTGAAATGAGAACATAAATTTGGGATGAGTCGGGAATGGAGTAATGGTCCGAGGATAGCATTAGTAGTCCTCACTATTCGTGAAATAGTGTGATAATAGTTGTAATGAGGACTCCTTTTGAGTTTGTATAATATCTAGTAGACAATATTTGTATTCAAACTCACGATTTATATCGTATTGTACCCTTACAGCTTATATTAGTAAGTTGTATTTGAATTTATGTACCATGTAAGTGGCGACCCAAGATGGGTGGCGTATACCTAATTTTGGGGCGTCATAATATATATATATATATATATATATATATATATATCACTACTAAAATCTTAGAATAGACAACACACTTAAACCACAACGTTTTTTATAAAAACGTTGTGGTATTTTTTTCACAACGTTTTTAAAAAAAATGTTTTAGAAAAGTATGCAAAAACGTTATCTATTTAATAAGAGCAATTTTTAGTTTTAAATAGATAACGTTTTTTAAAAAAAAACGTTATCTATATCAAAAACACGGAGCTTAAAAAAATCGCGCACAAGTGAAATATTTTTATAATAACTATCAGTGCTGTATCATTTTCTCCCATTTTGCCCTAGTCAGGGACGAAATCAGGATTTTATCTTGGGGGGGGGGGTTCAAGAATTTTTTAACAACATAATATATATTCATAATTAAAAAGTAAAGTTCCACCATTACAAAACATATTTTTACTAAAACAAAGATAATGTAGTAATAGATTTGTTTTACCAAAGACAACAAAACATAGCAAAAAAAGTCTTTTTAAAACATATCTTCATCAAAATTGCACCCGACGTTCTTTCAAATCAAGAAATCCATCTATGATTGATTCTGTACTGAACTGTTTCGTAATTTCTTTTTCAATGTAGACAATAAGAGAAGAATAAAATATATTATTGAATAATATACTAGAGCTAGAGACTAGAGTTATTGGGCCAGGCTGAACAATAAAATATATTATTGAATAAGTGGGCCTAAAAAAGTGTTAACACTTGGCATCAATTTTTTTAGGGACAATTACATATTCTATTACATTTTTAAAAATAATTACAACAATAGTGTCCTCATAAAAATTTTACACAACTAATACACTTCCATATTTATTTACAATACTAGTGCAATACTTAATTACAAAAAGAGTGTAATCTTATCCCTTTAATTATGCACACAATTTTCTCCCCCATCTCTCCCACAATTTTCTCCCCATCTCTCCCACGATTTTCTCCCACTCCATTTTTGTTTCCCTTCTTCTTCTCCTCCCTCCGCCTCCTCCTGTCCAACCCCTCCCCACCATTACAAAACATATTTTTACTAAAACAAAGATAATGTAGTAATAGATTTGTTTTACCAAAGACAACAAAATATAGCAAAAAAAGTCTTTTTAAAACATATCTTCGTCAAAATTGCCTTCTGACGTTCTTTTTCAAATCAAGAAATCCATCTATGATTGATTACATCTTTGAATCATTTAAGTAATTTCTTTTTCAATGTAGACAATAAGAGAAGAATAAAATATATTATTGAATAATATACTAGAGCTAGAGACTAGAGTTATTGGGCCAAATTTGAACAATAAAATATATTATTGAATAAGTGGGCCTAAAAAGTGTTAACACTTGGCATCAATTTTTTAGGGACAATTCGTATTACTATTACATTTTAAAAATAATTACAACAATAAATGTCCTCATAAAAATTTTACACAACTAATACACTTCCATATTTATTTACAATACTAAGTGCAATACTTAATTACAAAAAGAGTGTAATCTTATCCCTTTAATTATCGCATTACGATTTTCTCCCCATCTCTCCCACAATTTTCTCCATCTCTCCCACGATTTTCTCCCACTCCATTTTTGTTTCCTTCTTCTTCTCCTGTCCAACCCTCCCCTCCTCCCGCCTCCCCTCCTCCCTCTTCCTCCTCCTCCTCCGCCTCCACCTCCTCCTCCTCCCCCTCCTCCCGCCTCCCGCCTCCCTCCTCCCCTCCTCCCCTCCTCCGCCTCCACCTCTTCCCGCCACTCCTCCCTCCCCACCCCCTCCCTCTCCTCCGCCCCTCCTCCCGCCTCCACCTCCTCCACTTCCCCTCCTTACATGTGGAATTTTGGCGTGTTCTCCGTTGTAAAATCACCCCTCCTGCCTAATTGTGTTTTATCACTTCACATGAGTTGAATAAGTAAATAATGCTACTGCAATGAAAACTAACTGGATAATGCGCGAATACAGTAGTAGTAGTACTACTACTAATAATGGCCTGAGCCCGTAGGCGAGGTAATTAACTACTAGCCTTTTCAATTCTCCTCCATATACTAAAAAAAATTACACTACATTCATCAAAATGCAATTTGTTTCAACTAGATTTTCTACTTTGATCCTTGCAGTTGGATGAAGTACGTCTGTACATGATATACAATACTAATCTTCTTGATAAGCCCCCAGGTGATCTCGGATTTATGTGGCATGAGTCACCTCTCTTTTTCTGATCAATCCATCCCTGTGAACTGCCATAATAGTATAGTAGACTAGAACTAGAAGTTGCTGTTTGAGGAACAATAAGCAATATTAATGTAGTAGAAAAATAAGTGCAGCTACTTTAATAATAATGGTAAACTTCAGCATGTTTATTTATACTACTAGTCTGTCTTACTAGATGGCTTAGCCTAATAATAATATGTTAATCTCCCCTGTTTGGTTATCTGTTTCCCAATATCTGTAGCAATTTTATTGTCATCTTAATTTTCACAATCAAACGATAAACAGCTGCTCTGTAGTGTTTAAAACCAATACATCCACCTGCTTGCAATGTAGTTCTAGGGGCCTTGCCAAGTTAATCTGGTTTCTATGCAGATGGTGTACAATGAATTAAGTTGAAATCTGGCATTTAAGTACCATGTAAACCACGTTTATCCTTTATCTGTTTTTCTATGCCATGTGTCACTGCAACACTGGCAGCAGATTGGAGGTGCACCTATCCATGAAAACATGTTTATTGATAAAAGCATTCACAAGTCCATAAACTCCCGATCATCTGTCTTGAAGGTTAGGAACTTGGACCATGTGATTAGATGAATTTTAGTAAGTATTTTATTAGAGGAGTCATGCTTTTGTGATACGAAGGTATTATGGATGTATCGGCAATTCGGGGTGTGTGTTTATAGAATTGCCTAAATTAAACATCATGCAATATAGTTATGGCAACAATTTCTTTGTTAAATTTGTTACAATCGAAACATAACCAGTTATGATGCTTCTAGGATGCTATGCATGTGCTGAAAATTTGCTGAAGGAAAAGAAGAGAAAAAGGCGTCTTTGTACTTTTTTTTTGGTGTTGCACTCATGCAATATAAGACGCATTCTTAATATCTTTAACTTTGTTATGACATCCCTTAAAAATCTAGTATTAAAGAATATTTTAAGATTTATTTTCCAAATTGATATGATCTTTCCAGCTATTTGTAGTACTGGTTTATGCCTCCATATTACTGACCATTGAACTTGTTGACATAGATAGTTGAAAAACAAAGGCAGCACAAAAGTAAGATTTTCCATTTTAAAGGGTCAATATCTTCTTGCAGTTGCTTTCTTGTTTCTTCTCAAGAAAGTAGTACTCATGCCACAGTTCTACCAAAACATGGAACCTACGCCTCCATTTTCTTGCTGGCAGAATATAGCAGCCAAGCTAACAGCTAGTAGTAAATTTCTTATAATGGAGGTTTTATGATGGAGTCATGGAGCCTTCTATTGGAAGCATCAATATTATCTCTTACATGCATTGCAGGGGCTGATCTAATGTCCTTGAACTATATGTTCAGTAACTTCTTATTATGATATCTGTTACTTATCAGAATTGTAATCATGTAAAAGTTTGAAATGAGGCTTTTATTTTTTCTGCAGAGATACATTGCTGATATTGGAAAATCTTGGCCAGTCTTGATTGTTTGCGGAGGAATAGTACCATTATTTTTGTCAGTGATTTGGTTGCTAATGATTCGACATTTTACTGCTGCAATGGCGTGGATTACAGTCTTCATCTTTAACATTCTTATGATATCAGTCACTATGTTATATTACTTAAAAGGTTGGCCTAATAACTAGTTGCTTCTATGTTAAGATTTTTTTTGATTTACCTGCATTGCAGAAGGATATTGGTTACTCAACAAGTTAAACTTGACTCTCACTAATATGAGATCAGTTCAGTTCAATATGGGTTGTTTGATTGCAGAATGTTTTGATTGCAGAATCTTTTGTCTATTGTTTCTTTTGTTGTTCTCAGCTACTGCAGTAATGGTTACTGCACTGGAGGGTCATGTTGAAGCCTTTCGTTTACTTGTTTATGTTGGGGCTGATGTGAAGCTAAGTAATAAATCTGGTGAAACCGCTATCGGACTGTCAAAATTATGTCCAAACTGTGATCTATTCGAGAAGGTAATGCGGGAATTTGCCCTCGAGAAGGGCAACCACAATGGTGGGGAGTTTCATGCTGATGATATGAACAATCCTTTTAGCGCATTGCAACGAAGTTCTTCTGCTAGCAACAGTAATGAACTTAAAGGTATATCATTACTTCTTAGCTTCAATTTTGAACATATTAGATGATTCATATCAATACAAGGCTCTAAATTTTCAAAAATGAATTAATACATCTGATGTGGTGCACCAAGTATCAACTACTCATTTTTCTGTGTATCATTACAGATGAGCTGAGACCTGATTGCATTTTTCCTGTCCCAGATTATGGTTTGGAACATGGATACTTATAATTTTGTTAACAATTGGGAAGGGCATTCTCATATCATTACAGATGTCCGATTCAAGCCAAATTCAGCTATCTTCGCAACATCATCTTTTGTTAGGACTGTTCAAATATGGGATGAAAAAAGAGTAAGTATTTTCATAGGACTGTTCTTTTGATAGGGCTGTTTAGGTAGTGCACCACAGCTTAGGTAGTGCTCCACAACTTAATTTTATGGATAGTTTGGTATATTTTGTGGATGTAGTAATTTGAAACTGTAAACGAATGATATTATTGGGATGTATTTTGAATGGTTGATACATTTTGGCTTTAAATTTAAATGAGAATTTAGACCTTTTAGCTATATATCATGGTATTAGCATATTGCAGGTGCATTGGTAATATAGGTGAACCACAACATTTTTTTTTCTTATTTTTCTTTATCTACAATATTTTAAAAATGTTGTATAAATTAGTTAAAAACGTTGTCTGATATATTAAACAACGTTTTTAACCAAAAAACGTTGTGGAATCATACCTTCTACAACGTTTTTAAGCATCTGCTAATTTATGGAAAACAAATCTACAACGTTTTTTTTCTTAAAAACGTTGTGTAATGTGATTAATTCTAACGTTTAAAAAAGCGTTGTGTAAGAGTGTCAAATAGACAACACATTTTTAACCACGTTTTACGACCGAAGTAAACCACGTTTTTTTCGCGTTGTTATTTCTTTCATTTTGTAGTAGTGTATATATATATATACAGAGCCGTTCAGGAACGACCCTCTTCAACAGACGAGGCAACAGACCAAATGAAAAACAGAAGAAAAACAGAAGCGCGGGTCACAAAGCAAATGGGTTAAGAGAAAATAAAGTGGGTTGAATATCTGAGACTGCACCATCCCAATCTCTCTCAAACTCTTCCCCTCTCTCTCTCTCTCTCTCAAGGAGATCGACAATCTCTCTCAAGACGATCGACGTAAAGCTCCGGAAAGGGACCGACCGACGACCGACCGACGCTATCAGTCACTGGAAGGTAATTTCTGTTTAAACCAAATGAAATCTAGGGTTTATTAGGGGGTTTTGATTTAAGATTACATTATTGATAGCACCAACTGTGGAATTTCATAGTCGAAATCTAGGGTTTATCCGGCACCTCTAGAATTTGATGTAATTTTTTTCATTACATTCCCTTCTCCCATATGCCACCATCACCATGTGGTTGCTGAAAGAATTTGACGTGTTTCGGTTTGAGAAATATGTTTTAATCTTCATAGATTTGATATCATAATCCGCAGTTGTGATATTTTGTTAGTCAAATTCCATGTCAAAAGACTTGCTGTCTATTTGTATTTGTACTCTTTTTTTAATTTTATTTTTACAGGATCTGGTTTATACATCAAGAAAGAATTCAATTTGGAAGGTGAGCCTACTATAGAAGGCCTTATTGTGGCCACATCACTTATTGGTGCTATTTTGATTACTACGTGCTCTGGTGCAGTTGCTGATTGATTGGCTTGGCCGCCGTCCCCTGCTAATTATATCAGCAGTCCTTTATTTCATCAGCGGTCTTGTAATGATCTGGACCCCCAATGTTTATGTCCTGCTCTTGGCTCGCCTTCTAGATGGATTCGGAATCGGGTTGGCTGTTACTCTTGTTCCGGTTTATATATCTGAGACTACACCGCCTGAAATAAGGGGTTCACTAAATACTTTGCCTCAGTTCAATGGCTCCGGTGGTTTTTGGAATGTCACTAATGAATTCACCAAGCTGGAGGTTGATGCTCGGTGTTATTTCTATACCTTCCCTCATTTATTTTGTCTTAACAATATTTTTTTTGCCGGAGTCTCCAAGGTGGTTTGTGAGTAAAGGGCGAATGCTTGAGGCCAAACAGGTTTTGCAGAGGTTACGTGGGAGGGAAGATGTTGCTGGTGAGTTCCTTTTTTGCAGCACTCCCTTTTCTGCATTTTGTTTACAAAAATAGTATGATAGGGACCAACATTAAATGGTCCTGCTGCTTACTGCAGCACTCCCTTTTATTTTTATCTATGGTAATGGGCACATATTAGTTTCATTCACCATTGGGGATACAATCCTTTTAAAAATGAGCTACATATATTTAAGTAAAGGACTCCTCATGGATTTCTAAATAGGAAGTGAAACAAATAGTGACATGAAATCCGTGAGGAATAAATTTTCCTTCAACTTTGAGATGAAAATTAACCTGTTTTTTGCCATGTTAAGCAGGGTTAAAGAAACTCAGTTGTAGTAGAACGAGAAGGGTTCAATGAACTGTACATTTTCAGTCCTGGCTCAACTCATAAATGGTACGGCAAGTATGCGTATATATGCATTGGACACTCTGCTTTACTTGAACGGCAAGTATGCGTACGACAGTTGTAGTACTAACATTTTGTTTTTCATCTTAGGAATATCACTAACTTTTACGTGGAATATCACTATCACTATCACCATGTTGGACTTGTTTTACAGTGGTTGAATGTAGATAATTTGAATGTATTTGGATGTAATTCCATGTAATGTGGCAGATTTTGAATGTTAGTATTATATGGTTTTTCACTGAATAATGTTGTTGCTGGGCTACTGCTGCTGTTGCTGGGCTACTGCTGCTGTTGTTGCTATTTGATAATTAGATTGTAATCATGCCTATACTGTCATGCTTATGTCTCCCCAATTTTGTCTTGGGAGTTGACTGTTTGGATTTATGTCTGTGTTGGACATGGTTGTCTTTTGGTTTTATCTGCAGAATTATCCTCGTTTGTTGTAGCAATACCTCACGACTTTCTTTCATTTATGGTCTATTGTTTTACTAGCTGATGATATTCATGGGATAATGCGCTAGTTGCTGTTAAATATTATGTTCTCTTTTGCATTCGTGAATCATGATAAAATGTGGGGATCACAATTGTTTTTCTAAACAATCACAAGTGCAGGATTTTGATTTCCAAAGAAGGGATAAGGCTGTAAAGATGGATTTTGATTTGTTTCAAGCTTATAAATGTTACTTAGAATTTGGTCATTTGATGTTTAGTTCGGTGGCAACTTAATTATTAATTGAAATTTTGGCAGATTGGTATCCTGAAATTTCGATATTAAGATCAATATGTTCAATTTTGTATTATGAAAACATGAGTCATATTTGCAGTTCGGATCAAACATATGTACTCTAATTTGGTAGTCACCAGAATTTGGGGAGAGAGCATCGGGGAGAGAGAGAGAGAGGGATAAACCGACACGTCCCCATAAAATAAAAAACAGAGGGCGATCTCTGTGGTATGAGTTTGATATTCATAAATTGAAATAGAGGAAAGTTGATGAACTGAATTGGCATTTGGCAAGGCAATCCCTTCCAAGCTCCAGCAGCTGGGCGGACCGACACAGCTGTGAGATTTTCTTTCTTCTTTATGGCTTCTCTTTCACTCTCTATAAATCAACACAGTTCCTTGGTTTTGAATGAAAATCAACACAGTTCCTTGGTTTTCCGGTAAATATATATAGTACTTATATAATAATAAAAGAGAAATGGGTACCGTAACTATTCTACTCCCATTTCCGTACCTGTCTTCCTCTTCTAACTTGCAATCAATAATAAAGTAGTACTACTACTGTAATTCCTCTCATTAATAAATAGTAATACTAATTGGACATCAACACCGGAACAGAACACCTAACAAAAATGGAGTACAAAAATGGTTTAGCTTTGACAGATTTGGGGAGAGAGCATCTGGGAGAGAGAGGGATGCTGTGAAATTATCTGTTTTGCTTTCTCAGAATTCAATTTCCCCCTTTTTCTTTGACCCGCCTCATGTTTTAACCCAGAATTATGACCCGGCGTATTTTTTTAGTTTGGTCCGTTGCTAGTCCGTTTTAGATCTAGCCTATATATATATATATATATTCAAAAATTTGGAGTTTGAACCACCAGGCGCCATGACACACGTGGCTCATCTGACGCGATATTTTATATTTTAATTTGACACATGGTAGATGTGATGTGGCTTCTTTAGAATTTTTTTCAAAAATTTGTCTCTCCCAAGGTTTGAACTTGTAACCTTAAGTGTGAAACTTTAAGTATTTGACTACTAGAGCACCACATGTTAACTATTAATATTTTGCAAAGACTAATTTTTATATCAAAATATTTCATTTCCCCCAAAAAAATTAAAATACTACACGATTACTACAATTTTAATATAATAGTAATAGTAATAATAAGGCTTAAATATAATTTACTATCTTAAACTATAGGTCATATTCCACTTCGGTGATTCACCTTTCAATTTTGTCAATTAGATGATTGAACTATTAATTTTTTTTAATTTCATTCAATTGAGGCTGCCACGTCAGAAATTGTTGACGTGGCCCGCTGACTAGACAAACTAATGCTTATGTGTAATTAAAAAATATTGTTTTAATTATCTCTTCTAAACATCAAGGGTAAATATGTCAAAAATGTAATAAAACATAATAATAATTTAATAAAATCAAACCGCATCAATTTCTCACCCATTTAGTCGAGCTAAACGAAATTAATTAATTAATAAAAAGAAAAAAAAAACCCAATCTGAATCAAGATAAAAATTTAACTTAAAACAAATCAAGATTGAAGTTAAAATTCTCAGATCAAAAACCTTAAACTTAATACTCTTCTCCTTCAATTATCAGTGTTATTCTCTATAGAAATTTTCACCTTCTCTTTCTCCACACTAAGTATGTCCAATCGCAAAGAGTACTCTACATAAATTTTCACCTTCTCTTTTACATGAGTTCATACACCAGATTTAGCATTTGGTTCAAGCTCTTTTACATCTCTACAGAAATTTACACCTTCTCTTTTACATCTCATCCTCTCCTAGGAGATACCATGTGATTGGAAAAATATCCATGAGTTCATACACCAGATTTAGCATTTGGTTCAAGCTCCGTGTTGGCGAAAATGGATCAAACATATCAAAAGTTCGCGTTCAAGTGAAAAACACACAAAAATAAGTTCATTTTAAAAACAGAGCTAGTAGCCAAAAATAAAAAAAGAAGAACAAAAAACGAACAATAATTCTAAACCCAGATTCCTAGGTAGAGGTCGATTGGTGCTTAACGTTACACCCGAAAGCGGTGCACCCATAACTCCAAGCAACAATCCCGGATCGAATAGCTTATAATACCCATTTGTAGCCATGGAAGGAGCAGAAAGGCTGTCGCTTCATCCACCGTCCCCACCGACACGCCTTGAGTCTCCAATCTCCCCATTCGGATCCGGACCCTCAATTAACGGCGTCGATGTGTCTCTCCCACTCTAGGCCTCAAGCTCCCGGATCTCGAAATCAACAGCTTTGAGTTCCCCAAATTGCTCTGGCTTTGGTTCCCCTTCTTACGTCGCAACAGAACCGACATTGGCGACCTTCTCCTCCCCGGACTCTTCACACGCGACCTCACCGACGATAATCCTCGTACTTCTTCTTCTTTCAAAGGTGAGAAAACCCCCTGTTTTTTCAACATTTCCTAAAACCAACAAATCAAATAATGTATATAAACTGTGACGCCCCCAAAATTAGGTATACATCATCCATCTTGAGTCTCCAGATACATGGTACAGAATTCAAATACAACATAATAATACAACTGTCGTGTATAATACGACAAAACATAAACTGTGAGTTTGAATACAAATATTGTCTACTAGAGATTATACAAACTCAAAAGGAGTCCTCATTACAATTATTATCACACTATTTCACAGAATAGTGAGGATTACTAATGTTATCATCTGGTCCATCACTCCGTTCCCCGACTAGTCCCTACTACGTTCTCATTTCCTGAAGAGAACAATAAAAGTAAAAGTAAAAGGGTGAGCTCAACTAGCCCAGTAGAAAATATTATGACTAAGATAATGCAGAATATATTATCGTTAGCCTTCAACAGTGTTAAACTGATACAATATAACAACCATCAAGTTTAACTGCAGCGGAACAAGCAATCCATTAAAAGAGTCAAGTAGAGAATAAAATCTACTATCTATTATGATTTAGAAGGTTTTTCATCACTTTTATCGTTGGGACTCGACAATAAATAATCCACATCATCGAATCACCCCGCACTACTACGAGGATATTCTTTAGTATCACGACCACAATTATCCATGCACTACGGGCCAAGAATATTTGTGTATTCAATAATGGTCATGATCATGCCAACAACTCATCCATCAATGCTCTACGGGCCAATGAGGACTTTTTTCCACATCATTTGTAACATTACGGTCATGATTACACAAGAATAATCCTCGGTCATAATCATACCAAGTCCATCTATACACTATAGGCCACGTATGACTTTCAACAAAATATAAACATGAGGATGATGACAATGATATAAGAATTCAATAAAACAAGTTCAAGAATTAATTTATCCAGAAACTAATAACGTCCAAATTGTCAACATGATCTCTTTGCTTTGTAGAGTAAAATTCAAGAATGCTCGGAAGAATATTTCCATGAAAAGATCTTTGGATGAAGCACAAATATCGAGGATATTCCACTAATTTCATGGAGTATAGAAGTTAAAACTTTAACCAATTTGAGTATAATAAGGAATGGAATAACAAAAGAAATCACCGAGGCGTGCGATAGACCGCATGCAAGCGGTTATTTCAACAGAATAATAAATAACGGAATCGGTCCGTAGTAAAGTAAACGCATGATGGGATATTCCAACAAAATAATTAAGATTTTAATCGAATTCCCACGTAAAGCCATGCACAAGATGTTCCAACATAATGATAAAGAATGGAACAACGAAAGAATTTCACCAAGTATAGGGTAGCCCAGATATCTGAGTTATTCCAACAGAATAATAAAGAATGGAATAACATAAGTTCTCTTCATGGATAAGAAAGAAATAATACTCCCTACCGTAAAAGAAACTGGATATAGGAGTAGTGAAGTAGCAGGCTTCTCTTCTTCTATAGATTTTCTCTCTATAGCTTCTCTCTATAATAAGTGCTCTATCGCTTTAGTGAATTGGTGAGAAATGAAGGAAGAATGAGTTTCTATTTATAGAAAATATAGTTTCGATAATTGCACATTTTGGGGCTCGAAAATTACGAACAATACCTCCAACTTTTCTTTCATTTTAATTTAGTCCTGCAAGTATTATCAAACTTACAAACACCTCCCCTAATAGTAAATAATGTGAATCAATAGTAAATCATGTGAATCAATAGTTCTAGACATGTGAAAATACAATTACAATTATAGTACTTCCATCTATACCTCCATTTTAACTTAGTCATATAAGTATTATCAATCTTGCACCAACTCCCTAATAGTAACAAGAACGTTGAAACAATAGTATACACATGTGAACAAATAGTTATAATCATGTGAAATAATAGCAATCAATTGCTCATTTATCCTAGGTTAAATACTACCCGTTGGTCAAAATAACCTCTGAGACATCAATTTTTATCGAAATAAATGTCAATTTTCACTAACACAAATAATTCCAACATAATGAAACTATTTTTATCAAAAATATAAATTTTGAAATTTCGAAGTTTGACTTTTCTCAAAAAAGTCAACTGTTGACTTTTTGACCAAATAGTAAAAACCGGCAAATTTTGTGTTTATAGTCTATTCTTACTAATTTCATTGTTCCGGACTCAAATATCATGTTCGCGACTCCAAATTCAACTCCGAGCACAACTTCAATATTAATAACATTCATCATTAATATTATAACTCATAATATTTATCAACCAGGTCGTTCCCAAGAAAGAGGGGGCTTTCCAATAAGGATTTCTCCCTATTGGCGCGCAATTAGGTGACCAAACCTCTCCTTGACAGAACTTCTAGACATTGTAAATATTGTAATTTAATAATATGAATAACTTTGTCATCTCAATTATTGACTTAATAAAATAATATATTATGCAGATGATACTGTGACAATAATCGAATCAATAATATGAGAGATATGATGCAACAATTATTGTAGCAATAATTGAGTATAACTGAGTGACTTCTCACGTAAGCATCGATAATCAATCTGCAATGCTACTATATGCAACCACGCCATTCATCGTACTTTTACTACTAAGTAGTTCAACAAGATATTATCGGTAAAACTTCCACCGTTATTTTCAATAAAATACTTTTATCGTTTTCTCAATCCGACAATAATTCCGTTATAGGGTCCACCAATGATTATCTTATCGTCATGCGGATATTCCCCCAACAAAAGAATATTCCCAGACCAATCAAATATTATATAACAACTTGCATACTTTACAAAATTTATAAATACTACCCACAACTATAATATTATCTCAAATTCACACCATAATATTAAAAAAAATATTTTGAAAAAATTAAATCTTTATTTGTAAAATTTGAGATTTTACATAAACAACATAAGAGTGGCGCGCGGTGCATTGGAGAAGGATTTCTCTGTGCAGTGGTTATGAGAGTGGCGGTGGAGATCATCCAAATCTGAGAGTAAAAGGAACCCTCGACTGGGCCAATATTTGGAGGAGGAACAAATCTGAGAGTGGCGGTGGAGATCATCCAAATTGATTTGGTTTAATTTTATAAATTATTATTATGTTTTATTACGTTTTTCACATATTTACCCATAATGTTTAGAAGAGATAATTAAAATAATATTTTTTAATTACACATAAGAATTAGTTTGTCTAGTCAGCGGGCCACATTAGCAATTTTTGACGTGGCAGCCTCAATTGAATGAAATTGAAAAAAAATTAATAGTTCAATCATCTAATTGACAAAATTGAAAGGTGAATCACTGAAGTGAAATATGGCCTATAGTTTAAAGTAGTAAATTATATTTAAGCCTAATAATAATAGTAAATATAATATTAGTAATAATAATTACTAATAATACTAATAATAAAAAAATAATTATAATTATAATAATATTATAAATATAATAATAATAATAATAATAATAATAGTAATTATAATATTAGTAGTAATAATAATAAATACTAATATTAATAATAATAAAATAATTATAATATTATTATAAATATATTAATAATTCATAATAATAATAATAGTAATTATAATATTTGTAATAATAATAATAATAATACTTATAATAATAAAAATAATAATTATAATAAAAATAAAATAAAAAATAATAATAATTATTATTATTATAATAATAATAGTAATAATAATAATTATAATAATTTTATTATTATTATTATTAGTAATTATTATTATTATTACTAATATTATAATAATAATAATAATTATTATTATATTTATAATATTATTATAATTATAATTATTTTTCTTATTATTAGTATTATTAGTAATTATTATTATTATTACTAATATTATATTTACTATTATATTAAAATTGTAGTAACCGTGTAGTATTTTAATTTTTTTTTTGGAAATGAAATATTTTGATATAAAGATTAGTCTTTACAAAATATTAATAGCTAACATGTGGTGCTCTAGTGGTCAAATACTTATAGTTTCACACTTGAGATTGCAAGTTCAAACCTTGGGAGAGATAAATTTTTGAAAAAAAATTCTAAAGAAGCCACATCACATCTCATTGTAAAGACCAAAAATTTTAAATAAAAGGAATTTTTTTTATTTATTATTTTGAAATAATAAGGTGGATTTGATTAATGTGGTTAGTTATGGGTAAAATCTTGAAATATTTTAAATAAGCAAGTGGTGATAAAATATTCATTATCGTCGGGAATATTCGTTTGGTCGTGGAATATTCGTGCTTTGTCGGGAATATTAAATGCGACAGTAGCGACCATATATGGGCCCCATAACGAAAAGCGATTGGATGAAGAAAACGACAAATATAAGTTGGTTAAAAATAACAGGCGTAGTTATTCTGAATTAATCTTGTTGGAATACCCGGTGGTTAAAACACACTAATACTGCGTTGTTGAGCGATGGCAGCAGTATTGCACCAATTATTGATTCTTACGTGAAGACACTACTCAATAATGGTTACGATAATTACTGCTTCGATATTTTATTGAGTTAATAATTGCTGCGTTGATATTTTATATTCTTTGTTGTTTCAATAATTGTCATTACACGAGTATTTTTCATTATCGAAGCAATAATTCATATTATCCCGAATAATATTATTAGATAACATTATTGACAATGTCTAGAAAGTTACGTCTAAGGAGAGGTTTGGTCACCTAATTGCATGCGATGAAGAAGAAATTCTTATTGGAAAGCCCCTCTTCTCTGAACCTGCTTGGTTGTCGATATTGTGATTACATGTAATATTATTTGTGAATAATTAATTATTGATTCATATGATAAGAAAAATATTAATTTTATGTGGATATAGATGGAGAAAATTTTAATGTGACAATTGTTGAAAATTGAAATTTTATCTTTTTACGATAAAATAATTCATTTAAATATATAGTATTATATTTTAATAATATAATAACGGTGATATTTTTACAAACGAATGTGGGATATATGAGTATCTGAGGAGGAAGAGTATTTTTGTTGCAATAAATGTTTAAAACATGTTAAACATGTCGGTGGACCCCATTTATTATTTGAAATTTGATTATAGCTTTGTAAAATCGCTTGGTTTGTGGATTTCGGTCAATTTCTATTTGGAATTTGGAAAAACTTTCTTCTCGTAAAGTTGTAGAAATTGAAATTCCTATAAAAACTCGCGTGATTCAATTTTCTGATGAAAGGGCTATTTATTATGAATTATTGAAGTTCAGAAGCTCAAAAATAATTGATTTTTGGGAGTTTAAAATATTTTTGTAAGAAAAACATTTTTTTGTTGTAATTGAGTGGCTCACATGTGTTATAAATGATCTGAAATCAGATTTCTAAGGTGGGCTTGAATATTTTAAGAAATATTATTATTTTATTAAATTTTACGCTTTGGTGTTACAAGCATTTTCCTATAAATAGGGTGCTTGGGTTAGAATTGAAAATCACACCGAAACTGAAGTTTTCTCTCTATATTATCGAGCGTATTCTTGTGAGTATTTTGAGTATACTTTGAGTATTGCTTTAGGCGGTTGAAGTTCCTTGACCTTATACACCTTATTCTAGCTAGAAATCTTGATCTTTCGAGGTAAGGGATATTATTTTTTTTTGTAATGATATTATTTCTTCAATATCATTATCTTTGAAATGTTGATCTGAAGTTTTTATCAAATTTGGAACTTTTTCATGTCTGGGTTACTATTCATGGGTTCTTATTCATGAGTTACTATTCACGAGTTCTTATTCATGAGTTCTTATTCACGAGTTTCTATTCACGAGTACTATTCATGAAGTGTGAAGATGTTTTGTAGAATTTCTATCTTTTGGTGTCTGAGTTACTATTCACGTATCGGCCTATTCACGATATCTGACACTATTCACGTATCTGATCTTATTCATAGAAAAATAAAATTTCTTCTTTTAGTCCAAAATATCTATTACGGATACTAACTCGATTGTATCCATGTTTTGATCATTCTTGAATTTTACACCACTATGATTATTTTTGAGGTATTTTTGGGCGTGGATAAAACCAAGTACGAATCCTTAATCCTTAATCCTTGTCATTTTGTTTCACCGGATTCGTTTCTTTAAAAAAAAAAATATTTTCATCATCCTCGGTCTTAAATGATGATATTATGGAATATCTTTGGCTGTGAGTGCAAAGATGAATGATTTCTTAAGAATATCTTTGGCTTTTAGTGGTCTGAAGATGAATGATTTGAGAATATCTTTTTGGCCCGTAGTAGTCAAAGATGAGCAGTGTTTAAATGAACATGACCAATCGTGATGAATATCTTTGGCCTGTAGTCTGAAGATGAATATTTGATTCCAGATGTATATTGATTGATGTTACGAGGGGATAAAAGATAGACGATGAACTTTTAAATTCATACATAGAAGATAGTAGTTTGCATTCTCTACTTAACTCTTCTAATGAATTATTATTTCAACTGCGAATATTGATTTAAAATTTGTTGTCTATTGTATTCTATTATATTTTTCCTCATTGAAGACTAACGATAATTTGTTGTATATTATCTTAGTCATAATATTCTTTATTGAGCTAGTTGAGCTCACCCTTTTCCTTTTGTTCCATTTTTCTCGGGAGGCGAGAATATAAGCGAAATGCGAGTCGGGTATATGGAATGAAGGTTTTAGAAAGGATTGTTTAGTAGTCCTCACCATTTTGTAAAATAATGTATCAATAAATGTGATGAGGATTTAATTGAGTATAGATATTGTCTAGAAGATAATATTTGTATTCAAACTCACGATTTCTTGTTGTAATAATAAAGTTGTAGTTGTTTTACGTACCATGTATTTGACAACTTCGAGAATAGGTGATGTATACCTATTTTGGGGGCGTCACAATTAGTATCGAGCTTAGGGATATGATCTCTGGCGAGATCGGGAATAGAACTAGGAGGGAGAGCAGAGTAAATCCTTCGCTAAATCCTACCTAAGCTTATTTGTTAGTTGGTGTATATAGGGATATTATGTGATATATTGATTTCCTTAATTAACCCTTGTTTTATGACAAAGATTTGAGAATGTCGATTGAGAATATTAACAATGGAAATGAGACCGTGGAGATGCTGTACTATATTGAGAAGAACGCAACAGTTCCTCCTCCCGCTACAACACCATTGGAAAGCGATGATGAATGAGGGATGTTTAGAAGCTTTTTGCGTTCATTAAAATCGGACGAGGAGACTCGTGTTCAAAATACGAGAAATGATAGCAATTCACGGGTTGTCACAACCAACCAAAGCTTCAAAGAGTTGGGACCAAGAAGACTTCTCAATAAATTTTTAAATAAAAAGGAATTTCCTTTATTTATTATTTTGAAATAGTAAGGGTTGATTTGATTAATGTGGATAGTTAAGGTTAAATCACGCAAATATTTCAAAATAAGCGAAGTGGTTATAAAATATTCATTTTGTCTGGGAATATTCGCTTTGGTCGTGGAATATTCAGATCGCTTATGAATATTCGTTTCGTGGGAATGGATTCGATATCGCTTGTGAATATTAAATGCTTGACGTAGACCATGTGTGGGCCCCATAACGAAAAGCGATTGATGAGGAAAACGCCAAAGTTTGGGTGGTTATAAATAACTGGTAGAAGTTATTACCGTTAAGATCGTTGGAATACCCGGTTAAAATACGATGTCTGCGTGGGTTGCACAAAGTGGCATCCAGGTATTGCATGCATGATTGTTGAATTATTGATCCTTACGTAAGAAGGCTACTCAATAATTTTCACGAAGAATTACCGCTCAAAGATTTTATTTTATTGATTCAATAATTCTCAACGTTGGTATTTTATATTATCATTGCTTCAATAATTGTCAACGCACGATTTTCCCATTATCGGATCAATAATTCATATTATTTGAATAATATTATTAGATAACATTATTGGCAATGTCTAGAAAGTTACGCTACAGGAGAGGTTTGTCACCTAATCATTGCGGCCAAAGAAGGAGAGATCCTTATTGGAAAGCCCCTTTCTCTGGAAACTGTACTGTCATAATTGTGATTACAGTAATATTATTTGTGAATAATTAATTATTGATTCATATGATAAAGAAATATTTATTTTATGTGGATATAAATGATGGATTTATTTATGTGGTTATAAATGAAGAAATTATTGTTGAGGTGTTTTATCGATTTTTTATCTGGATTGGAGGTGTTAAAAATCAAATCGTGGGGGTTTTGAGATATATTAAGGGGTTATAATTTTTAATCCGACCCGTTGGATTGTGGTAATTTTTGGGTATGTTATACATACATAAGTTGAGTATATGTCCACAAATTTTTGAACCGTTAAATATTCACGAATGATTTGTTGTGAATTTTAAGAGGTGTCGATTCGAAAATTAGGTTTATAATTGATTTTGGTGGAAAATTCTAGAATTGAGTGGGCCCCACTTATGGTTGGTGAAGAAATGTGCTGAATTTTATTTCAAATGTGGTGGGTGGAATAAGAAGCAGGTAAAGCCATCAAAGTTGCGGAGTTAAGTCTCGCTTGAGCTAAGGCTAACATTTTCTATAAATAGAGGGCTAAGTTAAATTGAAAAATCACACCGTAAACAAGTTTTCTCTTTCTCTCTCTATATTATCGAGCGTATTCTTGTGAGTATTTTGAGTATACTTTGAGTATTGTTAGATTTGCAAGTTCCCTTGAAGACTATATCCTGTTTCAACTAAGTAATCGCCTTTCGAGGTAGTGGATGTTATTTTCTTCTCGTGATGATATTATTTCTTCAATATCATTATCTTGAAATGTTGATCCAAGTTTTATCAAATTTGGAACTTTTTCATGTCTGGGTTACTATTCACGAGTTCTTATTCATGAGTTACTATTCACGAAGTTACTATTCACGATCACTATTCATGAGCGTGAAAATGTTTTTTTTGTGGAATTTCTATCTTTTGGTGTGAGTTACTATTCACGATACTGACTATTCACGTATACTGACACTATTCACGAATACGGCACTATTCAATAGAAAATAAAAATTTTCTTTTCGCCTAAAATATCTATTCGGATACTAGCTTTGATTGTATCCATGTTTTCGATCATTCTTGAATTTTACACCACTATGATTATTTGAGGTATTATCGACATGGATAAAACCAAGTATGAATCCTTAATCCTTAATCCTTGTCATTTTGTTTCATTGGATTCGCTTCTTTAAAAATATTTTTCATCATCCTCTAATTCTTAAATGATGATATTATTGAATATCTTCGGCCCAGTGATGGCAAAGATGAATGATTTCAAGAATATCTTTGGCTCAGAGTGCAAAGATGAGCAGTGTTTAAATGAACACGACCGATCGATGAATATCTTTGGCCAGTAGTGCAAAGATGAGCGGTGTTTTAAATGAACATGACCGATCGATGAATATCTTCGGCCTTTAGTGCAAAGATGAACAAAATGTTGAGATGAATACGTCGATTGATGAATATCTTTGGCACAGATAGTGCAAAGATGAATATTTGATTTGAGATGAATATTGATTGATGTTACGAGGGATAAAATATTGATGATGGATGTTAAATTCATAGATTATAGTAGATTTCATTCTTACGTAACTCTTCTATGAATTATTATTTCAGCCTAATATTGATCCGAAACTTGTTGTCTATTGTATTCTATCGATTTTTCCTCATTGGAGACTAACGATAATTTGTTGTATATTATCTTAGTCATAGTATTCTTCTTCGGGCTAGTTGAGCTCACCCTTTTCCTTGTTGTTCCATTTTTCTTCTCGGAGGCGAGAATGTATGCAAGTACTAGTCTGGGGTATGGAATGAAGGTTCTAGAGAGAGTTGTTTAGTAGTCCTCACCATTATTGTAAAATAATGTATCAATAAATGTGATGAGGATTTATTTGAGTATAAATATTGTCTAGAAGATAATATTTGTATTTAAACTCACGATTTCTTTGTTGTAATAATAAAGTTGTAGTTGTTTCGCACCATGTATTGGCGACTCGAGAATGGGTTGGATGGAATGGACCTATTTTGGGGGCGCCACAATTGGTATCGTAGAGCTTAGGATATGATCTCTGGCGAGATCGGGAATAAACTAGAGGGGAGAGACGAAAATCCTTCGCTGAAATGTGTCCTACCTAAGCTTATTTGTTAGTTAGTCAAGATATAGGGATATTATGTGATTGATTTCCTTAATTAACCCTTGTTTTATAACGAAGAATTGAGAATGTCGATCGAGAATATTAACAATGGAGTAAATGAGACCGCGCAGACGGATGTCAGGAGAACGTAACAACAGGTCGGCAATGTACCTCCTCCGTAATAACACCACCGAAAGAGTGAGATGATGAACGAGGGGATGTTTAGAAGCTTTTGAAGTTCATGCAAAATCGCATTTAGGGAGACTCGTGTTCAAAATACGGTGAGGAAATGATAGCAATTCACGGGTGGTCACAATGACAAGCAAATTCAAAGAGTCAGACCACCGCAATCGGGAAAGCGATCCGATCACGGCGGAAACATGGGTCAAGCAAATTACCAAGATATTCGATGTCTTGGGATGCACGGCGAAGAGCGAAAGTTCCATTCGCTACTTTTTTATGTTCCGTGGCGGCATTCATTGGTGGGAATCATGAAGCGTACCATTCATTTGCACTCAAAGACGCCATGGAGACGTTTGAGAACAGCAGTGCTCAATGACAAGTACTTCTCGAAAGTATTCGCTATACGGTATGAAGGAAGTGAGTTTATTAGATTGGAGCGAATAACACGATTAAGTCCCAAAGACGAGGCGAAGTTCGCGGAGTTATCCGTGTTCAGCACCTCATTTGGTGGAGAATGAGGAACGATGACGCGGATGTTTCGAGAGGTTTGAAACCCCAGCATAATGTTAGTATCTCATTTCTCATAAATTTTCTCTATTCATGTTGTAAAATGGGCCACGAGATAACGAGTACGTTCAACCGAGGGACCATAACCGTGATCATACCAAAGATAGCGCAATCATCGTAATAACGATAACCAAAGTGGAGAAAAGAAGAATACTTGACAAAGGCGGTAACCACTCCGTGGTAATCGTGGCATGAAAATATAAGAAGCGAGTTGGGAGGAGATTTTAAAGAGAGATTCAACAACGACCATGTGAAGGCGTCGGCCAAAGGGCAATCGGGTTCCAAGGGAGAGAAAGACCATCATCACCGACCAAAACCGCCCACAACAGCTCAAGGTATGCAATAATTGTGGAAAAAGAAGGACATATCGCCGAGATTTATGCGATAACGAAAACCTAGTCCAATGAAATGGTGACTCAAAAGGATGTCCCGTAAAAGTCAAAGTCAACGGTTCTTGGAAGAAGCGTTTGTCGTGGGACCGAAATAAAATGCGAGAACCCGAACGGTTAGCACCAAGCAAGTTAATTATAAATTCTTGCAAAGTTTATACCTTACTAGATACCTGCCTACCCATTCTTTTATCTCTTTCGCTTATTTACCAACGTTTGAACTTGACTACGAGAATTAGACTTTGACCTATTTATGGAGAATCCGCTTAGAGAAACTTTCATCAACCTTATTTCTATAGATATTTGCTTTTGATGTGATTTCTGGTTAACTACTCATCATGCCAAAATTGATTGCTTTCGTAGGTTGTTAGTTTTCATATTCCTAAGCAACCTATTATTCAATTCGTGCAATCAAACCATTAAAGTCAAACATTTTCATATCCATGAAGTCATTCGTTTATTACTTGATGTCAAGTTTTCTTAGTCCACGTTATGGATTTGAATAAAGACACGTCGATTTGAATAATATTCTTGTTGTTATTGATTTTTCTGACGTATTTTCAAGAATTTATCGCTTACTCCCAAGACCGATATTAAATTTTGTATCGACTTTGAACCCTAGACAAAAACTCATTCCTAAAATCTCATATCGAATGGCTCCTATCGAACTTCGTGAGTTAAAATTCAACTATAGAATTTGGTACCGGTTTTACTGAAGCCTTTATCTTGCTTTAACTTCCTTAGTGACGATTTCACTGATTTAAACTCTAGGTGTCATTGGGACGTCCAAGATTAGGATACGCCATATTGAGAAGCAACCCAAAGTCGATAAAGAACGTCAAATAATAGAGATGGAGATGAAAACTTAGCGATAGGTACCGTAATTTTGAGAGATATACTGAGTACGTGATGATAAGACAAACGAGTATAATCGATTTTAAATCGAGTAAAGAAAGCGAGGTATCATTTACCTTTTGAAACACCACACGACGTCGAGTTCGATGAATTTGAAGAAGGAGGTGCAAGAAATTTGTTATTTTAAAAGCGAGAATCGGATTTGATTAATGGAGGAAAGCTCAAACCTTTTTGTCGATTTATTAATCCATTTGAAATTCTCGATCGAATAGGAACTGTGGCCTATACTGCTTTTTACCACCAAGTATGACGCAATTCGACGATGTTACGTTAATATGTGGACGACCAAACACGCCATTGAGTTAGAACCGGACGAGATAGTCAAGACTTAACGTACGAGGAGGTACTCCGCCGAAGATTTTGTAGAGGAAAGAATGCATTCCTATGCATCTGAAGGTTATACCATAAGTTAAAGTTTTGTGGAGAAACCATGCTATTGAGGAAATGACCGGGAGTTGGAAACCAAAATGAAAGCGGTGGTATCTTTACCTTTCAAACACCGTGTACGCACGCCAATTTCGGAATGACGAAATTTCATAAGGAGGGAGTCAGGCAGACTTCGTAAATTTTTTAAATAAAAAGGAATTTCCTTTATTTATTATTTTGAAATAGTAAGGGTTGATTTGATTAATGTGGAAGTTTAAATACGCGAAAATATTTCAAAATAAGCAAGTGGTTATAAAATATTCATTTTGTGGTATTCGTCACGGTAATATTCGGAATATCTGCGTAGGAATATTCGTTTGGTCGTGGAATATTTAGATCGTCTGAATATTCGCATATTATGACGACGATTGTGCGCAGCCATGTGGGCCCCATAAACTAAAAAGCTTATTGGATGAGGAAAACGTCAAAGTTTGGGTGGTTATAAATAACTACGCCAGTAGTTACCGTTAAGTAAGACTGGCTGAATACCCCATGGTTAAAATACAAGATGTCACGCGTGGTCGCGAAAGAAAGCACACTCATTGTTACCTGATATGTTGAATTATTGATCCTTACGTAAGAAGGCTACTCAATAATTTTCACAGAATCATCGCTCAAAGATTTTATTTTATTGATTCAATAATTGCCGCGTTGGTATTTTATATTATTCATTGCTTCAATAATTGTCACCGACAAAGATTTCCCATTATCGGATCAATAATTCATATTATTTGAATAATATTATTAGATAACATTATTGGCAATGTCTAGAAAGTTCTGTCTAAGGAGAGGTTTGGTCACTAATTGCGGCGCCAAGAAGGAGAGATCCTTATTGAAAGCCCCCTTCTCTGAGGAATGTACTGCGTCATTATAATTGTGATTCTCGTAATATTATTTGTGAATAATTAATTATTGATTCATATGATAAAGAAATATTTATTTTATGGATATAAATGATGGATTTATTTATGTGGTTATAAATGAAGAAATTATTGTTGAGGTGTTTTATCAAGATTTTATCTGGATTGGAGGTGTTAAAAAATCAAATCGAGGTTTGAGATATACATATGCGGGGTTATAATTTTTAATCCCACTGCTGATTGTGGTAATTTTGGGTATGTTATACATACATAAGTTGAGTATATGTCCACAAATTTTGAACCGTTAAATATTCACGAATGATTTGTTGTGAATTTTAAGAGGTGTTTGATTCGAAAATTAGGTTTATAATTGATTTTGGTGGAAAATTCTAGAATTGAGTGGGCCCACTTATGGTTGGTGAAGAAATGTGCTGAATTTTATTTCAAATGTGGTGGGTGGGAATAGTAGCAGGGTAAAGCCATCGGGTTGTTGAGGTTAAATCTCAGCCTTCAAGTGCATAACATTTTCCTATAAATAGAGGGCTAAGTTAGAATTGAAAATCACACCGTAAACAAGTTTTCTCTTCTCTCTATATTATCGAGGCTTATTCTTGTGAGTATTTTGAGTATACTTTTGAGTATTGTTAGACTAATCTGCAAGTTCCTTCAAAGACTATATCCTGGTTTCAACTAGAAGCACCGTCTTTCGAGGTAAGGGATGTTATTTTCTTCTCGGATGATATTATTTCTTCAATATCATTATCTTCAAATGTTGATCCGAAGTTTTATCAAATTTGAACTTTTTCATGCTCCGGGTTACTATTCACGAGTTACTATTCATGAGTTACTATTCACGAGTTACTATTCACGAGTACTATTCATTGCTAAGCGTGAAAATGTTTTTTTTGTGGAATTTCTATCTTTTTGTGTTCGAGTTACTATTCACGTACTCGGCCTTTATTCACGATACTCTGAGTTGTCTGGTATTGTATTCATCGAGTTTTTCCTCGTTGAGAACTAACGATAATTTGTTGTATATTATCTTAGTCATAGTATTCTTTATCGGGCTAGTTGAGCTCACCCTTTTCCTTGTTGTTCCATTTTTCTTCTCGAGGAGGCGAGAATGTAGCAGTACTAGCCTGTGGTATGGAATGAAGGTTCTAAGAGAGTTGTTTAGTAGTCCTCACCATTATTGTAAAATAATGTATCAATAAATGTGATGAGGATTTATTTGAGTATAAATATTGTCTAGAAGATAATATTTGTATTTAAACTCACAGCTTTCTTGTTGTAATAATAAAGTTGTAGTTGTTTACACTACGATGGGGCGATTTCGTAATGGGTTGGATGGAATGGACCTCATTTTGGGGGCGTCACGTTTTTAAGGGAAAGCTCCCATGGGGAAACATGGGTCAAACAAATTACCAAGATATTTGATGTCTTAATGACAAATACTTTCACCTTTAGTGTTGGTGCAGGCGCATCATCGGTATGAAGCGAAGTGGAGTTCATCGATTGGAACAAAACAACAAAGTGTTCATACTATACGGTGTCTCAAAACAACATGACGAGGCTCAAGTTTGCGAGTTATCCAGTTTGCACCTCATTTGGTGGAGAATGAGGAGCGTATGACGCGGATGTTTCTTAGAGGTTTGAAACCCGGCATACGTCGATATCTCATTTCTCATAAATTTTCTCTTTATTCGGATGTTGTAAGCAGGGGCTCAATTATTAGAGCGAGATAACGAAGTACGGTCCAACTGAGGACCACAACCAGGATCTTATCGAGAGATAGCGATCAATGAGAATAATGATAACTGCGGAGAAAGAAACAGACGACGAAATGGTAACCACTCTGGTGGTAATCATGGCCATGAAAATAGAAGAAGCGAGTCGAGGAGATTTTAAAAAGAGGAGATTTAACAACGACCATGTAAAGATGACAAGGTCTTGGCGTAGAATCGGTTCTAAGGGAGGAGAACGACCACCGGTCATATGCTACAAATGCGGAAAAGAGGGACATATCGGTCCAAACGCCTGACAATTCAAGGTATGCTATAATTGTGGAAAGGAAGGACATATCGCTCGAGATTGTCTGATGAGCGAAACCTAGTTCAATGGGACGGTGACTCAAAAGATCGTCCCGAAAAAGTCAAAGTCAACGATTCCGGGAAGAAGCGTTTGTTGTGATCGGTCATAATGCGAGAACCCAAACGAGGTGATCACGGGTAAGCTATTTATAAATTCTTGCGAAGTTTATACCTTACTTGATACCAGTCTACCCATTCATTTATCTCTCCTGCATGTGCTCAACGTTTAAACTTGACTCGGAGAAATTAGACTTTGACCTATCTGTGGAAACTCCGTTAGGAGAAACTTTCATCACATCCACTGCTTTATAAATCTTGTTTGATTCAAGTTGGCACCATTACCTTACCCGTTGACCTTATCTCTTTAAAGATACTTGCTTTTGATGTGATTTTAGGGATTGATTGGTTAACTACTCATCATGCCAAAATTGATTGTTTTCGTAAGGTTGTTAGTTTTCATATTCTAACCAACCTGTTATGCAATTCAAGCAACTAAACCATTAAAATCAATCATCGTTATATCTAATCATAAAGCTATTCGTTATTAAAAAGCGAATGTCAAGCTTTCTTAGCCCATGTTATGGATTTGAATAAAGACACGTCAAATTTGAATAATATTCCTGTTGTTATTGACTTTCCGGCGTATTTCTGAAGAACTTCCGGTCTACCCCCCAACGTGAAGTTGAATTCTTTATTGATCTTGAACCCGGTACAAAACCCATTTCTAAAACCCCATATCGAATGGCTCCTATTGAACTTCGAGGAGTTAAAGGTCCAACTACGAGAATTATTGGACATCGGTTTCATTCGTCTAGTACATCTCCTTGGGGTGCTCCTGCTTTATTTGTAAAGAAGAAAGACGGGGAGTATGCGACTTTGTATTGACTATCGGAATTGAACTATGTCACCATCAAGAATAGGTATCCTCTACCTCGTATTGATGACTTGTTTGACCATTGCAAGGGGCACAATTCTTTTCAAAAATCGATCTTCGTTTCGGATATCATCAATGAAGATTAGAATCGAGGATATTCCAAAGACCGCTTTAGAACTCCGAGACGGGCATTATGAATTCTTAGTCATGTCTTTCGGATGACTAATGCTCTCTAACGACTTTCATGGATATGATGAACCGAGTATTCAAGGAATATTTGGATCAGGTTGTTGTTGTCTTTATTGATGACATCCTTATATATTCCAAAAGTCGTGAAGATCATGAGCACCATTTGAAGTCGGTACTCCAAAGGCTTCGTGAAAATGCACTATATGCCAAATTAAAGAAATGCGAGTTCTAGCTTGAGGAAGTAGCATTCCTTGGGCACGTGGTGTCGAAACATGGAGTATCTGCTTGATCCGTGAAGATTGAAGCAATACAAAGTTGGGAGCAAATCAAGTCGGTGGTGAAGTACGTAGCTTTTGGGCTTAATTTGGTTATTATCGGAGATTCGTGGAAGGGTTTTCTCGAATCGCTACTCCATTAACTCATTAACTTCGGAAGGATACAAAATTCGTTTGGAGCGAAGAATGCGAGAAAAGTTTCCAAGAGCTTAAGAGGAGACTTATTTCGACTGTTCTAACAATACCATCCGGTTCTGGATGGATTTGTTATCTCTGACGATGCTTGAGCAAAGGGTTAGGATGTGTTCTCATGCAACGTGGAAAGTCATAGCCTATGCCTCATGACAACTTAAAGAGTATGAGAGGAATTATCCTACTCATGATCTAGAGTTAAGCGGCATCGCTTCAGCGCTAAAAATATGGAGGCACTATCTATATGGGGAGAAAGTGGAGATATATTTAGACCATAAAAGCCTTAAATATTTCTTCACTCAAAAAGAACTCAACATCTTGCGGCAATGACGTTGGCTCGAACTATTGAAAGACTACGACCACACTATTCAATACCATCCCGGAAAAGCGAACGTGGTAGGCGGCGGCGTTGAGTAGAAGATCATATCTGAGGAACGAGTGCGATGATGTCAAGTATACGATAGAGCCAACTTTAATAGAAAAAGTTAAGGTTGCTCAAGCCACCCACCCCGGAGGCGATCGCGTATGAAGAAGAAAGTACAAGAAGGAGCTATTAGGAAGCGAGAATTGATGAAGAAGGAATACTTGAGTCCACTCTAGACTTTGTGTTCCTAACGACTCGATTTGAAGTACAAGATTATGATGGAGGCACACAATCGCCATTTGCAATCCATCCTGGAAGTACTAAAATGTATCGTGATCTTCGACATACATTTTGGTGGAACAATATGAAGAGAGAGATTGCAAAGTTTATCTCGATGTGTTTAACTTGCTAACGTGTAAAGGCGAGCATCTTGTACCTAAGGGTCCGTTGCAACCACTTGAGATTCCTAATGGAAGTGGGAACACATTACTATGGATTTTGTTACGGGTCTTCCTACGGTTTCTCAAGGCATCAATGCTATTTGGGTTATTGTGGATAGATTAACCAAGTCTGCTCATTTCTTGCCGATCGGAGACTTATTCCTTGAACGTCTTGCTTTGTATATACGTGAATGAGATTGTGAGGTTGCATGGCATGCTGTATCCATAGTTTCGGATCGTGACCCAAGATTCACTTCAAGATTTTGGGTTAGCTTGCAAAAAGCTATGGGCACAGTTTGCGATTTAGTTCTAAGATACCATCCCCAAACAGACGACACAATCGAGAGGACTATTCAAACTCTTGAAGATCTATTAAGACTCGTGGTCCAAGACTTCAAGGGCGCTTAGGATAAGTATTTACCATTTGTGAAATTCTCCTACAACAACAGTTATCGAGCAAGTATAGGTGTGGCTCCATTCAAGCATTATATGGATGAAAATGTCGTTCTCCAATATGTTGGGATGAGGTGGGTGAAGCAACATTGTTGGGACCCGAGTTAGAATGCGTATGACTCACCGAAAAAGATCCAAATGATTCGACAACGTATACAAACGGCACAAGATCGACAAAAGAGTTATGCGGATCTTCATCGAAAGGACGTGGAATTTAGTGTAGGGGATCATGTATTGTTGAAGTTGCTCCATGGAAGGGAGTTACAAGATTTGGGAAGAGAGGAAAGCTCAATCCACGATTTATTGGTCCATTTCAAATTCTTGACCGGAGTAGGAAATGTAGCCTATAAATTGCGTTAACCCTCCGAGTATGTCTCGTGTTCATAATGTGTTTCACATATCGTATTTCAGAAATATGTGAAAGACCAGAACCACGTTATTGAGTTAGAACCGGGACGAGATAGCCAAGACTTAACGTATGAGGAGGTACTGTCAAGATCTTGGATAGGAAGGAGCATGTCCCTACGCGAAGGTCATACCACAAGTTAAAGTTTTGTGGAGGAATCATGCTATAGAGGAAATGACACGGGAATTGAAAAGCGGAAATGAAAGCTAGGTATCCTCACCTTTTCAAACACAGTATGCGTCGTCAATTTCGAGGACGAAATTTCATAAGGAGGGAGGTTGTAAGACCGAAATTTTTAAATAAAAAGGAATTTCCTTTATTTATTATTTTGAAATAGTAAGGGTGGATTTGATTAATGTGGTTAGTTATGGGTAAAATCTTAAATATTTTAAATAAGCAAGTGGTGATAAAATATTCATTATCGTCGGGAATATTTGTTTGGTCGTGGAATATTAAATCTTTGTTGGGGAATATTAAATGCGATGATGAAGTGCCCATATGTGGGCCCCATAAAGGAAAGCGATTGGATGAAGAAAACGACAAATATAAGTTGGTTAAAAATAACGGCATAGTTATTCTGCAGATTATCTTTGTTGGAATACCCGGTGGTTTAAAACACACTAATACGCGTTGTTGAACAAGTGGCACGGTGATTGCACCAATTATTGATTCTTACGTGAAGAAGACACTACTCAATAATGGTTACGATAATTACTTATTCAATATTTTATTGAGTTAATAATTCTTTGCGTTGATATTTTATATTCTTTGTTGTTTGATAATTGTCATTACACGGTATTTTTCATTATCGAAGCAATAATTCATATTATCTGAATAATATTATTAGATAACATTATTGGCAATGTCTAGAAAGTTACATCTAAGGAGAGGTTTGGTCACCTAATTGCGCGCCAAGAAGAAGAAATTCTTATTGGAAAGCCCCTCTTTCTGAAGGCTATGCAGTTGTCACAATATTGTGATTCTCGTAATATTATTTGTGAATAATTAATTATTGATTCATATGATAAGAAAAATATTAATTTTATATGGATATAGATGGAGAAAATTTTAATGTGACAATTGTTGAAAATTGAAATTTTATCTTTTTCGATAAAATAATTCATTTAAATATATTATTATATTTTAATAATATAATAACGGTGATATTTTTACAAACGAATGTGGGATATATGAGTATACGAGGAGGAAGAGTATTTTTGTTGCAATAAATGTTTAAAACATGTTAAACATGTCGGTGGACCCCATTTATTGACTGAAATTTGATTATAGCTTGCAAAATCGCCTGGTTTGTGGATTTCGGTCAATTTCTATTTGGAATTTGGAAAACTTTCTTCTGTAAAGTTGTAGAGAATTGAAATTCCTATAAAAACTCATGAGATTCAAATTTTCTGATGAAAGGGCTATTTATTATGAATTATTGAAGTTCAAGTTCAAAAATAATTGATTTTTGGGAGTTTAAAATATTTTTGTAAGAAAAACGTTTTTGTTTGTAATTGAGTGGCTCACATGTGTTATAAATGATCTGAAATCAGATTTCTAAGGTGGGCTTGAATATTTTTAAGAAATATTATTATTTTATTAAATTTTCTGCTTTGGTGTTCTAAGCGTTTTCCTATAAATAGAGTGCTTATGTTAGAATTAAAAATCACACCGTAAACTCTGAAGTTTTCTCTCTCTATATTATCGAGTGTATTCTTGTGAGTATTTTGAGTATACTTTGAGTATTGCTAGACGATGCAAAATTCCTTGAAAGACTATAAACGTATTCTTCTAGCTAAAGAAATCGATCTTTCGAGGTAAGGGATATTATTTTTTTTTGAATGATATTATTTCTTTAATATCATTATCTTTGAAATGTTGATCCAAGTTTTATCAAATTTGGAACTTTTTCATGTCGGGGTTACTATTCATGGGTTACTATTCATGAGTTACTATTCACGAGTTACTATTCATGAGTTCTTATTCACGAGTTCTTATTCACGAGTACTATTCATGAAGTGTGAAGATGTTTTTGTAGAATTTCTATCTTTTGGTGTGAGAGTTACTATTCACGTATACGGCACTATTCACGATATCTGACTATTCATTCACGATATCTGGTACTATTCATAGAAAAATAAAATTTCTTCTTTTAGTCTAAAATATTTATTCGATACTAACTCGATTGTATCCATGTTTTGATCATTCTTGAATTTTACACAACTATGATTATTTTTGAGGTATTTTTGGGCGTGGATAAAACCAAGTACGAATCCTTAATCCTTAATCCTTGTCATTTTGTTTCACCGGATTCGTTTCTTTAAAAAAAAAAAAATATTTTTCATCATCCTCGGTCTTAAATGATGATATTATGGAATATCTTTGGCACATAGTGCAAAGATGAATGATTTCTTAAGAATATCTTTGGCACATAGTGCAAAGATGAATGATTTCTGAAGAATATCTTTGCCCCGTAGTCAAAGATGAGCAGTGTTTAAATGAACATGACCAATGATGAATATATTTGGCTGTAGTGCAAAGATGAATATTTGATTCCAGATGTATATTGATTGATGTTACGAGGGATAAAAGATGAGCGATGAACTTTTAAATTCATACATAGAAGATAGTAGTTTGCATTCTCTACTTAACTCTTCTAATGAATTATTATTTCATTGCGAATATTGATTTAAAATTTGTTGTCTATTGTATTCTATTATATTTTCCTGTTGAAGACTAACGATAATTTGTTGTATATTATCTTAGTCATAATATTCTTTACCGAGCTAGTTGAGCTCACCCTTTTCCTTTTTGTTCCATTTTTCTCAGGAGGCGAGAATATAAGCGAGTGCAGTCGGGGTATGGAATGAAGGTTTTAGAAAGGATTGTTTAGTAGTCCTCACCATTTTTGTAAAATAATGTATCAATAAATGTGATGAGGATTTAATTGAGTATAGATATTGTCTAGAAGATAATATTTGTATTCAAACTCACAGTTTCTTGTTGTAATAATAAAGTTGTAGTTGTTTCTGTACCATGTATTTGACAACTCAGAATAGGTGATGTATACCTATTTTGGGGGCGTCACATCTGCCATGTGTCAAATTAAAATATAAAATGTCTCGTCAGATGTGCCACGTAGGCGCCACGTGTGCCATGTCAGCAAGTCAACGCACATGTGGCACCTGGGGGTCTAAAGTCCAAATTTTTGAATAGAAAAGGGCTCAGTTTGCGTTGACCGGAAGAAAGGGGCTCAATACCCATATATCAGAAAAGTTCAGTGATCGACTTTGCATTTAACCCTATATATATATATATATATATATATATATATATATATATATAGCCCGACTCTCTCCAGCGAACTGGAGGGAGCGAACTAAGAGCGAATTGACTATAACGACGATTTTTTTCCGTCGTTATATCATAAAAAACCGGCTTTCTATGCTATAGCGACGGAAAAAATCGTCGTTATAGCCAGTTCGCTCCTTCCAGTTCGTTGGAGAAGCAGATATATATATATATATATATATATATATATATATATGGGTCCGATTCCTATCCGGACTCCCACATTTTCTTAAAATGCGGATTTTTTTTATTTTTATTTTTGCTTTTTTTAAAACAACTATAAAAAAAAGTTTAATATTTTATGGAACTGAAATTTTTACATAATACAGTATTTTGGGTGTGATTTGGATACATATAACAAAACAATCTGTATAAACTATACAGACCTGTTTTGTTATATGTATCTAAATCACGCCCAAAACACTGTATTATAGAAAAATTCCAGTTCCATAAAATATTAAACTTTTTTTAGTTGTTTTTTTAAAAAAATAAATAATTTGGTCCGTATTTTAAGCCAGTCCGGACTCCCAGTTGCTGTGGAGCAACCCTTTTTTGGCCTGTTGAAATTTCGGCTGGAGTAAAAAAAATTAAAAAATTAACAAGCCAAAAAAGGGGTTGCTCCACAGCAACCAGTTGCTGTGGATGGAACCCCTATGTATATATATATTATATGAAAATTTATTTTTCTTTCTCAAAAATATAACTTTTATTTTTACGATTTATATAGAAAAAAATTACATTTGTACTTTTTTTCAAGGATAAACATCTTGTGCCCCCTATCTTTACTTATAATTTAAAGGAAAGGTAAGGAATGAGAAGAAATATATAATTGTACCCTTTTTTAATATTGCTTGTGAATTTTGATAGAAAAGTACAAGTTATATATATTTCTTCTCATTTCTTACATTTTCTTTAAATTATAAATAAAATAAGGGCACAAGATGTTTATCTTAAAAAATATATATATATAATTTTTTCTATACAAGTCGTAAAAAAGTTATATCTAAGAGGTAAAATTAATTTTCATGCAATATATTACATTAATTTTTTTGTATATAAAATATAAATAAAATTGCATCCTTAATATATACTTTTATCGAGAATAATTAATCATCGCCAGACTTATTATATTCTCAAGTCATAATATATAATTTCGTTTTCTATATAATTCATGACAAAGTTATGCTATATTTGTTAGGTATGCTAGATGAGCAGTTAAAGATAAGATTGCACTTCGTGCAATAGGATGGTTGTTGATGGTTATACGCAAGATTAATTGTATCTAACCAGTATCCGCACTTATATACAGACTCAAGAAGATAAGTTCTAAGAAATGAAACTATTAAGATGGTAAATTTTGTGGAAGAGCGAATGATGTGAAGAAGTAAGTTGATATTAGTCAAATGTTACGGTGTTAACTAAGTTTAAGTTGCAAGTACTGTCACATGCTTTTTAATCGTTGACATGTAGTAATTGAGTATAGCAACTCCTTTGTATGGGCAAAGTTTTCTATTTTAGGATTTTATGAAAACAAATTAATTATAAATTTTAAACAAACCTTCATTTTTTTATTAAGTAGCCTCAGCCAAGCTTTTTGATTTCAAGGGCTCACCCCTTTATTTTACATATCATGCTCACCTCTTTTAATGATTTTAACCGATGACGGTTGTTCAATCCGTCGCTATATCGTAGAATCTGTAAATGCTTAACTTTTAAATGATTTTGACAACATATAACGACGGATCGAACTGTCACTAAAAGGGGTGTATGCAAGGTATGTAGGATCAATGGGTAAGCCCTTGATCCTTTCCGTATATATATATTCTTAGATCAACAAAATAGAATTTTCTAAATATCCAAAGTAATACAATAGTGACAAATCAAAAAGAGTTGGAAACTAAAATTTTATATTATGCATGAACTGCCGAACTGGTATTGTCCTTGGTAGAGTCACATAGGTTTGTTTGATTTATCTAAAAAAATGACAGCCGACAAGCGTGAAAATCAAAAAGATTTGGAAAATAAAATTTTATATTATGCATGAACTGGTATTATCCTTGTAGAGTCGAATTGGTTTTTGTTTCATTTATCTTAAAAAGCCGAAAGCGGACTCATTTGTTTGAAGAGTCACAATATTGGTTTGTTTGATTTATCTAAAACAACTGCCGGCAGCCGAGGGAATAACTCATTTCGGAATGCCAGTTGCTCCATCAACGACAATAACGTATATTTCAATGACTTAAATTTATCCAACTAATATTATGATTACACATCATTTAAAACATTTAAAACATTGTTTAAGATACAAAATTTAAGACTTGGAACATCATCCTTAATTAAATCTCACTTATGCATGACAAAAGATGTAGTTTCTCTCAACTTAGTGCAAAGAGAAGGACAAGTCTTTTTAGGATACGACTGATGATGGCTTCATTCTTACCTCTCTTCCATACACACCCAAAAGCCCGAAAGGCCGAAACAAACAAACTTATTTTTCTGCAAACAATTAAAAGAAAGAAAATGTCAAATAGTAATTGTGGGCCCAAGTGCAAAATTAGGGTTCACATGACTTAATTGAATTAAATGCACAATTAGGGTTCCACGACTTCATTAAATGTGCAAATTAGGGTTCGCATAACCTAATGGAATGAAGACAGAAAAGTTGGAAATAAATGTGCTAGACCTAAGAGAAGCCTCCATGTGTCCCAAGGCAGAAGGCTCGTGGAGGCGGTTCGTTTTGGGAATTAATTGAGGGATTGGATTGGTGGCTAGAAGGACAGGACAATATGAACATTATTCTAATGACTAAAGATATTTCTAGAATTTCCCTGAAAACATGTGTCTAACACGTGACTACTTAATTCCAACAAACTCTATAAATACCCCTTCCTGTGACGCCCCCAAAATAGGTATACATCACCTATTCTGAGTCGCCAAATACATGGTACAGAATACAAATACAACATTAAATATATAACATGAACTGTGAGTTTTAATTAAAATATTATTTTTTAGACAGTATTCAAACTCAAAATAAGTCCTCAATACATTTATTATCACACTATTTTATAGAATAGTGAGGACTACTAATGCTATCATCTGGACCGTCACTCCGTTCCCTGACTAGTCCCTGCTACGTTCTCATTTCCTGAAAAGAACAATGAAAGCAAAAGGGTGAGCTCAACTAGCCCAATAAAAAATATTATGACTAAGATAATGCAGAATAAATTATCATTAGCCTTTAATAGTGTTAAACTGATAAAATATAATAAACATCAAGTTTAATTGCAGCGGAACAAACAATCTATTAGAAGAGTCAAGTAGAGAATAAAATCTACTATCTTCTATGATTTAAAAGGTTTTTCATTACTTTTATTGCTGAGACTCAGCTTAATAAATAATCCACATCATCCTCGCACTACGGCCAAGGATATTCATTAGTATCACGACCACAAATTATCCATGCACTACGGGCCAAGGATATTCGTGTATTCATCAATGGTCATGATCATGCCAACAATCGTCCATCAATGCACTACTACCAATGAGGATTTTTACCACATTATTTGTAACATTACGGTTATGATTAAATCGAATAATCCTCGGTCATAATCATACCAAGTCCATCTATGCACTCATGTGCCACATATGACTTTTAACATATTATAAACATGAGGATGATGACATGATATAAGAATTCAATAAAACAAGTTCAAGGATAAATTTTAAAGATTTATAATTTAATTTATCCAATGTCCAAATTGTCAACACGATCTTTGTTTTGTGGAGTAAAATTCAAGAATGCTCGTAAGAATATTTCCATGAAAAGATCTTTGGATGAAGCTTGAAATATCAAGGATATTCCACTAATTTCATGGAGTATAGAAGCCAAAACTTTAACCAACTGAGTATAATAGAATATATAAAACCGCAAATAGATTTTTACCCGTCATGCGGTAATCCACGTAGATGCATCATTTCAACAGAGTAATAAAGAATGAAACCAGTCACGCGTAATCCGCATGCATGTGATATTCTAACGAATAATAAAGAATGGAACCAGTCGAGTAATCCGCATGACATGGATGTTCCAACGTAATAATAAAGAATGAAACAAGGTCACGCGTAATTCGCATTATGCATGCACGGATGTTCCAACAGTAATAATAAAGAATGAAATAACAACAGAATTCACCGGGCATGCGATAATACATGCATGCATGTGTTCTTCCAATGTAAATAATAAAGAATGAAATAACAACCCTTAAGAGTATTGAAAGAAAATAACTCTCTTCATGAATACGAAAGAATAATACTCCTTACCTTAGTAGGAGATTGGATATCGCAATGATAGTGTAGTAAGTAATACTCTTCTTCTTTCTCTCTTATTCTCTCTATACTTTCTCTCTATATAGCTTTTCATTGGTGAAAAATAATGAAGAAATGAGCTTCTATTTATAGGCTTGGCAGAGTAATGGTAAAGTAGTCTTTTCGCCATAATTTATGACATCACCGCTGACGTCATCAATCATAATACATCATTGCATACCTTATCGTCCGATGACATCATCGCTTGCATCACAAAAATTCAAATTCAATTTGTTCTCTTCCACCTCCTTTTACTTTTATACCATGAATTTACTATAACAATGCTACCATTCAAATTAAAAAAACGTACTATTATATAATCACATCATACTACTATAATGTAATATTATAATAATATATTTAAATAAATTATTTTATCGGAAAAGATAAAATATCAACTTTTAACAAATGTCACATGCTAAAAATTCCTCAGTTTAAATCCACTTCGAATAAATATTTTCTTATCTATCATTTGTGTCCACATAAAATAAATATTTTCTTATCATATAAATCAATAATTAATTATTCACAAATAATATTACAGAATCACAATCATGACAACCAGGCCGTTCTCAGGAAAGAGGGGGCTTTCCAATAAGGATTTCTCCTTACTGGCGCGCAATTAGGTGACCAAACATCTCCTTGACAGAACATTCTAGACATTACCAATAATGCTATCTAATAATATTATTCAAATAATATGAATTATTGATCTGATAATGGGAAATACTGTGCAGTGAGAATTATTGAAACAACAATAATATAAAATATCAACGCAAAGAATTATTGAACCAATAAAATAAAATATCAATAAAGAATTATCAGAATAATTATTGAGTAGTGGCTTCTTACGTAAGAATCAATAATTCAAAATATATTGTGCAATACCGTGTTCTACTTGTCAAGTAACAACGCCAGACATCAGATTTTAACCACCGATATTCCAACAAATAATTAATTCGGTTAAACTTTTGCCATTATTTTATAAAAAGCTATTTTTATCGTTTTTTCAATCCGACAATAATTCCGTTATTAAGTCCACTTAATGATTGTCTTGTCAATGCGAATATTCCCTCGTTAAAACGAATATTCCCACCAATCTAATATTATATAACAACTTGCGTTTTTATATTTATAAATATTACCCACAACTATAATATTATAATAAATTCATTCCATAATAATCAAAAATAATATTTATAAAAAATTCATCTTTATTCATAAAAGTTGCGGTCTTACACTTCCATTCTAGGAAGGGGGAGAACTCTATTGGTGATTTAAGGCTTGGATATTCCACCTAAAAGTACTAAAAGGGTTTGGACCTCTCTTCAGACTCAGGACTTGGACTCTTGGAAGATCAAAGGACTTGGACATTCTCTCTCAACACTTAGAAAGACTCTTTGAATCCCAATAACCCTAATAAGATTTTCGGATTCTAGGAGTGGAAGGACTCAAGAAGAAGGCTCTTGGAATCCCAATAACCCTAATAAGGTTTCCGGATTCTAGGAGTTCTGTCACACGTCATTAGAATATTCGCCCACCTATCGTTCTCCCCTCTTCAATCAATCAATTAATTCCATGCTCTTCGTAAATTTCTCTTCTCCTCAGCCAACACGAAACCCTAACTAGCAAGGCGTGATTTTCTTGCCCACGGTAATTATGTTGTTGATGTATCTATTGCTACAGCTATTTTGGCTTCAATTATAGACATCCTGCATGTCGCCCACGCATCCTTGTCATAGTCATCTCATCAGCTCTTTTATTAAAATACAATAAAAGTTATAAAACATCAATTTATTTTTGAATTAATAACAATTAACAAATCCATCAAAACATGATTTATGAAGAAGAATTAATAACATTTATATATATATATATATATATATATATATATATATATATATATATATATATAAAAGAGAAAGAGAAAGTTTGTTTGCAAAAAAATAGATGGCATTTGGGGAGAAAGACTTTTTGGCATGCTGTGGAAGTGGAAGATTTGCAAAAGAAATGGCCGCAGTGGTACCGCTTAGCTATGAACAAGCTGTTGATGCTGCTAGAGATATCTGGTTCAATAAGGTTGTCTTCTATTTTCTCTTTAGTTCCTCTATTTTTCTATATCAGACCAAGATCTTTTCCATTATACTTTTCACTAATTTCCAAGTGTAAAACAAAATTGTTTTAAACAAAGACACCTGCGAAACTTATTTACGATAAATAATATTGTGTCGTCAAAAGTAATATTTTTGTTACTAAATATACATGTATGAGGGAAAATTGAATAGAAGGTGTAAGGGAGGCGATTCTCATCCATGTATATGTATATGTTTTTGTTTTATCTTTTATCTGAATCAAAAATGGCTAATTGTGTTTAATAGAGAATTACAGGTTGATGTAAATGGGTGGCTTGAAGCTTTTAGCGCTAATCTCCAGATCGGTGAATCCCCTTCTTCTACCCACAAAATTCACCCTACCAGTGCTCAGTTAAGCCCTCCCACCCTCTCTCTATATATCTATCTACTTGTACAGGGAGACATACCAAATACCAAATACCAAATGCATGCAATATTTTTCTATAGAAATGATCAGTTGCATAGTTATAGAATCATGTTGCAGTCGGTGCTTATTCAGAATTTATTTTCGGTGGACACATCATTTTCCTAATGAAAATGAATGCATGTAAGTTGTAACATGCTTTTGGTCAAGGATCAAAAATAACCAATAGGAAAATGTTGTGTAAATGGAAATCCCATGTTAGTATCATTGGCAGTTTTTGGAACTATAAAAATACACTTTACTGATTTTTTGTAGTAATAATAATACATAAAATGCGAGATTTCAAACTTGTAAAGAGATTAAAGACGTGCTAACGATTTTGGGACACCACATTTTGAGAGGGGATTCTTAAAGGTTCTTAATTCAAGCATGCTTAAGAATCCCTAGATATAAGTTACTAGTTGAATATATTTTTATTTTGTTATTTTTTTTTTAAGTGTAGGTGGAGCAAGGGGGAGCAGTCGACTGCAAAAGCCACCGCTACTGATACCACTTCACAGGTATTCTATGGCTTTGGCTAGAACTTACAAAATATGGTCGTGTTAATTTTGGTTTAAAAATACTACAGTGCTTCATTTAAGAACTAAATGCGGCCACAATGAAGCTTTTTAAGGCTACTAAATCGACAACAAAAAAATAGACCTTTTATGAATTCACATTAAGATAGGTATAAAAAAACTAAGAACTTTTTCCTCGAACAAAAGAAAGATCAATCTGAAAGAATCTGAAATCTGCCATCGAGATTTGGACATATTTCATTGGGTAAATTTTTTTGTGGTACTTTAAATTTAAAACTAACGTTAATCCACTTTTTATTTTGGTTATATATATACATAACACAAATATCTCTTGAGCGCCCTAAAATTTATAAATTTTAATGGGCCTAAAGCCCAGGCACCTTAGGCTTTAGCCCGTAGGGCCGGTACTGGAACTAAAATCATATTAACTATTTTTAATATAGGTTGTGTGAGTTGAAACCATATAGTTATGGTTCAAATATAGGTCGACTCATATTTTAAATTTCAAACGTATCTTTATTATGATCCAATTAAATAAATAATTATTAGATATATCAAACTACAAGAAAAAAACTTAATCTCGACGGAATATTCCGTCGGACCTAAGCCTATTCAATTAGAATAGATTATTTCCGATTTAAAATATCTCGCTGAAAATTCTATCAGATATATTCGTCGAAGATAAGATAAGATCCGTCAAAAATTATGTCGGATCTATATTATCTTCGACGAAATTATTCCCGACAGATTTGTGTCGAACATAAACTATCTTCGACTGAATATATAGGACGAAACTTTTCGCCGAGTATAATATACCCTATTTCCGACGGACATATTCCCTCGGAATTATCTTATTTCCGACGAAAAATTAAAATAATCCGGTATTTATTAAAAATGACTACTTATTAACTCCGACGCAAATTTCGTCAGAGATAACGTCGTTCCGACAGAACTCTTCCGTCGAAGTTAACTTATTTTCGACTGAAAATAAGAATATTTCGTTATTTGTTAAAAATTGATTATTTGTTAAATCCGAGGGAAATTCCGTCGGACATACCTTATTCTGTCGGAATTAACTGTTTTTTTAATGCAAATTTTAAAAGTTCAGTTTCTAGGTGTTTAAACCCATTAATGTACCTGTAACCTGCCACAACCCAATACACAGTAATATAAACATGTATCTCACATTCAAATATGCAACGTAGTACTAACACGTAATCTTCAACTCATTATCATTCACATTCACATTCAAATATCCACCAAAACGTATTATAAGCTAATGTTTCATAAATATAAGCTAACCAATTACAAATATAAGCTAATGTTCCATAAATGATAAACAATATAATTTATAATACTTATGCAGACGCAATTAAACACTACAATATATACAAATGTTCTACAATACTTGTACAGACGCAATTACACACTACAATATATACAAATGTTCTACAATAACATGAATACAAATGAACTATAAACTAGTAAAAGTATCATCATCGACACTTTGCTCGATTGCCATCGCCATCTGCTTCATCCATCACCACTTTGTTGATAGAATCAAAATATATATCATTAGTCCAGATATATATATATATATATATATATATATATGTGTGTGTGAGAATTAACAAGCTAGCTAGCCTTAATTAAAAAACATAAACAATAAGAATACGAGTAGGTGGGCGGGACGAAAAGCCTCCTCCTCCAGAGGGTAATCACCATCCTGAGATCTCACGTGCTCAAGCGTGTTCTCTCGTGGTAATCCCGTATCAGAGGCCCTATTATAATATCCCGAGAAATCTGGTGAAGACGAGAAAGAGATAAAGACCGAATTCGATTGAAACCTTCCTAATAATAAAGATATTATATAACATTGTGATAAATTTGATTATTAATAATAATTTATATAATGTGATAAATTCATAATTTCAAAAACATAATAAAATATTACCTCCAAGAAGTGTATATGCGGGTATTCTCGATGCACCCAACACTCGATATCATCGGTCTCGCTAGTAGGGGGATCCTGAGACGCGACCTATGTCTTAGCTCCTCATCCCGATCTAATACAATATCGGAAGAGGGGTGGCAGGATCTAACGACTCAGAACCCCTCCTAATAGCCTCCAAATTTCACTATACGATCGTCCCAAGCCTCTAAAATCGGTCCCAGAATGTATTCCGATAATGTATGTTAATTATATCATTTTATTTACGATTGAATATTATTAAAACCTAAATAGTAAGATGAGTTTTACCCGTATAGCTAAAGCTGCCTGAGACAAAGCACGCTCGTCCTTAGGCGCGTGGGCTTGATCCCAAAACTCTAGAATGGTAGGATCTCGACCCAAGGTCCTCCCCAATGCCTAATAAAACATTCATAAAACATGTATTAAGTATTTTTGTGAGAACTTGATGCCTAATTAACTAAATACAATGCACTTACCGTCTTCGCCTCCTCGAACGACTGAGAACTAGTGGTGTGTACTATTTAGAGCTGACCATGGTTCTTGTTTGCCTCCTCGAATGTCTGAAGTAATTTAATTAACTTTATTATTCGAGTATAGGACACAAACATGAACTACGACCCCCTTTTTTTAATTGCTGCCGAGGAACCGATTGGAGTACTATTAGCTGCAACTGCTATGTCGAAACTTGCATACAAGAAAGAGTACACATATGTATGGAGAGTATTATTGCATTTATTAAAAATTGTGGCAAGCTAAGCAAATGCTGTGACGCCCCCAAAATTAGGTATACATCACCCATCTTGGGTCGCCAGATACATGGTACAGAATTCAAATACAACTTACTAATACCATCTACGTATAATACGATAAAACATAAACCGTGAGTTTGAATACAAATATTATCTACTAGAGATTATACAAACTCAAAAGGAGTCCTCATTACAATTATTATCACACTATTTCACGAATAGTGAGGACTACTAATGCTATCCTCCGGACCATCACTCCGCTCCCAGACTCGTCCCAAATATATTCTCATTTCAAGAAGAAACAAGTGAAGAAAGGGTGAGCTCAACTAGCCCAGTAAGAAATATTATGACTAAGATAATGCATAATAAATTATCATTAGCCTCCAACAATGTTAAACTGATAAAATACAATAGACATCAAGTTTAACTGCAGCGGAACAAGCAATCCAATAAAAGAGTCAAGTAGAGAATAGAATCTACTATTTTTTGTGATTTAAAAAGTTTTTCATCACTTTTATCGCTGAGACTCAACTCAATAAATAATCCATATCATTAAATCATCCCTGCACTACAGGCCAAGGATATTCTTTAGTATCACGACCACGAATTATCCATGCACTACAGGCCAAAGATAATCGTGTTTTCATCAACGGTCCTGATCATGCCATAAAACAATTCATCTTTGCTCCCTTGGCCGAAGAGAATCCGTAGCAATAATCATACCAAAAATTGTCCATCAATGCACTACGGGCCAATGAGAACTTTTAATTTTCACATAATTTGTAACATTACGGTCATGATTACACCGCATAATCCCTGGTCATAATCATACTAAGTCCATCTATGCACTACAGGCCACAGATGACTTTCAACATAATATAAACATGAGGATGATGACAATGATATAAGAATTCAATAAAACAAGTTCAAGAATTAATTTATCCATGAACCAATAACGTCCAAATTGTCAACATGATACTGCTTTGTAGAGTAAAATTCAAGAATGCTTAGAAGAATATTTCCATGGAAAGATACCGGATGAAGCGCAAATATCACGCATATTCCACTAATTACATGGAGTATAGAAGTCAAAACTTTAACCAACTGAGTATAATAAAGAATGGAATAACAAAAGAAATCACCATGCATGAAGTACTTCAGATGCAAAGTTATTCCAACGAATACTAAATAACGGAACCAGTGTCGTGTGAAATTCACAATCGCAGGATGTTCCAACAGAATAATAAATGCGAATAATAAATGATGGAACCAATTCAGCGATAACACGCATGTGGGATATTCCGACGTAATAATAAAACTAATAATAAAAATGGAACCGTGTCCCACAGATAAAGATGCATGATATTCAACGTAATAATAAAGATGTAATAATAGAAGAATGTCACCAAGTATAGGGTAGCCCAGATACAAAAGTTATTCCAACAGAACAATAAAGAAATGGAATAACAGAAGTTCTCTTCTTGAATACAAAAGAATAATATCCCTTACCGTAAAATAATACTTGATATAAGAGTAGTGAAGTAGCAGAAAACTTTTCTTCTATCTCTCTATAGTTTCTCTCTCTAGAGTTCAGTGAATTCGTAAGAAAATAATGAAGGAATGAGCTTCTATTTATAGAAAAATGGAATGCATAGTAACTAATCCATGAACAAATCAGATTGATTTACTTTAATCTGACTGATTACATATTTAAAGAAAAATCTTTTAAATAAAATATAATATATTCTATTTATATAAAAAAAAATTTACTATGCAAACACTATGCAAGACTATGCAAAACACCATGCATAATAAAATATAATATATTCTATTTATAGAATAACTTTAATAAAGTATTCTGTTTTATATAAAAAGATTTTACTATGCAAAACACTATGCATAATAGAATATAATATATTCTATTTATAGAATAACTTTAATAAAGTATTCTGTTTTATATAAAAAGATGTTTCTATTTTATTACGTTAATAATACGAATAAAACAAAACTTCTAAATCAACAATAATTGAATCAAATAATGTGAGATACTACGCAAAGTAACTATCAGTAGCAATAATTGAACAAAAGCGAGTGACTTCTCAATAATCAATACCGTAGTGCTACTACGCAACAACGCAGACATCGTACTTTTTACTACCGAGTAGTTCAACAGTATCAACGGTCAATTTCTGTTTCGAATTTGGAAAAAAATTCTTCTGCAAAGTTGTAGAGAATTGAATTTCCTACAAAAAGACACGAGATGCGAATTTTCTGATAAAAGGGCTATTTATTATGAATTATTGAAGTTTCGGATTAATTTATTATTATTTTTTTTGGAGTTTTAAGTAATATTTTCATGAAAAACGTTTTTGGTGATGTTGGTATTTGTATGGCTGATGGCTTGACCAAAAAAGTGGGCGTAGGAATTTAAGAAAAATAAATTTATATTTTATTAAATTTTCTGCTTTGGTGTTCTAAGCATTTTCCTATAAATAGGGTGCTTGAGGTTAGAATCTAAAATCACACCAGAAACTGAAGTTTTCTCTCTATATATTATCGACTATATTCTTGTGAGTATTTTGATATCTTGAGTGTTGCTATACAGTGCAAGTTCGTTCAGCGTTATTCAAGTTAGAAGTACTGCTCTTTTGAGGTATGAGATTTTAAGGGATTGTAAGGGAGATTATATTCTTCATAAATGATATTATTTCTTCAATATCATTATGCCGAAATATTGGTTTGAACTTTTTATCAAATTTGGAACTTTTTCACGACGGGTTACTATTCATGAGTTACTATTCACGATTTACTATTCATGACGGGTTACTATTCATGAGTTACTATTCACGAGTTACTATTCACGGGTACTATTCACTATAAATTTGGTTTTTTTTTCTAACCAAATTATAGTTGATTTATGAATATTACTCTGGAGATTAAATCTATATGTTGATTATATTGATTTTATTATCATATATAACTTTTTTATAACCCTGATATTGAAATTCTCTTTCACTGGAGTGTAAAGATGGGTAGATTATTGGTATGATCATGACTAGGGTTCTCTTTGGCCAGTAGTGAAAAGTTGAATTGTGACTGGTATGATTATGACCATTGAATTTATAATTGAATATCTTTAGCTTAAGTGCAAATGTGAATTGATCAACATGGTTATAATTATGGTTTATATAAATTCTGAAATGATTATGTATTTCTTTGAGATATGAATGTCTTTGGCCTGTAGTGCAAAGATGACATGTTGTTGAATATCTTTGGCCAGTAGTGCAAAGATGAACTGTTGATGAATATCTTTGGCCCGTAGTGCAAAGATGAATTTATTAGTATGATTATGAATAGGAACTGTGATTTGGTATAACCATGATCTTTGATGTTTCAGGTGATAAAAATTAACTTTGTCCTGGATGAGGAAAGGAATTTAGAACTACAATTACGATTATGAGTTATACACGTGATTGTGGACAAGAATTATTGATTAATGTTACAGGGATAAAACATTGTTGATGGACTTTTAACATGGAGAAGATAATAGATTTTATGGTCTATTTGACTCTTCTAATGGATTGCTCGTTCACCGCAACTATGGTTGAAAAGTTTTATCATCTACCATATGTTCTAAATCTCTGATTTATTACTGTTGAAGGCTATTGATAATTTATTTATCTCTAGTCATGATATTCTTCACTGAGCTAGTTGTGCTCACCCTTTTGCTTCACAATTCCTTTCAGGTAATAAAAGTGTAGCTGGGTCTAGCGGGGGATAACAAGGGAATAGAACGGTGGTCTATAGAGGTTGAGGGTGAGGTGAATTTCACTTGGAAGGGTATTTTGCCACTATCATACAAGATGTCTAATGACATATAACCTCGTGTCATCATAAGACAAGGTTGTGCTCATCCACTTGCTGAGTATATTTATAAGCACTACCTATATAATCTTGGTCTTTGTTTGGAGTTTAATTCCCAATTAGAGACAGTGGAGATAATGATATGTCAAGAGAAGACTCATCATTGGGAAGAATATGATAGTAATCTTCTCGTTTTTCTTTGGGATCTATTGGGTCAACCAAGGATAATTCTGTGGCCATATGATATCTACCATAACCTAAAAGCATGGCCTCCCATGTACGAAGGTTTCCTTGAGCACTTCCCAAAGATTCTAATTTCTAAAATAGTTTTTGACTATACCTTTATGTAAGGTGTCATTGTGACGTGCTACAGTTGGAATATATTTGTATCCAAACTCACATCATATGTGTTGTTGTATTTTGCACGACAATTGTTGCAATAAAGTTGTAGTTGTTTTCCGTACCATGTTTTTGGCGACTCAGAATGGGTTGGATGGAATGGACCTATTTTGGGGTCGTTACATTTGGTATCAGAGCTATAAGTAAAGAGCCCCGAGCCTCTCGCTGGTGATTTCCTGTTGATGGGGGATGCACCGAAGCCAGACTCTCCGTAGGGGACGACGTTCTGCGGTGGCAAACTGATAGGTACCAATGTGAGGTGCTGTCCACTAATGGGACATTTTTCATATTTGGTATCAGAGCTTAGGGATATGATCTCTGGCAGAGATCGGGATTAGAACTAGTAGGGGAGAGATGAGTAAATCCTTCGCTAATGTGTCCTACCTAAGATTAATTGTTGGTCGATCATAATATACGGATATTATGTGATACGTTAATTTGCTTAATTAACCCTTATTTTATGGCGATGATTTGAGAATGGTCACGAGAATGTTAACAATGGAGTGAATGAGACCGTGGGGATACCTCTAATCACCAACCAGGATAATGTGATGTCAGGCGAAGAAGGAATTAGAGAAATCCATGTGGTGAGTGAAGAATTGATAGTTGCACCCGAGATGGTCGCAGAGGTAACAGCTGAGAGTGAGGAAGAAGAGGAAGAAGAGGTACCTGAGGAGAATTTATTAGAGGTATTATATGATCAAAATGTAGAATTTTAAAATCGTATTCATGAGTTAGAAGAGCAGGCTGAAGAACGACAGGCGGTCGTGGAGCAAAATGATGCAACAATTCAAGCTTGTATTACTCGATATGTGATGCTTGAACAGAATCATTCTTTGGCAGAGTGTAAGATGATAAAGATGGAATCTGAGCTGAAAGAAGAAAAAACTGAACGAGTAAGAATGAGTGATGCATGGGTAAAAGCCACACGACACGTGGATATTGTGGAAAGAGATGTCCGATCTAAGAAGGCTAAAATAGATGATATGAATTTCTCTTTTTGAAAAGCAATTGGGAGAACTCAACATCGAGTTTTGAATTACCTGTCTGACAGAGCGGTCAACTTTGAATTTGATATGGATCGAAGATTGATGATTCGGATCATGAATCGAGAGTACTGACAAGGCGATTGAGGAGGAATATGCCCTATAGAAAAGTATATTTCAACTCAGATCGATGACGCCAAATGTCGCCCAGAACCATAAGCAAAAAGCCGGTAGTTCGAGGGATAGCGGTTTTCATGACTTTCCAACAAGTGAGGAACCCAAATGAAATTATCACGGGAGATGAGCAATGGAGAAATCATGATAACCCGGGAGATAGAATCTGAAATGAAAGCAAGGTATTCTCAACTTTTCGAAATACCAGGTAAGTAAATTTCGGGGATGAAATTTCATAAGGAGGGGAGATTGTAAGACCTCGAATTTTATGAAATAAAAGTATTCAATTTTTTTTATAATTATAATTCAGTAAATGGTTAAATTGATAAAAGGTTAAAGTTAATGGTGATATATGAATTTTTTTCAAAATAAGCAAGTGGTTATAAAATACTCATTTTTGTCGGGGAATATTCGTTTGGTCGTGAAATATTCTTCCTGTCGGGGAATATTCATACGACGGCGCAGCCTTTTGTGGGCCCCATAACAGAATAACTGTTGGATGAAAAAAACGACAAATTAAAGTTTTTATAAATAACTACGTAATTATTACTGCTAAACATCATTGGAATACCCGGTGGGTAAAGTAAAGTAATGTCTGGCGTTGTTGCACAAGAAAGATTACCTGCAGTATTGCACATTAATTTTGAATTATTAATTCTTACGTAAGAAGGCACTTCTCAATAATTGTTACAGTAATTACTTTTTAATATTTTATTTTATTGATTCAATAATTGCTGCGTTGATATTTTATATTACTGTTGTTTTAATAATTGTCACTACACAGTATTTTCCATTATGGAAGCAATAATTCATATTATCTGAATAATATTATTTGATAACATTGTTGGCAATGTCTAGAAAGTTCTGTCTAAGGAGAGGTTTGGTCACCTAATTGCGCGCCTGTAAGGAGAAATCCTTATTGGAAAACCCCCTCTTTCTTGGGAACTGTCTGGTTGTCATTATTGTGATTCTGTAATATTATTTGTGCATTATTAATTATTGATTTGTATGATAAGAAAAATATTCATTTTATGTGGATATAGATGGAGAAAATTTTTAAATTGACAATTGTTGAAAATTGATATTTTATCTTTTCTGATAAAATAATTTATTATTATATTTTAATAATATAATGGTGATATTTTTACAATAAATATGGGATATATGAGTATATGAGGAGGAAGAGTATTTTTGTTGCAAAAGTTGTTTAAAACATGTTAAACATGTCGGTAGACCTCATTTCTTGACTGAAATTTGATTATAGCCTGTAAAATCATCCGTATGTGAATTTTGGTCAATTTCTGTTTCGAATTTGGAAAAAAATTCTTCTGCAAAGTTGTAGAGAATTGAATTTCCTACAAAATATCGCGAGATGCGAATTTTCTGATAAAAGGGCTATTTATTATGAATTATTGAAGTTCCGGATTAATTTATTATTATTTTTTTTTGGAGTTTTAAGTAATATTTTCATGAAAAACGCTTTTGGTGATGTTGGCATTTGTATGGCTGATGGCTTGACCAAAAAAGTGGGCGTAGGAATTTAAGAAAAATAAATTTATATTTTATTAAATTTTCTGCTTTGGTGTTCTAACCATTTTCCTATAAATAGGGTGCTTAGGTTAGAATTGAAAATCACACCAAAAACTGAAGTTTTCTCTCTATTTCTCTCTATATATTATCGAGTGTATTCTTGTGAGTATTTTGGTATCTTGAGTGTTGCTATACGGTGCAAGTTCGTTCAGCGTTATTCAAGTCAGAAGTACTGCTCTTTTGAGGTATGAGATTTTAAGGGATTGTAAGGGAGATTATATTCTTCATAAATGATATTATTTCTTCAATATCATTATGTCAAAATATTGGTTTGAACTTTTTATCAAATTTAGAACTTTTTCATGATGGGTTACTATTCATGAGTTACTATTCATGAGTTACTATTCACGATTTCCTATTCACGATTTACTATTCATGACGGGTTACTATTCATGAGTTACTATTCACGAGTTACTATTCACGGGTACTATTCAGTACACAATTGGTTTTTTTTTTCTAACCAAATTATAGTTGATTTATGAATATTACTCTGGAGATTAAATCTATATGTTGATTATATTGATTTTATTATCATATACAACATTTTTATAACCCTGATGTTGAAATTCTCTTTCACTGGAGTGTAAAGATGGGTAGATTATTGGTATGATCATGACTAGGGTTCTCTTTGGCCAGTAGTGAAAAGTTGAATTGTGACTGGTATGATCATGACCATTGAATTTATAATTGAATATCTTTAGCTTAAGTGCAAAGGTGAATTGATCAACATGGTTATAATTATGGTTTATATAAATTCAAAATGATTATGTATTTCTTTGAGATATGAATGTCTTTGGCCCAGAGTGCAAAGATGATGATATTGTTGAATATCTTTGGCGAAGAGTGCAAAGATGAATCTGTTGATGAATATCTTTGGCCGTGGTCACGAAGATGAATTTATTAGTATGATTATGAATAGAACTGTGATTTGGTATAACCATGATCTTTGATGTTTCAGGTGATAAAAATTAACTTTGTCCTGGATGAGGAAAGGAATTTAGAACTACAATTACGATTATGAGTTATACACGTGATTGTGGACAAGAATTATTGATTAATGTTACAGGGATAAAACATTGTTGATGGACTTTTAACATGGAGAAGATAATAGATTTTATGGTCTATTTGACTCTTCTAATGGATTGCTCGTTCCGCTGCAACTATGATTGAAAAGTTTTATCATCTACCATATGTTCTAAATCTCTGATTTATTACTGTTGAAGGCTATTGATAATTTATTTATCTTTAGTCATGATATTCTTCACTGAGCTAGTTGTGCTCACCCTTTTGCTTCACAATTCCTTTTAGGTAATAAAAGTGTAACTGGGTCGAGCGGGGGATAACAAGGGAATAGAACGGTGGTCTATAGAGGTTGAGGGTGAGGTGAATTTCACTTGGAAGGGTGTTTTGCCACTATCATACAAGATGTCTAATGACATACAACCTCGTGTCATCATAAGACAGGGTTGTGCTCATCTGCTTGCTGAGTATATTTACAAGCACTATCTATATAATCTTAGTATTTGTTTGGAGTTTAATTCCCAATTAGAGACATTGGAGATAATGATATGTCAAGAGAAGACTCATCATTGGGAAGAATATGATAGTAATCTTCTCGTTTTTCTTTGGGGTCTATTGAGTCAACCAAGGATAATTCGTGGCCATATGATATTCTACCATAACCTAAAAGCATGGCCTCCCATGTACGAAGGTTTCCTTGAGCACTTCCCAAAGATTTTAATTTCTAAAACAGTTTTTGACTATACCTTTATGTAAGGTGTCATTGTGACGTGCTACAGTTGGTATATATTTGTATGCAAACATACAACATATGTGTTGTTGTATTTTGCACGATAATTGTTGTAATAAAGTTGTAGTTGTTTTCCGTACCATGTATTTGGCGACTCAGAATGGGTTGGATGGAATGGACCTATTTTGGGGTCGTTGCATTGCTTCTAGAATAACGCCCTCTTGAACCTTCTTCTTCATATTCATCAGATTCGGGTATGTAGCTTAAGCGTCTTTAACTTTATCGATTAAAGTCAATGTTACTCGTATATTCGTTATCTTCACGTGGGTCTCTAGAGTCTTTAACTCTATCTTTATCATTTGGAAGTTATATGAAATGAGTCTTTGTGTTAACAACATCGCACTTGTAAACGCATACGATCTTCTACTCAACACGTCAGCTACCACATTCGCTCTTCCACGATGATATTGAATTATACGATCGTAATCTTCAATGTATTTCGAGTCAACGCTCATCGGCGCGTGTTACGCTTCGTTTTAGTTGAAGAAATATTTTGAGGGTTTAAGAAATGGGTTTTGTACTGTGGTCAATACAAAATTCGATTTCACGCTCTAGGGGTAGGCTAGGAAGTCTTCATGAATACGTCAAGAAATTTATTAACGATAGAAATATCATTCGAAACTGTTACTCTCATCCATGACTTGGATAGTACGTCACATTGATACCAACTGTGACTTCTATCCCTTAACCTAGATAGCACCTCACAATGATACCTATCAACTTGTCATCGTCATTCACGACGTCGCCTACAAAAAGTTTGACTTCGGTGCATTCCACACCAGGAAGTCATCAACAAAAGGATCGGGGCTCTTTACTTATGGCTTGATATGACAATGATTGAATTTAGTGGTTTGGTTGCTTGAATTACATAATAGGTTGGTTAGGAATATGAAAGCTAACAACCTTACGAAAAACATGATGAGTAGTTAACCAATCGCTTTAAAAACCACATCAAAGGCAAGTATTTTCAAAGAGATAAGATCGACGAGTAACGTGAAAGTGTCGATTTGAATCAAACAAGATTTATAAACAGTAGAGGTAACGAAGGTTTCTCCCAATGGAGTTTCAATAGATAAATCAAAGTTTAACTTCTCCGGAAGTTAAGTACAAACATTGAACACAACTAGGTGAAATAAAAGAGTGAGTAGAACTGGTATCTAACACGGTATAGACTTCGCAAGAGCTTATGATTAACTTACCCGTGATAATTTTATTCAGGTTCCTCGTCATGAGAAAAAAAACGCTCTCTCTTAAAATACCGGATTTGGCTTGTCTGGGACATCCTTTGGCATCACTATCCCAGTTGGACTTGACTTCACTATACGACAAAATCGAGCTAGGTGACCTTCTCTTCCGCAATTAAAACACGCTTTGGATTGTTGCGTACAGTTTGGACGGATGTGTCCCTCTTGTCCGCATTTGAAACATACGACCGATGGGCGTTCTTCTTCGTTTGAAACGGGTGCTGGTGTCGACGTCTTCACGTCATTGTTGAACCTTTTCTTCTTAAAATGTCCATTCTTATTATCTTGGCCATGATAACCACCGAAATGGTTACCATTCTTGGCATGATAATATCCCCCACGATGGTTATCGTTGTTCAGATGTTGACCGCTGCCACCCAAGATGATTATTATCGTGTTGTTGGTCATTGCCTTTTGGTTGTGCTGACTCATTATCCCGCTCCAATAACTGAGCCCTATTCACAACATCTGAATATAAACAAAGTTTGTGAGAAATGAGGTATTGACGTATATCGGGTTTCAAACCTCGCAAAAACATTCGTGTCATTCGCTCCTCATTATCGACCAAATGGGATGCATACTGGGATAACTCCACAAACTTAGCCTCGTACTGCGACACGGTCATATTGTTTTGCTCCATCTTGATGAATTCTACCTCCTTCATGTGACGAATACTTTCAGGAAAGTTCTTGTCGTTGAATAATTCTTGGAACTTCTCCCAAGACATCATGAAAAGGTCCAAGTCGGGTAATGCGTTTACTGATTCCCACCAATGATCTCCTTCTTCACGCAACATAAAGGTGGCGAATGGAACCTTTTGCTCCTCTGAGCATTCCAAGATATCAAATATCTTGGTAATCTGCTTTATCCATGTCTCCGCCTTAAGTGGTTCTGGATTTCCCAAAAACTCCGGTGGTCCCAGCTCCTTGAATTGCTTAACGGTGACCAACCGTGGGTTACCATTGTTTGCACCTGCATTATGGACAGGAGCTGCCTTCGCCTGTTGTTGCATGAATTGCATAAAGCCTCTGACCATCCCATCATTCACCATTTCATCGGTGTTATTGTTTTCATGAGGAGTATTGTCCTCTGGTTGCACATTATCCTGATTATTGATCTGTGGAGACTCAACGGTCTCCTGTGCTCCATTGATAATCTCAACTCTCGGATGCCATTTTAAAACAGTGCCACAAAACAAGGGTTAATTAACATATCACATAATATCCCTATACTTTGACCGACCAATTAAATACCAAATAAACTTAGGTAGGTCATACTAGCGAAGGAATTCCCCGTCTCTCCCCTCCTAGTTCTTATCTCACATCTTAGACAAGGATCATATCCCTAAGCTTTGACACCAACTGTGAAGCCCCCAAAATTAGGTATACATCACCCATCTTGGGTCGCCAGATACATGGTATAGAATTCAAATACAACTTACTAATACCACTGTCGTGTACAATACGACAAAACATAAACTGTGAGTTTGAATACAAATATTATCTACTAGAGATTATACAAACTCAAAAGGAGTCCTCATTACAATTATTATCACACTATTTTACGTAATAGTGAGGACTACTAATGCTATCCTCCGGACCATCACTCCGCTCCCCGACTAAGTCAAATATATTCTCATTTCTTGAGAGAATAAAGAAGAAAGGGTGAGCTCAACTAGCCCAAGAAGAAATATTATGACTAAGATAATGCGTAATAAATTATCATTAGCCTCCAACAATGTTAAACTGATAAAATACAATAGACATAAAGTTTAACTGCAGCGGAACAAAAAATCCATTAAAAGAGTCAAGTAGAGAATAGAATCTACTATCTTTTATGATTTAAAAAGTTTTCATCACTTTTATCGGCGAGACTCATTTCAATAAATAATCCACATCATTAAATCATCCCTGCACTACAGGCCAAGGATATTCTTTAGTATCACGACCACGAATTATCCATGCACTACAGGCCAAAGATAATCGTGTTTTCATCAACGATCCCGATCATTCCATAAAACAATTCATCTTTGCTCCTCGGCAAAGAGAATCCATAGCCATAATCATACCAAAACTCGTCCCATCAATGCACTACGGGCCAATGAGGACTTTTAATTTTCACATCATTTGTAACATTACGGTCCATGATTACACCGCATAATCCCCGGTCATAATCATACCAAGTCCATCTATGCACTACAGCCCCACGATGACTTTCAACATAATATAAACATGAGGATGATGACAATGATATAAGAATTCAATAAAACAAGTTCAAGAATTAAATTATCCATGAACTAATAACGTCCAAATTGTCAACATGATCTTCGCTTTGTAGAGTAAAATTCAAGAATGCTCGGAAGAATATTTCCATGGAAAGATACCGGATGAAGCACAAATATCAAGGATATTCCACTAATTTCATGGAGTATAGAAGTCAAAACTTTAACCAACCGAGTATAATAAAGAATGGAATAACAAAAGAAATCACCATGCATGCAGATTGCATGTAGAGCAAAGTTATTCCAACAAAATACTAAATAACGGAACCAAAAGTCGGTGAAATTCACACCGGCAGTGATGTTCCAATAGAATAATAAATGCGAATAATAAATGATGGAACCAGTCCCAGGCAGATAGCATGTAGGCAGGATATTCCGCGTAATAATAAAGACGGAATAATAAAAATGGAACCAGTCCCACAGATAGCATGCATGTGATATTCTTACGAGAGTAATAAAGATGAGAATAATAGAAGAATGTCACCAAGTATAGGTAGCTCACAGTATCTGAGTTATTCCAACGAACAATAAAGAAATGGAATAATGTAAGTTCTCTTGTTGAATACAAAAGAATAATATCCCTTACCGTAAAATAATACTTGATATAAGAGTAGTGAAGTAGCGAGAAAACTTTTCTTCTATCTCTCTATAGTTTCTCTCTCTAGAGTTCAAAGAATTAAATAAGAAAATAATGAAGGAATGAGCTTCTATTTATAGGAAAATGGAATGCATAAGTAACTAATCCATGAACAAATCCAGATTGATTTACTTTAATCGACGATTACATATTTAAAGAAAAATCTTTTAAATAAAATATAATATATTCTATTTATATAAAAAAAATTTACTATGCAAACACTATCACTGCACACTATGCAAACACCATGCATAATAAAATATAATATATTCTATTTATAGAATAACTTTAATAAAGTATTCGCTTTATATAAAAAGATTTTACTACGCAAAACACTATGCATAATAGAATATAATATATTCTATTTATAGAATAACTTTAATAAAGTATTACATTTTATATAAAAAGATGTTTCTATTTTATTACGTTAATAATACTGAATAAAACAAAACTTCTAAATCAACAATAATTGAATCAAATAATGTGAGATACTATGCAAGAACTATTGTAGCAATAATTGAACAAAAGCGGGTGACTTCTCGATAATCAATACCGGTGTGCTTCTATCAACAACGTATTACTATACTTTTACTACCGAGTAGTTCAACAATGTCAACCAGTAAAACTTTCGTAGTTATTTTCAATAAAATATTTTGTCGTTTTCTCGATCCGATGATAATTCCGTTAATGAGGTCCACCAATGATTGTGCCATTTATACGAATATTTTATGTTTTAAAAGCGAATATTCCCCACCAATCGAATATAATATGACAACTTGCATACTTTGCAAAATTTATAAATATTACCCACAACTATAACATTATCTCAAATTCACACCATAATATAAAAAAAAATTATTTTGAGAAAATTAATTCTTTATTCATAAAATCTGGGGTTTCACAAATGCTACTTAGTTTATTTTGCCAATGATAAACTAAGTAAGTGGTACTTACTTTATATTTTATTTTAATATAATTTGTAGTATATTATATTATAAAGATATAATTGGTTTATTTATTTATCAAATTTAATTTATTAAATTAAATCATTTTATTTATTTTATTAAATCGAATTAAATTTATTATTATTTTTATTTTATTTTATTTTGTATTATATTATATAAGTTCTAATTTAATTTAATTTAATTTTGTAATTATTTTATTTTATTTTAATTTATTATGTTATGTTATTTTATTTTATCTTGTATTATATTTTATAATTTTTAAATCTTTTATTAAATTCATTAAATTTAATTTATTTTAAATTTGATTTAATTTAAATTATTTAATTTAAATTTATTTTATTTTATTTTTTATTGAATTATATTTTATTTGTATTATATTATATTTTAAAAATATTTTTATTAAATTTAATTTATTTATTAAATTAATTCAATTTTTTTATTTTATTCAAATTAATTTAATTTATTAATTTATTTTATTTTACTTTATTTTGTATTATATTATATTATCTAATTTTTTAAAATTTATTTTACTTAATAAACTAATTTAAATTAAATTTATTTTATTTTATTTTAGTAGTAGGAAACTAAGTAAATGCTACTTAGTTTATATTTTAATATTGGAAAACTAATTACAAATGAATAATTCTGAATAATTCTGACAGAATTTTTGTAAGAAATTCAGTCAGAAATAGCAAATATATCAAAATTAAAAACAGTGCATTTCCAAATATATACTGCAGAATACATATAGAATGCAAACAATTTTCAGCCCCAAATTTCAGCCTCAAATCCAATTTTCAATCAAATTTATAACAAAATTTTAGCCCTACCAATTTTCAGCCTCAAATGCAATTGACAAAGCCAAATTGATGCACACACAGTAACCAATTAAGGAATTTAAACATTACCAATTTGTAATTTCAATTGACAATAACAAACTAAACCAATACCAAATCAAAAATTAAACTCTACCAATTTTCAGCCTCAAATCAATATATACATACAATATAAAAATTATTCAATCTATTGATTGTGTACATCATCATCAAATTGAAACAATATTGGAACTCATACCTTCTTTTGGAGCTAATAAACTGTCAGAATTAGAGGAAGAAATCCGTTACAGTGCTGGCCGACATGTGAAATTTTGTGGAGCTTTCCTCGGTGGTTGTGGGTTGGTGGCGGGATGTGGGTGGTTGGTTAGTGGTGGAGCAGGGGCGAGAGGAAGAGAGAGGACTGAGATGGTGGTACCGGTGGTTAATGGTCGGCGGCTGAAGGTTGTGGTGGGTGGCAGGTGGGCACCGAATATGAGATTGAGAGAGGAGAGAGAGTGAGCTGAGGCTGATAGAAGTGAGATGAGAGAGAGAGGAGATGATGAGATTAATAAGAGGAGATATGAGAGGCGCCTGAATAAGAAGACGAATCGTTTAGGTTTTTAAGATATTTTTAATGGAATGTCCGTCGAAAATACGTCCCTCGAAAATAGGTTATTCTCGACGAAAAGTCCCTCAGAAATAACGTAGTTTCGTCGAACTTAAGTTTCGCGTTGGCGGGAAACTTGGCGCCAGACGAGTCCTTATAATTCCGACGGATTTCCCTCGGAAATAAACTATATCTGAATGAATTATGTTCGACGTATTATTTCGTCGAAATTAACTTATTTTCGACTGACTGTAGTCCGTCGAACCTAATTCCGTCGGAATTAGTCGATTTTCTTATAGTGTCATCATGTATACATAATCACTAAGCATTTTATTTTTTTTTGGAGGTGGGAGGTGGGAGGTGGGGGTGGGGGGGGGGGGGTGGTGAGGCGGGGATGTATACATAATCAATTAATCACTAAATATTATTTTGGGGGTGAGGGTGAGGGGTGAGGGTGCGGGGTGTGGGGTGGGGATGTATATATAATTCTCGAATATATTTTTTAGGTAGGGTGGGGTGGGATGGGGTGGGAGAGAGGTGGAGGTGTATGCATAATCAATAAATATTTTTTTTTTTTTTTTTTTAGGGTTGCGTGGGTGGTGTATATATAATAAGTAAATATTATTTTTTTTTGGGGGGGGGGGGGGCGGGGTGGATGGGTGGATGGGTGGGGTGGGGTAGGGTAGGGTCGGGGTGGGTTGAGGTGGAGCGTGGGGTGGGGGTGTATACATAATCACTGAATATTATTTTTTTGAATCAAAAATTTATAAATCTAGGTTGAAATAACTTTTGATTTGGATTTGAAATGAAATATGGGTCAAAAAATGATTAACCGGTTTGAACCTTTATTTCTTTTTAAAAATATGGTTCCAAACCTTACTCAACTTAAATATATAAAAATAATTAATCAACCCATTTAGTTCCCGTTAATATGGGTTGAGCTAATAGTTAACCAACTATATTGCTAGGTCTAGCTTTGACAAAAGAAATATAAAAGCTACCTACGTAGAATGAGGATATTTAAGTGTTAACATCAAAATCTGTTAATTCGTCGAATCACCAAACAACGACCTTAAACCTGCACAGTAAACAGACAAGTACACTGTTAACTGCCAGGATATAGCTCCGGTGTGAGAATAAATAGATGCCCAAAATTTTTAACAATAGAGACACGTAACTGATTTAGTTTGTAAAAGTAGGTAAAATAATTGTGTAACTAGAATCTAATTATGGCAGTTTATTTATAGTTAGTTGAATAATACTTCTGTCTCTTCAAGTTGTCGCCCACTTTTAAAGTCGTCTCTAAACTTCAATTTTCCTCAATTATATACATCCTTAAAGAAACATTTTTTGGCGTTTACGTTCATTTTACCCTGTTTGAACCCGACCTATTTTAACTAAATTTTGACCCAACCCGACCCAGTTTGACCCGAGTCCAATTTCACTTATTATTTTTTTAAAATAACTAAAATGTTTAAAAATTATTTTCTTATTTTAAAATATCAAAATAATTATTCTTTTAAATATTTTTAAAAATTATTATTATTTTTAGGAAAAATATTAATTTTTTTTTCATAATATGAGTAAAGTTTCATAAAATATAGATTAAAAATTAAATAATAAAATAAAATTTATTTTAAAAAAAGTAGATTTTTTCCATTTTTATGTAAAACTTTATTTTCGAAAAAAAATTTATGTCATTACAAAAACAAAAAAATAGAAATTAAAATATATAAAAATAGTAAAATATAAATAAAAAAATAGATTCAATTTTTTTTTTTAAAAATGAGTAAAGTTTTATAAAATATAGATTCAAAAAAATAGAATTTATTTTTAGAAAAAATAGTAATTTTTATTTTTCAAAAGGAGTATAGTTCCATATTAAAAAAAAAGCAAAAAAAACTTTATTTTAATAAAAAAAATTAGAAAATTTTTATTTTTTAAAAGATGTGTAAATTTCCATAAAAATAATTAATTGGTGAAATTGGGTTCTTGTCAAACTGGGTCGGGTGGAGATCAAATCGGGTAAAAAGAACGAAAACGCCAAAAAATATCACTTTAAACATCTAATTGACGAAAAAAAAACTTTAGAGATGACTTTAAAAGTGAGTACTGACAACTTTAAGGCTGAGAAGTGTCATTCAACCATTTATAGTTTGACACACCTTTCCCCACCTCTCCGAACTGGACTAGGTGCTTATGTAAAAATAATTGCAAATTAAATCCTCCTGATTAAATATTGTAACTCAACTTCCTCAATAATAGGAAGTCAAATAGAATAAGAGTCATAAGTCAACTGGAGTTGTAGATTATCTAGTAGAAATTTGAGAAAAGAATTAAATTTGGATAGAAACGCACTAAAAACCGCACTAAAAATCGCATCGAACCGCACTAATTAAAAAAACGACACCAACGGTTCAAGCAGACAGTATAGCTTTTTAAAGTGGGTTGAATAACCAAATTTACTTGGTCCGATTTAATTCTTAGCCAAAATCGCATTACATAAAACCAAAACCGCACTATGTGTGTATGTATGTATTATCTCTAGTAAATTCTAAAGTTACTTTTCATTTGAACACGCTCAGAGAAAACTCAAGTCTTGCATTATCATTTTTTCACCAATTGAAAAAAGATAGTTAGAGGTTATAGAGTCAAAAATTAAGCATTTGGGTTTTGAAATTTTGAATTTGTTTCATATGGTACTGGAGGGGCTTATAGCTGAGAGACCAAATTCGTTGGTTCGAGCACTTGATGCATTGGCTAAGATCTATACTATAGTAGTAATAGTCTAATAGATTATTTTTCAAATTAGGTGCAATTAGGATTATATTATATAAGTCCTCCCTGCAATATAGATAGAATTTCATTAATTCTATCTCCAGTATATACTTTTAATTTTTGGTGAACTAGATAAACCTTATTTATTGTTATCGAATATATGGTCTCCGTTGTTTTATATAACGTATGTTTTAGTTTTAAAACATCATTCCTTAATTATAAACTAAAACTATTTTATGTGTCTCATTGTGCTATGATTTGATGGTGAATTTGACATGTTTGGCATAATGAGCTTTGTTTATATGCTTGATATAATTCTTATTGCTAACTCTATCACTAAGTTAATTGCTCGATGTGAGCTCTGTGTTAAATTCTATTGAAGGCTACCTTTTTGTTATTACAATTGATTTTGAAATCGAAACCGCACCAATTGAAACCGAACCGCACAGTTTAAAACCGCACCGCACTAATCACAAGCGGTTTCGTGTGCGGTTTTGAATTTGTCAAACCGCTCCTAAGCAGTTTTGGGTGCTGTTTGGATTTTAAACCGCACCAAACCGCACCCCTACTATCTAGAATGTCAAACCCTTTAATGCGATGGATTTATGCATATAGATTGGAGGGTATCGATATTTTTTAATTGCATTGTTTGACTATTTTCCATTTCTAGTTATTCTACTTTTGTCCCATTTGCTTGTAATATTCATTTATTTTCGTATGCTAAATAAAAGAAGGAAACAACAACAAAATTTATATGTGATGGGCGGTATGGTGAATTGAATTAGGGTTGCTAGTAAAATGAGATGGTAACTACAAAAATTTATGCATTTATTGATTTTGTCACTTAATTTGGTTGGTGGAAAATGCAAAAAGCAACAAAATGTTTATTAGTTTATGCTTATCGACTCCAGAAAAAATAAATTATCGTTTTAGGTAGATATATAACCCTTTTCATCCATACAGGAACTATATGATTGGAATACTCGTTACAAGCAGAAGTTTGGATTTATTTTTATGATATGTGCAACTGGAAGAAGTACACCTGAAATTCTTGCTGAGCTTAAGGTAATGTCAAAATTAAGTCTTTATTTATTTATTTTTGTTTACTGTAATGTTAAATAGTGGGATAGTTATTCATGTTATGTCTTTCTTGTTAAAGATATTATGAAATGCATCTAAAAAGATTTTCATTGCATCTGAAGTTTCTAAGATTTGTGATTAGGTCTAGAAAGAAATATAAAGACAATTTTCTTCTTTTCAAGATCCAGTAAAACAATTTTTCTTATAATAGAGCAAGAATATAAGAGACGGTAAAAATGACAATTCATTCTACCTTTTTTCTCAACATTTGTTATACTTGAGTACTTCTAATCCCCCGTTTCACTTTAAATTTCATGTATGAAACTATATGACATAGACATAGACTTTAAGACGTGTCTTGTTGTTGACACATTAAATTATTTGGAATAATAATTTTTATATTTCTTTATTTAAATTCACTTTAGACGTTAAAGAATAATTTAGAAAAGAAACTATATTAGTTCTCTACTCCAGTGAACGTAGTTCAGTAAAATCTTGTCATAAAACTAGCTAGTTGAACATTGAGAATGGATTGCATATATAATAAGCATAATAGTAGAAAGATAAGAATAAAAATAAAATGATAAAATATATTAAGAATAAATTAATAACTAAACAGAAAAGAATAAAATAGATGGAGATGAGGAGAATCTTGATAGAGCGAAAAATGATGCTTAGAATATTAAGAGTCGTTACGACTATTATAAAAGTGACGTTAAGTGTATATTTGGTCTTATATCATTATTTTTGGGACTAGGATCTCTTCCACTACACTTATTTTCTGATTTCTCCAAAAACACATTCAGTTAAACAAATATATATTGTTTTTAGCAACGGTAGAAGCAACACATTTATTTGCAACAAATTTTATTATATCGTTAATTATTTGCGACAAATTTTATTATGTCGTTGAATGTATTGAAAGAAATTGAATGATACATGTAACGGAGAGAATCATAATCCATCATTTTTATTCTGACAATATCAATGGTCAAAATAAAAATACATCAATTTTTTTGGAGGTGGAGGTGGAGGTGGGGGGGGTGGGGGTGGGGGGGGGAGGTGTTTAGAATTTACTTATGAAAAAGAATAAAAAACAAAAACACAACAAATAGGTAGAACATTTGCTCTCCTCTACGATATGCGGACCGATCTCATAAAAATCATCTTCATTATGCAAATCTTTCATAGACATCTCCTATACCACATTAACAATACATGCATATCTTTTTTTCTTTTACATTGCTGAATATGAATTCCATTTTTAAATGTATTTTTTGAATGTTACTAAACTTGTGTCACAAATATTGTTTTGAACCATGAGATTAGTATTCTCTCAAGCAATATCATTCATATTCCATGCTAACAAAGTGAGAAAAATTATTGGAATCTATGTCAATTTTGATATTGAAAATGTCTTGAGTTAACTTCAAAAAGTCAATAATGATTTTCATTAATTACATTTTAGAATGGAGGAAGTACTTGTTTTCAAGCTACAGTTTTCTCTTCACTGGAAGCAAAAACTAAGGTCATAAGTTTGAGACTAATAAATTTATGTTGCTTTCTTGTAGAGACGCTACCCAAATAGGCCAATAGTTGAGTTTGAGATTGCAGCCAAGGAGCAAATGAAAATAACTGAATTACGTCTTAACAAGCTCTTTTCAGTTACAACAAATGCTAGTTTGGCTACCACTGATCAGTCCACCAATACAGATGCGCTATGATGAAAGTAGAAGGTGATTTTAACTTAAAAAGTTTCCTTCTTCCCAAACCCAAGTTTTTCAATCTTTTTAATAATGCCATAATGTTGGGTTACTCCTCGAATCATATTCAGAAAATGATTGCTAATATGGAAAGGAAGAAATTCTATTTTTAATAGGAGCATTATTTTGAAAAGAAATCTATCTGTAATAGGGGTTTTATTTTGGACGTGTCCTATTTTTAATAGGAATAGAAGAATTCTAAGGTACTCTATAAATAGAGTATTATGTTGAGTTGTTGAAGGGTAGTACAATCAAAAGTCATGTAAGATTCTAAGAGTTGAGAGATGGTGTGAGTGATTTTTGTGTTTGTGTGAGGTAGAGGGTTTTTACAGCTTTTATATTTCTTGCAAAAAAGTTATATTGTGGGTGGGAAGAGTTTTGCAGCTTTTAGTCCGTTCAAAAAGGTGCGTCGTGGTATTGTGGAACCTCAAGTTTTAAGGCGTAAAACTTGGGATGATTATTGTATGCCCATTATTTTGATATAGTAGAGATTCGGAGTTTGATCTATAGTTTTTCCCTTTAAGAGTTTTCCACATTAAATATTGTGTTGTTTTATCTCTATTTATTTTATTGTGTGGTTAGCGTTGACTTAATTTTCAACAAGTGGTATCATAGCCAGGTTGATTGAATTCATGGTAGAAGGGGAATTAGTTGTATTGGTGTGATAAATAAAGAGAAGTGAAGATTGAAGGAGTTGGTGTTCATCATGATGTTGATGAATAAGAGATTTTGCAGTTATGGAGGATCACCGTTTCAGTCGCTAGATGAAGATCATGAAGATGCTGATAAAGATAATAATGAAGATTATTGTGGTAATGTAAATCATGTAGATGATATGGAAGATGCGGATGTTGCGTATGATATAGAAGATGCGGATGTTGCAAATGATGCGGATGATGCAAATCATGAAGATGATACGGATAACGCGCAGGGACGGAGTCAGGATTTATTTTTTGGGGGGGGCCAAATTTTTTTTTAACATCATAAAACATATTCATCGCTAAAAAATAAAATTTCACTATTACAAAACATATTTTTACTAAAACAAAAATAATATAGTAATAGAATTTGCTTTGACAAAAATAATAAAACATAGCAAAAAAATAGTCTTTTAAAACATATCAAAACTTTGTCAAAACTTGGGGGCCGTAGTCTTACAAAATTTTCAAAACAAACCAAATGTACAAATGAGTTTTATAAAATTTTCAAAGTTTGGGGTGAATCTTACAAAAATTTCAAATCTTGGGGGCGTGGCCTCCAACAACCATGTAGCTCCGTCCCTGATAGCGCCGGTGATGCGGATGATGGTGGCGATTACGACAACGGTGACAATGATGAATTTGAAGTGTTTGCAGATTCGAGTCGAGGGAGGAATTGTTGGAAAACTTCTCGAATCCTATTCAGATATGAAGTTGAAGTATTTGGGGATTCGAGTTGAGGGAGGAATTGTTGGGTTACTCCTCGAATCATATTTAGAAAAGGATTGCTAATATGGAAAGGAAGAAATTCTATTTTTAATAGAAGCATTATTTTGGAAAGGAATCTATTTGTACCATGAGTTTTATTTTGGATGTGTCCTATTTTGAATAGGAATAGAAGAATTATGAGGTACTCTATAAATAGAGTATTATGTTGAGTAGTTAAAGGGTAGCACAATCAAAAGTCATGTATGATCCTAGGAGTTGAGAGAGAGTGTGAGTGGTTTTTGTGTTTGTGTGAGCGAGAGAGTTTTTACAACTTTTATATTCCCTGCAAAAAAGTTGTATTGTGGGTGAGAGGATTTTGCAGCTTTTAGTCCGTACAAAAAGTTACGTTGCGGTATTGTGGAACCTCATGTTTTAGGGCGTAAAACTTGGGATGATTATTGTAAGCCCATTATTTTGATATAGTGGAGATTCTGGAGTTTGGCATGTGGTTTTTCTTTTTAAGAATTTTTCATATTAAATCTTGTATTATTTTATCTTTCTTTATTTTATTATATGGTAAGCGTTGACTTAATTTCCAACACATGATTTCTTTGTTTGTCTTTGTGACATAATTTCTTTTTATAATTAAGTTAATTCGGTATGTATGCAAGTGTACCATATAATAATGGCTAACGGTGTCTTAGCATGAATATCAAGCTTGAGACACTGGGACGTTTTAGATCATACACTACAGGAAAAATGATAATTTCTGATAAAAAATTTTGTCGGAAATAAGTTAATTTCGTCGTATCGTTAGTTTATTTCCAGTGTATTTTCCCGTCGAAAATTCAGTCGAATAAAAACTGGTAGAGGATTATCCTGTTGGAAATTCAATCGGAATTGATTATGTCTGACAATTATTTCCATCCACCATTCCGTCAGAAATAATATATTTCCGACAGAACTATCGCCGACTTAATAATTCTGTCGGATTTAAATCCTTTACGTGTCACCCTTAAAATAAATTATGGTAGCTTTTTCCGACAAAAATTCCGTTGGACAACATATTCTGTCGAAAAATAACATTTTTATAATAAAATATATTAGTTTTTTTATGACGAAAATTCAGTCGGGTATAACATATACCGTCGGAAATAAATTTTTTTAGAATTTTGTTTTGGTTTTGCAGGGTTTAGGTTTTTAAACCACATTTTTGTGTCTGTAAATTCCTGTTTTATCCCAACAGCACATACAACAATTTATATCAAGAACACATACAATGTAACTATACGAACAACAACATATATATACACGTCCACAACAATAACAAATATAAACTAATTTATGATGAGTTACACAAAAAATTGTTTATAAATACAATGATTTACAAAACTAAATTAAAGTACAATGATTTACCAAAAAATTCAAGTAAAATTACAATGATTTACAAAAATTCAAGGTAAACTACAATGATTTACAAAAAATAATGCTAAACTAAACTAAATAGAGATAAATTATTTACAATAATCTAGAGAACTAAATCAATTTTGTATTTCCACCGGTGTGAGGAGGATCATTGGCCGGGGGTCGACGATGCTTGTAATTATACCCCTAATTTTAATAAATAAAATTTAATTTTTCTTATAATTATTATCCTAAACAAAATGTGTTAAATTGATAAAATGAAAAAGTTAATGGTGATATGTGCAAATTATAAAATAAAAAAGTATGTCGGGGAATATTCGATAAAGTACGACAGACAGTGCCGAAACAATCATTAGTGGGATTCACAACGACATAATTGTCGAGTGCTGAAAACGGTAAAAATAATATTTTTAATAAAAATTGTAAACGATACTATCACTTTTAACTGTTTAAATACTCGATGATAAAAGTATAAGTAGCACGCGAAACTCTACAGTAGCACACGACATTCCACAGTAACACGCGGTAGTGCACAATATTTCTTATTATTGAACAAATAATTGTCACAGTAACAATTGCACAGTAAGGGTAGTAATAGAAATTTTTGACATAAGCATATTAAGTAATTAAACAGACTCATTATTTGAAGAACATTAATATCACTGATATTAATACATTAAATTATAGTACTATTATTGTGTTATGTCTTTAAGTTACATTTAAGTTAGTAGATGTTAAGGTTATTGATCTATGTTACATTATCTGATAAAATCTATACATCTGAATAAAGGTATTGATAATATAGAAAGTTTTGATGAGGACTAAGGTTGTCTAATTGTGCGACGTTAAAGTGACTACTTTAGCGAAAAACCCTTATGTCATGGGAACGATCTTATTATTTCTACTATGAATCTCAGGTAAATAAAGGTTATGAATGATGGAATATCTATATTCAGAAGGATTAAGTGTGAATAATTGATAAAGGTATGAATAATTGATGAATGATATAGATTAAAGAGAAAGTTTGATTAAAGAAAAAGTGTGAATAATTGATGAAGGATATAGATTCAAGAAAAAATGTTATTAAAGAAAAAGTGTGAATAATTGATATATTATGAATAATTGATGAATAAAATATTGAAATGTGTTGATTAAAAATAAAGTGTGATAATTGATGTGTGGTAGATGTTGGTTAATTTTTTACTATAAATAGGGGGCTTAGAATGTGGAATTTCATAACCTTCTTGCTTATCCTTCCTTCCACCCTCTGAAAGTTTCTTATTGTAAGTATCTCTCTAAGTGTACTAAGGATACCTCAAGTATTATTGAATACCAGTTAGACTACAATAATTGTTCAAGTTGATCAACTTCATAGAAAGCAACATCCATCCATGTGCTAAGGTAAGAGATATCATTATCTTTCATAAATAAATTTATGATAAGAAATTATTATTTGTTTCTACAGCCTTACTATTAAATAGTGAAAATTCTTGAAATGATTAGAATATCCTTAATATTTTGTGTTTCATTTAATATCTTTTGACTTGAATCTTCCTATTAAATTTTAATTGTTATATGTGAACTGTGAACCTTATATATTTCTTGATCTTGAAGTAATATCCTGGATAACATGTTGACAATTTGGACATTATTAGACTCTGGACAAATTAAATTGATAATCTTTAATGTTTATTCTTTATCTTATTATTCTTATTTTTTTGTTAATCATTCATATAATTGTTATTTGTACTAATCATCAAGACTAAGTTGTTGTGAATGTCTTTGGCCTGAATGTAAAGAGAATATGTTTGTTTAGTGTTTTTAGCCTGTATGGAAAAGATACGTGGTAAAAGTTCTCTTTAACCTGGTTGGAAAGAGGAACTGTTGATTGACATGATTATGACTAGGAGTTATAGATTGACATGATCATGACCTTTGGTGTTATAGTTGATGAAAGCTTGATGGTGAATTTTTCAATTAGAGATAATAGTAGACATTATGTTCTACTTGACTTTTCTAATGGATTGTTTATTCCGCTGCATTTATCGTTAAAAACTTATATTATCTTTAAATCTCTGAGTTATCACTGTTGAAGGCTAATGATAACTTATTCTTTGTAATCTTAGTTATGATATTCTTTATTAAGCTATTTGTGCTCACCCTTATGTTTCATAGTTTCTTTCAAGAAATAAGAGTATAGTTGGGTCTAGAAGGGAGAACTTGGGAATGGAATGATGGTCCGAGTTAGTAGCTGTAGTAGTCTTTAATACATTGTAAAATAGTGTTACAATAATTGTACCGAGAACTTAAAGTATGCACGTGTGTTGCTGTATTTTCACGGCATTGTAATAATTGATTTTGGCTACTCAAATTGGGTGGTGTAAGCCCGAATATGGGGCCGTCATAGTTGGCATCAGAGCTTAGGGGTATGATCTTTGGTGGTGATATGTGATTAGAACTATGAGAAGAGAGACGAGTAGAATCCTTCACTAACGTGTCCTACTTAGTTAAATTTCGTTATTTAATTAGTTGGTTTAGAAGTAGGGACAATATGTGACATGTAAATTTCTTTAATTAATCTTTGTTTTGTGGCAACATTTTAGAATGACATCTGAAAACCATGAGATGAGTAATGGAATGCATGAGACAATTGAGTCCCTGCCAACCATTAACCAAAATGTTGTGTATCACGAGGGCAATAATTATCCGGTGACCCCAATAAATAACGCTACTAACCACATGATGAATGATGATTTTTTTTACAATTTATGCAGAACCAGACAAGAGGAACTTTTGTTAATAAATACAGGTAGAAACGCTAGGAGCCGGGACCGCCTGAGTTTTTTGGAAATCCAGACCCACTTAAGGTAGAAGCATGGATCAAATAAATGACCAAAATATTTGATGTACTAAGATGTATAAATGAAAAAAAGGTTCCCATCACCATCTTTATGAAACTAGGAAAGACGGATCACTAGTGGGAATTACTAAAACGTACTCATCTCTCGACACTCGAGATGTCTTGGGCGGAGTTCCAAGAATTTTTTTAATGAAAAGTATTTCCCAGAGAGTATTCGCCATATGAAGGAGATAGAATTAATCAAACTGGACCAGAACAACAAGACTGTATCGCAGTACGAGGCCAAGTTTGTTGAACTATATATTTCGGTTTACACCCCATTACGTGGACAATGAGGAACGAATGACTCAAATGTTGTTACGAGGTTTGAAAATTGAAATTCGTCAACACCTCATTTGTCTTAAACTTCGTTTATATTCAGATATTGTGGATAAGGCTCAGTTATTAGAGCGAGAAAAAAATATTTAAACCAGGAGGCAATGGTCATCAAAGGGAGAGAAATCATGATCGTAACAATGGCAACAAGCATTGGAACAATGAGATTCATCAAGGAGGAAATCAACATGCAAAAAATGGAAACCACTATGGTGGCAATCTTGGCATAGATAATATAAGGAGCAAGTTTAATGGAAATGAATTTAAGAAAAAAAGGTTCAATAAAGATCATAGAAATGCATCGACATCGGCATCAACATCAATTTCTAAGGAAGGGGAACGAGTACCAGTTAGACATTATAGGTGTGGGCAAGAGGGACACATTAACCCAAACTGTACTAAGTCATCCAAGGTCAGTTATAGTTGTGGGAAGGAAGGTCATATTGCTCGATTTTGCCCATCAACAAAATCTACTCCAGTTGTAATGGTGACACCCAAGGCTAACACAAACAAGGCAAAACCAATGATTTAGGGAAAAGCTTTTGCTATTTCCCAAAAGGCGTGGAAACCAAATGAAGTTATAACCGATAATATTGTTATAAACTCTTATGAAGTCTATGCCTTATTTGGTACTAGCTCTACCCACTCTTTTATTGCACCAACATGTGCACAACGTTTGAACTTGACTCCTGAAAAATTTCACTTTAACTTATCTATTGAAGCACCATTAGGAGAAACATTCTTTATATCTACTGTCTATAAATCTTGTTTTTCTCAAATCAACACCCTCACATTACCCGTGGATCTAATCTCTTTGGAAATGCATGAATTAGATGTGATTTTAGGAATTAATTGGTTGACTACCTATCGTGCTAAAATTGATTTCTTTAATAGGATCATTAGTTTTTATATTCTTAATCACCCTTTTATGCAAATTCAAGTAACTAAATCATTGAAATCAATAATATCATTTCTAGCCATATAGTCATTTGTTTATTGAAAAATGGATGTCAAGCCTTCGTAGGCCATGTCAATGATTTAAATAAAAATACATCAAATTGAAATGATATTTCCATTATTAATGAGTTCCCTAACATATTTCACGAAGCACTTTCAGACATACCCTAGACTGTGAATTTTTTTTGAACATGGCACTAAACCCATTTCCAAGACCTCATACCAAATGGCTCCCATTGAACTAAGAAAGTTAAAAGTCCAACTACAGAAATTTTTAGATATTGGTTTCATACGTTCGAGCACATCCCCTTGGAGTGCTTTATTCGTGAAGAAGAAGGACGAGAATATGAGACTATGCATTGAGTATCGAGGTTGAACCATGTCACCATTAAAAATAGGCACCTGTTACCTCGAATTGATGACTTGTTTGATCAATTGCAAGGTGTGCAATATATTTCAAAGATTGATCTCCGTTCTGGATATTATTAGTTAAAGATTAAAGCCGATGAAGTTCCAAAGATTACCTTCAGAACTCGATATGAGCATTATGAGTTCTTAGTCATGACTTTTGGATTAACTAATACTTATGTTGCCTTCATGGATATGATGAACATAATATTCAAGAAATATTTTGATCATTTCGTGGTTGTCTTTATTGATGACATTCTCATTTACTCCAAGAGTCGTGAAGATCATGAATGTCATTTAAAATTGATACTTCAAAAGCTTCGTGAAAACAACTAGTATGCCAAGTTAAAGAAATGTGAATTCTGGCTTGAGCAAGTAACGTTCCTTGGGAATGTTATCTCTAAACAAAGAATATCGGTTGACCCCGCGAAGATTGAAACAATAGTGAATTGGGAGCAACCTAAGATAGTAACTGAAGTACAAAAATTTCTAGGCCTTGTTGGTTATTATCGAAGATTCGTAGAAGGATTCTCTCAAATCGCCACTCTATTAACTCAGCTGAGTCAAAAAAGCATAAAATTTGAATGGAGCGAAGAATGCGAGAAGAGCTTTCAAAAGCACAAAAGGAGACTCGTTTCAGCCCTTATTCTGACAATACCATCAAGATCAGGTAGATTTGTCATCTACATCGATGCTTCATGCGAATGCATTGGTTACGTTCTCATGTAACACAAAAAATTTATAGCTTATGCCTCTCAACAACTCAAGAAATCTGATAAGAACTACAATACTCACGATATAGAGTTGGTAGTGGTAGTTTTCAAATTAAAGATAGGAGACACTACTTATATGGAGAGAAAATGGAGATCTATACGAATCATGAAAGCCTCAAATATTTTTTTCACTCAGAAGGAACTTAACATACGATAACGGCGTTGGCTTGAGCTATTGAAGGATTACGACAACACCATCCAATACCACTCTAAAAAGGCAAACGTAGTTGCTCACACTCTAAGTAAAAGATCATATGTGAGTACACGTGCAATACTGACAACACAAGGGCACATTTTGTATGACTTACAAAAGATGGAAATAGAGATAAAAACGTCAAGGACCCATATGAAGATTTCACACGTACGAGTAGAACTAACTTTAATTGAAAAAATTAAGGCTGCTCATGCTACTGATCCAGAACTGGTGAATATGATGAAGAAGGTACAAGAAGGTGTTATTTTGTAAGCATAAATCGATGAGGAAGGGATACTTCGAGTAAACTCTCGACTATGTGTCCCTAACAACCCTGAATTGAAATATAAAATCATGATGAAGCACACAACACACCGTTTGCAGTCCACCTTGGAAGTACCAAATGTATCGTGATCTTCAACATACGTTTTGGTGAAATAATAGGTGTGCTATCACATGCAACCAAAAATAAAACCTTACTGTGAACAATATTAATGTAGTAGTGCAAACAAGAATCGATCCCACATAGAATGATTAATCTCTTTTTATACTTTATATACTAAAAAGGGTGGTTTTGAATGTTGTTGAAATAAATAATCTAATGAAATAAATCAGAAAAATGATCCTTGGATTAATTTAAATTTCACCTTCAGAAACTTGCACTGATCATTGACACAAGCATGCATAAACAATTAGTACTTTAAATATTCATCGATAGAATCAATTCACCATTTAGAATCATTCCATGCCTTTCCTTAATTTTAATTAGATAGAAACAAGTGATCTAAAGAACCCTAACAACTAAAAAACTTCAGACAAATGTTAAACGTTTAATCTAGTAGATGCTTTAAGAATTAGACTGACTGATGAAGATAAACAACATAAGCACAAGCGGTTGCATTTAATTTAATTGAATATTCTTCCTAAGATTAATAATCTCATGATCTACAGTTAATTATTAATCTTAGTTGCCTCGCAAATTAGAGTGACCAAACAATTACAGATTTGATGTCTAATTTAGCAGTAGATTTGAACGAATAGTAAACTAGTTTGCAACTTAGCAATTAAACGATTAAATCATGGAATCTAAGTACAAAAGAATAATCAATACTTCAAATAATAATTGACAATTAAAACCAATTAAATCTCACAATGTAATAATTCTGAAGCTTCCGTCTCCTTAAACCAAGAATAGAAGTTTAGCCATACATGGGCATGAAAAACACTAAAAAATAATATAGAGAGAAGTTTGTATAGAAGTCCCTAAGCTCTCTTCGTAATCCTCTATTTATAGGCATAAGACATTAATTCTTTTCCATGTAGGTTTCAACCTCCTAGTGACGATCAACTTCCTTCAAAGAGATCTTCTAGATAGATTCTCCTTTACTTCATTGGATTTTAATTGCACACCAAGATTGATTCACCTCCTTCCTCCTTCTTGTATGATTCTTCTTGTTTCTTTCCTTCTATGAATAGGAGCATTAAATTAATACTGTTTGATCTCCAATATATTGACTTTATTGTAATAAAATATTAAATCATATAAAATAAAACATATTAATTAAATAAACTAATATAATTTAAAAGGAAAAATATTTAATCTCACCTTAAATAAAAATATAAGAATAATGAGTATATTTAGGCACAAAATAAATACAAAAGATTAAGCATTAAGGAATAAAAACATAACATAATTTATTCTCATCAAATTCTCCCATACTTATCCTTTGCATGTCCTCGGGCAAAATAAAAATAAACTATAACACAAAAAATTCAACTAAACAAACTAACAAACTTGACAACCTTGACCCACAAATTAATATGAACTTCAAAATTGACGTCAAAGATTCTAAATAATAACTCCCAAAAATCTGCAAAACAATGCATCATCTAAAATTTCAACTTATTTTTCAATCTTACTTTACTCTCAATCCCTCGTGTATGTGTGACTCCAAATGTATCAAACTAATTAGAACTCAATTTTTTTTTTTATAAAATCAAAGCCGTATAGGAGAAAGAGAAATTTAAACACTTATTTTCATACCACTCTCAGTTAACACAGACAGATAACACTAGAGGATCAAGAGGTTTTTTTCCTTTTTCTTTGGTAAGTGTATTATATGCTTCATCTTACCAGCAAGTGCGGTTTACGCTCTATCTTGCATGTCACGCCTTTATGAGTGAGTGCGTTTTACGCTCCATCTCAACCCACCATATGAATCATTATTCTTTTTCTTCATTTTCTCTTTGTCTTGTTTTTTTTCAAGCTTGCAAACTTTGCCTTAATCATTTCTCCTTTCTTAAATAATACCTCATATTAACTTCAAGTTATGATCAAACAAATGATAGAGTTCCAGAATTTCTCCTCTAAACATTCAACCAAATTAATTCCTTCAAAGTTAAAACTATAGGTCGACCAAATGGACATGTGCTCAATAATGAAGGGTCTCAAATAAAGTAATAATCAACAAAGAAAACCAAATTTAGATTACCCAATGTCTATCAGTCTTCCAAGAATTTATCAAAAAGAAATCAAAATTTTATCACTGGTCAAGAATTAAAATTCAAATTAATTTATTGCTCAAGTGACACATTCTAAAACTACCCTATTTTCGTAGGTAAACATAATTGCACTTAGTATGTGCAACAAGCCTTTAAATTCCAAGTTTACCCCATGTGGACGAGTTTTGTCTCTTGAGGGTTTGCACTAAATATACCCACAAAATTCAAAAATTAAAACAAAACAAGAATAAACTGCAACAAATACCCTAAATCCTCCCCCCACACACACTTAAAACTTACATTGTCCCTAATGTAAAGTAAAATGGAAAGAAAAGTAAAGAGATACTCCCCTATGGGTTGCCTCCCATGCTACGCCTTTGTTTATCGTCATTGGCTCGACCAAATTCCCTTCTTTAAAAATACATCAAATGCACTCCGGGGTGATTGCAGTATGGGTTTCACCATCTTCTTCGTCATCAAATAGTGAATAGCATATGGGCATGTAACAATCGTCTTCTTTGGATCTTCCGGATAGATTTGAAACTGGACATAAACTAATTTTAGAGCATCACTCAAAGCTGCAATAGTTCTTTGCAATTTGACATTTAAAGTCAATTTCACAATTTCCTTATCAATATTCTTACTAAGTGCAATTTCCAAGTCATCATTTCCATCAAGTTCAAAGACTTCCTATGATAAAGAGTCAGTCACATCAATAGTATAAACAGAAGTATCATTAGTAGGATTTTGCATGGAATCATAAATATTAAAGTGAATAACTTCTCCATCAAATTCCATTAAAAGTGTACCACTATGAACATCTATTTTAGTCTTGGATGTTTTCAAAAATGGTCTTCCTAAAAAAATAGGTGCATTTTGGTCACCGTTCTCCATATCAAGCACATAAAAATCAGTAGAAAAAATTAAATCATTGACTTGCACAAGAACATCCTCAACTACACCTCTAGGATAAACATTATATCTATCAGCCAACTGAATCACGGTACCCATTTTATTCAAGGGTTCAAGTTTCAACGAAGCATAAATGGAATATGACATGTATGACATTGATAGAAGCTCCTAAGTCTAATATGGCCTTTTCAAATCTAGTGCTACATATCGTGTAAGGAATGGTGAACATACCCTGATCTTGGCACTTAGTAGGGAGTTTTCTTTAAATAAATGCCGAGACATTCTGCCCTACTTTTACCTTTTCATATCTGTTTAGTTCTTGTTTCCTCTTGTGAGTGCACAATTCTTTTAAAAATTTAGCATATCGAGGTACTTATTTAATATCATCTAACAATGGAATATTTACCTCGCATTTGCGGATAGTTTCATACAAATCTAAAATTTTCTCATATTTTCTGTTTTTTGTTAAAGCATGAGAAAAAGGGGGCATCAGTTTATAATCAAATAGAGGAGGAAATTTACACTTAGGTACACAATTATCACCCACAACACCACTATCGGGATTGTCCGTGTCTGCTTTGCCTTGCTCTTGCAATGTAGGTGCCATCTTTTACTGGATTTTCTACCTCTTTACCACTTCTTAAAGTGATGGGACTTACATTCTCTTTTGGATTCACCACCCTTTTGAGAGGGTAACTTTCCCGAACCTTGCACCTCTAATCGACTGATTGTGGTTGCCATTTGTGTTATTTGAGTGCTCAAATTTTGAATACTGGCCCTCGTTTCCTGTTGAAATTGCAAAGTGTTAGTGGCAAGAGATTTAACAATATTTTATAAAAATATAGTAGAGTTAGAAGATTGGACATGTTGTCTACTATTGGAATAAGGCTGTTTATGTTCTTGGCCGGTAACTTGGGAAAGTTTGATTCGCGGGTTGATTTGCTTGTGGATTCTAATAGCACAAATTACGATGATCCCTCCATCCAGGATTATACGTGTTCGAATAGAGATCATAATTCCTATGCAGTTGTCCAGAAAATCCACCTGCTGCATTTACTTATTCAACAGACTCCTCTTGAAAGGTGGGGCACATATCCGTCGGATGTCCACAAATTCTGCAAGCTTTTACTTGTTATGTATTACCTGCACCCAATTGATGAACAATAGAGGTCAAACTCGCAATTTGTCTTTCAATAGAAGAAATTTTTACCTACCTCATTTACATTTCTAGGTGAAAAATCAAGTCTAGTGCCAAATTGTTGGGAATTAGCTGCTGTAGTAACTTGACTTTTCAGGTAATATTAAAATAAGAATTAAATAAATAAAATTCTTATTAGATGATATGCTATGTGATATTGTGTTGCATAAGTGAATACGAACTATGCAATATATATATATATATATATATATATATATATATATATATATATATATATGATTTTTGAGCAGAATAAATATAGTAGCATTACATATTTATTATATGTAAATAAATTGTAGGAACAATTTATTTAAAGGAAATGAGATGGGAAAAATTAATATGTTTATGTAAGTTAAAATAATTTATAAAATTGTTTTAATATGATAAATTGGTGGCATTAAATATACTTAATGTATCACCTCCATTTTTTTATTAAAGAAATTATGTAATACATTATTGGGTGTAATGTATGCATGTAATGAATATATTATTATATTTACTACAGCTAAATTGTTGAAAACAATTTAAGAAGGGAAAAGAAAATAATTTGAATTTTCCGATAAATATTCAAATAAGAAATTAGTAAATATATTTTTATTTGTGATACTGCATGTGTATACGTGCAGTATAATGGATAACTGTGATGTGATGAATATATGTGTATATATATTTTTATTACGCGTAATAAATTGTTAAGAAACAATTTATATTACGAAACAAAATAATTAGTGTAAGTATAAAGAAATTATTGTATACTCTAAATAAAGGATATTGAAATAAATTCTATTGTTGAATTATTTTAATAAAGAGAGGATATTATATTAATTATAATATCTTATTTATTGAATAAATTTTCATTTATATGGAAAATAATATGAAACGCATATATTTTGTAAAAGAATATTACATTTGTATTTAATAAATATTATGGGTAATATAATATGCATAATAAATACTAAATAGTTTTATGTATTAATAAGGAAGCTTTGTTCAGTAAAGGAAAAAAAAGAAAAGAGAGACAACCCAAATATATTAAGCTAGGTTCGGTACTGTTAAAGGAGTAGCATTTAACGAAATTTTGTAATGGCCAAGCAAATTTCGTGAGGAGCAGAGAATTGGCGTGTGAAGCAAGTACACAGGTGCTATAAAAAATCCAGCAAACTCAGCTCCTCCATCTCCCTCTTCTCCTCTACCTCAGCAATATCTCTCCCTCCCTCCCCTGTCCAAAATAGTCCAGCCGAACTCCTCCTCTCTCAATTCAATTCTATTTTTGGCTCAGTATAATTCGAGAATTGAAGCTACGGAGGAAGTATAATAATTAAAATCAAGCAAGCAAAGCGGTATACATTGAATTATGTATATTCCATTAGCGTTTATGAAGTTAATATGCGAGTATATGATTTAGTTTGTAAATTTGCAAAATTACATACGAATTGGCTAAGGAAGAAAATTAGTATGATATGACTGATATTGTTAAATAAGGCTATTGGTACTTGTATTATGTATGAAAATTATAAGATTGCATATTAGTTGTAATAGAATTAAATATTAATTTTAGTTTTTTTCAAATAGTTAGTAAGCTAACTATTTAGAAAGTAATTAAATATCTTTAAATTGGTTATGTAAATAACTTCTATAGGTTGAAATTAGCGATATGGAGCTAGCATGGTTGTGCGGTGTTATAAGGTTGGCAAAAATGGAAGGAAAACATGAACCAAAGCTTAAGAAATCTGTCCAAATAAGAAACGCATGCGTCGTGTTTGATAAATGGCCTATAAGAGCCATTTTGGATAAAAACATAAAACTAAGTGAAGCAAAGACCCGAGTTATATATATATATATATATATATATATACACACACACACACACACACATTATATATAACTAATTAAAGAGTTTGGGCAAATCGAATTAGAACGAAAAACAATGTTAAGCCAAAATAAAAAATTAAAAGTTAGTGTGTCGGGCTACTTTTGGCTAACTGTTTCGGCTAGTTAGACTTTCTGGAAAATTATAATTTTCAAGAATCTTGTAGTGTGAAATCCCAGCTAGCCATAGCCTCTAGAACGGACTCATTCCGAGTTTGGACGACTGAGTTATTGCATTTCAAAGTAAGTGCGTCGAATCTGTCCAAAATCTGGAAATCAGATTCGGACCTGTCCCTTGTACGAATTTTCTGGAATTATATGTTAAGAATTTGAGAATGGGTAAATCATAAGAGTTGTAGCCCCGAACGTTAGCTTCGCGTGGGCGCAAGAGTCACTCAAAAATGTTTTAAAACGAATTAGTTACGACTGTTTTAGCGAGAGAGGGTAAAGTTGGAAAAATTGAAAACCAATGGAGGGGCATTTTCGAGGCCTGTTATGAGCTGCCTAAAAGACTTAAAACGGGTGGTTTGTATTTTTTAAAAATAGTCTACTATGGTGTTTATATCATATCAAAATTTGGTTGCATTCTGAACTACGAGCAAAAAGTTAAAAATGCGCAAAATAGGCATTTTGTTATGGGGGGCAGCAGCTCAGCTGGGCACGCGCTGCACCAGCTACGCGCGTACGCCGTGCGGCGCTGTGCTGGGCAGTTCACCCAGCTAGTTTTGGCTCGTGTTTTGGTGGTCTAGGTTGCTTGTAATGCTTGGATTATAATATTTATAATTAAATGAATATACTACCTAAAACATATCCAAAATTCAAAGCTTATGAACGAGTAGTTTAAAAGACATAACATCGCGAAACGAGTGTCAAAGCGAGGGGGCTATCCAGCCAACGCCGGGCTTGGCTTAGCCACACATGGCCACCGCCGAGGACTGGATCTTGATAAATAATTACTGTTTGGCGATTGGTTCATGATGCGATTTTTGGTTAGCTTTAATGATTTGGCATGTAGTGAGACACCAAAATGAATGTATAAATATAGTATAATGACTATATATATATTGTTAAATTGTTCAATATACCAAAGAAGCGATAAAACTCTTATGTAAACGTAAGTTTACATATATATGTAAAACCTATTCATGTAATAGAATATAAAAAGGATATAAGTTGATATGAGATGCGATAACCCGTTTAAAGCTATATTGAAAGGAAAATTTGAAAACGAAAGAGTTTTTGAAATACGAGGTAAAGATTATACAAATGGAGTCAAGAATCCATTAAAGGACATATGCATAAAACTAATATACATATGAAATGAGTTCTATTTATTCACGAGAGTAAATAGTAAGCTATGGACATGTTATGTAAACTAAAACTACGAGGCATCCGTATACGTGGTTATAAAATGGTTTAGCACATGAGCTATTACGAAGAGATAAAAGCTTTATAAACTATAAATTTATTTGGTTTAACAAGTGTGCTATGAATACGCGCTAGAAACCCTTAATAACCTTAACACTTCAAGTTTGCTTATAAAAGGTAAGAAAAATCCGTAAAACGGATTGTAAATGATTTATAACTCGAAGCATATGGTATTTATATACTAAATCTTTGAAAGAACTTTTTTGGGCATAAAAGGGTTATACTGGACAAAAGTGTCTAAAGTACGTGGATTGGTTTTAAGACAAGAACAAAAAGATTATAGTTAATGTAAACTAAGATTAGTTTACATTGAGTATGTGAAACTAATATGGGTATGTACGTATACTCAATTTATGTAGGATCATCACATATCAGATAAGTTATAACATTAAACAACATTCAAGGCAAGTCTTTTATTTCTTTGTGATTCTATGAACTTGTTATTGTATGAGATCTTTAGGAATATGTTGAATTACATGTTACATGCTATAAACTGTGAAAGTCAATATATGACTAAGCTGATTGAGTTATGGAACTCAATATATATGTGATATATGATATGGACATATATTGTTTAAAGTGATGATGCATGAATGGTATAAAGGATTATGAGATATATGTTGAGCATGAAACTATGTGTTATATGAAGCATGAAAACTGTTAGATTTGTTGGGCCAATGAGATCTTTTGCTTGCTGACCAGATGATAAAGACTAGGAGTATGTTCAAAAAAACTCTTTTCTTTATTTAAGAAACTGTATTACACTGTGATGATAGTTTGTGATGTTAAAAATGAAAGATATGTAAATATTGAATTATCTACTCCCTCCGTCCCAGGATAAAAGTCCTGATGGACTTTTCACGCATATTAAAAAGATGAATGAAATGACAAAATTGCCCTAATAATATGTCATTAATTATTTTCAATGTAGGTGAAAGAGTGACTTTCTAGCTATTCAATTCAAAATATTCTCTCTCCATACTTATTAAATATGGAGAGAGAATTAGAATAAGAAAAATATGAGATATTTAATGCTACGGGCATAATAGAAAAAATGTGTAAAAATTTGGTTATTAAAGGAAAGTTGACATTTAACATGGGACTACCCAAAATAGTAATAAGGACTTTTATTATGGGACGGATGGAGTAATAAATAAAGAAAGTTTTTTTTAAAAGAGAATGTGTAGGTGGGGATTACTATTTATTGAAAAGTACTATAGTGATTATACTATATACGAAAAGATATGTTTGAAGAGATGAGTTATATATATTCATATCTTACTCCGATAAAATAAATCATAAAATGAATATGATTTTGAGATAAAAGAGAATCGTAAAGGTTGCGATTCAGCGAACAAATGAAAGGTAGAAAGAAAAGTGTTAAGTTATTCCGCATTTTTTTAGTTGTTTTAACATTGAATAATGTTTTAAAGCCAGAAGAAGATAGTTTTAACGCACAAGGTTGGGATTAAGTTAATCCTGATTTGGGATTAAGTTAGTCCCGATTTTGGGGGGCGTTACAGCTGAACGAGATTTTTATAATTTATTTTGATATTTATTGAAGTAAATAAATATTTTTGTGACTTATTTATGGAGTTAAATAAATATTTGATGAAATTGTTGTAGATTAATTTAATTAAATGTGTTACATTAATTAAATTAATGTTGGATAATGTTATAGTTCAAAGTGTGAACTTAATTGGGATAATTAATTAAATGGGTTATAAATAATTATGATGTTGTTCTAATTAATTAAAGATGTATTGATTTTGTTAGAATTAATAAATGAGAATTTTAAATATGTGATAATTTGATTTAATAAGTAATATTGCCTTTCATTTGATTGAATTTAAATAATGTAATTTGATTAATTAAAGTGTAATGAATAAACTATATAATAAATGAGTTAATTAAAATAAATGAAAAAAATAATAATTTAAATAACTTAAACAAACAATCCAACCTTAAATAATTACATAAACAATAATCCAACTACCCGTAATCTAGGATAAAGAAATAATTTAAATAACTTAAACAATAATCCTCCCTATTAAAGGGTTACATCAGCTTAAAACAAATCCCAGGTAATCTAACCTAAAATTATTACATAAGTTTGTGGAATACATCATATAAATAAATAAGTCTCATAACATAGATTCTTTCAAATTAAATCAAATAAGTCTTCATCACTTGGTCATCTTGCCTTTACCCTTACTCGTAGATGGTTCGTCAACTTTCTCAACTTTAGCTGCAGTGTTATATGCAAGAGTGAGCAAACAAATGCTCACAAATATAATGATGACAATAATAACATTATAGAATAGACAATGAATACTGAATAATGTAGGACTCAGCCTTTGAATCAAGATTAGAAAGTTAGGTCGAATTATATATCTGAGGGTCTCAAGACCACGAACTATCTCCCAGGTTATTCAGTATTTCTACTTTAACCTTTAACAGTTGTTAGACTATATGGATTTTTCTTCTCGTACTTAGGGGGATCAGCCATTTATACCATGTATTGTGCACAAACATCTTAACGCTAATGCTTAAATAATCCCTTATAATAGGGTTGTTCATTTCAGTTTGACTTAGGATTCCGTATTAAAGAAAGTTTAGTTTGGATTAGCTTTAACAATGGTTCTAGAATTTTAGAATGCTTATCAACTATGGACTCGTCAAATAAAAGTTCACTAGCCATTCAAGGTTCGATATAACAAAATGATATTGAACTACAATGATTGAATCAAGGACTGACTCACAATAATATACAATTGAACAAAATATTGTATATTCAATGTACTATCTTCAAAAGATTTAAAAAGTCTCGTTCAAAATAATGAACATTTTAAGCTTTGATTTAACAAAAAACAATGGTTAGAAACTCGCTCAACATGAATAGACAACTTAAGCCATCATAATCAAACAATATCAAGTTCAAGATTAGGAAACTTGCTTAGCAAAAAGTAGGACTTAGAAACTTGCGTAATAATAAACAAGATAAGAAAATGAACTTGCTCTATGTAAAGAAATAAGGTTTAGGAACTTGCCTCATTCGTAAGCTACATAATTATAACACACGTTCGCCAAATACCCTACATATACCATTAAAATCGCAATACCGATTAGTTAAACTAACATTAATCCTATAGGTTTAATTTCCATTCAAGTTCATCTTGTTATCCTATTTCATATTTTGATCTCTGACATCACTTACAGGTCTGATATCATAAGTCTAGTAAAGCAACATTGTGACGCCCCCAAAATTAGGTATACGTCACCCATCTTGGGTCGCCACTTACATGGTACATAAATTCAAATACAAACTTAATTATACATTTGTCGTGTAACATACGACAATACATAAACTGAGAGTTTTAATAGGAATATTGTCATTTAGACAATATCCATACTCAAGGAGTCCTCATTACATTTATTGTCACACTATTTAATGAATAGTGAGGACTACTAATGCTATCTTGAGGACCATCACTCTTTTTCCCGACTCGTCCCGGCTATATTCTCATTTCACAAGAGAAAAAGTGAAAGAAAGGGTGAGCTCAACTAGCCCAAGAAGAAATATTATGACTAAGATAATGCGAATAAATTATCATTAGCCTTCAACAAAGGTTAAACCGATAAAATACAATAGACAACCGGTTTAATCTGCGGTGAATATGCGATCCATTAAAAAGTCAAGTAGAAAATAAAGTTCACTATCTTTTAGGTTTTAAAAGGTTTTCATCAATTTTTATCACTAAGACTCGGTTTAATGAATAAACCACAATATCTAATCATCCTCGTACCACGGTCAAGGATTTTCATCAAATTATCAATGGTCATGACTATACTTAATCACCCCAGTCATAATCATACCAAAAACTATCCATCATTTGCATTACAGGGCCAATTGAGGACTTTTGTCACATCATTTATATCAAGCCATGATTATACTGCTAATGAACCACAGGTCATAATCATACTAAGTTCATCTATGCACGTAAGCCAAAGATAACTTTCAACATAATATAAACATGAGGATGATGACAATGATATAAGAATTCAATAAAACAAGTTCAAGAATTAATTTCTCTAGGATTTATTAACGTCCAAATTGTCAACAAGATCTTTGTTTTGTAGAGTAAAATTCAAGAATGATCGGAAGAATATTTCCATGAAAAGATCTCGGATGAAACGCAAATATCAAGGATATTCTACTAATTTCATGGAGTATAGAAGTCAAAGTTTTAACCAACCGGGTATAATAAAGAATGAAATAACAAAAGAAATCACCATGCGCTAAGTACTTTGCATGAAAAGTTATTCCAATGTAATAATAATAACGAAACCCGTCGGTGAAATTCACACAAGCGGGATGATTCAAACGAATAATAAATGCTTTGAATAATAATAAACAATGGAACCGAATCCCGTAAAAAACACACGATGTGGATATTCCAGCGTAAATAATAAATGCGGAATAATAAACAATGGAACCGAATCCCTGTAAAACACACGACAAGATATTCCAACAGAATAATAAAGAATGGAATAACAGAAGAAGATCACCAAGTATAAGGGATTCCGCGTATACAGGTTATTCCAACAGAATAATTAAGAATGGAATAATATAAGTATTTCACCAAGTATAGGGTGTGCCGCGTATACAGGTTATGTATAGGGTATGCCACTTTTACAGGTTATTCCAATAGAATAATAATGAATGGAATAACAGAAGTTCTCTTCATGAATAAGAAAGAATAACACCCCTTACGGATACAACAAATAATGTAACGACCCCAAAATAGGTCCATTCCATCCAACCCATTCTGAGTCGCCAAATACATGGTACAGAAACAACTACAACTTTATTATTACAACAGTAAAATTGTGAGTTTGAATACAAATATTATCTTCTAGACAATATCTATACTCAAATAAATCCTCATCACATTTATTGATACATTATTTTACAATAATGGTGAGGACTACTAAACAACTCTCTCTAGAACCTTCATTCCATACCCCGACTAGTACTCGCTACATTCTCGCCTCCTGAGAAGAAAAATGGAACAACAAGGAAAAGGGTGAGCTCAACTAGCCCAGTAAAGAATGTTATGACTAAGATAATATACAACAAATTATCGTTAGTCTCCAATGAGGAAAAATCGATAGAATATAATAGACAACAAGTTTCGGATCAATATTCGCATTGTGAAATAATAATTCATAGAAGAGTTACGTAGAATGAAATCTACTATAATCTATGAATTCAACGGTCCATCATCAATATTTTATCCTCAGTAACATCAATCAATATTCTTCTCAAATCAAATATTCATCTTTGCAATAAAGGCCAAAGATATTCATCAATCGGTCATGTTCATCTCGAACACTGCTCATCTTTACTACAGGGCCAAAGATATTCATCGATCGGTCGTGTTCATTTAAACACCGCTTCATCTTTTGCACTACTGGCCAAAGATATTCTTCGAAATCATTCATCTTTGCACTACTGGTGCCAAAGATATTCTTGAAAATCATTAATCTTTTGCTACTACTGGGCCAAAGATATTCAATACTATCATCATTTAAGACCGAGGATGATGAAAAATACTTTTAAAGAAACGAATCCAGTGAAACAAAATGACAAGGATTAAGGATTCGTACTTGGTTTTATCCACGTCCAAAAATACCTCAAAAATAATCATAGTGGTATAAAATTCAAGAATGATCAAAACATGGATACAATCAAAACTAGTATCCAGAATAGATATTTTAGACGAAAAGAAAAATTTTCATTTTTTATGAATAATGCCGTATTCGTGAATAGTGTCAGATATCGTGAATAAAGGCCGATATATCGTGAATAAGTAACTCAAACACCCAAGATAGAAATTCCACAAAAACATCTTCACGCTTCATTAAATAGTACTGTGAATAAGAACTCGTGAATAAGAACTCATGAATAGTAACTCGTGAATAAGACTCATGAATAGTAACCCGACATGAAAAAAAAAGTTCCAAATTTGATAAAAAGTACCAACCAATATTTCAGCATAATGATATTGAAGAATTAATATCATTTGAGAAGAAAATAACATCCCTTACCTCAAAGAATCAGTACTTCTGACTGAATTTCGGATATAGTGCTGACAGAAACTTGCACTGAATAGCAACTCTCAAAATATCAAAATACTCACAAAAATACGCTCAATAATCTAGAGAGAAAGAAAACTTGTTTTTGGTGTGATTTTCAATTCTAACTTAGCCCTCTATTTATAGGAAAATGTTAGCACGCCGAAGCAGACTTAACCTGCAACCTGATGGCTTTACCTGCTACTATTCCCACCCACCACATTTGAAATAAAATTCAGCACATTTCTTCAACAACCACAAGTGGGACCCACTCAATTCTAGAATTTTCCACCAAAATCAATTATAAACCTAATTTCCGAATCAGTCACCTCTTAAAATTCATAACAAATCATTCGTTCATTTTTAACGGTTCAAAATTTGTGGACATATACTCAACTTATGTATGTATAACATATCCAAAATTACAACGATCCAACGGTCGGATTAAAATTATAACTCACGCAATATATCGTAAAAATACTTGATTTGATTTTTAATACCTCCATCCGATAAAATAATCGATAAAACACCTCAAAATTAATTTCTTCATTTATAACCACATAAATAAATCCATCATTTATATCCACATAAAATAAATATTTCCTTATCATATGAATCAATAATTAATTATTCACAAATAATATTACGAATCACATTTATGACAACCAGTCGCTTTCAGAAAGAGGGGCTTTCAATAAGGATCTCTCTTCATCATGCGCGCAATTAGGTGACCAAACCTCTCCTTGTAGACGAACTTTCTAGACATTGCCAATAATGTTATCTAATAATATTATTCAAATAATATGAATTATTGATCCGATAATGGGAAATATTGTGCGGTGACAATTATTGAACAACAATAATATAAAATATCAACGCAAAGAATTATTGAATCAATAAAATAAAATATTGAATAAGAACTCACCGTGAAAATTATTGAGTAGTGCCATCTTACGTGCGAATCAATAATTCAACAATCTTGTAATGATCACAAGTGCATCTTTGTGCGACCACAGCGTATTCATCGTATTTTAACCACCGGTATTCCAACAATCTTAACTGTAATAACTACGCCAGTTATTTATAACCACCCAAACTTTGTCGTTTTCCTCATCCAATCGCTTTCAGTTATGGGCCCATACACATGGTCATGCTGTCAGTGATTTAATATTCCCGACAAAGATCGAATATTCCACGACCAAACGAATATTCCCACAAACAATGAATATTTTATAACCACTTGCTTATTTTGAAATATTTGCGCATTTTACCCATAACTAACCACATTAATCAAATCCATCCTTACTATTTCAAAATAATAAATAAAGGAAATTCCTTTTTATTTAAAAAAATTTCGGGGTCTTACAACCTCCCCTCCTTATGAAATTTCGTCCTCGAAATTGACGTACGTACCTGGTGTTTCGAAAAGATGAGAATACCTCACTTTCATTTTCGTTTCCAATTCCCAGGTCGTTTCCTCTATAGCATGATTCCTCCACAAAACTTTAACTTGTGGTATGACCTTTGCGCGTAGGACATACTCCTTCCTATCCAAAATCTTGACAGGTACCTCCTCATACGTTAGGTCTTCGGCTATCTCGTCCGGTTCTAACTCAATGACATGGTTCGGGTCATCCACATATTTATGTAACATCGATACGTGAAAAACGTTATGAACACGCGTCATACTTGGCGGTAAAAAACGAGTCTATAGGCCACGGTTCCTATTCGATCGAGAATTTCAATTGGATTAATAAATCGAAGGTTTGAGCTTTCCTCACCTCACCGATTCTCGCTTTTGAAATAACAACTTCTTGCCTCCTTCTTCAAATTCATCACTCGGTGTGTAGCTTGAATAGCTTTAACTTTATCGATTAAAGTTGATTATACTCAGATATCATCACGTGGGTACCTAGAGTTTTCATCTCCATCTCTATTATTTATAAATTATCTGAAATGAGTCTTTGACAATATCGTACTTTCGTGCTTGTATCGATCTTCTACTCAACACGCCGGCTACCACGTTAAACTTTTCGAGGATGGCATGGTCGAACATGTCTTTGAAATGAGTCTCCTCTTGAGTTCTTGAAGCTCTTCCCACATTCCTTGCTCCATTCGAATTTTGTATCTCTACGAGTTAGCTACGTTAATGGAATAGCGATTCGAGAATATCCTTCAACGAATCTCGATAATAACCAACTAAGCCTGAAAACTACGCATTTCGATTACCGACTTAGGTTGTTCTCAATCGTGACTCATATCCCAACCTTGGATAAGACGTCCACAATGACACCTATCGATTTACTATCGCATACGAATATGATGTCCCTTACAGAGAGTCCGGCGGTGCATTCCACAAAGAAAGTCACAAGATAAAGGCTCGGTACCAAATTCTATAGTTGAATTTTTAACTCCTAAAGTTCAATAGAGCCATTCGATATGAGATTTTAGAAATGAGTTTTGTCTGGGTTCAAAGTCGATACAAAATTTAATATCGGTCTTTGGGAGTAAGCCAAGAAATTCTTCGAAAAAATACGTCGGAAAAATCAATAACAACAAGAATATTATTCAAATCGACGTGTCTTTATTCAAATCCATAACATGGACTAAGAAAACTTGACATCCGTAATAAACGAATGACTTCATGGCTTGATATGAAAATGTTTGATTACAATGGTTTGATTGCTTGAATTCGAATAACAGGTTGCTTAGGAATATGAAAACTAACAACCTTACAAAGGCAATCAATTTGGCATGATGAGTAGTTAACCTTAAAATCACATCAAAAGCAAATATCTCTATAGAAATAAGGTTAACAGGTAATGTGATAGTGCCGACCTGAATCAAACAAGATTTTTAAACAACGGATGTAATGAAAGTTTCTTCTAACGGAGTCTCCATAAATAGGTCAAAGTCTAATTTCTCCGTAGTCAAGTTCAAACGTTGAGCGCAAGCAAGAGAGATAAAAGAATGGGTAGAACCCAGATCTAGTAAGGTATAAACTTCGCAAGAATTTATAATTAACTAACCTGTGCTAACTTCGTTCGGGTTCCTCGCATTTTGACCCATCACACGACAAACGCTCTTCCAAGAACCGTTGACTTTGACTTTTCTGGGACATCCTTTTGAGTCACCATTCTCGCTGGACTGGGTTTCGATATCGTACAATCTCGAGCAATATGTCCTTCCTTTCCATAATTATAGCATACCTTAAACTGCTGTGGGCGGTTTGGGTGATATATCCCTCTTTCCATTTTTGTAACATACTGATAGGTGGTCGTTCTCCTCCCTTAAAACTAGTTACTCTTGGCGCCGCGTCTTCAAATGGTCGTTGTTGAATCTCCTCTTTTAAAATCTCCTCCCAACTCGCTTCTTCTATTTTCACGACGACGATTACCACCGAGTGGTTACCGCTTTTGTCCGTATTCTTCTTTCTCCACCGTTATCGTTATTCGATGATTTCGCTATCTTGAGTATAATCCACAGTTATGGACCCTCGGTTGAACGTACTCGTTATCTCGCTTCTAACAATGAGCCACCGCTGACAACATCCGAATAGAGAAAAATTTATGAGAAATGAGATACTTTGACGTATCTGCCGGGTTTCAACCTCTAAGAAACATCCGCCATACATCGTTCCTCATTCTCCACCAAATGAGGTGCAAACTCGATAACTCCGCGAACTTAGCCTCGTCTTTGGGACACCGCCATGTTATTCTCGCTCGATCTAATAAACTCCACTTCCTTCATATAGCGAATACTTTCGTGGAAGTACTTGTCATTGAACTGCTTTCAAACGCGTCTCCCAAGACATGCCGAGTGCAAATTGGATGGAGTACGCTTCCTGATTCTCCCACCGATGTCTGCCTCGCCACGGAACATAAAAGTAGCGAATGGAACCTTCTGTTCCTCCGTGCATCCCAAGACATCGAATATCTTGGTAATTTGCTTGACCCATGTTTCCGCCATGATCGGATCGGGCTTTCCCTTAAATTCTGGTGGTCCCAACTCTTTGAACTTCTTGGCTGTGACCACCCGTGAATTGCTATCATCTCCTCCTGTATTTTGAACACGAGTCTCCCTCGTCTGATTTTGCATGAACTGCAAAAAGCTTCTAAACATCCCCTCGTTCATCATCTGCTCAGTGGTGTTATTCACAGGAGGTATATTGCCAGCCTGTTGCACGTTCTCCTCGTTGGTAAGTACAGGCATCTCCACGGTCTCATTTACACCACTATTAATATTCTCAGTCGACATTCTCAATTACTGTCATAAAACAAGGGTTAATTAAGGAAATCAATCACATAATATCCCTATATACTTGACCAACTAACAAATAAGCTTAGGTAGGACACACTAGCAAAGGATTTACTCGCCTCCCTCCTAGTTCTATTCCCCGATCTCCGCCAGAGATCATATCCCTAAGCTCGATACCAACCGTGGCGACCCCAAAATAGGTCCATTCCATCCAACCCATTCTCGAGTCGCCAAATACATGGTACGTAAACAACTACAACTTTATTATTACAACAAGAAATTGTGAGTTTGAATACAAATATTATCTTCTAGATAATATCTATACTCAAATAAATCCTCATCACATTTATTGATACATTATTTTACAATAATGGTGAGGACTACTAAACAACTCTCTCTAGAACCTTCATTCCATACCCCGACTAGTACTCGCTACATTCTCGCCTCCCGAGAAAAAATGGAACAACAAGGAAAAGGGTGAGCTCTCAACTAGCCCAATAAAGAATGTTATGACTAAGATAATATACAACAAATTATCGTTAGTCTCCAACAGGAAAAATCGATAGAATACAATAGACAACAAGTTTCGGATCAATATTCGCGGATGAAATAATAATTCATAGAAGAGTTACGTGAGAATGAAATCTACTATAATCTATGAATTCAACGATCCATCATCAATATTTTATCCCCAACATCAATCAATATTCTTCTCAAATCAAATATTCATCTTTGCAATAAAGGCCAAAGATATTCATCAATCGGTCATGTTCATCTCAACACACTGCTCATCTTTGCACTACTGTGCCAAAGATATTCATCGATCGGTCATGTTCATTTAAACACCGCTCATCTTTGCACTATCTGAGCCAAAAGATATTCTTCAAAATCATTCATCTTTGCACTACGGGCCAAAGATATTCTTCAAAATCATTCATCTTTTTCTGAGCCAAAGATATTCAATACTATCATCATTTAAGACCGAGGATGATGAAAATACTTTTAAAGAAACGAATCCAAAGGAAACAAAATGACAAGGATTAAGGATTACGTACTTGGTTTTATCCACGTCCAAAAATACCTCAAAAATAATCATAGTGGTGTAAAATTCAAGAATGATCAAAACATGGATACAATCAAAACTAGTATCCGAATAGATATTTTAGACGAAAAGAAAAATTTTCATTTTTCTAGGTGAATAATCTTAGTATTCGTGAATAGTGTCAGATATCGTGAATAGTCTTGTATCGTGAATAATAACTCAACACCCAAAGATAGAAATTCCACAAAAAACATCTTCACGCTTCATGAATAGTACTCGTGAATAGTAACTCGTGAATAGTAACTCATGAATAGTAACTCGTGAATAGTAACTCATGAATAGTAACCCCGACATGAAAAAGTTCCAAATTTGATAAAAAGTACCAACCAATATTTCAGCATAATGATATTGAAGAATTAATATCATTTGAGAAGAAAATAACATCCCTTACCTCGAAAGAATCAAGATTTCGATTTGAATTTGGATATAGTCTTGTGAAACTTGCACTGAATAGCAACTCTCAAAATATCAAAATACTCACAAAAATACGCTCAATAATCTAGAGAGAAAGAAAACTTGTTTCTGGTGTGATTTTCAATTCTAACTTAGCCCTCTATTTATAGGAAAATGTTAAGACGTCAAGGCACTTAACTTAACACCAACTGATGGCTTTACTGCTACTATTCCCACCCACCACATTTGAAATAAAATTCAGCACATTTCTTCAACAACCACAAGTGGGACCCACTCAATTCTAGAATTTTCCACCAAAATCAATTATAAACCTAATTTACAATCAGTCACCTCTTAAAATTCATAACAAATCATTCGCTTCATTTTAACGGTTCAAAATTTGTGGACATATACTCAACTTATGTATGTATAACATATCCAAAAATTACAACGATCCAACGGTCGGATTAAAAATTATAACTCACGCAATATATCGTAAAAATACTGATTTGATTTTTAATACCTCCATCCGATAAAATACTGATAAAACACCTCAAAATTAATTTCTTCATTTATAACCACATAAATAAATCCATCATTTATATCCACATAAAATAAATATTTCCTTATCATATGAATCAATAATTAATTATTCACAAATAATATTACGAAATCACATTTATGACAACCAGTCGCTCCTCAGAAAGAGGGGCTTTCAATAAGGATCTCTCCTCACTTCTTGGCGCCGCAATTAGGTGACCAAACCTCTCCTTAGACAGAACTTTCTAGACATTGCCAATAATGTTATCTAATAATATTATTCAAATAATATGAATTATTGATCCGATAATGGGAAATATCTTGTGCGATGATAATTATTGAACAATGATAATATAAAATATCAACGCAAAGAATTATTGAATCAATAAAATAAAATATTGAATAAGAACTCATCGTGAAAATTATTGAGTAGTGCCATCTTACGTGCAGAATCAATAATTCAACAATCTCTGTCAATACCGTAGTGTATCTTGTCTGTGCGACCACACGCCATTCATCAGTATTTTAACCACCGGGTATTCCAATGGTCTTAATTGGTAATAACTACGCCAAGTTATTTATAACCACCCAAACTTTGTCGCTTTCCTCATCCAATCGCTTTCATTATGGGCCCACATACGGTCACTACTGCCGTCGTGCATTTAATATTCCCCGACAAGCATTTAATATTCCACGACCAAACGAATATTCCCGACAACAATGAATATTTTATAACCACTTGCTTATTTTGAAATATTTATGCATTTTACCCATAACTAACCACATTAATCAAATCCATCCTTACTATTTCAAAATAATAAATAAAGGAAATTCCTTTTTATTTAAAAAAATTTCTGGTCTTACAAATAATATCCCTTATCGTAAGTAAAAGACCTTTGGATATCAAAGTAGTGAAGCAGAATACTCTTCTTCTTTATCTTTATAGATTTTCTCTCTATACTTCTCTCTATAATTTCTCTCTCTAGAGTTTCAAAGTGAATTCGTAAGAAAATAATGAAGGAATGAGCTTCTATTTATAGGAAAATAGAATGCATAGTAATTAATCCATGAATCTGGTCCAGTTTGATTTACTTTAATCGACGGTCCATATTTAAAGCAAAATCTTTTAAATAAAATATCATATATTCTATTTATATAAAAACATTTTACTATGCAAACACTATGCAATACTATGCAAAACACTATATATGCAAAACACTACGCAACACTATGCATAATAAAATATAATATATTCTATTTATAGAATAACTTTAATAAAGTATTCTGCTTTATATAAAAAGATGTTTCGCTTTTATTTACGTTAATAATATGAATAAAACAAAACGTCATTATCGCTATAATAATTTATATTATTAATCGACAATAATGGAATCAAACCGAGTGACTTCTCACATAAGCATCAATAATCAATCAATACGTAATGCTACTATGCAACCACACGTATTCTCGTATTTTTTTACTACTGAGAGTAGTTCAACAAGATCCACGGTAAAACTTCCGCCATTATTTCAATAAAATATTTTTGTCGTTTTCTCAATCCGACAATAATTCTATTATGGGTCCACCAATGATTGAGCCGTTGCATTACTAATATTCCCTCGCTAAATCGAATATTCCCCACCAATCGAATATAATATAACCACTTGCATACTTTGCAAAATTTATAAATACTACCCACAACTATAATATTATCTCAAATTCACACCATAATATTAAAAAATTATTTCGATAAAATATAAATCTTTATTGATAAAATCACTGGGTCTCACAATCTCCCTCCTTATGGAATTTCGCCCTCAAAATTAGGGTACGACTGGTATGATAAAGAGGTGAGGATACCTTGAATACCTTTATCGTTGAAAACATTAAATTCATCTTTGCAATCCTACCAAAGATATTCATTAAATATTCATCTTTGCACTACAGCCAAAGATATACAAATGTAAAACCAATAATCTTTGAGACTCGACTTATAAGTATCACAACCATGAATTATTCATGCACCTTTCAAGCAAGGATATTCGTGTTTTCAATTACTACCATGATTATACCGCATAATCCGTGGTCATAATCATACCAAGTCTATCAATGAACTACTACCAAAGATGACTTTTACCACATCCATGAATTAATATTTCATTGCTGAGACTCAACTCAATAATTAATCCATATCATCGAATCATCCCTGCACTACAGGCCAAGGATATTCATTAGTATCACGACCACGAATTATCCATGCACTACTACCAAAGATAATCGTGTATTCATTAAGTATCACGACCATAAATTATCCATGCACTACGGCCAAAGATAATCGTGTATTCATTAGTATCACGACCACAATTATCCATGCACTACTACCAAAGATAATCGTGTATTCATTAGTATCACGACCACAAATTATCCATGCACTACTACCAAAGATAATCGTGTATTCATTAGTATCACGACCATAAATTATCCATGCACTACGACCAAAGATAATCGTGTATTCATTAGTATCACGACCACGAATTATCCATGCACTACGGCCAAAGATAATCGTGTATTCATTAGTATCACGACCACGAATTATCCATGCACTACGACCAAAGATAATCGTGTATTCATTAGTATCACGACCACAAATTATCCATGCACTACTACCAAAGATAATCGTGTATTCATTAGTATCACGACCACAAATTATCCATGCACTACTGGCCAAGATAATCGTGTTTTTCAATTACGGTTATGATTATACCGAACAATCCTCGGTCATAATCATACCAAGTCCATCTATGCACTACTGAACAGCCACGATGATGACTTTCAACATAATATAAACATGAGGATATTAATGATATAAAGAATCAATCAAATGAGATAAAGGATAAATATTAAACATTTATAATATAATTTATCCAGATTCAATAATATCCTCATGTTATCAATCACTTAATAATCTCATAATCTAATATCATTAATATTATAACAATATTTTAATCACTTCTTAAATTTATAAACAATTTATCTCAATTGTTTACGCTTTACCATATAATGCATTTAATCATTCAAAAATGCCATACTCATAAGATATCATCACCAATTATCAAATCTCTCAAAACAAAATATGCATATACTCTATATATAGGATTCTCTAGCAATAAAATCCTATTTTCAACTTTGTTACTTCACATAACATATTTAACTCATATGTTCAGAATTAAACTATTTTCATGAAAATACCAAATCAGTCCCAAAAATATTTATTTTCTGGGATTTAGCATAATATAGTCCCATAATGAAAATATATTTTTCTCGAATTTTTAAAATTCATTTACTATTTTTCAAAAATCAATTTCTAATTAATTCCTTAAGAAATTAGCTACCTCAAGTTTAACTCCAAAATTCCCAAATCTTGGAAGGACTTTACACATGTTAATGTGAGCCTCCAGTTTAAATTTCATGGTCATCCTGAGTTATAAAACTCCTATTATAAGCGTTTTTTAAATCGAAAAAACCTAAATATTGAAATAGTCATAACTTGCTCATTTTAAGTCAGAATGAGCTCATTTTTGGACAGGAGGTACTTTATACCATATACTTTCATGTCCCAAAAGGCCAGAATTTTTCTCATAATTTAAGTGGCCGAAACAGCCCTTCTAAAATCATGGCAGCAACTTTTTCGGTTTTTGCAGCTTTGCACTCCTTTGCTAAAATCAGTCCACACAAAAATCTACAACACCTTTTCTAGTAATTCCACTTGGATTAGTTAGCTAACTCATAGATCTAATTCTAGGACTTTACCACACTCAAAAATTCAAAATATAATAGGAGATATGGTCAATTGAATTTCATGTTACGTTTTTTACCAAAATCTGATTTTCAACTCTTTGTGATTTCTAAGAAACTTTCATGTTTTCACATACTAACCAACATAACTCATCATAAAACTTACTAATACTTCATATACCCATTATTTTCATCAGTTCTATACTTTTATTATGACTTTCATCATAATCCACGTAAATGCATCCTTTTAGTTGAAGAAATATTTGAGGGTTTAAGAAATGGGTTTTTGTCTTTGGGGTCAATACAAAATTCGATTTCACGTTCTAGGGTAGGCTAGGAAGTCTTCAAGAATACGCCAAGAAATTTATTAATGATAGAAATATCATTCAAAATCATTACTCGTCCCAAGACTTGGATAAGACGTCACATTAATACCAATCGCGACTTCTATCCCTTAACCCGATAGCACCTCACAATGATACCTATCAACTTGCCATCTTCATCCACGACGTCGCCTACGTAAAGTCCGGCTTTGCATTCCACACAAGGAAGTCAACAACGAAAGGATCGGGCTCTTTACTTATGGCTTGATATGACAATGATTGACTTTTAGTGGTTTGGTTACTTTGAATTCAGATAACAGTTGGTTAGGAATATGAAATCTAACAACCTTACAAAAAGAATAACGAGTACTTAATCAATCGCTTTTCAAAATTACCTCAAAGTCAAGTATTTTTAAAGAGATAAGATCGTGAAAGTGTTTATTTGAAACAACAAGATTAATAAACGATTGGAGGTAACGAAGGTTTCTCCCAACGAAGTTTCAATAGATAAATCAAAGTCTAATTTTTTTTCCGAGTCAAATTTAAACATTGAACACAACTAGGTAGAATAAAAGAGTGGGTAGAATCGGTATCTAACACTTGTATAGACTTCATGAAGAGCTTATGATTAACTTACCCGTGATAATTTTATTCAGTTCCTCGTCACGAGAAAAAAAAATGCTCTCTTAAACTACCGGCTTTGGTTTGTCTGCAGGGATGACCTTTGGTGCCTCCATCCTAGTTGAATTTGTCTTGATGAAACGACAAAATCGTGCTAAGTGACCTTCTTTCCACAATTATAACATGCTTTGACGGCATGGCACGCCGGATCGATGTGTCCCTCTCTCCTCCGCATTTGAAGCATATGATAGGTGGTCTTTCTCCTTCCTTAACAACGGTCTTTGGTCTTGACGCCTTTCCATCATTGTTGAATTTCTCTCTTCTTGAAATTTCCATTCCTATTATTTTGACCATGGTTACCACCGAAATGATAATTTCCCCACGATGGTTATCGTTGTTCCGATGGCCGCCACCCACTTAATCGCGATTATTATTGTGTTGTTGGTCGTTACCTTTTGGTTATCTTGACTCATTATCGCTACCCAATAATCGAGCCCTATTCACAATATCTCAATACAAACAAAGTTTATGAGAAATTAGGTATCGACGATATCGGGTTTCAAACCTCTTAAAAACATTCGCGTCATTCGCTACTCATTATCGACCAAATGGGATGCAAATCGAGATAACTTCGGTAAACTTAGCCTCATCTTTGTGACACGGTCCATATTATTTTGCTCCACTTGATAAACTCCACCTCCTTCATGTGACGAATACTTTCGGGAAAGTACTTGTCGTTGAACAACTCTTGAAACTTCTCCCAAGACATCTTGAGTATGTCAGTCTGGGTACGTTTTACAGATTTCCACCAGTAATCTGCCTCTTCACGCAACATAAAGGTGGCAAATAGAACCTTTTGCTTCTCTGAGCATCCCAAGACATCAAATATCTTGGTGATCTCTTTAACCACGCCTCCGCTTTTAAGTGGTTCTGGCTTTCCCAAAAACTCCGGTGGTCCCAGCTCCTTGAACTACTTAGCGGTGACCGACCGTGGGTTGCCATTATTTTCACCTGCTTTATGAACAGGAGCCGCCTTCGTCTGATGTTGCATGAATTCTAAAAAACTCCTAAACGTACCGTCGTTCGTCATTTGATCAGTGTTGTTGTTTACAGGAGGATTATCGCCATCCTGTCGCACATTATCCTGATTATTGATCTGTGGAAACTCAACGGTCTCCTGTGCTCCATTGCTTATCTCAACATTTTCGGATGCCATTTTCAAATACTGCCACAAAACAAGGGTTAATTAACATGTCACATATTATCCCTATACACTGACCGACCAATTAAATACCAAATAAACTTAGGTAGGTCATACTAGTGAAGGAATTTCCCGTCTCCCCCCTCCTAGTTCTTATCTCACATCTTAGCCAGGGATCATATCCCTAAGCTCTGATACCAACTGTGACGCCCCCAAAATTAGGTATACGTCACCCATCTTGGGTCGCCACTTACATGGTACATAAATTCAAATACAAACTTAATTATACATTTGTCGTGTAACATACGACAATACATAAACTGAGAGTTCTAATAGGAATATTGTCATTTAGACAATATCCATACTCAAGGAGTCCTCATTACATTTATTGTCACACTATTTAACAGAATAGTGAGGACTACTAATGCTATCTTTGGGACCATCACTCTTTTCCCCCCGACTCGTCCCAAATATATTCTCATTTCAAGAAGAGAACGGTGAAAGAAAGGGTGAGCTCAACTAGCCCAAAGAAGAAATATTATGACTAAGATAATGCGTAATAAATTATCATTAGCCTTCAAAGAAGTTAAACCGATAAAATACAATAGACAACCAGTTTAACTGCAGCGGAATATGCAATCCATTAAAAGAGTCAAGTAGAAAATAAAGTCCACTATCTTTTAGGTTTTAAAAGGTTTTCATCAATTTTTATCACTAAGACTCAGTTTAATGAATAAACCACAATATCTAATCATCCCCGTACTACCACTACCAAGGATTTTCATCAAATTATCAATGGTCATGACTATACCGAATCACCCCGGGTCATAATCATACCAAAACTATCCATCACTGCATTACAAGCCACTGAGGACTTTTGTCACATCATTTATATCAAGCCATGATTATACCGAATGAACCCTGGTCATAATCATACTAAGTTCATCTATGCACGTAAGCCAAAGATAACTTTCAACATAATATAAACATGAGGATGATGACAATGATATAAGAATTCAATAAAACAAGTTCAAGAATTAATTTCTCTAGGATTTATTAACGTCCAAATTGTCAACAAGATACTGTTTTGTAGAGTAAAATTCAAGAATGATCAGAAGAATATTTCCATGAAAGATACTGGATGAAACGCAAATATCAAGGATATTCTACTAATTTCATGGAGTATAAAAGTCAAAGTTTTAACCAACTGGGTATAATAAAGAATGAAATAACAAAAGAAATCACCACGCATGCGGTACTTGTGATGATGAAAGTTATTCCAATGTAATAATAATAACGAAACCAGTCGTGAAATTCACAATCAACAGATGATTCAATGTAATAATAAATGTCAATAATAATAAACAATGGAACCAGTCCTGTAAAACACACGTGAGATATTCCAATGTAATAATAAATGCGGAATAATAAACAATGGAACCGTGTCCTGTAAAAAACACACGACAAGATATTCCAATGTAATAATAAAGAATGGAATAATGTAAGAAGATCACCAAGTATAGGGATTCCGCGTGATACAAAGTTATTCCAATGTAATAAATAAGAATGGAATAATATAAGTATTTCACCAAGTATAGGGTATGCCACAGCATATCACAAGTTATGTATAGGGTATGCCACTTTTTACAAAAGTTATTCCAATGTAATAATAATGAATGGAATAATGTAAGTTCTCTTCATGAATAAGAAAGAATAACACCCTTTACGGGTACAACAAATAATATCCCTTACCGTAAAAGACACTGGATATCAAAGTAGTGAAGTACCAGAATACTCTTCTTCTTTATCTCTATAGATTTTCTCTCTATAGCTTCTCTCTATAATTTCTCTCTCTAGAGTTTCAAAGTGAATTGTAAGAAAATAATGAAGGAATGAGCTTCTTATTTATAGGAAAATAGAATGCATAGTAATTAATCCATGAACTATCCAGATTGATTTACTTTTAATCTGACGGTCCATATTTAAAGCAAAATCTTTTAAATAAAATATCATATATTCTATTTATATAAAAACATTTTACTATGCAAACACTATGCAATACTATGCAAAACACTATGCAAAACACTATGCAACACTATGCATAATAAAATATAATATATTCTATTTATGTAATAACTTTAATAAAGTATTCTCTTTTATATAAAAGATGTTTCGCTTTTATTACGTTAATAATACTGAATAAAACAAAACGTCATTATCGCTATAATAATTTATATTATTAATCGACAATAATGGAATCAAACCGAGTGACTTCTCACATAAGCATCAATAATCAATACCGTAGTGCTACTATGCAACCACACGACATCGTACTTTTACTACCGAGTAGTTCAACAAGATCCACGGTAAAACTTCCACCGTTATTTCAATAAAATATTTTTGTCGCTTTCTCAATCCGACAATAATTACGCTATGGGGGTCCACCAATGATTGAGCCGTTGCATCTAATATTCCCTCGCTAAACCGAATATTCCCAAACCAATCGAATATAATATAACCACTTGCATACTTTACAAAATTTATAAATACTACCCACAACTATAATATTATCTCAAATTCACACCATAATATTAAAAAATTATTTCGACAAAATTTAAATCTTTATTGATAAAATCTGGGGTCTCACAAACATCACGCTTAAACAACATCTCAACACTTAATAAATAATAAGTTCAAGTTTTCTCAAGTTATTATCGTTTCAACCTAATATCATCAAATACATGTTTACAACCTGCTATAGAACTTTATTACATACTTAACACAATATCAAGAACATTAGACTACGTTATACCAAAACATCATGGACTGGAACATAAAATAAAAATAATTGTTTTTTGCTTTCGAGGAGGCGCAATTGCTGCTACCCCAAAGTTTACACTTAAGCAAGAAATTGCTAGCGGTGTTAATTCCTTAAAATTTAACAAAGAATCGTGCTGCCATTTCTTCCTTTGATACTAGCGCAACTGCGATGGTACGCAGACAGAAACTTGTAGACTGCGTCTCTACTTCATAGTTCATCCCCAAACAACCCAATTTCTCCAACTAAACAGAAATTCAACAAACCTAGAAGCTATAAATTTATTAACAACATCACTAAGCATGCATATTACATTTCTAAAAACTTAAACAACCAAATTTAAAGGATTAAAATTCATGTTTTTGCTGTTTTCTCTATTGTCAACACATTTAGCGTAATCAATCACCAAATCTTCATTTCTTAACCAAATTCAACCATACGAATTGCATTCTTTTCGTAATTCAACATATTGACACAATTTGAAATCAATTTACAGATTACAATAAGAATTGAACATCAATTTTGGCCTCACATAACCCACTTTCATATAACACTATAAACTTGAATTTCTCCTTTAAACAAAATTCCATGAATTCGATTACTAAGAATTGATAACTACCAGATTATACACACATATAATCAACATCTTAAACATTAATCCAACAAGAATCCAATTACAAAGAATAAATATAGAAAAAAAACCAAGACTAGGGATTAGGAATAGATTTATTACCCTTAATCCTTTGTTTATACTAGCAAAGATGATGGTTCTAAGGCTTTGGCAAAACCTTCTTCTTCCCCTTGATTCCCCAATTCTCAGAGAATTCCTTCTCCAACTCTCAAGTTCTTTGTATTTTCTCTCTAAGTTTAAAGCTAGAAAATAAAACTAACGTAACACAAACTATTATACATATAACACACGTATATATCAGTTTAAAAAACTAACATGCATATCAATTATATTATGCCAAAAGCCACAAGGCTTTGTTTGCTTTGCACACTAAAACTTCCCCCTCAATTTATTTTTATATTACTTATATAATATAGTTCAAATGTCTCATTCTTAGTAAATTAAATTAATCTAATTCTAAGTACTTTAAATTATTAATCTTAATTCATTAATAATTAAACCAAACATTTAAAATATAATTATAATTTTATTTAACAGATATTAAATTTCTAATTTAATTATGAAATCAAATTAGAACATCATCACTACACAACATTATAATTATTAAATAATTCATTTAATTTAATTATTTCATCATTGCGTTAAATCTTCAAACCATAAGATTATCATACACCATAAGATTATCATACATTAATTTAATTAACATACTCCCTAGTTAAATTATTACACAATAATTTCATCAAATATTTATTTAACTCAATAAATAAATCAACTCAAATATTTATTTAACTCAATAAATATTTAAAATTAAACATAAAATTCTTGTTTGTTACGCATTCTTATCATATTTGTGTAATCTAAGTAGAGAAATCAAGGTAATTTCTTAATCTCAAACTTTAAAATTATGTTCTTGAGTTTTTCCATGAAAATATATTTTAGTTCTCTCTCGCAAATAGATTTTTATGGTTAAATTGTTAAGAAGTTGTTTGTAATTGTTAATATGCATGTATAATCTACTATATGATGTTTATAAACTACTTTAGAGTAATTAATCCATGAAATTATGTTTAAAATGGAGTTTTGAAATTTACAAAGAGATAATATTTGAATATAGCTTATATGTATGAAATTTGTTACTTGAATTGTATGTTAAACGATAAATTGATGATTGATTATGTTTATACATGTAAAAATGAAAAGAACGAAATTTGTATGGATTGATTTGATTGAAAAACGAGTTCATAGTAATTGAATTCGTAAAGGATGTATAAAAATGGAGTTTTTACAAAAACAATGAATTTATGGTTTTTAATTAAGTTGTTTAAGTTGTCTAAGTTGATAAAATCATGCTAGAAAGGTTGGGTAATGATCATATATGAATTATAGTATCTGGGTATGCTTAAATTGATGTATGAATAAAGAAATTGGAAGTTTATGGCCCAATTATGTGTTTTTCTTGAACTTCAGATTTTGAAACTGGCCCGTCGCGCTGCATCGCCTGATTTAAGCTTAAAATCTGAGCTATAACGCCAGACTTAAGCCTAAAGTCTGAGCTGCAGCACCAATCTTAGTTTAAATGGTGGAGCTATAGCGCAAGCCGAGTTGCAGTGCCAGTTTTAGTTCAAATAATGGGGCTTGTTGGGAAAAGTACGCCAAAAATAATCTATATCCCCGGAATTACTTTTCCGTCTTTGTGCAATTAAATATGAAATCAACAAAACCAATTATGAGAACAAAAATAACAAATAACCATCCATAAGCAAGACACAAAATTTACGTGGAAAACCCTCTAAAATTAAGAGGTAAAAACCACAGGTCAAACTCTGAATCTCCAATATATCACTAATAATGGGCTTACAATAATCCTCTCAAGTTTTATGCCTTAAAACTTGAGGTTACACAATAAATTGAGATAATACAAATTTACCTTTAATTAAGTTGAGAAACCGAATTAACTTCACCACCAAAAAACACCCCAAGCAATTAAGTCTTCAAGCTTTCAATTGAACAGAGATGATGGCGGATACCCAAGAACAACAAACAATAATTCTCTTAATTTATTCTTTTGGTATCTTCTTGCTACGAAGCTTCTCTATCTCATGTATCAAATAATACTCCCTCATAGCCTTATTTATAGTACTCTTCTTAATTCATTCCTATTATGGATTAAAAACAATTTATTCTCCTAATCAAATTAGGGATCACATCTCCTTGTCTTGGTCACCAACCACTCTAACAAGTAAATCCTTTTTCAACTTGGATTCCTTTCATGGAATCTCTGTGACGCCCCCAAAATTAGGTATACATCATCCATCTTGGGTCGCCAGATACACGGTACAGAATTCAAATACAACTTACTAATACAACTGTCGTGTACAATACGACAAAGCATAAACTGTGAGTTTGAATACAAATATTATCTACTAGAGATTATACAAACTCAAATGGAGTCCTCATTACAATTATTATCACACTATTTCACAGAATAGTGAGGACTACTAATGCTATCCTCTCGGACCATCACTCCGCTTCCCGACTCGTCCCAAATATATTCTCATTTCACAAGAGAACGGTGAAAGAAAAGTGAGCTCAACTAGCCCAAAGAAGAAATATTATGACTAAGATAATGCGAATAAATTATCATTAGTCTCCAACAATGTTAAACCGATAAAATATAATAGACATCAAGTTTAACTGCATTGAACAAGCAATCCATTAAAAGAGTCAAGTAGAAAATAAAATCTACTATCTTTTATGATTAAAAAGGTTTTTCATCACTGTTATCGCTGAGACTCATCTTAATAAATATTCCACATCATCGAATCACCCCTGCACTACGGCCAAGGATATTCTTTAGTATCACGACCACAATTATCCATGTACTACGGGCCAAGAATATTTGTGTATTCATTAATGGTCATGATCATGCCAACAACTATCCATCAATGCACTACGAGCCAATGAGGACTTTTTTCACATCATCTGTAACATTACGGTCATGATTACACTGAATAATCCCTGATCATAATCATACCAAGTCCATCTATGCACTACAGGCCACAGATGACTTTTAACATAATATAAACATGAGGATGATGACAATGATATAAGAATTCAATAAAACAAGTTCAAGAATTAATTTATCTAGGAACTAATAACGTCCAAATTGTCAACATAATACTGTTTTGTAGAGTAAAATTCAAGAATGCTCAGAAGAATATTTTCTTGAAAAGATACTGGATGAAGCGCAAATATCAAGGATATTCCACTAATTTCATGGAGTATAGAAGTCAAAAATTTAACCAACTGAGTATAATAACGAATGGAATAACAAAAGAAATCACCATGCATGCGGTACTTCGCATAGACAGGTTATTCCAGCAGAATAATAAGTAACGGAACCAGGTCAGGCGTAAACGCACAGACAGGATATTCCAATAGAATAATAATAAAGATGGAACTAGGTCCCAGCCAGTAAACGCACGCATGTGATGTTCCAATGTAATAATAATAAAGATGGAACCCGTGTCCCGCCAAAAACGCATGCATGTGATGTTCCAATGTAATAATAATAAAGATTTTAACCAGTGTCGGCGTAAAATGCATGCATGTGATGTTCCAAATGTAATAATAATAAAGATGGAATAATAGAAGAATGTCACCAAGTATAGGGTAGACCAGGTATACAAAAGTTATTCTAACGTAATAATAAGAAATGGAATAACAACAGCTTCTCTTCATGAATAAGAAAGAATAACACCCCCTTACGAGTACAACAAATAATAATCCCTACCTTAAGAAGAAGAGTCTTTGGATATATAAGTAGTGAAGTAGCGAGAATACTTTCTTCTTTCTCTCTATAGTTTATCTCTCTGTAGTTTCAAAGAATTAAAGAAAATAATGAAGGAATGAGCTTCTATTTATAGAAAAATAGATCGCATAAGTAACTAACTCATGAACGGTCCAGATTGATTTACTTTAATCTGACGATCCATATTTAAAGCAAAATCATTTAAATAAAATATAATATATTCTATTTATAATCTAATAAAACAAATAACTTTATAAAAGATTTTACTATGCAAACACTACGCAGTACTATGGAAACACTATGCATAATAAAATATAATATATTCTAATTATTTTCTAATAAAATGAGATAGCTTTATAAAAGTATTACATTTTATATAAAAAGATTTTACTATGCAAAACACTATCGCAGACATTATGCGACACTATGCATAATAGAATATAATATATTCTATTTATAGAATAACTTTATAAAAGTATTCTGCTTTATATAAAAGATTTTCAGTATTATTACATTAATAATACCAACAAAACCGAAAGTGACTTATCACGTAAGCATCAATAATCAATACCGCGTGTACTACTATGCAACCACGCCAGATTCATTTATTTTTTAACACCGGGTGTTTCAACAGCTTAACGATAAAACTTCACTGCACCGTTATTTTTATAAAGTATTTTTGTCGCTTTTCTCAATCGACAATAATTCCGTTGTGGGGTCCACCAATGATTGTGCCGTTGTACTAATATTCCCCGTTAAAACGAATATTCCCCACCAATTGAATATTATATAACAACTTCATGATTTTGCAAAATTTATAAATATTACCCACAACTATTATATCAATTTCACTCCATAATATTCAAAAATAATATTTATAGAAAATTCATCCTTATTCAAAAAGTTGGGGTTTTACAATCTCCCCTTCTTATGAAATTTTGCCCTCGAAATTAGGGTACATACCTGGTATGTCGAAGAGGTAAGGATACCTTGATTTCATTTCAGATTCTAACTCCTAAGTCATTTTCTCAACATCGTGGTTTCTCCACAAAACTTTGACTTGAGGTATAACCTTGGTGCGTAGAATATGTTCCTTCTTATCCAAGATTTGAACAGGAACCTCTTTATACGTCAAATCTTCCGCTATTTCATCCGGTTCCAACTCAATAATGTGGTTCGGGTCTTCCACATATTTACGTAACATGGATATGTGAAAAACGTTATGAACACGAGACATACTTGGCAGTAAAGCGAGTCTATAGGCCACAGTTCCTACATGATCGAAGATTAAATATGGGCCAATGAATCGAGGATTGAGCTTTCCCCTCTTTCCAAATCTCGTAACTCCTTTCCATGGAGCAACACGTAACAACACATGATCTCCTATATCGAATTCCACGTCCTTTCGATGAAGATCATCATAACTCTTTTGTCGATCTTTTGAGGTTTTTATACGTTGTCGGATCGTTTGAATCTTTTTCATAGTCATACGTACCAACTCCGGTCCCAACAACGTTGCTTCACCCACCTCATCCCAAAGATACCGAGAAACAACACTTTCTTCCATACAACGCTCAATGGAGCCATGCCAATACTTGCTTGATAACTGTTGTTGTAGGAAAACTCCACCAATGGTAAGAACTTGTCCCAACTTCCCTTGAAGTCAAGGACACAGAGTCTTAATAGATCTTCAAGAGTTTGAATCGTCCTCTCCGACTGTCCGTCCGTCTGAGGATGATATGCCGAGCTAAATCGTAAATTTGTGCCCATAACTTTCTGTAAACTAACCCAAAATCGTGAAGTAAATCTTGGGTCTCGATCAGAAACTATGGTACTGGCATACCATGCAGTCTTACAATCTCGTTTATGTACATACGAGCAAGACGTTCAAGTGTATAAGTTTCTCGTATCGGTAAGAAATGAGCAGACTTGGTCAATCTATCAACAATGACCCAAATCGCATTTATGCCTTGAGAAACTTTGGGAAGACCGATAACGAAATTCATGGTAATGTGCTCCCACTTCCATTCTGGAATTTCAAGTGGTTGCAATGGACCTTTTGGTACTTGATGCTCCGCCTTGACTCGTTGACACGTTAGACACCTTGAGATAAACAAATATTATCTCTCTCTTCATATTGCCCCACCAAAATGTATGTCAAAGATCATGATACATTTTGGTACTCCCAGGATGGATTGCAAATGGTGTGTTGTGCGCCTCCATCATGATTTTATACTTTAAATCAGGGTCGTTAGGAACACAAAGTCTGGAGTTGACTCGAAGTATTCCTTCTTCATCGATTCTTGCTTCCGGCATCGCACCTTCTTGCACTTTCTTCTTCATACGTATCAGCTCCGAATCTGTAACTTGAGCAGCTTTAGTTTTATCAATTAAAGTCGGTTCTACTCGTATATTTTCCATCATCATATGGGTCCCTGGAGTCTTTATCTCTATCTCCATCCTTTGCAAGTCATACAAAATGGGCCTTTGCGTTGACAATATTGCACTCGTACCCGCATATGATCTTCTATTCAATGTGTCAGCTACCACGTTCGCTTTCCCAGGATAGTATTGGATGGTATGATCATAATCTTTCAACAGTTCAAGCCAACGTCGTTGTCGCATGTTGAGTTCCTTTTGAGTGAAGAAATATTTGAGGCTTTTATGATCCGTAAAGATCTCCACTTTCTCCCCATACAAGTAATGCCTCCAAATCTTTAGTGCGAAGATAATAATGCGCTAACTCTAGATCATGAGTAGGATAATTCCTCTCATATTCTTTGAGTTGTCGTGAGGCATAGGCTATGACTTTCCCATGTTGCATGAGAACACCCAAGCATCACCGAGATGACAAATCCTCCGAACCGGATGGTATTGTCGAGCAGTCTTTGAAATGAGTCTCCTCTTGAGTTCTTGAAAACTCTTCTCACATTCCTCACTCCAACCAAACTTTGTATCTTTCCGAGTCATCTGAGTTAGTGGAGTAGCGATTCGAGAAAACCCTTCTACGAATCTCCGATAATAACCAAATAAGTTCGAGATAGTTACGTTCGTTCTAACATTGATTTAGGTTGCTCCTAGCTTTGAATAGCTTCAATCTTTCTTTGGGTCAATGATATTCCATGACTTGATACCACGTGCCCAAGGAATGCTACTTCCTCAAGCCAGAACTCGCATTTCTTCAACTTGGCATAAAGCTTTTATTCACGAAGCTTTTGGAGTATCAGCCTCAAGTGTTCCTCATGATCTTCACGGCGTTTGGAATAAATAAGGATGTCATCAATAAAGACGACCACAAAGTGATCTAAATATTCCTTGAATACTCAGTTCATCATATCCATGAAGGTAGCAGGAGCATTAGTCAATCCAAAGGACATGACTAGGAATTCATAATGCCCGTACCGAGTTCTAAAAGCCGTCTTTGGAATGTCATCGGTTCTAATCTTCAATTGGTGATATCCTAACGAAGATCAATCTTTGAAAAGAATTTAGCTCCTTGCTTGCACCGGTCAAACAGTCATCAATACGCGGCAATGTGTACCTATTTTTGATGGTGACATGATTCAACTCCCGATAATCAATACAAAAATCGCATACTCCCATCTTTCTTCTTCACGAATAGAAACAGAGCACCCAAAGGAGAAGTACTAGGGACGAATAAAGCCAATGTCTAACAATTTCTGCAATTTGAGTCTTTAACTCCAGAAGTTCAATAGGAGCCATTCGATATGGGGCTTTGGAAATAGGTTTTGTACCGGGTTTAAGATCGATACAAAATTCAATTTTACGCTCTGGGGGTAGGCCAGGAAGTTCTTCAGGGAATACGTCAGGAAATTCATTAACAATAGAAATATTATTCAAAACTGACGTATTTTTGTTTAGATCAGTGACATGGGCTAAGAAAGCTTGACATCCATTTTTCAATAAACGAATAGCTTTATGGCTTGAGATGACCGTGATTGATTTTAATGGTTTGGTTGCTTGAATTCGCATAATAGGTTGATTAGGAATATGAAAGCTAACAACCTTACGAAAACAATCAATTTTTGCTTGATGAGTAGTTAACCAATCAATCCCTAGAATTACATCAAATGCAAGTATTTTTAATGCAATAAGATCGACAGGTAATGTGTGGGTACCAACTTGAACCAAAAAAGACTTATAAACCGTGGATGTAATGAAGGTTTCTCCCAATGGAGTTTCCACAGATAAGTCAAAGTCTAATTTCTCGGGAGTCAAATTTAATCGTTGAGCGCAAGTAGGAGAAATAAAAGAATGGGTAGAACCCAGATCAAATAAAGTATAAACTTCGCTAGAGTTTATGATAAGCTTACCCGTGATGAACTTATCCTGGTTCCTTACTTTCTGGGAGGTCACAAAGAACGCCTCCTTACACTACTGGGCTTTGACTTTTCTAGATGACCCTTTGGTGCCTCCATCCTAGTTGAATTTGTCTTTGGTGAACGATAAAATCGAAGCTAAGTGACCTTCTCTTCCACAATTATAACACATGCTTTGGATGGCATCGCGCAATTTGACCGATGTGTCCCTCCCTCCGCATTTGAAGCATATGATAGGTGGTCTTTCTCCTTCCTTAACAACGGTGTCTTTGGTCTTTGACGTCTTTCCATCATTGTTGAATCTCCTCTTCTTGAAATGTCCATTCTTATTGTTTTGGCCTCGATTACCACCAAGTGGTTACCATTTCGCCCGTTGATTCCTCCACGCTTGTTGTCACCGCTTCGATGATCGCTTTCTCATCGGTATTATCATTTTGCGGCCGAGAGCTCTTTTTGGTTGCGTTGACTCGTTATCATACTCCACCAATCGAGCCCTATTTACAACATCTGAATACAAACACGCTTTATGAAAATAAGATGTTGACGTATCTCGACTTCAAACCTCTTAAAAACATTTGCATCATTCTCTCTTCATTATCCACCAAGTGGGGCCGAACCGGGATAACTCATAAATTTTGCCTCGTGTTATGACACGGTCATATTGTTTTGCTCCAACTTGATAAACTCCACCTCCTTCATGTGACGAATACTTTCGGGAAAGTATTTGTCGTTGAACAGCTCTTGGAACTTCTCCCAAGACATCTTAAGTACGGTAGGTTGAGTACGTTTCTGGATTCCCATCAAGAATGTCGCCTCTGCCAACATGACATAAAGGCGGTAAAGGAATGTACGATGTTATGTTTACTGATCATCTTTTGTAGCTAAAATATCATATGTTTACATAATAATATGAGGAAATGAACTATAGGAGTCTCGGTCTCAAGGTCAACCTATCAATTGGTTGGATGTGTATGTAATACCCGCTATGGTCTACCCGAAAGTCGCTTCGGATAAGCGGTAATAAGTTCACTTTATCCTAATATGTTGTTTATAAATTATAACGACCTTCTTTAGTATTTTTTTTATTTATTTTAACTATTTAATTGTTCATCTTCCGACAGACACTTATAAGGGCTTAATGAACGAGCGCTATCATCCTGAAGGCACCCCAGCGTCCGTCGATTGATCAAGAATTATGGGAGAGGGCCTCCATCGTGAAGAAAAATTATGTCAAAGGCCAAGGACAAAGACGACGCCTCGACCATCAAGGGCACAAGCGGCTCCGCCACCCGGTCTACATAAATATCAGTTATCCAAATTTATCATACTCCTGCGATCAGGTGAGAGCGATCTGTCAGATCGTGATCTTCTTCAGATATCTTTGGGCGGGCATCTGCAGCCTCTCTGAGTCTGATGAGTTGGCGGAGGCAAGATGGCGGCGCAGCAGGCGAGCAAAGCAAGACAACAACAACAGAGCAGTATATATATATCGTTTATTGTTTAGCTACATTGTCTTATATGTTTATAGTCTCGAGTCAATGTCTTACTTATATGTAACATATATGTTTTATTACTTTGATAATTACAGATCCTAATTTGGATGATCCATGAAGAGCGCCTAGACTTATTTTTTTTAGATTTTTAAAGCCTTGTACTCTTTTAGATTCATTCTTTGGACAATTGTATTAGTTTATATGGATGTTTACGATATCGATTATATTGTGTTGGATGAATGTTTTGTATTGTATTGGATGGATGTTAATATGGATGCTTGTATATATATATATATATATATATATATATATATATAACTGTGTTGGGATTGAAAGCAGGTACAAAGCAGGTTATTTTTGGGAAATCAATAAAATAGGCAAAAAAATTTTAAAAAAAATCATCGATCGATTTACGTCGCGGTCGCTATTAAATGTATCGTGATCGCTTGAATCTAGCGACCGCTGTGGTCGCTATTATCGGCCGCTAACACGTGTGACACGTCACGCTTGACAAATGACTCAGCATAAGTCATAATAGCGACGAGATTTGGCCGCTACTTGCGATCGCTAATTAATTTGTCATATTGTGGGTCGTTGATGTCCTTCCAATGACGGATTATCTCATGACGTAGTCGTGATCACGATCAGTGTCATATATGATATCATAGATATAGACATCATGTCATGATGTCTTGGTCACGATAAGCTTTTATGTTGTAGTGAAAGGAGTTTATTTAGATATGGAATAAGATTTCATATTATTCAAAGTTAACGAGTTTATTTGTGAATAGGAAAGAGAATCCTGTTTTCCTTTAATAAATGAGTTTTTTTTCTTCTTGGAATTGGATTCCATAATTAATTAAAATAAATGAGTTTATTTTGATTAAATATTTGATTAAAATAAAATAGTTTGTTTTATTCAAAATTGGATAAATTAAAATAAAAGATATTTATTTTGATTTAAATTTGGATTAAAATAAATGAGTTTATTTTGATTCAAAATTAGATTTTATGCTAACTAAATTTGTTCATTAAATGATATCAATATATATATATATATATATATATATATATATATATATATATATGAATATTTATTATTCTTGAGATGGATGCTATTTATTGATGCATATGGTGATGTGTATGATAATAAATAGGATTGATTATGGACTATTGACCAATGTGATTGAATTTTATTTTAGTTGGATGCTTGAATGTATGGATTTTATTAAATGGGGTATGCGTACCTCATCTTCTCTAATTTTTCTTAAAGTAAATTCTAACTCCCTCCTATGTACTTCCCCTTGACTGCTGATCAAGATTTCTATTAATTTTAAATAGTTTTGTAATATGAATAGTTATAATTAATTTTGAAGAATTGGAGATCAAGTAGCAAGGAGCGCTTGAAAACCCGTTTGTAATGAAGCCCGTGATTTAAATGTAATAGTTATATTTAAATATTAATTCTTGTACCCTTAGGGTTTGACCTTTTGGTTCACTTGGTGGCTCTAGTGAACCAAACTAGAATAAAGTCCATAATCAATCCAGGTAGAATATAGTATTCTATATGTGCATGCTTATACTATATATATATATATATAGGGAAATGATCCATAACATGTATTTGCTATGGATGAAAATTGGGCAAATAGCATCTCCACCACATATTGCATAAATTAAGGGTCGATATTAAAAAAGAATATACGCCGTCCGCTAGTTGAACTAGCAGACTCTTAAAAAGAAATTTTCAGACCAAATTACCCTTGAACTATCGGACGATTCTTCTTCGACCGAATCCTCTAAATCGGCGGCCACTGTATGTCTTTCCCTCTTTCATTTGTTCCGGTGATCGATTTTGTGTTTTGGGTTGTTTCATTTCATTTCTTATTTTCCCTCCCCCATTTTTGCCTCTAAACTTCCTCTTTTTTCCTTCGTCGACTCCTCTTCCCACTAGTACTCCCTCTAGCACTTCTCTTCCCTCTTCCTCTTCTTTTCCCTTTTTCTCTTCGTTGCCCACACAAGTCTGTCGCGATGTGATTGAGAATGGGTCCAACTTGATTGAGGAGGAAAATGGCAAATGGGGATGAGAGAGAAGGCAATTGCAAAGCTTGATTGAGTAGGCAGTTAACTGCTTCTCCAAATGTTCCTCAAATTGCAAGGTAAGGTATGTATTTCCCCCAAATTGCAAGTTTATTAAAATCAAGAAATTTGTTGAATACTACAAGTTTCGTTCTCTAAAAAATCATTCATATTTGGAACATGTCGTTTCTTTGTAACATTCTAAGTAGTGTAGCTGACAGAGAACCCAGATTTACTAGATCAGTGTTTGCCCCAATTTCGATCTGCGATTGCGGAGTAAGTTCTAATTCTAAAAATGCAGCAAGAAGAAATTGCAGCAACCCTAATTCCTTCACTTTCACAGAGTATGCAATCACTAGAATTTCTAGCAGAGTGTTTTTTTTCCTGATGCTTTGCTTTGGCGTGATGGGGTACAGACTCGGTATTTTTTTTCCTGATGCTTTGCTTTGGCGTGATGGGGGGTATTTTCGAATAAAATTGGGTTTATTCCAGTCCGCTAGTATAACTAGCGGACGACGAGTTTGGGTTTAAAATCCCATCCGTTCCTAATTGTAATGGAAGGTAGAGATCGTATTTGCCCCTTTATGATTCATAGCAAATAGATGCTAAGGATCATTGCCCATATATATACATACATACATATATATATATATATATGTGTGTGTGTGTGTGTGTGTGTGTGCATACGCGCAAAACAAGATGAGACAAATTAATAACAAAACCCTCAAATAAATTATATTAAGTTGTAACGTTCAAAGATATTTGGAATATCGAACGCTGCCTTCTAGCATGGTAAAACAATAGAGTATTGTTGCCTTTTTTACGTTGGAATCCTCTCTCGAGAGTAAAAACCCTAATTACGATGTAAAGATATGTGAAAAACTAATAAAATGTCGAATGATACCCCTGACAGCAATCAGGAATCGTTTTAAATCAAATACAACCTTTAAAACTTGGAAATAAAATAAAACACATCAAGACAGATCAGACATCGCATAAGGCCAAGGCTTCTTCCAATATGATAGTCTCACGCACCATGAGACTTGCGATAGGTTTCGTATGTTTGGTTGATCTCGCGGCACGCACGCTCCATAGGCTTTGTCTTTCTCGCGCGAGACATGCAATGATAACATCCAAGATCTTTGGGTAATCGCGGCGGCACGCGTTTTAAAAGGCTATTTTGCCATGCGGCGGTATGCTTTGCAATCTGCAGATCCCGGTTCCTGCTTTTCCTCTCTGCTGCGCTTTGCTTTCGGTCATGCTTTATCTCCTTGCACCAATGCACCTTCATGCCATGCATATCCCATCCCTTTACCTAGTTTCAAGCATCCATTTGCCTTATGCTCCATAACACCACCAAAACAGGCCGATTCCTGCACTTATTCACCAAAAGGAGTTTTAAGAACGTACAATGCAAATTAACATGAACTGTAGCTAAAACAGACTAAAATATACTTGAGATTGTCATAGTTCGCATGAATTGGTACTCCATAAGTAGGTAAAAATCCTACTTATCAAATACCCCCAAATTTGAACCATTGCTTGCCCTCAAGCAATGCATACTGATAAATAATGAATGATGCAACTACATTATTATGCACTTAATTCTCACATTGTCCCAACCATTATAGACATTCAGTCTAATTTGCCTCAGTGAAGTTTTTCTAGATTTGAGAATAGAAATTCAAACCAAACTGCAGGCATAATGTCATATACTCAAATAATTCACCAATGCTATACAGATGCTCTGTGTGTGTTGTGTTCGCCCAGTACTTGATTTAGATGTAGAATGCTCATACTATCTTGCTCAAACCAGAAAAATTATAGCATCAATCAAGACTTATGTTTATATATGCGACTTGAACTATTCCAACATCTTAAAATAAACTAAGGTTCAACAATGAGTTTATCTGCTTTATTCTACTCACGGGGGCGAATTTCGCTCTTTCTTGCGGTGTTTATTGCTATTTTTCTATTCTTTCTTTTTCTACATGACTGTACAATGTCTTACTCTATTAGGCACACTGCTACCCCTTAGCTAGCTTTCGACCAACGACTCCCTGCACCATGAAAGACCTTAGGCGCTAGGTGTAGACAATCCCCTCAAGCGTTTCTTACTCAAGTAGCCAAGGCCCCGAAATAAGACTAGCCATGCTATTTCTACTTTACTTTTTTCTTTTTTTTATACGCAGATGTAAGACCCCGAAATTTTTAAATAAAAAGGAATTTCCTTTATTTTGAAATAGTAAGGGTTGATTTGATTAATGTGGATAGTTAAGGGTTAAATACGCAAATATTTCAAAATAAGCAAGTGGTTATAAAATATTCATTGTTGTCGGGAATATTCGTTTTGGTCGTGGAATATTCGCATCGCTTCGGAATATTCGTGCACGACTGCAAGAAACATGTGTGGGCCCCATAACTGAAAGCGATTGGATGAAGAAAACGACAAATATAAGTTGTTTTTAAATAACTACGAAGTTGTCATTAAGTTATCATCGCTGAATACCCTATGGTTAAAACACACTAATACGCGTTGTTGAACAAGAAGATACCAGTATTGCACCAATTATTGATTCTTACGTAAGAAGGCACTACTCAATAATGGTTACAAAATTATTATCGCTCAAAGATTTTATCGAGTTAATAATTGTCATATTGATATTTTATATTGTCATTGTTTCAATAATTGTCATTACACAAGATTTTTCATTATCGAAGCAATAATTCATATTATCCTAATAATATTATTAGATAACATTATTGGAAATGTCTAGAAAGTTCTGCTTCAAGGAGAGGTTTGGTCATCTAATCAAGCTACCACAAGAAGAAGAAATTCTTATCGAAAGCCCCTCTTCCTGAACCGCCTCGTCACAATATTGTGATTCTCGTAATATTATTTGTGAATAATTAATTATTGATTTATATGATGAGGAAAATATTGATTTTATGTGGATATAGATGGAGAAAATTTTAAAATGACAATTGTTGAAAATTAATATTTTATCTTTTTCTCGATAAAATAATTCATTTAAATATATTATTTTAATAATATATTAACTATGATATTTTTACAATGAATGTGGGATATATGAGTATATATGAGGAGGAAGAGTATTTTGTGGCATTAAATGTTTAACACATGTTTTGTGTGTTGGTGGACACAATTATCGACCAAATTTGATTATAAATTTAAAATCGCCTGCTTGTGGATTTCGGTTCGATTTTTGTTTGGAATTTGGAAAACTTTCTTCTGCAAAGTTGTAGAGAATTGAATTTCCTATAAAAAATCGCAAGATTCGAATTTTCTGATGAAAGGGCTATTTATTATGAATTATTGAAGTTCAAGTTCAAAATAATCGATTTTTGGGAGTTTAAATTATTTTTGTTAAGAAAAACGTTTTTGTATTTTTTTGGACATCATTAACATGTGTGGCTGGTGTTTTGACCAAAAGGTGGGCTAAGGAAAATTTGTATAATTATATTAATATTATATTAAATTTTCTCGCTTTGTGTTCTAAGCATTTTCCTATAAATAAGGTGCTTAGGTTAGAATTGAAAATCACACCGTAAACCAAGTTTTCTCTATTTCTCTCTCTCGATATTTTGAGCGTATTCTTGTGAGTATTTTGAGTATACTTTGAGTATTGCTAGACAGTTTAAGTTCCTTCAAAGACTATACCCTAGATTCTAGCTGTAAGTAATCGATCTTCGAGGTAAGGATATTATTTTTTTTTCAGTAATGATATTATTTCTTCAATATCATTATACTTTGAAATGTTGATCCAAGTTTTTATCAAATTTGGAACTTTTTCATGCTCTGGGTTACTATTCATGGGTTACTATTCATGAGTTACTATTCACGAAGTTACTATTCATGAGTTACTATTCACGAAGTTACTATTCACGAGTACTATTCATGAAGCGTGAAGATATTTTTGTGGAATTTCTATCTTTTGGTGTTTGAGTTACTATTCACGATACTAAGACTATTCACGATACTGACTATTCACGATATTCAATTAAAAATAAAATTTCTTCTTTTGTCTAAAATATCTATTCGGATACTAACTCGATCAGATCCATGTTTTGATCATTCTCAATTTTACACCACTATGATTATTTTTGAGGTATTTTTGGGCGTGGATAAAACCAAGTACTAATCCTTAATCCTTAATCCTTGTCATTTTGTTTCATCGGATTCGCTTTTTAAAAATATTTTTCATCATCCTCGCCTTAAATGATGATATTATTGAATATCTTTGGCCAGTAGTGCAAAGATGAATGATTTCTTAAGAATATCTTTGGCCCAGAAGTGCAAAGATGAATGATTTCAAGAATATCTTTGGCTCAGAGAAAGATGAATGATTTCAAGAATATCTTTGGCCCGTAGTGCAAAGATGAACAATGTTTAAATGAACATGACCAATTAATCGATGAATATCTTTGGCCCGTAGTAGTAAAGATGAATATTTGATTCCGTATGTATATCGATTGATGTTACAGGATAAAATATTGATGATGGACTCGTTAAATTCATAGATTATAGTAGATTTCATTCTCTACGTAACTCTTCTATGAATTATTATTTCATTGCGAATATTGATCCGAAACTTGTTGTCTATCAGATTCTATCGATTTTCCCTCGTTGAAGACTAACGATAATTTGTCAGATATTATCTTAGTCATAATATTCTTTATCGGGCTAGTTGAGCTCACCCTTTTCCTTGTTGTTCCATTTTTCTTCTCGTGAGGCGAGAATGTAGCGAGTACTAGTCGGGGTATGGAATGAAGATTCTAGAGAGAGTTGTTTAGTAGTCCTCACCATTTTGTAAAATAATGAATCAATAATGTGATGAGGATTTATTTGAGTATAGATATTGTCTGAAGATAATATTTGTATTCAAACTCACAGCTTTCTTGTTGTAATAATAAAGTTGTAGTTGCTTCGCATCATGTATTTGGCTTACTCGTAATGGGTGTTGTGTATACCTATTTTGGGCGCCACACAAATGGTATCGAGCTTAGGGATATGATCTCCATGGAGATCGGGAATAGAACTAGAGGGGAGAGACGAGTAAATCCTTCGCTAATGTGTCCTACCTAAGCTTATTTGTTAGTTGGTCAAGATATAGGATATTATGTGATATATCGATTTCCTTAATTAACCCTTATTTTATGACAATGTTTGAGAATGTCGATCGAGAATATTAACAAAGGAGTAAATGAGACCGTGGAGATGCCTCAGACTTTACCAACGAGGAGAACGTAACAACAGTCGGCAATGTTCCTCCCGTGAACAACACCAATCGAAAGCGATGATGAACGAGGGATGTTTAGAAGCTTTTTGCGCTTCATGCAAAATCGCATTTAGGGAGACTCGTGTTCAAAATACAGAGAGAAATGATAGCAATTCACGGGTGGTCACAAACAAGTAGTTCAAAGAGTCGGGACCACCGCACTCGGGGAAAGCCGGATCCGATTAAGGCGAGACGTGGGTCAAACAAATTACCAAGATATTCGATGTCTTGGGATGCACGGAGGAACAGAAGTTCCATTCGCCACCTTTATGTTCCGTGGCGAGGCGAGACATCGGTGGGAATCATGGAAGCGTACCATCCAAATTGCACTCAAAGATGTCATGGGAGACGCTTCAGAATGCTTCAATGACAAGTACTTCCCTTAAAGTATTCATCATACGAAGGAAGTGGAGTTTATTAAACTAGAGCGAAATAACACGACGGTCCCAAAGACGAGGCGAAGTTCATGAGTTATCCAGTTTCGCACCTCATTTGGTGGAGAATGAGGAACGATGACGCGATGTTTCGAGAGGTTTGAAACCCGACATACGCCAAGATCTCATTTCTCATAAATTTTCTCTATTCGAGATGTTGTCAATGTGGCTCAACTTGTTGTAGAGCGAGATAACGAGTACGCTCAACCGAGGGACCATAACCGTGATCATACCAAGATAGCGATCATCGTAATAACGATAACCAAATGGAGAAAGAAGAATACACAAAGCGGTAACCAACTACTCGTGGTAATCGTGGCCATGAAAATATAAGAAGCGAGTCGGGAGGAGATTTTAAAAGAGGAGATTCAACAACGACCATGTGAAGACGCTCGCCTTATATAGCTAACTAGTTTTATGGAGGAGAACGACCACCTATCGTATGTTACAAATGCGGAAAGAGGGACATATCACCAAAACCGCCCACAACAGCTTTAAGGTATGCTATAGTTGTGGAAAGGAAGGACATATCGCCGAGATCAGACGCAGAATAAACCTAGTTCAATGGGGATTGGTGACTCAAAAGATCGTCCCTGTAAAAGTCAAAGTCAACGATTCCGGAAGAGCGTTTGTCGTGACTTCCGGTTAAAATGCAAGGAACCCGAACGGTTAGCACGGGTTAGTCAATTATAAATTCTTGCTAAGTATATACCTTACTGATATCTCGCTTCTACCCATTCTTTTATCTCTCTTACTTGCGCTCAACGCTTAAACTTGACTCGAGAAATTAGACTTTGATCTATCTGTGGAAACTCCGTTAGAGAAACTTTCATCACATCCACTCGCTTATAAATCTTGCTTGATTCAGTTGGCACTATCACATTACCCGTTAACCTTATTTCTATAGAGATATTTGTTTTGATGTGATTTTAAGGTTAACTACTCATCATGCCAAAATTGATTATTTTCGTAAGGTTGTTAGTTTTCATATTCCTAAGCAACCCGTTATTCAATTCAAGCAATCAAACCATCAGAGTCAAACATTTTCATATCAAGCCATGAAGTCATTCGCTTTATTACGGATGTCAAGTTTTCTTAGTCCATGTTATGGATTTGAATAAAGACACGCCGATTTGAATAATATTCCTGTTGTTATTGATTTTCCCGACGTATTTCTCAAGAATTTCTTGCTTACTCCCAAAGCCCGATATTAAATTTTGTATCGACTTTGAACCCTAGACAAAACTCATTTCTAAAATCTCATATCGAATGGCTCCTATTGAACTTCGTGAGTTAAAAATTCAACTATAGAATTTGGTACCGAGCCTTTATCTTGTGACTTCCTTTGTGGAATTCACCTAAGCGCACTCTCCTGTAGGGGACGCCATATTCGTGCGATAATAAATCGATAGGTGTCATTGTGACGTATATCCAAGATTGGGATATGAGTCACGCTTGAGAGCAACCTAAGTCAAGAATCGAAATACGTAGCTTTCAGGCTTAGTTGGTTATTATCTGAGATTCGTTGAAGGATATTCTCGAATCGCTATTCTCCTTAACTTAGTCCGACTTTTCGAAAAGATACAAAATTCATGGAGCGAGGAATGCGAGAAGATTTTCCAAGAGCTCAAGAGGCTACTCATTTCGCACATATTCTAACCATACCATCTTGGAAAAGCGAACGTGGTAGCCGACGCGTTGAGTAGAAGATCATATGCAGAACGAAAGTGGATGATGTCAAGTATACGACAGAGCCAACTTTAATAGAAAAGTTAAGGTTGCTCAAGCCACCCAATCGACCGGAAATGATGCGTATGAAGAAGAAAGTACAAGAAGGAGCTATTCCTAAGCGAGAATCGATGAAGAAGGAATATCGAGTCCACTCTAGACTTTGTGTTCCTAACGACTGACGATTTGAAGAACAAGATTATGATGGAGGCACACAATACACCATTTGCAATCCATCTCGGGAGTACCAAAATGTATTATGATCTTCAACATACATTTTGGTGGAGCAATATGAGGAGAGAGATCGCGTAGTTTATCTCGATGTGTTTAACTTGTCAACGTAAAGGCGCGAGCATCTTGTACCTAAGGGTCCGTTGCAACCACTTGAGATTTTGAAATGGAAGTGGGAACACATTACCCTCAATTTCATTACTAATCTTCCTGTGGTTTCTCAAGGCATAGATGCGATTTGGGTTATTGTTGATAGATTAACCAAGTCTACTCATTTTTACCGATACGAGAGACTTATTCCTCGAACGCCTTTCTCGTATGTACGTAAATGAGATTGTGAGATCGCATGGCATGCCAAGATCCATAGTTTTAGATCGTGACCCAAGATTCACTTCATGATTTTGGGTTAGTTTGTAGAAAGCTATGGGCACGAATTTATTTATTCAGCTTGGCATACCATCCTCAAACGGATGGGCAATCGAAAAGACTACTCAAACTCTTGAAGATATATTAAAACTCGTGGTCCTAGATTTCAAAGGAAGTTGATAAGTACTTGCCATCGGTGGAATTCTCATACAATAATAGTTATTAAACAAATATAGGCATGGTTCCATTCAAGCATTATATGGACAAAATGTCGCTTCTCCAATATGTTGGGATGAGGTGGGTGAAGCAACATTGTTGGGACCCGAAGTTAGTACGTATGACTAATGATTCGATAACGATACAAACCAGACAAGATCGACAAAAGAGTTATGCGAATCTTCATCGAAAGGACGTGGAATTTAGTGTAGGGATCATGATTGTCATGAAGTTGCTCCATGGAAGGGAGTTACAAGATTTGGGAAGAGAGGAAAGCTCAATCCACGATTTATCGGTCCCATTTCAAATTCTCGACCGAGTAGGAAATGTAGCCTATAGACTTGCGTTACCTCCGAAAGTATGTCTCGTGTTCATAATGTGTTTCATATATCTCGTATTTCAGAAATATGTGAAAGACCCGAACCACGTTATCGAAGTTAGAACCCCATTTGAGATAGCCAAGACTTAACGTATGCAGGAGGTACTGTCCAAGATTTTGGATAGAAGGAGCATGTCCTACGCTAAGAAAGGTTATACCACAAGTTAAAGTTTTGTGGAGGAATCATGCTATAGAGGAAATGACCGAATTGAAACGAAAATGAAAGCGAGGTATCCTCACCTTTTCAAAACACTGTGTATCGTGACGCCAATTTCGAGGACGAAATTTCATAAGGAGGGAGGTCAGAAGACCTTCAAATTTTTTAAATAAAAAGGAATTTCCTTTATTTTGAAATAGTAAGGGTTGATTTGATTAATGTGGATAGTTAAGGGTTAAATACGCAAATATTTCAAAATAAGCAAGTGGTTATAAAATATTCATTGTTGTTTGGGAATATTCGTTTGGTCGTGGAATATTCGCATCGCTTGGGAATATTCGTACGACCACATAGCACCCCATGTGTGGGCCCCATAACTGAAAAGCGATTGATGAAGAAAACGACAAATATAAGTTGTTTTTAAATAACTCGTAGTTGTTGTTGCTAATCATCGTTGAATACCCTATGGTTAAAACACACTAATACGCGTTGTTGAACAAGAAGAAGATACCAGATTGCACCAATTATTGATTCTTACGTAGAAGAAGGCACTACTCAATAATGGTTACGTGAATTATCGCTCAAAGATTTTATCGAGTTAATAATTGTCATGTTGATATTTTATATTCTTTTTGTTTCAATAATTGTCATTACACGATTATTTTTCATTATCGAAGCAATAATTCATATTATCTCAATAATATTATTAGATAACATTATTGGAAATGTCTAGAAAGTTCTGCTCAAGGAGAGGTTTGGTCATCTAATCATACAAGAAGAAGAAGAAATTCTTATCGAAAGCCCCCTCTTCCTGAACCGCCTCGGTTGTCAATATTGTGATTCTCGTAATATTATTTGTGAATAATTAATTATTGATTTATATGATGAGGAAAATATTGATTTTATGTGGATATAGATGGAGAAAATTTTAAAATGACAATTGTTGAAAATTAATATTTTATCTTTTTCTCGATAAAATAATTCATTTAAATATATTATTTTAATAATATATTAACGGTGATATTTTTACAATGAATGTGGGATATATGAGTATATGAGGAGGAAGAGTATTTTGTGGCATTAAATGTTTAACACATGTTTTGTGTGTGTGGTGGACACAATTATCGATCAAAATTTGATTATAACTTTAAAAATCGCCTGCTTTGTGATTTCTATTCGATTTTTGTTTGGAATTTGGAAAACTTTCTTCTGCAAAGTTGTAGAGAATTGAATTTCCTATAAAAAATTGCGAGATTCGAATTTTCTGATGAAAGGGCTATTTATTATGAATTATTGAAGTTCAAGTTCAAAATAATTGATTTTTGGGAGTTTAAATTATTTTTGTTAAGAAAAACGTTTTTGTTTTTTTTTGGACATCATTAACATGTGTGGCTGGTGTTTTGACCAAAAGGTGGGCTAAGGAAAATTTGTATAATTATATTAATATTATATTAAATTTTCTCGCTTTGGTGTTCTAAGCATTTTCCTATAAATAGGTGCTTAGGTTAGAATTGAAAATCACACCGTAAACCAAGTTTTCTCTATTTCTCTCGATATTTTGAGCGTATTCTTGTGAGTATTTTGAGTATACTTTGAGTATTGCTAGATTAAGCAAGTTCCTTCAAAGACTATACCCTAGATTCTAGCTAAGTAGTACCGATCTTTCGAGGTAAGGGATATTATTTTTTTGTAATGATATTATTTCTTCAATATCATTATACCAAATGTTGATCCAAGTTTTATCAAATTTGGAACTTTTTCATGCTCTGGGTTACTATTCATGGGTTACTATTCATGAGTTACTATTCACGAGTTACTATTCATGAGTTACTATTCACGAGTTACTATTCATTCACGAGTACTATTCATGAAGCGTGAAGATATTTTTTGTGGAATTTCTATCTTTTGGTGTTCTGAGTTACTATTCACGATATACGGCACTATTCACGATACTATTCACGATACTACTATTCAATCGAAAAATAAAATTTCTTCTTTTGTCCAAAATATCTATTCGGATACTAACTCGATCAGATCCATGTTTTGATCATTCTTGAATTTTACACCACTATGATTATTTTTGAGGTATTTTTGGGCGTGGATAAAACCAAGTACGAATCCTTAATCCTTAATCCTTGTCATTTTGTTTCACCGGATTCGCTTTTTTAAAAATATTTTCATCATCCTCGCCTTAAATGATGATATTATTGAATATCTTTGGCCCGAAAAGTAAAGATGAATGATTTCTTAAGAATATCTTTGGCTCAGAGTGCAAAGATGAATGATTTCTGAAGAATATCTTTGGCCCAGAAGTGCAAAGATGAATGATTTCTGAAGAATATCTTTGGCCCAGAAAGCAAAGATGAACAGTGTTTAAATGAATATGACCAATCGATGAATATCTTTGGCCTCAGAGTGCAAAGATGAATATTTGATTCCGTATGTATATCGATTGATGTTACAGGATAAAATATTGATGATGGACCGTTAAATTCATAGATTATAGTAGATTTCATTCTCTCACGTAACTCTTCTATGAATTATTATTTCCGCCATGAATATTGATCCGAAACTTGTTGTCTTATCAGTATTCTATCGATTTTTCCTCGTTGAAGACTAACGATAATTTGTTGTATATTATCTTAGTCATAATATTCTTTACCGGGCTAGTTGAGCTCACCCTTTTCCTTGTTGTTCCATTTTTCTTCTCGTGAGGCGAGAATGTAGCGAGTACTAGCTCGGGTATGGAATGAAGATTCTAGAGAGTTGTTTAGTAGTCCTCACCATTTTGTAAAATAATGAATCAATAATGTGATGAGGATTTATTTGAGTATAGATATTGTCTAGAAGATAATATTTGTATTCAAACTCACAGCTTTACCGTTGTAATAATAAAGTTGTAGTTGTTTCGCATTCACGTATTTGGCGACTCGTAATGGGTGTCAGGTATACCTATTTTGGGGGCGTCACAACAGATACCCATGTTTTCCCAGAGTTTAAAAATCGATGTTTTATACAGTCTCCAAGCCACTTTTCACATATTTCTCTTTTTAACACTACATTTTTCCGTCGTGCAAAACACACGTGTTTCTTATACCTACAAGTGTTTGTGAACCCATTTGTGCAAATCGAGAGCATGTATACAACATTATGAATTTTGTTGTATAAAATGTTATAACTCAGCTCATGCTATCCAAAATATTCAGAATTCATTTAAAAACTTCACTCTCATCATTGGCTAGACAATTTTTTTTTCTAAACGGCAAGAACTGTGAGGTATGCAACATGCAACTATGTGCTAAAATGTAGTCTAAACATGCACATAAAAATTAAACTAATCATGCAAAACTAATAATAAAAAAAAATACTAACTACTACCTAATACCCCCAAACTTAAAATATTCAATGTCCCAATTGAATGAATGTAAAAGGTATGAAAACTCCCTTAATTATCAGTGGTGCCACCCTCCTCGGGTGGTGAGTCCGGTGGTGGATATGGTGCTGCGATTCCAAACTGAGGCCATTCTTGTGTTGTTCCTTGTTGTGCAAACGCTTCGGCTAAAGCCCTTGTAAGTCCCGTCGCAAATGTGCCCAAATTGTCGTACATGTCATCGACTTTGCGCTCTAACCTTCGGAGGTGTCGATCGCCATTGGTGGCACGCGCGTGCGTGGACGGGCCCGCTTCGTCTGTTTACGGGGGTGGTTGTTGTTGATCTGGAAAAATGGGATGAAGGATGAATCCTAGTCCGCGTGGATGCAATACACCACCTGTCCACTCCTTGAAATTCGCAATAGTAGCATGAGTGATTACATGGTGTGAGTACTGTAGCGGATCATTATGCCATTGGATTCCTTGTTGAGTACAGAGCATGGCTATCACTGACGCATGCGAAATAGTCCCATTTCTATTCCCACACATATAATTCAGCATGTTTCTATGGATTAACAGGCCGATATCAATGTACTTCCCTTTGATGATTCCCCACAAAATAATCTCCCGCTCGGTAGGTATGGCATTATAATGAGCTGACGGAATGAGCTTGGCACAAATAAACAGGTTCCAGGCCAGGGCATACCGATTCAATGCTGACGACGGAAACGATTTTGGTTCCGTTGTTCCTGTCTTATACTTCTATTTGGTGCCCGAGATACACAAATCAGTAATCATAACTACGAGATCCGTCTCCAAGTACTCGCCTTCTAACCAATTGTTAGACCCGGTAGGAGGTGCATCTTATATGTTGAATACTTCTCTGATCGCAGATAGGCGATAATTCACCGATACGCTCGCCGAACAATAGTAATGCCTCTTGTTAGCAACTCCGTGGCATTAGCATAAAATTCTCGAACAATCCCCACCGGAATGGGCATATGAGATGCAGTTAAACCAACCCAATCTCGTTCGCGTATCATCTACCAAAGTTGGCCATCCTGTTTTGCCGGTTGGAATCCCCGTTCCTTCACAAGAGATTTGGCCATACTCCGATAATAGTCTTGTTGTGCTTCTAAACTGATAAATCTGCTCTCGTCCAAGACCTCCTCTTCCTGGTGATCGGAAGAAAATTCAGATGAAGATGAGAGTGAGATTGCACGTGCTTGTTTTGGACCCATATGGTGATGATAGAGATAATGGGAAGAATTTTTGATGAATGTTCCTCAGATTTAGTGCTTTACACCCCACAAAGAACCCTAAAATTATGCCAGAAACGTGATGGTTGGGTATGAACTGTGATAAGAGTTACTTAGCCATCTGAATATAGGAGATATAATAAGTTACGACTTTTTTAGTGAAAGATAAACCCAACTTAGATCGCAATTCGGATTTGTGACTTAATTTTTTTTTTCACGTCTGCGATAACTCGCGGCCGCGTGACTTGACTATGGAATTCAGGCGCGGGCGCGCGAATGGCTAGATCGGTATGCTGCTCAGTCTTTATTGCCATGTGCCATGCATATGTAATTTTATGCATCGCTCGACCGCGTGATCCTGTGTTTTGCATTGCTGTATGCAATTTGTAGGTGCATCAAGAGAGAAATGTGTGTTATCCATTGCACCTGCAAATCTTCAACAAACGGCATCAGAACAAATTTTTATCACATACATTATTTTATGTAATTCAGATACACGCTCCCCTATACTATCAGCTATTATGTAATTGTGTTAACTTAGGAAGTAATAAATCAACGAAATAAACAAAGAGTGAAAGAGAAATTTTAGATAAGAAAAATAATGGTTTGCCTCCCATCCAGCGCTAAGTTATAGTCAATTAGCTTGACTGTCTCTGAAGCTCATGTTGAAGAAAGAATTGAGGCGAATTTTTGTCTGTCTACCTCACTACCATAGTAATGTTTTAAACGCTGGCCATTCAACTTAAAAGGCTTATCGGGCGACGTATCGAATATTTCGATTGCACCATGTGGAAAAACAGTTTTCACTGTGAATGGTCCTGACCATCTCGATTTCAGCTTTCCAGGAAAAAGTTTAAGTCTGGAGTTGTACAACAAAACCCTTTGTCCTGGTTCAAATGCTCTCTCAATGATTTTTCGATCATGCCATTTTTTCACTTTCTCCTTATAAAGTTTCGAATTCTCGTATGCCTGCAGTCTGAATTCATCCAACTCATTGAGTTGGTAAAGGCGTTTCTCCCCGACAGCTGTTAAATCAAATTTAGCTTTCGAATGGCCCAATATGCTTTATGCTCTAGCTCCATGGGAAGGTGGCAGGCCTTTCCATATACGAGCTGAAAAGGTGACATTCCTAACGGTGTTTTATACACTGTCCTATAGGTCCATACTGCATCATCTAGCTTCAACGACCAGTCTTTTCGTGTGGGATTTACAACTTTCTCCAGAATTCTCTTGACTTCTCGATTTGACACTTCTGCTTGGCCATTCATTTGTGGGTGGTATGCTGTAGCGATGCCATGCTTCACCCCATATTTAGCCAACAAAGTCAGAATCGCTCATTGCAAAAGTGATCGCCTTAACATCGATGATGATAGCCCTTGGAGTCCCAAACCTCGTGAAGATACTTCTACGTAAAAATCTGAGGACAACCTTAGCATCATTTGTCGGAAGAGCTGCCACTTCTACCCATTTCGAGAGATAATCAACAGCAAGCAGAATGTAGAGATTTTCGCAAGAAGAAACGAACGGCCCCATGAAATCAATTCCCCATACATCAAAAATTTCGACTTCTAAGATTGTATTTAAAGGCATTTCATTCCTTTTAGAGATGTTTCCCATTCGCTGACATTTATCACATTGCTGGACAAAATTGTACGCATCCTTGAAAATTATCGGCCAGTAGAATCCTACTTGTAGTATTCTCGCCGCTGTTCTTTTACCTCCATAGTGTCTGCCATACACAGTAGAGTGACAATCCTGCATAATCCTCTCGGTCTCACTATATGGAACACACCTGCATATAACTTGATCAAATTATTGTTTGAACAAATAAGGCTCATCCCATATGTACCATTTGACATCATGCAGAAATTTCTTCTTCTGATAGCCCACCACATCGGAAGGTAGCAATTTACTTACCAAATAGTTCGCATAATCTGCAAACCATGGCACTTCTCCTTTCACCACAAACAAATGTTCATCTGGAAAAGATTCATTAATTAACATCTTGTCGTTTGTTTCCCTTTTCGAATTCTCAAGTCACGATAAGTGGTCCGCCACTTGGTTTTCAATGCCCTTCCTTTCCTTGATTTCCAAATCAAATTCCTGCAGTAGTAAAATCCATCTGATCAACCGAGGCTTTGCATCCTTTTTTGCCACTAAATGCCGAATAGCAGCGTGATCCGTATACACTATCACCTTTGTGCCGATCAAATAAGCTCGAAATTTATCAAAGGCGTACACTACTGCTAGTAATTCTTTCTCCGTGGTGGTATAGTTCAACTGTGCGTCTGTAAGGGTCTTGCTGGCATAGTAAATAACATGGAACATCTTCTCTTTCTTTTGTCCCAAAGTAGCCCCTACAGTTTAATCACTGGCATCACACATCAGCTCAAATGGCAATTCCCAATCTAGAGCAGTAATAATTGGTGCTGATGTCAATTTTCCTTTCAGATGCTCGAATGCCGACACGCAAGCCTTATCGAAGATAAAATGCGCATCCTTCTCCAACAAACTACATAATGGTTTAGTTATCTTGGAGAAGTCTTTTATAAATCTGCAGTAGAAACCTGCATGGCCCAGAAAGCTACGAACACCTTTTACTGAAGTAGGTGGTGGCAATTTCTCTATAGTTTCCAACTTTTCCCTATCTACCTCGAGTCCCTTCTTCGATACTTTGTGTCCAAGTATGATTCCTTCCTGTACCATAAAATGGCATTTTTCCCAGTTTAGTACCAGATTTGTTTCAACACATCGCTTCAACACCATCACCAAATTTTCGAGACATAGGTCAAACGAGTCTCCAAAAACTGAGAAGTCATCCATAAATACTTCCACATTCTGCTATACCATATATGAAAATATAGCCATCATGCATCTCTGAAAAGTGGCTGGAGTGTTGCACAACCCAAAAGACATCCTTCTGAAGGCAAATGTGCCGTATGGACATGTGAAAGTTGTCTTCTCTTGGTCTTCTGGAGCTATCATTATTTGATTGTAACCCAAATATTCGTCCAATAGGCAATAGTATTCATGACCTGCTAATCTGTCCAGCATCTGATCAATGAATGGTAGTGGAAAATGATCTTTCCTTGTGGCTTTATTAAGCTTGCAGTAGTCCATGTAAACTCTCCATCCTGTCATTGTTCGTGTTGGAATCAACTCGTTGTTCTCATTAGTCACTACTGTCACGCCACCTTTTTTCGGTACATACTGCACTGGGCTCACCCATAAGCTGCCTGAGATAGGATAGATTATTTCTGCATCCAACCATTTTAGTACCTCTTTCTTAACCACTTCTTTCATTATCGGATTAAGTCTCCTTTGCTGCTCAACCGATGGTTTACTTTCGTCTTCCATCAGGATTTTATGCATACAAAATGAAGGGCTGATCCCTTTGATATCCGCTATGGTCCATCCAATCGCTGATTTGAACTCCCAGAGTACCCGTAGCAGTTTTTCTTCCTGAAAAGATATTAATGCAGAAGAAATAATCACAGGGAGCTTAGAATCTGTATTTAAAAATGCGTACCTGAGATGATCTGGAAGTGGTTTCAATTCAAGTTTTGGAGGTGTCTCCAGAGATGGTTTTAATTTTATGGTGGTTTCTCCTGCTTTTGTCAATGGTTCAATAGGTATCCTAAATTTCCTGACTTATGGAGTGGTATCCAGATATTGCACAAGTTCATCGAGTTCCTCGTCCTCCACATCTGAATTTTCGGCAATTACCCTACTCAAAGGTTTAGCAACCACCCGCCTTTGTACTTCATCATTTATGACCTGTTCCACCAACTCAACCAATAAACATTCCTCTTCATCTGCTGGAAATTTCATAGCTTTGAAAACATTAAAGGAGATTTCTTGATCATGAACACGCATAGTGAGTTCCCCCTTCTGCACATCTATCAGAGTTTTTCCTGTGGCTAAGAATGGTCTTCCTAATATGATTGGTATATTTTTGTCCTCCTCGTAGTCTAGAATGATGAAGTCGGCTGGGAAAATAAATTTGTCCACCTTAACCAACACATCCTCAACAATTCCTCGTGGATATGTGATCGATCTGTCATCTAGCTGTAATGATATGTTTATCGGCTTTGGATCCAGCAATCCCAACTGATTAAACACTGACAAGGGCATCAAATTTATGCTTGCCCTAAGATCACATAAACACTTACTGAAGTTCAACTTTTCGATGGTACATGGAATTGTGAAACTGCCTGGATCCATCATTTTTGGAGGTAATTTCTGTTGAAGCACTGCACTGCATTCCTCTGTCAAGGCTACTGTCTCAAACTCATCTAATCTCCTCTTCCTTGATAATATACCCTTCATAAACTTAGCGTAGCTGTGCATTTGTTCCAATGCCTCGACGAAGGGTATGTTGATCTGCAGCTTTTTGAACACCTCCAAGAATTTGCTAAACTATTTATCTTCCCTTTTCTTCATTAATCTCTACGGATACGGAACCTGAATGTGTATTGGCGGTACTGGACTCTTAACTATTTCCTCTGAGCCTTCTTTGTCTTTCTCTTCCTGTCGATCCTCAGATTTCTCCAAATTTTCACCTTTCATTGGTTGTTTCCTCGCCTCGCGCTTGTGGCCCACGCTTTCTCTCAAGACATTCTCGCGCAAGAGCGCGACTTACAGTAGCTGACAGATCTTTCCCAGATCTCAATGTAATCGCTTGGCATTGTTCCTTCCCTTCTCTTCTTGGATTCGTCTCAGACATTTGGCAATGAACCCCGGGCTCATTAGTAAGCATGTTCATTTGAGACGCCCAAAAATAGGTCCATTCCATCCAACCCATTCTGAGTCGCCAAATACATGGTACAGAAAATAACTACAACTTTATTACAATAATTGTCGTGCAAAATACAACAACACATATACTGTGAGTTTGGATACAAATATATACCAAATGTGACACATGTCCCAACCGTGGACAGCACCTCACAATGACACCTTACATAAAGGTATAGTCAAAAACTGTTTTAGAAACTAAAATCTTTGAAAAGTGCTCAAGGAAACCTTCGTACATGGGAGGCCATGCTTCTAGGTTATGATAGATATCATATGGCCACAGAATTATCCTTGGTTGTCCCAATAGACCCCAAAGAAAAAGGAGAAGATTACTATCATATTCTTCTCAATGGTGAGTCTTCTCTTGATTTATCATTATCTCCACTGTCTCAAATTGAGAATTATACTTCAAACAAACACCAAGATTATATAGGTAGTGCTCGTAAATATACTCAGCAAGTGGATGAGCACAACCCTGTCTTATGATGACACGAGGTTGTATGTCATTAGACATCTTGTATGATAGTGGCAAAACACCCTTCCAACGTTGGGTTCGCTTCTCCCTATATGATTCACCAAATATAACTACTAAAAGATGTATACAACACACTTGTCTATACTGTTTAGGGAGAACTCCACAGCTAGAGACCACCGTTCTATTCCTCATATTACCCCCGCTCAACCCAAATTACACTTTTATTACCCGAAAGGAATTGTGAAGCAAAAGGGTGAAAGACAATCTGACGACGCCCCAAAATAGGTCCATTCCATCCAACCCATTCTCGAGTCGCCAAATACATGGTACGTAAATAACTACAACTTTATTATTACAACATATAAACTGCGTGAGTTTAAATACGAGATATTGCCATCTAGATAATATTCACACGTAAATAAATCCCCATCATAATTATTGATACATTATTTTACAAAATGGTGAGGACTACTAAACAACTCTCTGTAGAACCTTCATTCCATACCCCACTAGCACTCGCTACATTCTCGCCTCCCCGAGAAGAAAATGGAACAAAAAGGAAAAGGGTGAGCTCAACTAGCCCAAGAAAGAACATTATGACTAAGATAATATACAACAAATTATCGTTAGTCTCCAACAGGAAAAATCTAATAGAATACAATAGACAACCGGTTTTAAATCAATCTTCGCAATGAAATAATAATTCATTAGAAGAGTTAAGTAGAGAATGCAAACTACTATCTTCTATATATGAATTTAAAAGTTCATCGTCGATATTTTATCCTGTAACATCAATCAATATATATCTGAATCAAATATTCATCTTTGCACTACAGTGCCAAAGATATTCATCACTTAGTAATGTTCATCTAAACACTGCTCATCTTTGCACACTGAGCCAAAGATATTAATCGACCAATATTCATCTCAACATCTGCTCATCTTTGCACTACGGGCCAAAGATATTCATCAAGAAATCATTCATCTTTTTGCACTACAGCCAAAGATATTCAAAGAATATCATCATTTAGGACCGAGGATGATGAAAAATATTTTAAAGGAAACGAATCCAAAGGTGAACAAAAGAACAAATATTAAGGATTCGTATATTAAACAATCCAAGTTCAAAAATACTTCATAAGTAATCGAGTGGGAGTAAAATTCAAGAATGATCAAAACATGGATACAATCAAAGCTAGTATCCGTATAGAGATATTTTGGACAAAAAGAAGAAATTTCATTTTTCTATGAATAATAGTCGTATTCGTGAATAGTGCCAGTATCGTGAATAAGAACTCAGACACCAAAAGATAGAAATTTTCCAAAAAACATCATCACGCTTCGTGAATAGTACTCGTGAATAGTAACTTATGAATAGTAACTCATGAATAGTAACTCATGAATAGTAACCCCGACATAAAAAAGTTCCAAATTTGATAAAAATTTCCAACCAATATTTTGGCATAATGATAATGAAGAAATAATATCATTTTCGAATAAAATAACATCCCTTACCTCGAAAGACAATTGATTTAGTTGAAACACCTGATATAAAGCTATGACTTGAACTTGCACCGTATAGCAATACTCAAAGTATACTCAAAATACTCACAAGAATATATCACATAATATCCCTATATACTAACCAACTAACAAATAAGCTTAGGTAGGACACACTAGCGAAGGATTTACTCGTCTCTCCCCTCCTAGTTCTATTCCCCGATCTCCGCTAAAGATCATATCCCTAAGCTCTGATACCAACTGTGACGCCCCCAAAATAGGTCCATTCCATCCAACACATTCTGAGTCGCCAAATACATGGTACAGAAATAACTACAACTTTATTATTACAACATATAAATCGTGAGTTTAAATACGAGATATTGCCATCTGCACATATCCACACGCAAATAAATCCCCATCATAATTATTGATACATTATTTTACAAAAATGGTGAGGACTACTAAATAACTCTCTCTAGAACCTTCATTCCATACCCCGACTAGTACTCGCTACATTCTCGCCTCCTGAGAAGAAAAATGGAACAAAAAGGAAAAGGGTGAGCTCAACTAGCCCAGTAAAGAACATTATAACTAAGATAATATACAACAAATTATCGTTAGTCTCCAACAGGGAAAAATCTAATAGAATACAATAGACAACCAGTTTTAAATCAATCTTCGCAGCGAAAATAATAATTCATTAGAAGAGTTAAGTAGAGAATGCAAACTACTATCTTCTATATATGAATTTAAAAGTTCATCGTCGATATTTTATCCTCTAACATCAATCAATATATATCTCGAAATCAAATATTCATCTTTGCACTACAGCCAAAGATATTCATCAACTTAGTAATGTTCTTCTAAACACTGCTCATCTTTGCACTCATCGGCCAAAGATATTAATCGATCATTCATGTTCATCTCAACACTGCTCATCTTTGCACTACGGCCAAAGATATTCATCAAGAAATCATTCATCTTTGCACTCACAGTGCCAAAGATATTCAAGAATATCATCATTTAGGACCGAGGATGATGAAAATATTTTTTAGGAAACGAATCCAAAGTGAAACAAAAGAACAAATATTAAGGATTCATATTTTAAACAATCCAAGCTCAAAAATACTTCATAAGTAATCAGAGTGGAGTAAAATTCAAGAATGATCAAAACATGGATACAATCAAAGCTAGTATCTAGAATAGATATTTTGGACAAAAAGAAGAAATTTCATTTTTCGGTGAATAGTGTCGTATTCGTGAATAGTGCCATATACATGAATAGTGTTGTATACGTGAATAGTAACTCCGACACCAAAAGATAGAAATTTCCCAAAAAACATTATCACGCTTCGTGAATAGTAACTCATGAATAGTAACCCCGACATGAAAAAGTTTCAAATTTGATAAAAATTTCCAACCAATATTTCGGCATAATGATATTGAAGAAATAATATCATTTTCGAATAAAATAACATCCCTTACCTCGAAAGACAATACTTCTAGTTGAAACACCGGATATAGGCTATGACTTGAACTTGCACCGTATAGCAATACTCAAAGTATACTCAAAATACTCACAAGAATACACTCGATAATATAGAGAGAAAACTTCAGTTTCTGGTGTGATTTTCAATTCTAACCTAAGCACCCTATTTATAGGAAATTGCTTAGAACACCAAAGCGTAAAAATTAATAAATTAATAATATATATATATATATTTTTCCAACGCACACTTAATTTGCCCAACATCAGCCACCAACCAAATTTTACTACACAAGACTAACAACAAAAAAAAACGTTTTTCTAATTTTAAATATTTTAAACTTCCAAAATCAATTATTTCTGAGCTTGAACTTCAATAATTCATAATAAATAGCCCTTTTATCGAAAAATTCGAATCTCGCAACTTTTTATAGGAAATTCAATTCTCTACAACTTTACGAAGAAAGTTTTTCCAAATTCCAAATGAAATTAACCGAATCCACAAACTATCGATTTTACAAGCTATAATCAAATTTCTACGATAATAATTGTGTCCACCAACACAAAATATGTGTTAAACATTTAATGCCACAAAATATTCTTCATCCTCATATACTCATATATCCCATATTCATGATAAAATTTCACCGTTAATATATTATTAAAATAATATATTTAAATGAATTATTTTATCGAAAAAGATAAAATATTAATTTTCAACAATTGTCACATTAAAAATTTTCTCCATCTATATCCACATAAAATCAATATTTTCTTCATCATATAAATCAATAATTAATTATTCATAAATAATATTACGAGAATCACAATCTTTGAAAACCAGTAGTTCCTCAGAAAGAGGGGGCTTCCCAATAAGGATCTCTCCTTCATGGTAGCCGCAATTAGGTGACCAAACCTCTCCTTAGATGTAACTTTCTAGACATTGCCAATAATGTTATCCAATAATATTACTCGGATAATATGAATTATTGTCTGATAATGGAAAATACGTGTAATGACAATTTATTGAAACAACAAAGAATATAAAATATCAATGCAAAGAATTATTGAATCAATAAAATAAAATCTTCGAATAAAGAATTATCGTAATAATTATTAAGTAGTGCCTTCTTACGTAAGAATCAATAATTGGTGCAATATCGTGTGCTACTTATTCAACAACTCAGATTAGTGTGTTTTAACCACCGGTATTCCAACAAGATAATCTGTAATAACTACGCCTGCTTATTTATAAACAACTTATATTTGTCGCTTTTCTTCATCCAATCGCTTTCAGTTATGGGGCCCACAAAAGATCTGGCATTGTCAGCATTTAATATTCCCCGACAAAGCATTTAATATTCCACGACCAAACGAATATTCTCTGACGATAATGAATATTTTATAACCACTTGCTTATTCAAAATATTTGCGTATTTTGACCATAACTATCCACATTAATCAAATCAACCCTTACTATTTCAAAATAACAAATAGAGAAAAATAAATTTCATTTATTAATAATTTGGGGTCTTACAACCTCCCCTCCTTATGAAATTTCATCCTCGAAATTGACGTACGTACCTGGTGTTTCGAAAAGGTGAGAATACCTCGCTTTCATTTTCGTTTCCAACTCCCAGGTCATTTCCTCAATAGCATGGTTCCTCCACAAAACTTTGACTTGTGGTATGACCTTTGTGCGTAGGACATGCTCTTTCCTATCCAAGATCTTGACAGGTACCTCCTCGTACGTTAAATCTTCTGCTATCTCGTCTGGTTCTAACTCAATAACATGGTTCGGGTCGTCCACATATTTACGTAACACGATCGTGAAAAACGCGTTATGAACACGCGCGTCATACTTAAGGTAGAAAAGCAGTCTATAGGCCACGCCCTATTCGATCGAGAATTTCAAATGGATTAATAAATCGAAGGTTTGAGCTTTCCTCACCTCACCGATTCTCGCTTTTGGAATAACGACTTCTTGCATCTTCTTCTTCATATTCATCAACTCCAGTGTCCAGAGCTTGAGCGACTTTAACTTTATCGATTAAAGTCGATTATACTCGTATATCATCACGTGGGTACCTAGAGTTTCATCTCCATCTCTATTATTTGTAAATTATATGAAATGAGTCTTTGACAATATTGTACTCGTGCTTGTATACGATCTTCTACTCAACACGCCGCCTACCACGTTCGCTTTTCTAGGATGGCATTCTCGAACATGTCTTTGAAATGAGTCTCCTCTTGAGTTCTTGAAGCTCTTCCCACATTCCTTGCTCCATTCGAATTTTGTATCTCTACGAGTCACCATGCGTTAATGGAATAGCGATTGAGAATATCCTTCAACAAATCTTTGATAATAACCAACTAAGCCTGTAAAGCTACGTATTTCGATTCTCGACTTTAGGTTGTTCTCAATCGTGACTCATATCCCAACTTTGGATAGCACATTACAATGACACCTATCAGTTTACTATCGCACGAATATGGTGTCCCCTACGGAGAGTCTGGCTTCGGTGCATTCCACAAAAGAAGTCACTAGATAACGACTCGGGTACCAAATTCTATAGTTGAATTTTTAACTCTTGAAGTTCAATAGGAGCCATTCGATATGAGATTTTAGAAATGAATTTTGTACCGGGTTCAAAGTCGATACAAAATTTAATATCGAGCTTTGGGAGTAAGCCAAGAAATTCTTCAGAAATACGTCGGAAAAAAATCAATAACAACAGAATATTATTCAAATCGACGTGTCTTTATTCAAATCCATAACATGGACTAAGAAAACTTGACATCCGTAATAAACGAATGACTTCATGGCTTGATATGAAAATGTTTGACTACAATGGTTTGATTGCTTGAATGCAAATAATAAAGTTGCTTAGGAATATGAAAACTAACAACCTTTACGAAAGTAATCAATTTCGGCATGATGAGTAGTTAACCTTAAAATCACATCAAAAGCAAATATCTCTATAGAAATAAGGTTAACGAGTAATGTGATAGTGCCAACCTAAATCAAGCAAGATTTCTAAACAACGGATGTAATGAAAGTTTCTCCCAACTCTGAGTCTCCATAAATAGGTCAAAGTCTAATTTCTCCGTAGTCAAGTTCAAACGTTGAGCGCAAGCAAGAGAGAGATAAAAGAATGGGTAGAACCCCAGATTCTAGTAAGGTATAAACTTCAAGAAGAATTTATAATTAACTAACCCGTGCTAACTTCGTTCGGGTTCCTCGCATTTTGATTGGCCACGACAAACTCTCTTCCGTGAATCGTTGACTTTGACTTTTCTCGGGACATCCTTTTGAGTCACCATTCCATTGGATCGGGTTTCGATATTGTACAATCTCGAGCGATATGTCCTTCTTTTCCACAATTATAGCATACCTTAAATTGTTGTGGGCGGTTTGGGTGATATATGTCCCTCTTTCCGCATTTGTAACATACGACCGGTTGGTTTTTCTCCTCCTTGGAACCGGTTACTCTTGGCGCCGACGCTCTTCACATGGTCGTTGTTGAATCTCCTCTTTTAAAATCTCCTCCCGACTTGCTTCTTCTATTTTCATGGCCACGATTACCACCAGAGTGGTTACCGCTTTGTCCAGTATTCTTCTTTCTCCGCCGTTATCATTATTCGATGATCGCTATCTTCTTGATATGATCCTCGGTTATGGTCCCTCGGTTGAACGTACTCGTTATCTCGCTTCTAACAACCGAGCCTCATTAACAACATCTAAATAGAGAGAAAATTTATGAGAAATGAGATCTTGGACGTATCTTGGGTTTCAAACCTCTCGAAACATCTGCGTCATACGTTCCTCATTCTCCACCAAATGAGGTGCAAACCTGGATAACTCCGCGAACTTCGCCTCGTACTGGGACACCGTCATGTTATTCTTCTCCAATCTAATAAACTCCACTTCCTTCATATGACGAATACTTTCAGGGAAGTACTTGTCATTGAACTGTTTCTGAAACATCTCCCATGACATCTTTGAAAGCAAATGGATGGGTACGCTTCACAGATTCCCACCAGTAATCTGCCTCGTTATGGAACAAAAAAGTAGCGAATGGAACTTTCTGTTCCTCCGTGCATCCCAAGACATCGAATATCTTGGTAATTTTTTTGACCCACGTCTCCGCTTTAATCAATCCGGCTTTCCCTTCGTAGTCCCAACTCTTTGAACCTTGGTATGTGACCACCCGTGAATTGCTATCATTTCCTCCTCAGTATTTTGAACACGAGTCTTCCTCGTGCGATTTTGCATGAATCGCAAAAAGCTTCTAAACATCCCTCGCTCATTATCTCGCTTTCGGTGGTGTTGTTCACGGAGGTACATTGCCACTGTTGCACGTTCGCTCTCCTCGTTGGTAAGTACAAGCATCTCCACGGCCTCATTTACTCCATCATTAATATTCTCAATTGACATTCTCAAATCATCATCATAAAACAAGGGTTAATTAAGGAAATTAATATATCACATAATATCCCTATATACTAACCAACTAACAAATAAGCTTAGGTAGGACACACTTGTGCGAAGGATTTACTCGCCTCTCCCTCCTAGTTCTATTCCCCGATCTCCGCCAAAGATCATATCCCTAAGCTCGATACCAACCGTGACGCCCCAAAATAGGTCCATTCCATCCAACCCATTCTCGAGTCGCCAAATACATGGTACGTAAATAACTACAACTTTATTATTACAACATATAAACTGTGAGTTTAAATACGAGATATTGCCATCTAGACAATATCCACACGCAAATAAATCCCCATCATAATTATTGATACATTATTTTACAAAATGGTGAGGACTACTAAATAACTCTCTCTAGAACCTTCATTCCATACCCCACTAGTACTTTCGCTACATTCTCGCCTCCCGAGAAGAAAAATGGAACAAAAAGGAAAAGGGTGAGCTCAACTAGCCCAAAGAAAAGAACATTATAACTAAGATAATATACAACAAATTATCGTTGGTCTCCAACAGGAAAAATCTAATAGAATACAATAGACAACCAGGTTTTAAATCAATCTTCATAATAAAAAATAATAATTCATTAGAAGAGTTAAGTAGAGAATGCAAACTACTATCTTCTATATATGAATTTAAAAGTTCATCGTCGATATTTTATCCTGTAACATCAATCAATATATATCTCGAATCAAATATTCATCTTTGCACTACTGAACCAAAGATATTCATCGATTAGTAATGTTCATCTAAACACTGCTCATCTTTGCACTCTGAGCCAAAGATATTAATCGGTCGGTCATGTTCATCTCAACACTGCTCATCTTTTACACTACGGGCCAAAGATATTCATCAAGAAATCATTCATCTTTGCACTACAGCCAAAGATATTCAAAGAATATCATCATTTAGGACCGAGGATGATGAAAAATATTTTAAAGGAAACGAATCCAAAGAAACAAAAGAACAAATATTAAGGATTCGTATTTTAAACAATCCAAGTTCAAAAATACTTCATAAGTAATCGAGTGGAGTAAAATTCAAGAATGATCAAAACATGGATACAATCAAAGCTAGTATCCGAATAGATATTTTGGACAAAAAGAAGAAATTTCATTTTTCTATTGAATAGTGCTCAGTATTCGTGAATAGTCTTGTATCATCGTGAATAAGTAACTCAGACACCAAAAGATAGAAATTTTCCAAAAAACATCATCACGCTTACGTGAATAATAGTATTCGTGAATAGTAACTCGTGAATAGTAACTCATGAATAAGAACTCATGAATAAGAACTCCACATAAAAAAAGTTCCAAATTTGATAAAAATTTCCAACCAATATTTTGGCATAATGATAATGAAGAAATAATATCATTTTCGAATAAAATAACATCCCTTACCTCGAAAAGACAAGATTTCTAGTTGAAACACTTGATATATAGGCTATGACTTGAACTTGCACCAGATAGCAATACTCAAAGTATACTCAAAATACTCACAAGAATACGCCGATAATATAGAGAGAGAAAACTTCCGTTTCTGGTGTGATTTTCGATTCTAACCTAAGCACCCTATTTATAGGAAATTGCTTAGAACACCAAAGCAGAAAATTTAATAAATTAATATATATATATATATATATATATATATTTCCAACGCACACTTAATTTGCCCAACATCAGCCACCAACCAGCCCACTACACAAGACTAACAACAACAAAAAAACGTTTTTCTAATTTTAAATATTTTAAACTTCCAGAGAACAATTATTTCGGAGCTTCGGAACTTCAATAATTTATAATAAATAGCCCTTTTATCAGAAAATTCAAATCTCGCGAGTTTTTATAGGAAATTCAATTCTCTACAACTTTGCAGAAGAAAGTTTTTTCAAATTCTAAACAGAAATTAACAGAAATCCACAAACGGACGATTTTACAAGCTATAATCAAATTTCGGTCAATAATTGTGTCCACCAACACAAAATATGTGTTAAACATTTAATGCCACAAAAATACTCTTCATCCTCATATACTCATATATCCCACATTCATTATAAAAATATCACCGTTAATATATTATTAAAATAATATATTTAAATGAATTATTTTATCATAAAAGATAAAATATTAATTTTAACAATTGTCACATTAAAATTTTCTCCATCTATATCCACATAAAATCAATATTTTTCTCATCATATAAATCAATAATTAATTATTCACAAATAATATTACAGAATCACAAAGATCGGGCAACCAGCCGCTCCTTTAAAAGAGGGGGCTTTCCAATAAGGATATCTCCTCTTCTTGCGCCAATGATTAGGTGACCAAACTTCTCCTTAGATGTAACTTTCTAGACATTGCCAATAATATTATCCAATAATATTACTCGATAATATGAATTATTGCTCTGATAATGGAAAATACCGTGTAATGACAATTTATTGAAACAACAAGAATATAAAATATCAATGCCGCAATTATTGAATCAATAAAATAAAATCTTTGATAAGTAATTATCAGAATAATTATCGAGTAGTGCCTTCTTACGTAAGAATCAATAATTGGTGCAATATCGTGTCTTCTTGCTTAACAACGCCAGATTAGTGTGTTTTAACCACCGGTATTCCAACAAGATAATAAAGAATAACTACGCCATTATTTATAAACAACTTATATTTGTTGTTTTCTTCATCCAATCGCTTTCCGTTATGGGGCCCACAAAAGATCACATTGCCGTCAGCATTTAATATTCCCAACAAGCATTTAATATTCCACGACCAAACGAATATTCCCCAATTTATAATGAATATTTTATAACCACTTGCTTATTCAAATATTTCATATATTTTACCCATAACTATCCACATTAATCAAATCAACCCTTACTATTTCAAAATAACAAATAGAGAAAAATAAATTTCATTTATTAATAATTTGGGGTCTTACAACAACTAACTCAAGAAAGAATATCATGACTAAAGATAATTAAATTATCAATAGCCTTCATCAATAACAAATCGTAGATTTTGAACATATGGTAGATGATAAAATTTCAACCATAGTTGCAACGAACGAAAGCAATCCATTAGAAGAGTCAAATAGACAATACGATCTATTATCTTCTCCATGTTAAAAGTCCACCAACAATGTTTTATCCTCAGTAACATCAATCAATTCCTTTCCACAATTATATGAATATCTCATAATCATAATTGTAATTCTAAATTCCTCTTCGCACTGTGATTTAATATAATTTTCATCACATGTCTTTACCTAAAACATCAAAGATCATGGCAATACCAAATCACAGTTCCTGTTCATAATCATACTAATAAATTCATCTTTTCACTACTACCAAAGATATTCATCCACGCTCATCTTCTTCGCACCAATCGGCCAAAGATATTCAACAACAAAATCATCTTTGCACTACGGCCAAAGATATTCATTAACAATTCATCTTTGCACTACTGGCCAAAGATATTCATCAATAATTCATCTTTGCACTACAGGCCAAAGATATTAATATCTCAAAGAAATATATAATCACTTCAGAATTTATATAAACAATAATTATAACCATGTTGATCAATTCACCTTTGCACTTAAGCTAAAGATATTTAATTATAAATTCAATGGTCATGATCATACCAACACAATTCAACTTTTCACCATCGCCAAAAGAGAACCCTAGTCATGATCATCATACCAATAATCTACTCATCTTTACACTCCAAAGGAAAGAGAATTTCAACATCGTATTATAAAATATTATATATGATAATAAAATCAATATAATCAATATATAGTTTTAATCTCCAGAGTAATATTCATACATCAACTATAATTTGGTTAGAAAAAGAAACCAATTTTGTAGTGAATAGTACCCGTGAATAGTAACTCGTGAATAGTAACTCATGAATAGTAACCCTGACACAAAAAGGTAGAAATTCCACAATAAAATCCATACCAATATTTTGGTATAATGATATTGAAAGAATAACATTTCTTAAACTTATAAACAATTTATTTTAATTGTTTACACTTTACTAAATAATGCATTTAATCATCATAAAATGCCAAACTTATAAGATTTCATCACCAATAACCAAAACCCTCATCAAAAATCTGCATATACCACATATATGATTCTCAAGCCATAAAATCATATTTTCCAATTTTCTTCCTTCACATAACATATTTAACTCATTTATTCATAACTAGTCCATTTTCATGAAAAATACCAAATCAGTTCCAAAAATATTTCTTTTCTGGGATTTAGCAGAATATAGTCCTATATTGAACATATATTTTTCTTAGAATTTTTAAAATTCATTTACTATTTTTCATATGGCCAAAACCGCAGAATATTTAGACATTTATCATAAATTGTACTTTTATCCAAAAATTTCGAAATTCACAGAGTACACTGATATTATATAGATGTACTCCCAATAAAAATTTCATTAATTTTGGAGTTAACCATAAGGATTTATAAGCGGTTACTTTTAAAATAGTCTTTTCTCATAAAATTCATAACTCTTAATCTATACATCCAAAAATCACCATTTTTGGACACAATCAATAAAACTCATCAACATATCATTTCAAATTTTTCCAAAATTTTCTGAAGGTCAGAAGAAGTACGAACTGAAAAACATAATAACCCTTAAATCCCTTACTATCCCTTACCTCAAAAGAGCAAAGACTTCCATTCGGATATCTGATATGACGCTGAAGAAAACTTGCACTGATGAATATCAACTCACCAAGTATCTAAATACTCATAAAATACACTCAATAATCTAGAGAGAGAAAGAGAGAAAGCTTATGTTTTTGGTGTGATTTTCAATTCTAACTTAGCCCTCTATTTATAGGAAAATTTTAGCGAGACTTGACTCACTGAACCTCGATGGCTTTTACTCGCTACTATTTCCAACCACCACATTTGAAATAAAATTCAGCACATTTCTTCACCAACCACAAGTGGGGCCCACCAATTCTAGAATTTTCCACCAAAATCCTTTATAAACCTAATTTTCGAATCAGTCACCTCTTAAAATTCATAACAAATCATACGTTCATTTTTAACGGTTCAAAATTTGTTGACATATACTTAACTTATATATGTATAACATATCCAAAAATTACAACGATCCAACGGTCGGATTAAAAATTATAACTCACGTAATATATCTCAAAAATACTAGTTTAATTTTTAATACCTCCATTCTGACAAAAATACTGATAAAACACCTCAACATTAACTCCTTCATTTATAACCACATAAATAAATCCATCATTTATATCCACATCAAATAAATATTTCCTTATCATATAAATCAATAATTAATTATTCACAAATAATATTACGTAATCACAATTATGACAACGGCCGTTCCTGTGAAAGAGGGGGCTTTCCAATAAGAATTTCTCCTTCTTTGGCCAAGCAATTAGGTGACCAAACCTCTCCTCGATGTAACTTTTTAGACATTGCCAATAATGCTATCTAATAATATTATTCAAATAATATGAATTATTGATCTGATAATGAGAAATATTGTGCAGTGATAATTATTGAAACAACAATAATATAAAATATCAACGCAGTAATTATTGAATCAATAAAATAAAATATTGAACAGTAATTACTGTAACAATTATTGAGTAATGCCTTCTTATGTAAGGATCAATAATTCAAAAATACTGTGTAAAACCGTGTGCTACTGTGCAAACACGCGTATTACTATATTTTAACCATCGGGTATTCCAACAAAGGTTAATTGAACGATGATTACGCGTTATTTATAAAAACTTAATTTTATCGCTTTTCTTCATCCGATGCTTATTCTCATTATGGGGCCCACAAATGGGTTGCTTGTGCGTCGCATTTAATATTCCACGACCAAACGAATATTCTCCGACAACAATGAATATTTTATAACCACTTGTGTATTTTGAAAAAATTTCATATATCACCCTTTAACTTTAACTTTTATCAATTTAACCATTTACTGAATAGTAATTATAAGAAAAATTGAATACTTTTATTTCATAAATTTCGGGGTCTTATATTCGCCATCTGCCCCATTTGAGTTTCCAGTTTCTTTATAGCCACTGCTTGGCTCTTGATCATAACTTCTGTGTTTTCCATGTATTTCATCATCATCTCCTCCACTTCGATTTCTTTTCTTCTTTGAGGTGCAAAATTTGGAGTGTGATGTTGTTGTTGTTGAGAAAATCCTCAATTTGAAAAGGGTGGTTTAGGATTAAATTATAATTACTACGGGTCATACCAAATTGATTGTTTGGTTGAAACTGAGCTTGCTGATTTCCTTGATTATTCGACCAACTAAAATTTGGATGATTTCTGTTGTTGGGGTGGTATGTGTTCTGAAATTGGCCTTGGTCTTTTCTGTAGTTGCTCACATACTGCACTGATTCTGAGCTGATAGCACATTTGTCCGTCGAGTGTGACCCAGCACAAATCTCACATATGTAGGCAACCGTCTTTACCTTTCCTTCAGCCAAAGTATCTATCTTCTTTGCCACAGCTGCTATCTGTCCTGATAGCTGAGTAATGGCATCAACCTCCAATACACATGCAACTTTGGTTTTTGGCATTCGGGATGTAGGATTCTGAAAATCATTTGATGTCATTGTCTCGATAAGATCATAGGCTTCCTCATAGTTCTTTGCCCATAATGCACCTCCTGCAGCTGCATCTACAATGGGTCTCGACTGCCATCCCAATCCATTATAAAACGTGTTAATTACTATCCAATCTGGCATACCGTGATGTGGGCACTTTCTCAGCATTTCTTTGTATCTCTCCCGTGCTTCATGTAACGATTCGCCCTGTTGTTGCTCAAATTGAGAGATAGCGGTTCTCATCTTTGCAGTCTTAGCCATTAGGAAAAACTTAGCTAGGAATTTCTGTGCTAAATCCTCCCATGTAGTTATAGATCCTGCTGGTAGAGAATGAAGCCAACTTTTTGCTTTATCCCTCAATAAAAATGGGAACAAGCTTAGTCTAATAGCATCATCCGTCACACCGTTGTATCTGAATGTATCACAAATTTCAATGAAACTCAATAGATGTTCATTCGGATCATCCGTAGCAGCACCCCCAAACTGATCTGTATTCTGCACCATTTGAATAGTGTTAGTCTTGATCTCGAAGGCATTGGCCGCTATCGCTGGTCTGACTATGTTGGACTGTAGTCCATTGATATTGGGCATGGAATACTCTTTCAGAGCCCGATGCTCCTCTCTTTGTTCCTCTGCTTATGCATCGGCAGCACCGTATTAGTATTGTGTTTTCCAATCGTTTTGTAAATTTCTCACGTACACCCGCTTTCCAACCTCTCTTGTTTATATTATTATCACGAATGTGTGTTAACTCGAGGTTGGTTGACTGTATCGCATAAAATTTATCCAAATTCTCAAACAAAACAAAAAAAAAAGCTGAAATGAGACAAGACTAGATTTGTCTAAGTCATACAATATAGCTGAAAACTAATGATAATAATACTAAATTAAACGCCTTTCCCCAGCAACGGCGCCAAAAACTTGTTGCCTCTTTTTTACGTTGGAATCCTCTCTCGAGAGTAAAAACCCTAATTACGATGTAAAGATACGTCAAAAACTAATAAAATGTCGAATGATACCCTTGATACCAGTCAGGAATCGTTTTAAATCAAATACAACCTTTAAAATTTGGAAATAAAATAAAACACATCAGCAGCATCAGACATCACGCGTGGCGCTGCTTCTTCCAAAGATAATAGTCTCGCGCCCACGAGACTTGCGATGAGGTTCAGATATGTTTCTTTGATCTCGCATACGCGCGTGCTCCATAGGCTTGTCTTTCTCGCGGCCGCGAGACTTGCAGTAGCATCCAAGATCTGGCTGGGTAATCGCGCGGGCGCGCGTTCTTAAGGCTATTTTACCGCGCGGCTTGTAATCTGCAGATCCTGGTTCCTGTTTTCCTACTGCTGCTGCTGCTTGCTCAGTCATGCTTTATCTCCTTGCACCAATGCACCTTCATGCCATGCATATCTCCTCCTTTTACCTCGTTTCAAGCATCCATTTGCCTTATGCTCCATAACACCACCAAAACAGGCTGATTCCTGCACTTATTCACCAAAAGGAGTTTTAAGAACGTATAATGCAAATTAACATGAACTGCAGGTAAAACAGACTAAAATGTACTTGAGATGGGCATAGTTCGCATGAATTGGTACTCCATAAGTAGGTAAAAATCCTACTTATCAAGTATTAAATATTTAGTATGAGTTTTTTATGCACACACAAGGCAAGTATTAAATATTTAAGATGTTTTATCACATTTAATGCTTATAAATAAATTGAACAATGTTGTTTTGTTATGCACACATAAGGACAATATTTTTCTTTTGAATATATGGAGTGCTAGGTATGACTTAACTTAAATTATTTTAGTTCAGATGTGCACACACTTGACCAATATGATTTAAGAGGCAAAATACAAGGAGTTGCATAGTTGATGTAATTGACAAGAGTTGTCTACCTATTTATTTATATATAGTTTGTTGTGCACACACAAGGCTATATACATTTGAAATAGGATCCTTATTCTCACTAACATATCTTTAATTAGATATCGTCGAACTATATAAATTGAGGGTAATATAGTTTGAAGAAAATAGTGGGAGATACCAATTTAAAACAAGACCTAAATTATTTTGGTAATTAATAAAAGAATGTATGCTAAAATATTGTTAATTACAAATTCATTTACAGAATTTTACAATGTCTAAATTATTATCACTACGTAGCATATTAGATGCTAAATTAACTGGGCCGAATTAAACAGATTGGTTAAGGAAATTGAGAATAGTTCTCATTACTGAAAAGCTATCTTATGTCCTTAATACGCTTATCCCTGCAATGGTTGCAGACAATGCCTCCGAGGAAGAGATTGCAACTTTTAGAAAGTGGCAAGATGATGCACAGTTGGCTCAATGCATCATGCTCGTATCCATGAGTAACAAGCTTCAGCGTCAGCATGAAACTATGGATGCTCTTACTATATTCATGCACATCAAGTAGTTGATGGTGAAGAAAGTAGAACTGATAAATATTAGATATCTAAGGAGCTCTTCCGATCTAGAATGACCAATGACACTACAATACAAACAAAAGTCCTTAACATGATCAATTTGATTGAACAATTAGGGCAACAGGTTTTGTCATGGATGGAGAGTTGAGCCAAGATTTGATCTTGCACTCACTTCCGGATTCCTTTCATAATTGTTGTGAATTTTTCATATGAACAAGCTATATATCAGCTTCGCTGATTTGCTTAACATGTTGAAAAACAGCTGAGAGTCACTTTCCAACCAAGAAAGACCAAGTCTTACTGGTAGGGGCTAAATGATCTTCTAAAAGAAGAAGGATTCAAAGAAGGTAAATAGAAAGACAAAAACAAAGGATAATAAAAACAAAACTGATACGGATAACAAAGGAGTTTGCTTCCACTGCAATAAGCCAAGACACTGGAAAAGAAACTACGAGAAGTATCTTGTAGAGGCTAACTAGAAGAAGTTTAGTGATGCTTCAGTTACAAATATAGTTTTTGTTCATGATTGAAATAAATTTTTCTTTAAGTCAAGGTTCTACTTGGGTATTGGATATCGACTTTGGTTATCATAAATATAGATTTATGAAGGGACCAAGCAGAAGTAGAAAACTAAACAAAGATAAGTAATCCTATATGTGGAAAATGAAGCAAAGGTTGTTACATTAGCCATATAAACTTATAGTTTAGCAATGCCTATGGGAAAATCTATTAATTAAGTCAATAAGTTGTTATTGTATTTCAGTTCTTGTTAGAAACATTATTTCCATTTTGTTGTTGGACAATGAAAACTTTGGTATTATATTTAAGAATAATTGTTGTTCTATTTATAATAATAATATTTTGTATAAAACTGGAATATTACTTAATGGATTTTTATATTTGACTTACGTGAAAATAATTTTGCATATTGAACAAACTAGTATAAGAAAAGGAGATGATCATTCAAAGAGTTGAATGTGTGTATTTGCTAAAATACAAGTGTGAATTATTTAAAAGGTTCAAAGAATTCAGAAGTGAAACAAATTGGCAAAGTATTAAGATTCTTTGATTAGATCGAGGAATAAATACTTATGCAATAAGTTTCTAGATCATCTCAAATGGTTTTCTCATAATGGACGCCTCCTAATACACAATAATTGATTGATGTATCTGAAAGGAAAAATCGTACCTTATTGCACATGGTACGGTCCATAATACTTTTACTGATATTCCAGTATCCTTTTGGGGTCATTCCCTAGAAATGACTGCATATCTACGAAAAAGGTAACCTCAAAATTCGACCCCAAGACTCTATAAGAATTATGGACAGGGAGGATTCCTAAGGTTGTCCAACTTATGTGAAAAAGGTTTCAAAGGATAAGCTTGGGACAAGATTTGACAAGTACAGATTTGTGGGACATCCTAAAGTAAGTTTAGGGTATATGTTCTATAATTCTACTTAGCAAAAGGTGTTTATTGCAAAACACGCTACCTTCTAAGATAAAGGCCTTTATCATTAAAGGGGCTAGTGTGAGACCCCATATTTTATTAATAAAAATTTAATTTTCTCGAAATAATTTTTTTTAATATTATGATGTGGATTTGATATAATGTTATAGTTGTGGGTAATATTTATAAATTTTACAAAGTACGCAAGTTGTTATATAATATTCAATTGGTCGGGGAATATTCTTTTTGTCGGGGAATATCCGTACGACGGTACAATCATTGGTGGACCCCACAACGGAATTATTGTCGGATTGAGAGAATGACAAAAACACTTTATGAAAATAACGGCGGAAGTTTTACCGTTAACTGTTGAAACACCCGGTGTTAAAAAATACGATGTCTGGCGTGGTTGCATAGTAGCACACACGGTATTCATTATTGATGCTTACGTGAGAAGTCACTCGATTATACTCAATTATTACTACAAATAATTCTTTATCATATCTCTCATATTATTGATTCAATTATTATCATAAGTATCATCTCGCATAATATTTATTATTATTAAATCAATAATTGAGACGACAAAGTTATTCATATTATTATTTGCAATATTGACAATGTCTAGAAGTTCTGTCAAGGAGAGGTTTGGTCACCTAATTGCGCGCTAATAAGGAGAAATCCTTATCGGAAAGCCCCCTCTTTCCTGGGAACGACCTGGTTGTTAAATATTGAGTTATAATATTAATGATGAATAAGTTTCGTTGATTAAAGATGAAATTGATTGTTCCATTGTATTGGGATTATTAGTATTAGTAGAAATTGACATTTATTTCGATAATAATTGATGTATGGAGGTTATATTGTTCACTCGGGTATTCGGAGCACTTTTCGTATCGGAGTACTATTCACGAGTTACTATTCATAAATTACTATTCACGGGGTACTATTGATTCACATTGTTATACTATTAGAGGTGGTGGTGCAAGATTGATAATACTTGCATGACTAAGTTAAAAATAGAGGTATAGTTGAAGGTACTATACTGTAATTAATTTTTTCACATGATTATACTATTTATTCACATAATTATACTATTTATTCACATGATTTTACTATTGATTCACATGATTTACTATTAGGGGAATTGGTACAAGATTGATAATACTTGCAGGACTAAATTAAAAATGAAGAAAAAGAGGAAGGTATTGTACTGTAATTTTTCGAGCCCCAAAACGTGCAATTATCGAAACTATATTTTCCAAGAAATAGAAGCTCATTCTTCCTTCATTTCTCACCAATTCACTAAAGATATAGAGCAATTATTATAGAGAGAAAAAAGAAAAGTATTCTGCTACTTCACTACTTCTATATCCAGTTTCTTCTAAGGTAGGGAGTATTATTTCTTTTTTCTTATTCATGAAGAGAACTTACATTATTCCATTCTTTATTATTCTTGGAATAACTTTGTATCACGTGGATACCCTATACTTGGTGAAATTCTTTTGTTATTTCATTCTTTATTATTCTTTTGGAATATCCTATCTGTGCGTTTTACGCAGGACCTGGTTCCGTCTTTATTATTATTCTATTGAAATATCCTGTCTTTGCGTTTCGTCGGGACACGGTTTCTCGTCTTTATTGGTATTACATTTGGAATAACTTTGCTCTGTCACGCTACCGCATGCATGATGATTTCTGTTATTTTTCCATTCTTTATTATTCTGTTGGAACATCCTGTCTGTGCTTTACGCATGACCTGGTTCCTTTAATTATTATTTTATTGGAATAACCTGTCTATGAGAAGTACCGCATGCATGCTGATTTCTTTTGTTATTCCATTCTTTATTATACTCAGTTGGTTAAAACTTTGACATCCATACTCCATGAAATTAGTGGAATATCCTTGATATTTGCGTTTCATACAGTATCATTTCATGGAAATATTCTTCTGAGCATTCTTGAATTTTACTCTACTAAGCAGTATCATGTTGACAATTTGGACGTTATTAGTTCCTGGATAAATTAATTCTTGAACTTGTTTTATTGAATTCCTATATCATTGTCATCATCATCATGCTTATATTTTGTTAAAAGTCATCTGTGGCCTGTAGTGCATAGATGGACTTGGTATAATTATGACCAGGGATTATTCAGTGTAATCATGACCGTAATGTTACAAATGAAGTATAAAAAGTCCTCATTGGCCCGTAGTGCATTGATGAACTGTTTTTGGTATGATTATGGCTATGGATTCTCTTTGGCCAAGGGTGCAAAGATGAATTATTTTATTGCATGATCAGGACCGTTGATGAAAACATGATTATCTTTAGCTGTAGTGCATGGATAATTAAGTGGTCGTGATACTAAAGAATATCCTTGGCCATAGTGCGGGGTGATTCGATGATGTGGATTATTTATTAAAATTTGAGTCCCAAATGATAAAAGTGATGAAAAACCTTTTAAATCATAAAAGATAGTAGATTTTATTCTCTACTTAACTCTTTTAATGGATTGTTTGTTTCAACGCAGATTAAACTTGATGTTTGTTATATTGTATCGGTTTAACATTTGTTTAAGGCTAATGATAATTTATTACGCATTATCTTAGTCATAATATTTCTTCTTTGGGCTAGTTGAGCTCACCCTTTCTTTCACTATTCTCTTGAAAATGAGAATATAGCGGGACTTAGTCGGGGAACCGGAGTGATGGTCCTAGATGGTGCATTAGTAGTCCTCACTATTACGTGAAATAGTGTGATAATAATTGTAATGAGGACTCCTTTTGAGTTTGTATACTCTCTAGTAGACAATATTTGTATTCAATCTCACGATTTATGTTTTGTCGTATTGTATGCACGACAGTTGTATTATTAAGTTGTATTTAAATTACATACCATGTATCCGGCGACTCAAGATGGGTGATGTATACCTAATTTTGGGGGCGTCACGATTTGGTATCAAAGCTTAGGATATGATCCTTGGCTAAGATGTGAGACTAGAACTAGGAGGGAGAGGCGAAATTCCTTCGCTAGTATGACCTACCTAAGTTTATTTGATATTTAATTGGTCGGTCAGAGTATAGGGATAATATGTGATGTTAATTAACCCTTGTTTTGTGGCAGTATTTTAAAATGACATCCGAGAATGTTGAGAATAGCAATGAAGCACAGGAGACCGTTGAGTCTCCATAGATCAATAATCAGGACAATGTGCAACAGGATGGCAATAATGCTCCTGTAAACACCAACACTGATCAATTGATGAATGACGATACGTTTAGGAGCTTTTTAGAATTCATGCAACATCAGGCGAAGGCCACTCCTGTTCATAATGCAGGAGGAAACAATGGCAACCCACGGTTGGTAACCGCTAAACAATTCAAGGAGCTGGGACCACCAGAGTTTTTGGGAAAGCCAGAACCACTTAAGGCAGAGACGTGGTTAAAGCAGATCACCAAGATATTTGATGTCTTGGGATGCTCCGAGGAGCTAAACGTTCCCTTTGCCACCTTTATGTTGCGTGAAGAGGCAGATCACTGGTGGGAATCTGTAAAACGTACCCAGCCTGACGCACTCAAGATGTCTTGGGAGAAGTTCCAAGAGATGTTGAATGAAAAGTACTTTCCCGAAAGCATTCGTCACATGAAGGAGGTGGAATTTATCAAGTTGGAGCAAAACAACATGACCGTGTCGCAAAGACGAAGCTAATTTTGCGAGAGTTGTCCGGTTTGCATCCCATTTGGTTGAAAATGAAGAGAGAATGACGCAAATGTTTCTAAGAGGTTTGAAACCTGAGATACGTCAATATCTTATCTCTCATAAACTGTGTTTGTATTCAGATGTTGTAAATAGGGCTCAGTTAGTGGAGCGCGATAACGAGTCAACGCAACCAAAAAGAGAGCGAATTTGAAAGTAATAATCTGGGGTGATAACGATCATCACAAGAGGTGACAATAAACATGTAGGGAATCAACATGCCAAAAATGGTAACCACTTCGGTGGTAATCATGGTCAAAACAATAAGAATGGACATTTCAAGAAGAAGGTTCAACAATGATGGAAGACGTCGACACGACACCAAAGACCCGTTTCAAAGGAAGAAGAACGACCACCGGTCGTATATTTCAAATGCGGACAGGAGGGACATATCCGTCCAAACTGTACGCAGTAATCCAAAGCGTGTTTTAATTTCGGAAGAGAAGGTCACCTAGCTCGATTTTGTCGTATGGTGAAGTCAATTCCAGCTGGGATAGTGATGCCAAAGGATGTCCCAGACATGCCAAAGCCGGTAGTTTAAGAGAGCATTTTTTTTTTCATGACGAGGAACCTGAATAAAATTATCACGGGTATGTTAGTCATAAACTCTTGCGAAGTCTATCTGACCGTGTTGAGATCTGGGTTCTACTCACTCTTTTATTTCACCTAGTTGTGTTCAATGTTTGAATTTAACTCCGGAGAAGTTAGATTTTGATTTATCTGTTGAAACTCAGTTGGGAGAAACCTTCATTACCTCCACTATTTATAAATCTTGTTCAAATGAACACTTTCACGTTACCTGTCGATCGTATCTCTTTGAAAATACTTGCCTTTGATGTGATTTTAGGAATCGATTGGTTAACTACTCATTATACTTTTCGTAAGGATGTTAGCTTTCATATTCCTAACCAACCTATTATGCGAATTCAAGCAACCAAATCACTAAAGTCAATCATGGTCATATCAAGCCATAAGTAAAGAGCCTTGGTCCTTTCGTTGTTGACTTCCTTGTGTGGAATGCACCGAAGCCAGACTTTCTGTATGCGACGCTGTGAATGACGATGGCAAGTTGATAGGTATCAATGTGACGTGTTACCCAAGTCTTGGATGAGAGTCATAGTTTTAAATGATATTTCTATTGTTAATAAATTTCTTGACGTATTCTTGAAGACTTCTAAGCCTACCCCTAGAGCGTGAAATCGAATTTTGTATTGACCCCAGTACAAAACCCATTTCTAAAACCCTCAAATATTTCTTTACTTAAAACGAACGTAACATGCGCCAAAGACGTTGGCTCGAGCTGTTGAAGATTACAATCGTACCATTCAATACCATCGTGGGAAAGCGAACGTTGTAGCTGACGCGTTGAGTAGAAGATCATATGCGTTTACGAGTGCAATGTTGTTAACACAAAGACCCATTTCGTACGACTTACAAATGATGAAGATAGAGTTAAAGACTCTAGGAACCCACGTGAAGATAACTAATATACGAGTAGAATTATTCGACTTTAATCGATAAAGTTAAAGCCGCTCAAGCTACACACCCGGAGCTGATGAATGTGAAGAATTAAGAAGGTTCAAGAGGGCGTTATTCTAGAAGCAAGAATCGATGAAGAGAGGAAATCTCAACCCTCGATTTAATTGACCCATTTGAAATCCTCGATCGAGTAGGAACTATGGCTTATAGACTCGTTTTACCGCCAAGTATGTCACGTGTTCATAACATTTTTTTTTACGTATCGACGTTACGTAAATATGTGGACGACCCGAACCACATTATTAATTTAGAACCGGACGAGATAACGGTTGATTTAACGTTTGAGGAGATACGTGTTAAAATCTTGGATAAGAAGAATCGTATTCAACACTCAAAGGTTATACCTCAAGAGTTAGAATTTGAAATGAGGTCAAGGTATCCTCACCTGTTCGGCATACCAAGTACGTACGTAAATTTCGAGGGCAAAATTTCATAAGGAGGGGAGATTGTGAGACCCCAGATTTTATGAATAAAGATTTAATTTTCTCGAAATAATTTTTTTAAATATTATGGTGTGGATTTGATATAATTTTATAGTTGTGGGTAATATTTATAAATTTTGTAAAGTACGTAAGTTGTTATATAATATTCGATTGGTCGGGGAATATTCTTTTTATCGGGGAATATCCGTACGACGGTACAATCATTAGTGGACCCCACAACGGAATTATTATCGGATTGAGAAAATGACAAAAATACTTTATGAAAATAACGGCGGAAGTTTTACCGTTAACTGTTGAAACACCGTTTGTTAAAATACGATGTCTGGCGTGGTTGCATAGTAGCACACGGTATTGATTATTGATGCTTACGTGAGAAGTCACTCAGTTATACTCAATTATTGCTACAGTAATTGCTGCATCATATCTCTCATATTATTGATTCAATTATTGTCACAGTATCATCTACATAATATTTATTATTATTAAATCAATAATTGAGATGACAAAGTTATTCATATTATTATTTGCAATATTGACAATGTCTAGAAGTTTTGTTAAGGAGAGGTTTGGTCACCTAATTGCGCGTCAATAAGGAGAAATCCTTATCGGAAAGCCCCCACTTTCCTGGGAACAACCTGGTTGTTAAATATTGTGAGTTATAATATTAATGATGAATAAGTTGTGTTGATTAAAGATGAAATTGATTGTTCCATTGTATTGGGATTATTAGTGTTAGTAGAAATTGACATTTATTTCGATGATAATTGATGTCTGGAGGTTATATTGTTCACTTGGGTATTCGGAGCATTTTTCGTGTTGGAGCATTTTTCGTGTCGGAGTACTATTCACGAGTTACTATTCATGAGTTATTATTCACGGGGTACTATTGATTCACATTCTTATACTATTAGGGATGGTGGTGCAAGATTGATAATATTTGCATGACTAAGTTAAAAATGGAGGTATAGTTGAAGGTACTATACTGTAATTAATTTTTTCACATGATTATACTATTTATTCACATGATTGTACTATTGATTCACATGATTTACTATTAGGGGAGTTGGTGCAAGATTGATAATACTTGCAGGACTAAATTAAAAATGAAGAAAAAGAGGAAGGTATTGTACAGTAATTTTTCGAGCCCCAAAACGTGCAATTATCGAAACTATATTTTCCTATAATTAGAAGATCATTCTTCCTTCATTTCTCACCAATTCACTAAAGCTATAGAGCAATTATTATAGAGAGAAAGAAGAAAAGTATTCTGCTAGTTCACTACTTCTATATCCAGTTTATTCTAAGGTAGGGAGTATTATTTCTTTTGTATTCTTTCATTCTTATTCAGAGAACTTTACATTATTCCATTATTTATTATTACATTGGAATAACTTTTGTATCATGAGGCTACCCTATACTTGGTGAAATTCTTCTATTATTTCATTCTTTATTATTACATTGGAATATCACATGCATGCGCGTTTTACGCCTGACTGGTTCCATCTTTATTATTATTACATTGGAATATCCCGATGCATGCGTTTTACTGTTTGGATCCGGTTTAAAATCTTTATTGGTATTCTATTGGAATAACTTTGTCTATCTGCAGTACTGCGCATGCATAGTGATTTCTGTTATTATTCCGTTCTTTATTATTACATTGGAACATCACATGCATGTAGCTTTTACGTATGACTGGTTCCGTTAATTATTATTCTGTTGGAATAACTTTGTCTGTCATGAAGTCTGCATGCATGGTGATTTCTTTTGTTATTCCATTCTTTATTATACTCGGTTGGTTAAAACTTTGACTTCCATACTCCATGAAATTAGTGGAATATCATTGATATTTAAGCTTCATCCAATATCTTTTCATGGAAATATTCTTACGAGCATTCTTGAATTTTACTCTACAAAGCAATATCATGTTGACAATTTGGACATTATTAGTTCTGGATAAATTAATTCTTGAACTTGTTTTATTGAATTCTTATATCATTGTCATCATCCTCATGCTTATATTTTGTTGAAAGTCATTTGTGGCTTTTGTAGTGCATAGATGGACTTGGTATGATTATGACCGAGGGATTATTATGTGTAATCATGACCGTAATGTTACAAATGATGTGGAAAAAGTCCTCATTGGCCCGTAGTGCATTGATGAACAGTTTTTGGTATGATTATGGATATGGATTCTCTTCGGCCAAGGGTACAAAGATGAATTATTTTATGGCATGATCAGGACCGTTGATGAAAACATGATTATCTTTAGCCGTAGTGCATGGATAATTCATGGTCGTGATACTAAAGAATATCCTTGGCCGTAGTGCAGGGGTGATTCGATGAAGTGGATTATTTATTAAGCTGAGTCCTAGCGATAAAAGTGATGGAAAACCTTTTAAATCATAAAAGATAGTAGATTTTATTCTCTACTTAACTCTTTTAATGGATTGTTTGTTTCGCTGCAGTTAAACTTGATGTTTGTTATATTGTATCAGTTTAACACTATTTAAGGCTAATGATAATTTATTCTGCATTATCTTAGTCATAATATTTCTTACTGGGCTAGTTGAGCTCACCCTTTCTTTCACTGTTCTCTTCAGGAAATGAGAATATAGCTGGGACGAGTTGGGGAATGGAGTGATGGTCCTAGATGGTGCATTAGTAGTCCTCACTATTCTGTGAAATAGTGTGATAATAATTGTAATGAGAACTCCTTTTGAGTTTGTATACTCTCTAGTAGACAATATTTGTATTCAATCTCACAGTTTATGTTTTGTCGTATTGTACACGATAGTTGTATTATTAAGTTGTATTTGAATTCTGTACCATGTATCTGGCGACTCAAGATGGGTGATGTATACCTAATTTTGGGGGCGTCACAGCTAGTGTGAGGATAATAGATCTTGAAAATTTCAAGAACCACAAAACACTATAATTCAAATAAGAGGAACCTGTAGATAGACCTATTGTACCACAACCAAATCGTAAATCTGGAATAGTACCAAAGATACCTAGGAGGTACAAATTCATCATGGATGATGATGATGAGGTACGCATCATAGAAGATGATGACCCAGTTACATATGATGAGGTAAGAGTTGTAGACACTCAGAGAAATGGATTGAAGCAAGCTTCTCAAAAATGGAACATTCGTTTTGATGAAATAATCAAAAGAGTTTGATTTTATCAAAAACAAGAATGAACCTAGTGTGTATAAAAGGGTCAGTGGGAGCGTTGTGACATTCCTAATATTATATGTTGATATATTATGGATAAGGAATGACATACTAATGCTACAATCTGTAAAGATAAAGTTGTCTAAACATTCCTCCATGAATGATTTGGGAAGAGTATCGTATTTGAGAATAAAAATCTATATAGATAGATTTAATAGGATGCTCGACTTAACCCAAGGAAAGTATATTCATTTAATGCTAAAGTCGTTTAGCATGACAAACTCCAAGAGATGTCTCATGTTGATGAATCATGGAGTGTATCTCTCTTAATAGTCCTCACAGACTCCAAAAAAGAGAGATCGCATGAGTGACAATTATGTATACAATGAAATATACGAGACTTGATGATGATCAGTCATATTCTGGAGAAGATCACTATAAGACAGTGAAAAACATCTTAAAGTACTTAACCAGCACTAAGGATTTGATTAAAATTTATGGTGGGTCTAAATTAAAACTAGAGGGCTTAACAGACTTAAGTTTTTTCAGACACCAAGACGACAGAAAATCCACTATAAGGTAAAGGGTTACCTTGAACAGTGGTGCAGTGAATTAGAAAAGTTTCAAACAGCAAAGAGTTGTTGGTTTAGTGATAAAGACAAAGTATATAGCTATAAATGAAGCTGCAAGTTGATTGTTTGGGTGAAAAGTTTATTACAGAACAAGGAATAGTTCCTAAGTCTCATCTTGGATCTAAACATGTGTTGTGGCACTTTCATTTGATTATAGGAATAATTGAAAGATAGGAAATCACTATAGAGATGGTGAACTCTCAAGAACAACATTACATATCCATTAACTAAAGCTTATCTAACAGCAGGATAATCGTCACTCAGAGAAGAAGGGTATGAGATACCATAGCTTTAGTGCAAGTGGGAGATTGAAAGTAGTATGCACACAAACCAATCATGTTTGATGATAAAGCATATACTTTGTAACAATCTTATTAATTTATTAATAAAAAGTATTAATTTATTAAAGGCTTTTAATTATCTACATAAAGCTGCTTTATATTATGTGATAAACCCATAGTTTTAAGCAATGCTTTTAGAATAATGATGATGATCATTCTATTGAGATCTAAATTCTTAGAAAGATTAAAACTAAAATAGTTCCCAATCATTGGATTACTGAATTAGGGATTAGTGAATCCGAATAGATTGGTACATACATTGTTTGCTCATTAGATGAGGATGATTGATCTCATGATCATTTTTGTGGAGACACTAAAGCAAGTATGTAGGTGCTTATTGGAGAATAAGTACACTAAACGTGGCTCACTAAGGAATACCTAATGGACTTTTACTTGTTTGTCAATAGGAATTCCTGTAGTGATAGTAGTACAAGTGATCATTGGACTTGAGATCATCATAGTATCTTGTGTATGATGAATTATACTTTGACTTATTCTTTCAGACCCTTATGATTTATCAAAGGGTATGCTTGGGTATAATAAGTCGTACATGGAGATAATGTATGATCATTAAAGAATCTACTACTTCTAGTAAAAGAAGAGAAATGTCCTATGTGATTCGATAAATGACAACCCAAAGAGTCCTTGGCATGGCGTAATAAAATTAGAAAGGAGTTTCTAATTTGTATTATTTGGAGTTGTGCATTTAAGAGTCGAAATACATATAATTAAATAAAATAAGATTTGACAGTAATTCCATGTCTTATATTCAATTAGAACATTGTATGGTGGAAGGATTGAATTGTATAGTAACTATTTACTCAAAGGTTCTTTTATGATTAATGTTGAAATCTATATTATCTGGAAAGTCGTTAATCGCTAGGGAGACTTATCCCTATTGTAGAATAAATATTATTTATTTAAATAAATAAATTGTATAATTTATTTATTTAAATAAGATTAGAATTGTTCTAATTGATTTATTCACAACCGATTTAATATGGAGAACCTAAAGGGTCACACCATAAAAGGGAGAATAATTATTTAAGAAGCAAATGACATAATCCTAATAATAAGTTAAGTATATTTAATTAAATCTATGGTGATAGAATAAAATGAATAGCTTAATATTTATTATTTAATATTTTGAAAATATTAAATATAAATTAATAAGAGGAGTCTTATTATTATTATTACTATTATTATTATTTAATTCTTAAGGAGTTTGGAAATTAATTAATAAAAGTACTCTCATAAATCCTAATAAGATTAGGAGGCTAATTAATTAAAAGATTTTAATTAATTATTCCTAATAAAATTGGGAGCATAATTAATTAAAGGAGTTTAATTAATTAAAATAAAATTCAATTCCTTAATTGTTAAGGAGGGTTTCCCACATCAATAAATAAGAGGAGTCTTATTATGGGTGGTGGTTGACACTTTCATAAAATACATGAATACGTAATTCCAATAGTTGAGAGAGTACACCCTTTTCTATGAGAGATAGAAAAACTAGGGTTTTGTCAAATACCCATCTTCTTGAATCTTTCTTCTTCCTTGGTGGATCACCTCTAGAGGCCAAACACTTGGGTGGCTAATTAACGTTGATCAAAGGAAGGAACCAAACCCGGTGGATTCAACTTGAACACGGAAAAGATTGGAGGTGAACTTGTACCTGAGAAAGCTCGAATCTTCAAGGGTATGATTCGTGTTCTTCATATTTTCGTTTAATTAATAATTGTGCATAAAAGATGATCCGGGTATATGGTTTGTAAAATTTTAAAACTCTATTTTACCACGTTTCCGCTTACTTTGTGAAATTTGATTGCGTTCATGAATATTACAAACCTAACATTAATTATACATATATAAGTTGAGTATATGTCCATAAATTTTGAACCGTTAAAGATTAACGTATGATTTGTTATGAATTTCGTGAGGTGGCTGGTTCGGAATTTTTCAAGCAGAATTTTTAGCAACAAACTTTAAGTTTTAAAAATGTATAACTTAATTATTTTAAATCCGTTTTGGGTGATTTTTGATGCTAAATTTGATTATTTAAAGTCTATTTTCTGTTAAAATTAATTAAATTGATAGTTAAGTTTTGCTTAATGGTGATAATACCATAATAGTGGACTGATGTTTTTAAAATAAATTTTCATATATGGGTTTCTTTAGTTTTGTTATTCATTTATAAGTTTTGGAATATAATGCGATAAATAAAGACAACTTGAATGAATAATGAATTATTAGTTGCTTTATATGTTATTCGAGATAAATATGGTTGGGTGTTGATCCCGACTTTTAATAGAATTTAAATTGTTGTTAGTAAGGTGTTGATTTGATATAATGCTATATATAGTTGTGGGTGATATATGCAAATTTTGCAAAGTAAGCAAGTTGTCATAAAAAATATTAGTTTGGTAGGAATATACTTTTTGTTTGGGGAATATTAAATGCGTCGACGGTATTTGAATTAACCAATCATTGGTGGTTAATTATCGTACGGATATTCCCCGACAAAAAGAATATTCCCCGACCAATCGAATATTATATAACAACGTGCGTATTTTGAAAAAAAAATCATATATCACCCTTAACTTTAACCTTTTATCAATTTAACCATTTACTGAATAGAAAAATTGAATACTTTTATTTCATAAAATCCGGGGTCTTACACTTAGTTTCATCATCATCCTAGGTATTAAAAATTTAGTTAGCCATGAAATTAAAAATAAAAAAAAAATTAATATTAGTACTACTATTTGCATGAAATACGAACAATAATTAAAAAGAGAATTTCTATTATATCAATAAAAGAAAGTTATAAATACTCCCTGACAGTAGTACCACACATATGATTGGAATAAGAGAAAAGATAAAAGCTCTAAATATCTCACTTCCTTCTACACCAGCGAAAAACTAAGGAAAAGAAAATAACAAGTGGTGTCATTCTCTCTAAAACAAGAGGCATATTTATAGGGAGAATACATTTGTGCCCTAATTACGGTTCATTGAACTCGGATAGTTTTGTTCACTTTTTTCTCTTCTTTCCTTCTTGACTTCCATCTCTATATGGTAATCCTCCAAGAGTCTTTTTGTGACGGCCCCAAAATAAGTATACATCACCCATTCTGAGTTGTCAATACATGGTACAGAAACAACTACAACTTTATTATTACAACAGTAAAACTGTGAGTTTGAATACAAATATTATCTTCTAGACAATATCTATACTCAAATAAATCCTCATCACATTTATTGATACATTATTTTACAAAAATGGTGAGGACTACTAAACAATTCTTTCTAAAACCTTCATTCCATACCCAGGCTTCGTGCTTTCGCTATATTCTCGCCTCCCGAGAAGAAAAATGGAACAAAAAGGAAAAGGGTGAGCTCAACTAGCCCAGTAAAGAATATTATGACTAAGATAATATACAACAAATTATCGTTAGTCTTCAACAGAAAAAAATCTAATAGAATACAATAGACAACAAATTTTATATCAATATTCGCAATGAAATAATAATTCATTAGAAGAGTTAAGTAGAGAATGCAAACTACTATCTTCTATGTATGAATTTAAAAGTTCATCGTCTATCTTTTATCCATGTAACATCAATCAATATATATCTGGAATCAAATATCCATCTTTGCACTACAGCCAAAGATATTCATCGATTAATTCATGTTCATCTAAACACTGCTCATCTTTGCACTACTGATCAAAGATATTCTTCAAAAATCATTCATCTTTGCACTACAGTGCCAAAGATATTCAATAATATCATCATTTAAGACGAGGATGATGAAAATATTTTTAAAGAAACGAATCCAGTGAAACAAAATGACAAGGATTAAGGATTAATGATTCGTACTTTGTTTTATCCATGTTCAAAAATACCTCAAAAATAATCATAGTGGTGTAAAATTCAAGAATGATCAAAACATGGATACAATCAACGCTAGTATCCAGAATAGATATTTTGGACAAAAAGAAGAAATTTTATTTTTCGGTGAATAGTGCATTATACGTGAATAGTGACATATACGTGAATAGTAACTCCGACACCAAAAGATAAAAATTTCCCAAAAAATATCTTCACGCTTCATGAATAGTACTCGTGAATAGTAACTCATGAATAGTAACTCGTGAATAGTAACTTATGAATAGTAACCCCGACATGAAAAAGTTCCAAATTTGATAAAAAGGTCCAACCAATATTTCAGCATAATGATATTGAAGAAATAATATCATTTGAGAAGAAAATAACATCCCTTACCTCGAAAGATTAGTACTTCTAGCTGGAATACCGGGTATAGTGTTGAAGGGAACTTGCACCGTCTAACAATACTCAAAGTATACTCACAAGAATACGCTCAATATATCGAGAGAGAAATAGAGAGAAACTTCAGTTTCTGGTGTGTTTTTCAATTCTAACCTAAGCACCCTATTTATAGGAAATTGCTTAGAACACCAAAGCAGAAAATTGAATATAATATTAATATATTTTCATTTTTTCTTAGCCCACCTTAGACAACTGATCTCAGCCCATTTGAATCACATGTGAGGCCAACTTAGTTGCAAAAACGTTTTTCTCAAAATAATTAACTAAAACTCCCAAAAATTAATTATTTCGGAACTTCTGAACTTCAATAATTCATAATAAATAGCCCTTTTATCAGAAAATTCAAATCTCGCGAGTTTTTATAGGAAATTCAATTCTCTACAACTTTGCGAAGAAAGTTTTTCCTAATTCCAAATGTAAATTGACCGAAATCCACAAACAGGCGATTTTACAAAAAGCTATAATCAAATTTCTACAATAATTGTGTCCACCAACACACAAAAACATGTGTTAAACATTTAATGCCACAAAAATACTCTTCCTTCTCATATACTCATATATCCCACATTCATTGTAAAAATATCATCGTTAATATATTATTAAAATAATATATTTAAATGAATTATTTTATCGTAAAAAGATAAAATATTAATTTTCAACAATTGTCACATTAAAATTTTCTCCATCTATATCCTCATAAAATCAATATTTTCCTCATCATATAAATCAATAATTAATTATTCATAAATAATATTATAGAATCACATTATTGACAACCGTGCGCTCCCAAGATAGAGGGGCTTTCCAATAAGGATCTCTCCTTCTTGCCAAGCAATTAGATGACCAAACCTCTCCTTATGTGTAACTTTCTAGACATTGTCAATAATGTTATCTTATAATATTATTCAGATAATATGAATTATTGCTCTGATAATGGAAAATACTTGTAATGACAATTATTGAAACAACAACAATATAAAATGTCAACGTAGCAATTATTGAATCAATAAAATAAAATAATGAACAGTAATTACTGTAACCACTATTGAGTAGTGCCTTCAATAATTGGTGCAATACCGTTGCTTGTCGTATGCAACAACGCCAGACATCGTGTTTTAACCAACGGTATTCCAACAATGTTAATCTAGAATAACCACGCCAAGTTATTTTTAAACAACTTATATTTGTCGTTTTCTTCATCCAATCGCTTTCAGTTATGGGGCCCACACATGGTCGCTACTGGTCAGCATTTAATATTCCCCGACAAAGCATTTAATATTCCACGACCAAACTAATATTCCCCACAACAATGAATATTTTATAACCACTTGCTTATTTTGAAGTATTTGCGTATTTTACCCCTAACTATCCACATTAATCAAATCAACCCTTACTATTTCAAAATAATCAATAGAGAAAATTAAATTTCATTAATAATAAGTTGGGGTCTTACAACCTCCCTCCTTATGAAATTTCATCCTCGAAATTGACGTGACGTGCACAGTGTTTCAAAAGGTGAGGATACCTCGCTTTCATTTCCGCTTTCCAATTCCCGTGTCATTTCTCTATAAAGCATGATTCCTCCACAAAACTTTAACTTGTGGTATGACCTTTCTTGCAGTAGGACATGCTCCTTCCTATCCAAAATCTTGACAGTACCTCCTCATACGTTAAGTCTTTGGCTATCTCGTCCGGTTCTAACTTTATATAACGTGGTTCGGTCTTTCACATATTTACGAAATACGAGATGTGAAACACATTATGAACACGAGAGACATACTTTGAGGTAACGCGAGTCTATAGGCTACATTTCCTACGGTCAAGAATTTGAAATGGACCAATAAATCGTGGATTGAGCTTTCCTCTCTTCCCAAATCTTGTAACTCCCTTCCATGGAGCAACTCGCAACAATACATGATCCCCTACACTAAATTCCACGTCCTTTCGATGAAGATCCGCATAACTCTTTTGTCGATCTTGTGCCGTTTGTATACGTTGTCGAATCATTTGGATCTTTTCCGTAGTCATACGTACCAACTCGGGTCCCAACAGTGTTGCTTCACCCACCTCGTCCCAACATACTGGAGAGCGACACTTTCGTCCATATAATTCTCCAAATGGAGCTACACCTATACTTGCCTGATAACTGTTGTTGTAGGAGAATTCCACCAATGGTAAATACTTATCCCAACTGCCCTTGAAGTCTAGGACACAGAGTCTTAATAAATCTTCAAGAGTTTGAATAGTCCTTTCTGATTGTCCGTCCGTTTGAGGATGGTATGCCGAACTAAATCGTAAATCCGTGCCCATAGCTTTTTGCAAGCTAACCCAAAATCTTGAAGTGAATCTTGGGTCACGATCCGAAACTATGGATACAGGCATGCCATGCAACCTCACAATCTCATTCACGTACATACTAGCAAGACGTTCAAGTGAATAAGTCTCCGTGACGGCGAGAAATGAGCGCACTTGGTTAATCTATCAACAATAACCCAAATAGCATTGATGCCTCGAGAAACCGTAGGAAGACCCGTAATCGAAATCCATGGTAATGTGTTCTCACTTCCATTTCGAATCTCAAGTGGTTGCAACGAACCCTTAGGTACCGGATGCTCGCCTTTACACGTTGACAAGTTAAACACATTGAGATAAACTTTGCAATCTCTCTCTTCATATTGTTCCACCAAAATGTATGTCAAGATCACGATACATTTTAGTACTTCCGTGATGGATTGCAAATGGTGTATTGTGTGCCTCCATCATAATCTTGTACTTCAAATCGTGAGTCGTTAGGAACACAAAAGTCTAGAGTGGACTCAAGTATTCCTTCTTCATCAATTCTCGCCCTTAAATAGCTCCTTCTTGTACTTTCTTCTTCATACGCATCATTCATCCGGCCTGCGGTGGCTTGAAAGCAACCTTAACTTTTTCTATTAAAGTTGGCTCTATGCGTATACTTGACATCATCGCACTCGTTCCTGCATATGATCTTCTACTCAACGCGTCAGCTACCACGTTCGCTTTTCCAGGATGGTATTGAATAGTGTGGTCGTAGTCTTTCAATAGCTCGAGCCAACGTCGCTGCCGCATGTTGAGTTCTTTTTTGAGTGAAGAAATATTTAAGGCTTTTATGGTCTGAATATATCTCCACTTTCTCCCCATATAGATAGTGTCTCCATATCTTTAAGCGCTGAAACGATCGCGCTAACTCTAGATCATGAGTAGGATAATTCCTCTCATACTCTTTAAGTTGTCGTGAGGCATAGGCTATGACTTTCCCACGTTGCATGAGAACACATCCTAACCCTTTGCCTGAAGCATCGCTGTAGATAACAAATCCATCCGAACCAGATGGTATTGTTAGAACAGTCTTAAAATAAGTCTCCTCTTAAGCTCTTGAAACTCTTCTCGCATTCTTCGCTCCAAACAAATTTTGTATCCTTCCGAAGTTAGTCGAGTTAATGGAGTAACGATTCGAGAAAACCTTCCACACGAATCTCCGATAATAACCAAATAAGCCCAAAAAACTACGTGACTTGATCCACCGACTTGGTTTGCTCCCAACTTTGTATTGCTTCAATCTTCACGGATCAACAGATACTCCATGTTTCAACACCACGCGCCCAAGGAATGCTACTTCCTCAAGCCGTAACTCGCATTTCTTCAATTTGGCATATAGTTTGTTTTCACGAAGCCTTTGGAGTACCAAATTTCAAATGGTGCTCATGATCTTCACGACTTTTGGAATATATAAGGATGTCATCAATAAAGACAACAACAAACGATCCAAATATTCCTTGAATACTCGGTTCATCATATCCATGAAAGCCATAGGGAGCATTAGTCAATCCGAAAGACACGACTAAGAATTCATAATGCCCGTCTCGAAGTTCTAAAGGTAGTCTTTGAATATCCTCGCCTAATCTTCACCGATGATATCCAAAGACGAAGATCAATTTTGAAAAAGAATTGTGCCCTTGCAGAATCGGTCAAACAAGTCATCAATACGAGGTAGAGGATACCTATTCTTGATGGTGACATGGTTCAATTCCCGATAGTTAATACAAAAGTCGCATACTCCCGCCTTTCTTCTTTACAAATAAAACAGAGCACCCCAAGGAGATGTACTAGGGGCGAATGAAACCGATGTCCAACAATTCTCGTAGTTGGACCTTTAACTCTTGAAGTTCAATAGGAGCCATTCGATATGGGGTTTTAGAAATGGGCTTTGTACCAAAGTTAAAGATCAATAAAGAATTCAACTTCACGCTAAAGGGTAGACAGGAAGTTCTTCTGAAATACGCCGAAAGTCAATAACAACAGAATATTATTCAAATTTGACGTGTCTTTATTCAAATCCATAACATGGGCTAAGAAAGCTTAACATCCGCTTTTTCAATAAACGAATAGCTTTATGATTAGATATGACGTTGATTGATTTTAATGGTTTAGTTGCTTGAATTAATAACAGTTGGTTAGGAATATGAAAACTAACAACCTTACGAAAACAATCAATTTTGGCATGATGAGTAGTTAACCAATCAATCCTAAAAATCACATCAAAAGCAAGTATCTTTAAAGAGATAAGGTCAATGTAAGGTAATGGTGCCAACTTGAATCAAACAAGATTTATAAACAAAGGATGTGATGAAAGTTTCTCTAACGGAGTTTCCACAGATAGGTCAAAGTCTAATTTCTCCTGAGTCAAGTTTAAACGTTGAGCACAAGCAGAGAGAGATAAATGAATGGGTAGCACCCAGATCAAGTAAGGTATAAACTTCGCAACAATTTATAAATAGCTTACCCGTGATCACCTCGTTTGGGTTCCTCGATTATAACCAATCACAACAAACGCTTCTTCCTAATCGCTTGACTTTGACTTTTCTAGATGACAGTCTTTTGAGTCACCGTCCCCTCATTGAACTAGGTTTCGCTACTGTCAATCTCGAAAGCGATATGTCCTTCCTTTCCACAATTATAGCATACCTTGAACTGTTGGAGACGGTTTGGATGATATGTCCTTCTTTCCGCATTTATAGCAAGATATGACCGGTGGTCGTTCTCCTCCCTTAGAACCCGATTCTTCGCCCGATCTTGCCGTCTTCATATGGTCATTGTTAAATCTCCTCTTTTTAAAATCTCCTCCTGACTCGCTTCTTCTATTTTCATGGCCATGATTACCACTAGAGTGGTTACCATTTTTGTCCGTCTGTTTCTTTCTCCGCTGGTTATCATTATTCTGTTGATCGCTATCTCTGTACGATCCTCGGTTGTGGTCCTCGATTGACCGTACTCGTTATCTCGCTTCTAATAATTGAGCCCTGCTTACAACATCCTGAATAGAGAGAAAGTTTATGAGAAATGAGATATTTGACGTATCTTAGGGTTTCAAACCTCTAAGAAACATCCGCCATAATGCTCCTCATTCTCCACCAAATGAGGTGCAAACCTGGATAACTCTGTAAACTTTACCTCGTCTTTGAGACACCGCCATGTTGTTTTGCTCTAACTGATGAACTCCACTTCCTTCATATGACGAACACTTTCGTGAAAGTATTTGTCATTCAATAGTTCTCAAACATCTCCCAAGACATCTTTGAAAAATTGGTGGATGGAGTACGCTTCACGACTCCCACCAAAGAGTCACCTTCGCCACTTTAACATAAAGGTGGCGAATGGAACCTTCGTTCCTCCGTGCATCCCAAGACATCAAATATCTTGGTAATATGCTTGACCCATATTTCCGCCATGATCGGATCTCGCTTTCCCTTAAATTCGTGGTCCCAACTCTTTGAATGCTTGTGTGACAACCCGTGAATTGCTATCATTTCCTCCCGTATTTTGAACACGAGTCTCCTCGTGCGATTTTTGCATGAATCGCAAAAAGCTTCTAAACATCCCTCGTTCATCATCTCGCTCAATGGTGTTGTTCACGGGAGGAACATTGCCGACTGTTGCACGCTTCTCCTCGTTGGTGAGTACAAAGCGTCTCCACGGTCTCATTTCCATTGTTAATATTCTCGGTTGACATTCTCAAATACTGCCATAAAACAAGGGTTAATTAAGGAAATCAATATATCACATAATATCCTTATATACTGACCAACTAAAAAAATAAGCTTAGGTAGGACACACTAGCGAAGGATTTACTCGTCTCTCCCCTCCTAGTTCTAGATCATATCCCTAAGCTCTGATACCAACTGTGACGCCCCCAAAATAGGTATACATCACCCATTCTGAGTTTTCAATACATGGTACAGAAATAACTACAACTTTATTATTACAACAAGAAAAGCGTGAGTTTGAATACAAATATTATCTTCTAGACAATATCTATACTCAAATAAATCCTCATCACATTTATTGATACATTATTTTACAAAAATGGTGAGGACTACTAAACAATTCTTTCTAAAACCTTCATTCCATACCCCGACTCGTACTCGCTATATTCTCGCCTCCTGAGAAGAAAAATGGAACAAAAAGGAAAAGGGTGAGCTCAACTAGCCCAGTAAAGAATATTATGACTAAGATAATATACAACAAATTATGGTTAGTCTTCAACAGGGAAAAAATCTAATAGAATACAATAGACAACAAATTTTAAATCAATATTCGCAGCGGAAATAATAATTCATTAGAAGAGTTAAGTAGAGAATGCAAACTACTATCTTCTAAGTATGAATTTAAAAGTTCATCGTCTATCTTTTATACCTGTAACATCAATCAATATATATCTGGAATCAAATATCCATCAAATATCTTTTATCCCTTACCTCGAAAGATTAGTACTTCTAGTTGGAATACCGGGTATAGTGCTGAAGGGAACTTGCACCGTCTAATAATACTCAAAGTATACTCACAAGAATACGCTCAATATATTGAGAGAGAAATAGAGAGAAACTTCAGCCGGTGTGTTTTCAATTCTAACCTAAGCACCTATTTATAGAAAATTGCTTAGAACACCAAAAGCGAAAAATTGAATATAATATTAATATATTTTCACATTTTCTTTAGCCCACCTTAGACAACTGATCTCAGCCCATTTGAATCACATGTGAGGCCAACTTAGTTGCAAAAACGTTTTTCTCAAAATAATTAACTAAAACTCCCAAAAATTAATTATTTGAACTTGAAACTTCAATAATTCATAATAAATAGCCCTTTTATCAGAAAATTCAAATCTCATGAGTTTTTATAGGAAATTCAATTCTCTACAACTTTGCAGAAGAAATTTTTCCAAATTCCAAACAGAAATTGACCGAAATCCATAAGCAGGCGATTTTACGTTATAATCAAATTTCTATCAATAATTGTGTCCACCAACACACAAAACATGTGTTAAACATTTAATGCCACAAAATATCTTTCCTCCTCATATACTCATATATCCCACATTCATTATAAAAATATCATCGTTAATATATTATTAAAATAATATATTTAAATGAATTATTTTATCGAAAAAGATAAAATATTAATTTTCAACAATTGTCACATTAAAATTTTCTCCATCTATATCCTCATAAAATCAATATTTTCTTCATCATATAAATCAATAATTAATTATTCATAAATAATATTATAGAATCACATTATTGACAACCAGCGCGCTTCCTGGGATAGAGGGGCTTTCCAATAAGGATCTCTCCTTCTTGGCGCAAGAATTAGATGACCAAACCTCTCCTTGAGATGTAACTTTCTAGACATTGTCAATAATGTTATCTTATAATATTATTCGGATAATATGAATTATTGCTCCGATAATGGAAAATACGGTTGTAATGACAATTATTGAAACAACAAAGAATATAAAATGTCAACGTAGCAATTATTGAATCAATAAAATAAAATACCGAATAAGATAATTCGTAACCATTATTGAGTAGTGCCTTCAATAATTGGTGCAATACCGATGCTATCTTGTGCAACAACGCCATTCATCGTGTTTTTAACCACCGGGTATTCCAACAAAGGTTAATTGGTAATAATCTACCACTGTTATTTTAAACAACTTATATTTGTCATTTTCTTCATCCAATCGCTTTCAGTTATGGGGCCCACACATTGTCATTTACTAAATCGTCGCATTTAATATTCCCAAGCGTAATCGAATATTCTCCGAAAATAATGAATATTTTATAACCACTTGCTTATTTTGAAATATTTGCGTATTTTACCCCTAACTATCCACATTAATCAAATCAACCCTTACTATTTCAAAATAATAAATAGAAAAATTAAATTTCATTAATAATAAGTTGGGGTCTTACACTTTTTTCATATTAAAAGTAAGATATAAATCCTTTATTTGCTCCCCAAGAAAAATAAATGTTATTTCCTACAAAATAAAATAAAATATATTAGTTAAATAAAATAAGCATATAAAATAATAAATATGGGAATATTAAAATGTATTAATTAATTACGTGTCTATCATGGACTTTATTCTAATTTGGTTCACTAGAGCCACCAAGTGAACCTAAAGGTCAAACCCTAGGGTGTAAGAATTAAATTTAAACATAACTATTACATTTAAACTTGGACTCCATTACAAATGAGTCTTTTAGCGTTCCTTGCTCGTTCGTCTCAATTCTTCAAAATTTTAATTTTAACTATTCCTATTACAAAACTATTTCTAAAATAGAAACCTTGATAAGCAGTCAAGGGGAATTACATATGAGGGAGATAGAATTTATATTGAGAAAAACTGAAGAAGACGAGGTATGCAGACCCCATTTAATAAAACTCATACATTCATGTATCCAACTAAAATAAAATCCAATCACATTGGTTAATAGTCCATAATCCCATTTATTATCATATATATCATCATATGAATCAATAAATAAATATTTATCTCATGAATAATAAAACCATTCCATATAGGCATCAATATCATTTAATGGGCAAAAGTTTGCTAATATTTAGTTTTTAAAACAAAATAAACTCTTATATTTTAATCAAAAACTAAATCCAAATTAAACTCTTTAATTTTTAGCAAACTGAAATCATATTTCAGATAAAATAAAAATCTTTATTTTAAACTTTTATAAATTAAATAAACCATTTACTTTAATTGATTAAAAATAAAAAATTTCAAAAGCTGCAGTGGTTTGGGGCGTGCCTGAAATGAATCGAGGCGCGGAGCGGCCTCATTGCTTCTGCATTTTTAGTTTCTGGCAGACAGTGCCAGTCACGCCCAAAGATGCGTAAATAGAAAACTTCATTTTTGCCCAGAAAATTTGATTCAATCGCATATCAATGTATACATGGAATCATAAAATCAATAATAAGCATAAAGTTTGGCTCTAATACCACTGTTGGGATTGTATATAGCGCGATTACATAATCAAATCATATAAAAGAGTGCGGAAGTGCAATAAATAGGAATTTAAATTTTTTCATGCAATCTCATGCCATGATCATGCTTTGTGCTTAATTATCAATATAAACGAAGAAAAAGAAGATCAGAATTATACCTTTGAAGATTTGAGCTTTCTCGAGTACAAGTTCAACTCCTAGTCCTTCGTGGTCTCCTTGAATACACGGGATTGGATTTCTTCCTTTGATCAACGTTTAGTTACCCAAGTGTTTGGCCTCTAGAGGTGATCTACCAAGGAAGAACAAAAACTCAAGAAGAATGATGTTTGGCTAAACCTTAGTTTTTCCTATATCTGATAGAAAATGTGTACTCTCCCAACTCTTGGAATAAAGTGTGTAACTTGCGTTACCCTCTCCATAAAAAGACTTTCTCCATAAAAAGACTTTTTTATTTATAGATGTAGGAAACTCTCCTAAACTATTTAGGAATATGAGTTTATTTAATTAATTAAACTCCTTTAATTAATTAGGCTTCCCAATCTCATTAGGAATAATTAATTAAACCTTTTAATCAATTAGCCTCCTAATTATATTAGGAATATGTAAGAGTACTTATATTAATTAATTTTAAACCCCTTTAGAAATTAATAATAATAATAATAATAATAATAATAATAATAATAATAATAATAATAATAATAATAATAAGACTCTTCTTATTAATTTATATTTAATATTTCTAAAATATTAAATTATAAATGTTAATCTATTTAATTTCTTCTATCACCATAGATTAAATTAAATACACTTAACTAATTATTACGATTATGTTATTTACTTCTTAAATAAATATTCTTCCTTTTATGGTGGTCTTTAGGTTCTCCATATTAAACCAATTATGAATAAATTAATTAGAACAATTCTAATCTCATTTAAATAAATAAATTAAATTATTAATTTATTTAAATAAATAATATTTATTCTACAATAAGGATAAACCCCTTAACAATCAACGACTTTTCAAATAATATATAATTCAACATTAATAATAAAAGAATAGTTGAGTAAATAGTTACCGTATAATTCAATTATTCACCATATAATATTTCAATTAAATATACAATGTTTCAATTAAATATAAGACATGGAATTATCATCAAGTCTTATTTTATTTAATTATATGTATTTTGATTCTCAAATGCACAATTCTGAATCACATAGGATTCCTGGGTTGTCATTTATCGAATCACATATGACATATCTCTTCTTTACTAAAAGCGGTATATTCTTTATTAATCATTCATTATCTCCATATATAACATATTAAACACAAGCATACCCTTTGATATATCCTAAGGGTCTTAAAGAATAAGTCAAATTATAATTCATTATACACAAGATACTATGATGAATAAATAATTACCTTATTCATAATGTCTAATAGCATTCTTAGTTATATTCTTTTATTATAAAAGTCTCTCTTCACACTTATCATATTCCCTATAGGCTCTTTATAAAAAAAATTAATCCTTTTTTTACACATTTTTTTAATAAACTATGTTAAGATCTAACCCTTATTTAATCAATTAATATTTTGTTTAAAAGAAATATTGTTAATATATCGGATATCACATAACAGGTTCTTATAAACACCTAGGCAGACAAGTCCTACCTGTCTGAATAGCTTCAGAAGTTAATAACAGTTTGACATAAATATCTAAGCAGACATGTCATACTTGTCTGGATAGTTTCAGACGTTAATAACAGTTTGACATAAACATCTAAGCAGACATGTCATACATGTCTGGAGAGTTTCTTTAGCCAGAAAATTTAAAAGTGTCATTGTTATTTAATTAAAATAGATACACCTATTCAACCCTTTTCTAAGTATGCATGTTGATTTATATATTTTTATTTTAATGATGATAATATATGTTGTATGGAGCTAATGTGTATGAGTAGATTTTTTAGCTACAATGACTGATTTAGTCATATATGATGCTGCTAATAATGGAGTTGAATTCATGAAGACCCAACTTGGAAGTAAAGTATGCTAGTGCGTCTTTGGGTCCTATAAATTCTACTAAGACTTTCTAGCTCAACGTATTTTAATTTCAAGGCTTTATTTGGTTGCTGGAAGTTTGTTTTATTAAAATTTGACAAATGGATAAATGTTCTGAAATTAAGGAAACAGTATAAGTCTTTCAAACTTATTTGTTTGGAACTCTATCATCCTAATCATATAATATCTAATTATTGATATATTTCCTTTCAATTAAGCCTTTTCAAATTGTTTTATTTTGAAATTCAAAATCTTTGAAAAATAGATTTTGAAAACTATCTTGTTATATCTGTTGGTATCATATATCATTGCTAAAATTCTGGTTTATTCTAACCTTGATATAAGCATTCAGTTTATCATATATTGTATAGTCGTTAGTCCATATCTTATTTATATTCATCATTCTCAGCTATTCAAAGAGAGAACTTTATAAGTTATACATATTCTAATTTTAAGAAGTTCTCAAAGATAATTTCCAGCAATCATTTGTCTTGTTCTTAATATATCTTTTGACTGGAAAATCATAGTTCATTGTAATCTTATTCTTTTTTTAAAATCTGAATTCAAACCTTATTTATCTTGGTCGATACAGTAGACACTAGTGGATATGATCTGTTCAAAGGAAGCTTGAAAGGTTACAGAGGTGCAAAGGGGCAGTTTTGTCGAAATCGTAGCAAAACTTCTTTGAATATAGAGTACTTGTATTTTGTTTTAAAGTTTAATTAATAAAAAAAGTCTCCAATACCAATTGACATTGGACGTGGATTAGTCCATTAGATTAAAGGTTAAGGACTGAACACGTAAAATTTTTGTTGTGATTTTTATTTTCGTTCTCTCTCTTATACTGCATTTTACGTTTCTGCATATCTTGTTCAGTTCGTTGCTTGAAGATATACTAATTCAGACAGAGTATCTGATCCTGTCCAATTATAAATGACTAAGAACAAAAGTTAAAGTAGACATCGTTACCTGTCCGATTTAAACCTGTAGCAGTAAAACTAAAAAAAATTGTCATTGTTATATAATTACTTTTAGCATTAATTACACGTATTCACCCCTTTAAGTGTGTTTATTTATAAAATTACAATGCATACACTAAATTTCAAAATAAATGACTATTTTGTTCCCTTTTTTGTCAGGTTTCGTACCAATTATACATTTTAAAACATCACTCACCCCAAAAATGATATTTTCTTTCATCTCTCTTTCATATATTACATAGAATAAAGTTTCTTCTCCACTATTGTACTTGTAGGGAATTGTTATTTTCACAATAAATTTAATCTTTTGTAAGATTAATTCTTTAGCATGAATGATGTGTCGAAGACCTTTCCATAACAATACTATCAAATTTATTTTTAGAACTATTATTTTCTTTCTTTTATCTTAACGAGTATTAGAAAATAAGAAGCAAATTGGTGTACTTTTCCCATTGATATATATATATATATATATATATATATATATATATATATATATATATACGGGAAAGTTCAGAAGCATAATACTTAACTAGCATAAAAAACTTTAAGTAACATAACTATTTAAACACATAAAAACCGAGCCTTCCTTCTACAATTCCCAAATCCCAGCCCTAGCCCAAAACGCGATTGTCTCTCTCTTCTCTCAAAATACGCGATTGTCCCAAAACGCGAATTCTTCCCATACCCAAGCCCTAGATTCGTTGTGCCCTAGATTCGCTGAGAACAAAAGCCGTCTCGCTTTCTCTCCAAATCAGGTATGTGTAACTTAGTTTCATGTAACTAGCATGGATTATAAACTAAGACATGGTATGGAAGAGCTTGAGTGATGAATATGCTCTAACATAAATTAAAATTAGACTAGTGCTATGTGTAATTATGAGATAGAGAAAGTTAAAGTAGCTTATAGCTACATAGTATCTTGGCTCTAACAGTCTCAAATATGTTATGGAGTAATGTATGTCATTTGTGTGAATTCACTCTGGTTGAAGTTTGTCATTTACTTCAATCTGGCTGAAGTTTGTTTACCACCAGCTTCTTCACTTACTGGGTCTGATTGAACATCTAGTCTGATGTAGGTAATGAATACTCCTTTTGTCACAAAAAGAGTCCCATTTGCCAAAAAAATTGTTCTACAAAATTTTCAATTTTTATAAATAGTGGTATAAAATTTAGTTTCATATAACTCGAATTCGAGAGCTGAAATTGGGAGGTATGTTCAGGTGCTTATTCTTTAATTGTTAGGAATTTTGCTAAAATTGGGAGATATGTTGAGAGAATGATACTTTTGTCTATTCTTTAATTGGCTTGAATTCAGGTGCTTAGGCTTGTGAATTGAGTTATATCATTGGCTCTTTTATTTTTAGTTTGTTCTTTGACCAATATGTGCATATAGTGATGACACTTGTTTTCTCCTGTATCGGTTAAAGAAAAAATCAGTCATGAGCACAAATTCATCAGGGAGTTCATCACGCAGTTGCAAATGTGGAGTTCCTTCACCTGTGAAGGTTTCATGGACCAAAACAAATTTCGGGAGACGATTTGTTGGTTGCACAGATTATAAAACAATACCATGTAACTCGTTTAATGAGTTGACTATTGTTATTGTCAATGCCAAAAATGACAAAGCTATTGTAGAAAAGAAAAATCAAGAGCTGGTGGAAAAAATAGAAGAGATGACATTGAAGAATGACGGACTGAAGAAAAAAGTGTACTCGATTTTTCTTTTTTCTTTCATGTTGTAGTTATTGTTGTTTGTAATGTAGTTGTAGTTGTGTTGTAATGAAATTGTTTAATGTAATGAAATTAAACAATAATGTTGTGGTTATTGTTGTTAATTGTTTAAGAGAATTTTTAATGAAATTTAAAATTGATATAATTTCGTTCAAAATGTATCTCTAATTTTCTAATTTTGGAACCGAGGGAGTACTTGTTTTTGGGTTTCCTTGAAATATAATTTTGGTAATTTATATGTATATTCAAAAGTTAAATAGTGCCTTTTGGATATGTGATTGAAAATACAATACAAATTTGATATTCATTTGGAGTTTTTAGGCTGGTTATGGAAAATGGTGTTTTTAATTGACTTGCCCTTATTAGTTAGCTTGGGTTACTTCTTTACCTTGTTTTAGGAAGCAAGCAAAACAAATATTTGGTAAATATTTATGTATGAGTTTTTAACTTCACTGATGGAGTTAGTTGTACTGTTATACTCTTCTCTTTTTTTTTTATGGTTGACACTATCAGCTAATTTTATAAAAGAAAAGCACAAAGAAACTTCAAAATGTTAAAACAGGACTTGCACAACTTTTGTCCTTGTGTTTCAACTGATTGATTTTTTGTGATCCTTCGGAAACATTCTCATTAAGTTTGTTATGTGATATCTGCCATTTCATTAAATTTCATATGTAATGAAATGGAAGATATTAATTGAGAATGGTAAAGAACAAAAATAGTGAAGCAAAGGAAATAATTAGAACTTCCACAAAAATAAGAAATTGAAGTATCCGTCACCATTCACCAAACTCAGTTGACAATTTACAAGCACTCACTCACATAATATCGAACTCTGAATTGAAACAAGCTGCAGGCTTTAACAGTTTCCTGTTAGCCGTAAAAAAGGGAGAGATAGAAATTACAAAATGGCTGCTAAATAGAATTGAATTCTGTACAACATCATCAAAGTATAAAATAGCTGCTAAATATAATAGAATTCTGGCTTTTCCCATATAGCAAGCAGCTTTTGCCTCGTCTTTGATCTATCAGTAATGCCTGCTTCTATAAGACTGGAGCAGCAACTTCTAAAAATTTGCTTGCTTCATTAGAAATTTGCTTGCTTCATTGGAGCAGCAGCTTCATTGGAGAGAAATTTGCTTAATTTACCATACCGATCGCACCATGACCATAAGAACAGAAGAAGAACAAATTCAAAACACAAATAAATAATAGATCACAGATTACAAAGCAAAGTATAGAAACTGAAACTGCATTCAAGTTCTAAATTCATTATAAAGTCAAAGTATAGAAACTAAAACTGCAATAAAGTGAATGACTTACACAAATGAATAAACTGCAATAAAATGAACAAATTGCAATCTGAACTGCAATAAAGTGAAGAGTCAGCTTGCTTTAGGAAACTGAAACTGCATCAACCAAGTATAGAAACTGAAACTGCTCCAATGATCAAAAAACCTCTCTTATAGACTACCCAACAAAAAGTCCATAACTTGTTTCTTACCTCTAATAAACTCCATAGTTTCATTCAAGACCAGGTTCAGCGTCCCTGTTACTATATGAAAAAAAGTCACAAAACTTAATCCTAAGACTGAAAATCTAAGGGTGCTCTAACAGTATTTGAATGACTTCAAATAATGTGAATATAGCCCTCTAGTGGATTAGTATCAAGCAGACTAAGAAATTAAAACAGTAGTGCATTATTCTCAGTCAAAGGCTTTAAGGCATATCATCACAGAGTAAGACAATACATACACAAACTGATATCAAAATACCGAGCTGTTATAGGGCATATCATCATAGAGGTGGCGAATTACAGGGCATATCATCACAGAGGAACTTACATACAAAAAATTCTTCCAAACTAATATCAAAATACCGAACTGTTATACTAAAATTGAAGAACTTTGACAATCAAGGGCTGTAACAGGGAGATTTTAGCACGAATTTGAGTTATATGAAACTGAGTTACACGTACCTGATTTGGAGAGAAGTTCGGCTTTTGTTCTAAACTGAGAAACTGAGTTATAGATGGCTTTTGTTCGTTCTCAGCGAATCTAGGGCACAGCGAATCGCGAATCTTAGAGAAGCATTTGGAGAGAATTGTGAATCTAGGGCTTGGGTATGAGAAGAATTCACGTTTTGGGACAATCGCGTTTTGGGACAACCGCGTATTTTGAGAGAAGAGAGAGACAATCACGTTTTGGGCTAGGGCTGGGATTTGGGAATTGCAGAAGGAAGGCTCGGTTTTTATGTGTTTAAATAGTTATGTTACTTAAGTTTTTTATGCTAGTTAAGTATTATGCTTCTGAACTTTCCTGTTTATATATATATATATATATATATATATATATATATATATATATATATATATATAGGGGAACACTAATTCTACATGTATTTTTAATATTTTTATATGGTTCCTTTTTATATAAAAGTGAGACCCAATATATAATCATGAGAGAAGACCATGTAAAAATATCAAAAATATATGTAAAAATATTAATTCCCTATATATATATATATTATAATAAACTATGGCGAACAAAATAAATCAACGCAAAAAGATAAAGACAATAACACAAGATTTTATGTGGAAACCTAAATCGGGAAAAAACCATGGAGAAGGCCGAAGAAATTCACTAAATAAATATCTGAAGAGTACAAGATAAAGAGAGAGAACTATGAGATTTCTTAGAATGTTTCTGAATGTCCCATCTACAAAATTTTAGCACCTATATTTATAGGACATAGGCAAATCCATAACCAAATAGGATTAGAAATACTAAATTCAGTATGAGTAGAAAAAATAACTTTCCTAAATCAAAACGGATTCTAGGTAATACCTAAATCCAAATCCAATAAGGATTCTTGTCATACCCAAAAAATCTATACCTTGACTTGAATCCTTCAAATATTGCACAAATAGTAAACTTTCTCCTCTTCTCAAATGCACAACTCAAGTGCATCAAACATTAACCACGTTTAAGCAATGTTTGAACTTGGTATGTGTTAATGGCTTCGTTAACATGTCATCTGGATTGTCTGTAGTACCAATCTTCAAGATCCTAATGTCGCTGTACTCAATTGCCTCGGCAACTGACAAGGCATAATCAACAAAATCTGAATACCCATATCTCTGTGGTGGCCGCACTGTCCTCTTTGCTCTGTCTCTAGTGAGACTATATTGATTTTCCAAATGTTCTTCCTCTGAAATTATATTCTTATCTACAACAATAGCAGTAGGCACATTATCTGAACTATGTTGTAATTTCTCAACCTGAGGAAAAGTTACTTCAAGCTCCACCTTCTGACCAACATTATCAAAACTATCAATACAAATAACAAAAGATTTCATGTTCTTATAAAGCATAACGGACTCATCAAAAGTAACATCTCTGCTTATTTTCTTTATCTCCCAATCTGCATCAGACATATCTACATGCTTCATTGGCTTCCCTACAATAGCTTTCTTCAAGCCTTGTTGAGTAAGAACAGCTTTCATCCGAACCTACTGAAAGACTGAAACTAATATTACCATCGAATTTGTTAATATCAAATTTCGTTGATGAAGTCGAACTAAATGCAATTATAGGGATCGATAATAACCAAGCTCTGATACCAGTTTGTTATGACAAACTATCACTACAAGAAAATTGCCTATCAGCGACCGGATATGCGATCGCTGATAAGAGTAATAGCGACCAATAGTGGTGACCACCATTTAATCTAGTCGCTATTTAATATCAGCGACCGCATTCGGTCGCTAGCACAAATTTGCCTCGTAAAAATTGGCACGAAATGTTGGCGCCAAGGTTTATTGCGACCAATAAATAACAGCGACCACATTCGGTCACTGATAAGTCCATATCATTAAAAATCAGTGACCGCATGCGGTCGCTGATGGCCGTCGCTGATCAAACTTAATGTTAGCAGTTTCAGTCATTCGCTCGACACAGTAGAGGCGAGAAAAAACAGAGGGAGCTCAGAGAAAAAAGGGAGAAAGGGGGAGAAGAGAAGAAGGAGAAGAGACTCCGGCCTCCACCGGTCCGCCGCTACCGGTCCGCCACCACTGGTCAGAAATAGAGAGAAGAGGGAGAAAGAGGGGAGAAGAGAAGTAGAGAAGAAGGAGGTCGTCCGCCGCCACCTGCCATCGGCGACCGTTCACCGGCTTGTGAACTCGACTGAGAATCAGGTAGGGTTTTTAATTTCAAGCTTCCATTTTGATTTTCGTGTTTTTTTAATTTGACTATAATTTCCATCAAAATCGGAAAGGAAAAAAAAAGGTGCAAGGGTTTTCTTTTTTCTTTCTTTTCTTGATAAGTTTAGAATATAGAACTCAAATTAAAAAAAAAAAAGTCATTCTACTTGCAAATTGTATATTCTACTTTAATTTTAGAATATTATTATTTTTAAGAGTATATATGATACTTGTTCACTAGTTGTGTTAGGATATAGAACTCAAATAAAAAAAATACCATAATGAAGTTTATATTTAAAATAAATATGGGAACTACTAACTTAGTTTGATATTTATCTTAATTATGGATTGAGATTTTAGGAGTTCCAAAGTTGGGATCACTACCATTACTGACTATAATTTTGATTTTTTGTTGTTAGTGAGAAAGTTCAAGTATTTTTAGTAAAAAGTTAGCTATATGTAGGAGGTGACCCATCGTGCAAAACATGGGAGGGCCAGAAAGATTAAATGTATAGCATAAATTATACTTATTTGTTTTAAATTATAAGATTATTATTTATTTTTAAAATTGGTGCAAACAAGTTCATTCAGTATTATATCATTTCATAAGTTTAATATTCAAAGGTGGAGCTAGCTAGCTTTTGTTAGACAACAAACGAAATGGAAACAAATAAAGAATACTACGTGGGAATTCATTGTGTTGACCTTCTAAATATTTTCTGATAGGCATTAAAAACTTTCAACTTCAATGGTTGCTAAGATATGTTAGCTATGGAGGATTTTTTAGAATAGACCAAGTGTTCGTTTGGTAATTGTTTCTGCTTCTATATTTTTTGGAATCAGAAGCTGAAAACCTTGTTTGCAAACTAACTGTTTTTGCTTCTAAAAAAAAGGAAGCAAAACCTCTTTTGGCAACAAAAATGTGAAAACACCAAAATCTTGCTTCTTTAATTTTGACACATGGAGCCATCTAACTTTAATTAACTTTAATTTAATAGGCTCTAGTAATGTATACATAAATTACTAGAGCCTATTAAGGGGCTGTTGGAGCTGATAGGCTGGGCTTGGGGCCGCGAGGCCACACTAGGCGACTCCAAGCTTAGCCAAGCCTCACGGGGCCAAGCCAAGCTTGGCTGTCGGCATGGTTACTTAGTTTTCAATTGTTATTATTTTGGTCTTATTGTAGTGAAAATTTGTATATTTATCTTGGTTTGTGTCTTGGGTGCCTAGAAATGACCATATATACATGTCGTCGTGCATGTGGCTAATCCATATTATAGGCGCACTCAAGTAAATTTTTTTGTTGGTCGGTAGTCATTGCGAACATTTATAATATTAACGAGCTCAAGTCATATGCTTACTAGCTAGTATGCTTAAGTCATATGCTTATAAGTATGACTTAAATGTTAATCATATGCTTACAAGTATGCTCAAGTTATATGCTTACAAGTATGCTCAAGTCATATGGTTACAAGTATATATGCTCAAGTCATATGCTTACGAGTATGCTGAAATGTTAATCATATGCTTACAAGTATGCTCAAGTCATATTGTTACAAGTCTGCTCAAGTCATATGCTTACAATCATGATATACATTAATAAGCTCATGTTGTTTGTAGTAGATACCGTGGAATCATGGACCTCTATTCAGACCGTAGTTGAATGGCACGACGAAAGTCAAGTGCCCGAGATAGGGTCTTCTGAATTTGATTTAGAATTTGGTTGCCAAGTATTTTTGGAGTATACGTATAGTCACCCAGAATGTATGAATGGTAAGTTGCAGATACGATGTCTATGTTTGAAGTGTAAGAATGTAAATTATATGGACAGAGACATGGTAAACTATCATTTACTTATTTCTGGGTTCATGAGAAATTACGAAGAATGCTGGTGGGCACATGGGCAGAGAAGAGACGGTGGCATCACAGAAGTGCACAATTCGGGCAGTAGTACTCATCGTATGAATGAAATGGTTCATGATATTGCAGGGCCAGATTTTGATTGGGAACAAGGTAGAGAGAAAACTATGAATTTTGATGCCAAAGACTTCTTTAAGTTGTTAGACGAGGGTAGCGAGCCATTGTGGCATGGTTGCACCAAACACACTACATTGTCTGCAGTGGCAACATTACTTAACATCAAGGCTGATCACAACATGAGCCATGAGTGTTTTGAGTTGCTCTTGAAGGCCATTAAGAGTATGTTGCCTGACGGTGAGAAATTGCTTGGTAACTATTACTTTTGTAAGAAAATGGTGAAGAAGTTGGGTCTTGGATACCAAAAGATCGATGCATGTCCCAACGATTGCATGTTGTTTTATAAGGAAAATGAACAGATGACAAGGTGTACGTTTTGCAGTCATGATCGGTTTAGGCCTAATAAAGAGGGTGTGACTACAAAAAAAATCAAGTATACCGTTTAAGATTCTAAGGTATTTTCCAATAACACATCAGCTAAAAAGATTGTACATGTCTTCAAGAACAGCTGAACATATGAGTTGGCATGTGAAATCTCCAGCTAAAGATGGAGAACTAAATCATCTCGCAGATGGGCAGGCTTGGAAAGATTTCAACATAGCACATCCTGGGTTTGCATTGGAACCTAGAAATGTGAGGCTTGGATTGTCCACCGATGGTTTCAATCCGTTTGGCCACTCAAATTGTTCGCACTACTCATGTTGGCCTGTGATTGTTACTCCGTACAACTTGCCTCTTTGGATGTGTATGAAATAACCATACTTGTTTCTTTCACTCGTGGTTCCTAGTCCTAAGAGTCCTGGAAAGAACTTAGATGTTTACTTGAGACCTCTTATAGACGAGTTGAAGGTATTGTGGGAGGATGGAGTCTGACTTGGGATGTTGCAACGAAAATAAATTTCAACCTTAGAGGCGGCGGTTATGTGGACTATAAGTGACTTCCCAACTTATGGTATGTTAGGCTTTGATGGAGTACACACGGAAGTTGGCTTGTCCGTGTTGTATGGAGCATACAAAGTCGTTTAATCTATCAAAAGGTCGAAAGCCTTGTTGGTTTGACTGTCATCGTCGGTTCTTATCGGTAGATCACCCATTTCGAAGAAATAGAGAACACTTCAGGAAAGGAAAAGTAGACAATGATATGCCTGCACCACGATTATTGGGAACAGAGATGCGAGATCGTGTGATGAGATTGCCGGTTATCTCATTTGGTAAGATTGATGCCACAAACATAATCAATGGGTTTGGCGAATCTCATAACTGGGTTTGGAGAAGCATCTTTTGGGAACTGCCTTATTGGTCTACAAATTTGATTCGTCATAATCTAGATGTGATGCATATTGAGAAGAATGTGTTTGACAATGTGTTTAACACTGTGATGAATGTTACAGGGAAGACAAAAGATAACGATAAGGCACGTTTGGACATGAAAGATATTTGTAAGCGTCCTGGATTAGAACTTTATGAATCTCCTAATGGTAAGATTGTCAAACCGCATGCAAGGTACACATTGTCCAAAAAGCATGTTAAAGATGTGTGCACATGGGTTAAGTCTCTGAAACTACCAGATGGATATGCGTCAAACATTGCAAGGTGTGTTACGGATGAAGAGTTATGACTATCATGTGTTCATGGAGAGACTCATGCCTATAGCATTTCGGGATCTGCTTGATAAACCAATATGGGATGCTTTGACGGATCTTAGTCGTTTCTTCAAAGACTTATGTTCAAAATCATTAAATGAGAAGGACATGTCTGTACTTAAGAAGAACATCATAGAGATCACGTGTAAACTGGAAAAAATATTCCCACTTGGTTTTTTTTACTATATGGAGCATTTGCAAATCCATCTTTCCTATGAAGCTCGTGTTGGGGGTCCAGTTCAATATAGATGGATGTACCCTTTCAAGAGGGTGATGGGAAACCTTAAGAGGAAGGTGAAGAATAAAGCTTATGTCGAGGGGTCGATATGTGAGGCATACAGTTTCGATGAAATTTCTACGTTTGTCTCAGACTATTTTTCGGACGAAGTCTTAACAAAGGCCAATCGAGTATCGAGACATGATGATGGGGGAAATGTTGAACTAAATGGTTGGCTCTCTGTATTTGGTCTATCGGGCCGCGCTTATGGAAAAGGGAAGTGCATATTCCTCTTTGAGCAAGAATTACATGCTGCAATACTTACATTCTTCTCAATTGCGAGGAGATTGACGAATTTGTGAGGTACACATGTAAACTTGATAATTTATCTTTTAAGTTGAAAATTTATTCCAATATGTTAATGTTTATAACATGGTATAGATTGTACGATGACAAGTTAAAAGTGAAGCATCCCGGCATAACTGATAAAGATATTCCAATCAATCGTGATAAAAAATTTGCACTTTGGCTAAAGGACAAAGTAAGTTCAATTTTTAAGCACGTAGAATATATATACTCTATGTTAACTATGACTTCATTTAATAAGATGGAGTTTTTGTTGGCTTTGATTGATGGATCAACGATTCCGGCTAATGTACAAGTCCTAGCTATGGGACCAGACAGAGACCAAGTCAGCCGCAATGGTTACAAAATAAATGGTTGTGAATTTCACACAAAGGCATATGAGCGCGGTAAAAGAACAACGAACTCTGGAGTGTGTGCCCAAGGTGATTGTTACAATGAGCTTGGTCGTACCTTTTATGGGGAGTTGGAGAAAATCATAGAGTTGTCATACAAGGGCACGTACGGGGGTCATATTCACTTGTTCAAGTGTCGTTGGTTTGATTCAAAAAAAGGGATACGTGTTGACAGACATGGAATCGTCGATATTGACCTCCATAGGTCTGTGTACTCCAACGAACCATTTATTTTACCAACTCAAACAGTACAAATATACTACACTCCTAGTTCTGTTAGGAAAAGAGATAGACCGCCTACAGATTGGCAAGTTGTAATTCATACTCCCGTGCGTAGTCGTGTAGAAGTAGTTGATGAGGAGATTTACCAAGAGCAGATGCTTCATAGTTAAACTATAATAAATGTGGAGGACGACATTAGATCATGAGTCAATACTTGTGTCAGATGACATTGATACTAAGGAGGAAGAGTTATTAACTGAATCTGACACTAAATCTGAAGCAGATGATGGTTATAAATCTGCAACACGTATACAGGATGATTCTGAATCAGACATTGACACTTGAACAAATGAAATGTATGCTTAGCATTACATGTTTTTTATATCATTGTCATGTTTATGTACTAAACTATTTAAATAGAACTTAGATGTAAATTGCTTTTGTTTATTGTCATTTTATATTCATATATATACATGTTTATATTATCACATGTTTTATTGTCATATATACATGTAATCAAATATGACTCATAATAACATCTTGAAATTTGTAATATACTGATGGCTTCCGAGCGGTATGAGAAAAAGCATGGCATGGGTAGGGGGCCTAATCATGTGCCCAAGGCCCTACTAATCCTGGGATGATCGGATTCTTATTCAGATTCGCCCTCCTCCAAATAAAGACGTCGTCCAAGCATATATCATTTATATATAAGTATTTAAGATTCCATTTATACAAGATATATAGAACTTAGATGTAAATTTCTTTAATATATCTACTTATCGTTGATGTAAATTGATGTTAATATGCTTATAGTATTGAAAATTTGTATATTTCTCTTGGTTTGTGTCTTGGGTGCCTAGAAATGTCCATATATGCATGTCGTCGTGCATGTGGCTAGTCTATATTGTAGAGGAGACTCTGGCGAATTTTTTTTAAGTATTATAAGTATAAGTTTGAAAAATGTTCATAAGTATTATAACTTAAATGTAAATTGCTTTAATATATCTACTTATCGCTGATGTAAATTGTTGTATATTACAGTGATTTTTCAGATAATAAGATCGTCAAGTGCATATCACAAACCGTGTTTACGAGAATTGGCCTACACTGTGATTACGTGGTGAAACACACGTACGCCCACAAGGATCTTTGTTTGAAATTTGAATTTCGTATATGTTTTTTAATTATGACATATTATATAATATTCAAAGGATAATTGTTTAGTAATGTTATTATTGTTATTTTATTTGCAAAAACGGTATAGATAGATGGGAGGACGCCTTGAGCTTCAATGATACGTAGACATTATTCTCGAGTATGCCGCGGTCCACACCAAAGACAATTTGAACAAAGAAAGACAAAAAGCCCTTCACAATGCCGAGATCGACCATCCAGACCAGGGAGAGGATTATATGCACGAGCATAGCCCCTGGTGGTGCACCCAGTCCATATGGGCAGAGATGTATGCCCAGTGGAGAGCTGAGAGCTGGGTGAAAAGATGAAAGACCGCTTCTCACTGATGAGATCCTCGGGTGTACCCGATGGCGAAAAGGCTAAAGGGACATCTGAGGCGATAATATTTCACGATTCTGACATATCAACGCTGTGGTAATGCGTATTTAAAAGTTTTAATATGTTTACAATCATGAATTCTAGAAAATATATCACATTTTTACTTAGTAATATTGTGCTATTTTTTGTATAGGAGTCTCAGTCTCAAGGTACACCTATCCATTGGCTGGATGTGTACGTGGCCACCTGTGATGGTCTGCCTGATGCTACCCAGATAGCGATAATAAGTTTTAACAACTTGATCTTGTTTATCAATGCTTACAGAATTTATTTTTAACTATTTAATTATTAACATGATGACAGGATACTTATAAGTGTTTATTGAATGAGCGCTATCCTGAAGGCACTCCACGTTCGACTATTGATCAAGAGTACGTGGGAGAGGGCGCATTGTGAAGAAGAACTACATTAATTGGTCCAGGACAACGACGGCGCCCATCCTTCATGGCTCGAGCTCAGACTCTGCTACCTAGTCTTCATAGATCATCGAGTCATCCAACCTGCTCATACTTGGTATTTGTTGTGTGAGAGCTATATGTCGAGATCGAAATCTTTTGAAGATCTTGGGCGGGCATCCGGGGCTCTTGATCTGGAAAGCAAAGTGAAGCGATGAGCGCGGCAGCAAAGAAGAAGACGCATGGGGATGACGACGAGGTATAAAATCAATTTGTTGTATATATTGTCGTAATATATATCAGTATCAACATAGTTACTATATTTGTAACTTGTTTTATTATTTTGTTAATTACAAGGTGATCAAGGAGGCGATGATGCTTGACGTACCTGCTTTAGATCAATTTTGTAGTTATAGTATAAGCTTGTACTTGTATATTCATTCTTTGGATGTCTGTATGTTACTTAAACATTAGATTTGTGGTTATTTATTCAATTCATAAATGGTTTTAAACATTAGATTTGTGGTTGTTTATATACTAGCTAGTTTGGTGGACGATGGATGTTTATATTGTTGTGTATGTGTGTTGGGATATAGCAGGTACAAAACAGGTACAGTTTTTTGGGAATTATGCAAAACAAAGAAAAAGTCGTTTTTCAATTTTTAGAATCAATGACCGCATGCGATTCGATATCTATTAGCTTATGACGACTAGCATTTGAGGGTATCAACGATCGCTATGCGATCGATAATGATATGATCATGATGTGGGACCACGTCGACCTTAGGCTCGAGACATCTTGACTACGACTTAGCGAATCGAAATGACGAATTGATGGCTATATATGCGGTCATGATATATTTGTCGCTACTAGTGGTCGCTGATGTACATCCCAACGACCAGATTTTATGCGACGACTATCAGCGACTGCACTCGGTCGCTAATAGCTATTTGCGACCAAATGCGGTCGCTGATACGCAGTCGCTAATAGACCCTTTTCTTGTAGTGTATGGCAAACACAATAAATCAACGCACAAAGATAGAGGCAATATCACAAGGTTTTACATTGATACCCAAATCGGGAAAAAATCACGGAGAAAGCAAAAGAAATCTACTAAATAAATATTTGAAGAGTACAAGATAAAGAGAGAAAATTATGAGAATTCTTAGAATGTTTTTGAATATCCCCTATACAAAATCTTAACTCCTATATTTATAGGCCATAGGCAAATTCATAACCAAATAGGATTAGAAATACTAATTTGAGTATGGGTAGAAAAAATAACTTTCCTAAACCAAAACAGATTCTAAGTAATACCTAAATCCAAATTCAATAAGAATTCTGCTCATATAACAACATATATATATATATATATATATATATATATATATATATATATATATAGAGTCCGGATCAGGGGCTTACCCTGATCCTTACATACTTTGCTCACCTATATAAACTCCTCCTTATTGTTTTCTGTCTCCTCACTTCGATATATCACGGCTTGACATAACACCGTCGCTCCCAATAAAACAAAACCCCCTCCCGCTGCTCTTCACCTCTCAGAAATCGATTCCACGTCAATCTCTCTCTCTCTCTCTCGTCACTTCCCAGCTCTCCCGCTGCTCTGCTCCTTTACCATCTCAGCACCATCGCTAGTAGCAAATGACAATCAGGTATGAATCTAGGGTTTATATTTGTTCCAATTTTGTCAATCTCTCATAAAATCTGGGCTCTAAATTTGAACAAATCCAGCCCCAATTTTGAACTATTTTCTTAATTTTTTTTTGTTAGAATCAGAATTTAGTGGTGGAATGTAAATTTCTATACTTCTGTACTAGTGCCCTCTATTCTTCAACCTCTAAACCTCCTTCCCTTGGGAAAATGCTAAAGGTTATATAAAAGCCGTAACAAGTAGTTGACTGACTTGTTTTAGTAATCAATTAAATTTTATGGGTCTAATGGTGTTTTCCACAAAACTAAATTTAATTTAGAATAAATCTACCGTAACAGCAAGATTAATGGTCGGAAGGTATGGGCACTAATTCAGTCCGAAAAACAGAGTTCCTCTGTTGTCTTCTTTTATTCATGTTAAAAAAGTGACGTAATACTCTTTTTAATGTTTAATTTTTAAGACTGAAATTTGTGACTGAAATAGAATAACATGTTTAAGAAATATTTGTGCTTCCCTTTTTGGGAAAAGTTGGCTGTTTCAAAATGTTTAGTTTTGGCTCTTGTTGAGAAGTTGAAGGATATTTTTGGGTCAATTCCAAAATGGCCGAATTGTATTATTTAGAGTCATTGTTACCTGCTACATTATTTCTATTGAGTGTGGACTTGATCATTCTTTTAAATTTATTCTCAGGGAACTGTTGTTTATTATGGATGCCATGAACCATGAAATAGATAGTTGTGGGGATAATGCAGAAATGAATTTAGACTGCATTTACAATTTTGAAAGGGAGATGGAGAGGGATGACTTGAGTGAAGAGGGGTTAGATGTGAACAATGTTACACCTGTTGTGTACTGGATCTTTCAGGTTGTCCACAGATGAAGGCAGCAAGACTGAAGGCAGTTCATTTTTAATCCCTTGTTGAGAAAGGGTATTACAGATGAAGGCAGTACAGGAGGTGGACAACTACAGCAGTACTCGTGTATTCAAGTGGATATCTGAATTTTACTCAGTGTCATTCTAATATTAAGGTGTAGTTAGTGGTTGAAATTGTGGTAAATGGATTAATCTTTGTTTTTGGTAGGGGAATATTAAGTAATTTTCTTGGTGTAAGTGTATATTTTATCACCCAAAAAAATTTATAAATAGAATTTTGTTACCAACTGATAATGAAGGTAAGTTTTTTGTTGCTACTTTGCCTGGGTTTTCTAATTTCTGGAAATGAAAGTGGTTATTATTGGTACAGTGCATTCGAAAGGTTGGTTCATAATCTATCCATTTAAAATTTATGAATGTTAGACTTGAATGCCAGTGGTTTGGCTTAGGCCATGGTCATTGGCATGAAAGTATTATAGCATGCCAAAAAAAAAAGTAGTACTATATGGTTGTGTGCAGTATGGAGCAATTTACAAGTATAAATTTACAATTTACAATTATAAAAAAGGTTGATTCTTTGTAGATTGTGAATATCAGTGTTGATATTTTCTCTCCACAAGTGTTACCCACTTGTTCGCAAATCCAAAGAAGAATGTACCGCACAAAAGATTAAATCAAAGGAATAAAAAATTTTAGTTTCCATGTTTATGTGCGTTTATGGAAGCTACAGATTTCAACACTTAGTCACATAAAAGACCTTGTTTATTTCAAGACTGTATAAAATAAAAGGTCCTTTGTTGGAAACAATGTGTACAATTTGCAGGTCTAGCTATATTACTCTGGCCTTATGCTCCATGGTAACAAAATACAGCAACAAACTGAATGAACAATCCTTAAGGAACATGATAATATTCAACACATTTTACATTATGAACAAAATTTACAGATTCTTACAGATACTTAAGGAAAATGACAATATTCAACACAATATTACAATATTTAGTATATCTACAATAACATGATTAAAATCAATAACCAAGAACAAACAAGTGCAATAATAAATTTGTTTCTTCGCCTATTGCACATTTTGAATTGAGGGCACCTGCTGGTCATGAGATGAAGTAGCAGGGCAAGGAGCCTTCTCCTTTAGAATAACCTTTGGAATGGCTGAATTATCAATATATTCAGAGTTATCACAAACAACTTCATCTGTCCCATCGGATTTCTCTGCTCTTGCAGCTGCTTCTCTTCCCCGCATAATTATTATTGCTTCAGTTAAGCGATCCCTTGCCAGATCAATGTCAATAATAGGTTTTGGATAGTTAACTCCCAATTCCACCCCTGCAGCTTTGAGCACAACAAGAGGTGCATCCCAAGGATGATGGATCCACTCGGTGGGCATTCTTGCTAGCTCAGGCAGCCATTGCATCACATATTCACCCTCTGGGTCAAAGTTAAATCCCTGAACCTGAATCATAATTGGGGGATACAAAATCAGAGGTATCAACTGAAAGTGCCCTATGATCAGTCAATTAGTAAGGTATAACAAAGCCATCATGAAGCAACTTTTTTTAATTCAAATTCTCTTTTTGCTATTTTCAATAAGCTTATGTGCGTTCGCCTATCACAATCACAATGTGTGTTCATAGCATAGCTGCTCAAACAAAATGTATTCAAACACAAATAGAGTGAGAAAGTCTTTCTCAAACACAAATAGAGTAACTGATATATGGAATGCTATACATTAGAACCACTTTGTTGCAGCAAGTTACAAGTCGAATTAGGTTACAGAAAAGGAAATCACAGTAATCACAATAATTTAGTAGAAACCCAATTGGTGAAATAGTGTTAAAGTAAAGAAGAAATATGAAAAATCCCCAAGAGATTTAAAAAAAAGAAAACTGTAATCTTTGTCGAATGTTGTCCTTCAAGAACATGATAAAGAATAACAAACAAGCAGCAATCACTTGAATCTTTAATATCCCATTAATTTATAATCACGCAACAATCAACCCTAATCAATTTAAAGTTCACACAATTCAAAACTTATCCAATCCTTCAGTCACTTGCTGTTGGAAAACATACAAATCCTTCAGTCACTTGCCATTATAGAATTGACCAAAAAATATCCTTCAACTTCTCAACACAAGAGCCTAAACTAAACATTTTGAAACAACCAACTTTTCCCAAAAAAGGGAAGCAAAAATATTTCTTAAACATGTTAATATGTTTACAGGAATCAAATGCACCAAAACAACTGAAACCCATAACTTCAAATACCCTCATTTGAAGAACCCACCAGCTAAAAAACTTAGTCCAAAACTCTAATCACCTCTCATCTTCAATTTTCAATAGCTAAGCAAAAACATTCAATCACAACAAATAAATTTATTTATGTAAATATACAACAAATAGTGACTAAAACTCGAATTACGTAGAAATTAAAATGAAAACCCACAACCCAATTAAACCTTAATAAATCAAAGTTTTAGTGTCCAAAATGAAAAAAGAAATCGCACCTTAAAAGCTTATCTAGGGTTGCTTGAACTGATTCGGGTCAGTGGCAGAGGAAGAAATCGAACACAGGTTTTTTCCTTTCGACCGAATCGGATGAGAGAAAGGGGTTTGCTTTGTCTAAAAATGAGAGAGAACACACAGGATTCCACACATGATGGTTATAGTTTTATATTTTTTAGCAACTAGAATACCAAAAAAAAACTGATTCCACACAAAAGTTTAAAAATTGGAGACATACCAGGATTAGGGCTTGTTTTGGAAGCACATGAGAGAGAATCGGATGAGGGAAGAGGGTCACGATCAGGGCTTCTCTTTGGAATAACTGATTCGTGTCAAGGGGCTTCAGATTTGATTTCGTTGCTGGGTCGATTTTTCGGATGAGGGAGGAAAAAGGTTCGCGTTACTTTCGATTTTCGGATGAGAGAAAGAAGAGGGGACAAAATAAGCCGTGATATGTCGAAGTGAGGAGAGTCAAAAAAATAAGGAGTTTATATAGGTGAGCAAAGTATGCAAGGATCAGGGTAAGCCACTGATCCGGACTATATATATATATATATATATATATATATATATATATAGGGGAGATTCACAAGATTTTGGTTCTTTGAAGAAACTCTTTTTACCGTGCATTACGATACGTATTAATTGTTACATTCTAATTTTTTTTTTTGCTCGGCTACAACACGTAAAAAAAGAAATTGCTCACAGTAACTATATATATATATATATATATATATATATATATATATATATGCATGCGTGTGTGGGGTTGCTTTACGTCATGATTTGATCAACTTTTTAAAACAATTCAAATATTCTTTTCATCCTACCCAGTAAGTGGTATGATGGAGCCTAATGAATTAATCGGCTTAATTTGTCACGTATCGACTTAAAAATAATATTTTTCTTGGTTATGACAAGGAAAGCGTCACGTTTGTCCAATCACACATGGGTTATGGACACGAGTATCTCCTAATTTCCACTAATCGATACTCAAATCCGACACCCCCGCCATGTTTTCTACTAAACAATTATTTAATATGTTAATACTTAATTATCGCTATTGATATATAATGGTAAAACAATAATTTTATTGTTAGAATAACAATTATAATTAAAATAAATATAAAAATATCGCTAAATATATAATTACTCTGGTAATAAAATTATTACTATAATATTATCAATAGCCTTCATTAATATTATTTAAGATAGACCATTAGATGTTGGTTCACCAAACTTTTGTTTTTTTTGCTGTCAAAGATTTTTTTTCGAATATTTGATATTCGGTCTTGCCATCAATATTCCATTCATAAATGATTTTTCCATGGTAAGCCTTTTGAGAATGAAGAAAGTCTTCTTCATATAGAATATCCTGAGGAGTAGGTCTAGGGTAATAATACCTACTAGGTCCAGATAAAGCCATACGATTTATGGGTTTTTTACTGTAAGTAGTTTTATTAATATTTTGCATTTTCTGAAAATTATTTTGGATTTCCAAAATATTAATAGGAGAAAAGGAATCGGAATCTTCTTCATTATCAGTATTAGCATTACTGGTTTGTGAAGAGGGCTGTCCAGACATCATATTGATCTGGGACGTGGAGGCAGGAGTGAGGTTTAAATCTTTCATTTTATTTAAAAGATTATCAATGAACTCATTATCGGATTTAGAAGATTTCATTTTAAAATTACTAACTTCTAAGGGTGGTTTAATCAGTTACGGGTTGAAGATCAAGCTTACGAGGAGTAACTTGACAATTATCATTAATATGATGAATTTGTTCTTCTATCCCGGTTAACTGCTTTTCCTACAGAGTTTGAAGGAATAAATTTGTATAATTATTACTGCTTAGACAAGGGTAAAATCAATCTTCGCTTTCTTAGTATTTTGTTGGGAATGTCTTTGTTAGGTGTAATAGGAGAACATCATCCTTTTGTCGTTGGCTAGAAGAAAGTCAAGAAATCTTTGGATTGAGTATTTAAGACTCGGAATTACAGATAGTACAAATTAGCTCTCTGCCTCGGCCGATTGCCCAGTGCTTGACACGCTTCTAATGGTCCCAAGTTAGAAAATCTGGTAAAGAATTCTATTTTCCTTTGATATATTCAATATCAAAGTCAAATACGGATAAAGTACTCTGCCAAGTTGCAAATATCTGTTTAGATGCTAAATTACGAACATCTTTTTAAATATCTCTGTTATTTTGCAATTGAAGCAATCAACTCGGATTAAAAAGTCTTGATTCAAAAGATCATCCCGAAATTTTAAAACACATTTAACAATTGAAAGACATTCCTTCTTTATAGTAGGATAATTTAAAGAGGGTCCTTTCCAAGTTCACGAAGTAAAACGGACAAGATCTTCTCTTTTACTGTTAGGATTGAATTGCTTTAAAATCCCACCATATCCTGTGTCAGAAGCATCAGTTTGAATAATCTTTTTCCAATCGGGATTAGGTAGGGAAAGACAAGGTATCTGTTTAACCCTGGTTTTGATTTTTATTACTGCTTCAGTATGTTCATTAGTCCAAGGTAAAAGGATTTTTTCGTAATCGAGTATACAGAATAGCAGTATCTTGGGAAAGATTTGGGTAAAAATCTCGAATATAATTAAGACTTCCCAAAAATCTTTGCAGTTGGTTAATATATTCCTACTAAGTCTCGACCTAGTCAAATGAAAAAGGAATGTTTACTTCTTTGCAAAACTGAAATTGAGTCCCTTAAACAGAAAAAATTGATAAAACCTAGTACTTCTCCCTAGAGTTGTACAGCTTTTTATGTCAATAAAAATTCAAAAATTGAACGAGGAACTCCTAGACTCGTTATTAATTATAAACCATTTAATGAAGCCCTTCAATGGATTAGATATCCAATCCCGAATAAAAAGGACCTTCTTGACAGACTTCATGATGCCACTATTTTCTCTAAATTTGACATGAAATCAGGATTTTGGCAAATACAAATTAGAGAACAGGATACTTATAAAACTGCTTTTACAGTACCCTTTGGTCATTATGAATTGAATATTCTTCTATTTGGTGTCAAAAATGGACCTTCAGAATTCCAACATATCATGAATGATATTTTTAATCCCTTTACTGAATTTATTATCTGTTATATTGATGATGTTTTAATTTTCTCTTCATCCATAGACCAAAGATATTAAACATTTAAATATTTTCAAAAATGTTATCATAAAAAATGGTTTGGTAGTTTACGCCCTAAAATGAAACTTTTCCAAACTAAAATCAGATTTCTTGGACATAATATTTTCAATGGAACTATAATTCCAATTGATAGATGTATCGAATTTGCATCTAAATTTCCAGACGAAATTAAAGGTTGAAGATGTTATCCAAACCAGTAATGGAAATGTTTATTTAAAATTTCAAAGACCTTTTACCCGAAGCCGGTCTATTAATAATGTTCCTTATAATATTGATTTCCCTGAATCTTCTAGCGATGCATATTCCACCCTTAGAATCTATTTTTCAAGAGTCTAAGAATCCCAGCAATGAGTCTGTCAAAAATGAAGACTTCATACTACTCTTAACAACAGACATATTATTTTTGAATTCATAACAGAACCTTATACAAAAGAGTTAAATCAAGTTAAACACATGATTTATTCTAAAGAAAAGCAGATTAATTTTATTCAAAAACAAATAAAATTTCTTACTACGTAATGAGCAATTTTACAACCTTCTTTACAGACAAGATAAAATTGATCTACAAGACTCTTCAAACCGAAATCAGAGTGATGTCCCAAATGCTTTTTGGAATGGAAGAAGCATATTATTTCTCTTCCCTATGTCCCTAATTACAATGAGAAAAATATTCCTACTAAGTCTCGACCTAGTCAAATGAAAAGGAATATTTACTTCTTTGAAAAAACTGAAATTGAGTCCCTTAAATGAGAAAAATTGATAAAACCTAGTACTTCTCCCGGTTGTACGACTTTTTATGTCAATAAAAATTCGAGAAATTGAACGAGAACTCCTTGACTCGTTATTAATTATAAACCGCTTAATGAAGCCCTTGAATGGATTAGCTATCCAATCCGAATAAAAAGGACCTTCTTGACGGACTTCATGATGCCACTATTTTCTCTAAATTTGACATGAAATCGATTTTGGCAAATACAAATTAGAAAACAGGATACTTATAAAAGCGCTTTTACAAGGTACCCTTTGGTCATTATGAATGGAATGTTCTTCCATTTGGTGTCAAAAATGGACCTTCAAAATTCCAACATATCATGAATGATATTTTTAATCCCTTTACTGAATTTATTATCTGTTATATTGATGATGTTTTAATTTTCTCTACATCCATAGACCAACATATTAAACATTTAAATATTTTCAAAAATGTTATCATAAAAAATGGTTTGGTAGTTTACGCTAAAATGAAACTTTTCCAAACTAAAATCGATTTCTTGGACATAATATTTTCAATGGAACTATAATTCCAATTGATAGATGTATCGAATTTGCATCAAAATTTCCAGACGAAATTAAAGGTATTAACCAACTGCAAAGATTTTGGGAAGTCTTAATTATATTCGAGATTTTTACCCAAATCTTTCCCAAGATACTGCTATTCTGTATACTCGGATTACGAAAAAATCCTTTACCTTGGACTAATGAACATCTTAAAGCGTTAATAAAATCAAAACCAGGGTTAAACAGATACCTTGTCTTTTCCTACCTAATCCCGATTGGAAAAAGATTGTTCGAACTGATGCTTCTGACACAGGATTTGGTGGGATTTTAAAGCAATTCAATCCTAACAGTAAAAGAGAAGATCTTGTCCGTTTTACTTCAGGAACTTGGAAAGGACCCTCTTTAAATTATCCTACTATAAAGAAGGAATGCCTTTCAATTGTTAAATGTGTTTTAAAATTTCGGGATGATCTTTTGAATCAAAGACTTTTAATCCGAGTTGATTGCTCAAATTGCAAAAATGTATATTTAAAAAGATGTTCGAATTTAGCATCTAAACGAGATATTTGCAACTTTGGCGAGTACTTTATCCGTATTTGACTTTGATATTGAATATATCAAAGGAAAACAGAATTCTTTACCGATTTTCTAACCCGAGAATATTTGCAGGAATGACCAGTAGAAGCCGTGGTCAGCGGTGAGTTGAAGGCGGTAGAAGCGGAAGCTAATTGTACTATACAGAATTCCCATCCTTAAATACTCAATCTAGCATTTCTTCGGCTTCTTCTAGCCAACCAACAGTAAAGGATGTTCTCCTATTACCCGAATAGTACATTCCCAACAAAAATACAGAAGAAACAGTATTGATCATTGAACAGAATGATGAGAAATGGATGAAAGATCCATGGGAGATAAAGAGACGTTATTTAACGACTCAACAGTCTCCTCCCCGTTTCAATCAGTATCGCTATGTTTATGAGCAAATTATCCTTGAAACAGCATCCATGGACATTAAGCACACGCTTCATGATCCATCAAAATCAGCTAGTTCAATCCAATACAGTAAAATAACCGTCAAGAGCATCATGCCTCTTGCTAATTGGGGTATTAATCCCCATACTACCCGAACCATTGAATCTAGTCACACAGCAAAAACCAGATACAACTATTGGGATTATATTGATTCCTTCACACAGGTATTTTATTATCAGAATCCAATTCATAATCATAGTTGGTTTATCCGTATCTGTCCTGATGTTCTAAAAAACGAAATTCCCAACTGGTTTTTCGTTTGGTGGGATAAATTTGGAATCACTCTTGAAACCCTACCGAATCCCATTCAAACAAAGGAGGGAGGATCAAAGATTGATATAAATTAAGCACGTCTGTCAATGATTTACAGAGGATAAAAGTCACAACGCCATAACACGGCTAAAGGCAAAGTCCTAAAACACGACTTGGGTGACGTTCCACTAAATCAGACATCAATCTTAATCTATCTCATCTAGTAAGATGGCATGAATGTTTAAAGGCATATTAAATATATATTAGCATATAAATTATTACATATATGATCTCATAAAGTTACTGTTGATTTGGGGGTCTTCCCAAAACTATAAGCCGACAGGTTTCTTCCTGTATAGCGTTTTTAGTTAAAACGATAAATTTTTCAGATTTGTTGAATCGTTCTAAAAAATAAAAAGCGATTATGGCTATTGGATGCGATTTGATATGCTATTTTTTATAACGATTCTTTATTTTTTTCGGTATGATAATTTAAAAGCTCTAGTAAAGAGACGTAATAATTAATGTAGCAATACTTAAAACTTACAAGGGAGCCTTGGATATCTTCAAACTTCAAACTTATATATTCAATATTTAGAGAGAGAGGAGAGAGAGAATACGGAGAAAAACGTAAAAGAAAATCACTTTCAACAATGGGTGAGGACATCCCTTTTATACAAGAAAGAAGATGAGAAAGGATCCGGCGTGTCCTTGGTAGTGGAGTCGATCGGTAATCCTTATCTTTTCTTCTTTAACTCTCTCACCGTAGGAAGTGGAAGGCGTGAGATAGGTTGTCGGTTGAGTGGAGTATTATTCTTTGACAAATAGCGTCATTTTTGATAATTGAAGTCTTCATTGGACATGTCTTTTTTCTTTGGTGGAGGTCTTGTGGTTGTCCTTTTTACGATTATTGATCTTTGTAGTGGAGAATAACTTTATGCTTTTCCTTTTCCTTTTTTGTCTTGTTCCATTTTCTCGGAAATCATGGAAGTGAGAGAATCCCAAAAGTCTCCCATGGTGGGTTCTGGTAAAGTGGGATTAAGTCCTTTATCCCACCATTTGGTAAAAAATACCCTTTTAAGACGGGGAATTTTATTCTGATAGTCACATTGGAAATCCCATTTCCATATCCAAGGGATACTGAAATGAATTATGAAATGGGCCAGTAATTTAAGCATTGACAAATCTTTATTTACTAGTTTATGGGCATAAGTTACTTGCCATTCTTTGAATGCTGTTTGAACGGGATTCGGTAGGGTTTCAAGAGTGATTCCAAATTTATCCCACCAAATGAAAAACCAATTTAGGAATTTCATTTTTAGAACATCGTGATGATACTGGATAAACCAACTATGATTATGAATTGGATTACGATAATAAAATACCGTGTGAAGGAATCAATATAATCCCAATAGTCATGTCTCGGTTTCTAACGTGTGACTAGATTCAATGGTTCGGGTAGATGGGGATTAATACCCCAATTAGCAAGACACATGATGCACTTGACGGTTGTTTTACTGTATTGGTTTGGACTAGCTGATTTTGATGGATCATGAAGCGTGTGCTTAATGTCCATGGATGTTGTTTCAAGGATAATTTGCTCATAAACATAGCGATACTGATTGAAACGGAGGAGACTGTTGAGTCGTTAAATAACGCCTCTTTATCTCCCATGGATCTTTCATCCATTTCTCATCATTCTGTTCAATGATCAATACTGGTTTCTTCCGTATTTTTGTTGGGAATGTCTTGTTGGGTAATAGGAGAACATCCTTTCTTGTTGGTTGGCTAGAAGAAGCGTCAGAGAAATGCTTTGGATTGAGTATTTAAGGATGGGAATTACAGATAGTACAATTAGCTCTCTGCCTCGGCCTCGTTGATCGCGCCACGGCTTCATCTGGTCCGGGTTAGAAGTCTAATGTGAGATCAATTTCTTCTTTACGAGCTTGAAGAACTTCGCTTCTCGCTTATCATTTAGCATATTATCCCACCATCCTTTAAGGATGTCGGTGAAGCCATTAACTAAGAAATGGCAGATCTGGTGATCAGTATTATCATTCTGTTTACAGACAGTCGTATACATCATGATATGATGGATGGTTTCGAATATTTGATATTCGATCTTGCCATCAATATTCCATTCATAAATGGTTTTTCCATGGTAAGAATTTTGAGAATGAAGAAAGTTATCTTCATATAAAATATCCTGAGGAGTAGGTCTAGGGTAATAATACCTACTAGGTCCAGATAAAGCCATACGATTTATGGGTTTTTTACTGTAAGTAGTTTTATTAATATTTTGCATTTCCTGAAAATTATTTTGGATTTCCAAAATATTAATAGGAGAAAAGGAATCAGAATCTTCTTCACTCTTGAAACCCTACCGAATCTCGTTCAAACAGCATTCAAAGAATGGCAAGTAGCTTATGCCCATATACCAGTAAATAAAGATTTGTCAATGCTTAAATTACTGGCCCATTTCATAATTCGTTTCAGTATCCCTTGGATATGGAAATGAGATTTCCAATGTGACTATCAGAATAAAATTCCCCGTCTTAAAAGGGTATTTTTTACCAAATGGTGGGATAAAGGACTTAATCCCACTTTACCAAAACTTCTCAAATCCATAGAAAATCATACTCAGGCTTGTTTAGATGTTATACCTCAAAGCCTTCCAGCACCAACACCAGTCAATCCTTTTGTCAAAATCCAAGCAGACTTAAAACAGAAGTTTCCAAATCTAACTGAAACTGAACTCATAGTCAAAACCATGGATTATATGAAAACACAATTCCTACAGTCTCTAGTCCAAGATGATGTTTCTATGAAATTAGTTAGCGATGATGAATCTGAACAGGATGACAATCAATTCAACGTCTTAGCCAGAGAAAGTCAAGAACCAGAACCCACCATGGGAGACTTTTGGGATTCTCTCACTTCCATGATTTCCGAGAAAATGGAACAGACAAAAAAGGAAAAGGAAAAGCATAAAGCTATTCTCCACTACAGCATCAATAATCAGAAAAGGACAACCACAGTACCTCCACCAGCAAAAAAGACATGGCCAGCTGCACTTCAATTATCAAAAAATGACGCTAGCTGTCAGCAATAATACTCCACTCAACCGACAACCTGTCTCGCGCCTTCCACTTCCTACGGCTGAGAATTAAAGAAGAAAAGATAAGGATTACTGATCGACTCCACTACTAAGGACACGCCAGATCCTTTCTCATCTTCTTTCTTGTATAAAAGGGGATGTCCTCACCTATTGTTGGGGCAGATTTTCTTTTACGTTTTCTCTGTATTCTCTCTCTCTCTAAATATTGAATATATAAGTTTGAAGTTTGAAGATATCCAAGACTCCCTTGTAAGTTTTAAGTATTGCTTCTGTTAATTATTATGTCTCTTTACTAGAGCTTTTAGATTATCATACTAAAAACAGTAATCGTTATAAAACAGCATATCAAACTGCATCCAATAGCCATAATCGTTCTTATTTTTTAGAACAGTTCAACAAATCTGAACAATTTTTCGTTTTAACTAAAAACGCTATATAGGAAGAAACCTGTTGGCTTATAGTTTTGGGAAGACCCCCAAATCAACAGTAACTTTATGAGATCATATATGTAATAATTTATCTGCTAATATATATTTAATATGCCTTTAAACATTTATGCCATCTTACTAAATGAGATAGATTAAGATTGATGTCTGATTAAGTGGAACGTCACCCAAGTCGTGTTTTAGGACTTTGCCTTTAGCCGTGTTATGGCGTTGTGACTTTTATCCTCTGTAAATCATTGACAGACGTGCTTAATTTATATCAATCTTTGATCCTCCCTCCTTTGGTATCAAAGCCATGTTAAGTTTATTGACATATTAATGAATATATTACTTATAAATTATGCATATATGATCACTTTGAAAAATGACTGATTTTTCCACCTCATCTGTAACAACAGTAGCCAATACTTCAGCTTCTACTTTGGAAGCAACTGAACTTATTGCCTACCAGGATGTTAAGGAAGCCCTTGACAAATGGACCCTTCCTAAAATCAAACCAGAAACTATTTATAAAATTGGAACCTTTGATTTTATCAGCAAAAGAATTATTAAAACCTTTGAACATGCTGTTCCTTTACAGAATAATGATGAAATATTATATTTATTGCATGTTGAAGATTTATATCCCTTTTTGCAAAAATATAAATATGTTCATATAGGACTTGTCCAAGTAGCTTTTAAACCTTTGACTTTACTTGGTCAAAATACCAGTATTCAATGCACACTTAAAGATGGTAGGTGTCTCAATTGGAAAGCCTCCCTTATGGGTGCTATTAAAACTAGTCTTGCTCATGGACCAGTTTATTTTAATATTTATCCGAACTTAAGCGTTGCTTTAACTGATAATAATTTGTCAAAAGTTTTAGAAATGAGAATTATATCTCATGGCTATGAGTATCTACCAGGATCTCCTCCTTTTGCCATATTATTCCGTATTCATCTTAAAGTATTAACTACTTTAAATCCCTATATCAGAAACAAAGCCAACAAGGACATCTTGTCTGGTTGACAATAATCTTTTTAGCAGTCAAGTGGCTATTCCCAGAATGATCCCTTGGGAAGAGATAACTTTCCCAAAGCAATGGCAGATTACTAACGTCGTTCCAACCAGACCTATAATTAGACAATCCATTGAAGTTGTTGTCCAAACCAGTAATGGAAATATTTATTTAAAATTTCAAAGACCTTTTACCCGAAGCCGCTCTATTAATAATGTTCCTTATAATATTGATTTCCCTGAATCGTCTAGACAGTCTGTGTCTGACCCTTAGAATCTATTTTTCAAGAGTCTAAGAATCCCAGAAATGAGTCTGTAAAAAATGAAGACTTAATCAGAGGAATTCATATTTTTGAAAATCAAATACCTCATGGTATATATGAAACAAATACTCCAAACAGAAGATCTTATAGTCCAACTGCTAGTGATATGAATTTTGAATGTTAATGGATTTTTCTCCAAAAAGTAAAATTCGCCAATATTTAAACCAGGAGTTCATGCAGGATAAATACCAGAATTTTAGAAATTGGTATTTTAAGAATCATAATAATGATAAATTAGTAGAAATAAAATCTAATTTTTATACTTATCTGAACAAGAACCAATGTATTTTATCATTTGTTAAATGGTATTATGATTTTGTTTCTAAATCAGACCTTTACAATGAAAGTCAACTAAATGTGTTGACGGGAATCCAAAAGGACTGGATTACCACTAATGGTAGTGTTATCCAATCTATACATCCACCTCCTAAGTCCCTTGAACTTAGCTCAGGAAATGAAAACCTGAAACCTTTAGTTATTAATCCGTATGTTGATATTACTGAAATACCCCGTCAACATGAAGATGTTAAAATAAAAGACATTTTACCCTTGTCTAAACAGAATAATTATACAAATTTATTCCTTCAAACTGTAGGAAAACAGTTAACCAGGATAGAAGAACAAATTCATCATATTAATGATAATTGTCAAGTTACTCCTCAGAAGCTTGATCTTCAACCCGTAACCGTTAAACCACCCTTAGAAGTTAGTAATTTTAAAATAAAATCTTCTAAATTCGATAATGAGTTCATTGATAATCTTTTAAATAAAATGAAAGATTTAAACCTCACTCCTGCCTCCACGTCCCAGATCAATATGATGTCTGGACAGCCCTCTTCACAAACCAGTAATGCTAATACTGATAATGAAGAAGATTCCGATTCCTTTTCTCATATTAATATTTTGGAAATCCAAAATAATTTTCAGGAAATGCAAAATATTAATAAAACTACTTACAGTAAAAAACCCATAAATCATATGGCTTTATCTGGACCTAGTAGGTATTATTACCCTAGACCTACTCCTCAGGATATTCTGTATAAAGAAGACTTTCTTCATTCTCAAAAGTCTTACCATGGAAAAACCATTTATGAATGGAATATTGATGGCAAGACCAATATCAAATATTGAAACCATCCATCATATCATGATGTATCATTTGTCTGTAAGCAGAATGATAATCTTGATCACCGGATCTGCTTGTTTCTTAGTTAATGGCTTCAAGCATCCTTAAAGGATGGTGGGATAATATGCTAAATGATAAGCAGAGAATGTAAGTTCTTGAAGCCTATAAAGAAGAAATTGATCCTGTTTCTTAGACTTCTAACCGAGGAAGGAAGAGCGCTTATACACCTTAGTTCAAGCGGTCCTCCACCATTTTGTTGGGCCACCGGACTTATGAATCTTGATAGGAGTAGAGAACTTTTACGAGAACCTTTGATGCCCCTCCTTGACCCATTTTAGATGGTATAAGGATGTCTTTCTCATGAAAGTCATGCAAAGGCGAATCTTAACGATGAACAACATTGGAAGGCCAAATTTATTGATGGCCTCCCTACTTTCTTTCTTTGAAAAAGTCCGTAAAAATTAAGAGATAAACATGATCGCATGAGTATCCCTTATGACCAAATATTCTTATGGCCATCTTATTTCATGAATTATTGAAGAAGGATTATCGTTATGTAATGATATGAAACTCCAACAATTAATGAAACAACGAATCTCACTAAAAGACATGAGATAGGAGAATTTTGTGACCAATTCTCTTATGATACAAAATTACAATATCCCAATAAGGCTAAAAAAACAACGAGTTTGAAGCACTCTAGACCTTCTACAAAGGCGTTCTTCTAAGAAATCTAAGAACAAAACCCTGAAAAAACCACTAAGAAAAGAAGGAATAATAGTAAAAAGATAAATCTAAAGTCCGATGTTATAAATGTGGTAAACCAGGGACATTTTGCTAATAAATGTAAATCAAAATTGAAACAAACTGAATGAAATGTCCTTGAAGAAGACATTCAACAAAAATTCTTAATTGTTTATCCAAAGATGATTCGAATCAAGTGCGAGAGGAAGACTTGGCGAAATCTATTACGAATCGGCGATAATTACATTAAGGATCAATGTCAAGATTGTACTATTAAAAATAAGCGTAATACTGACTCTTTGAAGATGACTATTGGAAAGCCGTTGTTGAAATGAATGGTTTAGATATTGGAGGACCCGATGTCGATGTCCTAACGAAACCCAAAAGTCCTTCTCGACTTAGCGGATCGATTAAAGATCCAGAAATTAAATTAAAGTTTTTGGAAGCCTGTTATAAAAACCAAAAAATAGAAGAAATTCTTCCCATAGAACAATATAGCATGAGAGAAGTCATGAAACGTGTTCAAAATGTTTCTACTACTGAAAAGCCTACTACTATCCAGGACCTTAAGAGTGATATTAATATTCTGAAATCTGAAATAAAGCAATTACAGAATACTAATGTTATTATTTTCCAAGACTTAAAAAATATTAAAGAACAATTAATTCATAAACAGGATAATAATATAGAAATCCTCTAAGACTGAATCTTCTGATAAGCTAGAATCTTCTGAAGAGTATTTAATGCTTATGAATCAAGTAGTCTTTCAAAAATGGTATATCAAAATTACTTTTGTTATTAAACCAGATTTTATTATTAAAGATGCCATTGCCCTTGTAGATAGTGGTGCTGACATAAATTGTATCCAGGAAGGGTTAATTCCTACTAAATACTTCCAGAAAACCACTCAATCTTTAACTAGTGCAAGTGGAAACACTATGAATATTAAATACAAGATACCTGAAGCCTTAATCTGTAATCAAGGTTTATGTTTACCTACTTCTTTTGTCCTTATCCGTAATATGAATCAAAGTATCATATTAGGCACCCCTTTCTTATGTCTTTTAATGCCTATTTCAAAATCGATACTTTAGGAATTCATACTACTCTTAACAATGACATATTATTTTGAATTCATAATGAACCTTATACTGAAAGAGTTAAATCAAGTTAAACACATGATTTATACTAAAGAAAAGCGATTAATTTTATTCAAAAACAAATAAAATTTCTTACTACTGAGCAATTTTTACAACCTTCTTTACGGAGACAAGATAAAATTGATCTACAAGACTCTTCAAAGCTGAAATCATTTGTGATGTCCCAAATGCTTTCTAGAGCAGGAAGAAGCATATTATTTCTCTTCCCTATGTCCCCTAATTACAATGAGAAAAATATTCCTACTAAGTCTCGACCTAGTCAAATGAAAAGGAATATTTACTTCTTTGCAAAAACTGAAATTGAGTCCTTAAAAGAGAAAAAATTGATAAAACCTAGTACTTCTCCACAGGTTGTATGACTTTTTATGTCAATAAAAATCGAAAATTGAACGAGGAACTCCTAGACTCGTTATTAATTATAAACCGCTTAATGAAGCCCTTGATGGATTAGATATCCAATCTCGAATAAAAAGACCTTCTTGACAGAGACTTCATGATGCCACTATTTTCTCTAAATTTGACATGAAATCGAGTTTTTGGCAAATACAAATTAGAAAACGGGATACTTATAAAAGCGCTTTTACGGTACCCTTTGGTCATTATGAATGGAATGTTCTTCCATTTGGTGTCAAAATGGACCTTCAGAATTCCAACATATCATGAATGATATTTTTAATCCCTTTACTGAATTTATTATCTGTTATATTGATGATGTTTTAATTTTCTCTTCATCCATAGACCAACATATTAAACATTTAAATATTTTCAAAAATGTTATCATAAAAAATGGTTTGGTAGTTTCTGCCCCTAAAATGAAACTTTTCCAAACTAAAATCAGATTTCTTGGACATAATATTTTCAATGGAACTATAATTCCAATTGATAGATGTATCGAATTTGCATCAAAATTTCCGCATTTAAAATTAAAGTTATTAACCAACTGCAAAGATTTTTGGGAAGTCTTAATTATATTCGAGATTTTTACCCAAATCTTTCCCAAGATCTCTTGCTATTACAGTATACTAGATTACTTAAAAAATCCTTTACCTTGGACTAATGAACATCTTTGAGCGAGCGATAAAAATCAAAACCAGGGTTAAACAGATACCTTGTCTTTCCCTACCTAATCTCGATTGGAAAAAGATTGTTCCAACTGATGCTTCTGACACAGGATATGGTGGGATTTTAAAACAATTCAATCCTAACAGTAAAAGAGAAGATCTTGTCATGTTTTACTTGAGAACTTGGAACAGACCCTCTTTAAATTATCCTACTATAAAGAAGGAATGCCTTTCAATTGTTAAATGTGTTTTAAAATTTCAGGATGATCTTTTGAATCAACACTTTTTAATCCGAGTTGATTGCTCAATTTGCCAAAAGCAGATATTTAAAAAGATGTTCGAAATTAGCATCTAAGCAGAGATATTTGCAACTTTGGCGAGTACTTTATCCGTATTTGACTTTGATATTGAATATATCAAAGGAAAATGAAATTCTTTACCGATTTTCTAACCCGAGAATATTTGCGAGGAATGACCAAGTAAAGCGGTAAAAGCGAAGTGAAAGTAAAGCGAAGCTAATTGTACTATCTGAATTCCCATCCTTAAATACTCAATCTAGCATTTCTTCGGCTTCTTCTAGCCAACCAACAGTAAAGGATGTTCTCCTATTACCCGAACAGTACATTCCCAACAAAAATACGGAAGAAACAGTATTGATCATTGAACAGAATGATGAGAAATGGATGAAAGATCCATGGGAGATAAAGAGACGTTATTTAACGACTCAACAGTCTCCTCCCCGTTTCAATCAGTATCGCTATGTTTATGAGCAAATTATCCTTGAAACAACATCCATGGACATTAAGCACACGCTTAATGATCCATCAAAATCGACTAGTTCAATCGAATACGATAAAATAACCCGTCGAGCATCATGCCTCTTGCTAATTGGGGTATTAATCCCCATACTACCCGAACCATTGAATCTAGTCACACAGCAAAAACCAGATACAACTATTGGGATTATATTGATTCCTTCACACAGGTATTTTATTATCAGAATCCAATTCATAATCATAGTTGGTTTATCCGTGATCTCATCACGATGTTCTAAAAAATGAAATTCCCAACTGGTTTTTCGTTTGGTGGGATAAATTTGGAATCACTCTTGAAACCCTACCGAATCCCGTTAAAACAAAGGAGGGAGGATCAAAGATTGATATAAATTAAGCACGTCTGTCAATGATTTATAGAGGATAAAAGCCACAACGCCATAACACGGCTAAAGGCAAAGTCCTAAAACACGACTTGGGTGACGTTCCACTTAATCAGACATCAATCTTAATCTATCTCATCTAGTAAGATGACATGAATGTTTAAAGGCATATTAAATATATATTAGCGGATAAATTATTACATATATGATCTCATAAAGTTCTTTGTTGATTTGGGGTCTTCCCAAAACTATAAAGTTTACGTGTTTCTTCACGTATATAAGCGTTTTTAGTTAAAAACGATAAATTGTTCGATTTGTTGAACCTGCTTCTAAAAAATAAGAACGATTATGGCTATTGGATGCGATTTGATATCTTTGTTTTATAACGATTCTTTATTTTTCGATATGATAATCTAAAAGCTCTAGTAAAGAGACATAATAATTAATAGAAGCAATACTTAAAACTTACAAGGGAGCCTTGGATATCTTCAAACTTCAAACTTATATATTCAATATTTAGAGAGAGAGGAGAGAGAGAATCTGGAGAAAACATAAAAGAAAATCATTTTCGATAATGGGTGAGGACATCCCCTTTTATACAAGAAAGAAGATGAGAAAGGATCTGGCGTGTCCTTGGTAGTGGAGTCAATTAGTAATCCTTATCTTTTCTTCTTTAACTCTCACTCGTAGGAAGTGGAAGGCGTGAGACAGGTTGTCGATTGAGTGGAGTATTATTGCTGACAGCTGGCGTCATTTTTTGATAATTGAAGTCACCGGCCATGTTTTTTTTTTGGTGGAGGAGGTACAAGTTATCCTTTTTGATTATTGATCTTTGTAGTGGAGAATAGCTTTATGCTTTTCCTTTTCCTTTTTGTCTTGTTCCATTTTCTGGAAATCATGGAAGTGAGAGAATCCCAAAGTCTCCCATGGTGGGTTCCCGGTTCTTGACTTTCTCCCATAAGACGTTGAATTGATTGTCATCATGTTTAGATTCATCATCGCTAACTGTTTTCATAGAAACATCATCTTGGACTAGAGACTGTAGGAATTATGTTTTCATATAATCCATGGTCTTGACTATGAGTTCAGTTTCAGTTAGATTTGGAAACTTCTGTTTTAAGTCTGCTTGGATTTTGACAAAAGGATTGACTGGTGTTGGTCTGGAAGGCTTTGAGGTATAACATCTAAACAAGCTGGTATGATTTTCTATGGATTTGAGAACTTACGGTAAAGTGGGATTAAGTCCTTTATCCCACCATTTGGTAAAAATACCCTTTTAAGACGGGAATTTTATTACGATAGTCACATTAATCCCATTTCCATATCCAAGGGATCTTTGAAGCGAATTATGATATGGGCCAATAATTTAAGCATTGACAAATCTTTATTTACTTGGTATATGGGCATAAGCTACTTGCCATTCTTTGAATCTTTGTTTGAGCAGGGATTCTAGGGTTTCAAGAGTGATTCCAAATTTATCCCACCAAACGAAAAACCGGTTGGGAATTTCGTTTTTTAAACATCGGACGAATGGAATCTGGATAAACCAACTATGATTATGAATTGGATTACGATAATAAAATACGTGAAGAAGGAATCAATATAATCCCAATAGTTGATCTGGTTTTCTACTTTTGTGTGACTAGATTCAATGGTTCGGTTAGTATGGGGATTAATACCCCAATTAGCAAGAGGCGTGATGCTCTTGGCGTTGTTTTCTTGTATTGGATTGGACTAGGCGATTTTGATGGATCATGAAGCGTGTACTTAATGTCCATGGATCTTTGTTTCAAGGATAATTTGCTCATAAACATAGCGATACTTATGTAAAAATAAAATAAAATAAAAAAATAATAAATTGTTTTACAATAAAATAAAAAGAACAAATAAAAAAAGGAAAAAAGGAAAAAAGGAAAAATACTAAAAAATTACCAACATTATTTACATTACATCAAAAAAATTTAAACTTTATTTTTATTTTTATTTTATTTTTATTTTTATATTTTTATTTTTAGTAGTTCTTTTATTTTTTTAATTATTTTTAGTATTTTTATTTTTACATAAGTTAACGTTAGAGTTAATGTTGGTAACTAAAATAAAATAAAAAATAACGTTTAAATTTTTGTATGTAATTTTAACGTTGGTAACTAAAAATAAAATAAAAGAGTTAACATTTGTTGTATTAACCAAGTTAAATTACTACTAGAGTTAGGTTAATGACTTTTGAATGAGGTGACAATTTATAGACATTAGATCAAATAATTTTAAATCTGGACCTTATAATATAAATTCTCTATTTTATTTAAAATGATCCGGATCCGGATCCGGATCCGGATCCATCCCTTCTACCCTATCCATTACTGTGTTTATTTAAATTTCTTTTTGAAGTGCATATAAAAACATTTAGTATAAGAAAGTCACAACCTTAAATAAACTATCAAGTAGGTTTTCCCAAGTAAAAGGGTAGTCCAAAATGCATTGTTATGGATACATTCAGTACATGATATTAGAACATAATTAATTACGTATCAATAAAAAATCATACTTCGCGTGTAAAATAACAGCTTTTCATTTTATTCTGTATTAATTAATTTTGAAAACAATTGATATGACAGATTCTTAAGTTAATAATCATTGATTGAAGTAAACTATAAATTCCAAAAAAGTCTTTTACTTTCACTGTGGTTTTGATTATTAATATTGTTTTTATTATATATAAATTGTAATCAGTGCTGAACCCAAGAATTCTTTTTAGTGGGATCAAAATTATTACTAAATTATAAATAATTTGACGAGGTTAGGCGGTCTCATCGAACTAATTTTTTTTTTACTTTTACTTTTATACTTTCTTTCTCTCTCTCTCTCTCACACACACACACACACACACACACACACACATATATATATATATATATATATATATATATATATATATAGGAATATAGAGTGCAAGATAAAAAAGTTTACATGATTTCTACGATCGTAGAATGAATTCATTCTACGATTGTGGAGAAAATCATTCACGATTTGTGAATTCACTTTACTATCGTGGATTACTTTTCGATCGTAGAGAGTGAATTCACTCTACTATCATGGACTACTTCTACGATCGTAGAAATTGAAATTCTTCTACGATTGTGTAGCCAGTGTAATTTTAAAAGTTACTGTGATCGTGTATATCTATTTTTACCATATATATATATATATATATATATATATATATATATAATAACAAATAATAAGTAATAATATTTGGTATATATACAAACCAATATCTTGGTATCTTAGTTAGCTGTAAAAAAAGAGTATTAGAAAATATATAGTAAAAATTAAAGGTCAAATATTAAACTCATAAATAAGATGCATGGTTTATCAAATGATGCAACAATAAGACATAACAGAGTATTCGAGAGTGTAAAATGAGCTTATGAGACATAAGCTGCATGGTTTCTCAAATAATAAACTCATTCACGATGTTCCTACCGGATATTGTGACATGTACATGGTAACAAATCGGTGATCCGACGGCCATAGCCATCGAGAGAATCCTTCGGCGTGAGATTAGTTCATGCATTTTGAGGCATTAACAAATGAGGAACATTATATTCGAGAGTGTAAAATGATTACCACGTACCTATGTGTACCATGGATATATACAGCTGGGAGAGAAAGAGGCTTGGCCATTCAGGTGGGCCAGTTGAGCTTGGGCCGTTTGAGATCTTTAGGACTTGGGTTTTGGGCTCAATATTATATATCATTACAAACTGTATTAATAGTGTGAATCACAGATTAATTATTTTTTAATTTAATCTTTGTTTTATAGTGAATAAGAAATTAGCGGAAGATAAAAGAACCATGATGTTTCAGACTTTCAGTGTTTTCACTTTCTGTGCTGTGAAAAACTACACGGGTGGGCTTAACTGTGAACATTAAGTCCAGGTCTTGGTCCATAGCCATCCGGCCTCAAATAAATTATATCCAACAAATAACATCTTATATATTTTTTAGTAGCACAAATACTCTTTTCTTCAGTTTTAATGTCATAGTGAACACCAATCGAAATAATATTGACTCTTTTGAGAACAAGTAATATTACTACTACTATTTTTAGATTTTGATGAAGCTAAGTTTCGTAGCACCTACCACTAGATCTACTACTAGGTCCTAGTGTTTTGAGTAAGTTGAAATAAATGAAAGCATATATAGAGGAGTTTCATCTGGATCCACCTCCGATTGTAAAGTTAGTAATAATGTTTAAGAGGGAAGTGGTTAGTATGAAGTTTATTTTTGGGCAAGTTGGTCAATTGACTATTAGAATACTGACACACAGACAAGATTGTATGTGTGTCAGTATTCTATTGGCCTATTGACTAATTTACCAAAAAAATAACTCCATGTTAACCGGATCCGTTTAAGAGATTTTAGGATTCTGACAGAGTATAAAAAATTCATACTAAAGGCCCCAAGTATTTATAGCCAATATTTAAGTCATGTGTCCGTGTCGTTCTTAGATACGGTTATACTCCCTCCGTCCCAGGATAAAAAGTCTTGGTGGATTTTTCACGCATATTAAAAAAATGAATGAAATAACAAAATTGTCCATAATAATGTCATTAAATATGGAGAGAGAATTAGAATAAGAAAAGTATGAGATATTTAATGTTACGGGTATAATAGGAAAATATGTATAAAAGTTTGGTTATTAAAGCAAAGTGGATATTTAACATGGGACTACCCAAAATAGTAGTAATAAAGATTTTTATTATAGAACGGAGGGAGTATTAATTATGATAAACCCAAATATAATTCTGAATAATCTATTTGGATGAGAATCCACAAGTATTAAAACTGATCTCCCAATTATTTATTGAGTTGTGGATTGTCTTGTGCATTAGATTTTGGATCCATTGGGTTCGGTCACCACAATACTAGGGTAACATGAGTTTGGGTATCATATGTAGGAGTCAGGCTTGGATCTTATGCCACGCACACCGTTTCATGTTGCATGTTGAGTTCGGGCACATACCATACGCGGGGTTCGGGCATCACATCACATGGTAGGCTAATTAGGTATTACAGAGGGCTCGGATACTTCATTAGGTTCGGGTGTGGGATGAACCATATTCCCTAACAGATTTAATTTGGCAGTCCACATATTATTACTACAAGTTTGATAGTTTTTGCCAGACACGGGCTACTTTATATTTTATTTTTCACATAATTTTGATAATTTTTTATTAACATAATACATATATAATATTGAAGATATTTTATATTAATATATATCATATTTTCAATTGTATAATACAATAATAAGAAATAGATAAGCAAGTTGACATTAATATTTTATATTTTTTTTTTTTGCTTTATTGTGAGATTTATGCATATAAGTATATATAGATATGAAATTATAATTATGTTCATTGTATTTGAACATTATTTATTTATAACATCCCTTTCCAAAATAGAAAGAGAGATTACGCACAAAACAAAACAGAACTTATAAAATTATAATAAGTTTACGGGCTACTTTATATTTTAATACGCACATATTATTACTACAAGTTTGATAGTTTTTGCCGGACAAGGGCTACTTTATATTTTATTTTTCACAATTTTGATAATTTTTTGTTAACATAATACATATATAATGTGTAAGATATTTTATATTAATATATATCATATTTACAATTCTATAATACATTAATAAGAAATAGATAAGCAAGTTGACACAAAATTATAATAAAGCTCTAAGCCACAAAAGAATAGTCTCAATATCTGATAAATGCCACAAGTCAAACCATAATAAATGCCAACCTAGCTTAAACCACAATCTAAAATATTTATTACAACTCCAAAAATGTAACGCCCTCAAACCCGAGTACCTTTAAACTCCAGATATGGTGCTCTACGATACTTCTCATCTAACATAATAATAATGACATAAATGCAACTACTAATTATTACAATACGTTTCACTCTAAATCTCAGGTTCTCAAACCTTTAAGTTTTCAACACATGATAAAGTATTAATTAATAATTACAATACTTTTAATTATTACAAATAGTTACAGTTATCTTCTACTCGTTCATCTTTCATTTTCATTTGTCCTTACGGGACCCTTCTTTCTGCTCTAGCTTCGCTGAAAATATTTAATTTAAAGCAATGATGAGCTACAAAACTCAGCAAGTATAAAATGTTGAATAAACAACAAAATCAAGAATCACATTACTATTTCTACAACTGAAAAGTAGTTGTGAAAACATTATGAATAAATAGGAATAATAATAGCAAATTAATCAAATTACAAAAGAACAACTACATTTACAACACAAAATTATATAATCAATATCAATACACATACATTCATAATATCAATTTCACATACCCCATTTATAAAACTAATTCATATAACCAATATCTATACACATACATTCAGTTTAAGATATTATAATTTCATATTTAAGACACATTAATATACATACATTCAAACAATATACTGTAATTTCAGATTTAAGGCACGTATACATATATTCAAACAATATATATATATATATATATATATATATATATATATATATATATATATACAATGATTAATTTCAGTAACAAATAACAACAAAAATTAAAAAAAAAAAAGAAAAAAATAATTAGATTTCTACATTACTTCCTCTTTTTTACTATACTGCAATTAAAAAATATATATACAAAATACGAACAAAAATCACAAACCCTAATCTTCAAATTACACCATATATATATAGAGAGACAAACACATGAACTATGTATACTTAACTACATATTGTTATATATTGCACCTTATTTTATACTTTTGTGACTTATAATATATCATATTTGAGTTTGATAAAATTCATCTCATGGACATAATTTAAGTAAGTATAAAATGTGTAAATTAATGTCCTCAACGTAGAGAATAAAAGAGAATTTTATTTGATTTGTGTATAAATCATTTGATTAGTGTCTATAGTGAGACATTTAATAAGATGCAAAATTGTTTGATAAAAACTATTTTTCCTTAGTTCCATTTAATAGAAGTCTATTTTATTTTATTTTTGGAACAAAAGGAAAATATTGAGTGCTAATTCTAATTAATCACTACATTAATACTAACTAGTATGTAACTTACATATTTATTAATCTAGTATGTAACTTACATATTTAGTATTAATAAGTATGGTTAAATATAGAATTAAATAGTATATTATGTAACTTACATATATGTATCTATATATGTATGTATATATATATATATATATATATATATATACATATATAGATAAGATAAGATATATGCATGCATATGTAAGATATAAATTTACATAAATGATTTTGCACATGTATTTTTCTATCTTCTCCAATATTTTTACAAACAAACAACTACTACAAAGTAGTGTTCTATTGGAATTTTCTGTGAATTGCTATCACAGATAATTCACCAAGGCTTGACATATATCCTGGAGGTATATCGTCTGTAACTCTTAGCAAACCGATAGTGGTGAGGGCGATAAAGACCTTAAGGACAGGGATCACCCGTGTCATGTCTTCAACAACAAGTTTGACTCTACGAAACTACGATTCTAACACATATATCAAATAAATTAATTTAATTACACAAAAATACTTCTCCCGTTTCTCTCGTTTCTCCCTCTTCTTTTTCTTTTCGCCTCCTGGTTTGCTCGGTCGACTGGCTGGTTTTGATAATTAAAAGAATCAGTGATTGTTTTCTACGATCGCATGCGATCACAATAATTTATACGGTCGCAACTAACCTCTTTGCTAACATTTGCGCCAAATTCATGGTGGTATAACCGATCAGCGACCGTATGCGGTCGCTAATAATAACTAGCGGCTGGATTAACTCACGGCCGCTAATAGTAGTCACTAGTAATATAATTAGCGACTGAAAACTCCGGTCGCAGATACTTTTGGTCGGAGTTGAACTATTTTCTTATAGTGATTCCTTTTTATCTAACATTTTTGAAATGACATACAAAGCGGTCAAAATACCTCGAACATTTTTGTTTTCTCAAGGTTCAATAGTAATTCAACTATGAACAGGTCTGGCTTACGGGCACATTGGGTCATCAACCCAGTGTACCCTATGTTGTACAACACCTCTAGCTAAACGACTATATTCGTTTGTTTGACCACCTTAGGGGTCTGTCAGGATTTTTTTGACATAAAAATACCCATATATTAGGGATGTTCATCTCAAACTAGAGTCCGAACCCCAAAACAATTTCGATGGACAACTCTACCTATCATCAATAATATTTCAAAGATTTATTTTTAAACGATTAAAATTTTTAAATTTTTTGTCTAGTGGGAACAAATGGCATTGACGTACATATCAAACAGATCATGCAATATCGAACTTTAAAATTTGAACAATTCATGTCAAAGTAAAACTTGAACAATTTATGCATTATAGCAAAACGTTAAACAATTTATACATTATAGCATAGCTGAACACTTATACAACTAACAGAGAGTTTGCATAAGTTTGAAGGTTTCACAATCGATAAATTAAATATTGTGTAAACCAAAACATACATAGAGATTATTCATTAGAATATATACTCAAAAACTGGCATCCAAACAAAGTTGAATGGAGTTAGAATACTTGCCTCAAGCGTCTTATATACTTTGACATTAATCGCCTTTTGAAAATCCTACACATTTAGTGCACCTAGACATACCAATTAACCAAGTATAAACCTCACTCATAGTTTACTTTAACCCTATTCTATGTTTTATAATATTCGTTTCATTAAACTCATAACATTATTTAAGTTCATTAATATTTGACTCGACGTTTCGATGTTCGTACATCGAATGCCTGACTTGTCTAACCCGAACGCCAAACCGACACGCTATTGTGTATGATTGATACGTCCAATACCACTACCATTCTTTGGTTTACATTCTTCTAGACTATATTTTCAAAGTCCATTAATGTTTAGAACTCGAAAATACTAGTCAAATATGGCTTGACACAATGTCGCTCCGAAGAAAGCACCATGGTTTGCTTCCGATTGCATAACAATCTTGAAAGTTGTGGTTCTACGTCTTAGCTTTCTAAATAATCTTGAATCACCTCAATCGGACTTCATACGAAAATGTTATGATCAATTTAGTAAAGCATGTCCGAGCTAACTTTGGCCTAACATTGGCTCGAGGTAGCTACGCCCAAAATTTGCATGTGACGGCGTTGTTACGCCCAAGTACAGAACGCCGGCGTAACTCTAGCATAGCTACGCCCGGTCTTAATGCCTAAACCCAATTTTCTCAAGTTTGACACACCTACTTCCCCGATATAACTTTGTCATCCAATAATGGAATAAGTTCGTTCTTAAGCCATGTTCTTCATTGTAAAAACTTCTTCAAATACCCAGGGACATAATTTTTTTAAGGTTCATTAATTAGTCCAAAAATTGGTCTGAAATACCCTCGGAAGCCATTTTTCTCTGAAAAATGTTAAACATCAAAATTTTCTAAACATCACAACTAACTCATTTGAAGTCATTCTTGAGGTCGTTCTTGAGCCTACGGCTCACGTTTTCCACTAACTACAAAACTCTCGGAAAGAAAGAATTTTTTGAAAGCGTTAACTACCGTAAGTTGGCCCAAAAAGGGTACCAAGCTAGGATTTTTTTTCACGATTGACACCTTTTACGTAAAATTTAGCCATAACTTTGTTATAGCGTATTTTTTCTCCGTTTCACTTGGAACTTCTCTATAACTTATTTAAAAATCCTTTTTGTCGGACTTCACAAATAATAACATTAAAAGTCTGATTTAAAGTCCTCTACTATGATTTCCATCATTTACGCTTAGGCTTATGATTTTAACATCCGTTTCATTTTTATTGTATACTAACGAGTGATTTAACATATCTAAACAACACACAACCTTATTTATCCAAGATTGTGACGCCCCCAAAATTAGGTATACATCACCCATCTTGGGTCGTCAGATACATAGTACAAAATTCAAATACAACTTACTAATACAACTGCCGTGTACAATACGACAAAAGATAATTGTGAGTTTGAATACAATTATTGTCTACTAGAGATTATACAAACTCAAAAGGAGTCCTCATTACAATTATTAACACACTATTTCAGAGAATAGTGAGGACTACTAATGTTATCCTCTGGACCGTCACTCCGTTCCCCGACTAGTCCTTGCTATGTTCTCATTTCTTGAAGAGAACAGTGAAAGAAAGGGTGAACTCAACTAGCCCAGTAAGAAATATTATGACTAAGATAATGCAGAATAAATTATCGTTAGCCTTCAACAGTGTTAAATTGATAAAATATAACAACATCAAGTTTAACTGCAACGGAACAAGCAATCCATTAAAAGAGTCAAGTAGAGAATAAAATCTACTATCTTTTATGATTTAAAAGGTTTTTCATCACTTTTATCGGCGAGACTCGACAATAAATAATCCACATCACCGAATCACCCCTGCACTACAACCAAGGATATTCTTTAGTATCACGACCACAATTATCCATGCACTACGGGCCAAGAATATTTGTGTATTCATTAATGGTCATGATCATGCCAACAACTGTCCATCAATGCACTACGGCCAATGATGACTTTTACCATATCATTTGTAATATTACGGTCATGATTACACCGAATAATCCTTGGTCATAATCATACCAAGTCCATCCATGCACTACAGGCCACAAATGACTTTCAAAAAATATAAACATGAGGATGATGACAATGATATAAGAATTCAATAAAAACAAGTTTAAGAATTAATTTATTCAGGAATTAATAACGTCCAAATTGTCAACATGATACTGTAATTCTATGTATGTGCACACCTAGAGTGGGGTGAATAGGTGTTTAAGCTAAAAGTGATAAACGGTGAAACTTTTTAAAATTTTCTGCAACAGGTTTAATTCAGACAGCTAAGCCTGTCTGCTTTAGTGTTTGTTCTTCGTTTATTATTATCAGACAGCTAGACCTGTCTACTTTAGTGTCTGGATAGTAGCGTGAATAACAAAAGAAATGCAAAATGTGAATGACAGTTAAAGAGATAAACAGAAGTAAAAATCACACCAAAATTTTTACGTGGTTCAGCCCCTATCCTCTAATCTAGTGGCCTAATCCACGTCCAATCCCAACTAGGATTGGAGACTCTTTTTATTAAACTTAATATTCAATTAAATACAATAAAAAGAACTCCCTGTTACAAAGAAGCCACAATTTTTATGTTGGACACCTATGCCCCCTTTTTGCACCTCTGCAACTTGTGCACCACTGCACCTCTTCTCACCTCTGAGACCCTTGAGCCTTCTATGAACAGACTAACTAAACCCGAAAACCTCAAGCCAAAGCTATGCTTGAATACTTTGATTTACAATGAATAATATTTCCAGCACACAAAGATAAAACGATAAGAATAAATGACTGGAATAAAAACAGTTGATAAGCTTTGATGTAATCTCTCAACTTGATTGCTCGTTCTCAGTTCTGTCTTGTTTAGCCAAAGAGAAGGAGTATATATAACAATACATGCAACGGCTATAACATATGCTAGCTAAGATTTCTCAGTCCCGTTAGCAGTGTAATACCCGGAAAAAAAAAAATTAAATAATAAAAAAATTATTTAATATTTTTTTTAAAACATATTAATTGGACTTTGTCATTTATTTGGGTCAAACTAGTTATTTATTTTATATGGGTTAATAAATATTAATAAGTGTGGATAAATTAAAATTTTAAAATTTGGGCTTTAAAAACTAATTTAGCTTAAGTTATGTGGGTAATAATAAATTCTATTAAAGATAAGCGAGTAAATAAGATATAATATTTAATAAATAAATAAGTACTAAAACCTAATCTTCTTAACATATCGATAAAAATCGGGGAAAAGAAGAAAGAGAGCGTGATGACTAAAAAAAAAAGCAGCAAAAGGTACTATAATATTTTCATTAATTATGAGTTGTATGAAATTGTCAATTTGTCAAGATGCTTGTATAATTATGTGTGTGGAGAGTCTAGTATGGTTCATAGGGTTGTGTGTGATTGTGAAGCCTTTGAATAATTGCAAGTCGTGCAAATTATGTATTTGAAGTATGCTTATAATATTAATATAATAATGATAATGAGTACCTTTCAAAGTCACTTTTCCACCAAACTTATATTCTCATACTTATTTGAAATCACTTATATATACTACTCCATACTTGCTAAAATCTTTATATATATATATATGTATATACATGTCTTCCACCAAAATAGTACATCAAATGCAACATTAGTATACAATTATTAAAAGTTGTAATATGAATAATCTGCTAGATTAATATTTTGAAAATATCTTGAAACATAATAATAATAATAACGTGAGTCTTAAAAAAATATATGTTAATAATTAGTAATTTAATATGTAGTTATTAATTTATTTTATTAATTTGTGTAATTAGTTCGGACGAGGAGAATTTAACGAGTTATTTTGGAATATAATTTTGGGTATTACATTGCTTAATCCAGTGCAGGATTTACGTACTCTTTCAAATGAAACTCTTTTGTTTTTGATTAGATTCGTTTAGTTATTAGTTTCAAAATTTAGTATTGTCTCTCATAATTGTTCCTTGTCAATTTATTGTGATAAATTTATTTTGGCGTTGTATTAGAATTTATATTTGTATTCTTTAGACTAGGGCATCATGTCTAAATTTTATTTTGATATTCATAGTGATGTACATGTTATTATTTTAGAGGCGTGTGTTGATGATTAGATTCGATTTAACATGTATCGTTAGAACCCCTTGTGTTGATATTTTTTCGCATGTGTTGTGACATTATATTTTTGTTAGAATACCATAGGGTATACGAGCTATAACCACACAGTAGAATTACCACGAGCATATCCTCTCTTAACCGAGGCATGACACCTTCCGTGGCGGTGTGATCGATCCACCTGCGTCTCCGTTTTGTGCTCCGATGGGAGTTGGACATTTGGTGTTTTGTTGTGGGGCGTATGGGTGCGACCCAGTTTACGATACGTTACATTATGCGGATTGGTGATGTTTGTGCCAAACACGCCTTGATTTTACATGCATTGGATTCGCGGTCCAATGTATGTGACTTACTGTGTGGCATTATGTGATTTGCTGTGTGGCATTATTTGACTTGCTGTGTGGCAAGGTATATTCTATTTTGTTACGAGCTCGGTGTGAAATAACACCCGACCATTTGATTGATCTACTATTTACGTTGTGTTAGTTTTATTCGTTTTCGTTTGAGATTCATTTCATCTCATTTCATTTAAATTGAGTTAGTTATTTTGGTTCATTAATTGTATTCTATATCCGTCTTTGGGCATTTGGCTCATCTTTGTTTTTTCTTCCGCGGTGTCGGGGGACCAAGGGCAAGTGTGACGAGAGCTTCCTTTAATCCAATAGTTTTGATATATTTTATTAGGTTTCAATACATTGATTTATTTAAAGTTGTAATAAGTATTTTAGATTGTGGATTGAGCCAGTGTGGCATTTATTATGGTTTGTCTTATGACATTGAATTATTATGAGATTATTCTTTTGTGGTTTAGAGCCCTGTGATCTTCCTTAGTTTTGTTGTGTTATGAGTAACCCCTCTTTCTATTTTGGGAAGGGGGTGTTACAGAGTTGGTATCAGAGCCAGGTTCTTTCTTGTAGAAACGTTTGACCTGTGAGTTATGGGTAGACTTCTGGGTTAGGTTTTTGTTCTGTTTGATTTTCTGATCAGCTATCATATTCGCTATATTCAAATTTGTCTCTAATCTTCTTTGTTTATATTCGTGATCTCTTTCTTAGATGGGTCGAAGATCAACTAGAGTTGTTGGGAGGCGAGGTAACAATAGGGGAAGAGGTGAAGGTCGGTCCAATGGGTAACCTAATGATCAGATTAATGCTCAATTGGCTACCTTGGTGAATCGAAAGGCGATGAACGGGCCTTACCTCGATTGGTTACACAAAAGTGATACGAGCAATGCAAAGAATTTGCCACCGAAATTTCTGAGCGGAGGAGAACCCGGAAATGATGGTCCACGACAAACGTTGAGGAAGGGAATCACGAGATGGTCATGTCGTGAGGGGTGTTCCAATGTATGTGGTTGGAAAGGTTTGAAGCGAAACCCACAGTCCTTGATTCAGCTCAACTCCAATTGATGCGAGAATTGGATTGCTCACCTAGAAAGATTTTTGATGTATTGGGTGTGCTCGGATAATCGAGAGTATTGCTTGCGGTTTACAAAGTGGAAGGGATGCTGTGAGGTGGTGGTGGAAAGCGTTGAAAATGACAAAGGGTGATGGCTATGTTGAGACACTTAGTTAGGCGGAGTTTTGTGAGGTCTTCTATCGCCAGTACTTCCAATTGGCGATAAAGAGGCTATCTTAGGGACTATCTGTCCATTTGACGAAAGATGATGAGTCCACGGACTTCATGGACGAGGTTTACTAGTTTGGCGAGTTTGCGGGAACCTCGGCGGGGGCTGCAATGAACAAAGCGGAGAAGTTCAAGTGGCGGATTCATTATAGGTATCGCCATCATCTCATTAACAACAAGTTTCGGACGTGTCAACGATGGCAATCTGCGCCAAAAATATTGAGATGGAAGCGGCAGGACTTTCGGTCTTCTAAACCGGAGGGGAGTCGAAGAGGGACGAAGATGACCAAAGCGGGTCGAAGCTTCGATTCGACATGGGAGAAGTCAAGGTGGCGATTGAGCGAGAATCGTGGTGGCAATGAGGCGATGGCGTGGCGAGAATCGAGCGAGGGTTATCAGCAAATGCCTCAGCAGGGGCAAAATCGTCAGCTTCAGCTACTTTGGTATGGACAAAATCGTTAGCAGGGACAGAATCGTCCGCAGGGGCAAAATCAGGGTCGTTATCCAGGACCAGCTGGTGGGGGTAACCCGAATCTAATTCCGATAACTCCCTGTGCTACTTGTGGGGCAAATCATCCGGAAGGCGATGCACTGAGACTTCTTGGTGCATGCTTTTTTGTGGACGGATGGGTCATATTGCTAGGGATTGTACCGGTCCACGCGGAAATGGCGGAGGTGGTGGTGATAATGGTGGCAATGGAGGTCAGCGTCAGGGTGGTCGAGTATTTGCCTTGACATATAATCAGGCGGCAGGTGCACCAGGTATTGTTTCTAGCACTCTTTTAGTTGGTAATCGCGAGGCTTCTATTTTATTTGATACGGGTTCTACTCATTCAATTGTTGCTCGGTCTTTTGTTTGGCATCTGGGCGTGCCATCTCAGTCTTTAGATTCTGTGATGTCTATTGCTACCCCGATGGGGACTTCTGTTGTTATTTCTGATTTTTATCAAGGGTGTCCGATAAGTTTTGGGGATAAGATCCGTAGCGTTAATCTTCTTTTCGATGTGTATGCATTTTGATGTCATTCTTGGGATGGGTGGTTGGATAAACACCAAGCCACTATTGATTGTCAGGCGAAGAAGGTTATATTTGGAGATGTGAAGTCCCCAGAATTCGTGTATCAGGGTTCTCAGCCGAGTAGAGTGGTGAAGTTAATTTCAGCTTTAAAGGCTGGAAAGTTGGTGGCAAAGGGTTGTGATGGGTATTTGGCGTTTGTGAAAGATACCTCTAAGGGTGAGTCTCGTATTGAGGATGTTTCGATTGTCCGTGACTTTTCCGATGTGTTTCTTGAGGAGTTGTCAGGGTTGCCACCGTAGCGGGAAGTGGAATTTGCTATTGAGCTTGTTCCTGGTGTGGAGCCTATTTCTAAGGCGCCGTATCGGATGGCACCATTGGAGTTGCGAGGAGTTAAAGGAGCGATTCAGGAACTATTAGATCGTGGTGTAATTAGCAGAGTGTTTCACCGTGGGGTTCTCCGGTCTTGTTTGTGAAGAAGAAGGATGGAGTCTACATGAAATCGTGTATAGACTACCGAGAGTTGAACAAGATCACCATCAGGAATCGGTATCCATTGCCGAGGATTGATGACTTGTTTGACCAACTTCAGGGGGCGAAATATTTTTCGAAGATAGACTTGAGGTCGGGCTATCATCAGTTGAGAGTGAGGGATGAGGATATCCCTAAGACGGCTTTTCGTACTCGATATGGACATTACGAGTTTACGGTGATGCCTTTCGGTGTGACTAACGCGCTCTCAAAGCGGTGTTTATGGATTTGATGAATCGGGTGTTCAGAGAGTACTTAGACCAATTTGTCATTGTCTTTATTGACGATATTTTGGTTTACTCCAAGTCTAAGGAAGAGCATGAGGAGCATCTTCGCACAGTGTTAGGGATTTTGCAGAAAGAGAAATTGTATGCTAAATTCTCTAAATCTGAGTTTTGGTTGGAAGCGAGTTGCATTTTTGGGCCACGTTGTTTCTGCTTTGAAGGCATTAAGGTGGATCTGCGAAGGTTGAGGCTATCACTAAATGGCGAAGACCTACTACTACGGTGACAGAGATTAGGAGTTTCTTGGGTTTGGCAGGGTATTATAGGCGGTTTGTGGAAGGATTTTCCTTACTCGCCTTACCATTGACTCAGTTGATGAGAAAGGGCGCGAAGTTTGTGTGGAATGAGGAGCGGGAGAAGAGTTTCGAGGAATTGAAGAAACGACTCGTGGCAAACTCTATACTTGCATTCTTGTCGGGGGATAGGAGGGTACCAGTTTATAGTGATGCTTCTAAGAAGGGCTTGGGGTGTGTTTTGATGCAACACGGTAAGGTGATTGCTTATGCTTCTAGACAGCTTAAACCTTATGAGGTGAACTACCCGACATATGATTTGGAGTTGGCAGCGGTGATCTTTGCCTTAAAGATTTGGAGGCACTATTTGTATGGAGAGACTTGTGATATCTTCACCGATCATAAAAGTCTTAAATACATTTTCACTCAGAAGGAGCTCAATATGAGGCAGAGGCGTTGGTTGGAGCTTCTAAAGGATTATGATGCTAGAATTCAGTATCACCCGGGGAAGGCAAATGTGGTTGCAGATGCTCTTAGCCGAAAGAGTTCAGGGAATGTAGCAGCCCTTATTACATAACCTCAGCTTATTTCAGATATGGAGCGGATCGAGTTGGAGTTGTATGTACGAGGTTCAGATGGGCATTTGGCGGGTATGAGAGTGGAGCCCTCTCTTATCTCGCGGGTTAAAGAAGCTCAAAAGGAAGATGGGGAGTTGTGGAGTATGACGCAGAATCTAGAGGAGGGCAAGCAATCTGAGTTTTGTATTGATGACCATGGTGTGATTTGGTTGGGTGAACGGTTGTGTGTACCATCGGATTCAATCATTCGAGAGGCTGTGTTGGCTGAGGTTCATAGTTCGCCATTTTCAATTCATCCAGGTTCTACAAAGATGTATAGGGATTTGAAGAGGAATTTTTGGTGGAATGGGATGAAGCGAGATGTGGTGAGTATGTTGGGAAGTGCCTCACTTGTCGATGAGTGAAGGTAGAACATCAACGAGCTAGTGGCTTGTTGCAGCAGTTAGACATTCCATTAATGAAGTGGGAGGATATCACGATGGATTTTGTGACTGGTTTGCAGAACTTTCTGGAAGAATGATGCCATTTGGGTAGTGGTGGACCGGTTGACCAAATCGGCACACTTTTTTTGGCTATCCATGAGGGTTACTCGGTGGATAGGTTGGCACATATCTTTCAAAGAAGAGATTGTAAGACTTCATGGTACTCGGTGTCTATTGTTTCAGATCGGGACCCCCGGTTCACTTCAAGGTTTTGGAAAGGGTTTCAACGAGCTTGGGGTACTCGGCTCAACTTCAGTACTTCTTTTCATCCACAAACTGATGGGCAATCTGAAAGGACTATTCAGACGTTGGAAGATATGTTGAGGTCTTGTACACTTGAGTGGTCGGGTAATTGGGATGATTACTTGAGCCTAGTTGAGTTTGCTTACAACAACAGCTGGCATACAAGTATTGGAATGGCCCCATTTGAGGCATTGTATGGTAGGAAATGTCGGGCACCAACTTGTTGGGATGAGGTTGGCGAAAGGGCTATAGAAGGGCCTGAGTTGGTCCAAATCACTACGGAGAAGGTAGCGGTGGCTAAAGAGAAATTGAAGTCGGCTCGATCCGCGGCGAAGTGTTATCTTGATAAGCATAGGAGGACTTTAAATTTGAACACGGTGAGCACGTGTTTCTAAAAGTTTCTCCTTGGAAGGGCATTCGTCGATTTGGGTTAAAGGGAAGCTTAGTCCACGTTATATCGGTCCATTTGAGATTTTGGAAAGGGTTGGTGAAGTTGCGTATCGGTTAGCTTTGCCTCCGCAGCTAGCTCACGTGCATAATGTGTTCCATGTATCGGTGTTAAGGAGTTATCATTATCATCCGTTGCATGTGGTGCAATATCCGTTCGATAAGTTTCGGGAGGATCTTACTTGTGAGGAACAATGCCGAGCGATTTTGGATCGTCGAAGAAGCGAATTATGAGGAGGAAGACTATTCCGTTTGTTAAAGTTTTATGGAGAAATCATTCTTGAATGGGAGGCTACATGGGAGATGGAGAGTCTATTCGAAGCGGAATATCCGTATCTCTTTGAAAATTAGGTGCGTTCAATTCTTTTGATTAGGGGCGGAATCCTTTTCGAGGTAAGTGATGTAATACGGAAAAAAAAAAATAAATAATAAAAAATTATTTAATATTTTTTTAAAACATATTAATTGGACTTTGTCATTTATTTGGGTCAAACTAGTTATTTATTTTATATGGGTTAATAAATATTAATAAGTGTGGATAAATTAAAATTTTAAAATTTGGGCTTTAAAAACTAATTTAGCTTAAGTTATGTGGGTAATAATAAATTCTATTAAAGATAAGCGAGTAAATAAGATATAATATTTAATAAATAAATAAGTACTAAAACCTAATCTTCTTAACATATCGATAAAAATCGGGGAAAAGAAGAAGAAGCGTGATGGCACTGAAAAAAAAAGAAGCAAAAAAGTACTATAATATTTTCATTAATTATGAGTTGTATGAAATTGTCAATTTGTCAAGATGCTTGTATAATTATGTGTGTGGAGAGTCTAGTATGGTTCATAGGGTTGTGTGTGATTGTGAAGCCTTTGAATAATTGCAAGTCGAGCAAATTATGTATTTGAAGTATGCTTATAATATTAATATAATAATGATAATGAGTACCTTTCAAAGTCACTTTTCCACCAAACTTATATTCTCATACTTACTTGAAATCACTTATATATACTACTCCATACTTGCTAAAATCTTTATATATATATATATGTATATACATGTCTTCCACCAAAATAGTACATCCGTGCAACATTAGTATACAATTATTAAAAGTTGTAATATGAATAATCTGCTAGATTAATATTTTGAAAATATCTTGAAACATAATAATAATAATAGCGTGAGTCTTAAAAAATATATGTTAATAATTAGTAATTTAATATGTAGTTATTAATTTATTTTATTAATTTGTGTAATTAGTTCGGACGAGGAGAATTTAACGAGTTATTTTGGAATATAATTTTGGGTATTACATTGCTTAATCCAGGTATGGATTTCGTACTCTTTCAGCGAAACTCTTTTGTTTTTGATTCGTTCGTTTCGTTATTCGTTTCAAAATTTAGTATTGTCTCTCATAATTGTTCCTTGTCAATTTATTGTGATAAATTTATTTTGGCGTTGTATTAGAATTCATATTTGTATTCTTTAGACTAGGGCATCATGTCTAAATTTTATTTTGATATTCATAGTGATGTACATGTTATTATTTTAGAGACGTGTGTTGATGATTCGTTCGATTTAACATGTACCGTTAGAACCCCTTGTGTTGATATTTTGTCGCATGTGTTGTGACATTATATTTTGTTAGAATACCATAGGGTATACGAGCTATAACCACACGTGGGGGGTACCACAGCATGTCCTCTTAACACCGAGGCATGACACCTTCCGTGGCGGTGTGATCGATCCACCACGTCTCCGTTTTGTGCTCCGATGGGAGTTGGCCATTTGGTGTTTTGTTGTGGGGCGTATGGGTCGACCCCTAGTTTACGCTTACGCTACATTATGCGGATTGGTGATGTTTGTGCCAAACCGCCTTTCGATTTTACATGCATTGGATTCGCGGTCCAATGTATGTGACTTACTGTGTGGCATTATGTGATTTACTGTGTGGCATTATTTGACTTGCACGTGTGGCAAGGTATATTCTATTTTGTTACGAGCTCGGTGTGAAATAACACCCACCATTTGATTGATCTACTATTTCGTTGTGTTAGTTTTATTCGTTTCGTTTGATTTCATTTCATCTCATTTCATTTAAATTGAGTTAGTTATTTTGGTTCATTAATTGTATTCTATATCCGTCTTTGGGCATTTGGCTCATCTTGTTTTTTCTTCCGCCAGTGTCGGGGGGACCAAGGGCAAGTGTGACGAGAGCTTCCTTTAATCCAATAGTTTTGATATATTTTATTAGGTTTCAATACATTGATTTATTTAAAGTTGTAATAAGTATTTTAGATTGTGGATTGAGCCAGTGTGGCATTTATTATGGTTTGTCTTATGACATTGAATTATTATGAGATTATTCTTTTGTGGTTTAGAGCCCTGTGATCTTCCTTAGTTTTGTTGTGTTATGAGTAACCTCTCTTTCTATTTTGGGAAGGGGGTGTTACAAGCAGCCACCCATGATTTCAGCAGCTTTGAATCACAAGAAAGATATTCAGCAGATATGTGCCAGCTATTTGATTTTGAAGAGCTGAAATAAAGGAGAGAAGCTTTACCCACAATCAACTGTGTTAAACCGGAACAAAAGGAGATAAATAAAGATAATACTCAAAAGCTTTAGTAGGACTCCTTTTCAAAATAGACTACTAACTAATGTGGGCTCCACTAAGCAAGATAACAACCTTAATTAAATGAGCATCCACGAAAAACTCTGATGAAATAGAAGAGCCAATTTGGGCCAGCTGGAGTTAATAACAAAAGACCATAATATATGACATTATTAAAATTATAAATACCAACATACCTTAATAAACTCCAATTCAAATCTTCCTTAATAACCTCTAAATCAAATCTTCCTTAATAACCTCTAAATCAAATTTGAAACATGTAATAACCATAACTCATGCATATTAATTATAATATTATAAACTATTTATACCCATAATCTATGCATATTTATTATAATATTATAACAAACCATGAACCATGCACATGTCTAATATACATAAATTAGTCATCATTCAAAACATCATAAAATCAAAAACCAACATTCTCCCCCTTTTTGATGATGACAATTTATGCACCAACATGCTCCCCCTAAGTATATAGCTCCCCCTAAATTTATGCATATTAAGGAGTAAAATAAAATTACTTTATCCAAATAACCATCATTGCATATTCCAGCATAATATAGTATCTCAATATCAACATGAATACCAATTCAAACCAATTTAAATATACTCAAATATCTCTCCCCCTTTGTCATTATCAAAAAGAAATAAAGCATCAAGATATATCTCTCCCCCTTTGTCATCAACAAAAAATAATTCATATCAATTTAGTTGAAGTTAGTTATCTCACCCCATGTGCCAAATTAAAAAAATAAGCATAAAGAATGACAATAGAACAAGGTTATAACAAAATCACATATAGCAAGTAAACAATATAATCATACCTTTGTAATTTGTTACCTATATATCAACCTTTTGTTACCAGTAGAAAGCTTGATAATTGTGCTCCTTAGTGTAGATTTGGATGTTGTATTTTCAGAATCAAAAATATCTTTAATAGCATTTCTTTTTATCATCCCAATGTTGAGGTCTTTAAAGCTCAGGTTAAGAGAATAATTTTTCACTGTTATGGTTGTTTTTGGAAGACTGCCATTGGTCATTTGTTCATCCGATTCACTTTCTGGAATGTCATGCTCTACATCAAACTGATCATCAAATTTTTCTTCTAATGCAGACGGGTTGAGCTGTCTGTCTTTAGGCGTCTGCATGTTTGAGTTTTAAACTAAGGCAGATGACTCAGGTTGTTTAATTTCATTTGTTTACTTTCCACGTTCATCTGATTTTCCTTCTGATTGAGTTGTCCGGATTGAGTTGTCTGTTTTCCACTAATCATAATGTTTTTCCCTACAGAAACTTCATTTTCTTCTTTTGATAGGTCACGGTTAAATTCATCAAATACCAAATGTGAACATATTCCTCAACCTTTTATCAAGATAATAATGTGTATTAAATATGGAGCATTTAACATAATACATGATGTTATGAACCCTTGTAATACGAAATCCATAGAGTTATTAAAATAATATATCTATTTAAAACTCTAAAAAAATTAAAATTAACATGAGGTACTTACAGATTCCGCCAAATAATTTATAGGTAACTTACTCTCTCAAAATAAAGAATCATCCATCTCCTTTTTGATCTTGAGAGACACCTACAAACAAATAGTCTCTATCTTTTTGGTACCCAAATCTTCTTGGGTCCTTTTGGGTTAGTAGCATATAAATCACTTTTCTTTACCCAAATTTGTTTTATTCTAATTTTATTGCAATTAGAATCCAAATGACCTTTAAAATCACATTTTCTACAAGTAACAAACGGTGAACAATAAAGTGGCTTAAACCTTGGTTTACTATTAATCATTCTAATATTATTATTAGTCCTATTTTCCACATTTTTAATAGGATTATACCCAATCCCTTGTTTATCAAGACTGGACCTTTGTGCCCCTAACATAACATTTAGGTTCTCTTCTCCTTGCACAAATTTAGCAAGATCATTTTTTAAAGATGCTATTTCTGCATTTTATTACATTATCATCATGTTGTATATTCATAATTTTTCCATCATTAAAAGCATCTATGCATACATCTCTCATTTTCAAATTTTCTTTTAAAATTTGATTTTCATTTTTAAGATATTCATTTTCTTTTCTTTCTTCAATAAGAGACTCAACTTCATTCATTAGCTCATTTACGCAGTTCTTAAAATAAGCAGTTTTCTTTTTAAGCCTTTGATTTTCATTTTGTAAAGCAATATAATCAGGCATAGATATTTCAAAAGATTTATGAAAATTTGTTACCTCAAGTTGTTCATCGTCTTCTAGTCCCATGAAACATAATTGGCCAATTTCTTCATCTTGTTCTGTTTTGGACTTGCTCATTTGAGTTGAGCTACCTTCTTGATTCTTCCTTTGTTTCTTTCTTTGAAGTAGTCTCTCGAGTTTTCTTGAGAGTATTTCAATTTCTTCATCAAAATCTTCGTGATCACTTTCATTGTTGCTCTCGATTTGAAGTGCCAATGTTTTCTTTATTGATGCTTCATCCTCTTTATCATACCTCTTGAGTTGATTTTCAAATTCTTCAAGCTCTCCAAACAAGGTAAGCGTTTCCATGGTACTAATTGTTGGTGAGTCTTGGAGAGTTGTGACTTTCGGTGCAAACCGTTTGGATATGACTCTTAGCAGCTTTCTATTAATTTCCCTCTGAATAATTTTCCGTCCCAGAATACTTAGAGAGTTCATTAGAGTAAGAAATCTTGCTTGGGCATTTCTAATTGATTCATTTTTCTCCAATTTGAATAGTTCATATTCGTGCATTAACATGCTCAGTTTGACCTCCTTCACTTTAGTAGTACCTTAATGGCTCATGATGACTGTGTCCCAAATTTCCTTAGCCGTAGTACAAGAAGAGACTTTATCTATCTCTGACTGAACCATGCCACTTAAAAGTGTATTCATGGCCTTGGAATTATAAGATACCATATACAATTCATTTGAATCCATTTTCATGAGATTCTTTGGCTTCCCATCATCATGTCGCGGAATGACTGGTCCATTTTTGACTACCCACCATTCCCATGGGTCACGGTTAAGAAAAATCTTCATTCTGAACTTCCAAAAGTTGAAGTTTTCACTTCCGAACAACAGCGGTGGCGTAGTTGTTGACTGGCCTTCTTGAAAGTTTAGGTTTGCCATAGGATCTTCCCCTACGACCTGCAATGATCAATATTAGTAGAGCCAAGCTTTGATACCAAATGTAATTCTATGTATGTGCACACCTAGAGGGGGGGTGAATAGGTGTTTAAGCTAAAAGTGATAAACGGTGAAACTTTTTATACTTTTCTACAACAGGTTTAATTCAGACATCTAAGCCTGTCTGCTTTAGTGTTTGTTCTTCGTTTATTATTATCAGATAGCTAGACCTATCTACTTTAGTGTCTGGATAGTGGCGTGAATAACGAAAGAAATGCAGAACGTGAATGACAGTTAAAGAGATAAACAAAAGTAAAAATCACACCAAGATTTTTTATGGTTCAATTTATCCTATAATCTAGTGGCCTAATCCACGTCCAATCCCAACTAGGATTGGAGACTCTTTTTATTAAACTTAATATTCAATTAAATACAATAAAAAGAACTCCCTGTTACAAAGAAGCCTCAATTTTTATGTTGGACACCTATGCCCCCTTTTTGCACCTTTGCAACTTGTGCACCACTGCACCTCTTCTCACCTCTGAGACCCTTGAGTCTTCTATGAACAGACTAACTAAACCCAAAAACCTCAAGCCAAAGCTATGCTTGAATACTTTGATTTACAATGAATAATATTTCCAGCACATAAGGATAAAACGATAAGAATAAATGACTGGAATAAAAACAGTTGATAAGCTTTGATGTAATCTCTCAACTTGATTGCTTTCGTTCTCGATTACATCTTGTTCAAATTAAGAGAAGGAGTATATATAACAATACATGCAACGGCTATAACATATGCTAGCTAATATTTCTCAATCCCGTTAGCAGCCACCCATGATTTCAGCAGCTTTGAATCACAAGAAAGATATTAAGCAGCTATGTGCCAACTATTTGATTTTGAAGAGCTGAAATAAAGGAGAGAAACTCTACCCACAATCAACTGTGTTAAACTGGAACAAAAGGAGATAAATAAATATAATACTCAAAAGCTTCAGTAGGACTCCTTTTCAAAATAGAATACTAACTAATGTGGGCTCCACTAAGCAAGATAACAACCTTAATTAAATGAGCACCCATGAAAAACTCTGATGAAATAGAAGAGCCAATTTGGGCCAGCTGGAGTTAATAACAAAAGACCATAATATATGACATTATTAAAATTATAAATACCAACATACCTTAATAAACTCCAATTCAAATCTTCCTTAATAACCTCTAAATCAAATTTGAAACATGTAATAACCATAACTCATGCATATTAATTATAATATTATAAACTATTTATGCCCATAATCCATGCATATTAATTATAATATTATAACAAACCATGAACCATGCACATGTCTAATATACTTAAATTAGTCATCATTCAAAACATCATAAAATCAAAAACCAACAGATACTGCTTTGTAGAGTAAAATTCAAGAATGCTCAGAAGAATATTTCCATGAAAGATACTGGATGAAGCACAAATATCAATGATATTCCACTAATTTCATGGAGTATAGAAGTCAAAACTTTAACCAACTTAGTATAACAACGAATGGAATAACAAAAGAAATCACCATGCATGTGGTACTCGCATGTATGAGACAAAGTTATTCCAACAGATTAATAAATAATCGGAACCGTGTCGGTAAAATTAATTGCCAAGCGAGGATGTTCCAACAGAATAATAAAGAGCGGAACCGAGTCCCAAGCGTAATACGCACGAACATGATATTCCAAATGAATAATAATAAAGATGGAACCAGTCCGGTGTAAACGCACGTACGATGTGATATTCCAACGAATAATAATAAAAAATTTTAACCAGTCCCAAGGTAAAAACGCATGAGACGGATATTCCAATGAATAATAATAAAAATAGAATAATAGAAGAATGTCACCAAGTATAGGGTAGTCCGCATTATCTTTGGTTATTCCAAAGAGAATAATAAAGAATGGAATATCAGAAGTTCTCTTCATGAATACAAAAGAAATAATATCCCTTACCGTAAAATAAACTGAATACAAGAGTAGGGAAGTAGCAGAATACTTTTCTCTATAATTTTTCTCTCTAGAGTTTCAGTGAATTCGTAAGAAATAATGAAGGAATGAGCTTCTATTTATAGAAGAATGGACTGCATAGTAATTAATCCATGAACGGTCCAGATTGATTTACTTTTAAACGGACGGTCCATAATTAAAGTAAAATCTTTTAAATAAAATAAAATATATTCTATTTATAATTATATAATAAAACAATATATATATATATATAAACCATAATACTCCTCTCTGACAAATCTGCTCCAACCGTCCTTTTTTTCCAAATAAAACAAATTTATAATATAAATATATATATATATATATATAAGCATATGTTATATACATATATATATATATATATATATATATATATAAATAAAAAAATTGTACTCCCCCCCCAATACCCGTAACCAAAATTCGTCTTCCCAAGACTTTGTAGCCCACATGGGCCCCACTAGTGGGCCCCCACCTATTATTATATAAAATAACTTTCTACCGATTATTTTGAAAAATGGGTAAATAGGGGTCCATAAAATAAGCAAAATTTACAACAATTACTATAGCAATAATTGAACAAAACTGAGTGACTTCTCACGTAAGCATCAATAATCAATACCGTAATGCTATCGCTTAACTACGCGATATCATCATGCACTTTTAACACCGGGTGTTTCAACAGATTAACGGTAAAACTTCCTACCGTTATTTTCATAAAAAGTATTTTTGTCGTTTTCTCAATCCTACAATAATTACATTGTGGGGTCCACCAATGATTGTCTTGTTATGCGAATATTCCCCGTTAAAATGAATATTCCCAGACCAATCAAATATTATATAACAACTTGCGTACTTTGCAAACTTTATAAATATTACCCACAGCTATAACATTATATCAAATTTACTCCATAATATTTAAAAAATGATATTTATAGAAAATTCATCATTATTTATAAAAGTTGGGGTCTTACAACCTCCCCTTCTTATGAAATTTCGCCCTCGAAATTAGGGTACGTACCTGGTATATCGAAGAGGTAAGGATACCTTGATTTCATTTCAGATTCTAACTCCCAAGTCATTTCCTCAACATCGTGGTTTCTCCACAAAACTTTGACTTGAGGTATAACCTTGGAGCGTAGAATATGTTCCTTCTTATCTAAGATTTGAACAGGAACCTCTTCATACGTCAAATCTTTCGCTATTTCGTTCGGTTCTGACTCAATAATGTGGTTCGAGTCTTTCACATATTTACGTAACATGGATATGTGAAAAATGTTATGAACACGAGACATACTTGGCGGTAAAGCGAGTCTATAGGCCACGCCTTACTCGATCGAGGATTAAAAATGGGCCGATGAATCGAGGATTGAGTTTTCCTCTCTTTCCAAATCTCGTAACTCCTTTCCATGGAGCAACACGTAACAACACATGATCTCCTATATCGAATTCCACGTCCTTTCGATGAAGATCAGCATAACTCTTTTGTCGATCTTGTGAGGTTTTTATACGTTGTCGGATCGTTTGAATCTTTTCTGTAGTCATACGTACCAACTTCGGTCCCAACAACGTTTCTTCACCCACCTCATCCCAGCATACTGGAGAACGACACTTTCTTCCATATAACGCTTCAAATGGAGCCATGCCAATACTTGCTTGATAACTGTTGTTGTAGGAAAACTCCACCAATGGTAAGAACTTGTCCCAACTTCCCTTGAAATCAAGGACACAGAGTCTTAATAGATCTTCAAGAGTTTGAATAGTCCTCTCCAATTGTCCGTCCGTCTGTGGATAATATGCCGAGCTAAATCGTAAGTCTGTGCCCATAACTTTTTGCAAACTAACCCAAAATCGTGAAGTGATTCTTGGGTCTCGGTCAGACACTATGGATACCGACATACCATGCAGTCTTACAATCTCGTTTATGTACATACGAGCAAGACGTTCAAGTGTATAAATTTCTCGTATCGGTAAGAAATGAGCAGACTTGGTCAATCTATCAACAATGACCCAAATCGCATCTATACCTTGAGAAACCTTAGGAAGACCGGTAATGAAATCCATGGTAATGTACTCCCACTTCCATTTTGGAATTTCAAGTGGTTGCAATGGACCTTTTGGTACTTGATGCTCCGCTTTAACTTGTTGACAAGTTAGACACCTTGAGATAAATAACGCTATCTCTCTCTTCATATTGCTCTACCAAAATGTATGACGAATATCATGATACATTTTGGTACTCCTAGGATGGATTACAAACGGTGTGCGTTGTGCGCCTCCATCATGATTTTATACTTTAAATCAGGGTCGTTAGGAACACAAAGTCTGGAGTTGACTCGAAGTATTCCTTCTTCATCGATTCTTGCTTCCGGCATAGCACCTTCTTGCACTTTCGTCCTCATACGCATCAGCTCCAGGTCTGTAGCTTGAGCAACTTTAACTTTATCAATTAAAGTTGGTTCTACTCGTATATTCGCCATCATCACATGGGTCCCTGGAGTCTTTAACTCTATCTCCATCCTTTGTAAGTCACACAAAATGGGCCTTTGCGTTGACAATATCGCATTCACACTTGCATATGATCTTCTACTCAATGCATTAGCTACCACGTTCGCTTTTCTAGGATGGTATTGGATGGTATGATCATAATCTTTCAATAGTACAAGTCAGCGTCGTTGTCGTATGTTGAGTTTCTTTTGAGTGAAGAAATATTTGAGGCTTTTATGATCCGTAAAGATCTCCACCTTCTCCCCATACAAGTAATGCCTCCAAATCTTTAGTGCGAAGATAACAACTGCCAACTCTAGATCATGAGTAGGATAATTCCTCTCATATTCTTTGAGTTGTCTTGAGGCATAGGCTATGACTTTTCCATGTTGCATGAGAACATATCCCAACCCTTTGCCCGAAGCATCACTGTAGATGACAAATCCCTCCGAGCCAGATGGTATTGTCAAAACAGGTGCCGAAATGAGTCTCCTCTTGAGTTCTTGAAAACTCTTCTCACATTCTTCGCTCCAACCAAACTTTGTATCTTTCCAAGTCAACTGAGTCAATGGAGTAGCGATTCGAGAAAATCCTTCCACGAATCTCTGATAATAACCAGCTAAACCGAAAAGCTACGTGCTTGGTCATCGATTTAGGTTGCTCCCGACTTTGAATAGCTTCAATCTTTCTTTGGGTCAACAGATATTCCATGACTTGATACCACGTGCCCAAGGAATGCTACTTCCTCAAGCCAGAACTCGCATTTCTTCAACTTGGCATAAAGCTTATATTCACGAAGCTTTTGGAGTGTCAGCCTCAAATGTTGTTCATGATCTTCATGGCTTTTGGAATAAATAAGGATGTCATCAATAAAGATGACCACAAAGTGATCCAAATATTCCTTGAATACTCGGTTCATCATATCCATGAAGGCAGCAGGAGCATTAGTCAATCCAAAGGACATGACTAGGAATTCATAATGCCCGTACCGAGTTCTGAAAGCCGTCTTTGGAATGTCATCTGTTATAATCTTCAATTGGTGATATCTGGAACAAAGATCAATCTTTGAAAAGAATTTAGCTCCTAGCAACTGGTCAAACAGGTCATTAATACGTGGCAATGGGTACCTATTTTTGATGGTGACATGATTTAACTCCCGATAATCAATACAAAGTCGCATACTCCCATCTTTCTTCTTCACGAATTGAACAAGAGCACCCCAAGGAGAAGTACTAGGATGAATAAAGCCAATGTCTAACAATTCCTGCAGTTGGGTCTTTAACTTCTGAAGTTCAATAGGAGCCATTCGATATGGGGCTTTGGAAATGGGTTTTGTACCGGGTTCAAGGTCGATACAAAATTCAATTTCACGTTACGGGGTAGGCCGGGGAAGTTCTTTGGGGAATACGTCGGAAATTTATTAACAACAGAAATATCATTCAAAGCTGACGTATTTTTGTTTAGAGCTGTGACATGAGCTAAGAAAGCTTGACATCCGTTTTTCAATAAACGAATAGCTTTATGGCTTGAGATGATCGTGATTGATTTTAATGGTTTGGTCGCTTGAATTCGCATAATAGGTTGATTAGGAATATGAAAGCTAACAACCTTACGAAAATAATCAATTTTTGCATGATAAGTAGTTAACCAATCAATCCCTAGAATCACGTCAAATGCAAGTATTTTTAATGAAATAAGATCGACAGGTAATATGAGGGTACCGATTTGAACTAAACAAGATTTATAAACAGTGGATGTAATGAAGGTTTCTCCCAATGGAGTTTCCACAGATAAGTCAAAATCTAATTTCTCTAGAGTCAAATTTAATCGTTGAACGCAAGTGGGAGAAATAAACGAATGGGTAGAACCGGTATCAAATAAAGTATAGACTTCGCTAGAGTTTATGATAAGCTTACCTGTGATGACCTCATTCGTGTTCCTTGCTTTCTGGGAGGTCACAATAAACGCCTCCCCTTGCACTACTGGGCTTTGAATTTTCTCGGGGACTGACTTTGGTGCCTCCATCCTAAATTGAACTTGTTTTCGGTGAATGATAAAATCGGGCTAAGTGCCCTTCTCTTCCACAATTATAACATGCTTTGGATGGCATCACGCAGTTTGGACTGATGTGTCCCTCCCCTCCGCATTTGAAGCATATGATAGGTGGTCATTCTCCTTCCTTAACAATGGGTGCTGGTGCTTACGTCTTTCCATCATTGTTGAATCTCCTTTTTCTTTTAATGTCCATTCTTATTGTTTTGGCCCTGATTACCACCGAAGTGGATACCATTTCTGGCCTGTTGATTCCCTCCACACTTGTTGTCACCGCTTCGATGACTGCTCTCACTTGTATTATCATTTTGCCAGCTGCTCTCTTTTGATTGCGTTGACTCATTATCGCGCTCTACTAACTGAGCCCTATTTATAACATCTGAATACAAACACAGTTTATGAGAAATAAGATGTTGACGTATCTCAAGTTTCAAACCTCGCAAAAACATTCGCGTCATTCGCTCTTCATTATCCACCAAGTGGGACACAAACCGGGACAACTCAGCAAATTTAGCCTCATACTGTGACACGGTCATATTATTTTGCTTCAGCTTGATAAAATCCACCTCCTTCATGTGATGAATACTTTCGGGAAAGTATTTGTTGTTGAACAGCTCTTGGAACTTCTCCCAAGACATCTTCGATTAAGCGAGGTTGAGTCGTTTTATCGATTCCCACCAAAGTCTGCCTCTCCTCATGACATAAAAGGCGTGAAGGGAACCTTTTTCTCCTCGAAGCATCCCAAGACATCAAAAATTTTGGTGATCTGCTTTATCCATGCTTCCGCCATAAGTGGTTTTGGCTCTCCAATAAACTCCAGTGGTCCCAGCTCCTTGAACTGTTTAGCGGTGACCGTCCGAGAGTTTCCAGTATTTCCACCTACGTTTTGGACGAGGCTGCTCTACTTTCTTTATTTATGAATTACGTAAAAGCCTCTGAACAATCCATCATTCATCATTTGGTCAGTGTTGTTGTTTGCATGAGGATTGTCGCCTTCCTGATGCACATTATCCTGATTATTGATATATGGTGAATCAACGGTTACCTGTGCTCCATTGCTATTCTCAACATTCTCAGATGTCATTTTCAGATACTTCCATAAAACAAAATGTTAATTGACATGTAACATATTATCCCTATATTCTGACCGACCAATTAAATACCAAAAAAACTTAGGTAGGTCATACTAGCGAAGGAATTCCCCGTCTCTCCCCTCCTAGTTCTATTCTCACATCATAGGCAGGGATCATATCCCTAAGCATTGATACCAACTGTGACGCCCCCAAAATTAGTTATACATCACCCATTTTGGGTCGTCAGATACATGGTACAAAATTCAAATACAACTTACTAATACAACTGTCGTGTACAATACGACAAAACATAACTGTGAGTTTGAATACAATTATTGTCTACTAGAGATTATACAAAGTCAAAAGGAGTCATCATTACAATTATTAACACACTATTTCACAGAATAGTGAGGACTACTAATGCTATCCTCTGGACCGTCACTCCATTCCCCGACTAGTCCCTGCTATGTTCTCATTTCCTGAAGAGAACAGTGAAATAAAGGGTGGGCTCAACTAGCCCAATAAGAAATATTATGACTAAGATAATGCAGAATAAATCATCGTTAGCCTTCAACAGTGTTAAACTGATAAAATATAACAACATCAAGTTTAACTGCAGCGGAACAAGCAATCCATTAAAAGAGTCAAGTAGAGAATAAAATCTACTATCTTTTATGATTTAAAAGGTTTTTCATCACTTTTATCGCCGAGACTCGACAATAAATAATCCACATCACCGAATCACCCCTCGCACTACTGACCAAGGATATTCTTTAGTATCACGACCACAATTATCCATGCACTACGGGCCAAGAATATTTGTGTATTCATTAATGGTCATGATCATGCCAACAACTCGTCCATCAATGCACTACTACCAATGAGGACTTTTACCACATCATTTGTAACATTACGGTCATGACACCGAATAATCCTTGGTCATAATCATACCAAGTCCATCCACGCACTTTTCTGAGCCACGTATGACTTTCAAAAAATATAAACATGAGGATGATGACAATGATATAAGAATTCAATAAAACAAGTTCAAGAATTAATTTATTCAGGAACTAATAACGTCTAAATTGTCAACATGATACTGCTTTGTAGAGTAAAATTCAAGAATGCTCAAAAGAATATTTACATGAAAGATACTGGATGAAGCGCAAATATCAAGAATATTCCACTAATTTCATGGAGTATAGAAGTCAAAACTTTAACCAACTGAGTATAACAACGAATGGAATAACAAAAGAAATCACCATGCATGCGGTACTTGCATAGCGAGTTATTCCAACAGATTAATAAATAATAACGGAACCGGTCGGTAAATTACGCCGACGGTGATGTTCCAATGTAATAATAAAGACGGAACCGGTCCAAATACAGAACGCACGCACAAGATATTCCAACGAATAATAATAAAGATTTTAACTAGGTCCAAAGATAAACGCATTTACGTGTGATATTCCAAATGTAATAATAATAAAGATAGAACCGGTCCCAAGTAAAAACGCATGCATGGGATATTCCAACGAATAATAATAAAAAGCAGAATAATAGAAGAATGTCACCAAGTATAGGGTACTCACAGATATCTTTGGTTATTCCAAAGAGAATAATAAAGAATGGAATATCGTAAGTTCTCTTCATGAATACAAAAGAAATAATACCCCTTACTTAGTAAAATAAACTCAATACAAGAGTAGGGAAGTAGCGAATACTTTTCTCTATAATTTCTCTCTATAATTTCTCTCTCAGAGTTTTCAAGAATTAAGTAATAAATAATGAAGGAATGAGCTTCTATTTATAGAAGAATGGAATGCATAGTAAATAATCCATGAACGGTCCGTATTGATTTACTTTTTAAAATCAAGGTCCATAATTAAAACAAAATCTATTAAATAAAATATAATATATTCTATTTATAATTATATAATAAAACAAAATTTATATATATATATATATATATATATATATATATATATAAACCATAATACTCCCCTCCCATAATCTTGCCAACAACCCTTTTTTTTCAAATAAAACAAATTTATAATATAAATATATATATATATATATATATATATATATATATATATATATATATATATATATGTTATAAATATATATATATATATAATAATAATTGTACTCCCCCAATACCCGTAACCAAAATTCTTCCTCCCAAGACTTTGTAACCCAAATGGGCCCCACTAGTGGGCCCCCACCTATTATTATATAAAATAACTTTTTACCGATTATTTTGAAAAATGGGTAAATAGGGGTCCATAAAATAAGCAAAATTTACAACAATTACTATAGCAATAATTGAACAAAACTGAGTGACTTCTCATGTAAGCATCAATAATCAATATCGTGTGCTACTATGCAACTACGCGTATCACTATACTTTTAACACCGGTGTTTCAACAGCTTAACGGTAAAATTTCCGCCGTTATTTTCATATAAAGTATTTTTGTCGCTTTCTCAATTCGACAATAATTACATTTAGGTCCACCAATGATTGTGTTGGTTTGTACGAATATTCCTGTTAAAACAAATATTCCCCACCAATCGAATATTATATAACAACTTGCGTACTTTGCAAACTTTATAAATATTACCCACAGCTATAACATTATATCAAATTTACTCTATAATATTTAAAAAATGACATTTATAAAAAATTCATCTTTATTTATAATAGTTGGGGTCTTACAAAGATCCTTCAATGATTTCTCATCAAACAAAATAACCACCAAAAAGGCACTTCATAACATACTACAAAGCTTTAATTAAAAGAAATAAGATGAAGATGATAAGTTTTTAGAGTTCTTAGTGTAATTCTGTAATTAAGCACACCTAGAAGGGGGGTGAATAGGTGTAAATACCTAAAACTGATCTACAGTGGTCAATTTTTAAAGTTTACTACTAGAGACTATAATCAAACAGGCTAACCCTGTCCGTATTAGTATATGTTCTTCATCTGTTGTAATCGGATAGCTAATACCTGTTTGTTTTAGTATAAATTTTGACCACGAGTTAAACTAGAATCTGCATAATACTAAAGCATATAACAAAAAATAAAAGAACAGTAAATCACGCAAAGATTTTTAAGTGGTACAACCCCTATCCTCTACTCTAGTGGTCTAATTCACGTCCAATACCACTTTATTAAAATAATTTTCAGCAATTACAAAGAAAATAAAACTCCATGTTACAACGACGATTGATTGGACACCTTTGCCCCCTTTGTACTTCTGCAACAATTCTCACCTCTGAGACTTTGATAGCTTCGTTGAGCAGATCAATATTAAAGAAAACCCCCCCGCCAAGCCAACCTAGAATTGTACTTTGTTTACAATAGGTATTAAAAGAAGGATTACAAGAACTATACTGTTAACTGAGACCTAAAGAGTGATATAATGACTTGAATATATCTCAGATCAGTTCTCTGATGATTTTTAGTTCTCCAATCTTGTGTATCCTTTAGCCATGCAACTTGTATATATAAAGGAGAGAAATGATATATCCATTCAAATGAAACAACAAAAATCTGTTAGCAATACAATCTCAATCTTCTCATTATTTTAATAAATAAGATATATATATATATATATATATATATATATATATATATATATATATATATATATATATATATATATATATATATATAAGTACTACTGTTTTGATGGAGTCAAAGAATATCCAAAGTATAAATGATAGAGTCCAAATAACTTTTAGCATGTTTCCTTAAAAAAGCGCTTTATCAACTTGAATGAGATTTCTTAATTATATCAACTCTTAGAAAATCTCCAAATCAAATTCGAATTGGTAACCATATATATATATATATATATATATATATATATATATATATATATATATATATATATACTAGAAAGATATATTCTAGCAATATTAATTAGAAGATATAACAGACTAATATTAAGGGAATATAATATTAATCATAAAGTATAGAAATCAACCTGTTACCTTTTACTTTGAACTAAACACCAATTCCAATATCTTTAAAATACTCCAATTCAGATTTGATTTGGCCTTCATAGCAAAATAGATTAACAAAGATATATAACCTAATATATCAACACATATATTAAAAATATAAATCCCAACAATATTGGATCCTTTAAATGATGCCAAACAGACTTCTATTTAAAGAAAACTTCTGTAATTGAAAAGCTTTTTTAACAATATATATATTTGACACAACATCCAACCTGTTGAAATTAATAACTCAGTTTTATGGATCAGCCCAATTAGTCCATAATACACACATATACATGTTGATTAACATGGCCCAATCAGATTATAAGCCAATATAATATCAATTAAGCCCATATAAGCATTGCCATAATTAAAACCACAAAGTATATATGCTAACATTCTCCCCCTTTTTGATGATGACAAGTTATATACCATACTCCCCCTAAATATATGGCTCCCCTTAATTTAGGCATATCATTTAAACAAAATATTTCAACATAGCGTGTATATCAAATATCGCATATTAAACAAATAGTATTCAAAACATAGCAACATAACAGTAAACATAAATCTATATCTCCAATTACTACTTAACTAAACAAAACAGATTCAAATGTTTATCAAATCCTAAAACAGTTATCAAAATTCAAATATCCAAATAGTTGTCAAAAACCTAAATCAATCCAAAAACATATTTTAAATCTTCAGCATCAACTATCAGCTATCCAAAATCCCCCAAAATCTCTCCCCCTTTGACATCATCAAAAAAGAGAAACTAATTGTCTTGTTGAACAGTCTCAAACATCTCATCTTCAATTTTCTTGGAAAGGTCCTTGAATTGAACATCTAAAGATTCAACCCTCTCTGATAATGATGTGAGTGAAGCCGAAAAGGTGTTCATGAATTCAATCATAGTCTCTTGATTTGAACGTATTTCTTGAAGAAGATGATGAAGTTTAGAATTTTGATAAATAGGAGGATGTGGAATAAAATAAGTAGTAGGAGAATGGGAAGATGAAATAGCAGGGATAGTAAGATCAGGAATATCTTCTTCAATCACTACAAAAAAATCAATCATTGTCGACGGGGCTGTCTTTGTCCGCCAATGACCACAATGGCCTAATGAATGAGGTCATTGGCGGCGGAATCTTAAATCGCCCTACCGTCGCCCCTCAGGTCGTCGCCCCTAGCTCCCTTCGTTCGCCGTCAGGAACTACTTCATTGCCGACGAGGTCATTGCCGACGGTATGCTGTCGATAATGTGGCATTAGCGAGGACTACAACGACGGACAGACCGTCGGTAATAACCATACTTTAAATTTAATAATTCAGTCATTGCCGAGGGCCACACCGTCGCCATTGAGTGTACACCCCGTCATCAATGACCTCTATTTAATATAACTCTGGATTTGTCGCTATAGGTCATTGTCGACGGCTCCCCGTCGCCAATGACCCTCCTCAATTTTTTTTTATATTAAAATTGCAAAATTCCCCTGTTCATTTACATATACATTGTACCTGTTATAAACTAAAGAAAAACAAATAATGACAATGTACGCATATCAATAACAATCATATCTTTTACTATCAACAATCAATATAATTAGATACCAAACTAAAGTCTGTACAACTCAAAAGCTAAATACATACATGAAAGTTAAAATATAAATATAAACTAACTACTTCCCTAGATCAGGAATCTCTGTGCCATCGCCTCCGGTCCCATCACCGGTCCCATCCTCCATAGTCTCATCAGCATCAGCTCGGCGATCATCACCATCTCCTCCACGGGCATCGCCTGTGCCGCCATCTCCACCCCCACGAGACTCATCAACAAGACCCTACAAAATTAAAATATTAATAACGAAGTCCAAAATAGAGCATATTTAAATTATTTTAGTTTGTGTTCTACAAGTGTTGGCGAGTTTTACAAACTGGGCGATAATTCGGTCTGCGTATGTTGGAATCGAGTCCCGTAAATTGTAACGTTTGTCTAATACCTACGTGGTGCTATATGTGTGTTTGCGTGGAGTTCGGACGATCGATGCGGGTTTTGGACTCTTTTTCGGCTTTTTGCCTAAGTGTTGCCGAGTTTTGCAAATTGGGCAATAACTCGGATTCCGTATGTCAGAATCGAGTCTCGTAAGTTTTAACGCATGTCTAATACCTACGCGGTGCTATGTGTGTGTTTGTGTTGCGTTCGGACAGTCGAGGCGGGGTTTGGGCTCTTTTTCGGCTTTTTGCCTAAGTGTTGACGAGTTTTACAAACTGGGCGATAACTCAGTCTCTGTATGTCGGAATCGAGTCTCGTAAGTTGTAACGCGTGTCTAATACCTACGCGGTGCTATGTGTTTATTTGTGTGGGGTTCGGACGGTCGAGGCAGGTTTTGGGCTCTTTTTCGACTTTTTGTCTTAATGTTGGCGAGTTTTGCAAACTGGGCGATAACTCGGATTTCGTATGTCGGAATCGAGTTCCGTAAGTTGTAACTCGTGTCTAATACCTACGCGGTGCTATGTGTGTGTTTGCGTGGCGTTCGGACGGCCGAGGCGGGTTTTAGGCTCTTTTTTGGCTTTTTGTCTAAGTGTTGACGAGTTTTGTAAACTGGGCGATAACTCAGATTCCGTATGTCGAAATCGAGTCCCGTAAGTTCTAACACGTGTCTAATACCTATGCGGTGCTATGTGTGTTTTTGCGTGGCGTTTGGACGACCGAGGTGGGTTTTGACCTATTTTTATGCTTTTTGCCTAAGTGTTGTGAGTTTTTGCAAATCTGGCGATAACTCTCGCTCAGATATCGTAATCGAGTCCCATAAGTTGTAATGCATGTCTATTACCTACGCGGTGCTATGTGTGTGTTTGCGTGGCATTCAGACGATAGAGGCGGGTTTTGACCTATTTTTTGGCTTTTTTCCTAAGTGTTGGTGAATTCTGCAAACTGGGCAATAACTCGGCTTCCGTATATCGGAATCGAATCCCGTAAGTTCTAACGCGTGTCTAATACCTACGCGGTGCTATGTGTGTGTTTGCGTGGTGTTCGAAAGACCGAGGCAGGTTTTGACCTATTTTTTGACTTTTTGCCTAACTATTGGCGAGTTTTACAAACTGGCCGATAACTCAGCTTTCGTATATCGAAATTGAGTCCCGTAAGTTCTAACACGTGTCTAATACATACGCGGTACTATGTGTGTGTTTGTGTGGCATTCGGATGACCGAGGCGATTTTTGACCTATTTTTTGGCTTTTTGCCTAAGTGTTAGCGAGTTTTGCAAATTGGGCGATAACTCGGATTCCATATGTCGGAATCGAGTCCCGTATGTTCTAACACGTGTCTAATACCTACGCGGTACTATGTGTGTGTTTGTGTGGCATTTGGATGACCGAGGTGGGTTTTGACCTATTTTTCGACTTTTTGCCTAAGTGTTGACGAGTTTAGTAGACAACATAAATCAAAGAGGTAACAATAGACAACATAAATCAAAGAGGTAACAGTATATTCAAATAGAATATAAAACTAGCATATGAATGATTGACAACATAAATCAAAGAGGTAAATTAAAGAGGTAACAATATATTCAAATGGAATATAAAACTAGCATATGAATGATTGACATCCTACCCTAAACTCAGCAATAATCAGCTACCGTGTGCAGTCATCCACATCCGCCCACCTCATCCACGGGCTTGAGAATCAGTTGCGGATGATCCCAAGTGACGTGTTCCTTGGCGTGGCGTCAAGGATACTACAATTGAAATTACAACATTGCAAATTACAAAGAATATATAAGAACTAAATACTTATGTTATAGTAATACTATATAGGATTATGAAATTACCTATGTGTCCCAACACGATATATAAGCGGCGCCTGGGGGGGACTCCCTAGCAAGCCACGTGCTAGTCCCCGCGGGGGCCTACGTCGATCACCTATGTAGTGAAATACATCAATATTTATATAAACGAATATAATGTCAATACAATATAAAATAAAAAATAATAAGATGTATCCCAATAAAATATGTAATTATACACGACGATCCTACCGATCATCACATCGAGAATTGCCACACTTTACGGCTTGCATGCCCACCACGATCGCCGTGTGGTGTACGCGCCATATGTATGTATATTGTCAAATCATAAAAAAATATTATTAAATATTCGTAAATACTATATTTGTGAATGGTAACAAATAGGATAACATACAGATACAACTAAAAGAATGCAACATAAATATAGTAACCTAAAGGGATACAACATAAATAGTAACCTAAAACAACTAACACCTTATTTAGTAGATTAATATAAGTTGAAGATAATGATTGCATTACTATAAACTATTACATTTGAATACAACTAAAAGGACACAAAGAGTACATACTCCTAATCATTTATATCGTCAAAGCCATCAATATCAAAATCGTCATCTTCGAGCAGTAGGTCTTCACTATCGTTGTCATCACCATCTTCGTCATCCTCAACGATTTCTTCAATTATATCTACCTCCTCAACAACATCGTCTTCACTTTCGACAGCGACAACATCATCCTCTTCTTCACTAGACTCACTAATAATTGTCACATCAGCAGGTGTGACACTAGTAGACTCGACTTGTAACGGTTCATCATCTGGACGAGGAGTTGCACCTTGAAAACCATGGGCTTTGGTGGTTATAACAGCATGCCATGGGCTTGCAGGAGTCTTAACACTCCGCGCGTAGTACACTTGTGTTGCTTGACTTGCTAAAATAAAAGGCTCGTGTATACCACTCATCGGTCTTAGTTTTTACTTAACGTTAACTGTTAGACCCCAGATTTTATGAATAAAGATTTAATTTTCTCGAAATATTTTTTTTTAAATATTATGGTGTGGATTTGATATAATGTTATAGTTGTGAGTAATATTTATAAATTTTGCAAAGTACGTAAGTTGTTATATATTCGATTGGTCGGGAAATATTCTTTTTGTCAGGGAATATCCGTACGACGGTACAATCATTGGTGGACCCCACAACGGAATTATTTTCAGATTGAGAAAACGACAAAAATACTTTATGAAAATATCGACGGAAGTTTTACCGTTAACTGTTGAAACACCCAGTTTTAAAAGTACAGTAATACGTGTGGTTGCATAGTAGCACACGGTATTGATTATTGATGCTTACGTGAGAAGTCACTCAGTTATACTCAATTATTGCTATAGTAATTGCTTTGCATCATATCTCTCATATTATTGATTCAATTATTGTCACAAAGATCATCCGCATAATATTTATTATTATTAAATCAATAATTGAGACGACAAAGTTATTCATATTATTATTTGCAATATTGACAATGTCTAGAAGTTCTGTCAAGGAGAGGTTTAGTCACCTAATTGCGCGCCAATAAGAAGAAATCCTTATCGGAAAGCCCCCTCTTTCCTGGAAACGACCTGATTGTTAAATATTGTGAGTTATAATATTAATGATATATGAATAAGTTGTGTTGATTAAAGATGAAATTGATTGTTCCATTGTGTTAGGATTATTAGTGTTAGTGGAAAATGATGTGGATTATTTATTAAGCTGAGTCCCAGCGATAAAAGTGATGAAAAACCTTTTAAATCATAAAAGATAGTAGATTTTATTCTCTACTTGACTCTTCTAATGGATTGCTTATTCTGCTGCAGTTTTTGATCTAAAACTTGTTGTCTATTATATTCTATCAGTTGTTATACTGTTGAAGGCTATTGATAATTTATTCTGCATTATCTTTGTCATAATATTTCTTACTGGGCTAGTTGAGCTCACCCTTTTCTTTTACTGTTCTCTTCAGGAAAGGAGAACGTAGTTGGGACTAGTCGGGGAACAGAGTGATGGTCCTACATGTTTTCATTTGTAGTCCTCACTATTCTGTGAAATAGTGTGATAATAATTATAATGAGGACTCCTTTTGAGTTTGTATACTCTCTAGTAGACAATATTTGTATTCAAACTCACAGTTTATGTTTTGTCATATTGTACACGACAGTTGTATTATTAAGTTGTATTTGAATTATGTACCATGTATCTGGCGACTCAAGATAGGTGATGTATTCCTATTTTGGGGGCGTCACAGTTGGTATCAAAGCTTAGGGATATGATCCCTGACTAAGATGTGAGACTAGAACTAGGAGGGGAGAGACGGGGAATTCCATTGCTAGTATGACCTACCTAAGTTTATTTGGTATTTAATTGGTCGGTCAGAGTATAGGGATAATATGTGATGTCAATTAACCCTTATTTTTTGGCAGTATTTGAAAATGACATCCGAGAATGTTGAGAATAGCAATAGAGCACAGGAGACCGTTGAGTCTCCACAGATCAATAATCAGGATAATGTACAACAGGATGGCGATAATCCTCCTATAAATAACAACACTAATCAAATGACGAACGAAGGTACATTTAGGAACTTTTTAGAATTCATGCAACATCAGGCAGGAGGAAACAATGGCAACCCACGATTGGTCACCGCTAAGCAGTTCAAGGAGCTGGGACCACCGGTGTTTTTGGGAAAGCAAGAACCACTTAAGGCAGAGACGTGGTTAAAGCAGATCACCAAGATATTTGAGGTCTTCGGATGCTCCGAGGAGCAAAAGGTTTCCTTTGCCACCTTTATGTTGCGTGAAGAAGCAGATCATTGGTGGGAATCTATAAAACGTACCCAGACTGACGCACTTAAGATGTCTTGGGAGAAGTTCCAAGAGCTGTTCAACGACAAGTACTTTCCCGAAAGTATTCGTCACATGAAGGAGGTGGAGTTTATCAAGCTGGAGCAAAATAATATGACCGTGTCGCAGTATGAGGCTAAATTTGCAGAGTTGTCTCGGTTTGCATCCCATTTGGTCGATAATGAGGAGCGAATGACGCGAATGTTTCTAAGAGGTTTGAAACCTGAGATACGTCAATATCTTATTTCTCACAAACTTTGTTTATATTCAGATGTTGTGAATAGGGCTCAGTTATTGGAGCGCGATAATGAGACAAAGACAAGCAAAAAGGCAATCACCAACAACACGATAATAATCGTTACCAATGGCAACGGTCATCTAACAATGATAACCATCGTGGGGAAATTATTATGCTAAGAATGATAACCACTTGGTGGTAATCATGGCCAAAATAATAAAGTGGAAATTTCAAGAAGAGAAGGTTCAATAATGATGGAAAGACAAAGAAGCACCAACACCCGTTTCAAAGGAAGAAGAAACGATCATCGATCGTATATATTTCAAATGCGGACAGAGGGATACATCCGTCTAAATCAAACCGTATCTGACAATCCAAAGTGTGTTTTAATTGCGGAAGAGAAGGTCACCTAGCTCGATTTTGTCATATGGTGAAGTCAAGTCCAAATTGGGATAGTGATGCCAAAGGATGTCCCGCATAAGCCAAAACCCTAGAGTTTAAGAGAGAGCGTTTTTTTTAAGTAACGAGGAACCTGAATAAAATTATCATGGGTAAGTTAATCATAAACTTTTGCGAAGTCTATACCGTGTTAGATACCGGTTCTACTCACTCTTTTATTTTACCTAGTTGTGTTCAATGTTTGAATCTAACCCCGGAGAAGTTAGGCTTTGATTTATATGTTGAAACTCAGTTGGGAGAAACCTTCGTTACCTCTACTATTTATAAATCTTGTTTGATTCAAATCAACACTTTCACGTTACCTGTCGTTCTTATCTCTTTGAAAATATTTGCATGGATGTGATTTTTGGAATCGATTGGTTAATTACTCATCATGCTTTTCGTAAGGTTGTTAGCTTTCATATTCCTAACTTTTTAAGTAACCAAACCACTAAAGTCAACCACTGTCATATCAAGCCATAAGTAAAGAGCCCCGAGCCTTTCGTTGTTGACTTCCTTGTGTGGAATGCACCAAAGTCAGACTTTCTGTAGGTGATGTCGTGAATGACGATGGCAAGTTGATAGGTATCAATGTGACGTACTATCCAAGTCTTGGATGAGAGTCACAGTTTTGAATGACATTTCTATTGTTAATAGATTTCCTGACGTATTCTTGAAGACTTCTTAGCCTACCCTTGAGCGTGAAATCGAATTTTGTATTGACCCCAGTACAAAACCCATTTCTAAAACCCTCAAATATTTCTTTACTTAAAACGAACGTAACATGCGCTAAAGACGTTGGCTCGAGCTGTTGAAGATTACGATTGTACCATTCAATACCATCGTGGGAAAACGAACGTGGTAGCTGATGCGTTAAGTAGAAGATCATATGCGTTTGTGAGTGCGATGTTGTTAACACAAAGACCCATTTCGTATAACTTACAAATGATGAAGATAGAGTTAAAGAATCTAGGAACCCACGTGAAGATAACGAATATACGATTAGAATTGTCTTTAATCGATAAAGTTAAAGCCGCTCAAGCTATATACTCAGAGCTGATGAATGAAGAAGGTTCAAGAGGGCGTTATTCTAGAAGCAAGAATTGATGAAGAGAGGAAATCTCAACCCTCGATTTAATTGGCCCATTTGAAATCCTCGATAATGTAGGAACTATGGCTTATAGACTAGTTTTACCGCCAAGTATGTCGCGTGTTCATAAAGTTTTTAACGTATCGACGTTACGTAAATATGGGGATGACCCAAACCACATTATTAATTTAGAACCGGACGAGATAGCGGATGATTTAACGTATGAGGAGATACGTGTTAAAATTTTGGATAAGAAGGATTATATTTAACACTCAAAGGTTATACCTCAAGGGTTAGAATTTGAAGTGAGGTCAAGGTATCCTCACCTGTTCGGCATACCAGGTACGTACGTAAATTTTGAGGGTGAAATTTCATAAGGAGTGGAGATTGTGAGACCCCAGATTTTATGAATAAAGATTTAATTTTCTCAAAATAATTTTTTTAAATATTATGGTGTGGATTTGATATAATGTTATAGTTAAGGGTAATATTTATAAATTTTGCAAAGTACGCAAGTTGTTATATATTCGATTGGTCGTGGAATATTCTTTTTATCAAGGAATATCCGTACGACGGTACAATCATTGGTGGACCCCACAACGGAATTATTGTCGAATTGAGAAAACGACAAAAATACTTTATGAAAATAATGGCGGAAATTTTACCGTTAACTGTTGAAACACCCGATGTTAAAAGTACAGTAATATGCGTGGTTTCATAGTAGCACACAGTATTGATTATTGATGCTTACGTGAGAAGTCACTCAGTTATACTCAATTATTGCTATAGTAATTGTTGCATCATATCTCTCATATTATTGATTCAATTGTTGTCACAGTATCATCTGCATAATATTTATTATTATTAAATCAATAATTGAGACGACAAAGTTATTCATATTATTATTTGCAATATTGACAATGTCTAGAAGTTCTGTCAAGGAAAGGTTTGGTCACCTAATTGCGCGCCAATAAGGAGAAATCCTTATCGGAAAGCCCCCTCTTTCCTGGGAATGACCTGATTGTTAAATATTGTGAGTTATAATATTAATGATGAATAAGTTGTGTTGATTAAAGATGAAATTGATTGTTCCATTGTGTTAGGATTATTAGTGTTAGTGGAAATTGACATTTATTTCGATGATAATTGATGTCTGGAGGTTATATTGTTCACTCGGGTATTCGGAGCACTTTTCGTGTCAGAGTACTATTCACGAGTTACTATTCACAAGTTATTATTCACGGGGTACTATTGATTCACATTCTTATACTATTAAGGGTGGTGGTGCAAGATTGATAATACTTGCATTACTAGGTTAAAAATGGAGGTATAGTTGAAGGTACTATACTGTAATTAATTTTTTCACATGATTATACTATTTATTCACATGATTATACTATTTATTCACATGATTGTACTATTGATTCACATGATTTACTATTAGGGGAATTGGTGCAAGATTGATAATACTTGCAGGACTAAATTAAAAATGAAGAAAAAGAGGAAGGTATTATACTGTAATATTTCGAGCCCCACAATGTGCAATTATCGAAACTATATTTTCCTATAAATAGAAGCTCATTCTTCCTTCATTTCTCACCAATTCACAAAAGCTTTAGAGCAATTATTATAGAGAGAAATTATAAAGAGAAAGAAGAAGAGAAGTCTGTTACCTCACTATTCCAGTATCCAGTTTGTCTAAGGTAGGGAGTATTATTTCTTTCTTTCGTCCTCATGAAGAGAACTTCAGTTATTCCATTCTTTGTTATTATGTTAGAATAACTCATACTCATGCGAAGCACCGCATACTTGGTGAAATTCTTATGTTATTCCATTCTTTATTATTACGTTGGAATATCACATCTGCAAGCGTTCTCACGCTCTGGACCGGTTTCGCTCTTTATTATTCTCGCTTGGAATATCCTCACATGCATGCGTTTCACGGGACCGGTTCCGCTCTTTCCTAGTATTCTCGTGGAATAACTCTGTCTATCAAGTACCGCATGCATGGTGATTTCTTATTATTATTCTTTATTATTATTTTTGGAACATCATATCTGCGTAGCTTACGCACTTGACTTGTTCCGATTAATTATTATTCGTTAGAATAACTTTGTCTGCTGAAATCTTACATCTTTGGTGATTTCTTTTGTTATTTCATTCTTTATTATACTCAAATTGGTTAAAGTTTTGACTTCTATACTCCATGAAATTAGTGGAATATCCTTGATATTTGCGCTTCATCCAAAGATCTTTATTGGAAATATTCTTCTCGAGCATTCTTGAATTTTACTCTACAAAGCGATATCATGTTGACAATTTGGACATTATTAGTTCTGGATAAATTAATTCTTGAATTTATTTTATTGAATTCTTATATCATTGTCATCATCCTCATGTTTATATTTTGTTGAAAGTCATCTCGTGGCTCAGTAGTGCATAGATGGACTTGGTATGATTATGACCGTGATTATTCGGTGTAATCATGACCAGTAAATGTTACGAATGATGTGGTAAAAGTTCTCATTGGCACGTAGTGCATTGATGGATAGTTTTTGGTATGATTATGGCTATGGATTCTCTTCTGCCAAGGGTGAAAAGATGAATTGTTTTATGGCATGATCAGGACCGTTGATGAATACACGAATGTCCTTGGCCTATAGAGCATGGATAATTTGTGGTCGTGATACTAAAGAATATCCTTGGCCGTAGTGCAGGGGTGATTCGATGATGTGGATTATTTATTAAGCTGAGTCCCAGCGATAAAAGTGATGAAAAACCTTTTAAATCATAAAAGATAGTAGATTTTATTCTCTACTTGACTCTTCTAATGGATTGCTTATTCCGCTACAGTTTTTGATCTAAAACTTGTTGTCTATTATATTCTATCGGTTGTTATACTGTTGAAGGCTATTGATAATTTATTCTACATTATCTTAGTCATAATATTTCTTATTGGGCTAGTTGAGCTCTCCCTTTTCTTTTACTGTTCTCTTCATGAAATGAGAACGTAGCTGGGACTAGTCGGGGAACAGAGCGATGGTCCTAGATGTTTGCATTAGTAGTCCTCACTATTCTGTGAAATAGTGTGATAATAATTGTAATGAGGACTCCTTTTGAGTTTGTATACTCTCTAGTAGATAATATTTATATTCAAACTCATAGTTTATGTTTTGTCGTATTGTACATGACAGTTGTATTATTAAGTTGTATTTGAATTATGTACCATGTATCTGGCGACTCAAGATGGGTGATGTATTCCTGTTTTGGGGGCGTCACATTAATAGTCACCCGTCCTGATTTTTTATCTACTTTAACTCCATTTTCAACATCAAACCAATGACAATTGAAGAAAACTAATTCTTTATGACCCCAATACTTGAGCACGACAACTTCTACCAATCGTTCATACCAGTCATCCCAAATGTTATCGTAGCAGCTACCATTCACCACAACACCAGAATCAGCAGAAGCGACTTCCCCAATATCGCAACACTTAAATCTATAACCGTTGACAATGCAACATGTATAAGTATCTATAGATCTTTCAGGTCCATCGGCTATAAGCTTTAGCTGATTGTCAGCTAACTCATCTGTGAGGACCTAATGTACATTAACAAACATATTCTAAAGTTAATTACGCCATAAGAATAAATCTATGATGGTAGATTCATTGAACTTGTAAAGGACGTTAGACTTACATGATCTTTAAACCATTACACAAATTCTCCATTTCTCAAATTTTTCAAATCCCCGTCCGATATACTCGGATTCGCTTCACGTACTTCAGCATCATATTGACTGCAACACAGTTATATACTCAATGTGTTTGTAAAGGAACTTGACACAATTACATCAGACATATATAGTTATGACTACTTACTTAATGTATGGCGCTACTTCATTCATATTGACAAGTGCATACAATGTGGCATTGCGTACTCACTACCACGGTCCAATAAGAATCGCCTTTTTTTTTACTTAGAATGGGCGTGCAGGATGACTAAAGGCCGTTAATTCTCCATTTTCCTCGTACAACAAATTTGATTCCGACGTAGCGATTGTGCTTCGTCCCCAACATTCAAATTTCAAAGTACAACGAATAGAAATTAACAAGTTCCTCCATAACATAACTTTCAGCAATTGACCCCTCTACATGTGCTCTATTCTTCACCTTTTGCTTTAGACATCGCATATACCTATGTGATATATAGATTAGCAAAAACGAATGAACATTTTACCGTATTAAAAACATTAATGTCATTACCTCTCGAATGGATACATTCATCTATATTATACAGGACCGCCAAACTTAGCTTCGTATGGCACGTGAATAGGCAAATGCTCCATGGAATCAAAAATTGATGGAGGGAAGATCATTTCTAACTTGCACATTATTTCCACTATCTGCATCTCCATTTTATCTATGTCTTTGAGCTGAAGCTCCGTCAAGCATAGATTTCTGAAGAAATTAGAAAGCTCTTTAGTGTTTCAACCACACGTTTCGGTAACAAGTCGATAAATGACACAGGGATCAACTTCTGCATGAATACGTGACAATCATTTCTTTTAAGACCCCAAAACTTCAGCTCTTCGACTTTACAACACCTTGTTATATTCAAAGAATATCCATCTGGGAGCTTCAGTCCACTGATCCAATTACATATCAATATCAAATCTTCCCTGGTCAAAGTATATTCAGCTTTAGGCATTACCGTCTTACCACCCTCCTGATACAGCCACATATCTTCCCTAATGTTCATTTCTACCAAATCAAGCCTCGACTTGTTGTTTTCCTTTGTTCTACCACTGGCATCTAGGACTGTATAAAAAATGTTATCAAATACGTTCTTCTCAGTTTGCATCGGATCTAAACAATGACGGATGCAGAGTGTAGCCCAATAAGGCAGGTCAAAGAAAATGGCTCTGTGTGTCAAGTTGTGAACCTTGCCGTATCCACAAGCTCGCTCTAATATGTGATTCTTCCCCGGAGGTGGAAACTTCAAATGACTAATCCAACTCAACACTGCTGACCCAAAAAGATAGCCAGGTATTTGACGTTTTTTTATTTTTTGATTGAATTGTCTACTCATCTGTCGATAACGATGTTCAATCGGCAAAAAAATGTCTGGATGTTGTTAAAAACTCATTTCCCCCCATGTTGAGCCACACATCTTTAACTGATCCCATGCATACGGGACATGACAAGCCCCCGTGAGTCAACCATCCACTGATCATTCCTAACGCCGGGAAGTCATTTATTGTCCACAATAAAGCTGCCCTCATGTCAAAGTTCTGCTTCAGAGATACATCATTAGTTTGAACCCCTTTTTCCCACAACATCTTCAACTCATCAACTATTGGCCTGATGTATACATTGATGTCTTTACTTGGACTCTTATCACCCGGAATCAATAAAGGCATGAACATGTAGGGATCTTTCATGCACATCGAAGGCGGGAGGTTATACACAACAATAATCACCTGCCAAGTTGAGTAGGGCTTTGTGTAAGGCCCGTTAAACGGATTAAACCCATCCGTAGCAAGTCCAAGCCTAACATTGCAAACCTCTTCAGCAAACGAGGGGTGCTTTCCATCTAAAATTTTCCACTCAAGCCCATCTGCCGGGTGCGTCAGTTGACCTTCGACTATGTCCCATGTAGAGTGCCACCAAATATTCTCAGCTGTATGTGTTGACATGAACACCCGCTGAAGCCTTGGGGCAATGGGAAAGTAACGTAAGATCTTTCTCGGCACGTCTTTTCCCTTTTTCTTGCGTTGTTCACAGTATCTACTTGTACCACAAATATCACATGACCTCTTATCTTTATTGACATCACCGTAATACAACATACAGTCCTCACAAGCATCAATCTTTTCATACCCTAGATTGAGCCTTTTGACCATTTTCTTCACATCATAGTACGACTCCGGTAACTTATTGCCTGCAGGTAAGCACTCCTTCACAATGCTTAACAGTTCATTAAAACCTCTCTCGCTACAGTCATGCTCGTTCTTGAAGTGTAAAAACTTAGTCACGGTAGATAAGACGGTGTGCTTTTCGTGCTCGTCATACAGTGGTGTCGCTGCTTCATGCAATAACTCATAGAAACCTTTATCCCCATCATTCGGCTCTTGCTTGATGCTACTGCCATCCCTGTCTGTATTCCACTGAAAGTATGAACCAACAACTTCGACTATTATGTTAGTACAGTCAAAGGTTTCGTCACCTCTGGATTCTGGTTTTAATTCATGTTCATCCAACCAGGTTTCCCCATGATAGATCCATGTTGTATAACCCTGCTTGAACCCATACGCAAATAAGTCGCACATGACATCACTCCTTTCCTTCCACACTTCATTCACATATCTCTTACAAGGACATCTGATCTCATCGCCGCTGACTTGCTCAAACGCGAAGTTGAGAAACTGTTCAACCCCACTACGATACTCAGAGCTAAGCCCACTCTTATCAGTGGCTACCCTACGTTCCATCCAACTTTGATCAACAGACATCTCAGACAACGGTCTGCTATATATATGGAAAGTCAGACAAACATAATCAAGTCTCTAAGTTAATGTATATGCAAGCTTATGAGTTTCCTAACTTCATCTCCACGTCTAATGGCTCAGGCTTCTATCCCATTCCCGGATGTGTCGCCTCACTGATGCCAATAACTTGAACACATCTTTAAATTTTTTAGAAATTTCGGCAGCACCTCCCCATGGTCTTCAAGTACACGAAATAGACTAACACATCATAGTCTAAATATGCACCCGAAGAACATCAAGAGATATATACTGACCGAAAATTCAAAAAATATAAAGACGTGCTCAAGTCGTTAACACCGACCTAAGTTAGATCGAAACATACAAGAACAGTCCCAAAACGGGGACTATTTGAGATTCACTCATACTAAGTGAATCTCAAACGGGTTTCTAAGCTTCCTAAACTATATGAAAATATGCACATGTGAAAGTATAATGAGCTGGTAAATTTCTTAAGCCACCCTCAAATAGGAAAAAAACAAATAAATTGCGAATTTGAATATGTTTGCAGTTTAATGGACCATCTATATATTACATGTTATATATAAATCAGTTAAACTCAAATCAAATCTCTCCACAACAAACTAATATTCGTCTGTATGTCAAGAGAGGGCATGTAGATATAGATGCAAAAACATATTTCAATTTCAACCAGAAAGATACAATTTTTAGCCAAAACCATAAAGTATATCAATTACCTTTCTTCATCTATCATGTTATTCCAAGTATATACCTCTCAAGCCATGACCAAAGATCTGGTTAAGGCAATATCGAATCAACTAGGAAAAGGAAAACAAACAACAGATCCTAAAACAAGTTTACAACTAGTCAAACACTACAGTAAAAGGACAAATCAAATGCAGTAGAAACAATCGGGATATTGTAACTCTGCCATTGAAAGATACTAAATCACTTTCTTAAACTTGAATATGATACAAACGCCTAACATATAATATTTTAGGCTAATAAAGGTTTCATATTTTAGTTGTTATTGCAAATTTTTTAGGCTAATAAAGGTTTCATAGACATGCACGTGCTAATAATTAAAGATATTGTTACGGTTTATTTATATTTTATATTTTACTATTACTGTATGTAATTATAACTTCTTTATGTTACATCATACATTTATTAATTGACAATTTTTAAAGATAATATTTTCTTTTAAAAAATTATAAAAATATAATATCAATGGAATGTCGTTTGAAAATATAATATATAAACATATTAGAAAATATAAAGAATGACATACCAAAAAAAAAGGAACCAGCATATTGATTTCCGATTTGACAGAAACATTTGATTGCCACAAAAAGGAAAGCAGGAACGCAAGTGAGAAATAAACCCCTCTGCTAGAATAGGTAGTTGTTCTAATTAAAGGGAAATGGCTTACATTAAAATAACAAAACCAAGAGTCGAGAATGGATTAGAACCAAAAGCCAGGTCGTGATGTTATTTGAAAAATTAACTAAACCAACATATATATAATGGATCCACAATTATAAGAAATGCAAGTGCTCAATGACTCCTCGAGGAACACCCACAACTGGCGTGCAACAATTAGTACATTTGCAAGCTAAAGCTTTGATTTTGACAAGAGTTCACAAGAATTAATGGTTTGCCAAATGCTAAAAACAAAAGGTTTTAAAATAGATGTCAAAAATACTAACAAGGATAAGAATTGACAAAAAAAAATTTAATAATTTGCAATAACAACTAAAATATGAAACCTTTATTAGGCTATAAACAACTCAAGTTACAAATTGCTAACACATAATTAATTGCTAACACATAATTAATTCTACACTAGTACTGTAAGCTAACATATAATAGAGATGGATAATGCTAAAAAAAAGGTAGAATATATACTACTTAGCAGCAAAGACAATAATAGAAGCCTGATAACATAAGAAAATTGAAGACCCAATTAAACCCTAACATAAATAAATTGGAACTTATAAATTAAAGCCTAAGAAAAAAAAATTAACTTACTAATTGTTCTATGAGAAATGGAGAACCAGCAGCACCAAGAGGGACGAAAAGATCAGTGGAGGCAGCTGCAGGTCGCACAGGCCAAGGAAAGGGGAGCAAGAAAGGGGCGAAGGCCAGTCGGTGGGAGAAGGAAATGGACGTCAATGTTGATGGCGCCGGCGACGACAGTGATGTTGCAGAGGCGACGACGAGGTGCAGAGGCGACGGCGAGATGCAGAGGCGTCGAGCGAGAGAAAGAGAATAGAAGAAAAATGAAATTTAGGAATTACATATAACATCATTCTCGACGGCAATAAAATGTGACTCAATAGCGACGGCAAGGTCGTCGCCTATGACCTTTTTGCACGCGGGCGGAAAATTCCCACCAAATTTGGACTCGGGAAGGATCATTCTCGACGGGCCTCATTAGCGACGGCCAAGCCGTCGCCAATGAGGTTATTATCGACGGGGATTCTGCCGTCGCTAATGATGCCGTCGCCAATGACCTGTTTTTTTGTAGTGAATGTCCCAAGATAAAACATTGTCAGCCCCAATTTTGAGTTTTGAATTTGTAAAGACTAAGTCATCAATCACTTTAGTCAATTGAAAATTTTCTTCATGCTCAAAAGATATATAAAATGAGAAAATATTTTTTGTGAAAAAGCCACTATATGGAAAACACTTAGATTTGGTTTTAACACATCTTTCCATATGACTAATCATTAAAAGAGCACAATTAAATTTTATTTTTGACAAAATTAGGGATGACAATATCAAATCTTGATAGGTCATTTTTTACCTACCACCAGTTCGAGGAACAAGATTAGCATGAATACTTTTATAAACGACATTGTTTAGTGGTGTGGTCTCAAGAACTGTTGGTAAAGATACAAACTCATATGTGGGGCAGTCTTTAAAAATCTTTAATTGTTGCAAAATAGAGAGGTTTTCAAATCCTAGTGGCCCTTTTAGAGTGAATGGAGAAGGACCAGAACAAGGTATGTCAAACAAAGCACCTAACAAAGTAGAGTTAATGGAAATTGTTTTGTTTTGCACAAAGGATTTAATCTGATTATTTGTGACTGATAGATTTCCATAAAATTTCTTAATCAACTTGGGATAAGCAGAGGTTGGTGGAAATAACAAACTAGACAGACCAATTTGATTAAACATCTCAACAACACCAATAGTGTGAAAAAGAACTGGGTCGACAAGTTTGCCATACACGATAGGTTTATTGATCATTAATTTCTGAAATTCTTTAGAAAATTTGTGGGATCGAAAAATAAGAGTTGAATCTGAGTGCTAGAAATATGAAAGGAATTTGGTAGACTCATAGTGACTTAGTGTTTACCCTTAGATGTCTGCCCTATCTTCTTCATATTCTTTGAAGAAGTTCCCATATCAGAGACTAGCTTGGATAGATTTCGGTTCAGGTGAAGCTCATCTCTCGATCCCCTGGATGAAGATGCTCCGTCTTGATGATCTGGCTCTTGAGATGCCAGTATCAAACAAAACCGATACCTCGCGATTTCCTATAAGATGGATGCCTGAGATAGTACCTGGTGCTCGAGCCGCCTAATTAACTGTCAATGCAAATACTCTCCCACCAGTGTTGTGCTGATCGCCATTACCAGCATTACCGCCTCCCCCATTACCACACTGAACTGTGCAGTCCCTTACTCTATGTCCCATTTGTCCACATTAGAAACAAACCCATGTCTCTCTATAGCACGCCCTACCAGCATGATACCCACCATAAGAAGCACATGGACCAGGTGGAAGTGGCAAAAGGTTCAGATTTCCCCCACCTGCCGGTCCTGGATACCGCCCCTGAATTTGACCTTGTTGGCGATGCTGACCTTGATTCTGATTTTGCTGGAAACCCCTGTTCTGTTGAAATCCCCTATTTTGATACTTCCCTCTCAATTTGCCACTGACCCTACTGCTGACCTCTGTTAGAGTTTGTTCACTACATGCCAATTATTTGATATAATTGCTTAACATTTCGATATTATATTTGATTGAATAAATGAATGATTTTATTATGATTTTATTTACTGCGTTATATAAATGTTAACATAATAAAACTCCTTAGAATAGTGATAAAAATTGTATAGTTTCAAGTTTGTGACTTGAACATAAGATTATATAATTACAATTAGTATCATTGCTCTTAAATGTCCCTAGTCGAGTATCATTGTTGATGGGACAACAATGATATATTGAGACTAGTATGTGGAATGACTGATGACCAAATCATATTGGTCATAAATATATGAGATATTAAGTCAATACATAGGTACATGTTAGAGAACGATGTGCTGGACAGACCCACCATGAGAATTCTACGTGGAACATTATGCAAAATGTCATTAGCGATTCTCATTGTGACAATGATGTAATGGTCCTCCGACCTGAAATCACTATATTATTACACGAGAATTTATGTACTTTGATATCATCAAAGGTCACCTTTAATAGGGTAGACTATAAAGGTGATTATTGGGTACATCATGAATCGTGTGAGGAATATGAGTGATCTAGATGGAATTTAACTCTCCTATTTATTAGGGGTGATATCCATAGGCCTATTGATTGAGTAGGACTATGAAATTCATGGCCATGCTTAAATAGTGATTTTTTTTTCATATAGTCTACTCATTGATCAAGAAAAATTCAGATTAAATTATGAATAGTATAACGCATTCCATGACTCGAGTTTAATCTAGGATATTAAGGTTAAAAGGATTAAATTACATTGAAACATTGGTTGCGAAAAGGTTTCATCGAATCATCGATCTTATTATTACTTGGGTAGCAGTGATGCATTACTAGATGCCGCTCACTGTTTATAATTTTTTAATATGATTTTAAAATTATTGCCAACGTAATAATAACCTATAGGGTCACACACATAGTACATAATAAAAGGGAATTAATTTAAATTGTAAAGATTTAAATATGTCAATATGATTGATATTATTTAAATTACGAATTTAAATTAATAGAAACATTTATATATATATGGGTATATTAATTAAGTAAGACTTAATTAAGGTATATATATAAATTTGGATTTTATTTTAATTAAATTAGTTTTTGTATTAATTCCTTTTTAACCGATATATATATGATATGTAGCAGTCATATTAGGGATTATCATTATTCTAAAAACCCTAGCCGCTCTTAGAGAGATACTAGAGAAAAGTTTTTGAAAATCCTGTTCCTTTGGTGGCTAGTACCGTAGCTCCCTTTATTGCAGAATCGTGCGACGGTTTGCGTGCGTTCGTGTGAATACTATAGAGACGTAGTTTCGTGAGGGATTGCGTTGGAGATTCGAAGCGTTTCAGAGGCTTTTTCATAATCAGTATAATCTCTTAAAACACTGAATTAATGTCTGCTTCGCATGGATCCTATTTTGGGTTTCAGAATTTGTTTTGTTTTATAATTTTTATTTTTCGTTGTGCGTTGCTTTGTTGTGCCGAAATCCCAACAACCTCCACGACCACCCTGCTACATTGGGTAAGAAGAATCCCTTCGAGGATTAAATCGCTGACCCGATGCAGGCTCATTCTAACTATTTTGCCTTCTATTCTGATTCCTGCCAAACTATCCCATTCCTTGCCCTTGCTGATCATCTCTCTCTCTCTCTCTCTTTCGACTCCCTTCTAGTTTGGAAGCTCGAAAGTCCTTGTGCTCCATTTCTACACTCTTAGCTGCATTAGCCACCTATGATACATCTGTAAATATGGTGTGGATGATCGATCTCCTATACTTATATTTCAAAGCCCATTTAAACGTTTTTTCCTATTGTGCAGCTGTCCCAGCTATTAAACCCGTAAAACCAGCCAATCTCGTAAACCTCGCTATAAAATCGGTAATAGTCTCATCCTCTTTTTGTCGAATGGATACAAACACCCTGATGTATGCATCCCTATCAGCATTTGGGAAATACTGCTGATAGAAAAGGTCACAAAAACTGCTTCATATGAGTCCATCCATAAATCCATCTCCTTGTGTAGCCTTCAACGATTTCCACCATCACTGACATCATCCTCTAGCTTATAAACTGCTAATCTCACCTTCTGATTTTCTGAACACCTAATCACATCAAAAATCTTCTCCAAGTGGGCGATCCAATTCTCCGCATCAATTGGAGTCGGAGCAAAATGAAAAGATTTGGGCTTCTACTTAATGAACCTCTCCGATAACACATTTAACAGCTGCACTTTCAGACCCACTTGATCTTCAGGAGGAACATTTTGCTCATGTTGTGGTATCTCTTCATCATCCCCCATGCCATTTGCTTGATGATTTCCTTACATCTGAATAATACCACCAGATACCTTTGTGCCCACGGCCGGCTGCAGAATCGCCTCATTCACCATTGCTGAACCTATAGTCGAGGTTATTGTTACATTACCACAGAGTCCCATCGTTTTCCACCACAGTTATGACCTCAACTTGGGGTCGCGCCTCGACCCTCTTACCATTATTACCCTACCTCCCAGCAATTCTCGAAGACCTACGAGCCATCTATGATACAAAATCAAACAGACGAGAACAAACAGATCAACACAAATAATCAAGATCAAATTAATGCAAAACGAAAATCAAACGCAATAAAACTATATAACAAAATCTTATAACTACCCAATGGTCTACCTATAACTCACAGGTCAAGCCTAAAAGACAATCTACACGATCATAACCTAAACTCTGATACCAACTCTGTAACACCCCTTTTCCGAAAAGGAAAAGGAATTTCACACACAAACATAATAAATACAAACCTCAAATAAATCTCAAAATATCTCCAATGAAATTGAACACCAATTATCACATACTCCAATTTAAATAGATGGGACTCCACATTTACATAGTCTCTAATATTAAAAATAAATGCCAAAATAGGCCCAAAACATCCATCTACAAAATATTAAAACACCAAAGTTCGATAATAGTCTCAAGACTAATTTACTAATTTGGATCAAAGGTAGATCTCATCCCACAAATCCTGGTCACCCCTGATTACCTGCCGAAAAAAAAGAACACAACGTGAGCTAATTGCCTAGTACGGATATAAGGATGCATATATATATATATATATATATATATATAATAAAAAATATATATGTACCAAAAAATGGAATGAATGAACAATTACGTAACTAATAACCAAGTATGAATATATCGAATTTGGTGAGACAAGGTACAAATGATTAACACTGTCAAACCGAAAAATATAGTCAAAAGAATTTCAAACAAAATACGGTTGAATCAAATGGTTATAGGGTAACAATTTCATACTCAGCTCAAATACAAATAGCCAAAGGCTAACAAAATACATCGGTACCATGATGTATATAAATCAAATCGGATAGTACGCACGACACATGCGTCACTAATCCGCCAAACAAATCGAATCAAATCAAATACTGGCCAAAGCTCATACCCGGAGCATACAAAAGGATACGCCGTGGACTGATCACACCGCCACGGAAGGTGTCATGCCCTTGTGTCAAGAGGACATGCTTGTGGTACCCCCACAGGTGGTTAGCTCAAGTATACCCTAATGATCAAATTACAAAATGTAAGCCAAAAGGGGTTCAATTCACAAGGCTTACATGACCATCTCCGAATGATATCAAATTATCAAATACGAACATACTCAATATCACAGTATATCAGTGATCAAAATAACTCCTGAATGTAAACAAAATTATACGAATAATGATACAAACGAATAAAGTCTTCAAAATATATTGACATGATTAACTAGTTCAAGGAGTACAAATACGAATTTTAATGTCAACGCCAAAACGAAACTATCACAATAAATTGGACAACAAGGAATAATCATGAGAAGTAATACCAAATTTCTAAACGAGTAACAAAATGAACGAATTAAATTTAAAAGAGTATCGCTGAAAAAGTACGGAATCCGTACCTTAATATAGTACCAAAATAATTCGCCGAATCCAAATATCACCCGCTAAACTCCCTCAATCTGATCTAATTATCAAAATAAAATATAATACATATAATTAAATTATGAACTCATACAAATTATATTTTCATAAATTCAATAATTTTTAATATACTATATTAGGTTTGTAATCAAAAGATATATTTTAATTGTAATAACAATATTATAATATTATTTATCACTTTCCCTTTTTAAATTTTTGTATATCTTTATATATATATATATATATATATATATATATATATATATATATATATATATATATAATATAAAACAAAAATTATATATATATTTATATAACCTACAAATTGTATAACTGCTTTAATTTTCGTTTTATATATATATATATATATATATATATATATATATATATATATATATCAATTGTAAATCAAAATTTCATTAACAAATTCAACTAGTCAAACAACATAATAAAATTTTAAAATAGATTACAAATACAACAAGAAAATAGATTGTAATTACAGTAGCAAAATAACTGTTTTGTATTCAAAAATAGTCCAACAATTACCTTTGAGAAGAAGAATACGGTGAATAAAATTTTAAGATCTTGCTCTCAAACCCTTTTTAATTCCAGCCAAATTCTCTCGTTCTTCCGTCACTTTCTTTTATTTTTGCTTTATTCCCACAACTCATCAGGCGTAATAAGGTATATCTAGGTTTTAATTATTTAGCAAGTTTTATTAATTCTTTTAGTTTTATTAGGATTTAAAATTATACAAACATAATTTAGACCCAATTAATTTTAATTATGGTCCAAATAAATTAACTACAGTTTGACCCAAATATAAGAAAAGTCTAATTAAATATTTTAAAGCTTACTTGAATATTTTATTATTGTTTTATTGGGTATTACAGTAGGGCTCACAAAATTTTCAATTGAAGATTTCTGACAGATATTCCGTTGGGAATTCCGTCGAAAATATCAAATATCACATTCTTGAAGATATATACACTGACATATATATAACCCGCTGCAATATATCACATTATGTTATGACCCAAACACTGTAATTGCATAAATACACTGTATACACTAACCGAAATTTTAACTGCACAAAATAAATCCCAATTTCAGCAACATGCAACAATTTGCAAAAATTAAATTCAAATAATCCCAATTTGCAAAATAGTTAACAACAACATGCAAGAATTTGCATAATTATAGTCAAAATAAATAAATTGCATAACAGAAATAAACCCAATTTTTGCAAATTAAAATATAATCCCAATTTCTGATACAACAAGAAGTCCAAAATTTTTCTCAGTAACACATGAACAACTTTAGCAAAATCAACAACTCAAATATGGAAACTATATTCAGTAATCTCAAATGATCATTTAGGATTACTTACCTTGAATTAAAGGAGGAGAAACGAGGAAGAGGAAGAGAAAGGAGGAGCTAGGAGCTAGGATGTAAGACCCTGAATTTTATGAAATAAAAGTATTCAATTTTTCTTATAATTACTATTCAGTAAATGGTTAAATTGATAAAAAGCAAAGTTAAGGGTGATATATGAAATTTTTTTCAAAATAAGCAAGTGGCTATAAAATACTTATTGTTGTCGGGGAATATTCGTTTGGTCGTGGAATATTCTTCTTGTCGGGAATATCCGTACGACGGCGCAGTCATTTGTGGGCCCCATAACAGAATAACTGTCGGATGAAGATAACGACAAAATTGAGTTTTTATAAATAACTACGTAGTTATTACTGAATTAACAATTGTTGGAATACCCGGTGGTTAAAATACGATGTCTGGCGTGATTGCACAAAGAAAGCACACGGTATTGCATAGTATTGTTGAATTATTGATCCTTACGTAAGAATGCACTACTCAATAATTATTACGGAGTTCTTTATTCAATATTTTATTTTATTGATTCAATAATTGCTGTGTTGATATTTTATATTATTGTTGTTTCAATAATTGTTACTGCACAGTATTTTCCATTATCGGATCAATAATTCATATTATTTGAATAATATTATGAGATAGCATTATTGGCAATGTCTAGAAAGTTACATCGAGGAGAGGTTTGGTCACCTAATTGCGGCGCCAAGAAGGAAAAATCCTTATCGAAAGCCCCTCTTTCTCGAACCGCTGGTTGTCATTGTTGCGATTACGTAATATTATTTATGAATAATTAATTATTGATTTATATGATAAGGAAATATTTATTTGATGCGGATATAAATGATGGATTTATTTATGTGGTTATAAATGAAAGAATTAATGTTGAGGTGTTTATCAGTACGTATTTTGTTGGATTGGAGGTATTAAAAGATCAAATCGATATTCTTAAAGCTCTATTATGTGAGTTATAATTTTAATCTGACCATTGGATCGTTGTAATTTTTGGATATGTTATACATATATAAGTTTAGTATATGCCCACAAATTTTGAACCATTAAAAATTAACGTATAATTTGTTATGAATTTTAAGAGGTGACTGATTCAGAAATTAGGTTTATAAATGATTTTGATTGAAAATTCTAGAATTAAGTGGGCCCCACTTGTGGTTGGTGAAGAAATGTGCTGAATTTTATTTCAAATGTGGTGGATGGTAATTGTAAAAGGTAAGGCCATCAGGTAGCAGGTCAAGTCTGCTTCGGCGTGCTAACATTTTCCTATAAATAGAGGGCTAAGTTAGAATTGAAAATCACACCAGAGACATAAGCTTTCTCTCTCTATATTATCGAGCGTATTTTGTGAGTATTTAGATACTTTGTGAGTTTTTATTTATTAGTGCAAGTTTCCTTCAGCCTTATACCGATATTCGGTTCCAGACAGAAATACAGCTCTTTTGAGGTAAGGGATTTTAAGGTTGTTATGTTTTTCAGTTTCATAATTTTTCTGACCTTCAAAAATTCTGGAAATATTTGAAATGATAATTTGATGAGTTTTCTAGATTGTGTCCAAAAATGGTGATTTTTGGATGTATAGATTAGGAGTTATGAATTTTATGGGAAAAGACTATTTTAAAAGTAAACCCTTATAACTCCTTGTGGTTAACTCCAAAATTGGTGAAATTTTTATTGGGAGTACATGTATTTGATAGAAGTATACTCTGTAAATTTTGGAATTTTTGGACTAAAGTATAGTTTATGATAAATGTCTAAATATTCGGCTGTTTTGGCCATATGAAAAATAGTAAATGAATTTTAAAAATTCTGAGAAAAATATATGTTCAATATGGAACTATATTCTGCTAAATCCCAGAAAAGTAAATTTGTTTGTACTGATTTGGTATTTTTCATGAAAATGGACTAGTTATGAGTAAATGAATTAAATATGTTATATGAAGTAAGAAAATTGGAAAATAGGATTTTATGGCTTGAGAATCCTATATGAGGTATATACAGATTTTTTATGAGGGTTTTGGTTATTTGGTGATGAAATCTTATGAGTTTGGCATTTTAAGATGATTAAATGCATTAATTAATAAAGTGTAAACAATTCAAATAAATTATTTATAAGTTTACGAAATGTTTTTCTTTCAATATCATTATACTGAAATATTGGTATAAATTTTATTGTGGAATTTCTACTTTTTTTTATGTCGGGGTTACTATTCATGAGTTACTATTCACGAGTTACTATTCACGGGGTACTATTCATGACAAAATTGGTTTATTTTTTTGACCAAATTATCGTTGATTTATGAATCTTACTCTTGAGATTAAATCTATATGTTGATTATATTATTTTTATTATTATATATAACATTTTTATAACCATAATGAAGAAATTTCTCTTTGACTTGAGTGTAAAGATGGTAGATTATTGGTATGATCATGACTATGGGTTCTCTTTGGCCAGTAGTGCAAAGTTGAATCGTTGACTGGTATGATCATGACCATTGAATTTACAATTGAATATTTTTAGCTTAAGTGCAAAGGTGAATTGATCAACATGGTTATAATTATGGTTTATATAATGATTATGTATTTCTTTGAGATATGAATATCTTTGGCCCGTAGTGCAAAGATGACATGTTGTTAAATATCTTTGGCCTGTAGTGCAAAGATGAACTGTTGATGAATATCTTTGGCCCATAGTACAAAGATGACCTGTTGTTGAATATCTTTGGCATGTAGTGCAAAGATGAACTGTTGATGAATATCTTTGGCCCGTAGTGCAAAGATGACCTGTTATTGAATATCTTTGGCCAGTAGTGCAAAGATGATCTGTTGATGAATATCTTTGGCCCATAGTGCAAAGATGAATTTGTTAGTATGATTATGAACAGGAACTGTGATTTGGTATAACCATAATCTTTGATGTTTTAGGTAAAGACAGGTGATGAAAATTATCTTCGTCTTGGGTACAAAGAGGAATTTAGAACCACAATTATGATTATGAGTTATTCACATGATTGTGAACAGGAACTGTTGATTGATGTTACAGGGATAAAATATTGTTGGTGGACTTTTAACATGGAGAAGATAATAGACTTTATGGCCTATTTGACTCTTCTAATGGATTGCTCATTCCGCTGCAACTATGGTTGAAAAGTTTTACCATCTACTATATGTTCTAAATCTCTGATTTATTACTGATGAAGGCTATTGATAATTTATTTATCTTTAGTCATGATATTCTTTACTGAGCTAGTTGTGCTCACTCTTTTGATTCACAATTCCTTTCAGGTAATAAAAGTGTAGCTGGGTCAAGCGGGGATAACAGGGGAAACGAAAGGCGGTCTCTAACTGTGGAGATTCTCCCTAAACAGTATAGAAAAGTGTGTTATATTTTATACATCATTTAGTAGTTATATTTGGTGAATCAAATAGGGTGAGGCGAACCCAACGTTGGAAGAGTATTTTGCCACTATCATACAAGATATCTAATGACATACAACCTCGTGTTATCATAAGACATGGTTGTGCACATCCACTTGCTGAGTATATCTACGAGCACTACCTATATGATCTTAGAATTTATTTGAAATATAATTTTCAACTGGAGACAGTGGAGATAGTTATATGTCAAGAGAAGACTCACCATTGGAAAGAACATGATAGTAATCTTCTCATTTTTCTTTGGGGTCTATTGGGTCAACCAAGGATAATTCTGTGGACATATGATATCTATCATAACCTAAACGCATAGCCTCCCATGTACGAAGGTTTCCTTGAGCACTTCCCAAAGATTCTAATTTCTGAAACAATTTTTGACTATACCTTTATGTAAGGTGCCATTGTGACGTGCTATCCAAGGTTGGGATGAGAGTCACAGTTGGTATATATTTGTATCAAAACTCACAAAGATATGTGTTGTTGTATTTTCACGACAATTGTTGTAATAAAGTTGTAGTTGTTTTCTGTACCATGTATTTGGCGACTTAGAATAGGTTGGGTGGAATGGACCTATTTTGGGGCTGTCACATAAGAGCAACCGTCGTCAATCGAAAATGGTGGCGATGGCGAAATTAATAAGCGATGGGTTTGAGTGGGTGGGCGAAGTGGCGGGAGGATCTGGGGAGGTGGGTGGTAACCACGACGTGGACTGGGGCCGGGGAGATGAGAGCCGAGAGAGATTAGAGAGTGAGAGTGAGGAGAGAGAAATAGAAATGAGAAATGAGGCGACTGAGGAAAATTCAATGTCTGATTAGATTTTATAAGTTATTTCTGGCAGAATTTTAGTCGGACATAAGTCCTTCGGAATCATATTACTTCCGACATAATTTTCGCTTTAAATAACTTCAATTTAAATCAATTTATGTTTCACAACAAGGAAATTTAGCGCTGATGAGGGTATTCTAGTTCAATGGAATTTAAATCGTACTTATGGTAATTTCGAGGGACTTATGTTCAACGAATTATTCCGTCGTAAATAACCTTATTTCAACAGATTTAAATCCGTCGAGACTATTTATGTCGAGTTTAAGGATTTTTCTTGTAGTGCCTCCAATAGGGGTCAAAATACAAATAGGTGAAATTCAAATACACTTATGTTCACCTAGAAGGGCTCATGTTTTAAATACTCAATGCCCCCGTCGCTCGGACCGTCGTTAAAGGTGGTGAGCATTGTATGTAAAATAAATGGGTATGTCCTTGAGATGGACTATATATATATATATATATATATATATATATATATATATATAGTCCGGATCAAGTAAGGACTCTCTTTACGTTAATAAAATGCGGGCTGTTTTTTTTTTTTTGGCTTTTTTTTAAAACAACTAAAAAAAAAGTTTAATATTTTAGGGAACTGGAATTTTTTTCATAATACAGTGTTTTGAGTGTGATTTGGATACATATAACAAAACAAGTCTATACAGACTGTACATACATTTTTTTGTATAGGTATCCAAATCACGTCCAAAATATTGTATTATCGAAAAATTTCAGTTTCATAAAATATTAAACTTTTTTTTAGTTGTTTTAAAAAAAAAGCCCAAAAAAAAGTCCCGCATTTTATATATATATATATACGGTCCGGACCTTAAGTTTACCCCTTATCTAACATTTCTTGCTATACCCCGCTTTAGCGACGGACTAGACAACAATTTGGTCCGTCGCTATATATAGAAGTATTGTCGTCTTAGCTTTTAGCGACATACAACATATAGCGACGGACATAACCTATAGTGACGGATCAAATCGTCGCCCGGTCAATCGCTAAAGGGGGTATGTTAAATAAGGGATAAGCTTAATATCCAGACTATATATATATATATATTTCTCTCACTTTGTTTATTTTACCATTGAGTCAAGAGTGGCTTGATAACATCTTCATATATGTCAACTGGGATATTTTAGGTTTCTTTAATTAAGTACCTAAAACAACAACAAAAGATCATAGAAGCTCTAGTGAAGTCGAATACAACTAAGGCAAATTGCAAAACTTTCTCAACATGTTTATACTGGTTGAAATATAGATGCTAGTTGTTTAATTTTTGCAATGTCATACTAATATTTCAATTTTTTTGCGAAACTCTCCCATCTGACCACATTTTGGTCAAAACTAATTAGTCATGTGCATATCACATTAGTGTTTAAAGGGCAAAATAATAAGTTTGTACTCTAAAATTTATTCATTTTAAAAAGATGGGTAAAACCGTTAGCACAATAAAGAGTAAACTGGTTATTTTGACCCTTAAACACCTACATGATTACTAATTTTGACCAAAATTTGTCAAATGTGACAATTATGTAAAAAATTGAAATAGTGACTATGACATTATAAAAATTAAAATATTGGCGTCTATATTAGAATTAAGTGTAAACATGAGGGGTAATAACTATCTAACGCATAAAAACATAGTAACATCAAAACACACACTAATAACAACAAAAAATTAGATAAACAAATAAATAAGAGAAGAAAACAAAAACCAACAAAAGATCATAGCAGCTCCAATTATTATAACCATGGAATTAAACCCTAAACCTAAATATACTTGTCAGCTGGAGGACCCCCAACATGGCCTGTTCCTGTGGTTGTACCAGGCACATTATGACTCCTGCTACTATCAGAAAGGTCCTGTTCACCTCCACCAATTGCTTGGTTATTCGAGTAGTCAAGGTTACCGGAGTTGTGTCACAGTGTCAGCAGGTATTGTCTGTGGCACCACCACCATATCGTTGGTCAGTGGTGTGGGGTGAATACTTTTCCTCGTGGTGCGCTACCTTCTCTGCAGCTTTGTGAACATGCAGATCCATTGCAGCTTCAGCCTCTTTTGCGAGTCGGACCTCATGAGCAATCTCCATTCTAGCTTTCGCCAAATCTTTTTCCGCCTAGAGAATTTGAATTTAGTTAAATAAAAATTTAGATTTTCAAATTGAAAACCTTGAGATTAGTATTAAATTATATGTAGTTCATTATGGTCGTAGTTATTTTTGCATATATCTAAAAGAACAATAAGATTTATTGATATAATTAAAATGGGTAACTTGACCATAAAAGATGTTGATGAAGGATATTTTTTTTCTTAAAATGCAATCATTTGAAACAACTTATTGTATGTCAATTTGAATGTAATTGGTACATAAGTTCAATTTACTTTATTTATAGTATTTTAGAAACTACTATTGCTACAAACTATTTGAAAAACAAAAAAGAAAAAGAAAAAGAAATCTAATTAAAACTAATGAGTTGATTACATTTAAATGGTCAACTCGAAACCAGATGACAACCTTAGAGTATCAGGTATCTCCAACAGTAGCAAAAAAAAAATAAACTCTTTAAATTGAAGTTTGTTGACCTACTTGACAATTTGAAGAGTATTATTTGTTACTTTTATATCTTGTGTCTCATCAGTTTCTTCAATTTAATGAGTTGTACATTAAACTCATCAAGCAAAATAAATGTTTTTAGCATTTCATAAATATTTTGAAGAGAGAGAATAAGGTTGCTGATTTGAAGAGAGAGAATGAGGTTGTACATTTGATGACTAAAATTGAAGAGGCTGTTGGAAATAATTTTTTTGATGTAGCTCACCTATTTGACTAAGGTTGAAGAGACGGTTAGAGATGCGGTTTTTCACGTTAGGCACTTAATTAACTCATGAAAAAAAATGCATTTTGAGGTGTTTACAAACCGTAACGTATTTTCATACCTTTTCCTCCTCTCTGGCTTCAGACTTAACCTTTCGCGTTTCCGCCATGTGTAATTTATTCTTGATGGCCTGCATTTTTCTTTTTTACTTTTCGATTGTTTTCTTCCTCTACCGATATATCAACCAAACAAATGTGACTCTGGGAAGTTAAAAATGCTACAAAGACTAAACAAATTCATATATCAAATATATATAGACAATGTAACAGTTTCTAAATTTAGAAGTTTATAGTATCCCACCGGAAAATGAGATCTAGCTCTACTTATTGGCCAAAATATATGACAACTGTCAATCATGGTTCAATTGTGAGGTTAAGGGGTGTGCTTTGATTTAAAATTTGAATGAGTATGGGCCATTGGCCTTAAACTAATCACTTATTTAACCTACATAAGTTAGAAATGGATTATCTCCTTCCAAATAGTACTCTGAGTCTCAAAATAAGAATCTTATCCCCCTTTTTATATGCGTCCAAGATGAAAATATTTATATAATTATCATTCTACTCTAAATTTTAGGAGTACCCTTCAATCCTAAAATTAAGCAATAAATCATAATTATTAAGAAAATCCATATATATATATATATAATAATAATAAATAGGCTTAATGATATCCCTCTAAATTGTCACACTTTTAAAATCGTCCCAAAAGTTCAATTTTTGCCAATTAAATCTTTCAAGTGATATTTTTTGGCGTTTCCATTCCTTTTACTTAGTTTAACTCCAATCCGACTCATTTTAACTAAATTTTGAACCAACCCGACCAAGTTTGACCCGACCCCAATTTCATCAATTAAATTTTAAAAATAAAAATTAAAAAGTTTTAAAATTATTTTTAAAAAAATATTTTATTTCAAAATATTAAAAATTATTATTATTTACAATATTTTAAAAATTATTATTATTTTCAGGAAAAAAAATTAAAAACTTTTTTTTCATAAAATGAGTAAAGTTTAATAAAATATAGATTCAAAAAAAATTAAATAAGAAAATAAACTTTATTTTCAATTTTTTTCATTTTTTATGTAAAAAATTATTTTCACAAACTTTTTTATGTCTTTACCATTATTATATGAATTCTTAACATTAGAATTTTTTAAACAAAAACTAAAAATTAAAATAAAATAAAAAAAACATAAAAATATAAATAAAAAATTGATTAAGTTTTTTTTAAAAAAAGAAATTAAAAGGTTTTAAAAATAATAATTATTTTCTTCGAAAAAAAATTAGAAGTTTTTTATTTTTTAAAAAAATGAGTTAATTTTATAAAATATAGATTCAAAAAAAAACTAATACAAAAATAAAATTTATTTTAAAAATTAAAAATTTTAATTTTTTAAAATGGGTAAAGTTTCATAAAATATAGATTCAAAAAAAACTTTATTTTCATAAAACAAAATATAAACTTTTAAAAATTTTAAAAGATGTGTATATTTTCATAAAACTAATTAAGAATTAAAAAAAATTAAACTTTAATTTTATTTGAATCAATATTTTATGAAAATTTACTAATTTTTTTTTCAAAATAAAAAGTCTCTAATATTTTTTGCTAAATATAATAATTATATTTAAAACTTTTAAAAATAATATTTTACTTTAAAATATAAAAAATAATTACTTTTAAAAGGATTATTATTTTAAAACTTTTAATAACTTGAGCAACCCTTAGGGTTTAACCTTTGGTTTTAAAAAATTAAAATTTTAAGATTTTCTAATTAGGTTTTAAAAATAGAAAATTAAGATTACTAAATTATAATTAGGGTTTTATAATTATCTTAAGATTTCCTAATCACATTAGGGCTTGCTAATTAGAATTAATGATTCTAATTAACATTAAAATTGCTAAATTAACAATTATGTTTTCCTTAATTATACATTAGGGTTTCTAATTTAGAAATTAATTTTTCTAACTAATTTTTAGGTTTTCCCCTAATTAGTTATTATTCAATAACACTTAATATCTATACTTAACTTTTGAATTCCCAAATTAGGGTTTTGATATTCCCGGTTAGGGTTTCGAATTCCCGGAATTGAAATTAGGGTTTTCAGAACCGATATTAGTGAAAATAGTATGCACATAAGACAATCATGTTTGATGATAAAACATATACTTTGTAACAATCTTATTCATTTATTAATAAAAAGTATTAACTTATTAAATGCTTTTAATTATCTATATGATGTTGTTTTATAATATGTGATAAACACATAGTTTTAAGCAATACTTTTAGATTAATGATGATGATCATTCTAATGAGATCTAAATTCTTAGAAAGCTTAAAACTAAAATAGTTCACAATCGTTGGATTACTAAATTGGGGATTAGTGAATCCGGATAGATTGGTACATACGTTGCTTGCTCATTGGATGAGGATGATTGATCTCATGATCATTTGTGTGCAGACACTAAAGCAAGTATGTAGGTGCTTATTAGAGAATAAGTTCACTAAACGTGGCTCGCTAAGGAATACCTAATGGAGTTTTACTTGCCTATCAATAGAAATTCTTATAGTGATAGTAGTACAAGTGATCCTTGGACTTGAGATCATCATAGTATCTTATGTATGATGAGTTATACTTTGACTTATTCCTTAAGACCCTTAGGGTATATCAAAGGGTATGCTTGGGTATAATAAGTTGTACATGGAGATATTAATGTATGATCACTAAAGAATCTAGCTACCACTTCTAGTAAAAGAAGAGAAATGTCCTATGTGATTCGATAAATGACAACCCTGTAGTCCTTGGCCAAGGCAGAATGAAATTAGAAAGGAGTTTCTAATTTGTATTATTTGGAGTTGTGCATTTAAGAATCAAAAATATATAATTAAATAAAAAAAGACTTGACAGTAATTCCATGTCTTATATTTAATTGGGACATGGTATGGTGGAAGGATTGAATTGTACGATAACTATTTACTCAAAGGTTTTTTATGATTAATGTTGAAATCTATATTATCTGGAAAGTCGTTGATCGCTAGGGAGACTTATCCCTATTGTAGAATAAATATTATTTATTTAAATAAATTAATAGTTTAATTTATTTATTTAAATAAAATTAGAATTGTTCTAATTGATTTATTCACAACCGGTTTAATATGGAGAACCTAAAGGGTCACACCATAAAAGGAAGAATAATTATTTAATAAGCAAATGATATAATCGTAATAATAAATTAAGTATATTTAATTTAATCTATGGTGATGGAATAAATTAAATTGCTTAATATTATTATTTAATATTTTGGAAATATTAAATATAAATTAATAAGAGGAGTCTTATTATTATTATTACTATTATTATTATTTAATTCCTAAAGGAGTTTGGAAATTAATTAATAAAAGTACTCTCATATATCCTAATGAGATTAGGAGGCTAATTAATTAAAAGAGTTTAATTAATTATTTCTAATAAGATTAAGAGCCTAATTAATTAAAGGAGTTTAATTAATTAAAATAAAACCCAATTCCTTAATTATTAAGGAGGGTTGCCCACATCTATAAATAATAGGAGTCTTATTATGGGTGGGTGTGGTTGTTGACTTTTTCACAACATACGTAATTCCAATAGGTGGGAGAATACGCTCTTTTTCTATAGAGATAGAAAAAACTAGGGTTTAACCAACCACCCATCTTCTTGAACCATTCTTCTTCCTTGATGGATCACATCTAGAAGCCAAACACTTGGGTGGCTAACATTGATCAAAAGAAGGAACCAAACCCAATGGATTCAAGTTTAACGCGAAAATGATTAGAGGTGACTTGTGCTTGAGGAATCTCAAATCTTCAAGGGTATGATTCTTGTTCTTTATCTTTTCGTTTAATTAATAATTATGCATAAAGGATGATCCGGGTATATGGTTTGTAAAATTTTAAAACTCTATTTTTCCACGTTTCCCTTATTTTGTGCAATTTGATCGTTCATGAATATTACAAACCTAACAATTAGGGTTTCTTATAAATCGTTAGAGTTTTCTTACTGAACATTGACGTTCTTAATATATACTAAGGGTTTGTCACTGATATATTTTATCTGGTCAACCCTTGACCCTTAACCACATACTGTACATAAAAATTAGTATATACATATTCGTATACACTTATTCACTCAACCCTAACAATTCTTCACCAATTTTTTTTTTAAATTCTCAAAAATCATTCAAAAATGTCAAATCCATGCACTTATTTTTTTTCTAGGTCTATTATTTAACCTTAATTCAATCTTTTAAGATTTTATAAAATTGTATAAATTCTCGGGTTGTCACATTCACCCCTTCTTCTAAAATTTCGTCCCCGAAATTTACCTTACACCTTACACCATACATACTCATCACCACATGCTACCCAAAACATCACTCACTAGAGTTAAAATTTTCAAATCATGCTGAGGAGTCATATAGACTACGAACTTTCATTTTCGAAAAGGTTATACAGAAATTCATCCGCAAACTGCTCTGGTCTTACGAACATAGTGGGTAATTAATTAGCCCGTTATGCCTTGTACTTATTAAGTACTGTTGGTCGACATAATTTTTCCTGTTCCTCTTATCCGCCTTAGGCGCATAAACATTACACCTCAGTCTTTATCAGATTCCACACTGAAACAACTCGGTTCGGGAAAATTTTCAAAGAACGCTTAGAGTTTTATAAACGTTGGTCTAGCTTAATCAAATAGCTTAGACTCATACCAATAATCAATTTCAATTGAATTATTAATGTATAGACAAACTCTGTTGACAATTTAAAAGTTTGAAAATATTTTGAAGATGACGTCATGATACCGTATTGTATTAACAGCCCGTTTGAGGATGACGTCATCGAGTGACTTTGGCATAACACATCATACAATAGTGGGATAACAATTTTTAGATCGAATTCAACACTAAGTATTCATGTATTTACAACTCCATCAACTTTTTATCATCTCTGCACCAGGTTATATGATGCATTAATGATAAGTAAAATATATTTTGATATTTCAAATCATTTTCGTCTAGCTGAAATAAGTAGCATAGACTATACTTTAAACCGTTCAAAAATCATTGCAATTCAGTTTTATCATCTCAACAAATAACGATGTGTCAGTGTCCCAAAATCCACACATACACAATGATCACCAGGAGTTGAGAATAAAAATTCATTTTCAAAAGGCACATAGTGCGCATTCAGCTTGATGTCAGAAATTTCAAAGTCTAGCATTGCTAGAAGATTTTGAAAACCTATGTCTCCACTAATAATCCATTGCCTAATATTACTATCTTTTCCTATAATCCTCAATACTCCTTTCACACTTAGTTCTACCCAGTTCGTCAAACTTACCACACGTTATGAGTTCAAGAACTTTTCACAATCATATGAGTTTAAGAACTTGTCCTAGACAGACCTTTGGCGTCCATTCGCTAAGGGGTTCAAAAACATTTCATATAATTATGAGTCACAAACTTACCATAAGTATGAGTTTTAAGAACTCGCAACTTAACCTTATATTCTATAACTATACTCTACCTATCTATTATACACATGAGAAAAAAATCACCTTCTCAACACATATATAAGAAATAGCGCGACACAAACATTTCAATGATTATCAAGGTGAAAGACTAAGTGGTCGTTAAACCAATCACAGAACCTCTTCCCATACAAAGGCTTGTACAACTCAGCTATCATCTGAGTCCTCAATTGAAATCCCACACTTAATATCCTAACCCAATACGAATTTTGTTCAATCCGCATTGCATCATTCCCAACCCTTTTTCTGAGTTGACACCGTATCAATTCATAACAACTGACACAAAACAATTTTGCGATCTTCTTTCCCATTTATACCATTAGCTTTTTAGACTCTATTTATTCATTACTACTGTTCACTTTTATTATCAGAGTTAGACAACTCTGAATCTTTTATAACTTGCCAAGATTCGTCTTTGAAACTTATCAACGCACTAACTCTATTTCAGTTAGTCCTATCCTTATCCCACTGCGGTTAGTAACCTTAGGTAACCATATTTAAGGTTTATAACCTACAACTTTGATACCAACTGTGAAGTCCCCAGATCCCAGTCCCAAACACCACGAATCTGGTACATCATTTCTATAACTACTGCGGAAGATATAAACATAAATTGTTTATACATTAAACTTTACACACTATCCCCAAGGTCGAGAACCTTCACTAATTACACAATTCATAACCTAATTGACATACAATGTTATTATCATACATTACAGTTACAAATTTAGCTGCACATATAATCCAAAGCTGGACTTGTCTTTTACTTTTCATGTATCCGGCGTATTCGTCTTTATCTATAATATTTATCATGATATAGCAAGGGTGAGCAACAAGTTTGCCCAACAAGTATAAGTTTAATTGAGGATATATCATGATTAAAAGAATTGAACAATAAGCTGACTAAAGTTCTACAATATAATTGTGAACTAGCATGAACAAATTTTCATAGTTGAACGAACATTGAACATAAACAAATCAACTGAACCAGATGGTAATGAAAGTGATCAGTCTTTCATACATGATGAACATATATAACATGCACAACGTGCGAATCAATAATCAATGATGCGCTGTAATCAATAATGATTAATCACGAACATATTATACAATAATCAACTCGAGTTCGAGTTAGAAGAACTTGCCTTTTTGGTCGATTACTGTTACGCAATTTAGTCTGAATACCTAATATTAATAATATCGATATACAAATTAGAATAATATCATCACAATATAATAATATTATATACAGTTATAAATAACCTAAATACATTAGCACGTATCCCTATCGGTCTATAAAATACTCAAGACTCGGCATCAAGTCAAACTATTTCAGTCTGAGTTGAGTCCGGTATAATTTTGACATACCGACGGCCTAGTCAAATAAATATTGAGCCTATTTTCCTTAAGACTCTACTTAAACTGGTTCACAATTATCTTAGATAATTTTACTATCAGTCAAAATAATTTTCAAAGTCTCATAATAATTTTTAAATAATTATTATCATTTATCAGGATTTTTCAATCATTAATATCATATTTATATGATTTAAATACCACAATATTCTATTGTCATTAATATTTATTTAATATCAAATATTAATGAAATACATAACATAATATTATAAATAATTTATAATATCTCAAAGTATTTTAATACTTTATTATTGCCTTTAAATAATTTTAAAGTAATTAAAACCATTATTAAATAACTTCCATTAATATTAAATATTAAGGTATTTCATGACAAAATATCAAAAATTATATTTTATAACCTAAAATATTTTTATACCCTTTAAATCATTTTTATATGATTTTTAAATCATTAATTCTATTTTTCCATAATTTATTTAATACATTTCTTAAATAAATTTTTTATCATTAATATTAATTTATTAATGAAATTTATCACAAAATATTAAAAGGCATTAAAATAACTTAAAATATTTTCTCATACCATAATATAATTTTAAATGATTTTCAAGTATTAAAAATCATTTTTACGTAATTTATTTAATATAATAATTAAATAAATTAAATAACATTCTTATTCCAAAATATTAAATATTAATGAAATATATTCAAAATTATAAAAAAAAACCCATTTTTAGGCTTTAAAATAATTTTTAAGAATTTATTATGAATTTTTAATAATTTAAAACTATTTTTCTCTATTTATTTAATAAAAATAATAATTTATAAGGAAACTGTCACTAAAGGGTACCTATAGCGACAGAACCGTCACAATAGGTGTTCTTGAGTTTTCTTGAACCTGCCCAGATCTTCATGTCAGTTTACAAGTTGCTAGGTTTGACTAACTATAATTCTCAGCCTAATGTGTTTCTGGGCTTGCTAGAACCTTGATCTTGTAGTATTACTCTTGTAGTATTTATGTAATACTACAAGTATCATCCATCAACAAGATCATATCACATCATAACAACAAGATATAAAGGCTCAAACTTCTTGTCAGACACAATCTGGGTTTTCTAGGTTACCCAAAAACCCAAACTATTTGAGTGCCTACTTTGAGGCTCAATTATACTAATGTTCTTGTCATTAACTTGTTGTTCTTAAGGTCCAAGAATGTAGTGCACATGTCAAGGAACACATATACATCAAAAGATCAGTCCAAGTACATCACAATCCCTCGAGTTAATTTGGTCAAACCCTGTCAGAGGGCTTGTTCATCCAGTTTCTGGAATTTCCAGAAACTCAAGGTCATGGCTGAATAGGCTACTTTGACCATCCACTACTTACAATTTGTTGATTGTTTAAGTGATATAAAGGCATGGATCTAGAGTCCATCTAACAGGTTATAACTTAGTTATAACAACATCATCAAATCTCCTAACACCTGACAGATCAAGACCTTTGAAAACCTTGTCAGACACTGATAATGAGTTTCTGGGTTGCCCAGAAACTCTTGGTCATGCTCGGTCAATTGACTTTGATCATTAATAACTTGTAATCTGGCCATGGTATAGCCATGATTCCACTTCCAGATTACACTCCTCACGTCATAGTACTACAGATCTAAAACTTTAAACAACACAAAGCAAAAATAGAGAAGGATCTAGGGCCACTAACATTACCTTGTCAGACAATAAATTTGGGTTCTAAGCAGTTTTTAAAACTTCACTTTTAAAGCATTTTGATGCTATAGATCTATGATATAACATCATAGATCATTATATAACACCTTATTGCATGTATATAAACACATAAACATGAACTTTGACTAAGCATACAAGATCAAAGGTGAGTTAGGTTTGTACACCTTCTTGCTAAATCTTTGATCCTATCCTTTCTCCACTGATCTTGGTGTTCTAGAGGGTTATTTAGTGGCTGAAACACTTAAGATTTTCGGAGGTTTGGAGAGAGAAGAGGTTGGTTGAGAGATAGATAACAAATAAGCAACTTTGGTGAACTTTCTCTCTCTTTAACCTTTATATTACATGAATGTAAATGAAATGGGCTGAGATATATGGCTGATTTGTGAAGATTTTAATCACATGGCTGATCTAGAGTAGTTTACCAACTACTAATATGGGAAGATTTACAAGTTAGTTAATAAAGAATGCAAAAAGGTCATTTTGGACATTTATTCATATTTTTAATGGAAATTTAGTAACTTGAGCAACCCTTAGGGTTTGACCCTAAGGTTTTACAAAAATTAAGTTTTTAGGATTTTCTAATTAGGTTTTAAAAATAGAAAATTAAGATTCTAAATTATAATTAGGGTTTCCTAATTATCTTAAGATTTCCTAATCACATTCAACAAATTTCCATCTTTGCCCAAAATTCAACACACCACAAGTGGGCCCCACCAAATTCAGCAAATTTCCACAACAACAAAAAGTGGGGCCCACCCATATTTTTAATAAAAATATTTATTTCTGAAACTTCAATAATTCATAAAAAATAACCCTTTTATAAGAAAAATTTGAATCTCATGTCCATTCCATAGGAAATTTAATTCTCTACAACTTTGTAGAAGAAATTTTTTTCAAATTCCAAACAAAAAATGTCTTAAATCCACATACGGGTGGTTTTTAATACCTCTATTCTGACAAAATACGGATAAAACACCCACATTTTGACAAAATAATGATAAAACACCTCAGCATTAATTCTTTCATTTATATCCACATAAAATAAATATTTCCTTATCATATAAATCAATAATTAATTATTCACAAATAATAACAAAATCACAAGTATGATAACCAGGTCGTTCCTAGGAAAAAAGGGGCTTTCCGATAAGAATTTCTCATTACTGACGCGCAATTAGGTGACTAAACCCCTTTCCTAGACAGAACTTCCTTAGACATTGCCAATAATGCTATCTAATAATATTATTCAAATAATATGAATTATTGATCTGATAATGGGAAATACTGTGCAGTGACAAATATTGAAACAACAATAATATAAAATATCAACGTATAGCAATTATTGAATCAATAAAATAAAATATTGAACAGTAATTACTGTAACAAATATTGAGTAGTGCCTTCTTACGTAAGAATCAATAATTCAAAATCTTGCGCTAATACCGTGTGTACTCTTGTGCAACCACGCAGCATTATTCGTATTTTAACCACCAGGTATTCCAACGGTGTTAACGGTAACAACTACGTCGTTATTTTTATAAAAAGGTTATTTTTGTCACTTTCTATATACAACATTCATTCCATTATGGGGCCCATGAAGTGCATTTGCCTTGGTTAATCTGAATATTCCCAAACAATGAATAATATTTTATAACCACTTGTTTATTTTGAAAAACATACATATATCACCCTTAACTTTAAATTTTTTATAAATTTAACCATTTACTGAATAATAATTATAAGAAAATTGAATACTTCTATTTAATAAAATTCGGGGTCTTACACCAGAAGTCGTGGCCCAACGCCCTACATCCTGAAGCCCTAATGCCCCATAGATGTTGCTCACAAGCGCTACGCGCCCGTGCACGCCTAGTAGCGCCTGCACGCCCCCAATAGCACCCACGGGTTCTCAGCAGCTCAGCACATTGAAATCCATCACCCCCCTCCGTTTGAAACTCATAACTTGTTCGTTTTAATTCGGAATAATTTTGTTCTTGTGTTATTTTCTTCCTTGTAACATCCTTTACAAATCCCTCCGGGTGAAAAATCTTTCCAAACCCAATATCAGGCCAAAATAGTGAGCCCAAAAACCTTCGACGCCTACTTTTCTGTTTTGGCAGATTCGACATACCTTTTTCCAAAGGGCATAACTCCCTCCTCTGAAGTAAGAATGGGGTCATTCTTAATCCTACGAATTCCTTGTTCTACGTAATACATAATCCATAGAAAAGAAAAGTTTTCTGGAGACTTAAACAACACTGAAAACTGACTCAAAAGTCAGCGTGCAACCTGTCATGACTTCGTTACAAAACTTTTGCCTTCGTTCTAATTGGGTGATATTCGTAACTTATAAGAGCATAACATAACACCCTAGAACTAAATTTTCAGATTTGGGACACCATAACAAAATGGCCCTAAAACAGTCCCTAAAAGTCCATTTTCCATCCTTTACGGATATGTTCGTATTTTTTTCATTTTTGTTCCACTTTTCATGTTATTTACTAGTAATTTACATATTTAAACCACCTTATACCTCGTAGATCTTTCATGATCTCCAATAATCACAACAACCACCAATCTAAATAAAAACGTAAGATGAAAGGTTTAAAGTTAGGTTTTAGGTATACCTCTTTGGTCCTTACTTTCTTATTCTTTCTTCAAGATGGCCTAGCTTTCTTTCCTTCTTCTCTAACTCTCCTTTAATATATGTGAGTCTCTCTTTCTCTCTAACTCTTTCTCTCTCTTCCATCTTAGTTGGGAAATAAAAATGAAATGAATTGATAAAACTTGCAAGTATACTTGTTATATGGCTTATTTAAGAGACTTAACCATATTTTAGTTAAATCTCACCAACTTCTAAACTCATACTAACCCTCCCTAGTTAACTTAATCATCCCCTCCAATTATGCTAACTAGAGTTACTTTAGAAGACATAACAAGTGCTTAACTTGTTTAAGATCAAAACTTACTAAAAGTAGTAAGTTTCCATCCCTCTTTGTCCCCTTTACTTAATATGGAAGGAATTTTGGTCCCCCTTGGTCTCCTACTTTTAAGTTTTTTCCTTTATCCCGCATGCTAAATCCCAACATGCACTACAAAAAAATGGGTCTTTAGCAACAATTTTTCGGGCAACAACTTTATAAGTCGTTGCTAAAAGTATATGTTTAGCAACGAAATTTGTCCTTCGTTGCAGATTGTGTCAGGCTTTCACTTTTTGCAACGAAATTCATAAGTCGTTGCAACATTTCGTTGCTAATTCATTGGCGGGAAAAAATTTCGTTAGAAATTCGTTGAAAAATTTTCGGCCACTTGATTTCCCTTAATCGTGGGCAACGAAAGTTTTTTTGTTGCTAAAAATGGGGCTTTAGCAACGATTTTTCAGGCTAAAAGTGTATGTTTAACAACGAAACTTGTCCTTCATTGCAGATTGTGTCAGGTTTTCACTTTTTGCAACGAAATTCATAAGTAGTTGCAAAATTTGGAAACAAAATTCGTTAGAAATTCGTTGCAAAATTTCTAACCACTTGATTTCTCCTCATCGTGGTAAGACGGACGAAAGTTTTTTTGTTGCTATATTTTTCGTTACTTAATATGGACCACATTCATTAACAATAATTTTTATTTTCGTTGCATATTTTATACAACTTTTTACACGACTATTAACATGTTACCTTAATAATAATAATAATAATAATAATAATAATAATAATAATAATAATAATAATAATAATAATAATAATAATAATAATAATAACAATAAACAACAACATAACATACGTTTGGATAAACTGTTAAGTTAAAACACAATTAAAATTTCAAATAAATTACAACTCGATACGATTGTGCATAATCATTATTTTTATTTTCCGTCCAAAAAAATTGACGGAATGTTGACTGTGCATATATTTGTTGACGTGACCCGTTATTTTTGCTGACGTGGAGCTGGGCTTGCCAGGCTTAAAAATTTCCTTAAAAAAAATATTGCTCACAAGTGTCGAACCTCAGAACTCTTCAAACTAGACACCTTATATTCCAACAAAAGCCACTAGACCAACTACCTAATCATGCTAGAATTAATGTAACACTAATATTTAAACAACTTAGCATCGTTTTTATGCATGTGAAGATGACATAATACATTTTTTGGTCACTATACTAGGAATTGTAATAATAATAATAATTGTAATAATTGTAATAATAATAATAATAATTTTAAATAATTAAAATAATAATAATAATAATTAAAATTTTAAATTATAATAATTATTGTAATAATACTGATGACCAAAAAGGGTATAATACATTGTATTATACAATAATAATAATTATATGAATATTTATAGATAAATTTATAAATATTTATATGAATATTTGTTTATAAATATATATATATATATAAAATATTCATAGTTACATTATATAAATTTTCATAGTTACTTTATATATATTTAGTTTAATGTGGAGATTTAAGATGGGTATATATATAGACGGTAATATAATTTATCTAATACACAAAAAATATAACATAAGAAGCAAAAATATCACAGCTAGGTTTCGAACCTAAGACCTATGGGTTATTGGGCCATTAAGCTATCATTGAGTCATTCTAATTTATTAGTTAACCAAACTACCACCATAACTTTGTAGCGGTAGACAGTGTAGCACATGAGCAAATGAGGGACAAATGAGTAATTTCTCATTTCGCTACAGTATGCAGCTGCAGGGGAAAATCCATTTCAATCTGTGTCATCCAATGTTGCGATCAACGGTATAGATTATAGTTGTTGGAATAGTACATGTGACAACCGATTACCAAGAATGGGGGCCCATATATATATAGCCGTGTATATTCTATTTGTGCGCAGTCTTTCAAAACTGCGTCGTTTTGGCATATTTATTTTTTATTTCTAATTTGGGAGGAGAGGAGCTGTTTTTTTAATAAATAAATAAAAATCTGCCAAAACGATATAGTTTTGGCAGACTATGCACAAATAAATTATACACAGCTGTGTGTGACCATATTGCTTTATATATTAACTTACCAAACTATAATTATTAACTTGTTACAATTTGTTTACTTAAAAAACTTAATTGCGATGTCGAGAGGCGGGAGAAATAGACAATATAATTTTGAAAATAAGAACTAAATATTCAATGTAAACTTTTGAATCTAATTATAGATTATAAATATTACAAATTTTAAAGTGTGTATATATATATAGGTTCTAATTCATGGCAACCTATTGTTAAGAGTATATTCAAAGAACCATCATCTCTATCGTTAATCAATATAATTAATGGCTGAGATTGAAAAAAATAAAAGACTTGCCGCTTAAATTGTAGTGGCAGTAATTATATATACTTACTAATCTACTAAAGTAAGTGTAATTACTGTCGCTACAACTTGTAGCGGTAAGATTTTTATTTTTTTTTAATCTCAACCATTAATTATATTGATCAATGATGAAAAACGATGGAGATGATGGTTGCTGGAATTGTATTCCTAACAACCGGTTGTCATGAATTGAACCTATATATATATTTATGATTTTTTGATAATTAAGAAACTCGAAATTGACCAAAATGAAAAGGTAATATGATTGAAGATAGTATGATTGATACATTGTTCAATAGAACTAATTATAATTAAATTTGAACATGTATTATTATTATTATGTAATTTGTATTTAAAAATTATAAGCCTATGATCACTAAATTATCCTTAGAATGACCAACCAAATTAATTTTTCTCCTTTTGGCTATTAATTGATAAGATTTTACTTGATGAAACAAGTTAATAATTATTTGATATATGATAATTATGAAATTAATAATTATATAAAAACACAATGAAACATAACTAATATATAATTAAATTTTCTTATTTTATTTTTATTTTTTTATACACTCACGAAAAAACTGTTTATGAATAATATATTTCAATTTTATCCTTAAGTCAAAAAATTTTATTTCTTAAATATAGATAAGACTTTTGGACTTTGGGTCTAAGCCGCCTGGACCAAAACGAGAAAACCGCGAACAAAAACCAGGGCTACGATGATATTCATGTTATTCTTTCTCCATTCAACCTTAGAATTCTAAACAAAACCCTAATAAGATTCTCCTATTAAAGTGCTTTCTGGCAGGTCCTTGTCTCTCTCCGAATCCCAATACGATGAAGCTACACGATGAGAAATCAAGATCCGATTCTTAAAGGTATCTACTTGCTTCTTCCAATGATTGATTATTTTTTATCTAACTTTTTCGATAATTTTGAAGATTGGCGAATTAGTTGGTGCGATCCATTAAGTGTTGGTTGTTCCATGGGTTCTAATGACTCGATTGTTTGGTTTAACTAAATTATTTATTATTTTCAATTTAATTTGGGAAGTTACGTAAGGAGTTTAAGTGATAGCTTAGAGATAGAGATATGCTTTTTATAGAGGTAGTTGTGTTTTTCCCCCATCATATTTCTCTTTTCTTTAATTTGAAGATTAAATTTGTCAAATCCTTATATCCATGTCCATCTTCCCTGTCCATCATTCTCTCCCCTTTTCTAGTCTGATTGCGTCAATTCTACTGATATTGTTTTTTTTATTATATATGTTTAGTTACTATTACCATGTTTTATTATCAACATCTTAATAATCTGAGGTATGGTTTGGATTGCAATTGACTATATTTTCTCTCACCAGTCTGAAGAAGGACCGCTAGTAATGCCCGATAATGGTTGACTCAATTTATGGTGAAGGCAAAGTATGTTATTCTCTTAATAACAATTGGTCGTCAATTAAAATTGGAATTATTTTTATTCTTTTGAACTTGTAGATGCGATCTATTACTTACTATTGATGTTATACTTAATAAATTTGAAAATAATTTGTTAATTGCAATTTTTACTTAACAATCAGTATATGTTGGTAAATTTTTCTCATTTGATATTTCATTTACGTGCTTTTAATTTGGGAAGAATATTATTACGGGCCAATAACTTATTCGATCTACCACAAATGTCTTGTATTGAGAACCCAAACTTCACTTTTGATGACCGGGAAGCTTGTTTTGTATCTCATTGGCTCATGACGTCTCTTCTTGGGGTACAAGCGTGGGATAGAGTCCAGTTGCTTGTTAACAAGATGATGATGGACAATCATGTTAATCTTGTTGGAGAAGGGTATACTTTTTCAAGTTGTTTTTTTTTTTCTTTTCTCTGCTTTATTTTGAGGGAAATTTCGTGTTGAAAAAGAGAATTTCACTGCATTTACTTGTCTTAATAATTTTCTTTTTCGGGCTAGTTAAGGGCGGCCGCATTTATTTAAAACTATAATTGGATTCTTTTTAAGAACTATGCTAGAGAATCCCATCCACTTGAGCTATATCATAGGATGAATGGTTCTGCTAATGGCTTAATATATATTCAATATATACTTTGCGATGAAAAACTTTTTAAGGGCAGTTGTATATAAGTATTGACTTTGAGTTCCTACTAGTACCAGACATTCTGCTATCTCTTTTCTTAGGATTGGAGCTTCCTTAACTAGGTTTCAGACTATGATGGATGCCAGAAATGTTGTTCTAAGTTATGGTCTTTGCCAGATACAATACATTCTAAGACATTAAGTTTTGATAATGTTGATCAACATGTCTAGCGGCTCTTATGTTCATTTTAAAAATTAACAAATAAAGTAATCCAAAAATTATTCATTGGTCATACTATTTAATTAAGGCTATTGGCAGTTTCCTACAACAAATATTTTGGCATGAATCAACCAGATTTTGGATATGCATGCTATCACATGTCATATCTTGGCATGAACCTACTGCATGTCATATCTTTGTGTTCCATTTACTTCTTCTAAGAGTAAAAAAATAAGATGTATAAAACATAATTTGGATGCTTTATTTTACTTTAGAAAACTTTGAACCATCATTCTTAAGTGGGGGTAGATGCATTAACTAAAAATGCATTATTTGATGATCTCTGGAGTATAAATTAGTTGCACACTTAATGGTGCTAAATTACTTCTTCGGTGTTTATCATCATGTGTATCTTCATAATTGTTCTTACATATGCGTACTCTATAGTTGTGTATGCGTAGATGTCAACTATAAAATTTATTTTCTACTAGTTGTTGAACTTTTCAAGACTTTGCATATTGTCCTTGCTATTAAGCTTGGAATGAAACCTCAACAGGCAATATTTGAAGTGAAAACTCTTTCTAATGTTAAAGGGTTGTGTGTTGCATTTGCAGGCAGTCATGGGTCTTCTGATCCTTGTCTTACTGTTAAGGTAAAAAAAAATTCTTTTGTTGAGCAAATAAGCTCATAGATTTCTGAATAAATAAAAATAAGATGTGCGAATTTTTATATATTTCATGGTACATTTTTCACTGAGCATTGATGACATTGCATTTGTTATTTGCAGCAACTGAAGGATCCATCATTAAATATTATGCTTATAGAGCTGGAAAGTGTAAATTCTTGTTATTGCTTTAAAAATTTTCTAGTTGGTTAATTGTAAAGATAATGAATGATTATGTAGTGGATGATTTTATTAAGTAAATAATATTTTAGTTTTTTGTATTTTTGACATTATGTGCTATGAGGACATTGAGCCAGCCAGGTACACAAAAAGAATGTCAAATTTTGATTTGGCAACAATATAATTCGTTACCAAAGCATTGAACAAGTTTTAATATAGCAACATTTTTTTTATACATTTAGCAACAAATTTTCGTTGCTAATGGCATTAAAAATATAATATTTGGCAACGAAAAATTAACCTAATAACAAATATTGTTGCTAATACTAAAATAAAAGGCAACATTTTTTATCGTTGTAAATCATATCAACTTTCATTGCACATATAAAGAAAAGACAACATATAATGTCGTTGCTAATCGATTTACTTTCGTTATTTATTGAAAAATAACCAAAGAACAAACATTTTCGTTGTTGATTCAAAGAAAGATAATGTCGTTGCCAAATGATATAATCAGCAACGAAAATCGTTGCTAAAAAGTTTACATTCCGCAACGAAAGCAAGCTTAGGCAACAATTTTTATAATTTACTGCAACGAAAAATGTCATTGCAAAATGGTGTCAATTTCAACGAAAATGCATGGTCGTTGCAAAAAAAGAGAGTTCATTTCGTTGCCAATTAGTAGGCTTTTGCAACGAAATGGCGTTTTTAGCAACGAAATTTTAATTATTCTGCAACAATACATTTTGTTGCTAAATGATCGATGTCTCTGTACAAAAGCCAAATTTTGTTACAAAATGTATTACTTTTGGCAACGAAAAAAATACGTTCGTTGCGAAACAATTAGCAACGCTCATTCTTATCGAATGATGCAACGACAAAGAAAGTCGTTGCAAAACCCTTTAAAATGAAATTTTGCACCTTTAGCAACAAAAATCGGTTGTTACTGAAGCCCTATTTTTTTGTAGTGATGTAACACATGGTCTTTTATTCTTTAACTGCAAGTTTGCAATAGTGTGACTCAAACTTAGCCAAGCCTTTAAAATTCTAAGCTTAGTTAGTCCAACTAAATTTAATTAGTTATTTTAGTTTTTTAGTTAGGTTTTCTAATTTTTTTTGTTAGTCAAAAAATTGACTCTCACAGATTGTAATTTAAATTATGCACTCCGTCCCCATTTCTCGAACAAACGCTAGATTGTAATTCTAAAAGTCGAAAAAATGAAAAAGCATTTTTTACAAGAATAATTGTTGACTTAATTTTTCATATTCCAACCTTAGGTTTTGATGATGACTTTCCTATTGTACTAAAATGTTTACTCATGCATTTATAAGATATTAAAAAAATTCTTGAAGCTTTGATTTACTTAAAGGATTGAATACTATAGCGTCCGCAAATCTGGTACCTTTTACCTCGGACCAGGTAAGTTTACGATACATCATTTATATAACTATTGAGGATGATATAAACATAAATTGTTTATACAATAAACTTTTAAACATAATCCCCAAGGTCTATAACCTTAACTTAATACATACCTTCAATATCATACAAGATTTACAATGTAATTTACATCAAATAATTTTATAATTTTAACTGCATAACAGTCCAATTCTAGAATTTGCCTTTGTCTTTATTCAAGCCTTCACCTTAATCTGAATATGTTATCATGATACAGAAAGGGTGAACAACAATTTTTCCCAACAAGTTTTAGTACAAAGAAGATATATCATGATTGAAAAGAAACAATAAGTTGTCAAACTTTCAACAATATAATGATTGTGAAAGAATATGAATCAATTTCAATAACTGAACGACTGAATCAATAATGCTGAATGGTCAATAATGAACATTAACAAATTAAACTGAACCATACAGTAATGAAGGTGATAAGTCTTTCATACCTGATGGACATATACAACATGCACAATGTGCGAATCAATAAATCATAGTGTGGTATAATCATCAATGATTAACCGCGAATATGCTTTGAAATAAAAACTCAAGATTTGAGTTAGGAAACTTGAATGTATCGTCGATTACTGCTACACAATCTAATTTAGCTTCATTTGAAAGACCTATTATTGATAATATTGATCTCTCAATTAGAATAATATCATAACGTATACTCCTAATATTTACAGTCATAATACAGCTTAAACACATTACCACATATTCCTAAAAGTCTTTAGAACACATAAGAACAGATATCAAATCAAATTATTTTAGTCTAATTTGATTTCGGTATTATTTCAACGTCCCGATTGCCTTACCGGATATTTATCGAGTTTATTTTCAATAAAACTCTACTTAAAAGCTTCAATATTATCTTAGATAACTTAATTATCAACCATAATATTTTTCGAAGGCTCATAATAATTTTTAAATAATTATTATCATTTATAATAATTTTTCAATCATTAATATCATTTTTAAATGATTCAATTACTCAATTTTCATTATCATTAATATTTAAATAATTTAAAATATAAATGAAATACATTAAAATATTAAAAGTTATTTATTATAACTCGTAATATTTTTAATACCTTAAAATCACATTTAAATGATTTCTAAAATATTTAAAACCATTCTTAAATAATTGCCATTATTATCAAAATATTAATGTATTTCATGTCAAAATATTAAAAGTTATATATTATAGCTTAAAACATTTTAAAACCTTTATATCATTTTAAATGATTTTTAAAACATTAAAATCATTTTGACATAATTTATCTAATCTAATTATTAAATAAATTTATTATCATTAATATTAAGTTATTAATAAAATCTATATTAAAACATTAAAAGTTATTCATTATAACTTCAAATATTTTTAACACTTTAATATCATTTTTAAATGATTTTTAAAATTTTAAAATCATTTTTAACTAATTTATTTAATATAATTATTAAATAAATTTATTATCATTAATATTTAAATAAATTAAAATATTAATTAAATTTATCTCAAATTATCGAAAGTTAATTTTTATAATTTAAAATAATTTTTAGAAATTAATTATGAATTTATCATAATTATTTTCTATTTATTAAAATTAAATAAATTAATTTTTTATTTAAATTGTCGCTAAAGGCCTATAGCGACAAAAATTGTCGATATATGTGTTCTTGAGCCTTGAAGAACAGTCTTAGTCAATGCTTTGTAGCCAACTTTAACCGTCTTTAATTCCTGGTTCATGATGTTTTTGGGCATGAGAGTGAATCAATGATGTAATACTACAAGTACTAACAAATTGCAGGGTCTAACTACATCATATCATGAAGATATTAATGGTTAAACTTGCTGACAGAGTTGTTCTTGAGTTTCTGGGTTACGCAGAAACTCAGACAGTGAGCCTTAATAACTTGGATTATGGACATAGTTTAAGTGTTATAGTGTCACACTTTTGTAGTATATATGTCAAGGTACAAAAGTATTATACTTAGGTAGCTTAACAACATCATAATTGTAAGATCTAGGCTAGTAAAAGGTCATATAAAGCGCTCGGGAAATTTCGGAATTTCCAAAATCGGTTCACATGGCTTGGTCAACCCAGTTTGACCATCAATAACTTGGATTCTGTTGATGATTTAGCTGTGTTTTGATGTCATGGTTCTGTAGTCCATATATCAGGGTATGTCAATGATACACTTATACAAGCTAACAACATAATAGATGCAAGATATAAGCCCCTAAAAATCTTGTTAGACAGTTTTCTAGGTTTTCCAGAATCCAATTTTCTATGACTGGTCAACCATGTTTGACCATGAACAACTTGAGATCTGGACATGATACGATCATGATTCCACTTCCAGATTACTCTCCTCATGAAATAGTATAACAAGGATACACTTAGAAAGTCTAACCCTTAACATATTAAGATCTATGGCCTCTGACATTTGACTGTCAGACCATATTTTTAGGGTTCTTGACAATTTCTTAAATCCTTACTTTCATGCATTTAAATGTTATGGATCCGTGATTTATCATCATAGATCAATAAATAACATATCATAGCACACATTTAAACAATAAAACACAAAATTTACTGAGATCTAGTATTAATTAGGGTTTATACCTTCTTGAACCAACTTTTGAATTCCTCTCTTTTGATATGATCTTAGGTGGCTAATTAAGAGGTGTTCTTGGCTCAACTTTGGACTGAATTTCACTAAAAATTTTGTGGGTTAGGAGAGAGAAAGACTTGGCTAGGGTTAGTGAACAAAATGAGACTTTCTTTAACTTTTCTTTTTTGTTAAATCTCAATCTTTGATCCAATGCTTGTGATTGTTGCTAGGTGTCAAAGATATCAGATTTGGGATGGATTTTGAGCATATGGGAGATCTCAAGTGGTTAGACAAAAGATTTGGTTTTATCCTTTAACTTAAAAGATAAGTAAAAGGGTATTTTGGTAATTTCCCACATAATTTTAAGGATAGTTTGGTCATTTCACATGATTCCCTTAAATCTTAACCCTTAAGGTTTGATAGTTAGCATTAGGGTTTGCAAATTATGGTTTAGAATTCTCAATTAGGGTTTAAGGTTTTCAAAACTGGAATTAGGGTTTCTAACAAATCGTTAGAGTTTCATAACCGAACATTAGGGTTCTTAATATAACATTAGGGTTTACCAATGTTATAATTTATCTGATCAACACTTAACCCTTAATCACGTACTGCACATACACATAATCACAAATACCCAAAACTATATATCTCGTTATAAGATAACCATTTTCAGTTAATAAACCATACAAATCCCTCTTAAAATTCTTAATTAACTCTCTATTTCCAGTCTAGTTTTTATTCTTTGACCTTTAATCATTCAAGATTTTATTAATCTTATAAATTTTCAGGTTGTCACAAATACATGAAAGCTTAAAGATTTGTTTGAGTCATTACGAAATACATGAAAGATCCTAGCTTTAATTATTTCTCAATCAAGGCTCTTGGATATTGCTTTGCATTGAAATAATCATGGTAGTAATTAATTAATAATGGAAATAATTAAGAGTAAAATACACTGACACCCCCTATAGATAATCAGAATAACACTCACCACCCTTCTAGTTTTTCAAGTAACAGTCAATACCCCTCTAGTCTACAATATGTAACATTCACTACCCCTAGTGTGGTTGACCAACTAATATTTAAAAATATTTTTAATATAATGTCTATTACACCCTTCAAGTTATAATGTTTAATTTCTCCACTAAATATAAATTTGTATATCATAATTTTTACTTTACTTGATCTAATTAATTAAATTATGAAATTATGCAATAAATAACATAAAAGTCAAAAAATAATAAATATTCATTTTATCAGAAAAATAAAGTCATACAATTTTTACTAATTAAATTTCTCAAATATTAAAATTTACATGATATATATTCAAATATACTTTTTGTAATTAAAAAGTATAATGTTAATACCATATAAAATTATAAATTAACGAATAAAATAATAATTATTTCTTTCAAATATTAAAATTTACGTAAAACAAACTTATTATTACAATTTAAACGAATCTTATTACTCATATAAAAAGTATTAAAAATTATATTAATTATTTTTCTCATATATTAAACTAAACATAAGTCACACTTAAACATAATTATTTACAAATAAAATGACAAATATTGACTCAATATATATATATATATATATATATATATATATATATATATATATATATATTAAAAGTATTTTTAAACAAGATAGAGGTAGTAATAAATATAATTATATTTTTTATTTAACATTGCATAAAAAAACGCAACGTCAATTGTATACTAAAAAAATGTAATCAAAATCATAAATATCCCAATTTTTTATATATACTCAATAAAATTTAACATATAAAAATTATAATATGAAACTAAAATTCAAATAATATTTTTGTTGTTAAGCACCAAAAACTAAACTATCAATATACTCAATCACTCTAATAATTAGAATAGCTTCATTAATAATTTAATTTAAAATTTTTAATATTTGTATCACTTATCCAAAATATGTGTTAATTAAATCAATTAGTTTTTTTAAGTTACCAACATTTTAAATGAGATAGTTTTAATTACAAATAAAACTATAATTAAAATATATTGTATTAAAAAATGATAATTAAACACACACACACATCCATACATACATACATACATATATATATATATATATATGAGCCCATCCCAACAAAGGTTCTTTGTAAGTCTTTGCTCAACAACCCCTTTTGACGGAAATTTGCGACATATGCAAACATATAAAAAAAAAATAATAAAAAAAAAAAATCCCAATAGTAAGAGTTTCTCAAAACTACAAAAAAAAAAAAATGTCAACCATAAGAAATGTTTGTTTTTATAAAACAAATGTTTTTATTTTATTATAAAATATAGCAAATGTTTGTTTATTTTATAAAAATGTTTTTATTTTTGTTATAAAATATATTATAAAAACATTTGTTATAAAATATTTGTTTTATAAAACATTTTTTTTTTTTTCTACGTAATAAAAATAAAAAAAATGTTTTATAAAACAAATATTTTATAACAAATGTTTTTATTTTTGTTATAAAATATATTATAAAAACATTTGTTATAAAATATTTGTTTTAATAAAACATTTTTTTTTTTTTTTACTAAATAAAAAAAAAAAAAAATTATTTTATAAAAACAAATATTTTATAACAAATGTTTTATTTTTGTTATAAAATATATTATAAAAACATTTGTTATAAAATATTTGTTTTAATAAAACATTTTTTTTATTTTCTAAGTAATAAAAAAAAAAAAATGTTTTATAAAAACAAATATTTTATAACAAATGTTTTATAATATATTTTATAACAAAATAAAAACATTTTTATAAAATAAACAAACATTTTTGCTATATTTTATAACAAAATAAAAACATTTGTTTTATAAAACAAACATTTGCTATAGTTGACATTTTTTTTTTTTTTTGTGTTTCTAGAGGCTCTTACTACCGACATTTTTTTTTTTTTTTTTTTTTTTTCTTAGGAGAGGCTCTTACTACAGACATTTTTTTTTTTTTTTTTTTTTTTTTTTTTAGTTTAGAAAGGCTCTTACAGTTGGGATTTTTTTTTTTTTTTTTTTTTTGTAAGTAGGTAGAGGCTCTTACTTTGAAATTTTTTTTTTTTTTTTTACAAGCAGTGCATGTTTGCATTCATTCAAAAAATCAAGTCAGATGTTAAGACTGTAGAAGGATTCTTTGTGGATGGGCTCCCTATATATATATATATTATTTAGTAATTAAAATTTAATAAAATACAAGAGTAAATATGTAACTTTATCCATTTAGTCAACCCTAAAAACTTGCAGGGGTACTAACTGTTACTTAAGAAACTAGAAGGGAAGCGAGTGTTATTATGATTATCTAAAGGGGGTGTCACTGTATTTTACTCAATAATTAATTGAGCTTTCAAAATTAATGAGGATTAAATATTTGGTAATGGTATATAATTTTGAAAAGTTGATTCTTAAATCCTTCCCATAATTAAAGGAATTAATTTAAAAACATATTTTGATTTCTTATAAAATCTGTTACCATATATCTTGGGATTGATTTATTTATAATTTTTTGAGTTTTTCATAAATTGATTAAGTAAATAAATTTTCATATCTTTAGAATCAATCATCATGGATCAAATAATTGGACTTATTTTTTGAAAGCTAATTAGTGAGGTCAAATTTAAATAAATTGGGATTTCAAAATTTTTATGGAAATGTTTTTAAATGATGAAATCTTAATTGTTCCTAATTTAAAAGAGTTGGCCATTCATTTGGTAAATGGAAAAGTAAATTAATACCACCTTCCAATAATAAAAAGATATTGATTTCGTGAATAATGATACTAGAGCTTAATATCCATTGATTGGATTTGCTAATTGAAGCTATTCATTAGTTAAATTAAACACTTTAATTAAATCTTTTGGAATATGGATTAGTTGTTCATCCATTTAATAAAAGGATATAATAATTCACTTTCCTTGATGGCTCGTACAAATTCTTTCTTACCATGATTGGCTAAAAAAATCGGTTGGTGATTAAGCTTGAACATGATTGAGAATTTATTTTAATATATTATTCCTAAATTCATGTGGACTCCATTATATATTAGCAGCTTATGATCTGGATATAAAATCTCCTGATCAATTGACAAACGACTATATTATAACTTTCTAATTGGAGATCCCAATGTGCTTAAGAATAGTCAATGAATATTTATATAACAGCTAAAATCAATCAAGCATTATTTTGGGTTAAAAACATCTTTCTGTTTAATCTTTCTTCATAACTTTATAGGAGAACAAGTCTTGTGATTTCCGACGGTCCAATCTTATCCATTATAAAAAGGGATTGACTTGTTTAATATGAAGAACACTGAACACCAGAATATCAGAATACAAAGCAGAACACAAAAAATATACTCTGATATTTTTCATCTCTTCACAAACATTTCATAAGGGCTGTTTAAATTTTCTATTGTGAAGAATTTTTAAAAGGCTGTTGCACTACATCAAGCTCTCAATTAATTTCAGCTTTTCTCTTTTCACTTAAATCAGTGATATCGTTATCTTTCTCATTGATCATTGCATATTAGTCGAGCCTTGAATTGTTGATATAATTATTGGTTTGATCATAGTTTATTTTGTTGTCATATCTTTTCTCTAAATAGTTGGTAGACTAAGTTGTTAGTCTAAGGTTTCTAATCCATGTTGGATTAGGGGTTTTACAAGAAAGTTCAAGAAGGTGCTCAGGAAGTATAAGTACTCAAAGGTTGTGAGAACTTGTCTCGTAAAGTGGTTTAATTAAACCAAGTTAATTAATAAAAAGAGTCTCAAATACTAGTTGATATTGGACGTAGATTAGGCCACTAGAATAGAGGTTAGGGGCCGAATAACGTAAAAATTCCTTGTATTCATGTGTTTGATTGTTTTATCTTTAATTGTTTATTGCTTGCTTCAATATGAGTTGTAATTCATAATCTTAATACTTTAACATATATACTTCATCAGAAAATTATACATTTCAACTCAGGTTGTGAATTAGTATAAGGAAATAAATTTACAAAACCGGAATAGTAAATTGTTATTCTGATATTGGTTATCCAGCAAGATTGGATTCATGATATAAGAAGTTGAATTTGTGAATACAATTCATGATATAAGAAGTTGAATTTGTGAATACAGTAGACTGCATTATTAATAGAATCTTATATTAAAAAAAAAAAATAGATATCATTTGCTCCACACTTATTCAACCCATCTTCTAATGTGTCTATCTGAATTTCAATAATGTTTTTACGTCTTTTTCCGGGAAAAAAACTTTTATTAGAGATTTCATTTGTTCCTCAAATAGATGCTATGACGTAATTCAAAATTTCGAAAATAAACGTTTATTAGCGTTTTCCTCGAATTTTATTTTTATTTCGTCCAAAAATCCTAACACAAACATAATCACATAACACACTACTATATCATAATTCGACCTTTAACCATATAAAATCACATTTACATATAATAATATCAGAAAATTTTATTTTATTAGATATTTACATCAAAAACCTAATTACAAGGCAATTAGATTTCTCGGGTTGTCACAAATTTAAACTATTTGAGCGAATACAATTCGAGTATCAACATAAAATTTTAATTTGAAAAGGCTTGAGAAATTATCGAATTTTAAAAAAAAATCATATTTGATTCATTTATATTTCGAGTCGAGCTTAAATTGAACTTTTAGTCAAGCGAGTACAAATCAAGTCCGAACCGTTTGGTTCATTTTACAATCTTAGGGGTCGGCCCAAGCGGTTTTAATTGTCAATTATTATTTTAAGTATTGATTATTCTTCTGTGCTTAAATTCCATGATTGAATCGTTTAATTGCTAGGTTGCAAACTAGTTTATTATTCGTTGAAATCTACTACTAAATTAGACATCAAATCTGTAATTGTTTGGTCACTCTAATTAGCGAGGCAACTAAGATTAATAATTGACTGCAGATCACGAGATTATTATATCTTAGGAAGAATATTCAACTAAATTAAATGAAACTGTTTGTGCTTGTGTTGTTTAGCTTCATCGGTCTTTCTAATTCTTAAAGCATCTACTAGATTAAACTTTTAGCGATTGTCTGAAGTTCTTTAGTAGTTAGGGTTCTTTAGATCGCTTGTTTCTATCTAATTAAAATTAAGGAAAGACATTGAATGATTCTAAATCGTGAATTGATTCTATCGATGAATATTTAAAGTATTAATTATTTATGCTTGTGTCAATGATCAGTGTAAGTTTCTAAATGTGGAAATTAAATTAATTCAAGACTCGTTTTTCTGATTTATTTCATCAGATTATTTTGCGTTATTTGTGTATTTGTTTACTTTATTCAACAACATTCAAAACCTCCCTTTTTGGTATATAAAGTATAAAAATAAATTAATCATTCTCTGTGGGATCGACTCTTGCTTGCATTACTACATTAATGTTGTTCATAGTAAGGTTTTATTTTTGGTTGCTTACGACAGCACACCAAATTTTAGCGTCGTTGACGGGGAGTGATTCTAGTTTATTTTTGTGCTTTTGTGATCCTTATTTCGCTTTATTAATTTTTTTTTAAAAAGAATAAAATAGTTGTTTTTCGTAGATAATTTGAATTTCCTTGATTGTTTATGCTCGAAACTTGATCTACTAATCAAGGTGATTTAAAGTGTGATCCAGAAATAGAGAGAACTATACGCAAATTAAGGAAGGAAGCTCAAATAAATTGTGAAGAAAAGGAAGTCATGGCAGCAAATTGAACTCTGAAAGAGCTTGCGGCTCCTGATTTGAATCAACAACCTTTATGCATAACCTTCCCTCGTCTTAATACTAATACTGATCACTTTGAATTAAAATTTGGACTAATACATCTTCTACCTACTTTTCATGGTTTGGCGGGTGAAGAGCCCCACAAACATTTAAAGAAATTTCATGTGGTATGTATAAGTATGAAGCCTATCGGAGTAATGGAAGAACAAATCAAATTGAGAGCCTTTCCATTTTCTTTGAAAGATTTGGCTAAGGATTTGCTTTACTATCTACCCTCCAGAAGTATCACCACATGGGAAGAGATGAATAGATTATTTTTAGAGAAATATTTTCCCGCTTCAAGACTAGCCAACATTCAGAAGTCAATTTGTGGTGTGAGGCAAAATAATGGAAAAACCCTACATGAGTATTCGGAACGTTCCAAGAGGTTGTGTGCCAGCTGCCCTCATCATCAAATTAATGACCAGCTTCTCATCCAATATTTCTCTGAAGGTCTTATTTCTACCGATAGAAGCATGATCGATGTTGCTAGTGGAGGTGCCTTGGTGGTTAAAACTTCAGAGGCTGTGAGGAGATTGATTGCAAATATGGCAGTTGTTGTGACACCCCCAAATCCAGGTACTCCAATTTCCCACAGATTTGGTGTTCACTCACCAAAGTAAATAACATCAAAATACCTATAATAAAGATAACAATTAAAATGAAATAGAAATCCTCCCAATAAAGGGTTACAACAGTTTAAACAAATCAATCCCAAGTAATCTAACCTTAATATATCAATGCGGAAACATAACATAAATTAAATAATTCTTTAAACATAACATAATAAGTCTTAACATCAACATTCTCAAATAGTAATAAACAAGTCTTCATCACGTGTTTGCTTTGTCTTTGTCCTTACTAGTAGATGGCTCATCAACCCCTTCAACCTTAGCTGCAATGTTATTATGCAAGAGTGAGCAACGATTGCCCACATGTATAACAACAACAATAATAATAATAACATGTGAATAAACAAGGGATATTGGATGATAGAAAGCTTGGCTTTTTAATCAAGAATAGAAAATGTAAGACCCCGAAATTTTTAAATAAAAAGGAATTTCCTTTATTTATTATTTTGAAATAGTAAGGGTTGATTTGATTAATGTGGATAGTTAAGGGTTAAATACGTAAATATTTCAAAATAAGCAAGTGGTTATAAAATATTCATTGTTGTTTGGGAATATTCGTTTGGTCGTGGAATATTAAATCTTTGTATTCGATATTAAATGCAATGTAGCCCATGTATGGGCCCCATAACGTAAATGTGAGCGATTGGATGAAGAAAACGACAAATATAAGTTGTTTAAAAATAATCTTGTAGTTATTACTGCATAACACTATTGGAATACCCGGTGGTTAAAACACGATGTCTACGCGTTGTTGCATAAAGAGCACACCAGATTGCACCAATTATTGAAGGCACTACTCAATAATGGTTACAGATAATTCTTGCTCAATATTTTATTGAGTTAATAATTGCTTTGCGTTGATATTTTATATTCTTTGTTGTTTGAATAATTGTCATTACACAAATTTTTCATTATCGAAGCAATAATTCATATTATCTGAATAATATTATTAGATAACATTATTGGCAATGTCTAGAAAGTTCTGCATAAGGAGAGGTTTGGTCACCTAATTGCATTGCAGATGAAGAAAAATTTTATTGAAAGCCCCTCTTTCTGAACCGCTATGCGGTTTGTCAATATTGTGATTCTGTAATATTATTTGTGAATAATTAATTATTGATTTATATGATGAGGAAAATATTGATTTTATGTGGATATAGATGGAGAAAATTTTAAAATGACAATTGTTGAAAATTAATATTTTATCTTTTTCTCGATAAAATAATTCATTTAAATATATTATTTTAATAATATATTAACTTGATATTTTTACAACGAATGTGGGATATATGAGTATGCAAGGAGGAAGAGTATTTTTGTTGCAATAAATGTTTAAAACATGTTAAACATGTCGGTGGACCCCATTTATTGACTAAAATTTGATTATAACTGTAAAAAATCGACCGTTTGTGGATTTCGGTCAATTTCTATTTGGAATTTGGAAAAACTTTCTTCTGCAAAGTTGTAGAGAATTGAATTTCCTATAAAAACTCGCGAGATTCAATTTTCTGATGAAAGGGCTATTTATTATGAATTATTGAAGTTCGAAGCTCAAAATAATTGATTTTTGTAAGTTTTAATTATTTATTTTATGAAAACGTTTTTTATCATTTCTTTCTAGAAGGTTGGCATGTGGGAAATGTTGGGATCTGATTTCCAAAGAGGCGTGGGAAATTTATTAATAATAATATATTTTATTAAATTTTACTGCTTTTGGTGTTCTAAGCATTTTCCTATAAATAGGTGCTTAGGTTAGAATTGAAAATCACACCCTAAATCAAGTTTTCTCTCTCTATATTATCGAGTATTCTTGTGAGTATTTTGAGTATACTTTGAGTATTGCTATACTGATGCAAGTCCAAGTCATAGCCTATTTCCTGTGTTTAAATTTGAAGAAATCGATCTTTCGAGGTAAGGGATATTATTTTTTTTCGTAATGATATTATTTCTTCAATATCATTATCTTTGAAATGTTGATCTGAAGTTTTTATCAAATTTGGAACTTTTTCATGTCGGGGTTACTATTCATGGGTTACTATTCATGAGTTACTATTCACGAGTTACTATTCACGAGTTCTTATTCACGAAGTTACTTATTCACGAGTACTATTCATGAAGCGTGAAGATGTTTTTTTGTGGAATTTCTATCTTTTGGTGTCGAGTTACTATTCACGTATCTGGCACTATTCACGATATCTGACTATTCATCGAAAAATAAAATTTCTTCTTTTCGTCCCAAAATATCTATTCTGGATACTAGCTTTGATTGTATCCATGTTTTGATCATTCTTGAATTTTACACCACTATGATTATTTTTGAGGTATTGTTGAACATGGATAAAACAAAGTACGAATCCTTAATCCTTAATCCTTGTCATTTTGTTTCACTTTGGATTCGTTTCTTTAAAAATATTTTCATCATCCTCGTCTTAAATGATGATATTATTGAATATCTTTGGCACAGTAGTGCAAAGATGAATGATTTCAAGAATATCTTTGGTAGTAGTGCAAAAGATGAACAAGTGTTTAAATGAACATGACTAATCGATGAATATCTTTGGCCACAGTAGTGCAAAGATGAATATTTGATTCCAGATGTATATTGATTGATGTTACAGGGGATAAAAGATGAGCGATGAACTTTTAAATTCATACATAGAAGATAGTAGTTTGCATTCTCTACTTAATTCTTCTAATGAATTATTATTTCATTATGAATATTGATTTAAAATTTGTTGTCTATTGTATTCTATTAGATTTTTCCTGTTGAAGACTAACGGTAATTTGTTGTATATTATCTTAGTCATAATATTCTTTATCGAGCTAGTTGAGCTCACCCTTTTCCTTTTGTTCCATTTTTTTCGTCGGGGCGAGAATATAAGCGAGTGCGAGTCGGGGTATGGAATGAAGGTTTTAGAAAGGGTTGTTTAGTAGTCCTCACCATTTTTGTTAAATAATGTATCAATAAATGTGATGAGGATTTATTTGAGTATAGATATTGTCTAGAAGATAATATTTGTATTTAAACTCACGCTTTCTTGTTGTAATAATAAAGTTGTAGTTGTTTACGCACCATGTATTGACAACTCGAATGGGTGATGTATACCTATTTTGGGGCCACACGGTTGGTATCGAGCTTAGGGATATGATCTCCAGGCGGAGATCGGGGAATAGAACTAGGAGGGAGAGACGAGTAAATCCTTCGCTAAGCGTGTCCTACCTAAGCTTATTTGTTAGTTGGTCAAGATATAGGGATATTATGTGATATATTGATTTCCTTAATTAACCCTTGTTTTATGACATTGATTTGAGAATGTCTACCGAGAATATTAACAATGGAAATGAGACCGTGGAGATGCTGTACTCACCAACGAGGAGAACGTGCAACAGTGGCAATGTTCCTCCTGTGAACAACACCATTGAAAGCGAGATGATGAGCGAGGGATGTTTAGAAGTTTTTGCGATTCATGCAAAATCGACGAGGGAAACTTCGTGTTCAAAATACTGAGGAGGAAATGATAGCAATTCACGGGTTGTCACAAAAGCAAGATTCAAAGAGTTGGGACCACCGAATTTAAGGAAAGCGGATCCGATCATGCGGAAACATGGGTCAAACAAATTACCAAGATATTCGATGTCTTGGGATGCACGGAGAAATGAAGGTTCCATTCGCCACCTTTATATGTTCCGTGGTGAGGCGGACTCTTTGGTGGAGAGTCAGTGAAGCGTACCCATCCAAATTACTTTTCGGCATGTCTTGGGAGACGTTTGAGAAGCTATTTAATGACAAATACTTTCCGAAAGTGTTCATATCATATATGAAGGAAGTGGAGTTCATCGATTGGAACAAAACAACATGACGGTGTCTCGAAAGACGAGGCAAAGTTTGCAGAGTTATCCAGTTTTGCACCTCATTTGGTGGAGAATGAGGAACGTATGACGCGGATGTTTCTTAGAGGTTTGAAACCCGGCGTACGTCGATATCTCATTTCTCATAAATTTTCTCTTTATTCGGATGTTGTAAACAGGGCTCAATTATTAGAGCGAGATAACGAATACGGTCCAACCGAGGGACCACAACCAGGATCGTACGGAGATAGCGATCAATGTAATAATGATAACCAAATGGAGAAAAGAAACAGACGGACAAAAATGGTAACCACTCTGGTGGTAATCATGGCCATGAAAATAGAAGAAGCGAGTCGGAGGAGATTTTAAAAGAGGAGATTTAACAATGACCATGTGAAGACAGCGGTGCAAAGAAAGAATCGGTTCTAAGGGAGGAAACGACCACCCATTATATGCTACAAATCACGGAAAAGAGGGACATATCGGTCAAAACGCCCAACAACAGTTCAAGGTATGCTATAATTGTGGAAAGGAAGGACATATCGCTTCGAGATTGTACGATGGCGAAACCTAGTTCAATGGGACGGTGACTCAAAAGATATCGAAAAAGTCAAAGTCAACGATTCCGGAAGAAGCGTTTGTTGTGTATGATCATAATGCGAGGAACCCAAACGAGGTGATCACGGTAAGCTATTTATAAATTCTTGCGAAGTTTATACCTTACTTGATCTGGGGTGCTACCCATTCATTTATCTCTCCCGCATGTGCTCAACGCTTAAACTTGACTCGGAGAAATTAGACTTTGACCTATCTGTGGAAACTCAGTTAGGAGAAACTTTCATCACATCCACTTTTTATAAATCTTGTTTGATTCAAGTTGGCACCATCACCTTACCGTTGACCTTATCTCTTTAAAGATACTTGCTTTTGATGTGATTTTAGGGATTGATTGGTTAACTACTCATCATGCCAAAATTGATTGTTTTCGTAAGGTTGTTAGTTTTCATATTCCTAACCAACTTTGTTATGCAATTCAAGCAACTAAACCATTAAAATCGATCACCGTCATATCTAATCATAAAGATATTCGTTTATTAAAAAAGCGGATGTCAAGCTTTCTTAGCCCATGTTATGGATTTGAATAAAGACACGTCAAATTTGAATAATATTCTGTTGTTATTGACTTTCTGACGTATTTCAAGAACTTCCGGTCTACCCCGGCGTGAAGTTGAATTCTTTATTGATCTTGAACCCGATACAAAGCCCATTTCTAAAACCTCATATCGAATGGCTCTATTGAACTTCAGAGTTAAAGGTCCAACTACGAGAATTGTTGGACATTGGTTTCATTCGTCCCAGTACATCTCCTTGGGTGCTCTGTTTTATTTGTAAAGAAGAAAGACATGAGTATGCGACTTTGTATTGACTATCGGAATTGAACCATGTCACCATCAAGAATAGGTATCCTCTACCTCGTATTGATGACTTGTTTGACCAGATTGCAAGGCACAATTCTTTTCAAAAATCAATCTTCGCTTCTGGATATCATCAATTGAAGATTAGAATCGAGGATATTCCAAAGACGCCTTCTTCGTAACTTCGGTATGGGCATTATGAATTCTTAGTCATGTCTTTCGGACTAACTAATACTCCTGCGGCTTTCATGGATATGATGAACCGAGTATTCAAGGAATATTTGGATCAATTCGTTGTTGTCTTTATTGATGACATCCTCATATATTCCAAAAGCCGTGAAGATCATGAGCACCATTTGAAGTTGGTACTCCAAAGGCTTCGGAAAATCAACTATATGCCAAATTGAAGAAATGCGAGTTCGGCTTGAGGAAGTAGCATTCCTTGGGCACGTGGTGTCGAAACATGGAGTATCTGTTGATCCGTGAAGATTGAAGCAATACAAAGTTGGAACAACCGAAGTCGGTGGCATGTAAGTGCGTAGCTTTTGGGCTTAGCGGTTATTATCGGAGATTCGTGGAAGGTTTTCTCGAATCGCTACTCCATTAACTTCATTAACTTTAAGGATACAAAATTCGTTTGGAGCGAAGAATGCGAGAAAAGTTTCCAAGAGCTTAAGAGGAGACTTATTTCTAAGACTGTTCTAACAATACCATCTGGTTCTTGATGGATTTGTTATCTCAATGATGCTTGAGCAAAGGGTTAGGATGTGTTCTCATGCAACGTGGGAAAGTCATAGCCTATGCCTCGCGACAACTTAAAAGAGTATGAGAGGAATTATCCTACTCATGATCTAGAGTTAGCGTGATCGTTTTAGCGCTTAAAGATATGGAGGCACTATCTATATGGGGAGAAAGTGGAGATATATTCGCACCATAAAAGCCTTAAATATTTCTTCACTCAAAAGAACTCAACATGCTGGCAACGTGACGTTGGCTCGAGCTATTGAAAGACTACGACCACACTATTCAATACCATCCCGGTAAAGTGAACGTGTAATGACGCGTTGAGTAGAAGAGATCATATGCAGAACGAAAAGTGCGATGATGTCAAGTATACGACAGAGCCAACTTTAATAGAAAAAGTTAAGGTTGCTCGAGCCACCGAATCCGGAGGTGATCGTATGAAGAAGAAAGTACAAGAAGGAGCTATTCCTAAGCGAGAATTGATGAAGAAGGAATACTTGAGTCCACTCTAGACTTTGTGTTCCTAACGACTCGATTTGAAGTACAAGATTATGATGGAGGCACACAATACGCCATTTGCAATCCATCTGGAAGTACTAAAATGTATCGTGATCTTCACATACATTTTGGTGGAACAATATGAAGAGAGAGATTGCAAAGTTTATCTCGATGTGTTTAACTTACTGCCAACGTAAAGGCGGAGCATCTTGTACCTAAGGGTCCGTTGCAACCACTTGAGATTCCTAATGGAAGTGGGAACACATTACTATGGATTTCGTTCACGGGTCTTCCTACGGTTTCTCAAGGCATCAATGTTATTTGGGTTATTGTTGATAGATTAACCAAGTCCGCTCATTTCTTGCCGATACGGGAGACTTATTCCCTGAACGTCTTGCTAGTATGTGACGTGAATGAGATTGTGAGGTTGCATGGCATGCTCAGTATCCATAGTTTTGATCGTGACCCAAGATTCACTTCAAGATTTTGGGTTAGCTTGCAAAAAGCTATGGGCACGGATTTGCGATTTAGTTCGACATACCATCCCCAAAACAGACGGACAATCGAGAGAGGACTATTCAAACTCTTGAAGATCTATTAAGACTCATGTCCTAGACTTCAAGGGTAGTTGGGATAAGTATTTACCATTGGTGGAATTCTCCTACAACAACAAGCTTATCGAGCAAGTATAGGTGTGGCTCCATTCAAGCATTATATGGGCGAAAATGTCGTTCTCCATATGTTGGGATGAGGTGGGTGAAGCAACATTGTTGGGACCCGAGTTAGTATGCGATATGACTACCGAAAAGATTCAAATGATTCGACAACGTATACAAATGGCACAAGATCGACAAAAGAGTTATGCGGATCTTCATCGAAAGGACGTGGAATTTAATGTAGGGATCATGTATTGTTGCGAGTTGCTCCATGGAAGGGAGTTACAAGATTTGGGAAGAGAGGAAAGCTCAATCCACGATTTATTAGTCCATTTCAAATTCTTGACCGAAGTAGGAAATGTAGCCTATAGATTTGCGTTACCTCCGGTATGTCTCGTGTTCATAATGTGTTTCACATATCGTATTTCAGTAAATATGTGAAAGACCCGAACCACGTTATTGAGTTAGAACCGGACGAGATAGCCAGAAGACTTAACGTATGAGGAGGTACCACAAGATCTTGGATAGGAAGGAGCATGTCCTGGCCAAGAAAGGTCATACCACAAGTTAAAGTTTTGTGGAGGAATCATGCTATAGAGGAAATGACACGGGAATTGGAAACGGAAATGAAAGCGAGGTATCCTCACCTTTTGAAACACACAGTGCGTCGTCAATTTCGAGGGACGAAATTTCATAAGGATGGGAGGTTGTAAGACCTCAAATTTTTTAAATAAAAAGGAATTTCCTTTATTTATTATTTTGAAATAGTAAGGGTTGATTTGATTAATGTGGATAGTTAAGGGTTAAATACGCAAATATTTCAAAATAAGCAAGTGGTTATAAAATATTCATTGTTGTTGGGGAATATTCGTTTGGTCGTGGAATATTCGATCTTTGTCGGGGAATATTCGTGATGCGGCCAGCAGCGACCATGTGGGCCCCATAACGGAAAGCGATTGGATGAAAGCGACAAATATAAGTTGTTTAAAAATAACGGTTGTAGTTATTACAAGTTAACACTATTGGAATACCCGTGGTTAAAACACATTAATCTGGCGTTGTTGCACAAGAAGATTTGCAGTATTGCACCAATTATTGAAGGCACTACTCAATAATGGTTACGATAATTACCGCTCGAGTATTTTATTGAGTTAATAATTGCTGCGTTGATATTTTATATTCTTTGTTGTTTCAATAATTGTCATTACACGATTATTTTTCATTATCGAAGCAATAATTCATATTATCCTAATAATATTATTAGATAACATTATTGGCAATGTCTAGAAAGTTACATCTAAGGAGAGGTTTGGTCACCTAATTGCGCTATGAAGAAGAAGAAATTCTTATTGGAAAGCCCCTCTTTCTGAACCGCACGGTTGTCGATATTGTGATTCTCATAATATTATTTGTGAATAATTAATTATTGATTTATATGATGAGAAAAATATTAATTTTATGTGGATATAGATGGAGAAAATTTTAAATGACAATTGTTGAAAATTAATATTTTATCTTTTCTCTCGATAAAATAATTCATTTAAATATATTATTTTAATAATATATTAACGGTGATATTTTTACAACGAATGTGGGATATATGAGTATGCGAGGAGGAAGAGTATTTTTGTTGCAATAAATGTTTAAAACATGTTAAACATGTCGGTGGACCCCATTTATTGACTAAAATTTGATTATAAACAATAAAATCGATGTGTTGTGGATTTCGGTCAATTTCTATTTGGAATTTGGAAAAACTTTCTTCTGTAAAGTTGTAGAGAATTGAATTTCCTATAAAAACTCGCGAGATTCGAATTTTCTGATGAAAGGGCTATTTATTATGAATTATTGAAGTTCTAAAGCCCTGAAATAATTGATTTTTGTAAGTTTTAATTATTTATTTTATGAAAACGTTTTTATCATTTCTTTCTAGAAGGTTGGCATGTGGGAAATGTTGGGATCTGATTTCCAAAGAGGCGTGGGAAATTTATTAATAATAATATATTTTATTAAATTTTACCTTTTTGGTGTTCTAAGCATTTTCCTATAAATAGGTGCTTAGGTTAGAATTGAAAATCACACCGTAAATCAAGTTTTCTCTCTCTATATTATCGAGCGTATTCTTGTGAGTATTTTGAGTATACTTTGAGTATTGCTATACTCTGAGTCCAAGTCATAGCCTATATCCAATTGTTTTAAATTAGAAAGATTGATCTTTTCGAGGTAAGGGATATTATTTTTTCAGAATGATATTATTTCTTCAATCATTATACTTTGAAATGTTGATCTGAAGTTTTATCAAATTTGGAACTTTTTCATGTCGGGTTACTATTCATGGGTTACTATTCATGAGTTACTATTCACGAAGTTACTATTCATGAGTTACTATTCACGAAGTTACTATTCATGAAGTTACTATTCACGAGTTACTATTCACGAGTACTATTCATGAAGCGTGAAGATGTTTTTTTTGTGGAATTTCTATCTTTTGGTGTTTGAGTTACTATTCACGTGTATACTGACACTATTCACGATATCTGACCTTATTCATCGAAAAAATAAAATTTCTTCTTTTCGTCCCAAAATATCTATTCTGGATACTAGCTTTGATTGTATCCATGTTTTGATCATTCTTGAATTTTACACCACTATGATTATTTTTGAGGTATTGTTGAACATGGATAAAACAAAGTACGAATCCTTAATCCTTAATCCTTGTCATTTTGTTTCACTGGATTCGTTTCTTTAAAAAATATTTTTCATCATCCTCAGTCTTAAATGATGATATTATTGAATATCTTTGGCCTTGTAGTGCAAAGATGAATGATTTCTGAAGAATATCTTTGGCGGTAGTCAAAGATGAACAGGTGTTTAAATGAACATGACCAACTGATGAATATCTTTGGCTTTGTAGTGCAAAGATGAATATTTGATTCCGGATGTATATTGATTGATGTTACGGGGATAAAAGATAGAGCGATGAACTTTTAAATTCATACATAGAAGATAGTAGTTTGCATTCTCTACTTAATTCTTCTAATGAATTATTATTTCATTGCGAATATTGATTTAAAATTTGTTGTCTATTGTATTCTATTAGATTTTTCCCTGTTGAAGACTAACGGTAATTTGTTGTATATTATCTTAGTCATAATATTCTTTCTTGAGCTAGTTGAGCTCACCCTTTTCCTTTTGTTCCATTTTTTTCTCTCGGAGGCGAGAATATAAGCGAGTACAAGCCTGGGGTATGGAATGAAGGTTTTAGAAAGGGTTGTTTAGTAGTCCTCACCATTTTGTAAAATAATGTATCAATAAATGTGATGAGGATTTATTTGAGTATAGATATTGTCTAAGATAATATTTGTATTTAAACTCACAGTTTTACTGTTGTAATAATAAAGTTGTAGTTGTTTCTGTACCATGTATTGACAACTCAGAATGGGTGATGTATACCTATTTTGGGGGCGTCACAGAAAACAAGAGTCAAAAGTACATTTGAGGGTCACAAGACCAAGAACTATGTCACAGGTTATCAAGTATTTCTACTTTAAACTTTTAACAGTCATAAGACTATATGAACCTCACTTCTCGTACTTAGGGGGATCAACCCTTAGTACCATGTATGTGCACAACAACAAAACGCTATCGCATAATATTATCCCTTATAAAGGGTTGTCCATCTCGGTTTGACATCAGAGTCCGTACCAAAGGAAGTTTGGTTTGGATAGGCTACAATAGAAGTTTTAGAATTTAGAATGCTCATCAACTATGGACTAGTCGAATCAATAAGGGTTCGTTAGTCATTCAAGGTTCAATAATATAATTGATACTCAAATCTAATGGTGAATCTCAAAGGTATACAGTTGAATAAACATTGTATAAACGAAGTATTACTTTTAAAAGAATTAGAACATCTCATCTGAAATCATGAACTTGAATAAACAAGAGTAAGACTTGTTCAATATGATAATAGAACTTATGAACTTGGAAACTTGTACAATGTAAAAGTAAGGTTTAGGAACTTGCTCAATTAAAAGTAGAGTTATGAAACTTGCGTAATTGTAATCGAGATAGGGTCAGGAAACTTGCTCAAAGAAAGTTTTGGGTTAGAAAACTTGCATCATGCGTAAGCTATAAAAATACAATTCACGTTCTTCAATTATATGTCATTTAGAATCACAATCTCAATTAGCCACAACGTGACCAAATTGGTTAGTTACACATATGTCTTACATTCTTTAAATCCAGGTTTAATTATACTAATCACATAGCACAACTCAAAACTTTACTAGCATGTAACATGATGTTATAGCATTTAAATCACATTTCCAATTCTTATCAACATCAAACCTCAATTATTAACAATTAGTTAAGTCATAACCTTACAGTCATCAAACTTGACTTACAATGTGATTATAATCTGGTTTAACTACATATAATATAATTAACGTCTTTTTATGCTCATTAGATTAGGTTACAATTACATTTTCTAGACTTAAACAATATTTAAAATCTCATTTCTGGGCAAAACTGCCAAGTGACGCTGCAGCCCTGTTGGGTGTGGGTCCTCACCCATGAGATAGAATCCAAGATAGAAAAGAATTAATTTTATTTGTGAGCAAGTAAGTGGGTTTACTTGATATTAATCCAATTAGAAATTGGGTTAATGGAAACAATATTGGAATTGGAGATTCCATGAAAGGAATCCAAGTTGAAAAAGGATTTACTTGTTAGAGTGGTTGGTGACCAAGACAAGGAGATGTGATCCCTAATTTGAATAAGAGAATAAATTATTTCTAATCCATAATAGGAATGGATTAAGAAGAGTACTATAAATAAGGCTATGAGGGAGTCTTATTTGATACATGAGATAGAGAAGCTTGGTAGCAAGAAGATACCAAAAGAATAAATTGAGAGAATTACTGTTTGTTATTCGTGGGTATCCGCCATCATCTCCGTTCAATTGAAAGCTTGAAGACTTTATTGCTTGGGGTGTTTTTTGGTGGTGAAGTTAATTAGGTTTCTCAACTTAATTAAATGTAAATTTGTATTATCTCAATTTATTAGGTAACCTCAAGTTTTAAGGCATAAAACTTGAGAGGATTATCAGAAGCCCATTATTAGTGATATAGTGGAGATTAGGAGTTTGACCGTGTGGTTTACCTCTTAATTTTAGATGGTTTTCCACGTAAATTTGGTGTCTTGCTTGTGGATGGTTATTTGTTATTTTTGTTCTCATAATTGGTTTTGTTGATTTCATATTTAATTGCACAATGACGGAAAAGTAATTCCGGGGATATAGATTATTTTGGCATACTTTTCCCAATAGTGGTATCAGAGCCAGGTTATTTTTTGTGGTTTTCTTGTGCGAATTAAATGGAGGATTGGACAGCAGGTTGCATGATTAATCTCAAGGCTACAAATTATGCAATTTGGAAGCCAAGAATGGAGGATTTGCTTTACTGCAAGGATTTATACGAGCCACTTGAGAACAATGGAGTTAAGCCCACAAACAAGAGTGACGCGCAGTGGAACAAGATGAACAGGAAGACTATTGGTCTGATCAGATCGTGGATTGATCAAAGTGTGTTTCATCATGTTGCCACGAAAACTAAAGCCTATGCTCTCTCCGGCGTAAATTGAGTCCATGTATGAAAAGGAAGGCGGTAAAAATAAAGCTTTTTTGATTAGGAAGCTTGTGAATTCTAAATTCAAGGATGGAAACTCCGTTGAAGAACACTTGAGTGATTTTCAGAGTTTGATAAATTAGTTGAGTACGATGAAGATGGTAATTGACGATGAGATGCAGGCTTTGTTGTTGTTGAGCTCTTTGCCTGATAGCTGGGAGACGCTAGTTGTATTGTTGAGTAACTCCGCTCCTAATGGCAAGCTGACTATGGATACAGTTAAGGATAGTTTGTTTAACGAGGAACAGAGTCGAAGAGATACTTTGGTGATTAGCGCTGATTCACAAGTTTTTGTGGCACAGAGTTGGGGCAAAAACAAAGGGAGAAACTCTCCTCAAGATGACAAATCCAGGGGAAGGTCAAGAGATAGAAAAAAAGTAATTTGCTTTCACTGCCAGAAGCCAGGTCACATAAGACGAGAGTGCAGATTTTTAAAGAATGAGCAGTCTATGGAAAAAGATGAGGATAAAGATTCGATTGTGTATCTATACAACATTGATGTAGCTATTGTTTGTGATGATAAACCCAAGTGTCATGTTAATAATTGGATTATTGATTCGGGTGATTCGTTCCATGCTACTTCGTGTGGTGAAATCTTCACATCCTACAGTAGTGGTGATTTTGGCCATGTGCGAATGGGAAACGGAAGTGCATCCAAGATTATAGGCATTGGAGATATTTGTTTGGAAACTAACAGTGGTTGCAGGTTGATGCTGAAAGAAGTCAGACATGTTCCGGATATTCATTTTAATTTGATCTCTGCTGGTAAGCTTGATGAGAATGGTTATAAAAGTTACTTTGGTGAAGGTCAATGGAAGCTCACCAAAGGGTCTCTAGTGGTCACTAGAGGTAAGAAGGTAGACACTTTTACGACGATGCGGCATGTGAGAGGTGTTGAAGATGGGGAGTTAAATGAAAAAAGATGTGGTATAAAGCCGTGCGAGATGGGAGGAAAGCCTTGCATGAGAACCACAAAAAGAAAGCTCTTCGCTTTAAATGGGTACCAAAAGTGAAGAAGGAAAGTAATAGCTCGCAGCCACGGTACAAAGCGGTTGTGAATGAATTTGGCAAGCAAAAATCTATAAAGTTTGAGTTAGATCCTCCCATTGAGAAGAACCATGACGATGAGACAAAGTCGGACATGAAGATATTTGAAAATTCCAAGAAGATTGAGTTGAGCCAAGATTTCGTTGGAATTAACTTCGAGTAAGGAGTTGTGGTTGGTGATCCCTCCTCTCATGGGTTCGGAAGGGGAGATTGTTGGGTGTGGGTCCTCACCCATGAGATAGAATCCAAGATATAAAAGAATTGATTTTATTTGTGAGCAAGTAAGTGGGTTTACTTGATATTAATCCAATTAGAAATTGGGTTAATGGAAGAAATATTGGAATTGGAGATTGTAAAACCCCAACTTTTTGAATAAAGATGAATTTTCTATAAATATTATTTTTGAATATTATGGAGTGAAATTGATATAATAGTTGTGGGTAATATTTATAAATTTTTCAAAGTACGCAAGTTGTTATATAATATTCGATTGGTCGGGGAATATTCGTTTTAACAGGGAATATTAGTACAACGGCACAATCATTGGTGGACCCCACAACGGAATTATTGTCGGATTGAGAAAACGATAAAAATACTTTATGAAAATAACGACGGAAGTTTTATCGTTAACTGTTGAAACACCCGGTATTAAAAGTACAGTGTTACGCGTGGTTACATAGTAACACACGGTATTGATTATTGATGCTTACGTGATAAGTCACTCAGTTTTGTTGGTATTATTAATGTAATAATACAGAAAATCTTTTTATATAAAACATAATACTTTCATAAATTAATTCTATAAATAGAATATATTATATTCTATTATGCATAGTGTTGCATAGTGTCTGCATAGTGTTTTGTATAGTAAAACCTTTTTATATAAAATAGAATACTTTTATAAAGCTATCTATTTTATTAGACAATAATTAGAATATATTATATTTTATTATGTATAGTGTTTGCATAGTGCCTGCGTAGTGTTTGCATAGTAAAATCTTTTATAAAGTTATTTGTTTTATTAGATTATAAATAGAATATATTATATTTTATTTAAAAGATTTTGCTTTAAATATGGACCGTCAGATTAAAAGTAAATCAATCTGGACCGTTCATGAGTTAGTTACTATGATCCATTTTTCTATAAATAAAGCTCATTCCTTCATTATTTTCTTACGAATTCACCGAAACTCTAGAGAGATAAACTATAGAGAGAAAGAAAGTATTCGCTACTTCACTTTTCTTATATATCCGAAAGACTCTTCTTCTTAAGGTAGGGATTATTATTTGTTGTACTCGTAAGGGTGTTATTCTTTCTTATTCATGAAGAGAATCATTGTTATTCCATTTCTTATTATTACATTGGAATAACTTTTGTATGCTGTGATCACCTATACTTGGTGACATTCTTCTATTATTCATCTTTATTATTATTACATTGGAACATCCTGTTCACATGCATGCGTTTACGTCGGGACTGGTTCCGCCTTTTTATTATTATACATTTGGAACATCCTATCTGTTTCGCTTTCTGGCAGGACTGGTTTCGGTCTTTATTATTATTATTCTGCTGGAACATCCTGTGCGTGCGTTTTACATGGGACTGGTTCCATCTTTATTATTATTCTATTGAAATATCACCGTGCGTGCGTTTACGCTTTGACTGAGTTCCGATACTTATTATTACATTGGAATAACTTTGTCATCTGCGGGCACCGCATGCATGGTGATTTCTTTTGTTATTCCATTCATTATTATACTCAGGTTGGTTAAAGTTTTGATTCTAAAATCCCAGAAAATTAGTGGAATATCCTTGATATTTGCGCTTCATCCATATCTTTTAATGAAAATATTCTTCTGAGCATTCTTGAATTTTACTCTACAAAGCAGTATCATGTTGACAATTTGGACGTTATTAGTTCCTAGATAAATTAATTCTTGAACTTGTTTTATTGAATTCTTATATCATTGTCATCATCCTCGTGTTTATATTATGTTGAAAGTCATCTCATGGCTCAGTAGTGCATATACATGATGCGAAACAACTACAACTTTATTATTACAACGAAAGCGTGAGTTTGAATACAAATATTATCTTACAGACAATATCTATACTCAAATAAATCCTCATCACATTATTGATTCATTATTTTACAAAAATGGTGAGGACTACTAAACAACTCTCTAAAAATCTTCATTCCATTTTTGACAGAGCTAGTACTACTACATTATTACGCCTCACGAGAAGAAAAATGGAACAACAAGGAAAAGGGTGAGCTCAACTAGCCCGATAAAGAATATTATGACTAAGATAATATCTGACAAATTATCGTTAGTCTTGACGAGGAAAAATCGATAGAATCTGATGAGCACAAGTTTGGATCAATATTACATGCGGTGAAATAATAATTCATAGAAGAGTTCGTAGAGAATGAAATCTACTATAATCTATGAATTTAACGGTCCATCATCAATATTTTATCCTGTAACATCAATCGATATATCATACGGAATCAAATATTCATCTTTTTACTTTCTGAGCCGAAGATATTCATCGATTAGTCGTATTCATTTAAACACTGTTCATCTTTTGCACTCTGAGGCCCGAAGATATTAATCAATCGATCGTTTTCATCTCAACACTGTTCATCTTTTACTACTGGGCGAAAGATATTCTTGAAATCATTCATCTTTTGCTTTCTGAGGCGAAAGATATTCTTGAAAATCATTCATCTTTTTACTTCTGGCGAAGATATTCAATAATATCATCATTTAAGGCGAGGATGATGAAAATATTTTTTAAAAAGCGAATCGATTGAAACAAAATGACAGGATTAAGGATTAAGGATTAGTACTTGGTTTTATCCACGTCCAAAATACCTCAAAAATAATCATAGTGGTGTAAAATTCGAGAATGATCAAAACATGGATCTGATCGAGTTAGTATCCGAGAATAGATATTTTGACGAAAAAGAAGAAATTTTATTTTTAAATTGAATAGTCTAGTATCGTGAATAGTCTTGATCGTATCGTGAATAGTCTTAATATCATCGTGAATAATAACTCAGACACCAAAAGATAGAAATTCCACAAAAACATCTTCACGCTTACATGAATAGTACTAAGTGAATACTAACTTCGTGAATAGTAACTCATGAATAGTAACTTAACGTGAATAATAGTAACTTCTAACTCATGAATAGTAACTCATGAATAGTAACTTCATGAATAGTAACCCAAATGAAAAAGTTCCAAATTTGATAAAAAACTTGAGATCAACATTTCGGTATAATGATATTGAAGAAATAATATCATTACAAAAAAATAATATCCACTTACCTCGAAGATCGATCTTACAGCTAGAATCTAGGGTATAGTCTTTGAAGGAACTTGCACTGTCTAGCAATACTCAAAGTATACTCAAAATACTCACAAGAATCGCTCAAAATATCGAGAGAAAATAGAGAAAACTTGGGTTTACGGTGTGATTTTCAATTCTAACCTAAGCACCTATTTATAGGAAAATGCTTAGAACACCAAAAAAAAATTTAATATAATATTAATATAATTATACAAATTTTCCTTAGCCCACCTTTTGGTCAAAACACCAGCCACACATGTTAATGATGTCCAAAAAAAAATACAAAAACGTTTTTCTTAACAAAAATAATTTAAACTCCCAAAAATCGATTATTTGAACTTGAACTTCAATAATTCATAATAAATAGCCCTTTCATCAGAAAATTCGATCTCGCGAGTTTTTATAGGAAATTCAATTCTCTACAACTTTGCGAAGAAAAAGTTTCCAAATTCCAAACAAAAATCGACCAGAAATCCACAAGCGGGCGATTTTACAAATTATAATCAAATTTGATTCGATAATTGTGTCCACCAACACACAAAAAACATGTATTAAACATTTAATGCCACAAAAATACTCTTCCTCCTCATATACTCATATATCCCACATTCATTGTAAAAATATCACCGTTAATATATTATTAAAATAATATATTTAAATGAATTATTTTATCGAAAAAGATAAAATATTAATTTTCAACAATTGTCATTTAAAAATTTTTCTCCATCTATATCCACATAAAATCAATATTTTCCTCATCATATAAATCAATAATTAATTATTCACAAATAATATTACGAGAATCACAATATTGTGACCCGAGGCGGTTCAGGAAAGAGGGGCTTTCGATAAAATTTCTTCTTCTTGGTATGATTAGATGACCAAACCTCTCCTTGAGGCGAGAACTTTCTAGACATTGCCAATAATGTTATCTAATAATATTATTAGGATAATATGAATTATTGCTTGATAATGAAAATCTTGTGTAATGTGATTATTGAAACAACAATGATATAAAATATCAACCGCGATTATTAACTTCGATAAAATCTTTGAGCGATAATTCACGTAACCATTATTGAGTAGTGCCTTCTTACGTAAGAATCAATAATTGGTGCAATCTGGTGTCTTCTTGTTCGACAACGCGTATTGTGTGTTTTAACCATAGGGTATTCAACGATGATACTTGGCAACAACAACTCTGTGCAGTTATTTAAAACAACTTATATTTGTCGTTTTTTTCATCCAATCGCTTTTCCGTTATATGGGCCCACACATGGCTTGTAGTAGTAAATGCGAATATTCCCAAGCGATCTGAATATTCCACGACCAAACGAATATTCCCAAACAATGATGAATATTTTATAACCACTTGCTTATTTTGAAATATTTGCGTATTTAACCCTTAACTATCCACATTAATCAAATCAACCCTTACTATTTCAAAATAAAGGAAATTCCTTTTTATTTAAAAATTTGAGGTCTTCTGACCTCCCTCCTTATGAAATTTAAGTCCTCGAAATTGGCGTCGTACACAGTGTTTTGAAAAGGTGAGGATACCTCGCTTTCATTTTCGTTTCAATTCCCGGTCATTTCCTCTATAGCATGATTCCTCCACAAAACTTTAACTTGTGGTATAACCTTTCTTGGCGTGGACATGCTCCTTCTATCAAAATCTTGGCGGTACCTCCTCATCGTTAAGTCTTGGCTATCTCGTCCGTTCTAACTTCGATATAACGTGGTTGGGTCTTTCACATATTTACGAAATGCGGATATGTGAAACACATTATGAACACGAGACATACTCGGAGAATGTATTATGAAGTCTATAGGCTACATTTCCTACTCGGTCGAAAATTTGAAATGGACCAGATAAATCGTGGATTGAGCTTTCCTCTCTTCCCAAATCTTGTAACTCCCTTCCATGGAGCAACTTCATGACAATCGCTGATCCCCACACTAAATTCCACGTCCTTTCGATGAAGATTAACGCATAACTCTTTTTATCGATCTTGTCTTTTGGTTTGTTATCGTTGTCGAATCATTAGTCATACGTACTAACTTCGGGTCCCAACAATGTTGCTTCACCCACCTCATCCCAACATATTGGAAACGACATTTTGTCCATATAATGCTTGAATGGAACCATGCCTATATTTGTTTAATAACTATTGTTGTATGAGAATTCCACCGATGGCAAGTACTTATCGACTTCCTTTGAAATCTAGGACCACGAGTTTTAATATATCTTGAGAGTTTGAGTAGTCCTTTACGATTGCCCATCCCGTTTGAGGATGGTATACCAAGCCAGATAAATAAATTAAATGCCCGTAGCTTTCTACAAACTAACCCAAAATCATGAAGTGAATCTTGGGTCACGATCTAAAACTATGGATCTTGGCATGCCATACAATCTCACAATCTCATTTACGTACATCGAGAAAAGGCGTTCGAGGAATAAGTCTCTCGTATCGGTAAAAATGAAGCGGACTTGGTTAATCTATCAACAATAACCCAAATAGCATTGATGCCTTGAAAAACACAGGAAGATTAGTAATGAAATTGAGGTAATGTGTTCCCACTTCCATTTCAAAAATCTCAGTGGTTGCAGCGGACCCTTAGGTACAAGATGCTCGCCTTTACGTTTAGCAAGTTAAACACATCGAGATAAACTTTGCAATCTCTCTCTTCATATTGCTCCACCAAAATGTATGTTGAAGATCATAATACATTTTGGTACTCCGAGATGGATTGCAAATGGTGTTGTGTGCCTCCATCATGTAATCTTGTTCTTGAATCAGTCGTTAGGAACCTGAAAGTCTAGAGTGGACTCAAGTATTCCTTCTTCATCGATTCTAAGCTTAGGAATAGCTCCTTCTTGTACTTTCTTTCTTACGCATCGCATCGGATTCGGTTGGCTTGAAGCGACCTTAACTTTTTCTATTAAAGTTGGCTCTGTCGTATACTTGACATCATCGCTTTTCGTTCCGTATGATCTTCTACTCATCAGCGTCGTTTACCGTTTTCGCTTTTCGAGATGGTATGGTTAGAATATGTGCTTGAAATGAGTCTCCTCTTGAGCTCTTGGAAAATCTTCTCGCATTCCTCGCTCCATCACAATTTTGTATCTTTTTGAGTCATTAAGTTAACGGAATAGCGATTAGAGAATATCCTTCAACGAATCTCAGATAATAACCAACTAAGCTGAAAGCTACGTATTTCGATTCTTGACTTAGGTTGCTCTCAAGCTGTGACTCATATCCCATCTTGGATATGCGTCACAATGACACCTATCGATTTTACTATCGCGACGAATATGGCGTCCCTACGGAGAGTGCGGCAGGTGAATTCCTGAAGGAAGTCACAAGATAAAGGCTCGGTACCAAATTCTATAGTTGAATTTTAACTCACGAAGTTCATAGGAGCCATTCGATGTGAGATTTTAGAAATGAGTTTTGTCTGGGGTTCAAAGTCGATACAAAATTTAATATCGAGCTTTGGGAGTAAGCGAAATTCTTGAAAAAATCGTCGGGAAAAATCAATAACAACGGGAATATTATTCAAATCGGCGTGTCTTTATTCAAATCCATAACATGGACTAAGAAAATTTGACATCCGTAATAAGCGAATGACTTCATGGCTTGATATGAAAATGTTTGACTCTGATGGTTTGATTGCTTGAATTGAATAACGAGTTGCTTAGGAATATGAAAACTAACAACCTTACGAAAATAATCAATTTGGCGTGATGAGTAGTTAACCTTAAAATCACATCAAAAACAAATATCTACTATAGAAATAAGGTTAACGGTAATGTGATAGTGCGACTGAATCAAGCAAGATTTATAAGCGAGTGGATGTGATGAAAGTTTCTCTAACGGAGTTTCCACGAGATAGGTCAAAGTCTAATTTCTCGGTCGAGTTTAAGCGTTGGCCTTGATAAGAGATAAAAGAATGGGTAGAACCGATATCTAGTAAGGTATATACTTAGCGAAATTTATAATTAACTAACTTGTCTTAACCGTTCGGGTTCCTTGCATTTAATTGGTCGCGACAAACGCTCTTCCGAATCGTTGACTTTGACTTTTACGGGACGATCTTTTGAGTCACCGTCCCCATTGAACTAGGTTTTATTCTGCGTCTGATCTCGGCGATATGTCCTTCCTTTCCCTGAACTATAGCATACCTTAAAGCTGTTGTGGGCGGTTTTGAGGCGATATGTCCCTCTTTCGCATTTGTAACATGTCTGACCGGTGGTCGTTCTCCTCCATAAAACTAGTTCTTCTATAAGGCGGCGTCTTCACATGGTGGTTGTTGAATCTCCTCTTTTAAAATCTCCTCCCAGGCTAAACTTCTTATTTTTCATAGCCCACGATTACCACGGAGTGGTTCTGGCAGCTTTATCTGTATTCTTCTTTCTCATTGGTTATCGTTATTACGATGGCTTATCTTGATATGATCCACGGTTATGGTCCCTCGGTTGAGCGTACTCGTTATCTCGCTTCTAACAATGAGCCACATTGACAACATCTGAATAGAGAAAATTTATGAGAAATGAGATCTTGGCGTATGTCGGGTTTTGAACCTCTCGAAACATCCGCGTCATCGTTCCTCATTCTCCACCAATGAGGTCTGACACGGATAACTCATGAACTTACCCTCGTCTTTGGGACAAATCGTATTATTACTGCTTTCTGATCTAATAAACTCCACTTCCTTCGTATAGCCGAATACTTTCGAGGAAAGTACTTGTCGTTGAGCTGTTCTGAAAGCGTCTCCCGTGACATCTTTGAGTGCGGTTGGATGGAGTGCAACTCACTGATTCCCACCGATGTCTGCCTCGCCACGGAACATAAAAGGTGGCGAATGGAACTTCTGTTCCTCCGTGCATCCCAAGACATCGAATATCTTGGTAATTTGTTTGACCCGTCTCACTTGTCGGATCAAACTTTCCCAGTGCAGGTGGTCCCGACTCTTTGAAGCTGCTTGGCTGTGACCACTTTCGTGAATTCTATCATTTCCTCTGTATTTTGAACACGAGTCTCCTCAAATGCGATTTTTTGCATGAGCGCAAAAAAGCTTCTAAACATCCCTCGTTCATCATCTGCTTTCGGTGGTGTTGTTCACGGGAGGAACATTGCCCGACTGTTGTTACGTTCTCCTCGTTGGTGAGTCTGAGGCATCTCCACGGTCTCATTTACTCCTTTGTTAATATTCTCGATCGACATTCTCAAATCTTGTCGTAAAATAAGGGTTAATTAAGAAATCGATATATCACACATAATATCCTATATCTTGACCAACTAACAAATAAGCTTAGGTAGGACACCTTTAGCGAAGGATTTACTCGTCTCTCCCCTCTAGTTACATTCCCTCATGGATCTCATGAGAGATCATATCCTAAGCTCGATACCAAGCTTGTGGCGGCCCCCAAAATAGGTATACCTGACACCCGTTCACGAGTTAGCCAAATACATGATGTGCGAAACAACTACAACTTTATTATTACAACGATAAAAAGCGTGAGTTTGAATACAAATATTATCTTACAGATAATATCTATACTCAAAATAAATCCTCATCACATTATTGATTCATTATTTTACAAAATGGTGAGGACTACTAAACAACTCTCTCTAGAATCTTCATTCCATTTTGAAATTAGTACTACTTTATATTCTACGCCTCTGAGAAGAAAAATGGAACAACAAGGAAAAGGGTGAGCTCAACTAGCCCGATAAAGAATATTATGACTAAGATAATATCTGACAAATTATCGTTAGTCTTGACGGAAAAAATCGATAGAATCTGATAGAAATGACAAGTTTGGGATCAATATTACATGGTGAAATAATAATTCATAGAAGAGTTACGTAGAGAATGAAATCTACTATAATCTATGAATTTAACGATCCATCATCAATATTTTATCCTGTAACATCAATCGATATACATCTGGAATCAAATATTCATCTTTTGCTTTCTGAGGCGAAGATATTCATCGATTAGTCGTATTCATTTAAACACATTTCATCTTTTTGCTTTCTGAGGCCGAAGATATTAATCAATCGATCGTATTCATCTCGAACACTGTTCATCTTTTGCACTCTGAGGCCAAAGATATTCTTGAAATATTCTTATCATTCATCTTTTTACTTCTACGGGCCGAAGATATTCAATAATATCATCATTTAAGGCGAGGATGATGAAAAATATTTTTAAAAGCGAATCGATGAAACAAAATGACAAGGATTAAGGATTAAGGATAGTACTTGGTTTTATCCACGTCAAAATACCTCAAAAATAATCATAGTGGTGTAAAATTCGAATGATCAAAACATGGATCTGATCGAGTTAGTATCCGAATAGATATTTTAGACGAAAAGAAGAAATTTTATTTTTAAATTGAATAGTCTTAGTATCGTGAATAGTCTTGGTATCGTGAATAGTCTTAAATATCGTGAATAATAACTCAGACACCAAAGATAGAAATTCCACAAAAAAACATCTTCACGCTTACATAGAATAGTACTACGTGAATAGTAACTAGTGAACTTCGTGAATAATAACTAAATGAATAGTAACTTCGTGAATAGTAACTTCGTGAATAGTAACTTCATGAACTAGAATAACCCATGAATAGTAACCCAGAAAAAAAGTTCAAATTTGATAAAAACTTGAGATCGACATTTGACATAATGATATTGAAGAAATAATATCATTACTGAAAAAAAAATATATCCACTTACCTCGAAGATCGATACTACAGCTAGAATCTAGGTATAGTCTTTGAAGGAACTTGCACCGTCTAGCAATACTCAAAGTATACTCAAAATACTCACAAGAATACGCTCAAAATATCGAGAGAGAAATAGAGAAAACTTGGGTTTACGGTGTGATTTTCAATTCTAACCTAAGCACCTATTTATAGGAAAATGCTTAGAACACCAAAGCGAAAAAATTTAATATAATATTAATATAATTATACAAATTTTCCTTAGCCCACCTTTTGGTCAAAACACCAGCCACACATGTTAATGATGTCCAAAAAAAATACAAAAACGTTTTTCTTAACAAAAATAATTTAAACTCCCAAAAATCAATTATTTGAACTTGAACTTCAATAATTCATAATAAATAGCCCTTTCATCAGAAAATTCGAATCTCGCGAGTTTTTATAGGAAATTCAATTCTCTACAACTTTGCAGAAGAAAGTTTTCCAAATTCCAAACAAAAATCGTAGAAATCCACAAGCAGGCGATTTTACATTATAATCAAATTTGATCGATAATTGTGTCCTGACACACAAAACATGTGTTAAACATTTAATGCCACAAAAATACTCTTCCTCCTCATATACTCATATATCCCACATTCATTGTAAAAATATCACAGTTAATATATTATTAAAATAATATATTTAAATGAATTATTTTATCGAGAAAAAGATAAAATATTAATTTTCAACAATTGTCATTTAAAATTTTCTCCATCTATATCCACATAAAATCAATATTTTCCTCATCATATAAATCAATAATTAATTATTCACAAATAATATTACGAGAATCCTGATATTGTGACGAGGCGGTTCAGGAAGAGGGGGCTTTCGATAAAATTTCTTCTTCTTGGCCTGCATGATTAGATGACCAAACCTCTCCTTGAGGCGAACTTTCTAGACATTGCCAATAATGTTATCTAATAATATTATTAGGATAATATGAATTATTGCTTGATAATGAAAAATCTTGTGTAATGACAATTATTGAAACAACGATGATATAAAAAATATCAACAGCGACAATTATTAACTCGATAAAATCTTTGAGCGATAATTCTTTAACCATTATTGAGTAGTGCCTTCTTACGTAAGAATCAATAATTGGTGCAATCTGGTGTCTTCTTGTTGACAACGGCGTATTAGTGTGTTTTAACCAAGGGTATTCAACGATGATAGCAGCAACAACTACTGTAGTTATTTAAAAACAACTTATATTTGTCGTTTTCTTCATCCAATCGCTTTTTCGTTATGGGGCCCACATGGGCTGGCATTGTAAATAAATACGAATATTCCCAACGATCTGAATATTCCACGACCAAACGAATATTCCCAAACAACAATGAATATTTTATAACCACTTGCTTATTTTTGAAATATTTGCGTTAATTTAACCATTAATCCACATTAATCAAATCAACCTTATATTTAAAAAAAAATTTTTTTATTTAAAAATTTAGGGGTCTCGGAAGGATAGCAAATTAACTTATCGAAAATTTTAATATTTGAGTTTTTCATTTAATTTCTTTGATTTAAACTCATCATTTGTTTCATGTTTATTAGTAAGTTTAAATCATTCAATACATGGGTGATAAATATTTTGGTACTCATAAATTTTGATTCATATTTAATTTCTTTGATTTAGAATAAATCATTCAATACATACATAAATATTTAAAAATTACCTTTAAATCTTTTAAAAATTCCTCTTCTTTTATTTCTTCATTTCTCATTCTTCTTTATCTTCTTCTTCATTCTCTTCTTCTTTCTCTTCATATTCTCTCTCTAATTTTCAGCAAAGTCTCTCTCACTCGCTCTCCCTTCTTCTCATTTCTTCCATCGAAAAGGAATGGGGAGGAGTGGAAGAAGTCTCTTCCATTATTTCATTTTTTTTTTCGCTTTCTTTTCCTTTCTCTCTCTCCCTCTTTTCTCCTTCTTTTTCTTTCTTTTCTTCATTTCCATTTTCTTTGTCTCCCACATGTCTCCCCCCCACCATTTCCCACTTACTCTATTTTTTTCTCTATTATCAGCCCCTCCATTCTCATTAGACGCCACTTGGCTACCTTCTAGAAGAATTTTAATTCACTTTCCTCTTTATTTGCTCATTTATCCGATTAATTTTTTCATTTGACCATTTATCAATTTAATATTTTATAATTTTAGAATAATAATCATAAATTAAATTAGACTTTTGTTTCATAAAAGTCAGGATCTTACAATCACCCCTCCTTATGAAATTTTATCCCCGAAATTTTTGTACGTACCTGGTAATCGGAAGAGATAATGATACTCAGCTTTCATTTCAAATTCTAGCTTCCAGGCCATTTCCTCTATATCATAGTTCATCCGTTGCTCATCTCTTGTATCTCAGATATCATTCTAGAATACAGTTTCAAAACAAAGGTTAATTGACATATCATAATTTGTCAACTTAAGTAAGAAAATTCCGCTTAGGTAGGACACACACACTAGCGAATGATATTACTCGTCTCTCCCCTCTTACTTCTAATCCCAGATATCTGCCAGAGATCATATCCCTAAGCTTTGATACCAAATATGACGCCCCCAAAATAGGTCCACACAACCCCTCTTGGATCGCTAGAAATACAACACTACTGACGCTAACTTTCCTATTACCTATATTGAACTATCGTACAACATACAACGATAGATAGGCTGTGAGTTTCAATACAAATATTGTAACAGATATAATACGACAATATTCATACTCAAATTATTACAATGCCATATAAAATACAGCAGTAAATATTTCAAGTCTCCAAAGGAACACGAGAAGATTTCTTCCCTCCTCATTCTATGCGGTGTATTTTTGACGCTTTCCAAAGTCGGGTCCTGATCATCACTCTATCGTTGTTCACCAAAATTAATTATTAAATGACGTATAAAATGTGACATAAACATTTTAAGTCCTCAGTACAATTATGATTCTATTTTCGTTTGTTTTGTCTTGAAATTCAAATCTAATTAAATTTCATCCTTAATTTTTCTCATTGCGTCCAAAAGTTCAGGTGTTGCATTCTTGAATTGTAAAAAAAAACTTATAAAGAGTTGTTGACGATTTGAGTGCTTATTTTCGCGTTATTGGCTCCAAATGTTTAGTATCATCCTCACAAGTATGATATATTAATTTAACAAGTATGATACATTACAACAAAAAAAGTATGATATAAACATTAATAAAATACAATAATTTTAATTAAATTAAATTTATGTTCATCGAATAGAGAAACACTTTTTAAATTAATAAATTATTAATTTATTAATTAAATAATAACTTTTTTAATTAATAAAAAAATTTAATCTTAACCGTATTAATTTGTAAAGGTTAGGTTCTACCGCATCTGATAACATATGCGTAGGAGGCCGTTAAAGGAGTACTAATTTGTAATTAAGTGACTGACAATATGTCACTTAACTTTTTATCTGCCTAATTTGTGTACGTGTTTGTTAATGAAGGGTGGTGTGGCTTATCAGGTGGTACCTTTTCTCGTAACTTTCTTGCTATTAGGGCAACTGTCCATTCATAGGGTGTGGTGCCCTAGAAATGTGGAAATCTGTCTTTATAGGGTTTCAAAAACAGAGACAAAGCCCACAGCTTTCTCTCCAACTCCTGACCCCCAGGTCCAAGCTAAACCCCACCACATCCCATCAAAAAAAATTTAAACCTCAAATATACTACGTCATCTTAGCATTGAATACTTTTTTTATTATTAAAAAAATAAATAGTAAAATAATGTAAAATGTAGATTAAGATTTTATTCGTTATACATATTCTTCAAATTTTCTTAATACAGATTCAGTGATAAAAATATTATTTTTAACGATGCTTTAGCGATATAATTATTTATTACGATTTTTAGTTCGTTGCTATGAGCAATTCATGAGCATTAGCAACTTGAAAATGTTGTTAAAAATAATATTTATATCGTTGAATGTATTGATAAAAAATTAAGGAATAGATGTAATAAAAGGTCAAAGGGATCCTAATTCGTAAACTGAGCTTTGTTTATCACTTAAGTAAAGAATATTTTTTTTTAGCCTTTTGAAACTTTCAAAATGCAGGAAAATAAATCTACAAAAGGATTTTTTTATAATTAATGAAGATCAAATAAACAGTCTATACTTTAAAAAAATCTAAATTTAGGATTAATATTAAAATATAGTGTAAAAATGAATAAAAATAGTGCAATAAAATTTTAAACTTTGTTAGTACATGTATTTATGATTTAATAACGCAATGTACTCTAATTGTTCTCCTTTTCTTCATTAGGCTTACGTATTTTTTTAAAGGACATTTTATTTTTTTTTGAGTTGTAAATTTTTCATTGAAAATGAATCATAGAAATGATGATTGCATGTATAGGATACTTATCAATCAACGAGGAAAGTAAAGGATACTGGCGGACAAAATGGTATTATGATTAGCTTGTAAATATCCTCAAGCTCTCAAGTCATTAGAGAAAAATACTAGTTAAAAAGTTCATTCTAAAAGCTTATTGATCACGTAATATATTCAGCGAAATTTAGATTTTTGGATAATTAAATTATTGATAACAGAAATTGATAATATTTTATCATTTTGTTTGGTAAAAATTATTTGATTACTAGTAATAATTATTGTGAATGTTTGGTAGTTGGTACGAATTCAAGCTAAATTAGTACTAGGTATAAATTTTTTAATATTCTCATTTTACTAAAATGTCCCATAAATTAATTTATGTCAAATAATTCACCAATGAACTTTTATCAAATAAACACCCAAAATACTGTCTAACTTAGTTAATTCAATAGTATTTAATAAAACATGTTTAAAATTTTATTATTATTTGTAAAATAATAATTTATAATATATTCATTTTGTAATACATAAGAAAATATTAATTAATTAAATCAATTTAAGCACAATAATAAATTAAACTTATACTAATGAACAACAAAACAAGATAATAAGTACATATTAGAATATTAATGTCCAAATTATTAAAATACACAAGAGTTTGTTTGATGTATGGATATTTATTTGGTAAACTTTTTATAATTATGTGTAAATGAGGATATTTATATCCAATTTATTAAAATATGATGGATATTTTTGTTCATAAAAAAATTTCAAGATGACCAATGTAGACACTCAAAATTTTGTGTTTCTGTTACTAACTATGCAAGAGGGCAGAATCGTCTTTCGTCTTCCAGAGACAACCCTGAAAGTCAAAATCATCAAATTTAAACATCGGAGACAACCCTGGGAGATCAAATCAAGCCCCGGCGACAACCCCGGAGATCAAGTAAAGACCCCGGAGACAACCCCGAGAGATCAATTCAAACTCTGGAGACAACCCTGGGAAATCAAGTCAAACCCCGGTGAAAACCTCGAAAAATAAAGTCAAGCCCCGGAGACAACCCCGAAAAATCAAGTCAAACCCCGGAGACAACCTTGGGACATCAAATCTTGCCCTGGTGACACCCCCGGGAGACCAAGTCAGACCTCGGGAGATCAAACCAAAAACCCAGAGACAACCCCCGGGACATCAAACCAACCTCAGAGACAACCCTAAGGACTGTCAAAAGTCAGCAACAGTCCAATCTCAGAGACAACCCTAAGAAAAGATAGCTACAACTACATCAAGCTCGTAACCATCCCAGGAGGGGCAAACTATTAATTTTTTCAACTCAACATCAATTTAGCTCAAATCACTGCAAAAGAAGTCATGCAAAACCATAACATCAATCTCGAGTCAAAACAGTACAAGGCAGCTCAACGGATGGACTGCGAAGACTTGGAGATTTGGTCATGGACCCATCTTTCTGGATTTGAAAAATGTTAAAGTCCATGTCATTGTGTAGCTCTCATCAAGGACTTTCCGAAAAGGTATATCACGCCTCCACCGGATTCTTGGATTGAAAGTTATGAAGGTTCGAACGAACAACACGTTGACCCAAGTGCACATACTTCTAGACAACGGGACCCACGGGCCCGAGCCCACCCGGGCAGTCGCAGATAGACCCGCGGCTACTAATAAAAAAAGAGAATCCCTCCTATAGTGTTCCAAACTTCAATATTCTTCTTTCTAAACACTTGTATACATATATATTACGACATATCAAATTTTAACCTGTGGAAACTGAGTTTTCAAGCTCCAAAAGCGGTCTGAAGCCTTCTTTGCACACTATAAGATTTTTTTAGATTTGAAGCTTTCTATATATATATATATATAGACTGTGACGCCCCCAAAATAGGTATACATCACCCATCCTGAGTCGCCAAATATATGGTACAGAATACAAATACAAACTTAATTATACAACTATCGTGTAACATAAACTGAGAGTTTTAACATGAATATTGTCTTCTAGGCAATATCCAAACTCAAATCGAGTCATCGTTACAATTATTATCACATTATTTTATAAAATAATGAGGACTAGTACATCCACCATCTCGGACCGCCATTCCCCGACTAGTCCCGGCTACGTTCTCATTTCCTGAAGAGAACAATGAAAGCAAAAGCGTGAGCTCAACTAGCACAGTAAGAAATATTATGACTAAGATAATGCAGAATAAATTATGCTAGCCTTCAACAGTGTTAAACTGATAGAATACAATAAACAACAAGTTTAACTGCAGCAGAATAAGAAATCCATAAGAAGAGTCAAGTAGAGCATGATATGTACTATTTTCTATGATTTAAAAAGTCTATCATCAATTTTATCGCGGAGACTCAACTCAATAAATAATCCACATCACTGAATTATCCATGCACTACGGCCAAGGATATTCATTAGTATCATGTCCATGAATTATCCATGCACTACGGGCCAAGGATATTCGTGTTATCACCAATGGTCATGATCATGCCAACAACTGTCCATCAATGCAGTACGGGCCAATGAGGACTTTTACCACATCATTTGTAACATTACATGCCATGATTATACCAATACATAGTCATAATCATACCAATCAACAGTCCATCTATGCACTACGGGCCAAAGATGACTTTCATCACAATATAAGCATGAGGATGATGACAATGATATAAGAATTCAATTAAATGAGAGCAATGATAAATTTCAAATATTTATAAATTAATTTATTCAGAATTCAATAATGTCCAAATTGTCAACATGATACTGCTTTGTGGAGTATAATTCAAGAATAATATTGTATCAAAAATGATTTGGACAGAAAAGAAATCAATTTTTGTCATGAATAGTACCCTGGGTGAATAGTACCCCGTGAATAGTACTTCAGAAATAGTATTATGACGCCCCCAAAACAGGTATACATCACTCATTCTGATTCGCCAAATATATGATACATAAATCAAATACAAACTTTATAAATATAACTGTCGTGTAAAAATACGACAAAACATAGCTGAGTTTTTAAAAGAATATTGTCTTCTAGACAATATCCACACTCAATGAAGTCCTCATTACAATTATTATCACACTATTTCACAGCATAGTGAGGACTATTAAAGCCACTTATCCTGGACCATCACTCCATTCCCGACTCGTCTCCAAATTATATTCTCATTTTCTCAAGAGAACAATGAAAGAAAAGGTGAGCTCAACTAGCCCAAAGAAGAAGTATTATGACTAACATATTGCGTATAAATTATCCTTAGCCTTCAACAAAGATAACAACCGATAGAATACAATAGACAACAAGTTTTAGATCAACAATCGCATCGTAACAAGCAATCCATTAGAAGAGTCAAGCAGAGTATGATATCTACTATCTTCTATGATTTAAAAAGTTTATCATCAATTTTATCACTGAGACTCAGCTTAATAAATAAACCACATCATCGAATCATCCCTGCACTATGGACCAAGGATATTCATGTAATTATCAATGGTCATGATTATACCGAATAATCCCTGGTCATAATCATACCAACAATTGTCCATCAATGCACTACGGGCCAATGAGGACTTTTACCAAATCATTTGTAACATTACGGTCATGATTATACCGAATAATCCCTGGTCATAATCATACAATCAATAGTCCATCTATACACGTAAGCTACATATGACTTTCATCACAATATAAGCATGAGGATGATGGTAATGATATAAGCATTAATCAAACGAAAGCAAGGATAAATATTAAAGACTTTAAATTTATCCAGAGTTTAAAAAATATCCAAATTGTCAACATGATAGTGCTTTGTGGAGAAAAATTCAAGAATAATATTCATGTATCAAAAATAATTTGGACAGAAAAGAAATATATCTTCCAAGTGAATAGTATCCCGTGAATAGTACTTCGACATGAAAAGTACCCCAAATACCCAAATGAATAATATTCCAGTGAATAGTAATCGGGTGAATAGTAACCCGTGAATAGTAACTCATGAATAGTATTCTGGCATGGAAAATTCCCCAAATACCCGAGTGAATAATATTCGAGTGAATTGTAATCGGGTGAATTGTAACTTGTAAATAGTAACTCATGAATAGTATTTCGGCATGAAAAGATCAATAATTATCAAGAAAGCTCAGAATAATATTTCCATGAAAAGATACTAGATGAAGTGCAAATATCAAGGATATTCTACTAATTTCACGGAGTATATAAGTAATACTTCAATAAAATGAGTGTAGAAGTAGGAATACGAAACGAAATAATATTACTTACATACTACAGAGTATGGAAGAAAATATTATTTCATACGAATATTGAACGAAGATAATATCCATACGAATACGAAAAATAATATCTCTTATGAATATGAATAAATAATACCCCTTACCTCGGAAGAAGACTGAATACTGGAATAGTGAAGTAGCAGACTTCTCTTCTTCTTTCTCTTTATAGCTTCTCTCTCTGGAATACTGGAATAGTGAATAAATACGAAAGGTCATTCACCATGCATGCGGTAGTCCGCGTAGACAGGTTATTCCAACATAATAATAAAGAATGGAATAATAAAAGAATTCACCAGGCATGCGATAGATCGCATGCATAAAAGTTATTCCCAATGTAATAATAAAGAATGGAATAATAGAAGAATTCACCGTGCATGCGATAGACCACATATGAGATAGGTTATTCAGAAGACCCCAACTTATTATTAATGAAATTTAATTTTCTCTATTTATTATTTTGAAATAGTAAGGGTTGATTTGATTAATGTGGATAGTTATGGGTAAAATACGCAAATATTTCAAAATAAGCAAGTGGTTATAAAATATTCATTGTTGTTTGGAAATATTCGTTTGGCCATGGAATATTCTCACTGGCTCAGGGAATATTCGCATGCAACGCCGCTAGATCTTTTGTGGGCCCCATAATGAAAGTTTATTGGATGAAGAAAACGACAAATATAAGTTGTTTAAAAATAACGCAGTGTAGTTATTACCAAAATAATCACGTTAAAATACTCTGTGGTTAAAACACGGTGAAGACACTGTATTGCACCAATTATTGATTCTTATGTAAGAAGGCACTACTCAATAATGGTTACAGTAAATTATCGCTCAAAGATTTTATTGAATTAATAATTCTTTGCGTTGATATTTTATATTCTCACGTTGTTTCAATAATTGTCATTACACAAGATTTTTCATTATCGAAGCAATAATTCATATTATCCTAATAATATTATTAGATAACATTATTGGCAATGTCTAGAAAGTTCTCGTCTAAGGAGAGGTTTGGTCACCTAATTGCGCTTTTGAGGAGAAATTCTTATCGAAAGCCCCTCTTCCCTAGAACTGCTCTTGGTCACAAGATCTTTGTGATTCTATAATATTATTTGTGAATAATTAATTATTGATTTATATAATGAGGAAAATATTGATTTTATGTGGATATAGATGGAGAAAATTTTTAATGTGACAAATTGTTGAAAATTAATATTTTATCTTTTTCTGATAAAATAATTCATTTAAATATATTATTTTAATAATATATTAACGGTGATAATGAATGTGGGATATATGAGTATATGAGGAGGAAGAGTATTTTTGTGGCATTAAATGTTTAACACATATTTTGTGTGTTGGTGGACACAATTATTGAATCAAAATTTGATTATAGCACAGTAAAATCGCCTGCTTGTGGATTTCTTCCATTTTCGCTTGGAATTTGGAAAAATTTTCTTCTGCAAAGTTGTAGAGAATTGAATTTCCTATAGATGTCTCGAGATTCAAACTTTCTGATAAAATGGCTATTTATTATGAATTATTGAAGTTCAAGTTCAAATAATTGATTTTTGGAAGTTTTAAATATTTATATTCACAAAAACGTTTTTTCAATGTGTGGGCCCTCATTTTGCATGTGTGCAATTGTTTAATCTCAATTCAAAGGTGTGCGAGGAATGGTTAATATAAATAATAATATTATATTAAATTTTCTTCGCTTTTGGTGTTCTAAGCATTTTCCTATAAATAGGTGCTTAGGTTAGAATTGAAAATTATACGTAAATCGATGTTTTCTCTCTCTATATTATCGAGTTTATTCTTGTGAGTATTTTGAGTATATTTTGAGTATTGTTATACGGTATGCAAGTTCAAGTCATAGCCTATATTTGGTGTTTCAAATGAAGTACTCGATCTTTCGAGGTAAGGGATATTATTTTTTTAATGATATTATTTATTCTAATATCATTATGTCAAGTATTGATCTCGAACTTTTAATCAAATTTGGAACTTTTAGTGCTCTGGGTTACTATTCACGATACTCAAGACTATTCATGTAAGACCTCAAATTTTTAAATAAAAAGGAATTTCCTTTATTTATTATTTTGAAATAGTAAGGGTTGATTTGATTAATGTGGATAGTTAAGGGTTAAATACGCAAATATTTCAAAATAAGCAAGTGGTTGTAAAATATTCATTATCGTGGAATATTCGTTTGGTCGTGGAATATTCGATCGCTTTTCGAATATTCGTATGACGCTAAGCAGCGCCATGTGTGGGCCCCATAACGAAAAAGCGATGGATAAAGAAAACGACAAATATAAGTTGTTTTTAAATAATCTACCAGAAGTTGTTACTGGTTAATCTTCGTTGGAATACCCGTGGTTAAAAACACACTAATACGCGTTGTTGAACAAGAAGATACCAGATCAGTACCAATTATTGATTCTTACGTGAAGGCACTACTCAATAATGGTTACAAAGAATTATCGCTCAAAGATTTTATCGAGTTAATAATTCTTTGCGTTGATATTTTATATTCTTTATTGTTTCAATAATTGTCATTACACAATATTTTCATTATCGAAGCAATAATTCATATTATCTGAATAATATTATTAGATAACATTATGGGCAATGTCTAGAAAGTTCGCCTTAAGGAGAGGTTTGAGTCATCTAATCATACTTGCAAGAAGAAGAAATTCTTATTGAAAGCCCTCTTCCTGAACCGCCTCAGTTGTCAATATTGTGATTCGTAATATTATTTGTGAATAATTAATTATTGATTTATATGATGAGGAAAATATTGATTTTATGTGGATATAGATGGAGAAAATTTTTAAAATGACAATTGTTGAAAATTAATATTTTATCTTTTTTCTCGATAAAATAATTCATTTAAATATATTATTTTAATAATATATTAACGGTGATATTTTTACAACGAATGTGGATATATGAGTATACGAGGAGGAAGAGTATTTTTGTGGCATTAAATGTTTAAAACATGTTAAATATGCTCGGTGGACCCCATTTATCGACCGAAATTTGATTATACCACGTAAATCGCCTGCTTTGTGGATTTCTTGGCCATTTCTATTTGAATTTGGAAAAACTTTCTTACTGAAAGTTGTAGAGAATTGAATTTCCTATAAAACTCTTGAGATTCAATTTTCTGATGAAAGGGCTATTTATTATGAATTATTGAAGTTCCAAGTCTCAAATAATTGATTTTGGGAGTTTAAATTATTTTTGTTAAGAAAAACGTTTTTTTTATTTTTTTGGACATCATTAACATGTGTGGCTGGTGTTTTGACCAAAAGGTGGGCTAAGGAAAATTTGTATAATTATATTAATATTATATTAAATTTTCTCGCTTTGGTGTTCTAAGCATTTTCCTATAAATAGGTGCTTAGGTTAGAATTGAAAATCACACCGTAAACCCAAGTTTTCTCTATTTCTCTCTCGATATTTTGAGCGTATTCTTGTGAGTATTTTTGAGTATACTTTGAGTATTGATATACTTGCAAGTTCATTCAAATATATTCCAATTCTGAAGTAAGTCTTCGCTCTCTCGAGGTAAGGGATATTATTTTTTTTCAGAATGATATTATTTCTTCAATATCATTATACTTCTGAAATGTTGATCCGAAGTTTTTATCAAATTTGGAACTTTTTCATGTCGTGGGGTTACTTATTCATGGGTTACTATTCATGAGTTACTATTCACGAAGTTACTATTCATGAGTTACTATTCACGAAGTTACTATTCATGAAGTTACTATTCACGAGTTACTATTCACGGTACTATTCATGAAGCGTGAAGATGTTTTTTGTGGAATTTCTATCTTTTGGTGTGAATTACTATTCACGATACTTTTATTCACGATACTCTGACTATTCACGATACTGGCACTATTCAATCAAAAATAAAATTTCTTCTTTTTGTCCAAAATATCTATTCGGATACTAGCTCTGCTTTTGTATCCATGTTTTGATCATTCTTGAATTTTACACCACTATGATTATTTTTGAGGTATTTTGGACGTGGATAAAACCAAGTACGAATCCTTAATCCTTAATCCCTGTCATTTTGTTTCACTGGATTCGTTTCTTTAAAAAAAAAAAATATTTTTCATCATCCTCGGTCTTAAATGATGATATTATGGAATATCTTTGGCTCAGAGTGCAAAGATGAATGATTTCTTAAGAATATCTTTGGCCAGTAGTGCAAAGATGAATGATTCAAGAATATCTTTGGCTCAGTAGTGCAAAGATGAACAGTGTTTAAATGAATATGACTAATCGATGAATATCTTTGGCTGAGTGAGTGCAAAGATGAATATTTGATTCCATGTATATTGATTGATGTTACGAGGGATAAAAGATAGACGATGAACTTTAAATTCATACATGTAAGATAGTAGTTTGCATTCTCTACTTAACTCTTCTAATGAATTATTATTTCATTCGAAGTAGTATTGATTTAAAATTTGTTGTCTATTGTATTCTATTAGATTTTTCCCTCGTTGAAGACTAACGATAATTTATCAGATATTATCTTAGTCATAATATTCTTTACCGAGCTAGTTGAGCTCACCCTTTTCCTTTTGTTCCATCTTTCTCGGGAGGCGAGAATATAATGAAAGACGCAGCCTGGGGTATGGAATGAAGGTTTTAGAAAGGATTGTTTAGTAGTCCTCACCATTTTGTAAATTAATGTATCAATAAATGTGATGAGGATTTATTTGAGTATAGATATTGTCTGTAAGATAATATTTGTATTCAAACTCACGCTTTTCTTGTTGTAATAATAAAGTTGTAGTTGTTTACGTACTATGTATTGACAACTCGTAATAGGTGATGTATACCTATTTTGGGGCGCCACAATTCACGATACTTGATCTTATTCACGAATACTAAGACTATTCATCAAAAATGAAAATTTTCCTTTTCGTCTAAAAATATCTATTCGGATACTAACTTTGATTGTATCCATGTTTTGATCATTCTTGAATTTTACACCATTATGATTATTTTTGAGGTATTGTTGAACATGGATAAAACAAAGTACTGAATCCTTAATCCTTAATCCTTGTCATTTTGTTTCACTAGATTCGCTTTCTTTAAAATATTTTTCATCATCCTCGCCTTAAATGATGATATTATTGAATATCTTTGGCCCAGAAGTGCAAAGATGAATGATTTCGATGAATATCTTTGGCCCGTAGTGCAAAGATGAACAGGTGTTTAGATGAACATGACCAACTGATGAATATCTTTGGCCTGTATTGCAAAGATGAATATTTGATTCCAGATATATATTGATTGATGTTACAGAGATAAAAGATAGACGATGAACTTTTAAATTCATACATGGAAGATAGTAGTTTGCATTCTCTACTTAACTCTTCTAATGAATTATTATTTCCGCCAATGAATATAGATTTAAAACATGTTGTTCTATTGTATTCTATTAGATTTTTCCTGTTGAAGACTAACGATAATTTGTTGTATATTATCTTAGTCATAATATTCTTTACCGGGCTAGTTGAGCTCACCCTTTCCTTTTTGTTCCATTTTTCTTCTCGTGATGCGAGAATATAAGCGAAGTACGTGGAAGTATAGAATGAAGGTTCTAGAGAGAGTTGTTTAGTAGTCCTCACTATTTTTGTAAAATAATATATCAATAAATGTGATGAGGATTTATTTGAGTATAGATATTGTTTAGAAGATAATATTTGTATTCAAACTCACGCTTTCATCATTGTAATAATAAAGTTGTAGTTGTTTCGTACTCATGTATTGACAACCTCGAATGGGTGATGTATACCTATTTTGGGGCGCCACAGCAGTGGTATCGAGCTTAGGGATATGATTTCAACTGCGGAGATTGGGGAATAGAACTAGGAGGGAGAGACGCGAGTAAATCCTTCGCTAAGTGTGTCCTACCTAAGCTTATTTGTTAGTTGGTCAAGATATAGGATATTATGTGATATATTGATTTCTTAATTAACCCTTGTTTTATGATGATTTGAGAATGTCGAATGAGAATATTAACAATGGAAATGAGACCGTGGAGACGCTCAGTACTCACCAACGAGGAGAACGTGCAACAGTCGACAATGTTCCTCCCGTGAACAACACCAATGGAGCGTGATGATGAACGAGGGGATGTTTAGAAGCTTTTTGCGATTCATGCAAAATCGAGGCGAGGGAGACTCGTGTTCAAAATACAGAGGAAATGATAGCAATTCACGGGTTGTCACAACAAGCGCTTCAAAGAGTTGGGACCACCAGAATTTAAGGGAAAGCCAGATCCGATCATGGCGGAAACATGGGTCAAGAAAATTACCAAGATATTCGATGTCTTGGGATGCACGGAGAACGAGAAGGTTCCATTTGCCACCTTTATGTTACGTGGCGATGATGCGGATCATCGGGTGGGAGTCATGTGGCGCGTACACATCCAAACTTTTCTCAAGATGTCTTGGGAAACTTTTCATAAACTATTTAATGACAAATACTTTCCAGAAAGTGTTCGGCTATACGAAAGAAGTGGAGTTCATCGATTAGAACAAAACAACATACGACGGTGTCCCAAAGACGAGAAAAGTTTGCGAGTTATCCGTGTTTGCACCTCATTTGGTGGAGAATGAGGAACGATGACGAGGATGTTTCTTAGAGGTTTGAAACCCGACATACGCCAAGATCTCATTTCTCATAAATTTTCTCTCTATTCAGATGTTGTAAACAGGGCTCAATTATTAGAGCGAGATAACGAGTACGGTCAATCGAGGGACCACAATCAGGATCATACCGGGATATAGCGATCAACAAAACAACGATAACCAACGGAGAAAGAAAAAGACGGACAAAAATGGTAACCACTCTGGTGGTAATCATGACCATGAAAATAGAAGAAGCGAGTCGGGAGGAGATTTTAAAAGAGAGATTTAACAACGACCATGTGAAGACGACGATTGCCAAAGAAGAATCTGGTTCTAAGGGAGGAGAACGACCACCGGTCATATGCAATAAATGTGGGAAAGAGGGACATATCACCAAACCGCCCACAACAGTTCAAGGTATGCTATAATTGTGGAAAGGAAGGACATATCGCTAGAGATTATGCAGTAGCAAAACCTAGTTCAATGGGGACGGTGACTCAAAAGATCGTCCCCGAAAAAGTCAAAATCAACGGTTCCTTGAAGAGCGTTTGTTGTGACTGGTCAAAATGCGAGGAACCCAAACGAGGTGATCACGGGTAAGCTATTTATAAATTCTTGCGAAGTTTATACCTTACTTGATACCGGTGGTACCCATTCATTTATCTCTCCTACTTGTGCTCAACGTTTAAACTTGACTACGGAGAAATTAGACTTTGACCTATCTATGGAAACTCTGTTAGGAGAAACTTTCATCACATCCACTGTTTATAAATCTTGTTTGATTCAAGTTGGCACCATCACCTTACCATTTTGACCTTATCTCTTTAAAGATACTTGCTTTTGATGTGATTTTAGGGATTGATTGGTTAACTATTCATCATGCCAAAATTGATTATTTTTTGTAAGGTGGTTAGTTTTCATATTCCTAACCAACCCGTTGTATGCAATTCAAGCAACTAAACCATTAAAATCAATCAACGTTATATCTAATCATAAAGCTATTCATTTATTGAAAAACGGATGTCAAGCTTTCTTAGCCCATGTTATGGATTTGAATAAAGACACGTCAAATTTGAATAATATTCTTGTTGTTATTGACTTTCTGACGATTTCCTAAAGAACTTCTCGCCTACCCCGTAGGCGTGAAGTTGAATTCTTTATTGATCTTGAACTCGGTACAAATCCCATTTCTAAAACCCCATATCGAATGGCTCCTATTGAACTTCGAGAGTTAAAGGTCCAACTACGGGAGTTGTTGGACATCGGTTTTATTCGTCCCTAAGTACATCTCCTTGGGGTGCTCCTGCTTTTATTCGTAAAGAAGAAAAAGAGCGGTAGTATGCGACTTTGTATTGACTATCGAATTGAACCATGTCACCATCAAGAATATGTATCCTCTACCTCGTATTGATGACTTGTTTGACCATTCTTGCAAGGAGCACAATTTTTTCAAAGATCGATCTTAGCTCGGATATCATCAATTGAAGATTAGAATCGAGGATATTCCAAAGACCGCTTTTAGAACTCCTAATGACGGGCATTATGAATTCTTAGTCATGTCTTTCGGATTGACTAATGCTCCTGTGACTTTCATGGATATGATGAATCGAGTATTCAAGAATATTTGAATCAATTCGTTGTTGTCTTTATTGATGACATCCTCATAAATTCCAAAAGCCGTGAAGATCATGAGCACCATTTGAAAGTCGGTACTCCAAAGGCTTCGTGAAAACAAGATTTATGCCAAGTTGAAGAAATGTGAGTTCGGCTTGAGGAAATAGCATTCCTTGGGTACGTGGTGTCAAAACATGGAGTATCTGTTGATCCCGGCCAAGATTGAAGCAATACTGAAGTTATGAACCAAGTCGGTGGATCAAGTACGTAGTTTTTTGGCTTAGCCGGGTTATTATCGGAGATTCGTGGAAGGGTTTTCTCGAATCGTTACTCCATTAACCCAAATTTAACTCCTAAGGATACAAAATTCGCTTGGAGCGAAGAAATGCGAGAAGAGTTTCCAAGAGCTTAAGAGGAGACTTATTTCACTGTTCTAACAATACCATCTGGTTCGGATGGATTTATTATCTACAAATGATGCTTCTGCAGCAAAGGGTTAGGATGTGTTCTCATGCAACGCGTGGGAAAGTCATATCCTATGCCTCGCAATAACTTAAAGAGTATGAGAGGAATTATCCTACTCATAATCTAGAGTTAAGCGTGATCGTTTCGCTTAAAGATCCGGAGGCACTATCTATATGGGGAGAAAGTAGAGATATATTGCACCATAAAAGCCTTAAATATTTCTTCACTCAAAAAGAACTCAACATGCTAAGCAAATGACGTTGGCTCGAGCTATTGAAAGACTACAACCACACTATTCAATATCATCCCGAAAAGTTTAACGTGGTAGGTAGCGTGTTGAGTAGAAGATCATATGCAGGAATGAGTGTGATGATGTCAAGTATACGACAGAGCCAACTTTAATAGAAAAAGTTAAGGTTGATCAAGCCACCGAATTCCGGAAATATGCGTATGAAGAAGAAAGTACAAGAAGGTGCTATTCCGAAGCGAGAATTGATGAAGAAGGAATACTTGAGTCCACTCCGCACTTTGTGTCCCTAACGACTCGATTTGAAGTACAAGATTATGATGGAGGCACACAATACACCATTTGCAATCCATCCTCGAAGTACCAAAATGTATCGTGATCTTCGACATATATTTTGGTGAAACAATATGAAGAGAGAGATTGCAAAGTTTATCTCAACGTGTTTAACTTTCGTCGGCGTGTAAAGGCGAGAGCATCTAGTACCTAAGGGTCCGTTGCAACCACTTGAGATTCCGAAATGGAAGTGAGAGCACATTACCATGGATTTCGTTACGGGTCTTCCCTACGGTTTCTAAAGGCATCAATGCTATTTGGGTTATTGTTGATAGATTAACCAAGTCTGCTTCATTTTCTTGCCGATACGGAGACTTATTCCTTGAACTTCTTGCTAGTATATATGTAAATGAGATCGTGAGGTTGTATGGCATGCCAAGATATCCATAGTTTCGGATCGTGACCCAAGATTCGCCTCAAGATTTTGGGTTAGCTTGCAAAAAAGCTATGGGCACGGATTTACGATTCTGATTCGGCATACCCATCCTCAAACCAAGGACAATAAGAGAGGACTATTCAAACTCTTGAAGATCTATTAAGACTCTATGTCCTAGACTTCAAGGGTAGTTGGGATAAGTATTTACCATTGGTGGAATTCTCCTACAACAACAGTTATCAGGCAAGTATAGGTGTGGCTCCATTCGAAGCATTATATGGACGAAAATGTCGCTCTCCAGTATGTTGGGACAAGGTGGGTGAAGCAACATTGTTGGGACCCGAGTTGGTACGTATGACTTCGAAAAAGATCCAAATGATTCGACAACGTATACAAACGGCACAAGATCGACAAAAGAGTTATACGGATCTTCATCGAAAGGACGTGGAATTTAGTATAGGGGATCATGTATTGTTGTGAGTTGCTCCATGGAAGGGAGTTACAAGATTTGGGAAGAGAGGAAAGCTCAATCCACGATTTAATGGTCCATTTCAAATTCTTGACCGAGTAGGAAATGTAGCCTATAGACTCGCGTTACCTCCGAGTATGTCTCGTGTTCATAATGTGTTTCACATATCTGAACTTCATAAATATGTGAAAGACCCGAACCACATTATAGAGTTAGAACCAACGAAATAGCGGAAGACTTAACGTATGAGGAGGTACCTGTCAAGATCCTGGATAAGAAGGAGCATGTCCTACGCGCAAAGGTCATACCACAAGTTAAAGTTTTGTGGAGGAATCATGCTATAGAGGAAATGACACAGGAATTGGAAACGGAAATGAAAGCGAGGTATCCTCACCTTTTCAAACACCAGTACGTACGTCGATTTCGTTCGAGGACGAAATTTCATAAGGAGGGAGGTTGTAAGACCCCAACTTATTATTAATGAAATTTAATTTTCTATTTATTATTTTGAAATAGTAAGGGTTGATTTGATTAATGTGGATAGTTATGGGTAAAATACGCAAATATTTCAAAATAAGCAAGTGGTTATAAAATATTCATTGTTGTTTGGGAATATTCGTTTGGTTGTGGAATATTCTTTTTTCGGGGGAATATTCGTATTTACAAATAAGCAGATCTTTTGTGGGCCCCATAACTAAAGCGATTGGATGAAGAAAACGACAAATATAAGTTATTTAAAATAACGTCAGTAGTTGTTCTGAATTAATCATTGTTAAAATACTCGGTGGTTAAAACACACAAGAAGATTACCAGATTGCACCAATTATTGATTCTTACGTAAAGGCACACTACTCAATAATGGTTACATAATTATCGCTCAAGATTTTATTGATTTAATAATTCTTTGCGTTGATATTTTATATTCATTGTTGTTTCAATAATTGTCATTACACGGTATTTTTCATTATCGAAGCAATAATTCATATTATCCTAATAATATTATTAGATAACATTTTTGGCAACGTCTAGAAAGTTCTGCTCAAGGAGAGGTTTGGTCACCTAATTGCGCCACCAAGAAGTGAGAAATTCTTATTGAAAGCCCTCTTTCCCTGAAACCTTCGTCACAAAGATTTGCCGATCATGATTCTATAATATTATTTGTGAATAATTAATTATTGATTTATATAATGAGGAAAATATTGATTTTATGTGGATATAGATGGAGAAAATTTTAATGTGACAAATGTTGAAAGTTAATATTTTATCTTTTTCGATAAAATAATTCATTTAAATATATTATTTTAATAATATATTAACTATGATAATGAATGTGGGATATATGAGTATATGAGGAGGAAGAGTATTTTTGTGGCATTAAATGTTTAACACATATTTTGTGTGTTGGTGGATACAATTATTGATTCAAAAATTTGATTATAAACAGTAAAATCGCCTCTTGGATTTCTTTGGTCAATTTCTGTTTGGAATGTGGAAAAATTTTCTTCTCGCAAGTTTTTAGAGAATTGAATTTCCTATAAAAAGTCATGGGATTCAAATTTTCCGATAAAAGGCTATTTATTATGAATTATTGAAGTTCAAATAATTGATTTTTGGAAGTTTTAAATATTTATATTCACAAAAACGTTTTTTCAATGTGTGGGCCTCATTTTTTGCATGTGTGCAATTGTTGAATTCTCAATTCAAAGGTGTGCGTAGAATGGTTAATATAAATAATAATATTATATTAAATTTTCTCGCTTTGGTGTTCTAAGCATTTTCCTATAAATAGGGTGTTTAGGTTAGAATTGAAAATTACACCGAAATCAAAGTTTTCTCGCTCTATATTATCGAGCGTATTCTTGTGAGTATTTTGAGTATATTTTGAGTATTGTTATACTTGCAAGTTCAAGTCATAGCCTTTATATTCTTGTGTTTCAAATTTAAAAATCTTGATCTTTCGAGGTAAGGGATATTATTTTTTAATGATATTATTTATTCTAATATCATTATCTTAAAGTATTGATCTGAACTTTTTAATCAAATTTGGAACTTTTAGTGTCTGGGTTACTATTCACGATACTCAGACTATTCACGTATCTGATTACTATTCACGAATCTGACTATTCATCGAAAAATGAAAATTTTCCTTTTAAGTCCAAAATATTTATTCTGGATACTAGCTTTGATTGTATCCATGTTTTGATCATTCTTGAATTTTACACCACTATGATTATTTTTGAGGTATTGTTGGGCATGGATAAAACAAAGTACGAATCCTTAATCCTTAATCCTTGTCATTTTGTTTCACTAGATTCGTTTCTTTAAAATATTTTTCATCATCCTCGATCTTAAATGATGATATTATTGAATATCTTTGGCCCATAGTGCAAAGATGAATGATTTCGATGAATATCTTTGGCCCGTAGTGCAAAGATGAACAGTGTTTAGATGAACATGACTAATCGATGAATATCTTTGGCACAGTGAGTGCAAAGATGAATATTTGATTCCGTATATATATTGATTGATGTTACGTGGATAAAAGATGAGCGATGAACTTTTATATTCATACATGTAAGATAGTAGTTTGCATTCTCTACTTAACTCTTCTAATGAATTATTATTCCATTGCGAATATTGATTTAAAACTTGTTGTCTATTGTATTCTATTAGATTTTTCCTGTTGAGACTAACGATAATTTGTTGTATATTATCTTAGTCATAATATTCTTTACTTGGGCTAGTTGAGCTCACCCTTTTCCTTTTTGTTCCATTTTTCTTCTCGTGGATGCGAGAATATAAGCGAGTATGCAGTTAGCCTGGGTATGGAATGAAGGTTCTAGAGAGAGTTGTTTAGTAGTCCTCACCATTTTGTAAAATAATGTATCAATAAATGTGATGAGGATTTATTTGAGTATAGATATTGTCTAGAAGATAATATTTGTATTCAAACTCACGCTTTTCTTGTTGTAATAATAAAGTTGTAGTTGTTTACGCACTCATGTATTGACAACTCGTAATGGGTGATGTATACCTATTTTGGGGGCGTCACATTATTCCCAACAGAATAATAAATAATGGAACCAGGTCGTCCTAGTACGTCTCCTTGGGGTGCTCCTGTTTTATTTTCGTTGAGAAGAAAGATGGGAGTATGCGACTTTGTATTGATTATCGGGAGTTGAATCAAGTCAGCATCAAAAATAGGTACCCATTGCCACGTATTGATGACCTGTTTGACCAGTTGCAAGGAGCCAAATTCTTTTCAAAGATTGATCTTCGTTTCGGATATCACCAATTGAAGACTAGAACCGATGACATTCGAAAGACGGCTTTCAGAACTCGGTACAGGCATTATGAATTCCTAGTCATGTCCTTTGGATTAACTAATTCTCCTGCTGCCTTCATGGATATGATGAATCGAGTATTCAAGGAATATTTGGATTACTTTATGGTCGTCTTTATTGATGACATCCTTATTTATTCCAAAAGTCGTGAAGATCATGAGCAACACTTGAGGCTGACAGTCCAAAAGCTTCGTGAATACAAGCTTTATGCCAAGTTGAAGAAATGTGAGTTCTGGCTTGAGGAAGTAGCATTCCTTGGGCACGTAGTATCAAGTAATGGAATATATGTTGACCCGGCAAAGATTGAAGCAATTCAAAGCTGGGAGAAACCTAAATCAGTGACCGAAGTACGTAGCTTTCTCGGCTTAGCTGGTTATTATCGGAGATTTGTGGAAGGATTTTCTCGAATAGCTACTCCATTAACTCAAATTGACTCGAGAAAGATACAAAGTTCTATTGGAGCGAAGAATGTGAGATGAGTTTTCAAGAACTCAAGAGGAGACTCATTTCAAAGACTGTTACGACAATACCATCTGCCTCTGGAGGGATTTGTCATCTACAAAGGATGCTTTGGGCAAAGGGTTGGGATGTGTCTCATGCAACATGGGAAAGTCATAGCCTATGCCTCAAGACAACTCAAAGAATATGAGAGGAATTATCCTACTCATGACCTAGAGTTAGCAGCTGTTGTCTTCACACTTAAAATTTGGAGGCATTAGTTGTATGGGGAGAAGGTGGAGATCTTTACGGATCATAAAAGTCTCAAATATTTCTTCACTCAAAAGGAACTCAACATGCGACAACGAAGTTGGCTTGAACTGTTGAAAGATTATGATCATACCATCCAATACCATCATGGAAAAGCGAACGTGGTAGCTGACACATTAAGTAGAAGATCATATGCAAGTACGAGTGCGATATTGTCAACACAAAGGCCTATTTTGTGTGACTTGCAAAGGATGGAGATAGAGTTAAAGACTCCAAGGACCCATGTGATGATGGCGAATATACGAGTAGAACCGACTTTAATTGATAAAGTTAAAGCTGCTCAAGCTACGCACTAAAAGTTGATGCGTGGAGGAAGAAAGTGCAAGAAGGTGCTATATCCAGGAAGCAAGAATCGATGAAGAAGGAATACTTCGAGTCAACTCCAGACTTTGTGTTCCTAACAATCCTGATTTAAAGTATAAAATCATGATGGAGGCGCACAACACACCGTTTGCAATCCATCCTGGGAGTACCAAAATGTATCATGATATTCGTCATAAATTTTGGTGGAGCAATATGAAGAACGAGATAGCGCTGTTTATCTCAAGGTGTCTAACTTGTCAACGAGTTAAAGCAGAGCATCAAGTACCAAAAGGTCCATTGCAACCACTTGAAATTCCAGAATGGAAGTGGGAGCACATTACCATGGATTTCATTACTGGTCTTCCTAAGGTTTCTCAAGGTATAGATGCGATTTGGGTCATTGTTGATAGATTGACCAAGTCTGCTCATTTCTTACCGATACGAGAAACTTATACACTTGAATGTCTTGCTCGTATGTACATAAACGAGATTGTAAGACTGCATGGTATGCCAGTATCTATAGTTTTTGATCGAGACCCAAGATTCACTTCACGATTTTGGGTTAGTTTGCAGAAAGCTATGGGCACAGATTTACGATTTAGCTCTGTATATCATCCTCAGATAGACGGGCAGTCAAAGAGGACTATTCAAACTCATGAAGATTTATTAAGACTCTGTGTCCTTCAAGGGAAGTTGGGATAAGTTCTTACCATTGGTGGAGTTTTCCTACAACAACAATTATCAAGCAAGTATTGGCATGGCTCCATTTGAGGCGTTGTATGGAAGAAAGTGTCGTTCTCCAGTATGCTAGGATGAGGTGGGTGAAGAAACATTGTTGGGACCAGAGTTGGTACGTATGACTACAGAAAAGTTTCAAACGTTCCGACAACGTATAAAAACCTCACAAGATCGACAAAGAGTTATCTTTGATCTTCATCGAAAGGACGTGGAATTCGATATAGGAGATCATGTGTTGTTACGTGTTGCTACATGGAAAGGAGTTACGAGATTTGGAAAGAGAGGAAAGCTCAATCCTCGATTTATCGGCCCATTTTTAATCCTCGATCGAGTAGGAACTGTGGCCTATAGACTCGCTTTACCGCCAAGTATGTCTCGTGTTCATAATGTTTTTCACATATCCATGTTACGTAAATATGTGGAAGACCCAAACCACATTATTGAATTAGAACCGGACGAAATAGCGGAAGATTTGATGCATGAAGATGTTCCTGTTCAAATCTTGGATAAGAAGGAACATATTCTACGCTCCAAGGTTATACCTCAAGTCAAAGTTTTATGGAGAAACCACGATATTGAGGAAATGACTTGGGAGTTAGAATCTGAAATGAAATCAAGGTATCCTTACCTCTTCGACATACCAGGTACGTACCCTGATTTCGAGGGCAAAATTTCATAAGAAGGGGAGGTTGTAAGACCCCAACTTTTATTAATAAAGATGAATTTTCTATAAATATCATTTTTGAATATTATGGAGTAAATTTGATATAATGTTATAGTTGTGGGTAATATTTATAAATTTTGCAAAGTACGCAAGTTGTTATATAATATTCAATTGGTCGGGGAATATTCGTTTTAACAGGGAATATTCGTACAACGGCACAATCATTGGTGGACCCCACAAAAGAATTATTGTCGGATTGAGAAAATGACAAAAATACTTTATGAAAATAACGGCGGATGTTTTTACCGTTAACTGTTGAAACAACCTATGTTAAAAGTACAAGAATATGCGTGGTTATACAAGAGCACACGGTATTGATTATTGATGTTTACGTGAGAAGTCACTCAGTTTTGTTCAATTATTGTTACAGTAATTGCTGCATAGTATCTCACGTTATTTGATTCAATTATTGTCAATATTTTATAATCAATAATTGAGATGACAAAGGTATTAATATTATTATTTGCAATATTAACGATGTCTAGAAGTTCTGTCAAGGAGAGGTTTGGTCACCTAATTGCACGCCAATGGGGAGAAATTCTTATTGAAAAGCCCCCTCTTTCCTGGGAACGACCTGGTCGATTAATATTATGAATTATAATAATGATGATGAGTTTTGTTTTATTAGTATTATTGTGTAATAAAACAGAAAAGCTTTTTATATAAAACAGAATACTTTTATAAAGTTATTCATTTTATTAGACTAATAGTAAAATCTTTTATATATAAAATGTAATACTTTTATAAAGTTATCTATTTTATTAGACAATAATTAGAATATATTATATTTTATTATACATAGTATTTGCATAATGCTCTCGATAGTGTTTGCATAGTAAAATCTTTTTATATAAAAATGTAATACTTATAAAGTTATTCATTTTATTAGATTATAAATAGAATATATTATATTTTATTGTAAACCAATCTGAATCGTCTGCTTAAAGTAAAATCAATCTAGATCGTTCATGAATTAGTTACTTCTACGCAATTTTCTTCTATAAATAGAAAGCTCATTACTTTATTATTTCTTATGAATTCACCGAAACTCTAGAGAGAGAAACTATAGAGAGAGTTTTTCTTCTATAATCTTGAGCGTATTTCTTTAGAAAGCTTTGAGCGTAGTCTGAAGTTTTCTTTGAGTATATCCTCCCCCTACCACCAAAAATACTCTTCTTTTTACTTGTAAGGATATTATTTATTGTTCTCGTTAGGGGTATTCCTTCTTTCTTATTGGTGAAATTCTTTTGTTATTCCATTCTTTATTATTCTATTGGAATAACTCTGTACTGCTGGATACCCTATACTTGGTGAAATTCTTCATTATTCCATTATTTATTATTACATTTGGAACATCACGTCTGCGCTGCGTTTTACGCACGACCGGTTCCATTGTTTATTATTCTGTTGGAACATCATCATATACGTGCGTTTACTTGGATAACTCCGGTTCCATTATTTATTATTCTGTTGGAATATCCTCGCCTTGGCATGCGTTCGCATGACTTCGGTTCCATTATTTATTATTCTAATGGAATATCCCGCTTGCGGTTTACGCATGACCGTTCCATTATTTATTATTCTCATTGAATATCCTCGTTCATGCGCGCTTTCGCATGACTTCGTTCTATTATTTATTATTCATTGAATAACTTTTGTCATGCGCGCTTCATCGCATGCCTAGTGATTTCTTTTGTTATTCCATTCTTTATTATACTCAGTTGGTTAAAGTTTTAACTTATATACTCCATGAAATTAGTGGAATATCCTTGATATTTGCGCTTCATCCAGTATCTTTTCATGAAAATATTCTTCTGAGCATTCTTGAGTGTTACTCTACAAAGAAGTATCATGTTGACAATTTGGACATTATTAGTTCTTGGATAAATTAACTCTTGAACTTGTTTTATTGAATTCTTATATCATTATCATCATCCTCATGTTTATATTATGTTGAAAGTCATCTGTGGCCTGTAGTGCATAGATGGACTTGGTATGATTATGACCAGGAATTATTCTTGTAATCATGACCGTAATGTTACAAATGATGTGGAAAAAGTCCTCATTGACCCGTAGTGCATTGATGGACAATTGTTGGCATGATCATGACCATTGATGAATACACAAATATCCTTGGCTGTGGTGCATGGATAATTTGTGGTCATAATACTAATGAATATCCTAGGTCGTAGTGTAGGGATGATGTGAATTATTTATTAAGCTGAGTCTCAGCGATAAAAGTCATGAAAAACCTTTTAAATCATAGAAGATAGTAGATTTTATTCTGTACTTGACTCTTCAAATGGATTACTTGTTCCGCTGCAGTTAAACTTGATGTTTGTTATATTTTATCAGTTTAACACTGTTGAAGGCTAATGATAACGTATTCTACATTATCTTAGTCATAATATTTCTTACTAGGCTAGTTGAGCTCACCCTTTTGCTTTCATTGTTCTCTTCAGGAAATGAGAACGTAGCAGGGACTAGTCGGGGAACAGAGTGATGGTCCAGATAATAACATTAGTAGTCCTCACTATTCTATGAAATAGTGTGATAATAAATGTAATGAGGACACCATTGAGTTTGTATATTGTCTAGATGATAATATTTGTATTAAAACTCACAGCATATGTTTAGTCGTATTTTACACGACTGTTGTATAATTAAGTTGTATTTGAATTTTGTACCATGTATTTGGCGACTCAGAATAGGTGATGTATACCGATTTTGGGGCGCCATAAAAGAGATAATGTCTGCTGTGATTGCATAATAGCAGCACACCAGATTGCAGATAAGATTTTTGAATTATTGATTCTTACGAAAGAAGGCACTACTCAATAATTGTTACAAAGAATTACTCGCTCAATATTTTATTTTATTGATTCAATAATTGTTAGGTTGATATTTTATATTATTGTTATTTCAATAATTATCAACGCATAATATCTCCATTATCGGATCAATAATTCATATTATTTGAATAATATTGTTAGATAGCATTATTGGAAATGTCTAAGGAAGTTACATTCAGGAAATGGGTTTGGTCACTAAATTGCTTTTGATAAGGAGAAATCCTTATCTAAAAACCCTTTCACGGGAGCGACTGCAGTTATCATAATTGTGATTCTATAATATTATTTTAGAATAATTAACTATTGATTTATATGATAAGAAAATATTTATTTTATGTAGATGGATAGAGAAATATTTATTTTGTGTGGATATAAATGAAGGAATTAATGCTGAGGTATTTTATCAGTATTTTGTCGGAATGGAGGTATTAAAAATCGTCCATAAGTGGATTTCGGTCATTTTTCGTTTGGAATTTGGAAAAACTTAAATCTACAAAGTTGTAGAGAATTTAATTTCCTATGAAATGGACATAAAATTTGTATTTTTCCTGATAAAAGTGCTATTTATTATGAATTATTGAAGTTTCGAAAATAAATATTTTTATTAAAATTATGGGTGGGACCCACTTTAGTTTTTTGTGAAAACATGTGCTGAGATTTTTTTCAAAGATGGCTGGCTAGCTTGTTCAATAAAGGAGGGTACGTCGAAGAAGAAAAAATAATATTATTTTATTAATTTAGTCAGCTTTGGCGTTCTAGTATTTTCCTATAAATAGGGTGGTTAGTTAGAATTAAAAATCACACCAAAAATAAGTTTTCTCTCTCTATATATATTATCGAGCGTATTTTATGAGTATTTAGATAATTTGTGAGTTGCTATTTAGTGCAAGTTTCCTTCAGCCTTATACCTGGTATTTTAGGCAGAAGTACTGTTATTTTGAGGTAAAAGATGTTATTTTCTTAGTAAATGATATTATTTTTTTCAATATCATTATGCCAAAATATTGATATGAATTTTATTATAGAATTTTTACCTTTTTGTGTCGGGGTTACTATTCACGTATACGGCACTATTCACGAATACGACATTATTCACAGAAAAAATGAAATTTTCTTTTCTTTGTCCAAGTTGTCTATTATAGTTACTATCTTTGATTGTATCCATGTTTTGATCTTCATTCTTGAATTTTGCTCCACAATTGATTATTATAAGGTATTTTTGAACTTGGATAAACTAAAGTATGAATCCATAATCTTTGATCTTTTATCTCACTGGATTCGTTTTCTTTAAGATATTTTTCATCATCCTCAGTCCTAAATGATGATATTACTGAATATCTTTGCTCTTGTAAGCAAAGATGAATGATTAACTGATGAATATCTTTGGCCCGTAGTGCAAAGATGGACAGGTGTTGAGATGAACATGACCAACTGGTGATACAAATGAATATCTTTGGCTTGTAGTGCAATGATGAATATTTGATTCAAGATGTATATTGATTGATGTTACAGGGATAAAATATTGATGTTGAACTTTTAAATCTTAGAAGATAGTAGAATTCATTGTCTACTTGACTCTTCTAATGGCTTGCTGTTTCCGCTGCAGTTGTTGATCTAAAACTTGTTATCTATTATATTATATCAGATTTTTTCCCTGTTGCAGACTAATGATAATTTGTTATATATTATCTTAGTCATAATATTCTTTACTGGGCTAGTTGAGCTCACCCTTTTCCTTTTTGTTCCATTTTTCTTCTCAGGAGGTGAGAATTTAGCAGGAACTAGCCGGGGTATGGAGTGATGATTCTAGAAAGTTGTTTTAGCAGTCCTAACTATTTTGTAAAATAGTGTATCAATAATTGTAATGAGGACTCCTTTTGAGTTTGAATAATGTCTAGTAGACAATATTTGTATTTAAACTCATAGTATATGTGTTGTCGTATTTTGCACGACAATTGTATTAATGAAGTTATTTTAGTTTCTATACCATGTATTTGGCGACTTAGAATGAGTGATGTATACCTATTTTGGGGGCGTCACAGTTGGTATCAGAGCTTAGGGATATGGTCTCTGGCAGAGATCGGGGAATAGAACTAGGAGGTGAGAGACGAGTAATCCTTCACTAGTTTGTCATACCTAAACTTATTTGGTTGGTTAGTCGGAGCATATGGTTAATATGTGATATGTTAATTTGTTAATTAACCCTTTTTTGTGGTAGTATTTGAGAATGGAAGCTAGAAATATTAAAAATGGAGTGAATGAGACCGTGGAGACACATTTAATCACCACTTAGGGAAACGTGCAACAGGAAGGCAATATTCCTCCTGTAAATAACACTACCGAACAAATGATGAATGATGGGATGTTTAGAAGCTTTTTGTAGTTCATGCAAAATCGCATTTGAGGAGACTCAGTATACAAAATACTGGTGGAAATGATAGCAATGTGCGGCTTGTCACAGCCAAACAGTTCAAAGAGTTGGGACCACCAGAATTTGTGGGAAAGCCAGATCCGATTAAGGCACCTTTATGTGGCAAATTACCAAGATATTCAATGTCTTGGGATGCACGGAGGAACAGAAGATTCCATTCGCCACCTTTATGTTCCGCGGTGAGGCAGATTACTGGTGGGAATCTGTGAAGTGTACCCAGCCTGTCGCACTCAACATATCTTGGGAATCGTTTCAGAAACTGTTCAATGACAATTACTTTTCTGAAAGTATTCGTCATATGAAGGAGGTAGGATTTATTAGACTGGAACAAAACAACATGACGGTGTCTCAGTATGAGGTGAAGTTCGTAGAGTTATCCAGGTTTGCACCTCATTTGGTGTAGAATGAGGAACGAATGACGCGGATGTTTCTGAGAGGTCTAAAACCAGAGATTCGACAATATCTTATCTCTCATAAATTTTCTTTATATTCAGATGTTGTAAACATGGCTCAATTATTAGAGCGAGATAATGAGTATGTTCAACCAAGGGACCACAACCAGGGTCATACCGGTGGCAGCAGTCATCGGAGCAATGACAACCAACGGGGAGGAAAATATTCGAACAAAAGTGGTAACCACTCTGGTGGTAATCGTGGTCATGATAATTGAAAGAGCGAGTCGGGAGGAGATTTCAAAAAGAGAAGGTACAACAATAATAACGTGAAGACGTCAGCACCAACATTCAATGTTTGCAAGGGAGGAGAACGATCACCGGTCGTTTGTTATAAATTCAGGAAAGAGGGACACATCAGCCCAAACTGCCCACAACAATCCAAGGTGTGTTATAACTGTGGAAAGGAATGTCATATAGTTAGTGTGACGCCCCCAAAATAGGTATACATCACTCATCTTGAGTCACCAAATACATGGTAAAAATTCAAATACAACTTATTATAATGTAAGACCCCAACTTTTATGAATAAAGATGAATTTTTCTATAAATATCATTTTGATTAATTATGGTGTTGATTTGTTATAATATTAAAGTTGTGGGTAATATTTATAAATTTTGCAAAGTAAGTAAGTTGTTATATAATATTCGATTGGTCGGGGAATATTCGTTTTAACAGGGAATATTCGTACGACGACACAATCATTGGTGGACCCCACAACGTAATTATTGTTGAAATGAGAAAACGACAGAAATATCTTTTTATGAAAATAACGGCAGAAGTTTTACCGTTAACTGTCAAAATAATCGGTGTTAAAAGTACAGTAATACGCGTGGTTGCATAGTAGCACGCGGTATTGATTATTGATGCTTACGTAAGAAGTCATTCAGTTATACTCAATTATTGCTCAATATTGTCTTGCATCATATCTATCATATTATTGATTCAATTATTGTCACAGTATCATCTGCATAATATGTTATATTACTAAATCAATAATTGAGACGACAAAGTTATTCATATTATTATCTGCAATGTTGGCAATGTCTAGAAGTTTTGTCAAGGAGAGGTTTGGTCACCTAATTGCGCACCAATAGGAAGAAATCCTTATCAGAAAGCCCCCTCTTTCCTGGGAAAGACCTGGTTGTTAAATATTGCGAATTATAATAATGATGATAAATGTTGTTAAAAATATTGAGGTGATTTTTATGAAGTATTTGTTGTAAATATTGGCGTATTATTTGGACCCCCATTTACTCATTTTTCAAAATAATCGGTAGAAAGTTATTTAATATTATAAAGGTGGGCCCACATGTGGGGCCCATATGTGAAAAATGAATTGGTTGGCAAAGTTCACGGGTGATTGTTTTTAAAGTCACGGGTTTTGTTTATATATATATATATATATAATATTTTATTAGTTTTGTTTTTTATGAAAAATAGAATATATTATATTTTATTATTCATAGTATTTGTATAGTGTCTGCGTAGTAAATGCATAGTAACAAATGTGGAAATCATCCAATTTTTTTTTAAAAACAAATGTGCGTCCGTGATTTTTATTTCCAAATAGTATCAATTTCATTCTCCTATAAATAAGATGCTTAGTTAGAATTGAAAATCACACCAAAATCAGAGAATTCTTCTTCTATAATATTGAGCTTATTTCTTTAGAGTTTTAGAAAGTTTTGAGCGTAGAAAATAGTGAAAGTTTTCTTCAAGAATATCTCCGCTCTACCAGTTGGAATATTATTTTTTTCAAGGTAAGGGATGTTATTTTTGTTCAATATTCATATGAAATAACATTTTCTTCCATACTCTGTACTATGTAAGTAATATTATTTCGTTTCAGATTCTGAATTCTTTACTCATTTTGTTAAAGTTTTGGCTTCTATACTCCATGAAATTAGTAGAATATCCTTGATATTTGCGCTTCATCCAGAATCTTTTTATGAAAATATTATTCTGAGCATTCTTGATAAGTTTTAACTTTTTCATACCGGGGTACTATTCACGGGGTTATTATTCCCGAAGTTACTATTTACGGGTGCTATTCACTCAGTTACTATTCACCCAAGGTACTATTCATGATAAAAATTGATTTCTTTTCTGTCCAAATTATTTTTGATACAATATTATTTTTGAATTTTACTCCACAAAGCAGTATCATGTTGACAATTTGGACATTATTGAATTCTGGATAAATTAAATTATAAATCTTTATAAATTTATCATTTGCTTTCTTTTAATTGAATTCTTATATCATTGTCATCATCCTCATGCTTATATTGTTATGAAAGTCATCTTTGGCAGTAGTGCATAGATGGACTTGGTATGATTATGACCAGGGATTATTCGGTATAATCATGATCGCAATGTTACAAATGATGTGGTAAAAGTCCTCATTATCCCGTAGTGTATTGATGGACAGTTGTTGGCATGATCATGACCATTGGTGAATACACGAATATCCTGGCCCGTAGTGCATGGATAATTTGTGGTAGTGATACTTAAGAATATCCTTGGCCGTAGTGCAAGGGTGATTCGATGATGTGGATTATTTATTAAGCTTAGTCTCAGCGAAAAAAGTGATGAAAAACTTTTTAAATCATAGAAGATAGTAGATTTTATACTCTACTTGACTCTTCTAATGGATTGTTTGTTCCGCTGCAGCTAAACTTGATGTTTATTATATTTTATCAGTTTAACACTGTTGAAGGCTAACGATAATTTATTCTGCATTATCATAGTCATAATATTTCTTACTGGGCTAGTTGAGCTCACCCTTTTCTTTCATTGTTCTCTTCAGGAAATGAGAATATAGCTGGGACTAGTCGGAGAACGGAGTGACGGTCCAAATGTTTGCATTAGTAGTCCTCACTATTCTGTGAAATAGTGTGATAATAAATGTAATGAGGACTTATTTTGTGTTTGAATACTGTCTAGACGACAATATTTGTATGGAAACTCACAGCTCATGTTGTGTATTTAAGTTTGTATTTGTATTCTGTACCATGTATTTGGCGACTCAGAATGGGTGATGTATACCTATTTTGGGGGTGTCACTGTTGGTATCAAAGCTTAAGGATATGATCCCTGACTGAGATGTGAGACAAGAACTAGGAGGGGAGAAACGGGGAATTCCTTTGCCAGTATGACCTACCTAAGTTTAATTGGTATTTAATTGGTCGGTCAGAGTATAGGGATAATATGTGGTATGTCAATTAACCCTTATTTTGTGGCAGTATTTGAAAATGACATCCAAGAATGTTGAGAATTACAATGGAGCACATGAGACCGTTGAGTCACCATAGATCAATACCCAGAATAATGTTCATGAGGAAGGCAACAATTTTCATGCAAACAATAACATCGACCAAATGATGAATGACGGAATGTTTTGGGGCTTTCTGCAATTCATGCAACATAGGCGAGAGATACTCATGTCCAAAATGCAGGTGGAAATACTGGCAACTCTCAAACGGTCACCGCTAAGCAGTTCAAGGAGCTGGGACCACCAGAGTTTATTGAAGAGCCAAAACTCCTTAAGGCGGAGACGTGGATAAAGCAGATCACCAAGATATTTGATGTCTTGGGATGCTCCAGGAGCAAAAGGTTCCATTTGCCACCTTCATGTTGCGAGGAGAAGCAGATTACTGGTGGAAATCTGTAAAACGTACTCAACCCGCTGCACTGAAGATGACTTGGGAGAAGTTCCAAGAACTGTTCAACGAAAAGTACTTTCCCGAAAGTATTCGTCACATGAAAGAGGTAGATTTCATTAAACTGGAACAAAACAACATGATCATGATGCAGTACGAAGCCAAGTTTGTTGAGTTGTCCCGGTTTGCATCCCACTTAGTTGATAATGAGAGAATGACGTGAATGTTTCTAAGAGGTTTGAAACCCGAGATACGTCAATATCTTATCTCTCATAAACTATGTTTGTATTCATATGTTGTATATTGGAGCGCGATAATGAGACATCCCAACCAAGGGAGAGCAGCCGGCAAAATGATAATACCAGAGGTAGCAGTCATCGAAGCGGCAACAACAAACGTGGAGGGAATCAACATGCCACAAATGGTAACCACTTCGTTGGTAATCATGGCCAAGACAATAAAAGTGGACATTTCAAGAAGAGGAGATTCAATAATGATGGAAAGACGTCAGCACCAGCACCTGTTGTTAAGGAAGGAGAACGACCACCGGTCGTATGTTACAAATGTGGAGGGGAAGAACACATCAGTCCAAACTGTGCGCAGCAATTTAAAACGTGTTACAATTGTGGACGAGAAGGTCACCTAGCTAGATTTTGTCATATAGGGAAGCCAATTTTAGTTGAAACGATGACACCAAATGCGGTCCCAGACATGTCAAAACTAGTAGTTCAAGGGAGAGTGTTTGTTGTGACCTCCCAGAAAGTAAGGAACCCGAACGAGGTCATCACAGGTAAGCTTATCATAAACTCTAGCGAAGTATATACCTTATTTGATACCGGTTCTACCCATTCTTTTATTTCTCCTACTGGCGCTCAACGTTTAAATTTGACTCTGGAGAAATTAGACTTTGAGTTATCTGTTAAAACTTCGTTGGGAGAAACCTTCATTACATCCACTGTTTATAAGTCTTGTTTGGTTCAAATCGGTACCCTCACATTACATGTCGATCTTATTTCCTTAAAAATACTTGCGTTTTACGTAATTCTAGGGATCGATTGGTTAACTACTCATCATACAAAAATTGATTATTTTCGTAAGGTTGTTAGCTTTCATATTCCTAACCAACCTATTATGCGAATTCTAGCAACCAAACCATTAAAATCAATCACTGTCATCTCAAGCCATAAAGCTATTCGTTTATTAAAAAACGGATGTCAAGCTTTCTTAGCTCATGTCACAGATTTAAACAAAAATATGTCAGATTTGAATGATATTTCAATTATTAATAAATTTCCTGACGTATTCCCTGAAGAATTTTCTGGCCTACCCCCAGAGCGTGAAGTTGAATTTTGTATCGACCTTAAACCCGGTACAAAACTCATTTCCAAAGCCCCATATCAAATGGCTCCTATTGAACTTCAGGAGTTAAAGACCAAACTGCAGGAATTGTTAGACATCGGTTTCATTCGTCCTAGTACGTCTCCTTGGGGTGCTCCTATTCTATTCGTGAAGAAGAAAGATGGGAGTATGCGACTTTGTATTGACTATCGAGAGTTGAATCATGTCACCATCAAAAATAAGTACCCATTGCCACGTTTTGATGACCTGTTTGACCAGTTGTAAGTCGCCAAATTCTTTTCAAAGATCGATCTTCATTCTGGATATCATCAGTTAAAGATTAAAATCGATGACATTCCAAAGATGGCTTTCAGAACTCGGTACGGGCATTATGAATTCCTAGTCATGTCCTTTGGATTGACTAATGCTCCTACTGCCTTCATGGATATGATGAACCGAGTATTCAAGGAATATTTGGATCAGTTTGTAATCATCTTTCTTGATAACATCCTCATATACTCCAAAAGCCGTGAAGATCATGCTAAACACTTGAGGCTGATACTCCAAAAGCTTCGTGAAAATAAGCTTTATGCCAAGTTGAAGAAATGCGAGTTCTGGCTTGAGGAAGTAGCATTCCTTGGGCACGTAGTATCAAGTAATGGAATATCTGTTGACTCGACAAAGATTGAAGCAATATAAAGCTGGGAGCAACCTAAATCAGTGACCGAAGTACGTAGCTTTTCTCGGCTTAGTTGGTTATTATCGGAGATTCGTAGAAGGGTTTTCTCGAATCACTACTCCATTAACTCAGTTGACTCGGAAAGATATAAAATTCGATTAGAGCGAGGAATGTGAGAAGATTTTTCAAGAACTCAAGAGGACACTCATTTCAGCACCTTTTCTGACAATACCATCTGGTTCGGAGGGATTTGTCATCTATAGTGATGCTTCAGGAAAAGGGTTAAGTGAAAGTAGTATGCACACAAGCCAATCATGTTTGATGATAAAGCATATACTTTGTAACAATCTTATTCATTTATTAATAAAAAGTATTAATTTATTAAAGGCTTTTAATTATCTACATGATGCTGTTTTATAATATGTGATAAACCCATAGTTTTAAGCAATGCTTTTAGAATAATGATGATGATCATTCTAATGAGATCTAAATTCTTAGAAAGCTTAAAACTAAAATAGTTTCCAATCATTGGATTACTAAATTGGGGATTAGTGAATCCGGATAGATTGGTACATCGTTGCTTGCTCATTGGATGAGGATGATTGATCTCATGATCATTTGTGTGGAGACACTAAAGCAAGTATGTAGGTGCTTATTAGAGAATAAGTTCATTTGAGCGTGGCTGGCTCGCTAAGGAATACCTAATGGAGTTTTATTTGCTGTCGATAGGAATTCTGTAGTGATAGTAATCTGAAGTAATCCTTGGACTTGAGATCATCATAGTATCTTGTGTATGATGAGTTATACTTTGACTTATTCCTTAAGACCCTTAGGGTATATCAAAGGGTATGCTTGGGTATAATAAGTTGTATATGGAGATCATGTATGATCAATAAAGAATCTATCACTTCTAATAAAAGAAGAAATGTCCTATGTGATTCGATAAATGACAACCCAAAGAGTCCTTGGCGAAGCGTAATGAAATTAGAAAGGAGTTTCTAATTTGCATTATTTGAGTTTGTACATTTAAGAATCGAAATACATATAATTAAATAAAATAAGACTTGTGATGTAATTCCATGTCTTATATTTAATTGGGACATTGTATGGTGGAAGGATTGAATTGTGCGGTAACTATTTACTCAAAGGTTCTTTAATGATTAATGTTGAAATCTATATTATCGGAAAGTCGTTGATCGCTGAGGGAGGCTTATCCTATTGTAGAATAAATATTATTTATTTAAATAAATTAATTATTTAATTTATTTATTTAAATAAGATTAGAATTGTTCTAATTGATTTATTCACAACCGGTTTAATATGGAGAACCTAAAGGGTCACACCATAAAAGGAAGAATAATTATTTAAGAAGTAAATGGCATAATCGTAATAATATGTTATGTATATTTAATTTAATCTATGGTGATAGAATAAATTAAATAGCTTAATATTTATTATTTAATATTTTAGAAATATTAAATATAAATTAATAAGAGGAGTCTTATTAATATTATTACAATTATTATTATTTTAATTTCTAAAAGAGTTTAGGAATTAATTTAATATAAGTACTCTCATTTATTCCTAATTGGATTAGGAAGGAAAATTAGTTAAAGGAGTTTAATTAATTATCCCTAATAAGATTAGGGAGCTTAATTAATTAAAAGAATTAATTAATTAAAAAACAATTCCTTAATTGTTAAGGTGGGTTGCCCACATCTATAAATAAGAGGAGTCTTATTATGGGTGGTATGGGTTGTTGACTTTAAAAAATACGTAATAATTCCAAGTTGTTGGGAGTATGCCTTTTCTATAGAGATAGAAAAACTAGGGTTAGCCATAACACCCATCTTCTTGAATTTTATTCTTCCTTGGTGGATCACCTCTGAGAGGCCAAACATTTGGGTGGCTAACGTTGATCGAAAGGAAGGAACCAAACCCGGTGGATTCAAGATTGAGCGAAAGGATTTGGAGGTGAACTTGTACCTGAGGAAGCTCGATCTTCAAGGGTATGATTTATTCTTTATCTTTTCGTTTAATTAATAATTATGCATAAAGGATGATCCGGGTTTTATGGTTTGTAAATATTTTTTAAACTCTGATTTTTACACGCTTACGCAATATATTATGCAATTTGATTGCGTTATGAATATTACAAACCTAACGATGGCATCGAGCCAAACCTTTATGCAATTATTAATTGTTGATTTGATATGTATGTTGATATGTGTTTAGAACAATTTTATTGGGCATAATTTTATTGTATAAAATTTAAAAAAAAAAAAAAAAATTCATGAATCCTCAGTTTTTCTTTTTTGGTCGGTCCCGTGGTCATTCCTTTTGATACGTGTTGTTTGGCTGGTTAATATATATAATATATTTGCAAAGTGATCAAGTATATAATATATAATCTGATCCAAGGTATACATATACGGCAAACAACAAATAAATAAATAAAATTCTACCGCTTTTTTTTGAAAAAGGGGATGTTATGAAATCTAATTGTACATTAAATCAAAATTTGAGCATGGCATACAAAATTATTTTTTTTAATGGGCATGTTCACGGAAAATTTTGAATTGCAGCAGGTGATTTTTTTTATATATATATGGAAGGTACACGGATATATATATATAATAGTTATATATATATTCTTAATTATTATATATATATAATAGTTATATATATATTCTTAATTATTATATAATTAAAATAAAAGTTTATTTTAATTTTAAAATAAAAGTTTATTTTAATATTAAAATATAAAGTTTTATTTTAATATTAATTATTTTATAATTAAAATAAAAATTATTTTAATATTAAAAAAAAAAAGGTTTATTTTAATCTTAAAATAAAAAAGTTTATTTTAATTTTAAAATTAAATTTCATGATAACTAATTAGAGTTGGAATTGGATTCCATGATAACTAATTGGAGTTGAAATTGTATTTAATCTTTCCTTAAAAATAAAAGAGTTTATTTGTGAATTGGAAAGAGAATCCTAATTTCCTTAAATAAAGGAGTTTATTTAAATATGAAATAAGATTTCATATTATTCAAAATAAAGAAGTTTATTTGTGAATAGGAAAGAATATCCGTTTTTCCTTTAAATAAATTTTTTTTTTTAACATGGAATTGGATTCCATAATTAATTAAAATAAAGGAGTTTATTTTGATTAAAGATTTTGATTAAAATAAAATAGTTTATTTTATTCAAAATTAGATGAATTAAAATAAAATAGTTTTATTTTGATTTAAATTTGGATTAAAATAAAGGAGTTTATTTTTATTCAAAAATAGATTTTATACTAACTAAATTTGCCCATTAAATGATATCAATATATATATTAAATGTTTATTATTCATGAGATGAATGTTATTTATTGATGCATATGGTGATGTGTATGATAATAAATGGGATTGATTATGGACTATTGACGAACGCGATTGGATTTTATTTTAGTTGGATGCATGAATGTATGGGTTTTTATTAAATGGGAATTACTGCACTACCTCGTCTTCTCTAATTTTTTCTTAATGTAAATTCTATCTCCTCCTATGTACTTCCCTCGATCGGCGATCAAGGTTTCTATTTATTTTAAAATAGTTATGTAATAGGAATAGTTAGAATTAAATTTTGAAAAATTGGAGATCAAAAGGAGCAAGGAGCGCTTGAAGACCCATTTATAATGGAGCCCGGTTTAAATGTAATAGTTATATTTAAATATTAATTCTTGCACCCCTTAGTTTGACCTTTTGGTTCACTTGGTGGCTCTAGTGAACCAAACTAGAATAAAAGTCCATAATCAATCCGGGTAGAATATAGTATTCTATATGTGCATGCTTATACTATATATATTATATATTATGCAAACATGCTTCGCATGTTCATTAATATAACGCCATTTTTTATATATATATGTGCATGCGCGCTAAACAAGATGAGACAAATTAATAACAAACCCCTCAATTTTTTATATTAAGTCCTAAGCGTTCAAAGATATTTGGAATATCGAACGTCGCCTTCTAGTATGATAAAATTAATAGAGTATTAAATATTTAATATGAGTTTGTTGTGTCACCACAAGGCAAGTATTAAGTATTTAAGATGTTAATTTATCACATTTGATGCTTATAAAGAAAATTGAACAATATTGTTTTGTTGTGTCACCACAAGGATGATATTTTTCTTTTTTGAATATATGGAGTGCTAGGTCGGACTTAACTTGGATAATTTTGATTCGGATGTGCCACCACTTGATCAAAATAATCTAAGAGGCAAAATACAAGGAGTTGCATAGTTGATGTAATTGACAAAAGTTGTCTACCTATTTATTTATATATGGTTTGTTGTGTCACCACAAGGCTATATACATTTGAAATGGGATCCTTATTCTCACTAGCAAATCTTTAATTAGATTTTGCTTAGAACTATATAAGTGAGGTAATATAGTTTGAAGAAAATAGTGGGAGATACCAATTTAAAACAAGACCTAATTTATTTTGGTAATTAATAATAGAATGTATGTTAAAATGTTGTTAATTACAAATTCATTTCTGAGAATTTTACAATGTCTAAAATTACTATCAACATGAAGCATATTAGATGCTAAATTAACTGAATAGAATTAAATGGATTGGTTAAGGAATTTGAGAATAGTTCTCATAGTGAAAAGCTATCTTATGTCATAATACGCCTATCCCTACAATGGTTGCGAGCATAATGCCTCTGAGGAAGACATTGCTACTTTTAGAAAGTGGCAAGATGATGCACCTGATTGGCTCAATGCATCATGCTCGCATCCACGAGTAACGAGCTTGATGTCGGCAAGAAACTATGGATGCTCTACTATATTCCCCACATCAAATAGTTGATGGTGAGGAAAGTAGGGCCGATAGATATCGAGATATCTAAGGAGCTCTTCCGATCTAGAATGGCCAATGGCACTATAAATGCAGAGACAAAAAGTTCTTAACATAATCAATTTGATTGATCAATTAGGACAACTGGTTTTTCATGGATGGAGAGTTGAGCCAAGATTTGATCTTGCACTCACTCCGGACTCCTTTCACAATTGTTGTGAATTTTTCATATAAACAAGCTAGATATCGACCTGTTGATTTGCTTATCATGTTGAAAAATGTTGAGAGTCACTTTCCAACCAAGAAAGACCAAGAAGTCTCTTCTTGGTAGGGGCCAAAGGATCTTCGAAAAGAAGAACGATTCAAAGAAGGTAAATAGAAAGGCATAAATAAAGGATAATAAGAACAAAAGCGATCACAGAGATAAAAAGGAGTTTGCTTCCAACTTTGCAATAAGCTTTGGACACTTTGGAAAGAAATCTGCAGAAGCATCTTGCGAGAGGCTAACCAAAGAAACTTAGTGAAGTTTGATTTACTAATCTGATTTTGTTCATGATTGAAATAAATTTTTCTTTAAGTCACGGGTTACTACTTGGGTATTGGATAATCGACTTTGGTTATCATAAATATAGATTTATGAAGGGACCAAGCGAAGTAGAAAGTTAAACAAATATAAGTAATCCTATGTGTGGGAAATGAAGCAAAGGTTCTTTGCATTAGCCATAGAAACTTATAGTTTAGCAATCCCTACGGGCAAATCTATTAAGTCGATAAGTTGTTATTGTATTCCGGTTCTTGTTAAAAATATTATTTCCATTTTATTGTTGGACAATGAAATCTTTGGTATTATAATAAAGAACAATTGTTGTTCTATTTATAATAATAATGTTTTGTATAGAATGGAATATTACTAATAAATTTTGTATACTTGACTTACATGAAAATAATTTTGCATATTGAACAAATTAGTATAAGAAAAGGAGATGATCATTCAAAGAGTTGAATGTGTGTATTTGCTAAAATACAAGTATGAATTATTTGAAAGGTTCAAAGAATTGAAAAGTGAAATAAATTGATAAAGTATTAGAATTCTTTGATCGGATCAAGGAATAAATACTTGTGCAATAAGTTTCTAGATCATCTCAAATGGTTTTCTCATAATGGACGCCTCTTGATACATAATAATTGATTGATGTATCCGAAAGGAAAAATCATACCTTGTTGGACATGGTGCGGTCCATAATGATTTTACCGACATTCCAAAGATCCTTCAGGGTCATGTCCTAGAAATGGTACATATATCTCACGAAAATGGTAACCTCAAAATCCATTTTCAAGACTCCATAAAAGTTATGGACAGGGGAGGATTCTAATCTTAAGTATGCTTAAGATAAGTGGTTGTCCAACTTATGTGAAAAGGTTTCAAAGGATAAGCTTGGGACAAGATTTTATAAGTGTCAATTTGTGGGACATCCTAAAGTAAGTTTAGGGTATATGTTCTATAATCCTACTTAGCAAAAAGGTGTTTGTTCTGAAACACGTTGCCTTCTAAGATAAAGGTGTTTATCATTAAAAGGGGCTAGTGGGAGGATAATAGATCTTGAAAAGTTCAAGAACCACAAAACACTATAAGTCAAATAAGAGGAACACAGTAGATAGACCTATTGTACCACAACCCAGAATCAGTAAATCTAAAATAGTCAAAGATACCCAGGAGGTATGGATTCATCATGGATGATGATGATGAGGTACGATCATAGAAGATGATGATCCAGAGTTACATCTGATGAGGTAAGAGTTATAGACACTCTCAAAATGGAACATTCATTTTGATGAAATAATCAAAAGAGTTTGATTTTATCAAAAACAAGAATGAACCTAATGTGTACAAAAGGGTCAGTGGGAGCGTCGTGAAATTTCTAGTATTATATGTTGATATACTACGGATGAGGAATTACATACCAATGCTACAATCAGTAAAGATAAAGTTGTCTAAACATTCCTCCATGAATGATTTGGAAGAGTATCTTAATTGGGGATATAAATCTATATAGATAGATTTAAGAGGATGCTCGACTTAACCCAAAGGAATGTATATTCATTTGATGCTAAAGTCGTTTAGCATGGCAAACTCCAAGAGATGTCTCATGTGGATGAGCAATGGAGTGTATCTCTCTTAATAGTCCCCACAGACTCCAAAAGAGAGATCACATGAATAACAATCATGTATGCAATGAAATATACGAGACCTGATGTTGATCGGTCATATTCTGGAGAAGATCACTGTAAGACAGTGAAAAACATCTTAAAGTTCTTAACCGGCACTAAGGATGTGAGCAAACATGGTGGGTCTGAATTAAAACTAGAGGGCTTAACAGACTCAAGTTTTTCAGACAAACCAAGATGACAGAAAAATCCACTTTAAGGTAAAGCGTTATCTTGAACAGTGGTGCAGTGAATTGGAAAGGTTCCAAACAGCAAAGAGTTGCTGGTTTAGTGATAAAGACAAAGTATATAGCTATAAATGAAGCTGCAAGTTGATTGTTTGGATTAAAAGTTCATTACAGAACTAGGAATAGTTCCTAAGTCTCATCTTGGATCTAAACATGTGTTGTGGCACTTTCATTTGATTATTAGAATCATTGAAAGATGGGAAATCACTATAGAGATAGTGGACTCTCATGAACAACATTACATATCCATTAACTAAAGCTTATCCAAACAACAGGATAATCGTCACTTAGAGAAGAAGAGTATAAGATACCATGACGATTGGCTTTAGTGCAAGTGGGAGATTGAAAGTAGTATGCACACAAGCCAATCATGTTTGATGATAAAGCATATACTTTGTAACAATCTTATTCATTTATTAATAAAAAGTATTAATTTATTAAAGGCTTTTAATTATCTACATGATCTTTGTTTTATAATATGTGATAAACCCATAGTTTTAAGCAATGCTTTTAGAATAATGATGATGATCATTCTAATGAGATCTAAATTCTTAGAAAGCTTAAAACTAAAATAGTTCCCAATCATTGGATTACTAAATTGGGGATTAGTGAATCCGGATAGATTGGTACATCGTTGCTTTGCTCATTGGATGAGGATGATTGATCTCATGATCATTTGTGTGGAGACACTAAAGCAAGTATGTGAGGTGCTTATTAGAGAATAAGTTCATTTGAACGTGGCTCGCTAAGGAATACCTAATGGAGTTTTATTTGCTGTCAATAGGAATTCTCAGTAGTGATAGTAGTCAAGTAATCCTTGGACTTGAGATCATCATAGTATCTTGTGTATGATGAGTTATACTTTGACTTATTCCTTAAGACCCTTAGGGTATATCAAAGGGTATGCTTGGGTATAATAAGTTGTATATGGAGATAATGTATGATCAATAAAGAATCTACCACTTCTAAAAGAAGAAGAAATGTCCTATGTGATTCGATAAATGACAACCCAGTAGTCCTTGGCCAAAGCGGAATGAAATTAGAAAGGAGTTTCTAATTTATATTATTTAGAGTTTTACATTTAAGAATCGAAATACATATAATTAAATAAAATAAGACTTGACAGTAATTCCATGTCTTATATTTAATTGGGACATTGTATGGTGGAAGGATTGAATTGTACGGTAACTATTTACTCAAAGGTTCTTTAATGATTAATGTTGAAATCTATATTATCGGGAAAGTCGTTGATCATTAGGAGGCTTATCCTATTGTAGAATAAATATTATTTATTTAAATAAATTAATTATTTAATTTATTTATTTAAATAAGATTAGAATTGTTCTAATTGATTTATTCACAACCGGTTTAATATGGAGAACCTAAAGGGTCACACCATAAAAGGAAGAATAATTATTTAAGAAGTAAATGGCATAATCGTAATAATATGTTATGTATATTTAATTTAATCTATGGTGATAGAATAAATTAAATAGCTTAATATTATTATTTAATATTTTAGAAATATTAAATATAAATTAATAAGAGGAGTCTTATTAATATTATTACAATTATTATTATTTTAATTTCTAAAAGAGTTTAGGAATTAATTTAATATAAGTACTCTCATTTATTCCTAATTGGATTAGGAAGGAAAATTAGTTAAAGGAGTTTAATTAATTATCCCTAATAAGATTAGGGAGCTTAATTAATTAAAAGAATTAATTAATTAAAACCCAATTCCTTAATTGTTAAGGTGGGTTGCCCACATCTATAAATAAGAGGAGTCTTATTATGGGTGGTATGGGTTGTTGACTTTAAAAAAGTACGTAATAATTCCAAGTTGTTGGGAGTATGCCTTTTCTATAGAGATAGAAAACTAGGGTTAGCCATAACACCCATCTTCTTGAATTTTATTCTTCCTTGGTGGATCACCTCTAGAGGCCAAACATTTGGGTGGCTAAGGTTGATCAAAGGAAGGAACCAAACCCGGTGGATTCAAGATTGAACGCGAAAGGATTTGGAGGTGAACTTGTACCTGAGGAAGCTCGATCTTCAAGGGTATGATTTATTCTTTATCTTTTCGTTTAATTAATAATTATGCATAAAGGATGATCCGGGTTTTATGGTTTGTAAATATTTTTTTAAACTCTGATTTTTACACGCTTCCTGCAATATATTATGCAATTTGATTGCGTTATGAATATTACAAACCTAACATTAAGATGTGTTCTCATGCAACATGAGAAATTCATACCCTATTCCTCTCAACAACTCAAAGAATATGAGAGAAATTATCCTACTCATGATCTAGAGTTGGCAGATGTTGTCTTCGCACTTAAAATTTGGAGGCATTACCTATATGGGGAAAAAGTGGAGATCTATACGGATCATAAAAGCCTCAAATATTTCTTCACTCAAAAGGAACTCAACATACGACAACGACGTTGGCTCGAACTGTTGAAAGATTATGATCATACCATTCAATACCATCCTGGAAAAGCGAATGTGGTAGCTGACGCATTGAGTAGAAGATCATATACGAGTACGAGTGCGATATTGTCAACGCAAAGGCCCATTTTATATGACTTGCAAAGGATGGAGATAGAGTTAAATACTCCAGGGACCCATGTGATGATGGCGAATATACGAGTAGAATCAACTTTAATTGACAAAGTTAAAGTTGCTCAAGCTACAGACCTGGAGCTGATGCGTATGAGGTAGAAAGTGCAAGAAGGTGCGATCCCGGAAGCAAGAATCGATAAAGAAGGAATACTTAGAGTCAACTCTAGACTTTGTGTTCTTAAAGACCCTGATTTAAAGTATAAAATCATGATAGAGGCGCACAACACACCATTTGCAATCCATCTTGGGAGTACCAAAATGTATTGTGATCTTCGACATAAATTTTGGTGGAGCAATATTAAGAGAGAGATAACGGAGTTTATCTCAAGGTGTTTAACTTGTCAACGAGTCAAGGCGGATCATCAAGTGCCAAAAGGTCCATTGCAACCACTTGAAATTCAAGAATGGAAATGGGAACACATTACCATGGATTTCGTTACTGGTCTTCCCAAGGTTTCTCAAGGCATAGATGCGATTTGGGTCATTGTTGATAGATTGACCAAGTCTGCTCATTTCTTACCCATACGAGAAACTTATACACTTGAACGTCTTACTTGTATGTACATAAACGAGATTATAAGATTGCATGGTATGCCAGTTTCCATAGTTTCTGATCGAGAACCAAGATTCACTTCAAGATTTTGGGTTAGTTTACGAAAAGCTATGGAACGGATTTACGATTTAGTTCGGCATATCATCCTTAAATGGACGGGCAGTCGGAGAGGACTATTCAAACTCTTGAAGATTTATTAAGACTCTATGTCCTTGACTTCAAAGGAAGTTGAGATAAGTTCTTACCATTGGTAGAGTTTTCCCACAACAACAGTTATCAAGCAAGTATTGGCATGGCTCTATTTGAGGCGTTGTATGGAAGAATGTGTCATTCTCCAGTATGCTGGGATGAGGTGGTGGAAGAAACGTTGTTGGGACCAGAGTTGGAACGTATGACTACGAAAAAGATTCAAACGATTCGACAACGTATAAAAACCTTACAAGATTGACAAAAGAGTTATGCTGATCTTCATCGAAAGGACGTGGAATTCGATATAGGAGATCATGTGTTATTACGTGTTGCTCCATGGGAAGGAGTTACGAGATTTAGAAAGAGAAGAAAGCTCAATCCTCGATTCATCGGCCCATTTTTAATCATCGATCGAGTAGGAACTATGGCCTATAGACTCGCCTTACCGCCAAGTATGTCTCGTGTTCATAACAGTTTTCACATATCTATGTTACGTAAATATGTGAAATACCCGAACCACATTATTGAGTTAGAACCGGACGAAATAGCAAAAGATTTAACATATGAAGAGGTTCCTGTTAAAATCTTGGATAAGAAGGAACATGTTCTACGCTCCAAGGTTATTCCTCAAGTTAAAGTTTTGTGGAGAAACCACGATATTGAGGAAATGACCTGGGAGTTAGAATCTGAAACGAAATCAAGGTATCCTCACCTCTTCGTCATACCAGGTATGTACCCTAATTTCGAGGGCAAAATTTCATAAGAAGGGGAGGTTGTAAGACCCCAACTTTTATGAATAAAGATGAATTTTTCTATAAATATCATTTTGAATAATTATGGTGTTGATTTGTTATAATATTAAAGTTGTGGGTAATATTTATAAATTTTTCAAAGAAGAAAGTTGTTATATAATATTCGATTGGTCGGGGAATATTCATTTTAACAGGAAATATTCGTACGACGGCACAATCATTGGTGGACCCCACAATATAATTATTGTCAGAATGAGAAAACGACAGAAATATCTTTTTATGACAATAACGGCCGAAGTTTTATCGTTAACTGTTAAAATAATCGGTGTTAAAAGTACAGTAATATGTGTGGTTGCATATATAGTAGCACACGGTATTGATTATTGATGCTTACGTGAGAAGTCACTCAGTTATACTCAATTATTGCTACAGTAATTGTTGCATCATATCTCTCATATTATTGATTCAATTATTATCACAGTATCATCTACATAATATGTTATATTATTAAATCAATAATTGAGATGACAAAGTTATTCATATTATTATCTGCAATATTGTTAATGTCTAGAAGTTCTGTCAAGGAGAGGTTTAGTCACCTAATTGCACGCCAATGGGGAGAAATCCTTATCGGAAAGCCCCATCTTTCCTGGGAACGACCTGGTTGTTAAATATTGCAAATTATAATAATGATGATAAATGTTGTTAAAAATATTGAGGTAATTTTTATGGAGTATTTGTTGTAAATATTGGCATATTATTTGGACCCCCATTTACTCATTTTTCAAAATAATCGATAGAAAGTTATTTAATATTATAAAGGTGGGCCCATATGTGGAGCCCATATGTGAAAAATGAATTGGCTGGGAAAGTTCACGGGTGATTGTTTTCAAAGTCACAGGTTTTTGTTTATATATATATATATATATATATTTTATTAGTTTTATTTTTTATGAAAAATAGAATATATTATATTTTATTATGTATAGTATTTGCATAGTAAATGCATAGTAGCAAATGTTAAAATCATCTGAATTTTTTTTAAAAACAACTGTGCGTCCGTGATTTTTATTTCCAAATAGTATCCTTTCCATTCTCCTATAAATATGATGCTTAGTTAGAATTAAAAATCACACCAGAATCAGAGAATTCTTCTTCTATAATATTGAGCGTATTTCTTTAGAGTTTTAGAAAGTTTCGAGCATAGAAAACAGTGAAAGTTTTCTTCAAAAATATCCCCACTCTACCAGTTGGAATACTCTTCTTTTCAAGGTAAGGGATGTTATTTTTGTTCAATATTCATATGAAATAATATTTTCTTCCATACTCTGTACTATGTAAGTAATATTATTTTGTTTCAGATTCCGAATTCTATACTCATTTTGTTAAAGTTTTGGCTTCTATACTCCATGAAATTAGTAGAATATCCTTGATATTTGAGCTTCATCCAGTATCTTTTTATGGAAATATTATTCAGAGCATTCTTGATAAGTTTTAACTTTTTCATGTCGGGTACTATTCACAGGATTACTATTCCTGAAGTTACTATTCACGGGTACTATTCACTCGATTACTATTCACCCGGGGTACTATTCATGATAAAAATTGATTTTTTTCTGTCCAAATCATTCTTGATACAATATTATTCTTGAATTTTACTCCACAAAGCAGTATCATGTTGACAATGTGGACATTATTGAATTCTGGATAAATTAAATTATAAATCTTTATAAATTTATCCTTTGATTTCTTTTAATTGAATTCTTATATCATTGTCATCATCCTCATGCTTATATTGTTATGAAAGTCATCTTTGGCCGTAGTGCATAGATAGACTTGGTATGATTATGACTAGGAATTATTCGGTATAATCATGACCGTAATGTTACAAATGATGTGGTAAAAGTCCTCATTGGCCCGTAGTGCATTGATGGACAGTTGTTGGCATGATCATGACCATTGGTGAATACACGAATATCATTGGCCCGTAGTGCATCGATAATTTATGGTCGTGATACTTAAGAATATCCTTGGCCGTAGTACAGGGATGATTCGATGATGTGGTTTATTTATTAAGCTGAGTCTCAGCGATAAAAGTGATGAAAAACCTTTTAAATCATAGAAGATAGTAGATTTTATACTCTACTTGACTCTCCTAATGGATTGCTTGTTCCGCTGCAGTTGAACTTGATGTTTATTATATTTTATCATTTTAACACTGTTGAAGGCTAACGTTAATTTATTCTGTATTATCATAGTCATAATATTTCTTATTGGGCTAGTTGAGCTCACCCTTTTCTTTCATTGTTCTCTTCAGGAAATGAGAATATAGTTGGGACTAGTCGGGGAATGGAGTGACGGTCCAGATGTTTGCATTAGTAGTCCTCACTATTCTGTGAAATAGTGTGATAATAAATGTAATGAGGACTTATTTTGAGTTTGAATACTGTCTAGACGACAATATTTGTATGGAAACTCACAGCTCATGTTGTGTATTTAAGTTTGTATTTGTATTCTGTACCATGTATTTGGCGACTCAGAATGGGTGATGTATACCTATTTTGGGGGTGTCACAATACAACTGTCATGTAAAATACGAAAACGTGGTTTGAGAGTTTTAATACTTAATATTGTCTTCTGATGCATTTCAAACTCAAATAGAGTCCTTATTACATTTATTATCACACTATTTCACTGAATAGTGAGGACTACTAATGCAAACATCTGGACCGTCACTCCGTTCCCCGACTAGTCCCAGCTATATTCTTATTTCCTAAAGAGAACAACGAAAACAAAGGGTGAGCTCAACTAGCCCAGTAAGAAATATTATGACTAAGATAATGCAGAATAAATTATCATTAGCCTTCAACATTGTTAAACTGATAAAATATAATAAACATCAAGTTTAACTGCAACGGAACAACCAATCCATTTAGAAGAGTCAAGTAGAGCATGATATCTACTATCTTTTATGATTTAAAAACTTTATCATCAATTTTATCGCTAAGACTCAGCTTAATAAATAATCCACATCATCATCGAATCATCCTCGATTTTACGGCATCAATAATCATGATTATACCGAATAATCCCTGGTCATAATCATACCAACAACTGTCCATCAATGCACTACAGGCAAATAAGGATTTTTACCACATCATTTGTAACATTACGGTCATGATTATACCGAATAATCCCTGGTCATAATAATACCAATCAATAGTACATCTATGCACGTAAGCCATAGATGACTTTTATCACAATATAAGCATGAGGATGATGACAATGATATAAAAATTTAATTAAAATAAAGCAAAGGATAAATTTTTAAAGATTTATAATTTTATTTATCCAGAATTCAATAATGTCCAAATTGTCAACATTATACTGCTTTGTGGAATAAAATTCAAGAATAATATTGTATCAAAAATGATTTGGATAGCAAAGAAATTAATTTTTGTCATGAATAATTCCGCGGGTGAATAGTATCCGAGTGAATAGTACCCCGCGAATAGTACTTCGGGAATAGTACCCTATGAATACTACTCGTGAATAGTACTTTGTGAATAGTACCCATGAATAGTACTTTATGAATAGTACCCCGTGAATAGTACTTTGTGAATAGTACCGTAAAAATGAATACTACTCATGGACAGTACTCCAGCATAAAAAGCTTAAAATTTAAAAAGAATGTGCAGAAAATATCCTTGTGAAACGATACTAGATGAAGCGTAAATTTCAAGGATATTCTACTAATTTCACGAAGTATAGAATCAATACTTTAACAAAATGAGGGAATAATCAGGAATACGAGACGCAATAATATTACTCACATACTACAGAGTATGGAAGAAAATATTATTCCTATGAATACTGAACAAAATATTATCCCTTACCTCAGAAGAAGACTGGAATAGTGAGGTAACAAACTTCTCTTCTACTTTCTTTCTAAAGCTTCTCTCTCTATAATTGCTCTTGTGAGTCTTAGTGAATTGGTGAGAATGAAAGAAGAATGATCTTCTATTTATAGGAAAACATAGTTTCGATAATTGCACGTTTTGGGGCTTGAAATATTACAGTATAATACCTTCATCTTTTTCCTCATTTTTAATTTAGTCCTGCGAGTATTATCAAACTTGCACCACCTCCCCTAATAGTACATCATGTGAATAAATAGTACAATCATGTGAATAAATAGTTCTATACATGTGGAAAAAATAATTACAGTATAGTACATTCATCTATACCTCTATTTTTAATTTATTCATGCAAGTATTATCAATCTTGCACCACCTCCCCTAATAGTACATGCATGTGAATCAATAGTACACACATGTGAACAAACATTTATAAGCATGTGAATTAAGAGCAATTAATTGCTCATTTATCCGATTAATTACCCGATTGGTCAATATAACCTCCAGACATCAATTATTATCGGAATAGATGTTAATTTCCATTAACACTAATAATCCCAACACAATGGAAATATCAATTTCATCTTTAATCAACACGAACTTATTTATCATTAATATTATAACTCACAATATTTAATAACCAGACCATTCACAGGAAAGATGGGGCTTTTCGATAAGGATTTCTCCCTATTGGCGTGCAATTAGTTGACCAAACCTCTCCTTGACAGAACTTTCTAGACATTGTTAATATTGCAAATAATAATATGAATAACTTTGTCGTCTCAATTGTTGATTTAATAATAATAAATATTATGCAGATCATACTGTGACAATAATTGAATCAATAATATGAGAGATATTATGCAACAATTACTGTAGCAATAATTGAGTATAACTGAGTGACTTCTCACATAAGCATCAATAATCAATACTGTGTGCTACTATGCAACAACGCGTATTACTGTACTTTTACTACCGGGTAGTTCAACAGTTTAACGGTAAAACTTTTGCCGTTATTTTTATAAAAAGATAATTATGTCATTTTCTAAATACGACAATACTTCCGATATGGGGTCCACCAATGATTGTGTCGTCGTACGAATATTCCCTGTTAAAACGAATATTCCCCAACCAATCGAATATTATATAACCACTTGCTTACTTTGCAAAATTTTTAAATATTACCCACAACTATAACATTATATCAAATCCACACCATAATATTCAAAAATATATTTCGAGAAAAATTAATCTTTATTCATAAAAGTTGGGGTCTTAAATAGACTCTCGCTGATTAGTTATGCCCGGATCATCGATCCGTGGCTTTTTCTCTCTTTAATATACATATATATATATATATATATATATATATATATATATATATAATTATCTAAATTAATTCTAAATTAAGTGGCCTTTTTTACTTCTTTTCTATATATATATATATATATATATATATATATATATATATATATATATATATATATATATATATTAACTTTCTTCGTGTTTAAATATCTGCTTTAACTGTTCATTCAATGTAAATCCATAATATTTAAATCTGTGGACTATATTTATTTAAATCTAGTCATATCTAACTTTTAACCAGTTCAAAAGTTGTAAAACTGGAACAGTCGAGCTAGAATGACTAAGATTTATTTAAATCTAATTTTCTTTCTAGTTTTTTTGTAAATATTAAGCAACCACATGACCCTAGATATGTATCTTGAGGGAACGGGAAGTTTGGCTACGCGCAGACATGGATTTAATTGATGAATCCTTTATTTTGCGTCGTTTAGATTAAATATCTGTTTTATTCCAGTATCCTCGTTAGGCAGGATATTCATATGATATTATATGAGCCTAGGAGCCACAAGATCTAAGATCCAGCTGATGGATCTAGATCTGTTTCCCATGATGGACCTTTTTCAGCTGTACAGCCAGCTTGTAAATTATTTGCGGTGTTTGGACATCCTTCGATGGATTTCATGCCCATAACGAGCCCGACACTTATATGTATATTATTTTGTCGAAAATACTTTGCATCTCGAGAATAAAAGCAAAACAAGCCGAATACGGAATAAAATGGAAGTATTAAAAACCTCAATTACTATGTAAGCATAATGGTTTAAAAACCTGTTTTCAAAACATCATTTCTGCATATATTGCTTAAAATTGAGCTTTTATACAAATCAAACCCTTTGTATATAGATGCAAATGAGGCATAGCACTACTTCCAAATAATGCACTTAGGCCCAATAAACATACACATACACACTTCAAATAAATTAGGGAATTGAAAAGACGCGGTAACCGCGTTTTCACGAAAGTTGGGGGGTGCCTAACACCTCCCCCCTAATCAAGCCCCCGAACTCTATGAATCTCGATTTCCAAGGCTTATTAAATAGAGTCCAACGATTGGGCCTTTGTGTAAACTTTTTCAAATTTGGTTTAGTTAGTACAACCATTTCAAAACTATCAACTGACGACTTTGAATTTTCAAATCGTCGAAATTTTGTGTCGAACTCTTTTCAAACTCTCCCTTTCAAATAAAATTCAACACATAGAAAACATAAAGGGTAAAAAGAGGAATTCTAAAAAAGGAAATTTTTCTCGACGTCGACGACCAAGATGTGATAATCTAAGATTGCCATCTATTTTTTGGTTATCTGGATACCCACTTTAGGTACAAATCATGACATTTTACTGGGCATGTGATTATCAGGAATATAAGATTATCAATGTAATAAACTTAATTAATAATTTATTAGAATGACCGACTTAGATCACTAAGTATTTAAATTGACCATTTTAGATAAGTGGTAACCCCCCTAGAGTGATAAAAAGAGGAAACGTTATTTTTACACGTGTTTTTGATATTTCTACATGATTCTTTTTTACATGAAGGTGAGACTCACTGTATGCTCATTCATATGGGAGAGGACCATGTAAGAATATTGAATATACATGTAGAAATATTAGTTACATAAAAAAATCTCCTATTCAAACTTAGCTGCATAATCTACGCTAGGACTATCATCTATAACATTTCTTCTTTACTCTCAATGTTTGTTCGTTAGTGGAACTTGTTTCAAGTGAACATTTTTTATTAACTCTTTATGAGTAGTCCACCTCTCATAGTTGTTGTCTCTTCTCAACGGAGAAGAAGAGTAGCATAACAATTTTGTTAGTCTAAAATAACTTTAATTTTATATTGTTAGGAAATGGGGTCTTCTGACCAACAATCAACAAAAAGGTTACAGAGTTCGTAAAAAAAGTCACAAGTGTCATATATCCACGCCCTAATCCCAGAAAACCTCCAACCGAATTGTAAAGTATTTTGAATCCTATTCCATTGGCAGTATGGAGAATCGACCTTATAGGTCAATTTCCGTAGCTAAAATTCAATTGAAATTATGTGTGGTAGAAATTTATTGTGACCCCACCAAATCCGGGTATCTCAACCCACAGATTCAGTGCTTATGATCCAACACAAACACCATCTAAACCACCCATTCATTTAAGATTATAACATCAGATCTATATAATAATCCTTAATAAAAGCTTACCTACATAACCATATCATAGGTCATCTAACCTTTATTACATCATAATTGCGTAAAAATAAATAAATTCATTAAATATCTCATCATAAAGGAAAATAAACTAAAATTTCTCTACTTCTGCATCTTGTGCCTTTGCTTGAAGAAGGCTCTTCAGGTTTCTCGGCTTTAGCTGAAATGTTTATTCAAGGGTGAGCAAATAAATTGCCCACAAGTATACTGATATACAACAAATGACTTATGAAAGAAACAGATGTTTAGTCTTTAAACTGAATGGAAAGTCCCTTATTGGAACAAATCATCAATAAGTTAAGAACTTACGCAGTCAATGAGATATATAATTATCTAAATCAAATCATAAATGTTGAATTCGAATGTACACACTGAGGGTAAAAAGACCACGAACTATGTCCTAGGTTTACAAGTATTTCTACTATAACCTTTACCAGTTGATACACCCTTCATTCTATGTATTATGCGCAAACATATCATCGTTATTCTGTAGCTCGGAATTATAGTTTCTGATAACATTTCCCCTTGAATAGGGTTATTTATCTCAGCTTAATCATAAGAATCAGCACTGAAACAATTAATTCAGTTTGGTATAACCTCATAAATAATTCTATATTTTTTTAGAACGTTCATCGACTAAGGAATAACCGAATCAAATGGGTTCAATAATCAATGAAGGATTTAATAATTATCTCAAGCTGTGACACATTAACATGCCGTAATTCAATAATTCTGATTCGAATAGGGTTGAAACGATTCATAAATGAACAAGTATCACTTATCAAAATAATGGTTTTGAAAAGAATTAGAAAGCTTACATGTACTTGGGAAATTAGTTCAAGTATGAAAGAATAGCTCGAAATAGAAAACTTTGCTCAATATTAAAGTATAAGCAAAAGTTAGAAAATTTGCCTTGAGCGTTCGCTACAAAATTGTGATACACGTCCTTTAAATATCCTACACATTCAATACAAGGAAATTGGCCATTGGCGACGGGGTTATTAGCGACGACCATTAACCCATCGAGAATGACATCACTACCGATGGGAATGCCATCACGAATGGGTGTCGTCAATAATACCTTTTTCTAGGGAAAAATAGGTACAAAAATTTGGCGGTGGAGGGAAAAGTCATTAGCAACGGACACGAATATTAAAGGCGACGGGAACGCAGTCGCTAGTAACCTAATGGCGACGGGAATATAGCGAAGGGGTACGCCGTTGAGAATGAGTAATATATTTTAATACCCTAGTTCACGACGGCAACGTCTCCTTTCTTTTTCTTTTCACTCTCTATCTGATCGAGTTTCTCCTTCCCTCTCAATTTGCCAATTTCCCTCTCAATTGAAGACTCATTTGGCTCGATTGATTTCACCCATTTTGCTCCATTATCTCCACTGCCCAGTTTTCCCATGTTCACCGCCATTGTTCCTCTTCCTCCTTTTTCCTCACCACAATTCACCGGCGAGTTATCACGTCTTGTTCTTCTTTCTTTTCATCGGCGGCCACAAGAGGGTTTTGACAACAGAGAATTGGAACTTCAACTGTCAAATTGAGAGTAAAGGTAATGTTTCTTCTCTCAATATCCACTAAACATGATTTATTGCTCCTAGTTTATATATTATGAACATAAACTTCTATCAGTGTTAACTTTGATTTCACATTGGGGGTTGCTTAAGTGGGTTAAATAGCTGAACTTGATGTGGGTATGATATTCATATAATGTAATACTTTTTAGTTTGTATAGCAACATGTTGATTCATATATATATATATATATATATATATATATATATATATATATATATATATATTTTTTCATTCAATTCTTATTACTAGTTTAATTACGGCATAGGCTATAAAACTTGAAGTAGTTTAGTTTGTTCTTCCATTAAGTGTATGTAAACTAGTATATGGTTTTTCCATGTGAAAGCTTTGCTCATAGTTTTCCTTTTCTATTTTCTTTATTTAATAATTGTACTAATTAAGGCCATGAAACAGTGAAAGTAAGATAATTGTTCTAATTTGATTTGGTGCAAGTTTAATTTTGGGAATTGATATTTTTATAAGAGTATCTCACATAAATGTGGGGCCCATTCACTATATATGTGAAAAGAGTCTTGCTATGGTATTTTCATAGTTACCTTAATTTTTCAGTTAACTATTAACCTATTAGCATGGGATGCTCCTTCAACATTATTTTTTAATCTCAAAATAACTCTCTGGGGTTAGGATGGAGAAATATTTAGTTGAGCATTAATATCTTTGTTCCTAGGAGTTGGGAGTTCGGACCGTATGAGTACCTGCCATTTTCTTTGTCTTAGGTTTTAAATGTAGAATAAGCCTTTTTTCTATGTTTTTAAGGTCCCAAGTAATCAGGGTTAAAATACGCTTTCAATGTGGAAAAAGGAAACCATGTGTGAAAACTTATAGTTGGTTAAAACATCTTTTAAAGAACTTTATTTGTACTTGGTGATCAGTTATTTTTGCGATTTTTTTCTAATCCTAATTCATAACAAAGAATTACCTCCTTTCCTTGAGGACAAAAAAAGAGTTATACAAGCTAGAAGGATATACCTACTTATCAATACACTACAAAAAATCAAGTCATAGCCGACGGGTCCAATGCCGACGGGATTAAAAATAAAATAGCATAATATGTAATAAATGTGAAATTCTCAAGCACCAAAGCATAAAGGAAATGGAAATGCAATAAAACTTGGACTAACATGATAGTTGAAGAAAAGTAATAGCAGTTGACTTGGGGGAAAAACATCAAAATGAAGTAGCGTTGTAGTAGCACTGTGGTTTTGGCTAAAAATTGTATCTTTCTGGTTGAAGTTGAAATATGTTTTTGCATCTATATCTGCATGCTCTCTCTTGACATACAGACGAATATTAGTTGATGATTTGATATTTGATTTGAGTTTAACTAATGTATATGTAACATGTAACATATAGACGGTCCATTTAACTGCAAGCATTTTTGAATTCTTAATTTATTTATTTTTTTCCTATTCGATGGTGGGTCAAGAAATTTATAGACATGTGCATATTTTCATATAGTTTAGGAAGCTTAGAAACCCGTTTGAGATTCACTTAGTATGAGTGAATCTCAAATAGTCCTTGTTTACTGTTTAAGATATGATAATACATTGATTAGCTATAAAATAATATTCACTAACCTCTTACACTAATTCCATTCTATGACCCATCATTCTTTAATGTGATTACGACTTGTTATTTTGTCTTTTTACACGCTTCACGCTTCATGAACATTAGAATAAGTTAATTAAAACATCTCCCAAACTGTACATTTAAAATCTCATTAATGGGCCTAATCTGCTAGCAGCGCGGTCGCACCATATTTGGACTTGGTACCAGTGTGGCAGCGCTACAGCGCGGTCGCGCCTTGTTAAGCCTAGACTACTCCGTAATAGCGCCCACCTGTAGAATTAGTTTTCCAAGTTCTTAATGAGTACAAAGTGGTTCACCATTGAACCACTTTTGGTTGGAATTCAAGAGGAAGTATAATATGCATGGGGAACCACTTATTGGGAACTGTTGAATTTCCTACAACTCTCCATTTGTCTCTCATATATTTTCCAATAAGTCTGTTTTTGTAGGAAATTCAAAAGTTATTTGTTGATTAATTATATGATCAATGATACCTTGGGTACAATCTCTACTGCACATTTAGTACATGCAGACCTTGAGGCAGATAAAGCTACGAGTAAAAAATATCTTAAGTTAGCAACCCTTCACTCTATGGTAGCTGATTTTGCAAAAACATGAGTAACATCTGAATGACCTAGGGCAAACTAGCTTTTACACTTCTCAATGAGTATTGGGCGGAAACTTTATCGTGTTAGTCTTGAATATATAGTGCATGAGAAGTCACAATCTATTTGTTCAAAGAATATAATATCATCAAGACGTTTATATAAAATACCGAAAGGTATATATGTTAATATACTCAAATGACAATGATTTAATTTAAAAAAAGTGTCAAGTTATCTTTCAGTAAGTGCACACTTTCATCTTTCTCCAAATTGTTGTATATGTTTCGAAGATAGTGCTTTATGGAGTCAAATTCACGGCTGATTGGGTTGATCACAGATTCATATTATACTTTCATAATAGAGATTGTCAGAGAATGTATTTGCAAAGACAATGTTGATATTTGGTTACAAAAAGTTCGAACAAAGTTGGTCTTAAGGATGCTGCAGTTGAGTTATTGATAGTGTGACGCCCCCAAAATCGGTATACATCACCTATTCTTAGTCGCCAAATACATGGTACAAAATTCAAATACAACTTAATTATACAACGATCGTAAAAATCGACTAAACATATCTTTGTAAGTTTTAATACAAATATTGTCATCTAGACAATATACAAACTCAATGGGGTCCTCATTACATTTATTATCACACTATTTCATAGAATAGTGAGGACTACTAATACTATTATCTGGACCATCACTCTGTTCCCCGACTAGTCCCCGCTACGTTCTCATTTCCTGAAGAGAACAATGAAAGCAAAAGGGTGAGCTCAACTAGCCCAGTAAGAAATATTATGACTAAGATAATGCAGAATAAGTTATCATTAGCCTTCAACAGTGTTAAACTGATAAAATATAACAAACATCAAGTTTAACTGCAGCGGAACAAGCAATCCATTAGAAGAGTCAAGTAGAGAATAAAATATACTATCTTCTATGATTTAAAAGGTTTTTCATGACTTTTATCATTTGAGACTCGACAATAAATAATCCACATCATCACTGCACTACGGCCAAGGATATTCATTAGTATCACAACCACAAATTATCCATGCACCACAGCTAAGGATATATGTGTATTCATCAATGGTCATGATCATGCCAACAACTGTCCATCAATGCACTACGGGTCAATGAGGACTTTTTCCACATCATTTGTAACATTACGGTCATGATTACAACGAATAATCCCTGGTCATAATCATACCAAGTCCATCTATGCACTACAGGCCATAAATGACTTTCAACATAATATAAACATGAGGATGATGACAATGATATAAGAATTCAATAAAACAAGTTCAAGAATTAATTTATCCAGGAACTAATAATATCCAAATTGTCAACATGATACTTCTTTGTAGAGTAACTCTCAAGAATGCTCAGAAGAATATTTTCATGAAAAGATACTGAATGAAGCGCAAATATCAAGGATATTCCACTAATTTCATGGAGTATATAAGTTAAAACTTTAACCAACTGAGTATAATAAAGAATGGAATAACAAAAGAAATCACCAGGTATGCGATAGAATCGCATAGGCAAAGTTATTCCAATAGAATAATAAATAATGGAACCGGTCAAATGCGTAAACGCATTAAGCGGGATATTCCAACAAAATAATAAATAATGGAACCAAATTCATGCGCGTAAATGCAAGCGACAGGATATTCCAACAGAATAATAAATAATGGAACCAGTCATGCATAAACGTATGCATGGATGTTCCAACGAGAATAATAAACAACGGAACCGGTCATGCGTAAAAGCACGATAGGATGTTCCAACATAATGATAAAGAGCGGAATAATAATGAAATCACCATGCATACGATTACTTAGCATGAAAGTTATTCCAACATAATGATAAAGAATGGAATAACGTAAGAATTTCACCAAGTATAGGGTAGCTCAGATATATCTGAGTTATTCCAATGAAATAATAAAGAATGGAATAACAGAAGTTCTCTTCATGAATACAAAAGAAATAATACCCCTACCTTGGAAAGAAGAGTACTGGATATAGAAGTAGTGAAGTAGCAGAACACTTTTCTTCTTTCTCTCTCTATAGTTTCTCTCTCTAGAGTTTCAAAGTGAATTAAGTAAGAAATAATGAAGGAATGAACTTCTATTTATAGAAGAATGGACCGCATAGTAACTAATTCATGAACGGTCCAGATTGATTTACTTTAAAATATAACATATTCTATTTATAATCTAATAAAACGAATAACTTTATAAAAGTATTACATTTTATATAAAAAGATTTTACTATGCAAATACTATGCATAAAAAAATAATATATATATATAATTATTGTCTAATAAAATGAGATAACTTTATAAAAGTATTACATTTTATATAAAAAGATTTTACTATTAGTCTAATAAAACGAATAACTTTATAAAAGTATTACATTTTTATATAAAAAACTTTCTCGCTTTTATTACATTAATAATATTAATAAAACAAAACTCATCATCATTATTATAATTCACAATATTAATCGACCGAATTCGTTCCCGAGGAAGAGGGGGTTTCAATAAGGATTTCTCCCCATCATGCGCATGATTAGGTGACCAAACCTCTCCTTGATGAACTTTCAGATATCGTTAATATTGCAAATAATAATATTAATAACTTTGTCATCTCAATTATTGATTATAAAATATTGACAATAATTGAATCAAATAATGTGAGATCTTATCGCGTGATTCTTTGTAATAATAATTGAACAAAAGCGAGTGACTTCTCACGTAAGCATCAATAATCAATACTGGTGTACTCTTTGTTCAACTATGCGTATTATTATACTTTTAACACCGGTGTTTCAACAGATTAACAGTAAAACTTCCGCCGTTATTTTCATAAAAGTATTTTTGTCGTTTTCTCAATCCTACAATAATTCCGTTAGGGGTCCACCAATGATTGTCTTGGTTATACGAATATTCCTGTTAAAACAAATATTTCCCACCAATCGAATATTATATAACAACTTGCGTACTTTGCAAAATTTATAAATATTACCCACAACTATAACATTATATCAAATTCATTCCATAATATTCAAAAATGATATTTATAGAAAATTCATCTTTATTCATAAAAGTTGGGGTCTTACAACCTCCCCTTCTTATGAAATTTCACCCTCGAAATTAGGGTACGTACCTGGTATGTCGAAGAGGTAAGGATACCTTGATTTCATTTCAGATTCTAACTCCCAAGTTATTTCCTCAACATCATGGTGCCTCCACAAAACTTTGACTTGAGGTATTACCTTGGAGCGTAGAATATGTTCCTTCTTATCCAAGATTTGAACATGAACCTCTTCATACGTCAAATCTTCTTCTATTTCATCCGGTTCTAACTCAATAATGTGGTTCGAGTCTTCCACATATTTACGTAACATGGATATGTGAAAAACGTTATGAACACGAGACATACTAGGCGGTAAAGCGAGTCTATAGGCCACAGTTCCTACTCGATCAAGGATTAAAAATAGGTCGATGAATCGAGGATTCAGCTTTCCTCTCTTTCCAAATCTCGTAACTCCTTCCCATGGAGCAACACGTAATAACACATGATCTCCTATATCGAATTCCACGTCCTTTCGATGAAGATCATCATAACTCTTTTGTCAATCTTGTAAGGTTTTTATACGTTGTCGGATCGTTTAAATCTTTTCTGTAGTCATACGTACCAACTCCGGTCCCAACAACGTTGCTTTACCCACCTCATCCCAGTATACTGTAGAACGACACTTTCTTCCATACAACGCCTCAAATGGAGCCATGCCAATACTTGTTTGATAACTGTTGTTGTAGGAAAACTCCACCAATGGTAAGAACTTATCCCAACTTCCCTTGAAATCAAGGACACAGAGTTTTAATAAATCTTTAAGAGTTTGGATAGTCCACTCCGACTGCCCGTCCGTCTGAGGATGATATACCAAGCTAAATCGTAAATCTGTGCCCATAGCTTTCTGCAAACTAACCCAAAATCGTGAAGTGAATCTTGGGTCTCGATCAGAAACTATGGATATTGGCATACCATGCTGTCTTACAATCTCGTTTATGTATATACGAGCAAGACTTTCAAGTGTATAAGTTTCTCGTATCGGTAAGAAATGAGCAGACTTGGTCAATCTATCAACAATGACCCAAATCGCATCTATACCTTGAGAAACCTTAGGAAGACTGGTAACGAAAACCATGGTAATGTGCTCCCACTTCCATTCTGGAATTTCAAGTGGTTGCAATGAACCTTTTGGTACTTGATGCTCCGCTTTAACTCATTGACAAGTTAGACACCTTGAGATAAATAGCGTTGTTTCTCTCTTCATATTGCTCTACCAAAATGTATGACGAATATCATGATACATTTTGGTACTCCCAGGATGGATTGCAAACGGTGTGTTGTGCGCCTCCATCATGATTTTATACTTTAAATTAGGGTCGTTAGGAACACAAAGTCTGGAGTTGACTCGAAGTATTCCTTCTTCATCGATTCTTGCTTCCCGCATAGCACCTTCTTGCACTTTCTTCATCATACGCATCAGCTGTCTGTAGCTTGAGCAGCTTTAACTTTATAAAGTAAAGTCGGTTCTATTCGTATATTCGCCATCATCACATGGGTCCCTGGAGTCTTTAACTCTATCTCCATCCTTTGCAATTCACATAAAATAGGCCTTTGTGTTGACAATATCACACTCGTACTTGCATATGATCTTCTACTCAATGCGTCAGCTACCACGTTCGCTTTTCCAGGATGGTATTGGATGGTATGATCATAATCTTTCAACAGTTCAAGCCAATGTCATTGTCGCATGTTGAGTTCCTTATGAGTGAAGAAATATTTAAGGCTTTTATGATCCATAAAGATCTCCACCTTCTCCCCATACAAGTAATGCCTCCAAATTTTAAGTGCGAAGACAATAGCTACTAACTCTAGGTCATGAGTAGGATAATTCCTCTCATATTCTTTGAGTTGTCTTGAGGCATAGGCTATGACTTTCCCATGTTGCATGAGAACACATCCCAACTCTTTGTCCGAAGCATCACTATAGATGACAAATCCCTCTGAGCCAGATGGTATTGTCAGAACAGGTGTTGAAATGAGTCTCTTCTTGAGTTCTTGAAAACTCTTCTCACATTCTTCACTCCAACCGAACTTTGTATCTTTCCGAGTCAGCTGAGATAATGGAGTAGCTATTCGAGAAAATCCTTCCACGAATCTCCGATAATAACCAGCTAAGCCGAGAAAGCTACGTACTTTGGTCACTGATTTAGGTTGCTCCCAGCTTTGAATTGCTTCAATCTTTGTCGGGTCAACATATATTCCATGACTTGATACTACGTGCCCAAGGAATGCTATATCCTCAAGCCAAAACTCACATTTCTTTAACTTGGCATAAAGCTTGTATTCATGAAGCTTTTGGAGTGTCAGCCTCAAGTGTTGCTCATAATCTTCACGGCTTTTGGAATAAATAAGGATGTCATCAATAAAGACGACCACAAAGTGATCCAAATATTCCTTGAATACTCGGTTCATCATATCCATGAAGTCAGCAAGAGCATTAGTCAATCCAAAGGACATGACTAGAAATTCATAATGCCCGTACCGAGTTCTGAAACCCGTCTTTGGAATATCATCGGTTCTGATCTTTAATTGGTGATATCCGAAACGAAGATCAATCTTTGAAAAGAATTTGGCTCCTTACAACTGGTCAAACAGGTCATCAATACGTGGCAATGGGTGCCTATTTTTGATGGTGACATGATTCAACTCCCGATAATCAATACAAAGTCACATACTCCTATCTTTCTTCTTCACGAATAGAACAGGAGCACCCCAAGGAGACGTACTAGGACGAATGAAACCAATGTCTAACAATTCTTGCAATTGGGTCATTAACTCCTGAAGTTCAATAGGAGCCATTCGATATGGGGCTTTGGAAATGGGTTTTGTACCGGGTTCAAGGTCGATACAAATATCAATTTCATGCTCTGGGGGTAGGCCATGAAGTTCTTCAGGGAATACGTCAGGGAATTTATTAACAATAGAAATATCATTCAAAACTGACGTATTTTTGTTTAGATCCGTGACATGAGCTAAGAAAGCTTGACATCCATTTTTCAATAAACGAATAGCTTTATGGCTTGAGATGACCATGATTGATTTTAATGGTTTGGTCGGTTGAATTCGCATAATAGGTTGATTAGGAATATGAAAGCTAACAACCTTACGAAAATAATCAATTTTAGCATGATGAGTAGTTAACAAATCAATCCCTAGAATCACATCAAATGCAAGTATTTGCAATGAAATAAGATCGACAGGTAATGTGAGGGTACCGATTTGAACCAAACAAGACTTATAAACAGTGGATATAATGAAAGTTTCTCCCAACGGAGTTTCCACAGATAAGTCAAAGTCTAATTTCTCCGGAGTCAAATTTAATCGTTGAGTGCAAGTAGGAGAAATAAAAGAATGGGTAGAACCGGTATCAAATAAAGTATAGACTTCACTAGAATTTATGATAAGCTTACCCGTGATGACCTCATTCGGGTTCCTTGCTTTTTCCGGGAGGTCACAACAAACGCTCTCCCTTGCACTACTGGCTTTGACTTTTCTAGGACGGCCTTTGGTGCCTCCATCCTGGCTGAACTTGTCTTCGGTGAACGACAAAATTGGGCTAAGTGACCTTCTCTTCCACAATTATAACATGCTTTCGACGGCATCACTCAGTTTGGACTGATGTGTCCCTCCCCTCCGTATTTGAAGCATATGATAGGTGGTCGTTCTCCTTCTTTAACAACGGGTGCTGGTGCTAATGTCTTTCCATCATTATTGAATTTCCTCTTCTTGAAATGTCCATTCTTATTTAATTTGGCCCTGATTACCACCGAAGTGGTTACCGCTTCTGGCCTGTTGATTCCCTGCACGCGTGTTGTCACCGCTTCGATGACTGCTCTCACTGGTATTATCATTTTGCTGGCTGCTCTCTTTTGGTTGCGTTGACTCGTTATCGCGCTCTACTAACTGAGCCCTATTTACAACATCTGAATACAAACATAGTTTATGAGAAATAAGATGTTGACGTATCTCCGGCTTTAAACCTCTTAAAAACATTTTTGTCATTTTATCTTCATTATCCACCAAGTGGGACGCAAACCGAGATAACTCGGCAAACTTAGCTTCGTACTGCGACACGGTCATATTATTCTGCTCCAACTTGATGAACTCTACCTCTTTTATGTAACGAATACTTTCGGGAAAGTACTTTTCGTTGAATAGTTCTTGGAACTTCTCCCAAGACATCTTCAGTGCGGAAGGTTGAGTATGCTTTACCGATTTCCACCAGTAATCTACCTCTCCTAGCAACATAAAAGCGGCAAAGGGAACCTTTTTCTCCTCAGAGCATCCCAATACATCAAATATCTTGGTGATCTGCTTTATCCATGCTTCCGCCTTAAGTGGTTTTGGCTCTCCAATAAACTCCAGTGGTCCCAACTCCTTGAACTGTTTAGCGGTGACCTTCCGAGAGTTTCCAGTGTTTCCACCTACATTTTGGACAGGAGCCGCTCTACTTTCTTTGTTGCATGAATTGCATAAAGCCTCTGAACATTCTATCATTCATCATTTGGTCAGTGTTGTTGTTTGCATGAGGATTGTCGCCTTCCTGATGCACATTATCCTGATTATTGATATGTGGTGAATCAACGGTCGCCTGTGCTCCATTGCTATTCTCAACATTCTCGGATTTATATTTTCAGATACTTCCACAAAACAAAGGTTAATTGACATATAACATATTATCCCTATATTCTGACCGACCAATTAAATACCAAATAAACTTAGGTAGGTCATACTAGCTAAAAAGAATTCCCGGCTCTCCTCTCTGGTTCTATTCTCACATCTTAGCGGGATCATATCCTAAGCTTTGATACCAAGCTGTGACGCCCCCAAAATCGGTATACATCACCTATTCTGAGTCGCCAAATACATGGTACAAAATTCAAATACAACTTAATTATACAACAGTCGTGTAAAATACGACTAAACATATGATGTGAGTTTTAATACAAATAGTGTCATCTAGATAATATACAAACTCAATGGGATCCTCATTATATTTATTATCACACTATTTCATAGAATAGTGAGGACTACTAATGCTATTATCTGGACCATCACTCGTGTTCCCGACTAGTCCTCGCTACGTTCTCATTTCTGAAGAGAACAATGAAAGCAAAAGGTGAGCTCAACTAGCCCGATAAGAAATATTATGACTAAGATAATGCGAGAATAAGTTATCATTAGCCTTCAACGATGTTATTAAACCGATAAAATATAAAAAACATCAAGTTTAACTGCGGTGAACAAGCGATCCATTAGAAGAGTCAAGTAGAGAATAAAATCTACTATCTTCTATGATTTAAAAGGTTTTTCATGACTTTTATCGGCGAGACTCGACAATAAATAATCCACATCATCAACGCACTTTTCTGACGAGGATATTCATTAGTATCACAACCACAAATTATCCATGCACCACGACCCAGGATATTCGTGTATTCATCAATGGTCATGATCATGCCAACAACTCGCCCATCAATGCACTACGAATTGATGAGGACTTTTTCCACATTTGTAACATTATGGTCATGATTACATCAATAATCCACAGTCATAATCATACCAAGTCCATCTATGCACTACAGGCCACAGATGATTTTCAACATAATATAAACATGAGGATGATAACAATGATATAAGAATTCAATAAAACAAGTTCAAGAATTAATTTATCCAGGAACTAATAATATCCAAATTGTCAACATAATACTTCTTTGTAGAGTAACTCTCAAGAATGCTCAGAAGAATATTTCCATGAAAAGATACTGAATGAAGCGCAAATATCAAGGATATTCCACTAATTTCATGGAGTATAGAAGTCAAAACTTTAACCAACTGAGTATAATAAAGAATGGAATAACAAAAGAAATCACCAGGCATGCGATAGACCGCACAGACAGGTTATTCCAACAGAATAATAAATAATGGAACCAGGTCATGCGTAAACGCACCGACAGGATATTCCAACAAAATAATAAATAATGGAACCAGGTCATGCGTAAACGCACCGACAGGATATTCCAACATAATAATAAATAATGGAACCAGGTAATGCATAAACGCACAGACAGGATGTTCCAACAGAATAATAAACAATGGAACTAGGTCATGCGTAAAGCACAGACAGGATGTTCCAACATAATGATAAAGAACGGAATAATAACAGAAATCACCATGTATACGGTACTTCGCATAGACAGGTTATTCCAACATAATGATAAAGAATGGAATAACAGAAGAATTTCGCCAAGTATAGGGTAGCTCGCGTATACAAGTTATTCCAACAGAATAATAAAGAATGGAATAACAGAAGTTCTCTTCATGAATACAAAAGAAATAATACCCCTACCTTAGAAAGAAGAGTACTGGATATAGAAGTAGTGAAGTAGCAGAACACTTTTCTTCTTTCTCTCTATAGTTTCTCTCGAGAGAGTTTTAGTGAATTCGTAAGAAATAATGAAGGAATGAACTTCTATTTATAGAAGAATGGACTGCATAGTAACTAATTCATGAACGGTCCAGATTGATTTACTTTAAAATATAACATATTCTATTTATAATCTAATAAAACGAATAACTTTATATAAGTATTCTGTTTTATATAAAAAGATTTTACTATGCAAATACTATGCAAACACTATGCATAATGAAATATAATATATTCTAATTATTGTCTAATAAAATAGATAACTTTATAAAAGTATTACATTTTATATAAAAAGATTTTACTATTAGTCTAATAAAACGAATAACTTTATAAAAGTATTATGTTTTATATAAAAAGTTTTTCTGTTTTATTACATTAATAATATTAATAAAACAAAACTAAATCATCATTATTATAATTCATAATATTAATCGACCGTTCGTTCCGGAAAAGAGGGGGTTTCTAATAAAGATTTCTCCCCATTAAGCGCGTTGATTAGGTGACCAAACCTCTCTCCTTGCAGAACTTACTGACATCGTTAATATTGCAAATAATAATATTAATTAATAACTTTGTCATCTCAATTATTGATTATAAAATATTGACAATAATTGAATCAAATAACGTGAGATATTATGCAACAATTCTTGTAACAATAATTGAACAAAAGCGAGTGACTTCTCACGTAAGCATCAATAATCAATCTGGTATTATTCTCTGTGCGACTCACGTATATTTCTCGTACTTTTAACACCGGGTGTTTCAACAGCTTAACGGTAAAACATCCGTAGATTATTTTTATAAAAGTATTTTTGTCGTTTTCTCAATCCGACAATAATTCCGTTAATGGAGTCCACCAATGATTGTCTTGTTTATGCGAATATTCTCTGTTAAAAGCGAATATTCCCCAGCCAATCGAATATTATATAACAACTTGCGTACTTTTTGCAAAATTTATAAATATTACTCACAACTATAACATTATATCAAATTCATCTTTATTCATAAAAGTTGGGGTCTTCTGAGATAGAATATGTTCTCTCTTTTATTTATTTTAATTAAATCATTGCCATTATTTTTTAATTTTTATTATATTATATGATATTATATTGTTTTAATTCATAAATTTAAGGAATGTATTCAAGCTAATTAATTTATTTCATTTTATGTTATGTCATATGTTATGATATATTATTAAATTTTATATTATTTTATTAAAGATTGTGGCAAACTAAATAAATACTACTTATTTTTTGAAGATCGTGGCAAACAAACCAAATGCTACTTAGTTTATTTTACTAATAGAAAACAAAAGCAAATGCTACTTATTTTATTTGTATTTTTCTTTATTTAATGAATATTGAGACTACTTATTCAAGGTTTATTTTAATTATGAAAATTAAGCAAATGCTACTTAGTTTATTATTTTATTTCAATTATGTTATGTTATTTAAATTTATGTTAATTTAATTTATTAGGTTTGATTTTATTTTTTTAGGGATATTTTTACTTATTTAATTTATTTTAATTGTAGAAAAATAAGCAAATTGCTACTTAGTTTATTTTTTATTTTAGGTTAATATATTTCAATTATTTTATGTTATTTAAATTTAAATTATTAGCTTTGATTTTATTTTTTAGGGATATTTTTAATGTAATCATGTGGAAAATTAAGTAAATGTCACTTAGTTTATTTTTCCAATGATAAACTAAGTAAATATTAATTATTTTATTTTATTTTTGGATTTTTTTTGTAGTATATTATAATAAATAGTTTTTTTATTTATTTTACTTTATTAAATTTATTAAAATATATTTATTTTATTTTATTTTATTTTGTATTATATTATAAAATTTATTTTATTTATTAAATTAAATTAAATTTATTTTATTTTATTAAATTTTATTTTATTCTGATTCCAACATAATCATATCTTAAAAATATATTGCACATATATATCAAGGATGAAGATTAAATTCCAGCAAAATATCAAAAATCAGTCCTAAATTGAGTCCCAATTCAGTCCCAAAATAGCAAAATTAGCCCCAAATTTGGTCCCAAAATAAGTCCCAAATCAACACGGATCAATCCCAAAATTATCAATTAACTAACAAAATCATATAAAATCAGTCTCAATTATTGATAATTATTATCACACACAATATTGACCATATGCATAACCATATATTAGAAAATTTAAGGTTCCAAATCAAAAATTAATTGATAAAAACTAACCTTAATAAATTGGGCAACAATAACAACTTGTATATATGAACGAGAAGGAGGAGAAATTGAAGCTAAAGCCAGTCACTGAAGATTCTGGCAGACGGAGGTGCGGCGACAAGGGTTTTTGGCAGTAGAAGTGCGACGACAAGGGGTTCTGCCAAAAAGGTCGACGACCAAGGGCTTCCCGGGACGAGGGGGGGAGAGACCAAAGAGAGACAACGTAGAGAGAGATAAAAATTTGGGAAAGAGCTAGAGAATTTGTAAAAATTTGGCTGACTGTTGTTCTACTGATAACGATTTAGGTTTTAATAAATTCTTTATTTTTGACGAAATTCCGTCGCAATTAGTTCCCTCGAGTATACCTTAAGTCCGACCGAATTCAGTCGGTATTAACACTATATCCATCAAAAATTTTATTGGCGCTAGCAGGGAGAGTCTGGCGCCAATGATGGGCTTTGTTTTCGACGAGAATAATATATTTATGACTGAATTATCTTCGACTAAATGTTTAGTCAGAAATAGCCTTATCTCGACGAAATGTATTCAGTCGGAGATAATTCTGTCGTAATTAACCCATTTTCTTGTAGTGATAGACTAGTTATGACACAGGTTTTTTCCCGTTTTTATTAGTTATGGAGCCAAGTACTCAAGATTCTAGTGAAGATGTTTTTAAGTTTTATTTAATTTATTTTTTCATTCATTTTATAAGTTTGTAATATATAAAAAACGAAGAAAAAAAATTATTTTACATTTCATTCATAATGTAATTCATGTAAACGCCAAACACCTAAAGTAGAATGATAATTCTATTCCTGATGGAATGAATAAAAAAACCAAACATAAAAATGAGAATAACCATTACATTCCATTCCCATTCTATTCCTTAAGTCATTTTATTTCATACATGCCAAGGAATTGGAACCAAACATAGCATTATATTCTCAGATTACCAATCTCGATAAACGATTTACTAACTTAACCATCGGAGGCGGATCTGGAGGTCAATCCTCTGCGTATTCTATTATTTTTCATATATTTAGAAACACCTAATTTCGATAGTTGAGACAGTCGAAACATAACTTTATCATTACTTTATTTCTCAGATTATTTGTGTGTTGTTTTATTTGTGAAAGTTTTGAATTATGTCCTAAATTCAATTGAACATAGTTATCAATCCTAGCTACATAAGAATGAGATCCGGTTAACATGCAATGAGTTTTATGGTAAATTCACTTCATGTCCAATACTGACACATAGTTGGGTGTGTGATCTCTTCACTTACGTATTAACAATATTGTATTGATCATAAAATAAACTTATCATCAAAATTTACATAATACTAATCAGATCATAAAGTGAAATTACCATAAAATTATCCACCTTCCGTAAAATGTATACATATATCTAAAGTTCAATATGCCTATGGAAGGTCAAAACTCAACTTCATTTGTGGTTGGGGTGGGGGAAAGGAAGATGTTAGAGAGAATTAAGGTAGCGTGGGCACGTGGGACCGTACTTTAACCCGTTGAGGCCGGTCTTTTAGTTCAAATTAGGGTTTTGACCGATTCCCAATGGAAGTGATAGCCGCGTTGTGGGTAACAGCTGCAAAACCAGTGCTTGCCTCCATTGACTTGTCCTTCCTTACATATAAATATTAAATTGCCATGCCCATGGGTGGTAGTGGTTGTTGATTATTTGTTGCAGATTTTCCTAGGATTAGAATATGTGAATGGACAGGTGAAATTTAGATATACCTCAGATTTTGGGACATGAAATTCAAAAAGATAAATGTAAAAATTATTAATTCAAGAAAAATGATAAATAATTAAAATATTTATCTCGATTTTTTTGACTTTTTTGAGTCAGTTACATTAATAAATATTAATGATAATTATTTTAAAGAGATTTGTAATAAGTGAGGATTTCTAAGGATGTCTAATAAATTTAAATCCCAAGCTCGATCCAGTTATGATATATGAAAATTGTTAAATCCATCATTTCCTAGAATTAAAGTATAACACAACCATAATCATAATACCAAACTAACAAACCTATAAACTTATCTTCATTGCTGGACTCTTTGCAAGGAGTTGAAATTCTACCATTGAAGAAGAAGAAGAGTTATAATCTAAATAAAAAAAAAAGTTGGATGAAATTCATTTCAAAAAGAAATTAAAAACTAACAGTATTCAAAATGGATTTTGACCAGGGCCGGTGCTACAGTTAAGCAAATTAAGTAATTATTTGAGGCTCTAAAATTGAGAAGGTCCTCAAAATTTAATAATCCTTATGTTAGAACTCATTAAAAAAGTCCAAATTATTTTCTCTTCCAAATTTTAATAATCCTTATGTTAGAGCCCATTAAAAAGTCTAAATTATTTTTTCCAAATAAATCAATAGTATCGAGATTAGAATAGTGACTCTCTTCCTTGAGATTAGAACATGATTGACTCCCTTTATCCAGACTACCGGTGACTCTTTACTTCTGTCTCTTTCTCTCTGACTCTTTATACGCCTCACTTTCTCTCTCTAAATAAGTCTTTTTCTCTAACTACAAATCTACAATTGTTAATAAATATTACTCCCTCCGTTCCAGAATAAAAGTCCTGGTAGACTTTTCACGCATATTAAGTAGATGAATAAAATGACAAAATTGTCCATAATAATATCATTAAATATGGAGATAGAATTATAATAAGAAAATTATGAGATATTTAATGCTACGGGTATAATAGGAAAATGTGTAAAAGTTTTGTTATTAAAGGAAAATAGACATTTAACATGGAACTACCAAAAATAGTAATAAGGACTTTTATCATGGGACGTAGGGAGTATATATTTTAATCTTTTAGGAGTTGAGTGTTGAGATTCTCTAACTCTACAAAAATTGAATTCAACACATCAATAGGTAATAATATCAATCTTTACTCGCTTGTGTAAAAAATTTTTTTCTTTGCAATTAGGATTTGTAAAGTAATATTTCTTACTTTGAATTTGTGATGTTCATTGTTCAGGTATTTAATCTTGGGAAAAATCACTAAATCGGCATAATCAGGTTCTATTGTTCTATACTTTTCTATTAATTTTATTAAATTTTACTTGTTAAATAAGTACTTTTGTTACTCCTTTTAGGGAAAAAAGTTCTGTTATTTGTGTTTTGACAGGGAAGTATATGTCCTTATTTGTTTTTGGCTGAAAAGTATTTGTTTGTTATTTGTATTTTTGGCTTGTTACTTGTTTTTTAAGTACTATATGGCTTCTCGAAAATATGAATCAGGGTATCAAAAACTTCAACCAAAAAAAGAAGAGTAGAAAATTTAATTGAATCTCAAAAAGGAGCTCTTGAAACATTTGTTACCAGTAATAAAAAAAATAGCACAGAAAAATTAGGTGAAAGGCAAGAAAAATCAAAATTTATTTTTTTTAAAAGAATCATAGATACTAATTTAATTTAATATTGAATGGTAAAAAAAGCCCCAATTTAAGATTTGACTTGAAGCCCCCAAAAAGTTTGAACCGACCCTAATTTTGACTTTAATATGAATATGATATACTCTCTCCATCCCAAAGCAAAAGTCCCATTTTACTCTTTCTTTTCTTTTTCTTTTTTCCTTTTCTTTTTGTTCTAAAATGAGAATTTTTTCATGTCCACAAAGATGCTAACTACATTTCAAAATATAAGATTTATTTTGATATTTGAAAATTAATTTCAAATGTTTTTAAATTGCAAAGTTGATGTGATTCATTTACTTTTAAAAATTTTAAAAACTTGTAATTAGTACTTTTAGATAGCTTAGGATTTTATAATTTTATTTTTTAAAATTAAATATATTTTAAAAACAAAAATCAATCATTTAATTTGGTAAAAAAGGAAGTAATAAATATGAGATTTTTTATTTTTTTTAATTAAATAAACTAAAAGGTGATGTAACGTTCTAATTAATTTACCCTTAATAAGAATGAATTAAACTTTTCTTTCATTTCGTATTATCTACGTTGTTTAAATTGAATTTGGTGGCTTAATACATTGATAACCTTTTTTAAAAAAGTAAATGGTCTGTTAATTACATATTAATTTTATCGTTTCCCCAGCAACTTTCATGTTAATAGTAACATTAATAATTATAATTTTGATATTATCATGTAACGGCATTATTTTATTTTGTAGGTTGAAGTTTTATCTAATATTATACTGATAATCCGTGCAAACACCTGGGTTAGTATCAAAATACAATTTAAAATTTTAGTGTGTCATTTGGTATTATAATTTAGATATAAATAGTATATTATAGATGGTAGTAATACACTAAACATGAAATTAAATTAAGAGTTGTATGTATATCAAAATCATTGTATATGTTTTTTAATACATATATGTACATAAAATAATACAACAAATAATACATAAAGTTTAGAATAATACAACTCGTGACTAATTTGGGATTAACTCGTTGACCAACCAAATTGATTCAGTTATTTTGAATAACATCTCTATTTATCTTGTTATAAATAGTTATAAATTTTAATATTATGAAAACAATTTCTTTCTTGTGCTTGAGCACATTATCATCCAGAACAAATCACTTGTATTTCTATAAACTTTTGCATATTTTATATCAAGAATAAATTCACGTGAAGAGCCGTTTGTTTGTCGCTTCCATTAGCCTCAATCAATTATTGTTCTCTATGGGGCAACAACAAAAACAAAAGTAGTATATGTTTGTTTATTAATTGATCCATTTTGCTTGAATTCATTACTCTTCCTGTCCCAACACTTTGAGTCAATATATATACAGAGAGAGAGAGATGATCCAGTTCGGATTTTGTTAAAATCCGGATTTTTTTTTTAAATTAACTAATTTTTTTTTAATATTTTATGGAACTGAAATTTTTTCATAATACAGTGTTTTGGGTGTAATTTGGATACATATAACAAAACTTTTAAAACAGACTGTACAGACATGTTTTGTTATATATATCCAAATCACACCAAAAACACTGTATTATAGAAAAATTCCAGTTCCATAAAATATTAAAAAAAAAAATAGTTAATTTAAAAAAAAAACCAAAAAAAAGGTTCGAATTTTACTCCCGTACGGGAGTCCAGACCTGATCTTGACCCTATATATATATATAGGTTCAGGAACAGACTGGTTTGTTAATGGACCAGTCTTTAGAGACAGATCCGTCACTAAAGCTCATAACAGGCATGTCCGTCGCTAAATATATTTGAGATCGATTTATAATTAATATTGTAAATTTAAAATTATCTTTACAACAGATCGTGGTCGTTCATCCACATATCTATATGTATAAGATTCATTTCTGTAATGTAAGTAGACACCTTACACTCTGTTTCTGAGTTTTGAACAGAAAAGAAAAGAATATAAAACTTAAATTAGAACAGAAAAAGAAAAGAATAGAAAACTTGAAGTTTTCCTTTGTGTTGTTTCTGAGTTTTTAATAGAAAAGAATAGAAACTTTAAAATTGAGGACATGAGTTGTAATTTAAAATTTATTATATTAAAAGTTGAGGATAATATGAGAATTATAAAAATATTACTTATTCCAAGTTTTCTATCCATTTCTTTTCTTTTCCGTTTATTAAAAAACTCATAAACATAAGAATTGGAAAGAAAACTTAATTTTTCTGTCCATTTCTTTTCTTTTCTATCCATTTTAAAACTCAGAAACAGAGCGTTATTGTACATAAAATAGAGTAAAGAGAGATAATACAATTTGTTAGTATTATGATATTTGAAAAACAAAAAGAATCATATTTTGAATTGACTTTTATAATTAAAATAATTATTATATTTTTTAAAAAAATATATTATATTTTATTTTATCTCATAGATTTTAATTTAGGGGACTTGAAATAAAAATATTAAAATTTTATAGGTTATAAGAAAGTTCAAAACATCCACGGTATAAACCCCCCCGGCCCCTACAGTGTGGCTCCGTCCCCACATGCACGACATGTTTGGTTTGTACGTGGAAATTAAACGCATTTGAAAATATTATTTGTTTGACTAAATTTTAAACGTGTATAATTAATTCATGTAACATAACATCTAAAATTAGCTAACTGGATAATGTTAATAATTGGTTTCATTTTAATATCAATACTTATTCGAGCTCCCCCAATTAGACTAATCAATTAAAGTGAAGTCCTGTATGTATCTCTGCTGTCAAGGATTTTGGATATGTAAAAAATGAACATTTTGATAATATATATATATATATATATATATATATATATATATATATATGAAAAATGGATCTATAGCAATTACTACTTGTTATATATTAAAAATGGACAAAAATTATCATTAGCGTCTAATACATGAACCAACAACTGAAATATATTGGAGAATGATCCATAATCACGATACTATGGATCAAAAATAGACAAATATTATTTCTAACGTCCAATACAAAAATCAACTGTTGAGATTAATATATATATATATATATATATATATATATATTTACTTTTATACTGAATATATAGATTCACATTTACTATGAAAAGTAAAATACTGAAGAAATTAACTAATAGTTTCAGAATTCATGCTGAGTAGTGAGTAACACTTTAGCATTAATTAAGGTCACACATTTCATTTCAGAATCTTCAGCCACAAACATCATCGCAAGTGCCAAAATTATTTTAATTTATATCATATGAATTATATATAAAATAAAACTCTTTCACATCAAGGCTCCTGAGGAGCACATAATTATTCTTACAAGTTCAGTTGATGTTAATATTTCTGCATCTTTATTCTCACTGGCTAGCATCATACTACCCAAGTACTGTTAATTAAGACATGCAAAGAGGAATATATAAACTTAATACCTTATTCCAATGGTTACTTAATAGTTCAGGTCTAGATATACTTACTCAATTGGTTATATTAAAACAGTTCTATTTGTAAAATTTATAAATTTTAATAAAGATAATATTGTTCTATATTATCAATTAATTGTTGAGTACCGTGATAGTAAAATTTCACATCAAAACTTAAAAAAAAAATTTGAAGACATATATACTCTAATGGACCATAAACTTAATAGGTTAACGATTTGGGTCACAATTTAGTTTCAGATGAACATGTATGAGGCGGATAATATTCCCAACAAGTGTGATCATTCAAGGAAGAGGGAATTAGTTGCATTGGTCTAACAAATAAAGAGATATGATGATGAAGACAACGATGTTGCTGCGAATAATGCAGAGAGTGTGGATTCTGTGGATGGTATGTATAGTGCACAAATGTTGCAAATGATGCGGATTGTGATAACCCGAAAAATTTATGAGACTTGTAAATAAGATCTCAAATAATTAAATAAATGTTTAAAGAATAAAACCTACATTTAAAAATAGAGGAATGATTACAAATTTTGAAAAAAAACATATACGGTTTAATATATGAAAGAAGGTAAAGAAATTAAATGTGAACGATAGAAAGGTTGAATAGTAAGATATTACTAAGGGATTAAGAATATATGACAAGTCAAAATAATATACTCCCTCCGTCGTCCTAATTATTTGACGTTTTAGAGGTTGACACAAGAATTAAGATAATGATTGAAAAACATTAAATATAGTACTCAATTATATATAATACCCTTAAATTTTTTGTTGGGATAAGGCACTACAAGAAAAAGCTTTATTTTCAACAGAAGTAATCTCGACTGAATACATTCAGTCGACTTTACCCTAATATCGACTGAATATTTCGTCGATCTTAAGTCAGTCGACTTTAATGTATCATCGACGGATATCGGTCGGAATTAAGCCTCCTCCTTGGCATCAAGCTTTGCCGCCAGCGCGAGTGTAAACTCGACGAAATATATATTAGCCTCGACGAAATAGTTCATCGAAACTAGAGTACAGTCGAGGGAAAAACCTCGACGAAATTCCGTCGAGAATAATATATGAAAACCTAATTTGATTGTTTTCTCCAGTGTCCTTGTCTCTCACTCTCTCATCTCTCTCTTACATTCATCTCTCACTCTCTCTCTCAGTCTCACTAACTCCCTCATCTCACTTCGGCCACACCATCACCTTCGTCGGGCAGCAACCACCACCTTCGCCCACCCCTCTACGGAAGCCCACCTCCCCTCCGAAACTTCTACCTCCTTCGCCTTCTCTGCCTCTTCCCATTGGCCTCCTCCTCCTCGCCTCCTCCAAGAAATCCATGCCATTTGACCAAGCGAGAAGCTGCTTACACCAATTTTATATCTCTCTTTCATTATCTCCAGCTTAAGGTAATTAGCCCTAAATTAATTTTGCCTAAATTATTGATATTGGGTAATAATGAATTAATGATTCATGTTGTTTTGAATATTCAGTGTATACCTTCAAATTTGCTAAACTCTGAATAAATTATCTAATTTGGTTCAATGCTCTAAATATATAATCTGTTTATATAGTACGAACTGAAATGCATGTGGGTTTGCCTTATAATCTGATTATTTTTGATGCCATATATTTGGTTCAATTTGGTGATAACAATGTTATTTGTAGTGTTGTGTAGATTTGGTTGGCATAATTTGCAATGTTCAATTTATTGTGTGAATTTGTTGAAGACTTATAATTTGTAGTGTTCAATTTGGTTATAATTTGCAGTGTTCTCTTATTAATTGGTTGAATGTTATTTCCAACGGATTTTCTGACGGAATTTCTGTGGAACTTATATATGTTAATAAATTAATACAAAATAAAATACTAGGAAAATTAAATAACACTAATAAATTTTATAATATAATATAATACACTATAAAATAAAATTATTTAATAACATAAAATAAATTTAATAAACTATATAATATAATATAATAAAAATTTAATTAATAATAATAAAAATAAATTACATTAAAATAAATTATATAATATAATACATAATAGTAGCATTTACTTAGTTTTAAATAAAATAAAATATATGAGAGAATATAATACAAATTAAATTTAAATTAATTAAATTTAATTAATTTAAGATAATAAAATTTAAATAAATTAAATATTATAATATAATATAATAAAATTAAATTAAATTAAACTAAACTAAATTAAATTAAATTAAATTAAAATAAAATAAAATAAATAATTTTATTTCAAATAAAATAAAAATATGACTTAATTTAAGATAATACAAATTAAATTAAATTAAATTCAATAAAAATTGACTTAATTTAATTTAAAATAATATAATACAAAATAAATACAATTAAACTGAGTAGCACTTACTTTGTTAAATAAAATTAAAATTAAATAAAATACAATTAAATCAAATAAAATACAATTTGTGACGCCCCCAAAATAGGTATACATCACTCATCTTGAGTGCATGGGATACATGATGCAAATTCAAATACAACCGTATGGGTATACAATACGACAAAACATAAGTTTGTGACTTTGAATACAAATATTGTCTCTACTAGAGATTATACAAACTCAAAAGGAGTCCTCATTACAATTATTATCACACTATTTCACAAAATAGTGAGGACTACTAATGCTATCATCATCGGCGTTAATCCGCTCCCCGAGAACAACGATGAAAGTAAAAGGGTGAGCTCAACTAGCCCGAAGAGAAAATATTATGACTAAGATAATGCGAATATATTATCGTTAGCCTTCAATGTGTTAAACCGATACAATATAATAACCATCAAGTTTAAGCTGCGGTGGAACAAGCAATCCATTAAAAGAGTCAAGTAGAGAATAAAATCTACTATCTTTTATGATTTAGAAGATTTTTCATCACTTTTATCATTGGGACTCGACAATAAATAATCCACATCATCGAATCACCCCGCACTTCTACGGCCAAGGATATTCTTTAGTATCACGACCACAATTATCCATGCACTACGGGCCAAGAATATTTGTGTATTCAATAATGGTCATGATCATGCCAACAAGCTCCATCAATGCTCTCTACTGGGCAATGAGGACTTTTTCCACATCATTTGTAACATTATGGTCATGATTACAAGAATAATCCACAGGCATAATCATACCAAGTCCATCTATGCACTTTATAGGCCACATATGACTTTCAACAAAATATAAACATGAGGATGATGACAATGATATAAGAATTCAATAAAAACAAGTTCAAGAATTAATTTATCCGGGAACTAATAACGCCCAAATTGTCAACATGATCTTTGCTTTGTAGAGTAAAATTCAAGAATGCTCGGAAAAATATTTTCATGAAAAGATCTTTGGATGAAGCGCAAATATCGAGGATATTCCACTAATTTCATGGAGTATAGAAGTCAAAACTTTAACCAACCGAGTATAATAAGGAATGGAATAACAAAAGAAATCACCGGGCATGCGATAGACCATGCAGTGAGTTATTCCAACAGAATAATAAATAACGGAATCGGTCCCACGTAAAAGCGCCGAGACATGGATATTCAATGAGAATAATAAAGACGGAATCGGTCCGGTATAAAATGCCTGACGCAGGATATTCCAACAAAATAATAAAAATGACAGAACCGGAGTTGGCGTAAAAGCGCATGACAAGATGGATATTCCAACGAGAATAATAAAGATTTTAACCCGTCCCAAGAGAAACCTTGAGCGAGGATGTTCCAATGTAATGATAAAGAATGGAACAATAGAAGAATTTCACCAAGTATAGGGTAACTTGTTGATGAGTAGGTTTTATACCTATGAATCCGATATTATTAAACTTAATTATTGGTATCTTTAATTGTTTTTAGTATCTTTTATCTATTTTTGTGTTTATTTTGTGTAGGTTGGAGCCGGAGGGACAAATTGGTCATTTTGGAGAAGAAAAAGGTCAAAATCATTAAAATTAGAGTCGAGTGGCATTTTTGTAATTACGTGGTCTCGGTCAAGCGCCTAGCGCTTGAAATGAACTTGTGTTGAGCGCCTAGGCGCCTCATATCTGCAAAAAGGAGGATTTTCTACTTCCAAGTGGGTGGTTGAAGCGAAGAGGAATCAATGAGAGGGAGACTAATACAAATAGGAGGAGACTTTAGAAAAGACGTATCACTCAATTTTTCAAGGGTTTCACGAGAGAGAACTACGAAGAAAAAAACACGAAGGAAAATTGCAAAGGTCAAGATCAAAGAGAGAGTATTGGAGAAAATTCGAGTTTCTTCTTCTCTCTAGTTTTATCTTTGTAATTATCTGGGGATGTTTGGATTATTAATCTGGATGATGTTTTTCTTTATTATTAGCATGAACTAAATTTTCATTAAGATTGCAACGGAACTTGGTATGTAGTTTAAATTGAACCTTCCCATTGAATGAAAGTTGGTTTTATTGAATTGTTTATTATATCTTTTGCTTATTGATTAATTGTTTGGCCAACAATTATTGTGATAATCTATATAAAATTGGAAGATGGAGTATAGATTAAGATCTGGATATGATAACATCTGTTCATATAATTTGAATAGGGTTAATATGATTAGCATGTAGGATAGGAATATACCTATGTGTCTTTTGTATCCTTTGAAAGAATTTATGCGTAAACCCTAATTAACTTGATTCACATAGGAATATAGTGAATTAATTGAGAAGGGTGTTCCTTGTAATTTTGTGTCTTAAGGATCGGAGTTATGAGGATTTGTTCACGTGTTTTGGAAAAAGTGTGTGAATTTTATAAATCATTCTTGGATAATGATTCATATTAATTAATTGCTTTAAATGGGAAGTGAAATGATTTAAATGAAATACCAAGGGAAGTTGTAATCTTAACTTTATTAAATCTGCAGTTATTCTTGTGAAATTTTGATTCTTAATCATTAGTTTTGTTAAGTTTAAATTTCAAATCAAAAACAAAATTTTGTAGTTTAAAATAGGATTAATTGCATTAGAATTAGTAATTGATAAATATTAGTCTATTTTCTCGTGGGAACGATATCCTTGCTTGCTGAATATTATAATTGAACGCGTATACTTGCGTGGTAAAGTGCTATTAAAAATAAGGCAACAAGTTTTTGGCGCCGTTGCCGGGGAAATTAGTTTATTATTTTGTCATTATTGATTTTTATAGCGTTAATCTTAATTTAAACTTTTCTTTTTTCTGTTCTATTCAGGTGTTCTTGACTAGTGTATGCAAACGCGATCGAAGAAGCTAGATTTATTGCCTTACGAGGACGACATCGACAAAAGGTTTCAGCGGTTGCGTAAGTGGGTTAAAGAAACCAAAGAGGCACTTGATAAGAAAGATACTATGGCTGAAGAAGAGCAAAAAGCACTGCGGGATTATGCTACGCCGCAGGTTACTGAAATTCAGTCGAGTATTACGAGGCCTGCCATTACTGCTACAAGTTTTGAGATAAAACCGGGGACAATACAGATGATTCAAAATTCATGTCAGTTTGGAGGGTTACCAAATGATGATCCGAACGATCACATAGTCAACTTTATAGAAATCTGCGATACTTTCAAGTATAATAATGTGTCGAGGATGCAATAAGGCTAAGGTCATTTCCATTTACTCTCGAGATAAGGCTAAGAGTTGGCTCCATTCACTACCACCGTGCTCGATTACTACATGGAACGACCTAGCCCAAAAAATTTCTTGCAAAGTTTTTCCCTTTCAAAAACAAAGAAAGTTATGAACGATATCTTCTCTTTCATTCAAAGACGATTCGTAATCACTATATGAAGCATGGGAGAGATTTAAAGACTCATTGAGAAAATGTCCACACCATGGGATTCCTAAATGGCTTCAGTGCAAACTTTTTATAACGGTTTATTCAACCAAGAAGATCGAGTATAGATGTCGGTAAATGGAGGAGCTATTATGGCCAAGAATTGTGATGAGGGTATCAATTGCTTGAAACCATGGCGTATGCATAATTATCGGTGGCACAACAAAGAAAGAACGACTCAACCAAGGACGAGAGGGGTTTATGAAGTGGATGCGATGACAGCATTATCAGCTCAAGTGACAGCTCAGATTTCTGCTCTTACAAAGAAGATAGATGCACTTGGGGTACAACCAGTTCTGAAAATGGAAACTATTTGTGAAATATGTGCGGGTAGCCACTCAAGTGATCGATGTGCAATAAATCTGAGTCACCCGGTTTGTTTCCGCTTATAACAAAAGCGTGGCGATTATCCAAACAAATCACAATCCAGGAGTGAGAAACAACTCAAATTTTTCTTGGAGTAATAATCAGTCACATGCTCAAGCCCAAGCTCCAAGGCAATCATATCCACCTAGATTTTAGCCACATCAACAATCTCAACAACACCCACAACCTCATCAACCTGATAAGCTATCACAAATGGAAGAATTGTTGGCAAGATTGGCAACTCAGTTTGAAGCCACAACAAAAAAACCAATCACCGCAATAAAGAATCTTGAAAACCAAATCGGGCGAGATAGCTAGTGCTTTGAATACTAGAACTCCAGGTTCTTTACCTAGTGATACGGAGAAAAATCCAAGGAATTATGGAAATGAACATTGTAAGGCAGTTACACTCAGAAGTGGGAAGGAGTTGACTACAGATTTAGACGGACAAAAGAAAATAATTTCACGAGAGGATGGTAAAAAGAGAGTGGAAATTCGTAGTAACTGGGGAAAATGTTGTGAAAAAACAACAAGAAGATAAGCAAACAACAATGTATTACCCGTGCCGCTTTCCTCAAAGATTTCAAAAGCAGAAATTAGATAGACAATTTTCAAAATTTTTAGAAGTGTTCAAAAAGCTGCAAATCAACATTCCATTCGCAGATGCTTTAGAACAAATGCCTAGCTATGCAAAATTCATGAAAGATATTTTAGCAAGAAAGAGGAAGCTAGGGGATTTTGAAACTGTAGCGTTGACAGAAGAATGTAGCGCAATTCTGCAAAGAAAGTTACCACCGAAGTTGAAGGATCCGGGTAGCTTCACCATACCGTGTACGATTGGACCCCAGTTCTTTAACAGATGTTTGTGTGATTTGGGTGCGAGTATTAACTTGATGCCGCTTTCGATCTACACGCAGTTAGGATTACCAGCACCAAAGCCAACAAATATCTCTTTACAGCTCGCAGATAGATCAGTGACATACCCTAGGGGCATCGTGGAAGACATATTAGTGAAGGTGGACAAATTCATATTTCCAGCCGACTTCATTGTGTTGGACTATGAAGAGGATAAAGACATACCCATTATCCTTGGAAGACCATTTTTAGCCACTGGAAGGACATTAATTGATGTACAAAAGGGAGAGTTAACGATGAGAGTCCAAGATGAAGAAGTAACGTTTAATGTTTTCAAGGCTATGAAATTCCCGAAGGGAGAGGAAGAGTGCTTTAGAGTTGATCTGATTGAAGAAGCAACTACAGAGGTATTTAGTGAATTTGTGAATGAAGACCCTCTTGAAAGTGCATTGGTTAGTGAAAATTTATTTGATGACTCAACTGTGCTAGAATGGGTTCAAATGTTAGATTCAGCACCGAAGTTCACACGAAGTTTGCAAAAATTTGAACCTATGGATTTTTGGGGAAAGCCGGATGAAAAGGTAAAATCATCTTTAGAAGAACCGCCCACTTTGGAACTTAAGCCATTGCCTAACCATCTACGGTATGCCTACCTTGGTTCTTCTTCTACCTTTCCGATTATTATTTCGCATCACTTGATAAGGTTCAAGAAGAAAAGCTACTAAGGGTACTTCTAATTCAAGACCGCTCTTGGGTGGACTCTTGCGAATATCAAGGGAATAAGCCCATCAATTTGCATGCATAAGATTCTAATGGAAGATGAAGCGAAACCGATTATTGAACAACAACGAAGACTCAATCCCATCATGAAGGAAGTTGGAAAAAAGGAAATCATTAAATGGTTGGATGCGGAATTATCTACCCTATCTCGAGATAGCTCATGGGTAAGTCCGAGTTCATTGTGTGCCAAAGAAAGGGGAATGACAGTGAGTTGCAAATGAGCGTAATGAATTGATCCCGACTTCGAGCGATTCACGGGTTGGCGGTGTGTATGGATTATAGAAAGTTGAACAATGCCATTCGTAGGACCCATTTTCCTCTACCATTCATAGATCGGATGTTGGACAAAGCTTGCGGGACATGAGTATTATTGTCTTATGGATGGATACTCGAGTTATAACTAGATTGCCATTGCACCGAGGATCGTGGAGAAGACGACATTCACATGCCCATATGGTACCTTTGCTTTTCGCAGAATGTCTTTTGGATTATGTAATGCGTGGCGACATTTCAACGGTGTATGATGGCTATTTTCTCCGATATGGTCGAACAAAATCTTGAGGTATTTATGGATGATTTTTCAGTTTTTGGGGATTCATTTGATTATTGTTTGGAAAATCTCACTCTCGTGCTCAAACGGTGTATGGAAACGAATTTGGTTTTAAACTGGGAGAAATGTCATTTTATGGTGCAAGAGGGAATAATCTTGGGTCATCGAGTGTCATCAAAAGGAATTGAAGTTGATAGAGCTAAGATCAAAACCATCGAGAGCACCGCCACCACCTATTTCAGTAAAGGGTATTCGAAGTTTTTTGGGACACGCTGGTTTCTATAGACGATTTATAAAAGACTTCTCCAAAATCACGAAACCACTTTGCAATCTTTTGGAGAAGGATGTCCCATTCAACTTTGATCAAGCATGCCTAGAAGCTTTTGATGTGTTGAAAAAAAACTTGTTACCGCACCTGTAATCATAGCGCCCAGATTGGAGTATCCTATTCAATTAATGTGTGATGCTCAGCGACTTTGCGATTGGCGCAGGTTCTTGGCCAACGAAAGGATAAAATTTTTCATGCTATATACTATGCTAATAAGACATTAACAGATGCCCAACTGAATTATACCACTACTGAGAAGGAGCTATTAGCAGTTGTTTATGCATTTGATAAATTTCGATCATATTTGATTGGGACAAAAGTGATCGTGTTTACAGATCATTCGGCAATTAAGTACTTAATAGCAAAGAAGGATGCGAAGCCGAGATTAATTAGATGGGTATTATTGCTACAAGAGTTTGACTTGGAGATCCGGGATCGAAAAGAAATGATAATCGTCTTTGATCATTTATCACGATTAGAGAATGCGAGAACTAAAAAAGATGACACAACAAAGGATCAATGAATTTTTCCCCTGATGAACAACTGTTTGCGGTAAGGATGGATACTCCATGGTATGCAGATTACGTAAATTTCATTGTGAGTAAGGTGTTTCCACCAGATTTAACAAGTCAACAGAAGAAGAAATTTCTCCATGATGTGAAACAGTATTTATGGGATGAACCGTTTTTATTTAAACAATGTGGAGATCAAGTCATAAGAAGGTGTGTTCCGGAAGTTGAAATGGAAATTATTCTCTACCAATGTCATGCATCTAACTACGGTGGACATTTTGGGAGAAAGAACTACAATTTAAGGTGCTTCAATGTGGGTTTACGCCAACACTCTTTAAGGATGCCCGTGTGTTTTCATTGAAATGTGACAGATGCCAAAGAGTGGGTAATATATCAAAGCGGCAAGAGATGCCACTAAACATGATCTCAAAAGTCGAATTATTTGATGTTTGGGGCATCGACTTCATGGGACCATTTCCATCATCTTTTAGCAACTCCTATATACTTCTAGCGGTGGACTACGTTTCGAAGTGGGTAGAAGCTATAGCATCGCCCGCCAATGATGCTAAAGTTGTGGTTACGTTCATTCGGAAGACTATTTTCTCTAGATTCGGCACTCCTCGTGCAATCATTAGTGATGAAGGCACGCACTTACGTAATAAGCGCTTCTCGCCATTCTCGCTAAGTAATGAGTCACTCATAAGATAGCTACCTTACCATCCACAAACAAGCGGTCAAGCCGAGGTATCTAATCGAGAAGTGAAACGAATCCTCGAGAAGATAGTGAACCCTAGTCGGAAAACTCGGGCTAGTAAGTTGGATGATGCTTTATGGGCATATCGTGCGACTTACAAAACCCCGATAAGGGATGTCTCCGTCAAAGTTAGTATATGGGAAGGCATGCCATCTTCCAATTGAACTAGAACACGGTGCTTATTGGGAAATTCGGAAGTTAAACTTTGATATGCATGTTTGCGGAGAAGCGCCTCTTACAATTGAACCAAATGGATGAATTCGGACTCCAATCATACGAGAACGCCGTTATATAAAGAAAAGGTTAAGAGGTGGCATGATGAGAAAATTACGGAAAGAAAGTTTGAAGCGTGGCAAATAGTGCTATTATACAATTCAAGGCTTAAATTGTTTCCGGAAAGTTGAAATCCCGTTGGTCGTGGCCATTTATCATTACAAAGTTTATCCTCACGAGTCAGTGGAGGTGGAAGACCGGATGCTAAACGTAATTTCAAAGTCAACGGTCGAGATTGAAACACTACTATGGGGTTGTGTTGATTGTGAAAGGACATCGGTCAACCTTGCTTGATTAGAAACAGAGAAGAAAGTCAGTGAAGACTATAAACTAAGCGTTAACGGGAGGCAACCTGTGAATTTTTATTGTTATTTTCTATTTTTACTTTTATTTTGTTTAATTTGCTTTCTTTGTTAGTTTATTTAGTGGTTAAACTTTTATAATTTAGGTTTTGTTACACCCTTATGTTCTCTAACATGATATTTAATTGATTTCGTGGTAGGAAACATGAATTCTTATTTAGCGGTTTGACTAATGGCCACTACGACTACCTGATCGGGGTCTCGCCTCCCCGAGTGAGTGAATGCTTACCGCCTGTACTTGGGGTGGTGGCGGGGAAAGGCAAGGCCGCCTCTAGAAGCCAAGCATTTATGAGCTCAATAGAAGAATATCCATTTGTCAAATTCTCATATTTCTAATCATTTCTCTCATTTTAGTGTTATTGAATTGCTAAAGGGTGTAGGTTGGGAGCACAAAAAAGCAAACAAGAAAAACCAAAGGCCCAAGACATGCCCAAGCGCCTAGGCGGCCAAGCCAGAGCACAAGCCCAGCCTAGCGCAAAGCGCCCACTTGCATGTGAGCCTGAAGACGAGCACCAAGCGCTGGCGCCCATACCTAAAGCAAAACCAGCGCTGGCGCCCAAAGTCGATAGCCATCAAAGACACCCAAGCGCTGGCGGTCCGTCAGTCAGAGCAATTCTAAGCGCTGGGCGCCATACGTACCACACATACTGCCACCTAGCGCCTAGGCGGTCCAGCCAAGGCATACTCAAGCGCCTAGGCGCTCATGCTGCATCTTTAAAAAAAAAATATAAGCCCTAATCGGGCAATACAAATCCAAACCCAAATCAAACACTCTCTTGCTCTCCCACTCCAATTCAAACTCACTCAAATCACAACCCTCCTCTAATTTAGCCACTATAATCAACGTTTTCTTGTATAAGCCTAATCAAACACTCAATCTCCTACCCAAACCAAGGCACTTAATCTCCATATGGTCATCCTTCATCACCAATTCGGGCACCAACTCACATTCAAGCCACATCTATCTGAAGTAAGTGCTCAACCCTCAAAAAAATTGCTCCTACAACTTTGATTGGAACATCATATCTGGCTATAACCAAGTAAGTGCACAAGATTTTATTGTAAATTATTTGGTTTTGCTTGGATAGTAGCTAAGGTAGTAAGTTGAAGTTGGTTATTTCATTGTGTTGGCTCAAGTGGATTTGGGTACTTCTCATTGTTGCTTGTATGTATTGCATTGGACGACTAGTGTGCTTAGTTATTAACAAATTTGGTGAAAATTAAGTTTGGGGGAGTGCCTACCAATAGTGTTCAAAATTTGTGCACACCAAGTGTTCGATATATTGTCACAAAGAGGATTGGCCCATACTAAGCCTCTAAACATCGCCTATCGGGCAAGCAATTCACACACAAGACTCATGGCTACTAAAAGGCAAAGAGGCGAGACTTCAACACTTCGACTAAGTATGACAAAAGAGATTTGTAAGTGCTAGTGCATCCGAAAGATATTACAATGTGCTTTCTAGTAAAACGCTAATTCCTGAGCGTGGATTATTGCCAGAGGCAGAAGATGGGGAGTTACTACAAATGATTGGAAGTAGAAGATGGGGTAACTTTGCATCCCAACCGGATTCATCTGGTCATTAAAATTGTTAAGGAATTCTATGCCAATGCAAAAGATGTTGTTGGTAACATAATTTGGGTTCATGAAAAATCGGTGGAGGTCGGTTTAGGACAATAAATGCTTACTACTGGCTTGAACATAATACCCAATAATGGTTACATGCAATATTTAGAGCACGAGCTAGACTACAGTGAGATCATTCAAGCTTTGTGTGTACCTGGAACAACATGGAAATTAACAGATCAACAAGAAGCTGTTTTGTTCCCTGCATCCGCACTAAGCGAGCGATGGGAAAGCATGGCATGCCTTTATTTATGCTAAGTTGATCTGCAGTATAGGCATATGAGTGATGTTATAAATCAACCAGGCGCGCGTTGCTTTTCTGCATTGCACAAGGAAAAACGATAGATGTGGGTCATGTTATACATGATTCAATTGACAAAGCAATTCGAGGAGGGACCTCAGGTGGATTACCTCACCCATCTTTGATCACTGGACTATGTCAACAAGATGGAGTCAAATGGGATGCCGAAGAAGCTAGACAACCTCCCTTAGTTGCGATTGACCACTCACTTATTAAGAAGTACAAAGGTATGGGGTGGTGGTATACCACACCGAGAGGGTTAGGGTTCATTATCGTGCCTCCAGTCTGCAAAAGAGCCTAATCAACAATTACACGATAATCCTCCTGCAGCTGGAAGTTCTGGGCCACCACCAATTTTTTTTTGAAGATATTCGCCGAGAATTAAGAAATCAAACTAGAAGGATTGACATGGTGGCTACTAGAGTTCAACAGGGTTTTGACCGGGTTGAAAGAAATCGAGATAGCTTAGCTCAAATGACAAACAGAGATGTATCGTAATCAGAGTGCAGCATTCCTAGAGATGTTTGACCGCATGAATCCAGCTGCCGCTCCCTACCAATTTCCCCCATTGTCTGCGTACCCTCCGGCTGATCTACCCCCTGAAGATGAGGTTGATGAAGAAGAAGACGAGGATACTGACGAGGAATAAGGCGTCTATCTTCCAGGGAAGTCCTCAGTGCCTAATTTCTTATGTTTTGTTTGTTATATACAATGAGGACATTGCATAGGTGAAGTTTGGGGGTGCATTCATGTAGTATTCATTTAGTAGTTTTTGCATTCATGTAGTATTCATTTCGTAGTTTTTCATGTAATTTTCATTCTACTTTCTTAAAAAAAAAAAAAAAATCAAATATTTGCATGTTTTCAGCTGTTAGATAGTTTAAGTCTATTTGGCCAGTGATGAGATTGGAATTGAGTAGACAAGTATAGTACTGACTGTTAAGACTGTGATGTGATTTCTTGTCATGATTTGAATCTTTACCTGTTTGAAACTGATATAATAAGGATAGCACAGTAAAAACAACTATGTTGACTGATTGAGTCTAAATTGACACATAGTGGACTTCTTGAGGATAATACTAGTTTGAATGAATGAAAGACATGAATAGGCGGAGATGACTGAATTTAGACAAAAACTTAAGTTTGGGGGAAAATTTGGGATATATAAGCTTCAAAAAAAAAATACTGTGGCTAGCTTTGTTTCGGGGCCTTTGTTACTTGAGCAAGTACGCCCGAAGGGGTGTCTTAACACCTAACGCCCTAAGGTCTTATATGGTCTGGGAGTCGTTGGTTGAAAGCTCGCTAAGGGGTAAGATTGTTAGCCTAATGGAATGAGACATTGCATGATCATGGTTTAAAAAAAAAAAAAAAAAAAAAAAAAAAAAACAAAAAGCGGAAAAAAGAGCAAAAAAAGCCGTAATGATAAGTAAAGCATAAGTATCCGGATTGGACTCTTGAATTTGGTGGATGTTTGACTTTAGTTGGATCTAAATTTGTTCGTGAATTTTGTGAGTTGACACTATATATATGGCCTTTAAAGAGATCTATTATGTTTTGTATTTAGCATTATATTAGTTAGCATTGTTGTTCAAAGACACACACACTATATCGATAATAACGAGGTAAGATTTGATGATTGACTAGAAATTATTAATATGTCTTGATATGATGTACTAGCATGTTTAATCGATTTCTCGAGGCTTGATGAATAGATTTTGTTACGTTTGATCTTTGAAATTTTAGGCACGTAGATAGTATATTGCATATTTAGTTATTGCATTGTGTTTTATTGCTTGAGGACAAGCAATTGGTTAAGTTTGGGGGTATTTGATGAGTAGGTTTTATACCTATGAATCCGATATTATTAAACTTAATTATTGCTATCTTTAATTGTTTTTAGTATCTTTTATCTATTTTGTGTTTTTATTTTGTGTAGGTTGGAGTGGAGGGACAAATTGGTCATTTTGGAAGAAAAAAGGTCAAAATCATTAAAATTAGAGTCGAGTGGCATTTTGTAATTACGTGGTCCCGTCAAGCGCCTAGCGCTTGAAATGAGCTTGTGTTGAGCGCCTAGGCGCTTCGTATGCAAAAAAAAGGAGGATTTTCTACTTCCAAGTGGGTGGTTGAAGCCAAAGAGGAATCTGAATGAGAGGGGAGACTAATACAAATAGGAGGAGACTTTAGAAAAGACGTATCACTCAATTTTTCAAGGGTTTCACAGAGAGAACTACGAAGAAAAAACACGAAGGAAAATTGCAAGGGCTGAAGATCAAAGAGAGAGTATTGGAGAAAATTCAGAGTTTCTTCTTATCTTCTCTAGTTTTATCTTTTGTAATTATCTGGGATGTTTGGATTATTAATCTGGATGATGTTTTTCTTTATTATTAGCATGAACTAAATTTTCATTAAGATTGCAATGGAACTTGGTATGTAGTTTAAATTGAACCTTCCCATTGAATGAAAGTTGGTTTTTATTGAATTGTTTATTATATCTTTTGCTTATTGATTAATTGTTTGGCCAATAATTATTGTGATAATCTATATAAAATTGGAAGATGGAGTATAGATTAAGATCTCGGATATGATAACATCCGCTCATATAATCAATAGGGTTAATATGATTAGCATGTAGGATAGGAATATACCTATGTGTCTTTTGTATCCTTTGAAAGAATTTATCGTAAACCTAATTAACTTGATTCACATAGGAATATAGTGAATTAATTGAGAAGGGTGTTCCTTGTAATTTTGTGTCTTAAGGATCGGAGTTAGGAGGATTTGTTCACGTGTTTTGGAAAAAGTGTGTGAATTTTATAAATCATTCTTGGATAATGATTCATATTAATTAATTTCTTTAAATGGGAAGTAAAATGATTTAAATGAAATACCAAGGAAGTTGTAATCTTAACTTTTATTAAATCTGCGAGCTATTCTTGTGAAATTTTGATTCTTAATCATTAGTTTTGTTAAGTTTAAATTTCAAATCAAAAACAAAATTTTGTAGTTTAAAATAGGATTAATTGCATTAGAATTAGTAATTGATAAATATTAGTCTATTTCCTCGTGGGAACGATATCCTTGCTTACTGAATATTATAATTGAACGCGTATACTTGCGTGGTAAAGTGCTATTAAAAATAAAGCAACACCCGCGTATACAGGTTATTCTAACAGAATAATAAAAAATGGAATAACAGAAGTTCTCTTCATGGATAAGAAAGAAATAATACTCCCTACCTTTAAAAAAACTGGATACTGGAATAGTGAGGTAGCAGACTTCTCTTCTTCTTTCTATAATTTCTCTCTATAATAATCGCTCTAAAGCTTTTGTGAATTGGTGAGAAATGAAGGAAGAATGAGCTTCTATTTATAGTAAAATATAGTTTCGATAATTTCACGTTTTGGGGCTCGAAATATTTCAGTACAATACCTCCAACTTTTCCTTTATTTTTAATTTAGTCATGGAAGTATTATCAAACTTGCACCACTTCTCCTAATAGTAAATAATGTGATTCAATAGTAAATTATGTGAATCAATAGTTCTAGACATGTGAAAATATGAATTACAGTATAGTACCTCCATCTATACCTCCATTTTTAACTTAGTCATGCAAGTATTATCAATCTTGCACCAACTCCCCTAATAGTAACAAGAATGTGAAACAATAGTATACACAAGTGAACAAATAGTTATAATCATGTGAAATAATAGCAATCAATTGCTCATTTATCCTAAGTTAAATACCCGATTAATCAATATAACCTCCGGACATTAATTATTATCGAAATAATTGTCGATTTTCACTAACACAAATAATTCCAACACAATGAAACCATTTTTATCAAAAGATAAATTTTGAAATTTCAAAGTTTGACTTTTCCCGAAAAAAGTCAATTGTTGACTTTTTCACGAATAGTGAATTTTGGAAAATTTTGTGTTTATAGACTATTTTACTAATTTCATCGTTACGGACTCAAATATCACGTCCGCGTCTCCAAATTCAACTCGAACATAACTTCAATTTTAATAACATTCATCATTAATATTATAACTCACAATATTTATCAACCGAATCGTTCCCAAGAAAGAGGGGCTTTCGATAAGGATTTCTCCTATTGGTAGCCTTGATTAGGTGACCAAACCTCTCATGATGTAACTTCTAGACATTGTAAATATTGCAATTTAATAATATGAATAACTTTGTCGTCTCAATTATTGATTTAATAAAATAACATATTATGCGAGATGATACTACGACAATAATCGAATCAATAATATAAGAGATATGATCGCAGCAATTATCAGTAGCAATAATTGAATATAACCGAGTGACTTCTCACGTAAGCATCAATAATCAATACCGGTAATGCTACTTATGCAACCACGCCAGACATCATTACTTTTTACTACTCTGGTAGTTCAACAGGTTAATGGTAAAACTTCCGCCGTTATTTTCATAAAAAGTATTTTTGTCGTTTTCAATCGATCGATGATAATTTTGTTGTGGGGTCCACCAATGATTGTCTTGGTTATACGAATATTCCTGTTAAAATGAATATTCCCCAGACCAATCGAATATTATATAACAACTTGCGTACTTTAAAAAATTTATAAATATTACCCACAACTATAACATTATATCAAATCCACACCATAATATTCAAAAATATATTTCGAGAAAATTTAATCTTTATTCAAAAAGTTGGGGTCTTATAACCTCCCCTTCTTATGAAATTTTGTCCTCGAAATTAGGGTGCGTACTTGGTATGTCGAAGAGGTGAGGATACTTTGATTTCATTTCAGATTCTAACTCCCAGGTCATTTCCACAACATCGTGGTTTCTCCACAAAACTTTGACTTGAGGTATAACCTTGGAGCGTAGAATATGTTCCTTCTTATCCAAGATTTGAACAGGAACATCTTCATACGTCAAATCTTCAGCTATTTCGTCCAGTTCTAACTCAATAATGTGGTTCGGGTCTTTCACATATTTACGTAACATGGATATGTGAAAAACGTTATGAACACGAGACATACTTGGCGGTAAAGCGAGTCTATAGGCCACAGTTCCTACTCGATCGAGGATTAAAAATGGGCGGATGAATCAAGGATTGAACTTTCCTCTCTTTCCAAATCTTGTAACTCCTTTCCATGGAGCAACACGTAATAACACATGATCTCCAATATCGAATTCTACTTCCTTTCGATGAAGATCAGCATAACTCTTTTGTCGATCTTGTGAGGTTTTTATACGTTGTCGGATCATTTGAATCTTTTAAAGTAGTCATATGTACCAACTCTGGTCCCAACAACGTTACTTCACCCACCTCATCCCAACATCTTTGAGAAACGACACTTTCTTCCATACAACGCCTCGAATGGAGCCATGCCATACTTGCTTGATAAGCTGTTGTTGTAGGAAAACTTCACCAATGGTAAGAACTTGTCCGACTTCCTTGAAGTCAAGGACACTGAAGTCTTAATAGATCTTCAAGAGTTTGAATCGTCTCTCCGACCGTTGTCCATCCGTGCGAGGATGATATCTTAGAAACTAAATCGTAAATCCGTGCCCATAGCTTTTTGCAAACTAACCCAAAATCTTGAAGTGAATCTTGGGTCTCGATCGGAAACTATGGATCTTGGCATACCATGCAATCTTACAACCTCGTTTATGTATATCTGAGCAAGACGTTCAAGTGTATAAGTTTCTCGTGTCGATAAGAAATGAAGCGGACTTGTTCAATCTATCAACAATGACCCAAATCGCATCTATGCCTTGAGAAACTTTGGGAAGGCCGTGCTTGAAATCCATGGTAATGTGCTCCCACTTCCATTCGGAATTTCAAGTGGTTGCAATGGACCTTTTGGTACTTGATGCTCCGCTTTAACTCGTTGACAAATTAAACACCTTGAGATAAATAGCGCTATCTCTCTCTTCATATTGCTCCACCAAAATGTATGACGAAGATCACTATACATTTTGGTACTCCCCGAGATGGATTGCAAACGGTGTGTTATGCGCCTCCATCATGATTTTATACTTTAAATCGAGGTCGTTAGGAACACAAAGTGCGGAGTTGACTCAAGTATTCCTTCTTCATCGATTCTTGCTTACGGCATAGCACCTTCTTGCATTTTCTTCCTCATACGCATCATTCCGGATCACAGTAACTTGAGCAACTTTAACTTTATCAATTAAAGTCGGTTCTACTTGTATATTCGCCATCATCACATGGGTCCTTGGAGTTTTTAACTCTATCTCCATCATTTGCAAGTCACACAAAATGGGCTTTTGTGTTGTGAATATTGCACTTTTCGTGCAGCGTATGATCTTACTCGATCGTCGGCTACCACATTCGCTTTTCCAGGATGGTATTGGATGGTATGATCATAATCTTTCAATTTTTCAAGCCAACGTCATTGTCGCATGTTGAGTTTTTTTTGAGTGAAGAAATATTTGAGGCTTTTATGATCCGTAAAGATCTCCACTTTCTCTCCATACAAGTAATGCCTCCAAATTTTAAGTGCGAAGACAACAGCTGCCAACTCTAGATCATGAGTAGGATAATTCCTCTCATATTCTTTGAGTTGTCTTGAGGCATAGGCTTTGACTTTCCCATGTTGCATGAGAACACATCCTAACCCTTTGCTCGAAGCATCACTGTAGATGACAAATCCCTCCGAACCCGGATGGTATTGCCGAGCAGTCTTTGAAATGAGTCTCCTTTTGAGTTCTTGAAAACTCTTCTCACATTCCTCGCTCCAACCAAACTTTGTATCTTTCTGAGTTAGCTGAGTTAATGGAGTAGCGATTCGAGAAAATCCTTCCACGAATCTCCGATAATAACCAGCTAAATCGAGAAAGCTACGTACTTCGGTCACTGATTTGGGTTGCTCCCAGCTTTGAATAGCTTCAATCTTTGCCGGGTCAACGGATATTCCATGACTTGATACTACGTGCCCAAGGAATGCTACTTCCTCAAGCTAGAACTCGTATTTCTCTAACTTGGCATAAAGCTTATATTCACGAAGCTTTTTGAGTATCAGCCTCAAGTGTTGCTTATGATCTTCATGGCTTTTGGAATAAATAAGGATGTCATCAATAAATACGACCACAAAGTGATCCAAATATTCCTTGAATAATCGGTTCATCATATCCATGAAGGCAGCATGAGCATTAGTCAATCCAAAAGACATGACTAAGAATTCATAATGCCGTCTGCCGAGTTCTGAAGCGCGATCTTTGGAATATCCTCAGTTTTAACCTTCAGCTGATGATATCCAGAACGAAGATCGATCTTTGAAAAAAATTATGCTCCTTGTAACTGATCAAACAGGTCATCAATACGTGGCAATAGGTACCTATTTTTGATGGTGACATGATTCAACTCCCGATAATCAATACAAAGTCGCATACACCCATCTTTCTTCTTCACGAATAGAACAGGAGCACCCCAAAGAGACGTACTAGGACGAATGAAACCAATGTCTAACAATTCCTGCAATTGGGTTTTTAACTCTTGAAGTTCAATAGGAGCCATTCAATATGGGGCTTTGGAAATGGGTTTTGTACCGGGTTCAAGGTCGATACAAAATTCAACTTCACGCTTTGGGGGTAGGCCAGGAAGTTCTTCAGGGAATACATCAGGAAATTTATTAACAATAGAAATATCCTTCAAATCTGACGTATTTTTGTTTAAATCCGTGACATGAGCTAAGAAAGCTTGACATCCGTTTTTTAATAAACAAATAGCTTTATGGCTTGAGGTGGCCGTGATTGATTTTAATGGTTTGGTCGCAGAATTAGCATAATAGGTTTATTAGGAATATGAAAGCTAACAACCTTATGAAAACAATCAATTTTAGCATAATGAGTAGTTAACCAATCAATCCCAGAATCACGTCAAATGCAAGTATTTTTAAGGAGATAAGATCGACGAGTAACGATGTGGTTCTGGATTTGAATCAAACAAGACTTATAAACGAGTGGATGTAATGAAGGTTTCTCTAATAGAGTTTCAACAGATAAGTCAAAGTCTAATTTCTTGGTCGTCAAATTTAAACGCGTTGGTAAAGTAGGAGAAATAAAAGAATGGGTAGAACCGGTATCAAATAAGGTATAGACTTCACTAGAGTTTATGATAAGCTTACCCGTGATAACCTCGTTCGGGTTCCTTGCTTTCACGGGAGGTCACAACAAACACTCTCCCTTGCACTCTGGCTTTGACTTTTACGGGACGGACCTTTGGTGCCTCCATCCTAGCTGAATTTGTCTTGGTGAATGAAAAAATCGAGCTAAGTGACCTTCTCTTCCACAATTATAACATGCTTTGGACGGCATCGCGCAGTTTGGACTGATGTGTCCCTCCCCTCCGCATTTGAAGCATATAATAGGTGGTCGTTCTCCTTCCTTAACAACAGGTGCTGGTGTTGACGTCTTTCCATCATTGTTAAATCTCCTTTTCTTGAAATGTCCATTTTTATTGTCTTGGCTATGATTACCACCGAAGTGGTTACCATTTCTGGCATGTTGATTCCCTCCACGTTTGTTGTCACCGCTTCGATGACTGTTACCACTGGTATTTTCATTCTGCCGGTTACTTTCTCTTGGTTGTGTTGACTTGTTATCGCGCTCCAACAACTGAGCCCTATTTACAACATCTGAATACAAACACAGTTTATGAGAAATAAGATATTGTCGTATCTCCGGTTTCAAACCTCTTAAAAACATTCGAGTCATTCGCTCCTCATTATCAACCAAATGGGATGCAAACCGGGATAACTCTGCAAATTTAGCCTCGTATTGCGACACGGTCATATTGTTTTGTTCCAACTTGATAAACTCCACCTCCTTCATGTAGCCGAATACTTTCGGAAAGTACTTGTCGTTGAATGACTCTTGGAACTTCTCCCAAGACATCTTGAGTCGTCAGTCAGAGTCGTTTCTGATTCCCACCGATGTCTGCCTCTTCACGCAACATAAAAGGTGGCGAAGGAACCTTTTATTCCTCGGAGCATCCCAAGACATCAAATATCTTGGTTATCTGCTTTATCCATGCTTCCGCCTTAAGTGGTTTTTTCGCTCTCCAATAAACTCCGGTGGTCCCAGCTCCTTGAACTGCTTTGGCGGTGACTGGTCCGTCCCGAGAGTTGCCGATGTTTCCACCTGCATTTTGGACAGGAGCCGCTCTCGCCTGATGTTGCATGAATTGCATGAAGCCTCAAAACATTCCATCGTTCATCATTTGGTCAGTGTTGTTGTTTGCATGAGGATTGTCGCCTTCCTGATGCACATTGTCCTGGTTATTGATCTGTGGAGACTCAACGGTCTCCTGTGCTCCATTAATGTTCTAAACATTCTCGGATGCCATTTTCAAATACTGCCACAAAACAAGGATTAATTGACATGAAACATATTATCCCTACACTCTGACTGACCAATTAAATACCAAATAAACTTAGGTAGGTCATAGTAGCGAAGGAATTCCCCGTCTCTCCCCTCCTAGTTCTAGTCTCACATCTTAGCCATGGATCATATCCCTAAGCTTTGATACCAACAGTGACGCCCCCAAAATAGGTATACATCACCCATCTTGATTCGCCAAATGCATGGTACAGAATTCAAATACAACTTAATAATACAACTGTTGTGTACAATACGACAAAACATAAGCTGTGAGTTTGAATACAATATTGTCTACTAGAGATTATACAAACTCAAAAGGAGTCCTCATTACAATTATTATCACACTATTTCACATAATAGTGAGGACAACTAATGCTATCATCTGGCCCGTCACTCCGTTCCCCGACTAGTCCCTGCTACGTTCTCATTTCCTGGATAGAACAATGAAAGTAAAAGGGTGAGCTCAACTAGCCCAGTAGGAAATATTATGACTAAGATAATGCGTAATATATTATCGTTAGCCTTCAACAAATGTTAAACCGATACAATATAACAACCATCAAGTTTAAGCTGCGGTGGAACAAGCAATCCATTAAAAGAGTCAGTAGAGAATAAAATCTAATATCTTTTATGATTTAGAAGATTTTTCATCACTTTTATCGCTGGGACTCAGCTTAATAAATAATCCACATCATCGAATCACCCTTGCACTACGGCCAATGATATTCTTTAGTATCACGACCACAATTATCCATGCACTACGGGCCAAGAATATTTGTGTATTCAATAATGGTCATGATCATGCCAACAAGCATCCCATCAATGCTCTACGGGCCAATGAGGACTTTTTCCACATCATTTGTAACATTATGGTCATGATTACACCGAATAATCCACAGTCATAATCATACCAAGTCCATCTATGCACTATAGGCCACGAATGACTTTCAACAAAATATAAACATGAGGATGATGACAATGATATTAGAATTCAATAAAACAAGTTCAAAATTAATTTATCCGAGGAACTAATAACGTCCAAATTGTCAACATGATCTTTGCTTTGTAGAGTAAAATTCAAGAATGCTCGAAAAATATTTCCATGAAAAGATCTTTGGATGAAGCGCAAATATCAAGGATTTTCCACTAATTTTATGGAGTATAGAAGTCAAAACTTTAACCAATTTGAGTATAATAAGGAATGGAATAACAAAAGAAATCACCAGGCATGCGATAGGCCGCACATGCAGTTATATTCCAATAGAATAATAAATAACGGAATCGGGTTCGGCGTAAAATGCATGCAGAGACGGATATTCAAATGAAATAATAAAAAGATGGAACTAGGTCCGATGTAAAAGCCTTGAAAAAGAGGATGTTCCAACAGAATGATAATGAATGGAACAACAGAAGAATTTCACCAAGTATAGGGTAGCCCGCGTATACAGGTTATTCCAAGAGAATAATAAAGAATAGAATAACAAAAGTTCTCTTTATGGATAAGAAAGAAATAATACTCCCTACCTTTAGAAAAATTGGATACTGGAATAGTGAGGTAGCAGACTTCTCTTCTTCTTTCTATAATTTCTCTCTATAATAATCGCTCTAAAGCTTTTGTGAATTGGTGAGAAATGAAGGAAGAATGAACTTCTATTTATAGAAAAATATAGTTTCGATAATTGCACGTTTTGGGGCTCAAAAAATTTCAGTACAATACCTCCAACTTTTCCTTTATTTTTAATTTAGTCATGGAAGTATTATCAAACTTGCACCACTTCTCCTAATAGTAAATAATGTGATTCAATAGTAAATTATGTGAATCAATAGTTTAGACATGTGAAAATATGAATTACAGTATAGTACCTCCATCTATACCTCCATTTTTAACTTAGTCATGCAAGTATTATCAATCTTGCACCAACTCCCCTAATAGTAACAAGAATGTGAAACAATAGTATACACATGTGAACAAATAGTTATAATCATGTGAAATAATAGCAATCAATTGCTCATTTATCCGGTTAAATACCCGATTGGTCAATATAACCTCCAGACATTAATTATTATCGAAATAATTGTCGATTTTCACTAACACAAATAATTCCAACACAATGAAACCATTTTTATCAAAAAGATAAATTTTAAAATTTCGAAGTTTGACTTTTCCCAAAAAAGTAAACTGTTGACTTTTTAACCAAATAGTGAATTCTGGAAAATTTTGTGTTTATAGACTATTTTTACTAATTTCATCGTTCCGGACTCAAATATCACGTCCGCGTCTCCAAATTCAACTCCGAACACAACTTCAATTTTAATAATATTCATTATTAATATTATAACTCACAATATTTATCAACCAGGTCGTTCACAAGAAAGAGGGGGCTTTCCAATAAGGATTTCTCCTTATTGGCGCGCAATTAGGTGACCAAACCTCTCCTTGACAGAACTTCTAGACATTGTAAATATTGCAATTTAATAATATGAATAACTTTGTCGTCTCAATTATTGATTTAATAAAATAACATATTATGCAGATGATACTATGATAATAATCGAATCAATAATATGAGAGATATGATCAAACAATTATCGTAGCAATAATTGAGTATAACCGAGTGACTTCTCACGTAAGCATCAATAATCAATACCGTAGCTACTATGTAACCCACACGTATTCTTTTACTTTTACTACCGGGTAGTTCAACAGCTTAACGGTAAAACTTCCGCCGTTATTTTCATAAAATATTTTGTCATTTTCTCAATCCAACAATAATTACATTGTGGGGTCCACCAATGATTGTCTTGGTTATGCGAATATTCCTGTTAAAACGAATATTCCCAGACCAATCGAATATTATATAACAACTTGCGTACTTTGCAAAATTTGTAAATATTACCCACAACTATAACATTATATCAAATTCACACCATAATATTCAAAAATATATTTCGAGAAAATTTAATCTTTATTCAAAAAGTTGGGGTCTTACACAATTAATAACTAAGTAACATTTGTTTAGTTGGGATGCCATACACTACAACAAAAAGGCTTATTTCTGACCAAATATTCGGTCAGAACTAATGTTATTCCGTCGAGGGTGTTATTAATTCCGACAGAATATTCGGTCGACAATTCGGTCGTATATAAGCACGTCAAAAATAAGCCCGTCGATTCTTCAGTCGGGAATACTTAACGTCGACGGATCTATTATCGACCGACTATTCAGTCGGAGTTTATATATCCCCGACTGAAATATATCTGTCGAGGATATTTGGTCGATGATAATCATGACACGTGACAACCTGACAAAAATGGAAAATCACTTTAAGGACGACGGAATTCCGTCGATGTTATAATTATTCAGTCGATGATATTCAGTCGAGGATATTCGGTCGAGCCTATGCATGCCACGTGGCAATATGCCGAAAATGGGAAGAAACTTAACCTCGACGGTTATCCGTCGAGAATACCAATATTCCGTCGAGGTTACTATGTTTTTTTTAAAATATTTTTTTTTGTTTTTGCAATATCCAGGGATTTAACCCACATCTTGTACCTATATCTGTACCTGTTTTCCCAACATACACAAGTTAAATTAAGCTAAATGTCAAAAACATCCCATTACTACTAGCATAACCGCAACAAACCAAAGTAATGAAATGTAAAACCGCATTAATCAATGTAAATTAAACTAATGTAAATTACAAAAGATTCCATTAATCTAAACTAACTATAACAAACATCCCATTAAGCTAAGTGTCAAACCGCAACAAAACCAGAGTAATTAATGATAAGGTACTTTAAACTACAATATGTACGTCAAAAGTTATGTAAAATTAATACAAAAGAATTTAAACTACAAAAAAATGTAAACTAAGTCAAGCTAGTAGAGCCCCCGGTGTGAGAAGGATCATCAGGTGGGCGTCGACGCTGCTCGGGAGTATGAAAATCGTCATCCCACTCGTCAGTCCGCTCGTCATCCTGTTGTTACAATATAATGTAACTCATTAGTCCATATATATGATTCAGTTAAAGATAACTAAATGAAAATTAAATAACATCCAGAATATATATTTGTATTTAAAACAAAATATACCCGAAGCGATCGGAAATACCGACTCAACATCGCCCAAACGCGTCCTCGACTAAGGTAACCACCATCCGAACAATCTGCGTCGTATCGCTGCCCATCGCTTCTCGGGAGGAATACCCGTACTTTCTAAGGTGGCACCATTGATTGCAACGTCTTGCCTTGGTGATGGAGGCGAAGCGGTTGGCGGGTCTTCGACGATGGAACAATGGATCGGTCTCAAACCTCTCCGACACCGCAGCCCATAACACTCATGCTGGAACAAAGCATCATCTAAGCCAGCGCCCGTATGTGATGGTCCCACGGGGGCTCTCGGACGCAGACGCTGGCTAGAGCCTACAAAAATAAATATAACATGAATAATATTACAAGTTTACTTTATTCATAAACATGAAATAAACACAAATATTATACCTCACAGCGTGTATAAAGTTGGGTATCTCGGTAACCCAAAGACTCGATCACGGGCGCTAAATACTAGTGGGAGTATCCTGAGACGCGACTCAAAGCCGTCTCCTCGTCCTGAGATAAACTAATCTCGGGTGGAGGGACGGTGGAATCTAACATCTCAAAGATTGCCCTAGCGATGCAAATCAACATGATATCTGTTGGGCATGAGCTTCTCAATCCGCTCCTGTAATTTGATATACAAGTGAGTTATCTTGGTATCATCATATAACGTAATATTATCCTAAATAATATCTATTTTAGTAAATGTATTACCCGTATAGCTAATCTTCATTGGAGATATCGTGCGACCCAAAGTAGACCCTTCTGGCGTATGGACTCTATCCCAGAACTCGATCATAGTAGGAGGTCGGCCCATGCTACTCCGCATGGCCTAGATCATATACATTAAATAAGATCACCTAAATTTACTATAGTTGCAATATAAGATTAAACTAAACTAAAGAGAAATACGTCTGACTTAACCTCCTCGAACGCATTTGTGAGCGGAAGTATATACAACTCATGACTTCTGCCGCGATTCTTCTTCATCTGTTCCGACTTGATCTTAAACGCAACATCATCCCAGTACTCATACATCGCAGCCCGTACTACATCCGATCTTCGCCGGTGGTGATGATCTCATAAAGTAGTCCCGGCGTTTCTTCTATCGCCTGATCGCCCTCTCCGTCAGATCTCGTACAACCAAATAGGCATAATTCTTCGAGATGTGGGCAATGATAACCGCGTCACCATCCGCCTCAGTGATGCCGGCCTCATATCTGTAGTATCTCTATCAAACAAACATAACATACGTACAATTTATTATTTTAACAATATGTAAATAACATGCATTGACCTTAATATAATATATGTAAGTCGACTTACGTGAAACTCCCGCAACACTGTCACCATGAAGCTGGAATCGTAGCAGCGTCTTGACTAAATCGCGTCATGACCAAGGTAGGGAGATCGCGCGAGAGCAGATGGCGTGTCTTGTCGCCTTAGCGACAGGATCCATAATACTAGAATACAAAATTTATTAAGAACATTTTAATTTAACATGATAATATCATTCTAATTGAACATAAGTGATATATTAGAGTTGAAACCTACACAGACGACCCAACATCAATCGGGCTGTGGGGCACTCACTGGGTGGGCGACCTAATCGTAGAGGTTAGGCCCTCGCATGACGATTTACGCCTTTGGCATCACGTATGTTGATATATTGTCCAAAAAAAGTAAATGAATGTATAATATAGTTATGAAAATAATGTTACTGAGCCAAAAAAGAATGAAACTCACTAGCATCTGAAGACGACCCTCCCTGGGAGCCGTCACCCGATCCGGAGCGGCCGCCACCACGACCACCTCCACCGCTATGTCGAGGCATATACAGTTGTACTACTGAAATAACAAACATAGATACGATGAACGATCAAATGGCCATCCTATGTGTGGGAAATATATATATAATGATTGATTTTAGTTGTATAGTATCTACAAAACTCCAATTAGTGAAGAAGTAGTACGTCGTCAAACCCGTCAGAGTCAAAATCATTTTTATCCTCTAATTCTGTCTCTTCCTCTTCTATATCAATTTCTTCCTCAAAATCATCTTCTACCATCACATACGGACCAACAACCACATCTTCCTCCACTTCGTCAACATCGAGTAGGTCAACGACATCTTCACCCAACACATCGTCATCATATACCACAACGTGGCTGGGATTGCTAACTTGTTCTTGCAACGGGTCATCCGTTCCAGACAAATTAGTACCATTAAATGGCCGAGTCTTCGTTGTCACAACTGTATACTAAGTGGTTCTACTGTGAACGACATTAGGGGCATAGTACACTTGAGTTGCTTGGTTGGCTAACACAAATACATCATCAGACTGTAAAATAGATTTTATATCTACTGTTACGATTCTATTACAATCAACTTTAACACCCTTTGCAGTATCAAACCAGCGACACTTAAATGTAACGGCCTTTTTAGCCCTTGGATAATTGAGCACAACCACTTCCTTTAATCTTCCATAGTAATTGGATTCAGAATCTCCATTGTAAGACCCCAACTTATTATTAATGAAATTTAATTTTCTCTATTTATTATTTTGAAATAGTAAGGGTTGATGTGATTAATGTGGATAGTTAGGGGTAAAATACGCAAATATTTCAAAATAAGCAAGTGGTTATAAAATATTCATTGTTGTCGGGGAATATTCGTTTGGTCGTGGAATATTAAATGCTGTCGGGGAATATTAAATGCGACCAGTAGCCCATGTGTGGGCCCCATAACGAAAAGCGATTGGATGAAGAAAACGACAAATATAAGTTGTTTAAAAATAACGACGTAGTTATTACAATTATCTTGTTAAAATACTAAATTGGTTAAAACACACGAAGCACGTGGTATTGCACCAATTATTGATTCTTACGTGAAGGCACTACTCAATAATGGTTACGATAATTCTTTATTCGATATTTTATTGAGTTAATAATTGTCTTTGCGTTGATATTTTATATTCTTTGTTGTTTGAATAATTGTCATTACACGTTATTTTTATTATCGAAGCAATAATTCATATTATCCCGAATAATATTATTAGATAACATTATTGGCAATGTCTAGAAAGTTACATCTAAGGAGAGGTTTGGTCACCTAATTGCGTGCGATGAAGAAATTCTTATTGAAAAGCCCCTCTTTCTGGGGCGCACGGTTGTCGATATTGTGATTACGTAATATTATTTGTGAATAATTAATTATTGATTCATATGATGAGAAAAATATTGATTTTATGTGGATATAGATGGAGAAAATTTTATTGTGACAATTGTTGAAAATTAAAATTTTATCTTTTTCGATAAAATAATTCATTTAAATATATTATTATATTTTAATAATATAATAATGGTGATATTTTTACAACGAATGTGGGATATATGAGTATCTGAGGAGGAGGAGTATTTTTGTTGCAATAAATGTTTAAAACATGTTAAACATGTCGGTGGACCCCATTTATTGGTCGAAATTTGATTATAGCACAATAAAATCGTCCAGTTTATGGATTTGGTCAATTTCTATTTGGAATTTGGGAAAACTTTCTTACTGCAAAGTTGTAGAAAATTGAATTTCCTATAAAAATTCATGAGATTCGAATTTTTCTGATGAAAGGCTATTTATTATGAATTATTGAAGTTACGAAATTAGGAATAATTGATTTTGGAGTTTAAAATATTTTTTGTAAGAAAAACGTTTTTTGTTGTAATTGAGTGGCTCACATGTGTTATAAATGATCTGAAATCAGATTTACGAGGTGGGCTTGAATATTTTTAAGAAATATTATTATTTTATTAAATTTTACGCTTTGGTGTTCTAAGCGTTTTCTATAAATAGGGTGCTTAGGTTAGAATTGAAAATCACACCGAAGCTGAAGTTTTCTCTCTATATTATCGGCGTATTCTTGTGAGTATTTTAAGTATACTTTGAGTATTGTTAGGCGGTGCAAGTTCCTTGAAAGATATACGGTATTCCAAATAGAAGTCTTAATCTTTTGAGGTAAGGGATGTTATTTTCTTCTCAAATGATATTATTTCTTCAATATCATTATCTTTGAAATATTGGTTGGAACTTTTATCAAATTTGGAACTTTTTCATGTCGGGTTACTATTCATGAGTTACTTATTCATGAGTTACTATTCACAAGTTACTATTCACGAAAGTACTATTAATGAAGCGTGAAAATGTTTTTTGTGGAATTTCTATCTTTTGGTGTCTGAGTTACTATTCACGTATACTGCACTATTCACCAAAAATAAAATTTCTTCTTTTTGTCCAAAATATCTATTCTGGATACTAGCTTTGATTGTATCCATGTTTTGATCATTCTTGAATTTTACACCACTATGATCATTTTTGAGGTATTTTTGAACATGGATAAAATAAAGTACGAATCCTTAATCCTTAATCCTTGTCATTTTGTTTCACTGGATTCGTTTCTTTAAAAATATTTTTCATCATCCTCAGTCTTAAATGATGATATTATTGAATATCTTTGGCTGTAGTCAAGCAGATGAATGATTTCGAAGAATATCTTTAGTCGTAGTCTGCAAAGATGAGCAGTGTTTAGATGAACATGACCAATCGATGAATATCTTTGGCACATAGTAAAGCAAAGATGAATATTTGATTCGGATGTATATTGATTGATGTTACGGGGATAAAAGATAGATGATGAACTTTTAAATTCATACATAGAAGATAGTAGTTTTGCATTCTCTACTTAACTCTTCTTACAATGAATTATTATTTCATTGCGAATATTGATTTAAAATTTGTTGTCTATTGTATTCTATTAGATTTTTTTCTGTTGAAGACTAACGGTAATTTGTTGTATATTATCTTAGTCATAATATTCTTTACTGAGCTAGTTGAGCTCACCCTTTTCCTTTTTGTTCCATTTTTCTCGGGAGGCGAGAATATAAGCGAGTACGTAGTCTGGGGTATGGAATGAAGGTTCTAGAGAGAGTCGTTTAGTAGTCCTCACCATTTTGTAAAATAATGTATCAATAAATGTGATAAGGATTTATTTGAGTATAAATATTGTCTAGAAGATAATATTTGTATTTAAACTTTCTGATTTCTTGTTGTAATAATAAAGTTGTAGTTGTTTCGTACTACCATGTATTGACAACTCGAATGGGTGATGTATACCTATTTTGGGGGCGTCCACGGTTGGTATCGAGCTTAGGGATATGATCTCTGGCGGAGATCGGGAATAGAACTAGGAGGGAGAGACGAGTAAGTCCTTCGCTAGTGTGTCTACCTAAGCTTATTTGTTAGTTGGTCAAGATATAGGGATATTATGTGATATATTGATTTCCTTAATTAACCCTTGTTTTATGGCGATGTTTGAGAATGTCGATGAGAATATTAACAATGGAAATGAGGCCAGTGGAGACGTCATACTCACCAACGAGGAGAACGTGCAACAGTGACAATGTTCCTCCCGTGAACAACACCATTGAAGCGAGATGATGAGCGAGGGGATGTTTAGAAGTTTTTGCGATTCATGCAAAATCGATTTGAGGAGACTCGTGTTCAAAATACGAGGAGAAATGATAGCAATTCACGGTACATCACATGAAGCAAGATTCAAAGAGTTGGGACCACCGAATTTAAGGGAAAGCGAGATCCGATCATGGGCGGAAACATGGGTCAAGCAAATTACCAAGATATTCGATGTCTTGGGATGCGGGAGAACAGAAGGTTCCATTCGCCACCTTTATGTTCCGTGGCGAGGCGATCTGCTTGGTGGTGGAGTGCATGAAGCGTACCCATCCAAACGCACTCGGCATGTCTTGGGATACGTTTGAAGCTATTAAATGACAAATACTTTCACGAAAGTGTTCGTCGTATGAAGGAAGTGGAGTTCATCGATTAGAACAAAACAACATGGCGGTGTCTCGATGCGAGGCAAAGTTTGCGAGTTATCCAGTTTTGCACCTCATTTGGTGGAGAATGAGGAACGATATGGCGGATGTTTACGAGAGGTTTGAAACCCGATACGACAATATCTCATTTCTCATCAAAATTTTCTCTCTATTCGGATGTTGTTAATGAGGCTCAATTGTTAGAAGCGAGATAACGAGTATATTTGAACGAGGACCATAACCGAGGATCGTGCGGAGATAGCGATCAATGTAATAATGATAACCAAATAAGAAAGAAACAGACGGACAAAATGGTAACCACTCTGGTGGTAATCATGGCCATGAAAATAGAAGAAGCGAGTCGGGAGGAGATTTTAAAGAGGAGATTTAATGATGACCATGTGAAGACGATAGTCACTTTATAAACAACCGGTTCTAAGGGAGGAGAACGACCACCGGTCGTATATACTACTACAATGCGGAAAAGAGGGACATAACGATCCAAACGCCTGACAACAGTTCAAGGTATGCTATAATTGTGGAAAGGAAGGACATATCGCTCGAGATTATGCGGTAGAGAAACCTAGTTCAGTGAGGGCCGGTGACTCAAAAGATCGTCCCGAAAAGTCAAAGTCAACGATTCCGGAAGAAGCGTTTGTTGTGGTTTGGTCAAAATCGCGAGAAACCCAAACGAGGTGATCACGGGTAATCTATTTATAAATTCTTGAAGTTTATTCCTTACTTGATCTGGGGTCTTACCCATTCATTTATCTCTCCGCATGTGCTCAACGTTTAAACTTGACTCAGGAGAAATTAGACTTTGACCTATCTCATGGAAACTCCGTTAGGAGAAACTTTCATCACATCCATTGTTTATAAATCTTGTTTGATTCAAGTTGGCACCATCACCTTTCCCATTGACCTTATCTCTTTAAAGATACTTGCTTTTGATGTGATTTTAGGGATTGATTGGTTAACTACTCATCATGCCAAAATTGATTGTTTTCGTAAGGTTGTTAGTTTTCATATTCCTAACCAACTTTGTTATATGCAATTCAAGCAACTAAACCATTAAAATCAATCACTATCATATCTAATCATAAAGCTATTCGTTTATTGAAAAAGCGGATGTCAAGCTTTCTTAGCCCATGTTATGGATTTGAATAAAGACACGTCAAATTTGAATAATATTCTGTTGTTATTGACTTTCCTGGCGTATTTCACGAGAACTTCCGGTCTACCCCGAACGTGAAGTTGAATTCTTTATTGATCTTGAACACTGTACAAAGCCCATTTCTAAAACCCCATATCGAATGGCTCCTATTGAACTTCGTGAGTTAAAGGTCCAACTACGAGGACTTGTTGGACATCGGTTTCATTCGTCCTAGTACATCTCCTTGGGGTGCTCCTGCTTTATTCAGTAAAGAAGAAAGAAGGCGGGGTATGCGACTTTGTATTGACTATCGGGAATTGAACCATGTCACCATCAAGAATAGGTATCCTCTACCTCGTATTGATGACTTGTTTGACCGATTGCAAGGGGCACAATTCTTTTCAAAAATCGATCTTAGATTACGGATATCATCAATGAAGATTAGAATCGAGGATATTCCAAAGACGCCTTTAGAACTTCGATGCGGACATTATGAATTCTTAGTCATGTCTTTCGGATTGACTAATGCTCCTGCTGACTTTCATAGATATGATGAACCGAGTATTCAAGGAATATTTGGATCGATTCGTTGTTGTCTTTATTGATGACATCCTTATATATTCCAAAAGTCGTGAAGATCATGAGCACCATTTGAAGTTTGGTACTCCAAAGGCTTCGTGAAAACAAACTATATGCCAAATTGAAGAAATGCGAGTTACGGCTTGAGGAAGTAGTATTCTTTGGGCACGTGGTGTCGAAACATGGAGTATCTGCTGATCCGCGTGAAGATTGAAGCAATACAAAGTTAGAAGCAACCGAAGTCGGTGGTCAAGAAGTACGTAGCTTTTGGGCTTAAATTTGGTTATTATCGGAGATTCGTGGAAGGGTTTTCTCGAATCGCTACTCCATTAACTCAGCTAACTCGGAAGGATACAAAATTCGTTTGGAGCGAAGAATGCGAGAAAAGTTTCCAAGAGCTTAAGAGGAGACTTATTTCGGCACTGTTCTAACAATACCATCTGGTTCGGATGGATTTTTTATCTACCGCCGATGCTTCAGGCAAAGGGTTAGGATGTGTTCTCATGCAACGTGGGAAAGTCATAGCCTATGCCTCGCGACAACTTAAAGAGTATGAGAGAAATTATCCTACTCATGATCTAGAGTTGGCGTGATCGTTTTATTAAAGATATGGAGGCACTATCTATATGGGGAGAAAGTGGAGATATATTCGGACCATAAAAGCCTTAAATATTTCTTCACTCAAAAAGAACTCAACATCTTGGCCGTGACGTTGGCTCGAACTATTGAAAGACTACGACCACACTATTCAATACCATCCCGGTAAAGCGAACGTGGTAGGTACGGCGCATTGAGTAGAAGATCATATGCGAACGAGCGAGTGCGATGATGTCAAGTATCGCGTAGAGCCAACTTTAATAGAAAAAGTTAAGGTTGCTCGAGCCACCGGGCCGGGCTGATGCGTATGAAGAAGAAAGTACAAGAAGGAGCTATTCCTAAGGCGAGAATTGATGAAGAAGGAATACTTGAGTCCACTCTAGACTTTGTGTTCCTAACGACTACGATTTGAAGTACAAGATTATGATGGAGGCACACAATCGCCATTTGCAATCCATCTTGGAAGTACTAAAATGTATCGTGATCTTGACATACATTTTGGTGGAACAATATGAAGAGAGAGATTGCAAAGTTTATCTCGATGTGTTTAACTTGCCACGTGTAAAGGCGGAGCATCTAGTACCTAAGGGTCCGTTGCAACCACTTGAGATTTCGAAATGGAAGTGGGAACACATTACCATGGATTTCGTTCACGGGTCTTCCTACGGTTTCTCAAGGCATCAATGCTATTTGGGTTATTGTTGATAGATTAACCAAGTCTGCTCATTTCTTGCCGAATCGGAGACTTATTCCTTGAACGCGTCTTGCTAGTATGTGACGTAAATAAAATTGTGAGGTTGCATGGCATGCTGTATCCATAGTTTGGGATCGTGACCCAAGATTCACTTCAAGATTTTGGGTTAGCTTGCAAAAAGCTATGGGCACGAATTTGCGATTTAGTTCGACATACCATCCCAAAACAGACGACACAATCGAGAGGACTATTCAAACTCTTGAAGATTTATTAAGACTCGTGTCCTAGACTTCAAGGCGCTTGGGATAAGTATTTACCATTAGTGGAATTCTCCTACAACAACAGATTATCGAGCAAGTATAGGTGTGGCTCCATTTGAAGCATTATATGGACGAAAGTGTCGTTTCTCGAATATGTTGGGATGAGGTGGGTGAAGCAACATTGTTGGGACCCGAGTTAAATACGATATGACTCACCGAAAAGATCCAAATGATTCGACAACGATATAAAAGCGGCACAAGATCGACAAAAAGAGTTATGCGGATCTTCATCGAAAGGACGTGGAATTTAGTGTAGGGGATCATGTATTATTGCGAGTTGCTCCATGGAAGGGAGTTACAAGATTTGGGAAGAGAGGAAAGCTCAATCCACGATTTATTGGTCCATTTCAAATTCTTGACCGAATAGGAAATGTAGCCTATAGACTCGCGTTACCTCCGAGTATGTCTCGTGTTCATAATGTGTTTCACATATCTGTACTTCGTAAATATGTGAAAGACCCGAACCACATTATAGAATTAGAACCAGACGAAATAGCCGAAGACTTAACGTATGAGGAGGTACCTGTCAAGATCTTGGATAGGAAGGAGCATGTCCTAGGCGCAAAGGTCATACCACAAGTTAAAGTTTTGTGGAGGAATCATGCTATAGAGGAAATGACCTGAGAATTGGAAACGGAAATAAAAGCGAGGTATCCTAACCTTTTCGAAACACCAGGTACGTACGTTAATTTCGAGGACGAAATTTCATAAGGAGGGGAGGTTGTAAGACCCCAACTTATTATTAATGAAATTTAATTTTCTCTATTTATTATTTTGAAATAGTAAGGGTTGATGTGATTAATGTGGATAGTTAGGGTAAAAATACATAAATATTTCAAAATAAGCAAGTGGTTATAAAATATTCATTGTTGTTTGGGAATATTCGTTTGGTCGTGGAATATTAAATCTTTGTCGGGAATATTAAATTATGACGGCAGTAGCGACCATGTGTAGGCCCATAACGGAAAGCGATTGGATGAAGAAAACGACAAATATAAGTTGTTTAAAAATAACGACGTAGTTGTTACCGTTAATACTGTTAAAATACTCGGTGGTTAAAACACAGTAGCACACGGTATTGCACCAATTATTAATTCTTACGTAGAAGGCACTACTACTCAATAATGGTTACGATAATTCTTTATTCGATATTTTATTGAGTTAATAATTCTTTAACGTTGATATTTTATATTCTTTGTTGTTTCAATAATTGTCATTACACAAGATATTTTTATTATCGAAGCAATAATTCATATTATCTGAATAATATTATTAGATAACATTATTGGCAATGTCTAGAAAGTTACATCTAAGGAGAGGTTTGGTCACCTAATTGCGCGCCAATAAGAAGAAATTCTTATTGAAAGCCCCTCTTCCTCGAACCGCACAGGTTGTCGATATTGTGATTACATAATATTATTTGTGAATAATTAATTATTGATTCAAATGATGAGAAAATATTGATTTTATGTGGATATAGATGGAGAAAATTTTATTGTGACAATTGTTGAAAATTAAAATTTTATCTTTTTCTCGATAAAATAATTCATTTAAATATATTATTATATTTAAATAATATAATAATGGTGATATTTTTACAACGAATGTGGGATATATGAGTATCGAGGAGGAGGAGTATTTTTGTTGCAATAAATGTTTAAAACATGTTAAACATGTCGGTGGACCCCATTTATTGATGAAATTTGATTATAGCACAGAAATCATCCGTTTGTGGATTTCGGTCAATTTCTATTTGGAATTTGGAAAAACTTTCTTCTGCAAAGTTGTAGAAATTGAATTTCCTATAAATACTCGCGAGATTCAATTTTTTGATGAAAGGGCTATTTATTATGAATTATTGAAGTTCTGAAATTAGGAATAATTGATTTTGGAGTTTAAAATATTTTTTTGTAAGAAAAACGTTTTTTGTTGTAATTGAGTGGCTCACATGTGTTATAAATGATCTGAAATCAGATTTCTAAGGTGGGCTTGAATATTTTTAAGAAATATTATTATTTTATTAAATTTTACTGCTTTGGTGTTACAAGCATTTTCCTATAAATAGGGTCTTGGGTTAGAATTGAAAATCACACCGAAATCAAGTTTTCTCTCTATATTATCGAGTATTCTTGTGAGTATTTTTAAGTATACTTTGAGTATTGTTAGATGGTGCAAGTTCCTTGAAAGACTATACCCTATTCCAAATAAAGTCTTAATCTTTTGAGGTAAGGGATGTTATTTTCTTCTCAAATGATATTATTTCTTCAATATCATTATCTTTGAAATATTGGTTGGAACTTTTATCAAATTTGGAATTTTTCATGTCGGGGTTACTATTCATGAGTTACTATTCACGAGTTACTATTCATGAGTTACTTATTCACGAGTTCTTATTCACGAGTACTATTCATGAAGCGTGAAGATGTTTTTGTGGAATTTCTATCTTTTGGTGTCGAGATTACTATTCACGTGTCTACGGCACTATTCACCGAAAAATAAAATTTCTTCTTTTTGTCCAAAATATCTATTCGGATACTAGCTTTGATTGTATCCATGTTTTGATCATTCTTGAATTTTACACCACTATGATCATTTTGAGGTATTTTTTTGAACATGGATAAAACAAAGTACTGAATCCTTAATCCTTAATCCTTGTCATTTTGTTTCACCGGATTCGTTTCTTTAAAAATATTTTCATCATCCTCGGTCTTAAATGATGATATTATTGAATATCTTTGGCTTTAGTGCAAAGATGAATGATTTCTGAAGAATATCTTTGGTAGTAGTGCAAAGATGAACAGTGTTTAGATGAACATGACCAACTGATGAATATCTTTGGCCGGTAGTGCAAAGATGAATATTTGATTCCAGATGTATATTGATTAATGTTACTGGGATAAAAGATAGATGATGAACTTTTAAATTCATACATAGAAGATAGTAGTTTTCATTCTCTACTTAACTCTTCTAATGAATTATTATTTCATTACTAGAATATTAATTTAAAATTTGTTGTCTATTGTATTCTATTAGATTTTCCTGTTGAAGACTAACGGTAATTTGTTGTATATTATCTTAGTCATAATATTCTTTATTGAGCTAGTTGAGCTCACCCTTTTCCTTTTTGTTCCATTTTTCTCGGGAGGCGAGAATATAAATAGTCAGGTGGGGTATGGAATGAAGGTTCTAGAGAGAGTCGTTTAGTAGTCCTCACCATTTTGTAAAATAATGTATCAATAAATGTGATGAGGATTTATTTGAGTATAGATATTGTCTAGAAGATAATATTTGTATTTAAACTCACGCTTTCTTGTTGTAATAATAAAGTTGTAGTTGTTTCTGTACCATGTATTGACAACTCAGAATGGGTGATGTATACCTATTTTGGGGGCGTCACATCCATAACAACTTCCCAACACGACAATGCCGGAGTTGACTGATGCCAATGCATTCAAGTTGTAAGACCCCAACTTATTATTAATGAAATTTAATTTTCTCTATTTATTATTTTGAAATAGTAAGGGTTGATTTGATTAATGTGGATAGTTAAGGATAAAATACGCAAATATTTCAAAATAAGCAAGTGGTTATAAAATATTCATTGTTGTCGGGGAATATTCGTTTGGTCGTGGAATATTCTTGTTGTCGGGGAATATTAAATGCAATGAGCCTTGATTTTGTGGGCCCCATGCTTGAGCGATTGGTTGAAGAAAACGACAAATATAAGTTGTTTAAAAATAATAACAGTAGTTGTTATTCATAATTAATCTTGTTAAAAATACTCGGTGGTTAAAACACAAGAAGACACCTGCGGTATTGCACCAATTATTGATTCTTACGTAAGAAGGCACTACTCAATAATGGTTACGATAATTCTTTATTCGATTATTTTATTGATTTAATAATTCTTTGCGTTGATATTTTATATTGTTGTTGTTTGATAATTGTCATTACACGGTTTTTCATTATCGAAGCAATAATTCATATTATCTGAATAATATTATTAGATAACATTATTGGCAATGTCTAGAAAGTTACATCCGAATGAGAGGTTTGGTCACCTAATTACGCCAAAGATGAGGAAATTCTTATTGAAAGCCCCTCTTTCTGAGGAGCTGCACGGTTGTCAATATTGTGATTACAGAATATTATTTGTGAACAATTAATTATTGATTCATATGATGAGAAAATATTGATTTTATGTGGATATAGATGGAGAAAATTTTAATGTGACAATTGTTGAAAATTGAAATTTTATCTTTTTCGATAAAATAATTCATTTAAATATATTATTATATTTTAATAATATAATAATGGTGATATTTTTACAACGAATGTGGGATATATGAGTATACAAGGAGGAAGAGTATTTTTGTTTGCAATAAATGTTTAAAACATGTTAAACATATCGGTGGACCCCATTTATTGATAGAAATTTGATTATAAACTGTAAAATCGCTTGGTTTGTGGATTTTGGTCAATTTCTGTTTTGAATTCGGAAAAGCTTTCTTACGCAAAGTTGTAGAGAATTGAATTTCCTATAAAAACTCGCGAGATTCAATTTTCTGATAAAAGGGCTATTTATTGTGAATTATTGAAGTTCAAGCTCAAAATAATTGATTTTTGGACGTTTTAATTATTATTTTAAAGAAAAACGTTTTTTTGCATTTAAGTGGGCTAACATGTGATATTAATTGCTGAAATCAGATCTGCAAAAGATGGGCTAAGAAATTTATAATATATATTAATATTTTATTAAATTTTACGCTTTGGTGTTCTAAGCGTTTTCCTATAAATAGGGTGCTTAGGTTAGAATTGAAAATCACACCGAAATCAAGTTTTCTCTCTCTATATTATCGAGGCGTATTCTTGTGAGTATTTTGAGTGTACTTTGAGTATTGTTAGACGGTGCAGTTCCTTCAAAGACTATTATACTAGTATTCCAATTAGAAGTACTAATCTTTCGAGGTAAGGGATGTTATTTTCTTCTCAAATGATATTATTTCTTCAATATCATTATGCTGAAATATTGGTTGGAACTTTTTATCAAATTTGGAACTTTTTCATGTCGGGGTTACTATTCATGAGTTACTATTCACGAGTTACTATTCATGAGTTACTATTCACGAGTTACTATTCACGAGTACTATTCATGAAGCGTGAAGATGTTTTTTTTGAGAAATTTCTATCTTTTGGTGTCGGAGTTACTATTCACGTATACGACACTATTCACCGAAAAATAAAATTTCTTCTTTTTGTCCAAAATATCTATTCTGGATACTAGCTTTGATTGTATCCATGTTTTGATCATTCTTGAATTTTACACCACTATGATTATTTTTGAGGTATTTTTTTGAACATGGATAAAACAAAGTACGAATCCTTAATCCTTAATCCTTGTCATTTTGTTTCAATTGGATTCGTTTCTTTAAAAATATTTTCATCATCCTCGGTCTTAAATGATGATATTATTGAATATCTTTTGCCCAGTAGTGCAAAGATGAATGATTTCTGAAGAATATCTTTGGCCGTAGTGCAAAGATGAACAGGTGTTTAGATGAACATGACCAACTGATGAATATCTTTGGCCTGTAGTGCAAAGATGAATATTTGATTCGGATATATATTGATTGATGTTACTGAGGATAAAAGATAGGCGATGAACTTTTAAATTCATACATAGAAGATAGTAGTTTGCATTCTCTACTTAACTCTTCTAATGAATTATTATTTCCGCTATGAATATTGATTTAAAATTTGTTGTCTATTGTATTCTATTAGATTTTTCTCGTTGAAGACTAACGATAATTTGTTGTATATTATCTTAGTCATAATATTCTTTCTTGGGCTAGTTGAGCTCACCTTTTCCTTTTTGTTCCATTTTTCTTCTCGGAGGCGAGAATATAAGCGAGTACAAGTTGGGGTATGGAATGAAGGTTCTAGAGAGAGTTGTTTAGTAGTCCTCACCATTTTTGTAAAATAATGTATCAATAAATGTGATGAGGATTTATTTGAGTATAGATATTGTCTAGAAGATAATATTTGTATTCAAACTCACAGTTTTACTGTTGTAATAATAAAGTTTTAGTTGTTTCTGTACCATGTATTGACAACTCAGAATGGGTGATGTATACCTATTTTGGGGGCGTCACACAAGTCATCAACCTTGAATCTATACCCATTCACGATACAACCTAGAAATGAACTAACAAATTTGTACGGGCCTAAAATGACATCTCTAAAACGACCATACACGTTCTCTTCTTCGACCCTTCTCTTAAACTACTGATAAAAATTTGCATTAGTGAATGCTTCCATCTATAATTCTGTCAACCCCGGGTTAGAAGCATGCGCTTCCAATTCGAATGAACTACGTACAATAATATAGCAATTAATTAAATTTTGATTAAGGATAGATAAATCATTTTCAACTTGTAATAATACATACTTGATGTACGACGATACTTCAGGCATATTTAGAAGCTCCTATGTAGAGACAATCTTTAAATCTTTATTGGTTAGGTAAGTCTTTATCTCATGTCCAAATGGTTTAGTTTGGATAAGTGAATACAACCAACTCATCATCAAGACGACCGGCATGGATCCCCACTACCTCATTCCGACTTAGATTTGCTTATGCTTCGTTGCGACTACATCGTCAAAGTACAACGAGCAGAAGTTGACAAGCTCTTCCTCCGTATACCGTTCAGCAATAGAACCCTCTACACGCGTTTTGTTTTTAACTTTCTGCTTTAATCGACACATATACCTGTCACATGAAAGTATGTGATATATATTACCTGATAAGTTAAATATAAGATGACGAATATTGCACAATGTATGTGATATTACCTCTCAAATGGATACATTCATCGATATTGCACCGGTCCTCCAAGCTTAAGTTCATATGGCAGATGAATAGGCAAATGCTCCATGCTGTCAAAGAACCCTGGTGGTAAAATCATTTCGAGCTTGCACATTGTCAACACTATATTTTTTTCCATCTTCTCCACATCACTATACCTTATAACAGTTGAGCAAATATCCCCAAAGAAATTTGAAAGTGCGGTAAAAGTATCATTAATATCCCAATTAGAATATATATGCATGTATTTAGTTTACCTAGTATATATCTCCACTCTACAGGGGTTAGGCTTCTATCCCGTTCCTAGATGCGTCTCCTCACTAGTGCCATTCACAAGGTGCGTGTTTATAATATTTTAAGAAAATTTCAGCATCACCTCCCCATGGTCTTCAAGTACACGAAATAGACTAAGACAACTTAGTCTAAGTATGCACTCGAAGAACATTTGTAGAGACACCAGCTGCAAAATCCTCAAAAAATTATAAACACGTACGCACCTTGTGAATTAGCACCGACCTAAGTGAGAGACATAACATCCAGTAACAGTCTCAAACTGGGGACTATTCGGCATTCACTCCTACTGAGTGAATGTCAAACGGGTTTCTAATTTTCAAAGTATATTACATATATATATTTATGAGTGTATTGAAGAGCAAAGGGAGAGTATCATTAAGTTTATTGAAAATTGTGGAAAACTAAGCAAATGCTACTTAGTTTATTAGTTGCAAATCTAAGTTTCATATTAGTTGCGATTCAGACTAATAGTACTCAACCGGTTAAAATGGCGTAAATCGGCCAAAAAAAAGGGTCGTAGTTCTTGTTTGTGTCCTATACTTTATTAATAAAGTTAATTGAATTCTATCGGACATTTCTCCGTTTTCACCATAATGAGATGACAACGTCCAAGGAGAGTTCCAATAAGCTATTGAACAAAGTTCCAAGTTAAGCAACCCTCTAGATGAGCGAGCGATCACTTCTTCTATATGAATGAATCGTTGCACGATATGGGTTCAATCCATTGCCATAGAAAGCTTCTCACCACTCCAAATACCCATTTGAGGAATTTGGAGTGGTGAGAAGCTGTCTATGTCATGGATTGGACCCATATCAGGCAATGCTTCATTCCTAGTAGAGAAGTGATCGTTCGCTTATTTAGAGGGTTGCTTAACCTATAACTTTGTTCAACAACTTAATGGAACCCCTTCCGTATGTTGGCATCTGTTATGATGGAACAGTGAGAAATGTCTTCAATAATTCAATTAACTTTATTATTCGAGTATAAGACACAAACAGAAATTACAACCCTTTGTTTTAATTGTTGTCGAGGAACCGGTTGGAGTACTATTAGCTGCAACTGCTACGTCGAATCCTGCATACAAGGAAGTGCTTTATTTAATTTATATGTTATTATATTTAAAAATTGTGCCAAACTAAGCAATTATGGTATTTGGTTTATTTTACCAATGAAAAACTAGGTAAATGCTACCCAGTCAACATGTATTTTATTTTATTTATTGAATATGAAGACAACTTATTATTCAGTTACTTTTAATTGTAGAAAACTAAGCAAATTCTACTTAGTTTATTATTTTATTCGATTTTGATTTTTTATGTAATGGAAAACTAAGCAAATGCTACTTAGTTTAAGATAATTATTGTATTTTATTTTATTTTACAATATTTATTTTATATGTTATTTATTTTTTATTATAATATATTATTTAAATTAATTAATTTTAATATATTGTAGTTTATTATTAAATTTATTTTAAAATTAATTTATTATTATACTTTTATTTATTTATGTATTTTAATTTATTTTATTTTGTATTATTTTATTTTATTTTATTTTACTATATATGTTTTACTTTAATTTAATTTAGTTAAATTAAATTAAATTAAATTTATTTATTATATTTTATTTTATTTTATTTTTTATAATATTATATTAAATAATAAAGTAAATTTATTTTATTTTAAAGTTAGTATATTATATTATATAATTTATTAAAGTTATTTAAAGCTCCTAATATTTTTTGTATTAATTTATTAATTTATATAAATATTTATTTATTATATTATAATATATTGTCTTTTATATAGTTAATTAAATATTTATCTATTACCATCTATAACTTCCACAGAAATTCATTTGGAAATTCCGTCGGAATTAATACTTAACACCAGGGAAGTCTTCAATTGATTCACAAATTTAAATTCACAATGCTAGAAAAGGCATAAATCAGAACACTGCAAATTAAAGACAAATTAATCAATAACTCCTCAATATCACACTGCATTATAACTCCTCAATATCAGATAACAATTTAAACACACTACTGATTATGGACATTCAATCTATGCCAAATTAAAGATAAATTTGAAGGGTATAGTAAACCGATATCAGTAAACACCGCGCAACATCTCAGTCTCAAAAAAAGTTTTATACCAAACCAAATTAAACCCTAAATTAAATATAAAACTCAAATTGAACATTCAGCCTCAATCAGTTTCATATATAACAAGACAAATTAAAACCTAAATTAAGCCCCAAAATCAATTGCATATATAGCCTATATAATATTCAAACCTTAATGGTATTAACTGAAGATAGAAATTGTGTACCTCAATTGATTTGAATGCTAGAAATAGGAGAGACGATATACCGGAAAGCTACCGCCGACACCCACGACGTCGCCGGAAAGCCGACTAACCGTGACAGAGAGATAGAGGAGTTGAAGTGTGAGGACGACAAGGGTTTTCCCCTTTACGATCAATATATACTGTGTGTGAGAGAGAATATCGGCGAGAGGGAGGAGATGCTGGCCGGATAGAGAGGGTCTGAGTTGCCGTCGCGCTAGAGAGAAGAGAGAAATCAGACACGTTAGAGAGAGAAGAGAGAGATCAGAAATAAAATAAGAGAAAGAAGGAGTTGAACGGTTTTTTAATCGACTATTCTCGACTGAATATCTGTCGAAATTGGTTCCCTCGATATTACTTTATTTCTGACGGATATTTCGTCGACTATAAATTTGATTCCGTCGACCTTATAATTCGTGTGGCGCGAAAGGTTGGCGCCCTTGGGACTGGTGTTATCCCGACTGAATGCCGTCGAAGATAACATATTTCTGAGGGAATTACTATCGACTGAATATTCGGTCGACATTACAATAAGGTCGACTGAATAAACTCCGTCGATAATAATTCTGTCGGTCTTAAGGCTTTTTCTTGTAGTGATACAATTAAATAAAATTAAATGGAGGTGACAACTTAGAAACCCGTTCGACATACATGCTTTGGAGGTGTCAAATTAGAAACCCGTTCGACATTCATTCATTAGGAGTGAATGTCGAATAGTCCCCAGTTTTGGACTGTTACTGGATGTTATGTCTCTCACTTAGGTCAGTGCCAATGCACATGGTGCGTTTTTATAAATTTTGAGGAACTTTCAGCTGGTGTCAAATTTTGGTAAATTTTGGTGAGTTTAAAGTATCAAAAAAATAGACAGAGTAATGAGGGGTAATTTTGCAAAATATGTTATTAATTATCCTAGATTTGAACAAATGTCAAATAATTAGGGACAAATAAAAAACTCTAAAACGTCAAATAATTAGGGACGGAGGGAGTATATGGTAAGACATATGATCATAGTAAACAAGCCTAAATATTTAATTATTAAGAGGACTTATAAGGAGGACACAAGTTATCAATATGATATTTTAAAATTAAGAATATGACCAAAATATATTGAAAAGTTGGATTAATAAAATTCATTATGTCAAGTCATTTGAAAAGGTTTTATTGAATGTAGCAAACTAAATAAAGATGTTTTAATAGACGTTGAATTAAATGTCTAGCCTAATATATGAGAATATTAATTATTATTAATGAAGTGAATACTTATGACTAATGTAGAGAATGTGCATGATATAAGGAGTAATTATTTAAAGTCCAAAGTAAGTGGATGAGAAACCCTAATTGAATAATTAAGAAAATATAAAATTTATGAGACATGTCCCAAACAATTTATTGGATAGCCCAAACTTGGAAGGACTTTCTAGAATCAAGTTAAAACTCAACATTGGAGTTAGAGATAGAATTTTGAAGCACAGACTTCTCGGTTGCGTATGGAACATCAAGTTTAGTTATAAAAGACTATAAACACGAAATGTGTTACGATTGACTTTTTTGGTCAAATTAGTCAACAATTGACTTTTATGGAGAAATGTCAAAATCAGAGTTAGGAGTGGAATTTGAAAACACAGATTGGATATTTGAATCTAGAACGTTGAAATTAGTAAGAATAGATGGTAAACACAAAATATGTCGGGGTTGACTTTTTTGTTAAAGTCAACTGTTGACTTTTATGGAGAAAAGTCAAACTTAAAATTCGGAGATGAATTTGAAGAAACGGATGTGCCCATGATGTTTGGAGCGTCGAATTTAGTAGGAATCGACTATAAACTCGAAAATTTGATTTTTCGGGTCCGAAAGTCGAAGAAAAACGAGAAAATAAAAGTGGGACCCACATGACTTAAAACAGCTGGAATTTTTAGCATGTGAATTAAGTAAACCACCTCCACCTACTCCTCACCAACTCTACGTAATCCTAAACTACTCTCTCTCTCTCTCTCCTAAATATCATTTAGCTAAATAAAGGAAAGGAAGAAAAAAAAATTACTCTCTCATTCCTACACTCCCATGTCCGACCATAATAGAGAGGAAGAGAGAAAAATGCTGCCATTAAAGGATAGCAAGAAGAGAAGAATATGAAGAAGAAATCAAGAGGAGAAAAATCCTGAAGGTATAAACTTCAAATCTTAGTTGATTTCCTAATTTATGTTCTTGAGTTTGATGAAATTAATCATGGATCATGATAGATCCATGAGTATAAGAAATATTAGGATGTATTATGATATTTTATGCTTGGTTGTTGTCAATTTAAGGGTTGATGAGCTTGAACAAAGAAGAAGATCAAAAAATAGTTTTTGGTACAAAAAGCCCTAAATTTCAGTCCACTTTGGATCTTCACCATTTGAAATCTACAACTTATTTTTGAGATCCGTCAAAGACATGTGTTAGATCCATGAGATATCTAACCTCTCCAAATGGATTCACTGAAAAATTCCTTGTAGATTTTCGTATGGACAATTTTTAGTAAAGTAGGCAAAATCTAGAAATATCAAAAAACAATATGTCCAAATATTTTCAGGGACATTTTCGGCCATTTAATTTTTGAAATAAATTCAGGTCTTTTGGGACATGAAAATATATGATACAAATAAGCTCCTGTCCAAAGTTGAGCTTATTCCGACTTAAATTGAGTGAGTTATGACCATTTTAATTTTACGATTTTTTTTGACGAAAACGACTATAACTAGAGTTTTATAGTTCCGATGACTACGAAATTTAAACTGGAAGTTCGCGTTAATATATGAAAGATTTTGTAAAAAATTGGGAATTTTTGGAGTTGATCATGATATAGCTAATTTTGCGAAGTTACGAACTAAAATTGGCTATTGAAAAATATATAATAAAAAGAAAAAAGTCCAAAAAAATATTTTTGTGTATGGAATATATGTATATATGTATGGACTGAAAATAATAAATTAATAAAATGATTAAGATGACTTAATGGGGGAATTAGGCTTCCAACAGATTAAAAACTAATAATTACTGACGAGTCGGGAATCGTCGAGATAATTTCTATCGACTATAGTATGTCGACATGTGACATATGAGACTATGAAAAGTTTAATCACATAATTTTATGTGAATGTTATAAAAATGATGTCAGGGAATGTGTACGTTGATATAAGTCAAAAAGATAATTTTTAATAAATGTGGTAGTTATGGAACAGAAATGGCCTATTTAAAAATAGGAAATGAAGTTGGAAAATTTTAGAAAAATTATTTTGTGACTAAAATATTATATATTGAAGTTTTCTAGGACATAGGAAAATAATAATTTGATTAGGTATTTTAATACCTAACGTTAAGAATAAATAAGAAAATTGAGTTATATTAAGTTATAAAATTCTATAAGGTGATTTTATTGACTAATAATCCTTAATATGATGTATTAAGACTTTATGAGGGTAATTTAGTTATTTTAAGAAAATAATATAAGAATAACACGATGTGTGTATTAAATAAATTAAATAGTAAGAGATAAACAATTAAATTAAATTATTTATAAATGATTAATAATAATATTATTAAATAATTAATAATATTAATAAATGATTAAAATATTATTAAATAATTAATAATATTAGTAAGTGATTAGAATATTATTAAATGATTAATAATATTAGTAAGTAAATAAAATATTATTAAATGGTTAATAATATTATAAAGTTAATAAAATATTATTAAATAATTAATAATATTAGTAACTGATTGAAATATTATTAAATGATTAATAATATTTGTAGAGTGATTAATAATATTAGACGAGAGTTTAAGAATTATTATCAGATTTAATTACGAGGTGATGATTAACCTAATCAATTAAATTCTCATGGAGGATGTAATCATTCGAAGGAAATTTTATGTAAATAAATCAAATATATAGACAATAATGTGACAACCCCAAAATAGGTCCATTCCATCCAACCTATTCTGAGTCGCCAAATACATGGTACAGAAAACAACTACAACTTTATTACAACAATTGTTGTGCAAAATACAACAACACATATGTTGTGAGTTTGGATACACATATATACCAACTATGACTCGTGTCCCAACCATAATGTGACAAATGTCCCATCAGTGGACAGCACCTCACAGTGATACCTACATAAAGGTATAGTCAAAAACTTTTTTAGAAATTAGAATCTTTGGGAAGTGCTCAAGGAAAACTTCGTACATGGGAGGCCATGCGTCTAGGTTATGATAAATATCATATGCACACAGAATTATCCATGGTTGACCCAATAGACCCCAAAGAAAAACGAGAAGATTACTATCATATTCTTTCCAATGGTGAGTCTTCTCTTGACATATCATTATCTCCACTGTCTCTAATTGAGAATTATACTTCAAACAAACACCAAGATTATATAGGTAGTGCGCGTAGATATACTCAGTAAGTGGATGTGCACAACCCTGTCTTATGATGACACGAGGTTGTATGTCTTTAGACATCTTGTATGATAGTGGCAAAACACCCTTCCAACGTTGGGTTCGCCTCACCTTATTTGATTCACCAAATATAACTACTAAATGATGACCACCGCTTCTATTTCCCTCATTATCCCCACTCACCCCTTACCACGCTCTTATTACCCGAAAGGAATTGTGAAGCAAAAGGGTGAGCACAACTAGCTCAAGAAAGAATATCATGACTAAAGATAATTAAATTATCAATAGCCTTCATCAAGAATAAATTAGAGATTTAGAAAATATGGTAGATGATAAAACTTTTCAACCATAGTTATAGCGTGAACGAAGCAATCCATTAGAAGAGTCAAATAGACTATAAAGTCTATTATCTTCTCCATGTTAAAAATCCACCAATAATGTTTTATCCTCAGAACATCAATCAACAATTCTGCCCACAATCACATGTATAACTCATAATCGTAATTGTAGTTCTAAATTCCTTTTCTCATCCAGGGCAAAAAGATAATTTTCATCACCAAACATCAAAGATCATGGTTATACCAAATCACGCTTCATGTTCATAATTATACTAATAAATTTATCTTTTGCACTACGGGCCAAAGATATTCATCAACAAGTCATCTTTGCACCATACAGCCCAAAGATATTCAACAACAGGTCATCTTTGCATTACGAGCCAAAGATATTCATCAACAAATCATCTTTGCACTACAGGCCAAAGATATTCAACAATAATTCATCTTTGTACTACATGCCAAAGATATTCAACAACAGTTCATCTTTGCACTACAAGCCAAAGATGTTCAACAATAATTCATCTTTGCACTACGGGCCAAAGATATTCACATCTCAAAGAAATATATAATCATTTCAAAATCTATATAAACCATAATTATAACCATGTTGATCAATTCACCTTTGCACTTAAGCTAAAAATATTTAATTATAAATTCAATGTCATGATCATACTAGTCACAATTCATCTTCGCACTACTGGCCAAAGAGAACCCATAGTCATGACCATACCAATAATCTACCCATCTTTACACTTAAGTCAAAGAGAAATTTCTTCACCAGGATTATAAAAATGTTATATATGATAATAAAAACAATATCATCAAGACATGGATTTAATTTCAAGAATAAGATTCATAAATCAACGATAATTTGGTTAAAAAAAGAAACCAATTTTTTTTCGTGAATAGTACCCGTAAATAGTAACTCGTGAATAGTAACTTGTGAATAGTAACTCATGAATAGTAACTTATGAATAGTAACTCGTGAATAGTACTCCGTATTCGTACATAGTACCGTATACGTAAATAATGTCATATACGTAAATAGTGCCATATACATGAATAATGCCGTATACGTGAATAGTGCCGTATACGTGAATAGTAACCCCGACTCAAAAAGGTAGAAGTTCCACAATAAGATCCATACCAATATGTCAGTATAATGACATTAAAAGAATAACATCATTATGAAGAATATAACATCCTTTAATATCCCTTACTATCCCTTACAATCCTTTACCTCAAAAGAGCAGCACTTCTGACTGGATATCGGATATGACGCTGAAGGAAACTTGTACTTATGAATAGCAACTCACCAAGTATCTAAATACTCACAAAACACACTCGATAATCTAGAGAGAAAAAGAGAGAAAACTTATGAATTCTGGTGTGATTTTCAATTCTAACTTAGTCCTCTATTTATAGGAAAATGTTAGCACGCCGAAGTAGACTTGACCTGCTACCTGATGGCTTTACCTGATACTATTGCCACTCACCACATTTGAAATAAAATTCAGCACATTTCTTCACCAACAACCAAGAGTGGGGTCCACTTAATTCTAGAATTTTCCACCAAAACCTAATTTCAGAATTAGTTACCTCTTAAAATTCATAACAAATTATACGCTCATTTTTAACGGTTCAAAATTTGTGGACATATACTCAACTTATATATGTATAACGTATCCAAAAATTACAACGATCCAACGGTCGGATTAAATATTATAACTCACACAATAAAGCTGTAAGAACACTGATTTGATCTTTTAATACCTCTAATCCGACAAAATACTGATAAAATACCTCAACATTAATTCCTTCATTTATAACCACATAAATAAATCCATCATTTATATCCACATCAAATAAATATTTTCTTATCATATAAATCAATAATTAATTATTCACAAATAATATTACGTAATCACAATAATGACAACCAGCGGTTCCAGAAAGAGGGGCTTTCCAATAAGGATCTCTCCATCTTGGCGCCGCAATTAGGTGACCAAACCTCTCCTCGATGTAACTTTCTAGACATTATCAATAATGCTATCTAATAATATTATTCAAATAATATGAATTATTGATCTGATAATGGAGATATTATCAAGTGATAATTATTGAAAACAACAATAATATAAAATATCAACGCATCAATTATTGAATCAATAAAATAAAATATTGAACAGTAATTACTGTAACAATTATTGAGTAGTGTCTTCTTACGTAAGAATCAATAATTAAAAAATAATGCAAGCAATACTGCTAATCTTCTTGTGCACGCCAGACATCAGTATTTTAACCACCAGGTATTCCAACAGTGTTAACGGTAACAACTACACCGTTATTTATAAAAACTCAATTTTTGTCATTTTTTTCATCCGACCGTTATTCGTTATGGGGCCCACAAATGCCTGCACCGTCGTACGAATATTCCCCGACAAATAGAATATTACACGACCAAACGAATATTCCCCGACAACAATGAATATTTTATAACCACTTGCGTATTTTGAAAAAATTCATATAGCACCCTTAAATTTAACTTTTATCAATTTAACCATTTACTGAATAGAAAAATTGAATACTTTTATTTCATAAAATTCGGGGACTTACAATCTCCCCTCCTTATGAAATTTCGTCCCCGAAATTTACGTACCTGGTATTTCAAAGAGTTGAGAATACCTTACTTTCATTTCAGATTCCATCTTCCCTGTCATCATGATTTCTCCATTGCTCATCTCTTGTATTTCAGATATCATTCTAGAATACAGCTTCAAAACAAGGGTTAATTGAACAAATTAACATATCACATAATATCCCGATATTATGACTGACCCACAAATAAGCTTAGGTAGGACACACTAGCGAAGGATTTACTCATCTCTCCCCTCCTAGTTTTATTCCCCGATCTCCGCCAGAGACCATATCCCTAAGCTCTGATACCAAATGTGACAAATGTCCCATAAGTGGACAGCACCTCACATTGGTACCTATCGATTTACCACCACATGCAGAATCAGCGCCCCTACGGAGAGTCTGGCTTCGGTGCATCCCCCATCAACAGGAAGTCACCAGCGAGAGGCTCGGGGCTCTTCACACTTATAGCTCTGATACCAACTGTGACAACCCCAAAATAGGTCCATTCCATCCAACCCATTCTGAGTCGCCAAATACATGGTACAGAAAATAACTACAACTTTATTACAACAATTGTTGTGCAAAATACAACAACACATATGCTGTGAGTTTGGATACAAATATATACCAACTGTGACTTGTGTCCCAACCATAATGTGACAAATGTCCCATCAGTGGACAACACCTCACAGTGATACCTACATAAAAGTATAGTCAAAAACTATTTTAGAAATTAGAATCTTTGGGAAGTGCTCAAGAAAAACTTCGTACATGGGAGGCCATGTGTCTAGGTTATGATAGATATCATATGCCCACAGAATTATCCTTGGTTGACCCAATAGACCCCAAAGAAAAATGAGAAGATTACTATCATATTCTTTCCAATGGTGAGTCTTCTCTTGACATATCATTATCTCCACTATCTCTAATTGAGAAGTATACTTCAAACAAACACCAAGATCATATAGGTAGTGCGCGTAGATATACTCGTAAGTGGATGTGCACAACCCTGTCTTATGATGACACGAGGTTGTATGTCTTTAGACATCTTGTATGATAATGGCAAAACACCCTTCCAACGTTAGGTTCGCCTCACCTTATTTGATTCACCAAATATAACTACTAAATGATGACCACCGTTCTATTCCCCTGTTATCCCCGCTCAACCCAAATACACTCTTATTACACGAAAGGAATTGTGAAGCAAAAAGGGTGAGCACAACTAGCTCAGTAAAGAATATCATGACTAAAGATAATTAAATTATCAATAGCCTTCATCAGTAATAAATCAGAGATTTAGAACATATGGTAGATGATAAAACTTTTCAACCATAGTTGCAGCGTAATGAGCAATCCATTAGAAGAGTCAAATAGACTATAAAGTCTATTATCTTCTCCATGTTAAAAATCCACCAATAATGTTTTATCCCTGTAACATCAATCAACAATTCCTGTCCACAATCACGTGTATAATTCATAATTGTAATTGTAGTTCTAAATTCCTTTTCTCATTCAGGGCAAAGATAATTTTCATCACCTGAAACATCAAAGATCATGGTTATACCAAATCACAGTTCATGTTCATAATCATACTAATAAACTTATCTTTGCACTACGGGCCAAAGATATTCATCAACAAGTCATCTTTGCACTACAGCCAAAGATATTCAACAACATGTCATCTTTGCATTACGAGCCAAAGATATTCATCAACAAATCATCTTTGCACTACAGGCCAAAGATATTCAACAATAATTCATCTTTGCACTACAAGCCAAAGATATTCAACAACAGTTCATCTTTGCACTACAGGCCAAAGATATTCAACAATAATTCATCTTTACACTACGGGCCAAAGATATTCACATCTCAAAGAAATATATAATCATTTCAAAATCTATATAAACCATAATTATAACCATGTTGATCAATTCACCTTTGCATTTAAGCTAAAAATATTCAATTGTAAATTCAATGTCATGATCATACTAGTCACAATTCATCTTTGCACTACTGGCCAAAGAGAACCCATAGTCATGACCATACCAATAATCTACCCATCTTTACACTTAAGTCAAAGAGAAATTTCTTCACCAGGATTATAAAAATGTTATATATGATAATAAAAACAATATCATCAAGACATGGATTTAATTTCAAGAGTAAGATTCATAAATCAACGATAATTTGGTTAGAAAAAGAAACCAATTTTTTTTCGTGAATAGTAACTCGTGAATAGTAACTCATGAATAGTAACTCGTGAATAGTAATCTCGTGATTCGTACATATAAATAGTAATCTGTCAAGTATCGTAAATAATGTCATATATGTAAATAAGTGCCATATACATGAATAATTAATCGATATATCGTGAATAGTCTTTGTATCGTGAATAGTAACCCCGACTCAAAAAAGGTAGAAATTCCACAATAATATCCATACCAATATGTTAAGTATAATGATATTGAAAGAATAACATCATTATGAAGAATATAACATCCCTTAATATCCCTTACTATCCCTTACCTCAAAAGAGCAACCTTACATTTGGATATCGAATATATATCAAGGAAACTTGAACGATGAATAAAGAACTCACCAAGTATCTAAATACTCACAAAATACACTCGATAATCTAGAGAGAAAAAGAGAGAAAACGTATAAATTCTGGTGTGATTTTCAATTCTAACTTAGCCCTTTATTTATAGAAAAATGTTAGCACGCTGAAGCAGACTTGACCTACTACCTGATGGCTTTACCTGCTACTATTGCCACCCACCACATTTGAAATAAAATTCAACACATTTCTTCACCAACAACGAAGATTGGGGTCCACTCAATTCTAGAATTTTTCACCAAAACCTAATTTCCGAATCAGTTACCTCTTAAAATTCATAACAAATTATACGCTCATTTTTAACGGTTCAAAATTTGTGGACATATGCTCAACTTATATATGTATAACATATCCAAAAATTACAATGATCCAACGGTCGGATTAAATATTATAACTCACACAATAAAATTGTAAGAACACCGATTTGATCTTTTAATACCTCCAATCCGACAAAATACTGATAAAATACCTTAACATTAATTCCTTTATTTATAACCACATAAATAAATCCATCATTTATATCCACATCAAATAAATATTTCCTTATCATATAAATCAATAATTAATTATTCACAAATAATATTACAGAATCACAATAATGACAACCAAGCAGTTCTCAGGAAAGAGGGGGCTTTCCAATAAGGATCTCTCCTTACTGGCGCGCAATTAGGTGACCAAACCTCTCATTGACAGAACTTTCTAGACATTGCCAATAATGTTATCTAATAATATTATTCAAATAATATGAATTATTGACCTGATAATGGAGATATCGTGTGCGAAGATAATTATTGAAACAACAATAATATAAAATATCAACGCAAAGAATTATTGAATCAATAAAATAAAATATTGAGCAATAATTCATCGTAACAATTATTGAGTAGTGTCTTTCTTACGTAAGAATCAATAATTGAAAAAATATTGTGCAATACCGCAGGTGCCTCTTTGTGTAACTACACGCCAGATTCTTCGTATTTTAACCACCGTATTCCAATAGTGTTAATTGGTAACAACTACGCCATTATTTATAAAACTCAATTTTTGTCGCTTTTATTCATCCGATGCTTATTCGTTATGGGGCCCATTAAATGGTCGCTACTGTCAAATATTTAATATTCCCCGACAAATAGAATATTATACGACCAAACAAATATTCCCCGACAACAATGAATATTTTATAACCACTTGCGTATTTTGAAAAAATTCATATATCACCCTTAACTTTAACTTTTATCAATTTAACCATTTACTAAATAGAAAAATTGAATACTTTTATTTCATAAAATTCGGAGTCTTACAAATAAAGTGTTCTAGTAAATTTTAAACACATGATTAAAGCATTGTGTATCAAGATTTAAAAAGGAAGAATGATGAAAAGTAAAGTGGAATTAACATAAATGACTACCAAGCGTCATTATGTGGCTAATGGTGGTTATATATATATTCTCCTAATAGTGCAAGGAACGCTTTAAGAAAAGTTCTTCAGTAACTTATTCTTATGTGATAATGTGTATTAAACCATGTTTATGGTAGTTAATGATATATATTGCTTTATGTGAAATCGTTGATTACATGAATGTTGTGTAACTAAATGCAAAGTATGGAATTGGTGAAGTATGAGTTAAATATACAATATGAAGATTATATTGTATGATAAGTATGATGCATATAAATATACATATCATGAAATGCATGATGCATATAGAGATGCATGAAGCATGTGTAAATGCATTGACTAAAATTTTTGATGCGTGAATATATGAAAGTTGTATGCTATGTGAAACATGAAATGTGTAGACTGTTGGACTTGCTGAGCCGTCGTGCTCAACCTTGCAAACAAATTTTGCAGATAAAAGTTGAGATAAATAGATGACCATACTTTAGAATAGACGAAGGATCATGAGAAGAAATAGTGATTGAAGATGGTTGGTGTTTTAATAATACACTAACGCATTGGTGTAATTTCTTTAGAGTAATTATGCATGGTAAGGTTTTATGCCAAAACACTTGATTGTGAAGTTTCCAACTAAGCTAGATGAACGTTAAAATTATATATATATATATATATATATATATATATATATATATATCAGAGATGTTGAGTTGAAATACTCTACACAAAAGAATATTTAAAATTTGAATTGAGAGTTAATGAATACTCGCAAGTTAATATGTCATTATGAAACATATTATTTATAGTTTAAGATGTATAGATAAATCATGAACGATTTACAGATGTAATAATCGATTGTAAAGGTTACATATTCTGGAATAGAAGGGAATAATGTATTAATTAGTATAAAAGTCAGGTTGTGTTTATTACTTTATGAACAAAAGTTATATATATTGGATGAAGGTAGTACCGTGACGTACCAGGTCTGAGATTCAAGGACCAGAATTTGGGGGCGTGACACGGATGATAGTAACAGATACGACAACAGTGACAACAGTATATAATGAACTTGAAGTATTCGGGGGATTTAAGTCGAATTAAGAAGAAATTGGTGGGTACTACTTGAATCTTATTTAGAGATGAAGTTGGAGTATTTGGGGATTTTAATTGAGAGATAAATTGTTGGGATACTCCTTAAATGCTATTCAGAAAAGGATTGCTATTATGAAAATGAAGAAGTGTTATTTTTAGTAATTGTTTTATTTTGGAATGTGTGTTACTTTTACTAGGAGTATTATTTTGGAAGTATCTTATATTGAATATATAGGAAGATGCGAGTTGTGTCTATAAATAAAGTACTACCTCTGTTCCTAAAAGATTATCGTTTAAAAGATTGTCGTTTAAGGTTTTTACACATGGATTAATTAAGAAAGTCATTTAATACTATAATTTAACAATTAATATTTGTTTGAAATTTCATCACTAGCCCTTTATGGGAAGTTGAAAATTATTAATACAAGGGAGAGAATTTCTTTAGAAAATGAGAGAAGATAGGGGTGATATAGGAAAGTAAATAATTTATTCTTCTCGAAAGTTGTAAACGAAAAATAAATTGGAACAATTTTTTTCTTCTAAAACGACAATCTTTTAGGAATTGAGAGAGTATTATGTTTAGTTGTTGAAGTATAGCATAACCAAAAGTTATGTAGCATCCTAAATTTAATAAGAGGTGAGTGAGTTGTGTGTTTGTGTGATTTTTGCAACTTTTATATTTCGTGTAAAAAAATTGTATTGTGGGAGGGAGGGTTTTGCACCGTTTAGTCCGTGCAAAAAGTTGTGTCGTGGAGATTATCATAATGTGTAACCTCAAGTTTTGTAGCATCCTAAATTTCAAAGATTTTTTAAGTCATTAATGAAGTCTAATTTCTTAATATAATTTGGCTATTCAACAAACTTTTCATAATTATTTGCTGATTGAATTAGTGTGTTTCTTTCAATTTTTGCATGTTTTTTTGTTACAAACTAGATTATTTTGAGGAATGAAAATTGTATATTTTTTTGATAGCTTGACTAGAGTTTGATGATTTTTTCAGTCATTAAATTTATTTTTAGCTATTCAACAACCATTACCATATTTGTAGTTTGCTGATTGAATTCGAGTCTTTCGATTTTAGCTTATATATTTTTTATTTTCTTACGAATTAGAATTTTTGTGAAATGGAGAAAGTATATACTTTTATCTCATGTTTTAAATATTAAAGATTAATTATGAAATACTAAATCAATCCCTAAATGTAGACCTAGGGAGTGTTAGACAATTTACCTAATGTAGCGGAATTGTATGATCTATCCCACATCAATTTATCACCATGCAGAACACACCTGTGTAGACAGACCTAATAAATATGTCGGACCACCTCTTTACCTAAAAGGTTAACCTATTAGGTTAAGGCTCTACCATACTTATTAACCCAGCTACACTCTTGAATTTATCCAATGTGGGATTCATGTGAAATATCCCAACAATCTCCACCTTTCACTTGAATACTTATCACAAGTATCATACTAGAGTATTCACCATTAAGCACGCCTTCTTTGAATCCTTCAAGAGCCACGCTCGACTTTAATACTACTACTCCACCACGCTAGAGCCAAACGTGTCTCAGTAATTTTCTAGAGCCATCCTGAGCCCTGCTTTACCCGATTCAAATACTTCACATTTGAGTCCTTCAAAAACTTTGCTTGACTCTAATATTACTCCACCACGCCCGGGGTAAACGTGTCTCAGCAACTTCCCTAGAGCCATCCTAAGCCCGCTCCACCAGACTCAAATCATCCCGTGCTCCACCAGATTCAACTCTATTTACTCCACACCCACGAGGCCTGCGAATTCACCCTCACACTCCCCTCGCACCTTGGAGTTGATACTTGGACTTTATTTGCTCCACCTACGAGGCTTGCGAATTTTTACCCTTGCACTCCCCTCGCACCTTGGAGTTGTTCTTGGGCCCATCGAACCATGAGCTCTGATACCATTTTATATGTAATTGTATTTACCCATCCCACATCAATTCATCACCACGCAATCAGCACATCAGATGTATAAACCTACCAAATAAGTATGTTGGACTACCTCCTTACCTAAAAAGTTAACCTATTAGGTTGATGCTCTATCATACTTATTAACACATCTATTTTATCCAATGAATCCCATGTGAAATATCCCAACACTAAGTTTCTTTTTTGTCCTAAAAAAATGTTCTATTATTAGTCCTAATCTAATGTTTGGAAGGAAAAAAAAAAGGAAATAGAAAGATAAATATGCCATCCTGAACTATGTTCATATAATGGCTGCGTCCACCACACACACTCTCTCTCAATCTTTCTCTCTCCTCCTTCCTCATATCTCCACTTTCTCTCCCTGGATTCCCTTTGTTTTCTATTCGCTCTAGCCTTTGAATTCTTGTGCACTCAGTTCTTTAATAAATCATAAACAAATCCCACTATTTTTTATTATTATAATCTAGAGTTTGCTCAATTATCATACTTTATTTCACAGTTCCCTGTTCTCTTTTCTCCTTCTTTAATTATGGCCGGTAATTTAGACTTAGGCTCAGCTTCTCGCTTTATTCAACAGCTCCACAGGCCTGACCTCCATCTCCAGATCCCACCGGACTCCGAAGATGACCACAACAATCACAACCAATTCTCCGGCAACAGCGACGAAACTCCAAACTCAGACACGGGCCATATGGGGGCCCGTCGTCCGAGAGGCCGGCCGTCCGGATCCAAGAACAAGCCCAAACCGCCCGTGATCATCACCCGAGAGAGCGCCAACACGCTCCGGGCCCACATCCTCGAGGTTAGTAGTGGATGTGATGTGTTTGAAACTGTGGCCACATATGCAAGGAGGAGACAAAGAGGGATTTGTATCTTAAGTGGTAGTGGCACGGTTAACAATGTTAGTTTACGGCAGCCAGCAGCGGCCGGTTCGGTTTTGACACTACAAGGCCGGTTCGAGATATTGTCAGTGTCCGGTTCATTTCTGCCACCGCCAGCACCACCGGGAGCCACCAGATTGACTATATATTTGGCTGGTGGACAAGGGCAGGTTGTTGGAGGGAGTGTTGTCGGTGCTTTAATTGCATCCGGTCCGGTAATCGTTATCACGGCTTCTTTTACTAACGTGGCATATGAGCGGTTGCCTTTGGAGGATGACGAGGCAGCTACGATGCAGCCACCGGCGTCACAATCCTCCGGTTGTGGCGGTGGGAGTGGAAGTGGTGGTGGAAATAATTTTTCGGATCAATCTTTAGGGTTACCCTTTTTCAACCTGCCACTAAATATGCCAAATGGTCAACTACCAATGGAAGGAGGATGGACCGGAAATGGAGCGAACCGGTCTCCCTATTAGGGTTTCTATCATGTGATTAAGGTCAGAGAAATCATAGATCATCATCTCTTTTTGTACAATCAGTTCTTAATTTCTCTTTTCTTTTTCTTTTTTTAATGTTGAATTATCTTACTTTTATCTTAACCTAGTTTTGTTTGTGAAAAATATTTTATTGTTGCGGTTGATGATGTTGTTCATTGTTTACTTTATCTTTCAAGAAATTTGCGGAATTAGATCTGGAGTTGCTTATATTATAGTACTACTTGTATTTGAAGAATCAATGATAAAGTTAATGTATAGGTTAAAATAAGGGTATTTAGTTTCCCTTCATCTTTGGTGTTAGGGTTTTCTCTTAAAAAATTATTCTAAGAACCTTTTGATTAAACAAATCTAGTGGTTTGGTTGTCATGTAAGATTCTCCTTCATCTTATCTCTCTCTCTCTCTCTCTCTCTCTCTCTCTCTCTCTCTCTCTCTCTCTCTCTCTTCGCCTTAGGGGGATCATACTTTCTTTGACGTATTAGTTCATCACAAAATAGGGTAGCTAAATTCCTCAAAGGTGCTAATGTTCACGAGGACAAACTTACCATTGTTTAGGAATTAATCAAGAAAATAAAAATAGCAAAAAAATGAAGAAAATAAAACTAGTAAAATAATCAAGAAAATAACCGACTTATATAGTTATCTATATGAATGAGAGGTAAATGAAGGTTTTCACTGACAGACATAAAAGTATTTCGTTTGCGGTCAAAATGGAGGATACAAAATATATTCCTTGAAGAACCCAGGTGGCCATGTCCTTTGTTTTAAAATATGGAAAATGAGTACTTTTATACCTTTAAGATCTCTATTATTAGTTTTAGTAATTATCACTAGCCCTTAATGCTTATAATTGTAGCATTCCTGACTATGAGTTCTTCAACAAGAAAACGTGCTTCAAAATGATAAGACGACTAAGATGAAATGTTGTGGAAATTAAGAATTCCCCAAGTGGATTAGCTAAGTACTTTGATAACCTATTTGAGTGTGTATTACAATTTTGAACTTATCATACTTGTATTCATTCAATTATTAGGTCTTAAATCTGTAAGCTTAAACATAGGAAATGAGGATTATATTTACTTTACGAAGGTTAATTTGTTGTTTATGGCATCTTCTTTTGTATAAAAATTCTTGAGCATAACTTGCATATGATTTATATATCACCATGTCCTTTAATTTAATTAGAAGCATTTTTTTTTGGCTAAATAATTAGAAGCATTTTGCTTTATATATAAATATTGTCTATTTGTTGCGTGCATTCCTTTGGGTCTGGCAAGTGATCAAAGAGATTGCAGCACGCATGCTCTTTTTTTATACTACAATGACATCAACTGCTTGCCTTAAAATATCTGTTCTTATGTCCAATATTATTGGTCTACCTAAGTACTATTTCTTCTCCTTTCTACATTATTTTGAAGGTGTAGTTGTTATACATATTGTGAAATTTAGTATTTAACAACGAACTTTTGTTAAAATGAAAGACTAGTTATGTCAACACTTACAAGAATATGTTCCTGTAAATTTTCGTAATGCTTGATAATGTAGAATATTGATTGTTTACAATTAGCAGTTCTGAATATTGGAATGAATGGAGAGAGATTTATTTTTTTCCTAATATATCTCTAAGGAGAAAAATGATCAGTCCTTTAACTACCTATCAAACAAATCAGATGCATTTATTCTTTTCCTTTTCGTTCATGCTTTGCCTATTATCTACCTTCTTACTAGTAACTTAGTATAGTTTATAATAAGTAAAACATAATTACAATGATTATAGGGGTAGAACTTCCATCTACGTGATCTAGAACTTGACGGCTATTAAGAACAGTGATGAATAGGGTTTGCCATATATAGGAGGAAGTTATCTTGGTCAAGATTAATGGGAATGAAAGACTTGATATTGTTAACTTCAAAGACTGGATAGTGTTAAGGATGAAGAAGAATGATTTGTTTGGCTTGAGGCAAAAGAAGGAAAAGAAGCCATGCGAGGTTCTTTGGGATCAGAGCCGGTCGGTTTTTTAAGGTCCAGTGTAAATTTTTTTAAGTGTCTTTTTATATAAATTAAATTAAAAAATAAATAAATTATCAACTAATTATTTTTATTAAAATTATAAGAATTTACAAAAGATAAGGAAGAACATTTTAAAATGTCATCGAAGCAAAGAATCATCACATATACCTACAAAATAAAAATATCAATGAAATCGGTAAAACTAATGAAATACCTATTGTAGTTGACAAATTTTACTGATTACACAATTAAACTTTTAATTTTTTAAATTACCCTACTAAACTAATTATTATTTTGAAATTGGGTTATTCCGTTAAAAAAAATAATCGGACGTTAATTTTTTTATCTACAAAACTAATGAATTACCCACTTTAGTTGGCACGTTTTACTGATTACACCATTGAACTTTAAATTTTTCAAATTACCCCTATTAAACTAATTAAAAAATGATTATTTTAAAAATAATTATTATTTTTAGTAAAAATATTAGAAACATTAATTTTATTTCCATAAAATGAGTAAAGTTTCATAAGATATAGATTTAAAAAATATAGTTGTATGAAACGTTATCTGATTTTTAAAAAAAATCTCTTTTTCCTTTTGAAAATAAAGTTTATTTTTTTGAATCTATATTTTATAAAATTTTATTCATTTTTAAAAATATGAAGAATTTTCCAATTTTTTCTTGAAAATAATATTTATTTATAAAAATTATTAAATTATTTTTGAAAAAATTGAATCAATTTTTTTATTTATCATTTACTGTTTTTTTATTTTAATTTCTATTTTAAGTTTTTTTTTGAAATTTCTAATATTAAGAATGGGTCGTTCTGTTAAAAAATTAAGTAGACATTAATTTAATTTAAAATCACTTTGATTTGTTTGAATCTATATTTTATGAAATTCTACTCGGTTTATGAAGGAAAAAAAAAGTTTCTAATATTTTTACTCCAAATAATAATTATTTTAAAAATATTTAAAATAATTATTTTTAATTAATTTGATGGGGTAATTTAAAAAATTAAAAGTTCAATGTGTAATCGAGAAATGTGCTAACTACAAATTGGGTAATTCATTAATTTTGTAGATAAAAATTAACGTCTGCTTATTTTTTTTTTAATCGAAATGACCCAATTTTAAAATAATAATTAGTTTAGTGGTGTAATTTAAAAAATTAAATGTTCAATGATATAATCAATAAAACCTACCAACTACAGTGAGTATTTTTTTAGTTTTGCCCAATGAAATCCAAACCACAAAACATCATTTAAAATGTCTTCTTGTTGCACTTTTAGATGCAAAATCATCAATTATACTATCATATTTAATATTTTTTAACATATCATTTTTAATGCATAATATCGTTAACCTTTTTATTATTTTATTTTTAATACGTAAATACTTAAGTTTATAAAAAATTCGATTTCCCTCAATTTGTGGGCCTGGGCGATTCTTCTGGTGGCCTTTGCCTGTGGATTCCGCTTTGTTTAGGATCTTGGGCTCTGATTAGGCCTGACAAAATATAAGTATGGGTTGGTTTTGGTTTTCAAAATATGATTATGATTTTATTTAAGAATTAAAACCATATTAACAATTTTTAATATGAGTTGTGTGGGTTGGAACTATATGATTATGGTTCAAATCCATATTAACCATTTTAAGATGTTTTGATTTTTAAACAAAACTTTTGAAAAATAAAATTGTGACCGTCACAATTAAATTAATTAAATAATAATATGATATAAAAATTATTAATATAAATAATAAAATGCTAAAAACTATATTAATAAAATTTTAAATTAAAATTATTAATACCCTTCCATATTTAAATTCCTTTTCTTTTCCTCTCTTTTCTCTCTTAAGTTATAAATTCTTTTTTTCTTCTCTCTTTTTTAACTCATAAACACAATGGTAAAGATTCTCATTCGAAAAAGACAAAATGAGCAACTTTATTCATTTATTAAACTATTTCTTTTAATGGTAGTAATTGCAATAATTTGAAGTTCAATTCAAGAACTAAGGATACGAGGTTAAATATTTTTTCAGTCATCGTATTATAGATCAACTTACAGATGGATAATTGAATTTTTTTTTTTTATAGTCAATTCACTGTACTCGATTTTACTAACAAAAATTAAAAAAACCGTTAAGTCAACCTTTGACTTAACTTGGCGGTGATGATGACGTGGCGGTGATTGTCTCTTAAAAAAGCCTATGTGGCGATTAGTTAATGCTGACGTAAGCGTTGATAATATGGATTTGGAGGAAATTTTTATGAAAAATAGAAATAAATATTTTAAAGTATAATATAAATTATAAAATTAGCCAAAAAAAACAAGAAAATAAATAAATAATTAAAATAATTATTTTTAATAAAAAATTAAATAGAAGTTTTTTTATTAAAAAAATTTAAAACGCATTTTTTTAATAAAAATAATTGTTTTTTTATTTTATTAAAAAAAAATTAAAACGTAGATTTTTTAATAAAATAATTATTTTTAATAAAAATAAAAAAATGCAGTTTTTTAATCTCTAAAACAGTTTTTTTTAAATTAAAAATGCTATTTTTTTAATAAAAAAATAACAGATTAATTTTAAAACTGTTAAAATTTTTTAAAAGTTTTATTAAAATTTTATAACTGTTAATTTTTAACAATATAAAATTTTATAAAATTTTATATTGTTAACAGTTTTAAAATTAACAGTTTATAAAAAAAAGTAATAAATTTTTTCTTTTTTATTAATAAAAATAAATTACATTTTTTAATAAAAAAAGTACATTTTTTTATTAAAAACTGTTAACAGATTAAATTTTTTAATAAAAAAGTCAGTTTTTTTAATAAAAAATTAACAGATTAAAATTTTAAAACTGTTAACAATATAAAATGCAATTTTTAACAGATTAATTTTAAAACTGTTACCAATATTTTTAATAAAATTTTAATATTAAAAAGTGCAATATAAAATGCAGCTTTTAAAAATTTTTTAATATAAAATTTTTATTAAATTTTTTAACAGTTTTAAAATTAATCTGTTAATTTTTTAAAATTAACAGTTATAAAATTTTATTGTTATAAAATATATATTGTTATAAAATTTTATAACTGTTAATTTTATAAAATTAACAGTTTTAAAAATTTTATAAAATTTTTATATGTTGTTAACAGTTTTAATAAAAAAATTTAAAACTGTTAAAATTTTAAAAAATTGCATTTTTATATTGTTAACAGTTTTAATTTTTTAAAATTAATCTGTTACCAATATAAATTTTTAATATTTTTAATAAAATTTTTAATATTAAAAATTGCATTTTAATAAAAATAAAAATTTTATTTTTAATTCTATCAATTTTATTACAATATATTATTTAAAAAAGTTGCATTTTTTTAATTAAAAAAATGACTTTTAATTATTTTTATTAAAAAAACTACATTTTTATTAAAAAAACTGCATTTTTTAATTTTTATTAAAAATAATTATTTTTTAAAAATCTAAGTTTTAATTTTTTTTTAATAAAAATAAAAAAACAATTATTTTTATTAAAAAAAATGCGTTATAATATTTTTTTAATAAAAAAACTGCTTTTTAAATTTTTTATTAAAAATAATTATTTTTATTATTTATTTATTTTATTGTTTTTTTGGCTAATTTTTATAATTTATATTATACTTTAAAATATTTTTTTCTATTTTTTCATAAAAAATTTCCTCCAAATCCACATTATCACTGCCACGTCGCACACTAACTGCCACATAGGCTTTTTTTTAAGACAATCAACTGCCACGTCATCACTGTCGTTAAGTCAAAGGTTGACTTAACGGTTTTTTTAATTTTTGTTAGTAAAATCGAGTACAGTGAGTTGACTGTAAGAAAAAAAAATTCAGTTATCCATCTGTAAGTTTACCTATAGTACGATGACTGAAAAAATATTTAACCCTAAGGATATGTTTGGAATGTGGAGATAAAGCAAAGGAAAAAAAATATAAATGTAATAAATAAAATTTCAATAAATACAAAAACAATGATGTAATTATATATCTATTCTCCCTATTCTATAAAGGGAGAGGTACTGTGACAGAGCCTCAAAAAAATTATTAAATTTTTTTGTCTAAAATTTTAGTAATCTTACACTTTTGTCCTCTTTAATTTAATTTTTTAATATGTTCTAATGATATTTTTAAATTTAATAAAAATATATATTATATATTAATATTAATTGTACACACAAACACGTGTGTCACACATTCTAATATAAAGCAGCTCTCCTAATCAGACATTTTGTGTTCCAAAATTATTTTTCTTTTATCGATGTAAGTTTAAAAACATTAATAATTTACTTTTTATTTTTGTTATTTAAATTCAATGAAATAAGTACATATGCAACGCTTGTGACACAAAATAATACAATATAGTGGATGTTAAAGAATGCAATATATATTTTAAAATTTCTCCTTTCCTTCTATCCTCTCAAAATTTTAAAATTTGGAACATATTATAGGGGTAACCATGCACAATGTAAGAGGAAATCTTGCAAATTAACCAATTAACTTCTTTTTTAAAAAAAAATAAAAAATAAAATTCTTGCCTATAATTGTAACATGTTTTCTTTAAAAGTTGAAATTTAAAGAAAGTAGACATTGAAAACAATAATGTTAAGGTGACTTTATATGTGACTATAAATTGAGAATGGAATGGAATATGAGTTGAAAAATGATTAATCGGTTCAGAACTATATTTGTTTTAAAAAATATGGGTCCAAATTTTAACCAATCTGAATAAATAAAAATGATCAACCAATTCATTTGGTTCCAGTTAATATGATTTGACCCAACAGGTATAGCTCTGATACCATAAATAATATTACAGGAAAGTGTATATTGTATATTCTGCATTTTTAATGATGTACCTTCTTTATATACCACAACCATAACAAGATTGATTAATAAGTAAAACAAAATTACAATGACGCCATTTTAGGCTTACAAGGCAATGTTTTGAAACCTAGACCGGCATGGTTGGTTCAATCGGTTGAATCGGAAATCGGACCAATGTCCGATCCGATTTGACCCGAGTTTGGTTAAAATCATAATTGAACCGGTTAGCAACCGGTCGAACTAGTTATTTAACCGATAAAATTGATTAAGTTGACCTAGTGAACCGATTTTTAATTATCTTTTAATAATTTTTTGGTATTAAATTTTTTAAAATAAGCCACTTTTAGTAATATTATTGTAACTTAATTTCACTAAATTTAAGCTTATAAAATGTGATATTAATTTTTTTTTATTAATTATTAATAATATATATTTTTATACATTTATGACATCACCGGTTCGGGTCACCACTGGTTGAACCATTAACCCATATACCCGGTAACTTTTTTTCGATTCATTGATCGGTTCAAGTCTGAAAACATTGTTACAAAGAATTGATACAATATTAATTCAGATATTAAACTTATATAACTAGGTTTGTTTGTAAGAATTGAGAAGAAGATGGGACTATTTAATCTTTTAAAATTTTAATTCCATCTTTGTTTCTGTATATATATTGTTAGTCCTAAGATAAGAAAATACCCCAAACTTAATTGGGGATTATTTAAACCCCCCGCCCCTATCCCTATGTATTAAATATCGCTTCACTTCAATGATCTTAGCATTAAAAAATGTATGACAAAAAATATCCTTATTTTAGCTATGTTGATCCCATATATAATCTCCCTCTAAACATACGTATGGCTTTTTTTCTTTTTCTTTTTTGTTTAGACATGGTTTTTTTAGGATATATAAAATAGTGATAGGATTATATAAATTAAACTCAACTATGTTTTCTATTTTTTTGGTTTTCACTTTGACTTCATGTATGATAATCCCTTGAATCGTTATTGTCTGAGATTTGTATCTTTTTTTTTTCTTTTTTTTTAATCGGAAAAAATAAATTTTATTAAAATCAAGTCATACAAATTGTGGCAAATACAAAAGGTATATATGGATAGGGTCGCAAAGAATTACATAACACACCATAGATTCAAGGAAATAAAACCTAGCTAACCTCTGTTACTACATTACATATACATGATCAAAACCTGACTTCAAACGTAATCATCATGGCTTGAAAACGTGTCAAACTTTAAACACACAAAAGATTCTCTTCTCCAAAGTTGAACACGAACAACCTTAAACTGCACTACTTGATTCTTCTCAGATTTATTCTCATTTGACTTGCTTTGGCAGGGTGAACATTTTCTATTAAGTAAAAAGGCCTTTACCGATTTTATCGATAAGCACCTTTGTAAACAAATTAACTCAATGGCACATTTTTGAACTGTTTATAAGTAAAAAGAGAGATTTGAAAACGTTTTTCCATATGTATGCTTTTTGAAAAAGATATTGCAGATTAATCTTTTCACTAGCTACGCTTACATTGGTCCGGAAAACACCCTGAATAAAAGCAAATCATACAGATATCAATACTCTTGGCGATTACGAGGATTTTTCATCAAATGCTCAATGAATTAATACTATATCTTACAGAATCACCTGGTCGATAATTAATCATGCAAAAGTATAATCCCATTTGCTTTAGAACCCTTTGAGGACTTTTGTCATCATTTATATGCAAATTAAAGGTTATGATTATCTGAATGATCACAGTCATAATCATCTTCAGTTAACATGTTAAGACTTGCGTGACTGCGAAGATAACGTAATATGAGGATGATGATTGATGACAGAGTAATTCGATAAAACAAGTTCAAGAATTATTTAATCTTTAATTGTGCGTCCAAGGTATCCAGTAATGATCCCCATTTATTGAGGTAAATTAAAGAATGATCGAATAATAATTCATGAAAGATATACCCGGATTTAATCCATTCTTAAATACTCGAGGATATTCTACTTAATTTCATCTGGTATAGAATCCAAGCATTTAACCAAGCAAAATGGGGTATAATAAAGAATGGAATAACAAAATCAAATCACCATTATACGGTGCATACTCTTTGCTGATCTTATTCAACGAGAATAATAATAACGGAACCGGGTCGGTGAAATTCAACGTTTCGCGATGTTTAAATCGAATAATAAATTTTTCATAAGAAAATACAGAGATCGATCCCAAGCAAGCAAATCTTTTTTAGTAAGAAAGCACTTCTGATCCTAAATTCTCTTCTCCAAAGTTGAACACGAACAACCTTAAACTGCACTACTTGATTCTTCTCAGATGACTTGCTTTATGGCCTTTTTCTATTAAGTAAAAGGCCTTTACCTGCATTAGCACCTTGGCACATTTTTTGAACTGTTTATAAGTAAAAGAGAGAATTTGAAAACGTTTTTCCATATGTACCTTTTTGCTTGATTAATCTTTTTCACTGGCTACGCTTACATTGGTCAGAGTATATTATTAATGGCTTCACAGCTTCACAATTTCCTACAATCCATACACTATTACTCTCTATGTTTTTAAAAGATTGTCCTTTAAGGTTAATCTTCCACTTGATTTAGTTTAGGTAACTCAAGATCTAACTCTGGACTTGACCACCACATTCAAAATTCAAAATATAATAGGAGATATGGTCAATTGAATTTCGTATTTACGCGAATTAAAGAATATAATTAATCGACCTAGCGAAAATATTATCTTCCCTTATTAATTCTCAACTAATTATTTCCTTCCCGATGTTACTTATTCAATTCAACCAATTACTACTTGGATTATAGCATTGAATTGAATAAGAATCATTGGGAAGGGAATAAAACTTTAAATATGAGAAAATTTTAAATAAGGGTAAAGTAGGAAAAAATAGCTAATTTGTATTGATAAACTCAAAATGACAATCTTTTTGGAACAAATATTACTTCCTAAAACGATAATTTTTTAGGAACGGAGGGAGTAATTAGTTGTCTCAATAATATAGACATGAAGCATCATTTGTGCTTTCGATTAATATTTGAGTGAATCCAATGTACTTGTATTAACTTTTGTGATACTTCCTCCATTCCTATTAAGGTTTTTGCACATGGATTAAGAAAAAGTCATTTAATACTATAATTTAATAATTAAAATCTGTGTGAAATTCCATCACCTACCCTTTTATGGGAAGTTGAAAACTATTAATACTAAGGGTGAGAATTTCTTGGGACAATGAGAGAATTTCTTGGTGATGATGGTACTTCAGGTTTCCTATAATTTAGGCGGCTGTAACTCCTTTTTATGATCGACTATGGATCTGGTAATGCAGCTAGGGCGGTGGTGCAATATTGAAGAAGATGATGATTTGATGAATTTGTAATTAATTTTTGTATAGTTATTTGTTTTTTTTACATTTATGCCCTTTCAATTATATAAAATGATCTAAGTTAAATTAAAAATGAGTCTTAATTTGCCACATAATCATATACTCACCACCTATCATAGCCACGTCATCAATTTATGTCGTGATAGTTGCAATTGAAATGAAGTGGAAAAATTGATTGTTTAATAACCTGATTGAAAAAATTGAAAAGTCGATCACCGAAGTGAAAAAATGTCAATAGTTTAAGGTAGTAATTTATATTTAAACCTTTGTATAAACGCAATTTTTTCCCAATGGAGCTTTTTTAACTTACAAACACGAATTTAAGCCCCAAATGTATTTCACTATTTTAAATGCAATGTAGTACTACTACTACTAATAATAATAATAATAATAAGGGTTAACCAAAATTGATCGGAATACCTAATTTTCCTGCCAGTAGGGGTGCTCATCGGTAAAAAACCGAACCGGTACCCAAAAAAGCGAATTAATTTAATTAAAAATTTAAAAAATCAATAACAAATCTGAATTCTTCAATAATCGGTTTTTGGTGCTTAGGTTCGATTACTAAGTCGGTATCGATTTTTTCGATTCGGTTATACCGCAATAATTAAATATTTTTTTTATATTAACAAATTTTTTAAAACTAAGAAATGAGACTAGTAAATTACATTCTTACAAATACTAATTATAATTGTTAGTCTAAGATTATTTAACTATCATGTTAAATTGATATTTATATATGTATATCCAAATCAAGCAACAAAATTTTCTTGAGTTTCGTCATGGCAGTTTCCAACCAACCAATTACCTACTGCCTTCTAGATCTAATTGATTCATATATTTCAACACGTAGAATTTATTGCCACCTTTTTACAATTTTTGTTTCATTGCTGTCAACAGCTAATTACACCACGAACTAACTGCTATGAGAAGAACTGAAGAAGTGTTTAAATGAAAGTTTGCAGTAACTTATAAGTTGGTGAAAAAAAAATCAGTTTTTTTTCGATTTTTTGGTATTTATCGAATTCAAAATTTCCATTCTTGATGTAGAAAAGTATAAAAACCAAAAAAATCGATGCATCAATAAATTGAAATCGAAAAATCGATCTGGCTGGCTTACCGCTTTCAATAGGTTTGGTAAAAAATTGAAAAATTGAATTTTTTGAGCACCCCTACCTGCCAGATAAGAATTGTATATGGTTTTACTGTAAGACCCCAACTTTTATGAATAAAGATTAATTTTTCTCGAAATATATTTTTGAATATTATGGTGTGGATTTGATATAATGTTATAGTTGTGGGTATTATTTACAAATTTTGCAAAGTAAGCAAGTGGTTATATAATATTCGATTGGTCGGGGAATATTCGTTTTAACAGGGAATATTCGTTTTAACATGGAATATTCATACGACGGCACAATCATTGGTGGACCCTACATCGGAAGTATTGTCGTAGTTAGAAAAGCAGCGTAATTATCTTTTATAAAAATAACGGCGAAAGTTTTACTTAGTTAAACTATTGAACTACACGGTGGTAAAAAATACGATGTCTGGCGTGATTGCATAGTAGCACACAATATTGATTATTGATGTTTACATGAGAAGTCACTCAATTATACTCAATTATTACTTTCGATAATTCTTTGCGTAATATCTTTCATATTATTGATTCAATTATTGTCAAAGATCATCTACATAATATTTTATATTATTAAATCAATAATTGAAACGACAAAGTTATTCATATTATTATTTACAATATTGATAATGTATAGAAAGTTCTGTCAATGAGAGGTTTGGTCACCTAATTGCGGTCCAATAGGGAGAAATCCTTATCGAAAAGCCCCCTCTTTCCTAGGAATGATCTGGTTGTTAAATATTGTGAGTTATAATATTAATGATGAATAAGTTCGTGTTGATTAAAGATGAAATTTATATTTCCATTGTGTTGGGATTATTAGTGTTAGTGGAAATCGACATCTATTCCGATAATAATTGATGTCTGGAGGTTATATTGACCAATCGGGTAATTAATCGGATAAATGAATAATTAATTGTTATTAATTCATATGTGTGTACTATTGATTCACATGCATGTAATATTAGGAGAGGTGGTGCAAGATTGATAATACTTGCATGACTAAATTAAAAATGAAGGAAAAGATGAATGTATTATACTGTAATATTTCGAGCCCCAAAACGTGCAATTATCGAAACTATGTTTTTCTATAAATTGAAGCTCATTCTTCTTTCATTCTCATTAATTCACTAAAACTCACAAGAGCAATTATAGAAAGAGAAACTATAGAGAGAGAAGCTTTAGAGAGAAAGTAGAAGAGAAGTATGCTACCTCACTATTCCAGTATCCAGTCTTCTTCTGAGGTAAGGGATATTATTTTGTTCAGTATTCATAGAAATAATATTTTCTTCCATACTCTGTAGTATGTGAGTAATATTATTTCGTCTCGTATCCTTGGTTATACCCTCATTTTGTTAAAGTATTGATTCTATACTCCGTGAAATTAATAGAATGTCCTTGAAATTTGCGCTTCATCTAGTATCGTTTCACAAGGATATTTTCTGCACATTCTTGTTAAATTTTAAGTTTTTCATGCCGAAGTACTGTCCATGATTAGTATTCATTTTACGGTACTATTCACAAAGTACTATTCACGAGGTACTATTCATAAAGTACTATTCATAGGTACTATTCACAAAGTACTATTCACGGTACTATTCATAAAGTACTATTCATGGGGTACTATTCCCAAAGTACTATTCATGAGGTACTATTCACCCGAAAAATTATTCATGACAAAAATTAATTTCTTTGCTGTCCAAATCATTTTTGATACAATATTATTCTTGAATTTTATTCCACAAAACAATATCATGCTGACAATTTGGACATTATTGAATTTTAAATAAATTAATTTATAAATCTTTTAAATTTTATCATTTGCTTTCTTTTAATTGAATTCTTATATCATTGTTATCATCCTCATGCTTATATTGTGATAAAAGTCATTTGTGGCTTATGTGCATAGATGCACTATTGATTGGTATGATTATGACAATGGATTATTCAGTATAATCATGACCGTAATGTTACAAATGATGTGGTAAAAATCCTAATTGGCTTGTAGTGCATTGATGGACAGTTGTTGGTATGATTATGACCAGGGATTATTCGGTATAATCATGACCATTGATGATTACATGAATATCCTTGGCCCGTAGTTCAGGGATGATTCGATGATGTGGTTTATTTTTTTAGCTGAGTCTCAGCGATAAAATTGATGATAAACTTTGTAAACCATAGAAGATAGTAGATATCATGCTCTACTTGACTCTTCTAATGGATTGCTTGTTCCGCTGCAGTTAAACTTGATGTTTATTATATTTTATCAGTTTAACACTATTAAAGGCTAACGATAATTTATTCTGCATTATCTTAGTCATAATATTTCTTACTGGACTCGTTGAGCTCACCCTTTGTTTTCATTGTTCTATTCAGGAAATGAGAATATAGCTTGGACTCGTCGGGGAACGGAGTGACGGTTCAAATGTTTGCATTAGTAGTCCTCACTATTTAATGAAATAGTGTGATAATAATTGTAATGAGGACTTTATTTGAGTTTGGATACTCTCTACGAGACATTATCCGTGTTAAAACTCTTAGCTACGTTTTGTCATACTGTATAAAAGAAGTTTGTATTTAAATTTTGTACCATGTATTTGGCGACTCAAGATGGATGATGTATACCTATTTTGGGGGTGTCACAGTTGGTATCAAAGCTTAGGGATATGATCTCTGGCTGAGAAGTGAGACAAGAACTAGGAGGTGAGAGACGGGGAATTCCTTCGCTAGTATGACCTACCTAAGTTTATTTGGTATTTAATTGGTCGGTCAGAGTATAGGGATAATATATGACATATCAATTAACCCTTGTTTTGCGGCAGTATTTGATAATGGCATCCGAAAATATTGAGATAAGTAATGAAGCACGTGAGATCATTGAGTCACTAACGATCAATACCCAGGATAATGTGCATCAGGATGGCAATAATCCTCAGGAAAAAAACAACGCTGACCAAATGATGAACAATGGGATGTTAAGAGGCTTTATGCAATTCATTCAACATCAGGCGAGAACGACTCCTGTTCAAAATGCAGGTAGAAACACTGGCAACTCTCGGACGGTCACCGCTAAACAGTTCAAAGAGCTGGACCACCGGAGTTTATTGGAGAGCCAAAATCACTAAAGGCGGAGACTTGGATAAAGCAGATCACCAATGTGACGCCCCCAAAATAGGTATACATCACCCATCTTGAGTCGCCAAATACATGGTATAAAATTCAAATACAACTTAATTATACAACAGTCGTGTAAAATACGACAAAATATAATCTAAGAGTTTTAATAAGAATATTGTCATCTAGACAATATCCACACTCAATGGAGTCCTCATTATATTTATTGTCACACTATTTTATAGAATAGTGAGGACTACTAAAACAACCATCCGGACCATCAATCCGCTTCCCGACTGTCCCATTATATTCTCATTTCAAGAGAATAAAGTGAAAGAAAGGGTGAGCTCAACTAGCCCGAAGAAGAAATATTATGACTAAGATAATGTAGAATAATTTATCGTTAGCCTTCAACAAAGTTTAAACCGATAAAATATAACAAACATCAAGTTTAAGCTGCGTGCGAATAAGCAATCCATTAGAAGAGTCAAGTAGAGAATAAAATCTACTATCTTCTATGATTTAAAAGGTTTTTCATCACTTTTATCGCTGAGACTCAACTTAATAAATAAACCACATCATCCTTGCACTACGGCCAAGGATATTCATTAGTATCACGATCACAAATTATCCATGCACTACTGGCCAAGGATATTCATGTATTCATCAATGGTCATGATCATGCCAACAACTGTCCATCAATGCACTACGGCCAATGAGGACTTTTACCACATTATTTGTAACATTACGGTCATGATTATACCGAATAATTTCTGGTCATAATCACACCAAGTCCATCTATGCACTACAGGCCATAGATGACTTTCAACATATTATAAACATGCGGATGATGACAATGATATAAGAATTCAAAAAAATAAGTTCAAGGATAAATTTTTAAAGATTTATAATTTAATTTATCCAGAAATCAATAACGTCCAAATTATCGACATGATCTTGTTTTGTGGAGTAAAATTCAAGAATGCTCGGAAGAATATTTCCATGAAAAGATCTTTGGATGAAGCGCAAATATCCGAGATATTCTACTAATTTCATGGAGTATAGAAGCCAAAACTTTAACCAACTGAGTATAATAGAATATATGAAACTGTAAATGGATTTTTGCCCGCCATGCGGTAATCCACGTAGACAGATCATTTCCACAATTTAATAAGGAATGAATTCGAAGGATCATTCACCATGCATGCAGTAATCCACATAAACAGGTTATTCCAACATAATAATAAAGAATGGAATAACAGATGAATTCACCAGGCGTGCGTAATCCGCACAGACAGGTTATTCCAACAGAATGATAAAGAATGGTGGAACCAGGTCATGCGTAACCCGCACAGACAGGATATTCCAACAGAATAATAAAGAATGGAAACAGGTCATGCGTAATCCACACAGAAAGGATATTCCAACAAAATAATAAAGAATAGAATAACAACAGAATTTACCAGGCATGCGATAGACCGCCAGCATGAATGAGTTATTCCAACGTAATAATAAAGAATGGAATAACGTAAGAATTTCACCATGTATGCGGTACTTGGCGTATGCGGAGTTATTCCAACATAATAATAAAGAATGGAATAACAACCCTTACGAGTATTGAAAGAAAATAACCCTCTTCATGAATACGAAAGAATAATACCCCTTACCTTAAAAGAAGACTGGATACTGGAATAGTGAGATAACAGACTTCTCTTCTTCTTTCTCTCTATAATTTCTCTCTATAATAATTGCTTTATAGCTTTAATGAATTGGTGAGAAATGAAGGAAGAATGAGCTTCTATTTATAGGAAAATATAGTTTCGATAATTTCACGTTTTGGGGCTAAAAATATTACATTATAATACCTTCCTCTTTTTCTTTATTTTTAATTTAGTCCTGCTAGTATTATCAAACTTGCACCACCTCCCCTAATAATAAATAATGTGAATTAATAGTTCATTCATGTGACTTAATAGTATAATCATGTGAAAAAACTAATTACAGTATAGTACCTTCATCTATACCTCCATTTTTAATTTAGTCATGCAAGTATTATCAATCTTGCACCACCTCCCCTAATAGTACATGAATGTGAATCAATAGTACACATATGTGAACAAATAGTTATAAGCATGTGAAATAATAGCAATTAATTGCTCATTTATCCGATTAATTACCCGATTGGTCAATATAACCTCCAGACATCAATTATTATCGAAATAAATGTCGATTTCCACTAACACTAATAATCCCAACACAATGGAACTATCAATTTCATCTTTAATCAACACAAATTATTCATCATTAATATTATAACTCATAATATTTAACAACCAGGTCGTTCCCAGGAAAGATGGGGCTTTCCGATAAGGATTTCTCCTTATTGGCGCACAATTAGTTGACCAAACCTCTCCTTGACAGAACTTCTAGACATTGTCAATATTGCAAATAATAAGATGAATAACTTTGTCATCTCAATTATTGATTTAATAATAATAAATATTATGCAGATGATACTGTGATAATAATTGAATCAATAATATGAGAGATATGATGCAGCAATTATTGTAGCAATGATTGAGTATAACTGAGTGACTTCTCACGTAAGCATCAATAATCAATACCATGTGCTACTATGCAACCACGCGTATTACTTTACTTTTACTACCGGGTAGTTCAACAGTTTAACGGTAAAACTTTCGTCGTTATTTTTATAAAAAGATAATTCTGTCATTTTCTAACTACGACAATACTTCCGTTGTGGGGTCCACCAATGATTGTGCCTTCATACGAATATTCCCTGTTAAAACGAATATTCCCCGACCAATCAAATATTATATAACCTCTTGCTTACTTTGCAAAATTTGAAAATATTACCCACAACTATAACATTATATCAAATCCACACCATAATATTCAAAAATATATTTCGAGAAAATTATTCTTTATTCATAAAAGTTGGGGTCTTAAAAACCAAGATATTTGATGTCTTGGGATGCTTCGAGGAGCAAAAGGTTTCCTTTACCACCTTTATGTTGCGAGGAAAGACAGATTACTGGTGGGAATCGGTAAAGCGTACTCAACTTGCCGCACTGAAGATGTCTTGGAAGAAATTCCAAGAACTATTCAACGATAAGTACTTTTCTGAAAGTATTCGTCACATGAAGGAGGTAGAGTTCATCAAGCTGGAGCAGAACAATATGATCGTGTCACAGTACGAAGCTAAGTTTGTCGAGTTGTCCCGGTTTGCGTCCCACTTGGTTGAAAATGAGGAGAAAATGACGCGGATGTTTTTAAGAGGTTTGAAACCTGATATACGTCAATACTTAGTTTCTCACAAACTGTGTTTGTATTCAGATGTTGTAAATAGGGCTCAATTATTGGAGCGCAATAACAAGTCAACCTAACCAAGAGAGAGCAGCCGATAAAATGATAATACCAGTGGTAGCACTCATCGAAGCGCTGACAACAAACGTGAAGGGAATCAACATGCCAGAAATGGTAACCAATCGGTTGTAATCATGGCCAAGATAATAGAAGGGGAAATTTCAAGAAGTGGAGATTCAACAATGATGGAAAGACGTCATCACTAGCACCTGTTGTTAAGGAAGGGGAACGACAGCCAATCGTATGTTATAAATGCGAAGGGGGGGATGGGACATATCAGTCCGAACTGTACGCAGCAATCCAAAGCGTGTTATAATTATGGAAGAGAAGGTCATCTTGCCCAATTTTATCATGCACCGAAGTCAAGTTTAGCTGGGATGGAGGCATCAAAGGCCGTCCCTAGAAAGACAAAATTGGTAGTTCAAGGGAGAGTGTTTGTCGTAACCTCCCAAAAAGCGAGGAATCTGAACGAGGTGATCACGGGTAAGCTAATCATAAACTCTAGTGAAGTCTATACCTTATTTGATACCGGTTCTACCCATTCTTTTATTTCTCCTACTTGCGCTTAACGTTTAAATTTGACTCCGGAGAAATTAGACTTTGACTTATCTATTGAAACTCCGTTGGGAGAAACCTTCATTACATCCACTGTTTATAAGTCTTATTTGATTCAAATCGGTAACCGCACGTTACCTGTCGATCTTATCTCCTTAAAAATACTTGTATTTGACGTGATTCTAGGGATTGATTGGTTAACTACTCATCATGCTAAAATTGATTGTTTTCGTAAGGTTGTTAGCTTTCATATTCCTAATCAACCTATTATGCAAATTCAAGCGACCAAACCATTAAAATCAATCATGGTTATCTCAAGCCATAAAGCTATTCGTTTATTGAAAAATGGATTTAAACAAAAATACGTCAGTTTTGAATTATATTTCTATTGTTAATAAATTTCCTGACGTATTCCCTTAAGAACTTCCTGGCCTACCCCCAGAGCGTGAAATTGAATTTTGTATTGACCTTGAACCCGGTACAAAACCCATTTCCAAAGCCCCATATCGAATGGCTAGCTCCTATTGAACTTCAGGAGTTAAAGACCCAACTGCAAGAATTGTTAGACATCGGTTTCATTCGTCCTAGTACGTCTCCTTGGGGTGCTCCTGTTCTATTCATGAAGAAGAAATATGGGAGTATGCGACTTTGTATTGATTATCGGGAGTTGAACCATGTCACTGTCAAAAATAGATACCCATTGCCTCGTATTGATGACCTATTTGACCAGTTGCAAGGCGCCAAATTCTTTTCAAAGATCGATCTTCATTTTGGATATCATCAGTTGAAGATTAAAACTGATGACATTCCAAAGACTTCTTTCAGAACTCGGTACGGGCATTATGAATTCCTAGTCATGTCTTTTGGATTGACTAATGCTCCTGCTGCCTTCATGGATATGATGAACCGAGTATTCAAGAAATATTTGGATCACTTTGTGGTCGTCTTTATTGATGACATCGTCATTTACTCCAAAAGCTGTGAAGATCATAAGCAACACTTGAGGCTAATACTCCAAAAGCTTCGTGAAAGTAAGTTATATGCCAAGTTGAAGAAATGCGAGTTCTGGCTTGAAGAAGTACCATTCCTTGGGCACGTGATATCAAATTATGGAATATCTGTTGACCCGACAAAGATTGAAGCAATTCAAAGCTGGGAGCTACCTAACTCAGTGACCAAAGTACGTAGCTTTTCCGGCTTAGCTAGTTATTATTGGAGATTCTTAGAAGGTTATTCTCGAATCACTACTTCATTAACTCAGCTGACTCAAAAAGATACAAAATTCAGTTGGAGCGAGGAATATGAGAAGAGTTTTCAAGAACTCAAAGGAGACTCATTTCAAAGACTACGCTCGACAATACCATTTGGCTCGGAGGGATTTGTCATCTACAGTGATGCTTCAGGCAAAGGGTTAGGATGTGTTCTCATGCAACATGGGAAAATCATAGCCTATGCCTCACGATAACTCAAAGAATATAAGAGGAATTATCCTACTCATGATCTAGAGTTGGCAGCTGTCGTTTTTGCGCTTAAGATTTGGAGGTATTACCTGTATGGAGAAAAGGTGGACATCTATACGGATCATAAAAGCTTCAAATATTTCTTCACTCAAAAGGAACTCAACATGCGACAACGACGATGGCTTGAGCTATTGAAAGATTACGATCATACCATTCAATACCATCCTGAAAAAGCGAACGTAGTAGCTGACGCATTGAGTAGAAGATCATATGCGGGTACGAGTGCGATATTGTCAACGCAAAGGCCCATTTTGTATGACTTACAAAGGATGGAGATAGAGTTAAAGACTTCAGGGACCCATATGATGATGGTGAATATATGAGTAGAACCGACTTTAATCGATAAAGTTAAAGCTGCTCAAGCTACAGACCTGGAGCTGATGCGTATGAGGAAGAAAGTGAAAGAAGGTGCTATTCCGGAAGCAAGAATCGATGAAGAAGGAATACTTCGAGTCAACTCCAGACTTTGTGTTCCTAACTATTCTGACTTGAAGTATAAAATCATGATGGAGGCGCACAACACAGCATTTGCAATCCATCCTGGGAGTACCAAAATGTATCGTGATCTTCACATACATTTTAGTGGAGCAATATGATGAGAGAGATAGCGGGGTTTATCTTAAGGTGTCTAACTTGTCAACGAGTCAAGGCAGAGCATCAAGTGCCAAAAGGTCCATTGCAACCACTTGAAATTCCAGAATGGAAGTGGGAGCACATTACCATGGATTTTTTTATTGGTCTTCCCAAGTTTTCTCAAGGCATAGATGCGATTTGGGTCATTGTTGATAGATTGACCAAGTCTACTCATTTCTTACCGATACGAGAAACTTATACACTTGAATGTCTTGCTCGTATGTACATAAACGAGATTGTAAGATTGCATGGTATGCCAGTATCCATAGTTTCTGATCGAGACCCAAGATTCACTTCACGATTTTGGGTTAGTTTGCAAAAAGCTATGGGCACGGATTTACGATTTAGTTCAGCATATCATCCTCAAACAGATGGGCAGTCAGAGAGGACTATTCAAACTCTTGAAGATTTATTAAGACTCTTTGTCCTTGACTTCAAAGGAAGTTGGGATAAGTTCTTACCATTGGTGGAGTTTTCCTACAACAACAGTTATCAAGCAAGTATTGGCATGGCTCCATTTGAGGCGTTGTATGAAAGAAAGTGTCGTTTCTCAAGATCTTTGGGATGAGGTGGGTGAAGCAACGTTATTGGGACCGGAGTTGGTACGTATGACTACGAAAAAGATTCAAACGATCCGAAAATGTATAAAAACCTCACAAGATCGACAAAAGAGTTATGTTGATCTTCATCGAAAGGACGTGGAATTCAATATTGGATATCATGTGTTGTTATGTGTTGCTCCATGGAAAGGAGTTATGAGATTTTGAAAGAGAGAAAAGCTCAATCCTTGATTCATTGGCCCATTTTTAATCATCGATAGAGTAGGAACTGTGGCCTATAGACTCACCTTACCGCCAAGTATGTCTCGTGTTCATAACGTTTTTCACATATCTATGTTACGTAAATATGTGAAAGACCCGAACCATATTATTGAATTAGAACCGAACGAGATAGCGGAAGATTTAACGTATGAGGAGGTACCTGTTAAAATCTTGGATAAGAAGGATCATATTCTACGCTCCAAGGTTATACCTCAAGTCAAAGTTTTGTGGAGAAATCACGATGTTGAGAAAATGACCTGGGAGTTAGAATCTGAAATGAAGTCAAGGTATCCTCACCTCTTCGACATACCAGGTACACACCTTAACTTTGAGGATGAAATTTCATAAGATGGAGAGGTTGTAAGACCCCAACTTTTATGAATAAAGATTAATTTTTCTCGAAATATATTTTTGAATATTATGGTGTGGATTTGATATAATGGTATAGTTGTGGGTATTATTTATAAATTTTGCAAAGTAACTAAGTGGTTATATAATATTCGATTGGTCGGGGAATATTCGTTTTAACAGGGAATATTCGTACGATGGCACAACCATTGGTGGACCCCACAACAGAAGTATTGTCGTAGTTAGAAAACGACAGAATTATCTTTTTATAAAAATAACGGCGAAAGTTTTACTGTTAAACTGTTGAACTACTCGGTGGTAAAAGTACAGTAATACATGTGGTTGCATAGTAGCACACGATATTGATTATTGATGCTTACGTGAGAAGTCACTCAGTTATACTCAATTATTGCTATGATGATTGTTGCGATAATATCTTTCATATTATTGATTCAATTATTGTCACAGTATCATCTGCATAATATTTTATATTATTAAATAAATAATTGAGATGACAAAGTTATTCATATTATTATTTACATTATTGACAATGTCTAGAAAGTTCTGTCAAGGAGAGGTTTGATCTCCTAATTGCGCGCCAATAGGGAGAAATCCTTATCGGAAAGCCCCCTCTTTCCTGAGAATGATCTGGTTGTTAAATATTGTGAGTTATAATATTAATGATGAATAAGTTCGTGTTGATTAAAGATGAAATTTATATTTCCATTGTGTTGAGATTATTAGTGTTAGTGGAAATCGACATCTATTCCGATAATAATTGATGTCTTGAGGTTATATTGACCAATCAGGTAATTAATCGGATAAATGAAAAATTAATTGCTATTAATTTTACATGCTTATAACTATTTGTTCACATGTGTGTACTATTGATTCACATGCATGTACTATTAGGGGAGGTGGTGCAAGATTGATAATACTTGCATGACTAAATTAAAAATGATGGAAAAGATGAAGGTATTATACTGTAATATTTCGAGCCCCAAAACGTGCAATTATCAAAACTATGTTTTCCTATAAATAGAAGCTCATTCTTCTTTCATTCTCACCAATTCACTAAGACTCACAAGAGCCATGAGAAGCTTTAGAGAGAAAGTAGAAGAGAAGTCTGCTACCTCACTATTCCAGTATCCAGTCTTCTTCTGAGGTAAGGAATATTATTTTGTTCAGTATTCATAGGAATAATATTTTCTTCCATACTTCGTAGTATGTGAGTAATATTATTTCGTCTCGTATTCCTGATTATACCCTTATTTTGTTAAAGTATTGCTTCTATACTCCGTGAAATTAGTAGAATGTCCTTGAAATTTGCGCTTCATCTAGTATCGTTTCACAATGATATTTTCTGCATATTCTTGTTAAATTTTAAGTTTTTCGTGCCCGAGTATTGTCCATGAGTAGTATTCATTTTTACGGTACTATTCACAAAGTACTATTCACGGGGTACTATTCACGTGTACTATTCAAAAAATACTATTCATGGGGTACTATTCCTGAAGTACTATTCACGGGATACTATTCACTCTGATACTATTCACCCGGGAAATTATTCATGACAAAAATTAATTTCTTTGCTGTCCAAATCATTTTTGATACAATATTATTCCTGAATTTTACTCCACAAAGTAGTATCATGTTGACAATTTGGACATTATTGAATTCTGGATAAATTAACATATAAATCTTTTAAAATTTATCATTTGCTTTCTTTTAATTGAATTCTTATATCATTGCCATCATCCTCATGCTTATATTGTGATAAAAGTCATCTGTGGCTTACGTGCATAGATGTACTATTGATTGGTATGATTATGACCAGGGATTATTCGGTATAATTATGACCGTAATGTTACAAATGATGTTGTAAAAATCCTCATTGGCCTGTAGTGCATTGATGGACAGTTGTTGGTATGATTTTGACCAGGGATTATTCGGTATAATCATGACCATTGATGATTACATGAATATCCTTGGTCCGTAGTGCATGGATGATTCGATGATGTGGTTTATTTTATTAGCTGAGTCTCAGCGATAAAATTGATGATAAACTTTTTAAACCATAGAAGATAGTAGATATCATGCTCTACTTGACTCTTCTAATGGATTGCTTGTTCCGCTGCAGTTAAACTTGATGTTTATTATATTTTATCTGTTTAACACTGTTAAAGGCTAACGATAATTTATTCTGCATTATCTTAGTCATAATATTTCTTACTGGGCTAGTTGAGCTCACCCTTTGTTTTCATTGTTCTCTTCAGGAAATGAGAATATAGCTGGGACTCGTCGGGGAACAGAGTGACGGTCCAGATGTTTGCATTAGTAGTCCTCACTATTTAATGAAATAGTGTGATAATAATTGTAATGAGGACTTTATTTGAGTTTTGATACTCTCTACGAGACATTATCCGTGTTAAAACTCTCAGCTACGTTTTGTCATACTGTATAAAAGAAGTTTGTATTTAAATTCTGTACCATATATTTGGCGACTCAAGATGGGTGATGTATACCTATTTTGGGGGCATCACATTTACAGTATAGAATACGGGCTAATAACACTTATATTACATCAAGTACCACCAAATTCACAATTTACTACATCAAGTAACTAATTCGTATAAAATTTATATACATACTTATTTCGAGGTATTAAATATGTATAAATCATTATAAATAATTATTGTATGTTAAATTATTAAAATTAAATATTAATACAAAGATTACCAAATATAATTTCTTTATTTTAATTTTTTTAAAAAAGACTTAATTACCAAAAAAATTCAATAAACTTTTAAACATATAAATTATATTTTTAACACGAATAACATTAAACTTTTAAACAATTGACAAAAGTGCCCAACATAATTAATTAAATAATGCCCTTTTTATATTGGAAGAACATACAAAAGGAGGAGAAAAAAATTGAAAAAGAAAAAAGAAAAAATAACCCATTTGCTCTCTCACCTCTCCCTCTTCCCTAATCCTTCAAATTATCGTGTTCCTTCAAATTTGGAAATTTTAGCACCTTGGATTTTTTCCAGTAGCTGTGATCGACTTAAGTAAAAAATAACCTGAATTTTTTTGTTAATTCAAAGACTTTTCTGACGGAAAAAGACTGATTATCACCATTAAAGGAGGAGGAGAGAGGAGATGGTGTGCAAAAATTGGGTTGCAAAGAAAGAAGGTACATGAGACTACATATGTAATGTATTTTGAATTTGGAAAGTAAGTTATTTTTATTTAGTTAAAAGATTCTTCAAACAAATAGTAGTTAATTAGTTTATCCAACAACACTTTCTTTCCGTCTGTTTTCCATTTAATTCTTCAAACAAATTGTAGTTAATACATATATTGTATTTATATATTGTAGCAATAGCTTTATTAGAGGTGTAAAATTGATTCCCTAGTTTCTGTTACTAATTCTTAGGGAGTTAATTGGGTGGTGAATATTTTTGAGTTAATGTAAATTGATTGTAAGAATATTTAGTTTCCTTTCTTGTAGAAATAGTTGTGTATATATACACCTCCTCTATTATAGAAAAGAGATGAATAAAAGAATACTTTCTCCAGAAAAAGCTTAGTGTTTACATGGTATCAAAGCAGGTTCAATCCTAGAAAGAAAGGGATTTTGTTTCTCTGTCATGCCTTCACCGAATATCTTCATCAAACCCACACCTTCACCTTCATGGCTACTTCTGGACAAATCACCCCTGCTGTATCGACCGAACCCACTGTACCTGTACCTCCACAAATTTTTGTTCACCAAGACAACACCGCATTCCCCACCGGAATCACACTTGATGAAACGAATTATATATTCACTCTGATAACAGTTGATGGAGATGCGTATTGGTGCCTAGAATAAAGTCGGGTATCTCACCGGAGAAATGAAAAAACCAGCGCTTGGAATCCCAACCTCAGCACTTGGATTACTAAAAATAATAAAGTCAAGAGTTGGCTTATCGATTCCATGTCCCCTCCTTTGATGCAACGATTTATTCGGCTCTCCACAGCAAACGAAATTTGGGTTGCTCTGTCCAAAACCTTCTATGATGGATCCGATGAGACTTGCCTTTTTGAATTGAACCAAAAATCCTTCTCCATTAAAAAAGGTCTACCTCTACCCACATATTATAATGAACTCTGCGTTGTTTTTCAGGAAATTGACCATAGGTCCATTACACAAGAAGGAACTGTTGAAGGAATCATACAACTACATTCTGCAATGGCTAGGCTTCGAGTCCACATTTTTCTGAGTGGGCTTGATCCTGAATTTGATCAGGTCCGTGGAGAAATTTTGAGAAAAGTGCCAAAACTTGATCTGGAGAGCGGTTTGCGCGTATGTTCGGCGAGTATAAACGAAACAAACAATGGGAGGTTCACGTAATATTTCGAAAAATTACGCATGGTGACTAATCGAACTCGACCTGGAGCATCACCTGGGTCCTCTAAGACTCGAAACAACAATCAATCCGGAAGATTTGGTGGTTTGGTGTGCACTCATTGTGGCGAAAGAAGCCACTCAAAACAACGGTGTTATAAAATCATTGGTTATCCAGATTGGTGGGATTTCACGAAAAAACCAAGGAAGCAAATACCCGGAAAGGCCACGGTAGCAAATACAGAAGAAGAAACTCCAGTAGTTAAACCTTCAGCAAATGTTACTCTTCCAGGTATTATTGGTAAGGCATCTGTTTTGTCAACAAACTCTAAGAATAGTACTTGGATTATTGATACAGGTGCATCTGATCATATGACAAATGATTCTGGTCAGTTACAATCCATTTTCTCTTCACCTCAAACTGTCATGTCCACAACCAATGGTAGCACCTCACCTGTTACAGGAGAGGGACCAGTTTCTCTATCCACAAAAATCACTTTAGACACTGTATTTGTTGTTCCTTCATTAGAATATAATTTGATGTCTGTTAGCCAGATTACTTCTAAACTATCATATATAGTGATTTTTTGGCCATCTTATTGTGTATTCCAGGACATTCAAACTCAAAAGATTCTTGGTTATGGTGTTAAACGAGGTAAACTTTACTATTTGGATCTGACAGAAGATGAAAAACCAAAGGCAAATAATACAATAAACTCGAGTGAAGTGGACAAGGCTCGAAAATCTATTTGGTTGTGGCATCGAAGATTAGGACATCTTTCTTTCGGTTACCTTAAAAAATTGAAACCCCATTTGTTTTCAGCTGAACGTTTTTTAGATTTTAAGAGTGAAGTTTGTGAATTGGCTAAGAGCCATCGTGTGTCTTATTTACCAAGTTTTAATAAGAGTTCGGAACCTTTCATGGTAATTCATTCGGATGTTTGGGGACCTGCACGAATTCCTTCCATTTCCAAAGCTCGTTATTTTGTTACTTTTATTGATGAATGTATTCGTATGACTTGGATTTCTCTTCTTAAAAATAAAAGTGATGTATGTGAAACATTTCAGGAGTTCTATAGTATGATTTACACTCAATATCAAAAGCAGATTCGAGTTTTTCAAACTGATAATGGTAAGGAATTCATGATCATACCAACCCTTGGAAATTTTTTGTGTAATCATGGGATTAGACACGTTTGCTCTCTCATGATAATGGTAAGGAATTCATGATTTGTGTAACCCATTTGCTCTCTCACCTCTCCCTCTTCCCTAATCCTTCAAATTATCGTGTTCCTTCAAATTTGGAAATTTTAGTACCTTGGATTTTTTCCAGTAGCTGTGATCGACTTAAGTAAAAAATAACCTGAATTTTTTTGTTAATTCAAAGACTTTTCTGACGGAAAAAGACTGATTATCACCATTAAAGGAGGAGGAGAGAGAGATGGTGTGCAAAAATTGGGTTGCAAAAGAAGAAGAAGTACATGAGAGACTACATATGTAATGTATTTTGAATTTGGAAAGTAAGTTATTTTTATTTAGTTAAAAGATTCTTCAAACAAATAGTAGTTAATTAGTTTATCCAACAACACTTTCTTCCGTCTGTTTTCCATTTAATTCTTCAAACAAATTGTAGTTAATACATATATTGTATTTATATATTGTAGCAATAGCTGTATTAGAGGTGTAAGATTGATTCCCTAGTTTCTGTTACTGATTTTTAAGGAGTTAATTGGGTGGTGAATATTTTTGAGTTAATGTAAATTGATTGTAAGAATATTTAGTTTCCTTTCCTGTAGAAATAGTTGTGTATATATACACCTCCTCTGTTATAGAAAAGAGATGAATAAAAGAATACTTTCTCCAGAAAAAGCTTAGTGTTTACATATATAATTTTTTTAAAATTGTATCTATAATCTAACAAATTATTTGCATAAATTTTACAACTTAAATCTTGCAAATTATAAATTATATCATAAATTATAAATTTTACGTCTTAAATTTTACATATTATATAACAACTAAAAATTTTAAAATTGTATTGATAATTTTTATAATTTTATTTATAAATATTTATAATTTTATACTATATTTCTACGGTATTAGTTACTATTTTTTTAAAGGGCTAAAAATTATTATATTTATAATTTTAATTTTTTGACTGAATCATGAATATGGTGGTACTTGATGTAACGGAACTGTAAATAGCCCTTTTTTAAATAAAGTCAATTCGTATATTTATACGGTCAACTGGTATTAAATACACAAAACTCAATCGAATTCTTTAGCGGGTAGGATATTCTGATCAATTTCGGCCTGATTCAAAAATTGGGAGCTAAATTGTATCAAATTAGGCACTTGATGTAGTAAATTGTAAGCCCAAATTCTTTGGGGGCTGAATTATGAATGTGATGGTACTTCATATAACAAAAGTGTTATTAGCCATAATAAAAGATCATAATCAACTACTATCAAAGAACCAACAAGGTGTTGGCTTGTAGAAACGAAAATATACATACAATCATATTGTAAAATAGCAGAATTATGACATAAATCGAATTTAAAATTTTTCCTGCAATCCCAAGAATCACCTTATGTAATATTATTAATTGAGGAATGATAAAAGATATATTTTATGAAGATGATCAACTCCTTCATGTGATCTTCAAGTTCAAATCTTTTGATCCTCCGTGCTTCTCAAATTCCTCAAATCAAACGTTTGCTAGCCAAGTGTGCAATGCTCTAAATTTGATCAACCAAGAGTGTATTGATTGAAGAAGTGAATATTTAGGTTTCTTCACACCTTGGGTGGCTAGCCTTAATTCTTTCTCTCCTAACTCTTTTAGGTTTTGAGAATATTGATGATTCTTATTATTAGTCTTTAATCTAAATAAGATCCCTTATTTATAGACCATCCTCACATCCTAAACCTTTTAAGACTTAGAGTTTTAATTCAATTCCTAAACTATTTAGGAACTAAATAACTAATAATAATAAATAATAAGACTCCTCTTATTAATTTATAATTAGTATTTCTCCAAATACTTAATTATAAATATTAAGTTATTTAATTTATTCCACTAATAAATTAAACATTTAATTTATTATTATCAAGCCAATTAATTAATAATAATAATAATAATAATAATAATAATAATAATAATAAGGCTCCTCTTATTAATTTATAATTTAATATTTCTCCAAATAATTAATTATAAATATTAAGCTATTTAATTTATCCACTAATAAATTAAATACACTTAATTCATTATTATTAAGTCACCACTTCTAAAATTATATTTTTCTTTTTACTAATTGTGACCATTTAGGTTAAATATTAAGTCGGTAGTAGAATAAATAAACTAGAACAATTCTAATATTATTTATAATGAATTAAACTCCTTTAATTCAAATAAAAATAAATAATATCTATTCTACATCATGAGTGAGACCTTAAAATAATGTATCATGACTATCCAGATAATATGAAATCAATGTTTAATCACAAAGAACCTATTCAGTAAATAGTTACCGTATAATTCAATCATTCTACCACACAATGTCTCAATCAAATATAAAACATAGAATTATTGTCAAGTTTTATCTAATTGATCATATTTATTTTGATTCTAAAATGCACAACTCTAGTTAATGTAAATTAGAAACTTATTTATAATTTCCATTCACCCTTGCCAGAGATTTACGAGTTGTCAATTATCGAATCACATAGAACATTCTTTCAATTTACTAGAAGTGGTAGATCATCTGTTGATCATTCATCTACCTCTATGTACACTTTATTAGACCCGAACATACCCTATAACATACTCTGAAGAATTGAGGAATATGACAAAGTATAACTCAAAATACATAAGGTACTCAGACGATCTCATGTCCAAGGATCAATACTCCTATCACTACAAGAACTTCTATTGACAGATAAGTAAAACTCCATTAGGGTTCTTTTAAGCGAGTCGTGTTCGGTGAACTTATTCTCCAATAATCACTTATATACTTGCTTTATTGTCTCCACACAAATGATTATGAGATCAATCACCCTCTTTAACAGAACAAACCTAGTATGTACTAATTTATCTGGAATCAGTAACCCCACATTAGTGATCCAACAATTAGGAACATTTTAGTTTTGAGCTATCTTAAATTTAGATCTCATTAGCATGATCATCATTATGATTCTAAAAACATTACTCCAAAACTACGGGTTCATCACATTTATTTAATTCAACCAACTAAACATGAATAAAGAATGTCTTTAAATGAATAACTTTTTTATTAATAAATGAATAAGATTACAAAGTAAATTCTTATCACATTCTATGTGATTGGCTTGAGGGCATACTACTTCAATCTCCTACTTCTAATAAAGTCAATCACCTGCTATCAATACCCATCTTCTCTAAGTGGCGATCGAACTGTTGCTGAGATAATACTTTATTAAATGGATTTGTAATGTTGTTCTGAGAGTTTACTTTATCTAAGGTGACATTTCTCTTTCCATGATTTTTCTAATCAAATGAAAGCGCCACAACACATGTTTTGATTTTTTATGAGATCTGGGTTCCTTGACTTGTGTAACAGCTCCAGTGTTGTCACAATATACAAGCACTGGTCCTTAAATGCTAGGAACCACCCAAAGTTTTGTAATAAACTTCTTCATCCAAACAACTTCCTTTGCAACTTCACTTACAACTATGTACTCTACTGTTGACGTCGGGGAAAAAAAAATTCCTTTTAGAATTCCTCTTTTAGCCTTTCTTACCCTTTATGTTTTCTATGTGGTTCGAATTTGGTTTGAAAGGGCGAGTTTGAAAAAAGGGTCCGACACAAAATTTCGATGATTTGAAAATTCAGAGTTGCCAGTTGGTAATAGTAAAATAGTTGTACCAACTCAACCGAATTTGAAGAGGTTTGCAAAAAGGCTCAATGATTGGACTTTGTTTAACAGGCCTTGAAAACTGATTCATAGAGTTCAAGGGCTTAATTAAGCGAGGGAAGGTGTTAGGCACCCCCTGACTTCCATGAAAACATGGTTACCGTGTCTTTTTAATTCCCTAATTATTTGAAATTTGTGTGTGTTTGTAGTTAATTGTGCCTAAATGCTTTATTCGAAAGTAGTGCTATGCCTCTTTTGCACCTATATACAAAGGGTTTGATTTGTATAAACGTTCAATTTTAATACAAGGCATATAAGATGTGTAAGACCCCAACTTTTTATGAATAAAAATTTAATTTTCTCTAAATATTATTTTGAATAATAAGGTGTTGATTTGATATAATGCCATAGTTATGGGTGATATGTGCAAATTTTGCAAAGTAAGCAAGTTGTCATAAAATATTCATTTTTTTTGGGGAATATTTGTACGACGGTGCAATCATTAGTGGACTACATAACGGAATAACTGTCGGATATAGAAAGCGAAAGAAATAACCTTTTTATAAAAAATAACGGTAAAACTTTTACCATTAACCATTGAAATACCCGATGATAAAAGTACAGTAATACGCGTTGTTGCACAATACCACACGGTATTGCACAATATCTCTGATTGTTGATTACCATAGTATCATTGATTCAATAATTGTTACAGTAACATCTGCACAATATTTTATATTATTTGAATAATATTATTAGTTAGCATTATTGACAATGTCTAGAAAGTTATGTCGAGCTTGAAAAAGGAGTTAGGTTATATAATTACGCGCCAATAAGGATAAATCTTTATCAAAAAATCCCATCTTTCCTGAGAATGATCTGGTTGTCAATATTGTGAGCTTATAATATTAATTGTGAATAATTATTATGTGGTGGATATTGGTTCAATTTTGATATAAATGAAGTAATTTAGCATATCACATTTGTTTAAAGTTTGACATATTTTTCTATGGAATCACAATTATCTTCTCCGATAAAATAATCATTCAAATATATTATTATAATATTACATTATAATAGTATAATGTGATAATATAATAGTATAATTTTATAATTTATAACTTTTTATATAGTAATATTATTATAATATATGATTTACAGGCATGTAAATTTGTGAGTCGGGGTGAGAAGGTTTGCTTTGTATTCTTTATCTTTTCCAAGTTGGTGGGAAGAGTTTTTCTCTTGCAATACATTCATTTGTTTCCAAATTTGTGGGTCTCACCAATAAGGAATTGAAGGTTAGGCAGAGAAAAAAGAAAAAAAGTTAGGCAGAGAAGAAAAAAAAGTTAGGCAAATTTATTTAATTTTTTCCTCCGTGCTGCACTATAAAAGGGGGGGGGGGGGGTAACCCTCCATCCTAAACACACCAAAAATTACAAGCGTTCCTACTGAAATATTGTGAGTATTTCTTTTGAGTATAAGAAAACTTTGAGTGTAGCTTTTAGTGCATGATTTTCTCAGGATAATATTCGTTATACCAAGTCAGAGCTAGTTTCTACTAAGGTAAAAGATGTTATTTTCTTTCAATACTCGTAAGAGATATCATTTTCTTTCATACTTCATATTATGTAAGTGATATTATTTCATTTCATATTCCTAAATTTTAACTTACTATGGTAATTATTGCGTCTATAATTCTTGAAATGATTATAAATTTCGTAAGGTTTGCGCTTCATCTAATATCATTTCACTAGAATATTGGTCTGAACTTTCTTATTAAATTTTAATCTTTTCATGTTGGGGTACTATTCATCCGGGGTACTATTCATACATTACTATTCATGAGTACTATTCATATAATATTATTCATACGGTACTATTCACGACGAAATTTAGTTTCTTTGTCCAAATTATCTTCTTAAATATCATATTTAAATTTTACTCCACAATTAGTTATCATGTTGACAATTTGGAAATTCTTGAACTCTGGATAAATTAAATTATTAATCTCTAATATTTATCCTTGATCTCACTTGATTGATTCTTTATATCATTGTCATCATTCTCATGCTTATATTGTGCTGAAAGTCATCTTTGGCCCGTAGTGCAAATTAAGATGAATGGTTGATTGGTATGATTATGACCAGGAATTATGTATTGCTATAATCATGACCTTTAATGTTACAGATAAAGGTTTGTGGTGAAAGTCCTCTTTGGCCCGTAATGCATAGATGGACATGTATTTGGTATGATCATGACCACTAGTGATACAAACGATTATCTTTAGCCCGTAGTGCATATATAATTCGTTGATTGGAAATAATTATTGATTGGTGTTACATGGATAAAATATTGATGATGGACTTTTAAATTATAGAAGATAGTAGACATCATGCTTTACTCAATCGACTCTTCTAATGGATTGATTGTTCCGCTGTAGTTGTTGATCTAAAACTTGTTGTCTATTGTATTCTATCAAATTTTTCACTATTAAGGACTAAGGATAATTTGTTGTTTATTATCTTAGTCATAATATTCTTTATTGGGCTAGTTGAGCTCACCATTTTCCTGTTGGTTCCATTATATATTTTTCTTAGGAGGCGAGAATGTAGCTGAGACTAGTTGGGGAGTGGAGTAATGGTTGAAGATGGTTATTATAATAGTGCTCACTATTTTATAATATAGCGTGACAATAATTGAAATAAGGACTTTATTTGAGTTTGAATATTGTCTACGAGATAATATTTGTATTGAAACTCACAACTTATATTTTGTCCTATTTTACACGACAGTTAATATATAGTTGTATATAAGAAGTTTGTATTTGAATTTTGTATCATGTATTTGGCGACTCATAATAGGTTGTGTAGACCTATTTTGGGAGCGTCACAAGATGATGTTTTGAAAGCAGGTTTTCAAACCCTTATGTTTACATAGTAATCGAGGCATTTGATAATTCTATTTTATTTCGTATTCGGCTTATTTTAATTTTATTCTCGATATGCGAAGCATGTTCAAAAAAATAATATACATATAAATTTTGGGCTCCTTATGGACATGAAAGTCATCGAAGTGACCCGAGCATCACAAATATGATTTACAAGCTAACTGTACAACTGAAAAGGGTCCATCACGGGAATCAGATCTAGATCCGTCAGCTGGATCTTAGATGTCGTGACTCCTAGGCTCACAAAATATCATATGAATAGCATGCATAATGAGGATACTGAAATAAAACAGATATTTAATCTAAACGACAAAAACAAAGGATTCATCAGTTAAATCCTTGTCTGTGCGTATCCAAGCTTCTTGTTCCCTCTAGATACAGATCTAGGGTCACGTGGTTGTTAATACTTACAAAAAAAACTAGAAAGAAAACTAGATTTAAATAAATCTTAGCCATTCTAGCTCAACAATTCAAGTTTTACAACTTTTGAACCAGTTAAAAGTTAGATATGGCTAGATTTAGATAAATCTAGTCCTTTGATTCAAATATTACAGATTTGCATTGAATAAAATAGTTAAAACATTTGGTTTTAGTTTTAATTATATAAACTAGTAAATTTTGATTGACATATTTGGAGGATCAAGGAATGTCAAGGGTGCTATGTAGATGACTTAGAGTTGAGTACGGAAGAAAGAAATATCATATGTGAATGAAGGAGATGAAGAACAAAGGATCGAGGCAAGTCTTCCAGTTCGTATGTGTTATATGAATTTGACTTGACTATATGTAATCATTATTGAAATGTGAATGAAATTTGCTTGAGTAAGTTGAGTTGCATATCATGCATTATGAACTGTGAAAGTCAAAGTATGACTATTTTTGATTGAGTTATAGAACTCAATATATATGTGATATATGACATGAACATATATTGTTTAAAATGATGGTGCATGAATGATATAATGGATTATGAATAGGCCAAAATCCCAAAGATTCTAAAGAAATATGAAGTTTTTCCAAAACAAACACATAAAATTATTATTATGACTTATGTGAATATTTATAGATATGCAAGGTATGTGACGTAAATATATGGCTAATATGTGCATATGTGTGTACATAGTTGTGTAAGATACAATGTAACGATCGAGAAATTTGTAATATAATTTAAATATTTATTGAATTAAATAAATATTTTAAATAGTTTATTTATTGAGGAAAATAAATAAGTAATGAATTGTGGTGAATTAATTTAGTAATTAAATTGATTAATGTTAATTAAATTGAGTATTGATAGTTTATCTCAAAGGATTTAATTTAAGGAAATAATTAAATTAAATCAATTGCTTATTATTTAAGAAATAATTAAATTAAATGAATTGTTTAATTTAAAGGAAATAAATATATTAAATAAAGTGATGTGTCTAATTTATTAATTAAATTAGATATATAATTATTTATTAATTATAAGTTATAATGATAATAAGAATTTTATTATTATTATAAGTTATTTAAAATTTACTAATCAAATTAAAGTGTGACAAGTAAGAATTATATATATAATATAAATATTATTTAAATAATCTAGTATGGAAATTAATTAGTGTGTAACCAAACGTAGCCTTATGGCTTTTGGTTATTTTAACTGATGTGAGCCTTTTTGTTTTTTTAACTTTGGCGTGCGGGGGAAAAGGAGTCGAGGTATATATTATCGTATTATTTTCCTAAGGCTAAAGAACAGAGAGTTTAGAGAGGAAGAAATCACAGAGTGTTAGAAAGAAATTGAGGGAGCTAGAGAGGAAATCGAGAGTTCTCTGTGAATTGGGAATCAAGGGAACAAGCTTTGGAAATATCATCTTTGCTAAATCAAGGATTAAAGGTATACTCTATTCCTAATTCTAACTCTTAGTTTTGTAATATCTATTCTCTGTGACTTGGAATTTTGTTGGATTAGGGTTTGGATTGTTGATTATATGAATATATAATCTGATAATTATCATACATAAATAATCTTTAGTGATCAAATTCATGAATTTGGTTTGTGGAAAGAAAATTAAATAAATAACAGTGTTTATATTTGAAAATGGCCTTAGAAAGTACAAAAATCCATGCTTTATATGTGTTGTAGTCTATAATTTGTTATTGGATTATGTTAATATGTTAAGAAACGAAAGCGGCGTAGTTGGAATCGTGTCAATTGATGGAGAAACGAATTCGTGGTGAATGAATTCACTAATAGTGTAAAATATGATGAAATTTTGAAATTTGGGGGTTTTGATTCTTTAAATTTGATGTTTAATTGTTTTATGTCGATGAATATGTGAGAAAACATGTTTGTGTTAGTATTATATCAATTGTATGTGCTAATTTCACTGTTTTGATGGTGAAATTCGTGTTAGTTGGGCTAAAAAACGGAACACCGTTGTTCATTGTATTTTTGGTTCCGTCACATGCACCATAGCAATTTGCTAGCGGTGCAAAGTCAAAATATGGCAGCATACTGCCGGGTCCTGAGCTTAGGTATGGCGCAATTTGCCATACCACACTGATCTCGAGACAAATGAAGTCTGCTTATTTGCAGATCATGTGTAATGGACTTATATTAGTTTAGCATGTATGTTAATAATGTTGAGGCATAATATAAACTACAATAACAGATTATCATGCGTTTTTATATAAGGTGTAAAAGAATTTAAGTGGTTACTTGAATAAGTTATGTAATGAACCAAATGTGATGTTTTCAAAAGTTAAATATAAATGATAAGGTTTATAATGTGATTTCAGAATCGTTAAGGTGTTAACCAACGTGGTTAGGTGCTAGGTTAGGGTTATGACCTAAATGATGGTTTAAACCCTAAAAGCTAATATTCATACAACTAATTGTTGTTGCCATTTTAATGATGTATGTAGGATAATTGGAGATTATTTTACACTTGTGTAGCTTACAATCAAGGCAAGTTCTCTAACTCTACTTTCATAATTGTGCAAGTTTCTAAACCTTATCTCCTTACAATTGAGCAAACTTTCTAACTTCATTCTTTTCATATTGAATGCATGTTTCCAAACTTTGGTTGAGTGAGATTATTAATTCTATTCTTATATACGATTGATTAATTTCTTGTAACCTAATTCGTTACATCGAGCAAGTTTCACTTTTCTAATTATTATAAAAGCATATATTGTTCTAATACGTCGATTCAAATGAGATTGTTCTAACTCTTTTAAACATAGTACTTTGCATGTGTATCATGTTTATTCAGTTATATATTGTTAATATTCGATCTTTGACTTTGATAGCCTTGTTCAGTTATACATTCTTGTATTAAACCTTTATTGATGGAAATTAAATAAGTGTTCTAAAATTCTAGAAACACTGATAAGCTAGTTCCAAACTAAACTTTTTTTAGTGCGAAAATTCTAAATTCAAACTGAGACGAACAACCCTAACATAGGGGATTTTTGATGAGTGCATATTATTCATTTATTTTGATTCCTTTATGTTTAGTTTTATTCCATGTTTCATGTGTATATGAGCTTATTAATGTGTTTAATGATTTCAGGAAGAATTGGAGCTGAAATGAGGAAAAAGGGATAATTACAGGGTTTTTAGCATTAAGTTGGATGCATGGTCTAGGCTTGGGACTTGAATTTTATTGTAGAGTTCTTCTTTATCTTTCTGGAACATCTTGAATCGTCCCAATCGGAGTTCATATGAAAAAGTTATGATCTTATTACTAAACAGACGTTGAACCTCAAAGTTTGGAAGTTGCAATTTACATAGCAGTCAGTTGGAGCCTCATTTCGACCTTGATGCATCCAGAATCTGTCAATTCTCAAAGCATGAAAGTTGTAGATCTCGTCAATATCTTCATTTTGATAGGTAGCAGACCCCGTAACTCATCCCGAATCAAACGTTATGGTTGTTTAACCAAAGGACGTCACAGCAGAAAATGAAAATTCGCCCCAGCGAATTTCAGCGCGAAAATTGAAAAAATCTTGGATTTTTGGAAAGTTTCTAAATGAATATTTTGACAGATTTATACATGGAATTGGATTGATATTTCTATTAAAATTAGGATATCTTTAGACTAAGATTTATTTCCAAATTAGATTCTATTTCTTTATGGAAACTAGTTATGATTTGTAATTCCTTTTAGGATTTGGATTTCTACATCCTATAGGATTTAGGACTTTGTCTAGCACTATAAATAGAGGATGATAGTAAGGGTTTTATGCATTCAATCATCTACTACATTCTCTCATCTACAATATTGGTGGATTGAAGACATGAGCTAAGTTCTTTTTATTCAGTTCTAAGGGATGTTGAACCTTATTTATAATTAATGGTTAATTGAGTATTCATTATTTATTCATTCTCACATGAAATTCATTCTTGATAATCTAATTTAATTTCTGAATGCAATTTGGCTTAACTGATTTGATTTCTTCAGGATTGAGTTGGTTAACGAATATCATATGATAGATCAAGGAATAATATTACGTGTAATTGATATTGTTTCTAATCACAAGTAGTAATTAGTAATATCTGATTGTGGACAAGCTTTTGAGTATTGCTATGATTATCAGAAGACAAGTTAAACAATCCGAGCTTATGTGTTTGTTGCTTGGAATAGTCTAATTCCCTAGTTCTTAATGTTGCTATTATATTAAATCTAGAGAGCTTGTTCTAGGTTATATAATTGTTAGAATCTTGTGAAGAGCTTGTTTCATTGAGTGACAATCTAAGGGGAGTTTTGGGTAGCAGAGCTTGTTGTTACCTAGGGCTATTAGTTTCATTGAAGGGTAAATAATGTTACACTTGATTAATCTATTGTTGTAAAAAGGTGATACTGAACTGAAGAACTGAAGCTTTTTATTCATTGTTTATTCTTATTAGTTTATTCTTGTTAATTTAATTAATTAATTCAAAATCCCCTTTTCATTAGAAATCATAGGATAAATATAAAATAAATCACTCTCTATGGGATCGATCATTGCTTACTACTATGCTAATTGTTTAAATTTGTAAAGTGAAAGTGAGGTTAATTTAGGAGTGTAAACGACAGCTCCCAAATTTTGGCGCCGTTGCTGGGGAGTGTTATTTGTTTTGTTTATTCTTTATTTTCGTTTATTTTTATTATTTATTATTTTGTTTTTATTTTATAACTTAATCCTCTCACTCTATTGACTTAAATTTTGTTCAAGAGATAGAGAAAACTGCAGATATAGAAAAAACTCTTGTTCCATCACTTGAAGAGAAAAAGATGGTGGTACCAAACAAAAATAGGACTTTAAAAAAACTGGATACTCTCGATCTTGATCAATCATCATTTTGTATTGAGTATCCTACTTTAGATGTTGCTTTTGAACTTAACTCTAGACTAATTCATCTTTTGCCTACTTTTCGTGGTCTTACAGGTGAAAATCCATATAAGCATCTAAAGGAGTTCAATGTGGTGTGTTCCACGATGAAAGCACAAGGAGTGGCAGAGGAGCAGATCATGCTTAGACTTTTTTCATTCTCATTAGCAGATTTGGCTAAAGACTGGTTATATTATCTACCTTCAGGATCAATACAATCATGGACTGATATGCAAAGGTTATTCTTGGAGAGGTATTTTCCGGCATTAAGAGTTACCGATATAAGAAAGGAGATATGTGGAATCATGCAGTTTAATGGAGAAAATCTCTATGAGTATTGGGAAAGGTTCAAGAAGTTGTGTTCCAGCTGTCCACCTCATGGAATTGATGAACATTACTTGATCCAAGATTTCTACGAGGGGTTGCTACCAATGGAAAGAAGCATGATTGATGCAAAGAAGCGGAGGAGCACCGGTAGACAAGACTCGAGCGCTTAAGGAACTTAATTGTAAACATGGCAAACTAGCTCACAAAGCAGATGGAACTAAGATGGATAACACACCACAAAGGGTAAATGGGGTAAAAGACGAGAGACTTGGAGCAAAGCAGATTTACGATTTAACTACTTTGGTTCGACAAATGGCTGAAAGGAATACACAAGTTATTCAGCAAGCTCAACCTCAGTACCACACAGAAAACCAAGAAGTACCTGTCAATTCTGGGACGTCTATGGAGGATATGTTCAAGGCATTCATGAACCAAACACAACAGTTCATGTGTCAAACACAACAATTCCAGCAAGAGACAAGAACTTCTGTTCAAGATCTGAGGGACCAAGTTGGTCAACTTGCAACCACAGTAGGAAGGTCACTTTCTCAAACTGTTGAAAATGTAAGTGCCATAACATTGAGATGTGGTGTAGAGGATCAGCAACAAGAAAAGTTAATACAAAGTAAGTCCGATAATAGTGAAATAGGCAGCAGTGATGTACTCAGGCACAAATTTCCACCTCTTTCTGCTTATGAACCGAAACTACCTTTTCCCCAAGTTCTAACAAGGAATTGGAAAGAATTCAATGTGTTATAGAGAGTCTAATGAAAAATTCCTAGAAGAAATGGCGAATAGGGAACAAGAACTTAAAGATGATGAGGTCTTCACTAGTGAAAACCATTTGGAAGTGCTCGAGACTACTGCTAAATTTGAAGAAAAAATCAGGTATTCAAAGTCTGAAAAGGATGAACAAGAGGTAGAGATGGAAGAATTAATAATTCCTGCAGATTATATAAGGATGACATAGATGATTATACTTTCCTCAGACTCAAAGAACAACACACAATGATAAACACCATGGGTCCTTACATGGGAATTGGACGACGCACATGTCCAGTTCGGCATATATGAAGTTAAGAGGTATCTTGGTAATGTTAATTTTATTTTTGCTATTGATGTTGTTGACTTTATAGTGCAGGAATCTCTTCAGCAAATATACGAGAAAGATTTGAGGGCTGGAATAGAGCAAAATCAGGATCCGAAGGATGCTCCTAATGAAGAATTGAAATTGTTACCAGTCCACTTGAAGTACACAAGTCCAATTACATATGATGAGAAGGATGATGTCAAGCTAATGACAATAAATAAGGGCAGCTGCTTGGGAGGCAACCCAAAATCTCATATTTGATATTTCTATCCCTTCACTTTTTAGTTTTTTTTTATTATTGCATGTTAGCTAGTAGTATTTTCTTCTTTGCATGATTTTCTTACATTGGGGACAATGTAAGGTTTGAGTGTGGGGGGAAGATTTAGGTTTTTATTTTATTTAGGAATATTGATCCGATTTTGATGGGGAATTTAAAAAATTAATGCTTTTGAAAATTTTTGAAAATTTTGATTTCATGATTCTATCTGGCTATGTGTTAAAAAGATTAAAGTCAAAGATTGAAAATTAATGCTAAATTTCAAAATCTATTTAATGCTTAGTTGGTTAATGAATGATGAAGACTAAGCCATGATCCATAATGAATCGATTTAAATTAAATTTGTGATACATGGGTACTTGAATATGAGAAACATGTTTATTTGCTAAGCTATTTGTGGAGTTGTCTGTGTGCATCGATTTAATGACTTAGAACTCGCTGAACTTGCTTATGTTGTTGCGTAACCATGTGAAAAAAAAAAATGATGAATAAAAAAAAAGAAGGAAAAAAAAATGAAAATTGAAAATCTGCTTCAATGTCCATCAGGCGAAATAACTGGGTATCTAAGCCTGGAAGCACTCGAGATTCACGCTTTGAAAAGTATGATGGATAAAAGTAGCTTGACTAGTCAACTTTTGTGGCCTTTGTTACTTGAATAAGTAAGCCTTAGGGGTGTCTCTACACCTAGCGCCCTAAGATCACCTGGTTTGGGAGTCGTTGGTGGGAAGTTCACTAATTGGTAACTCTGAAAAGCCTAAGAAAAGAAGGCATTGCACACGTCAAGAAAAAAAAATATACGAGAAAAGTATGAAAATACATTCATCTATGCTAAAGAAAAGGTTCTATGAAAAAATTAAAAAGCAATGAAAATTTGTTCTTGGTTGTGAGTCAGTGTGCACGGTTTTTGTTCCATAATAACCAAGTTGAGTAAGTAAGTGGACTGTAGGAAAGTTTCTTTTGTGGTTACATGTTGGTTTAATGAAGTTCGTTGGTGAAATGGTAAGGTTGTTCTTTGTGAGTTAACTTATGAGGCATTGATTAGATTTCTGTGAGTTTAGTGTTAGAAGTCATGATTTGTATCTTGAAATCTTTTGACTTAATGGTTGAATAGAATTTTTTTGGAAATCAAACTTTTGGTTTACACGAGGACTTGTAAAGGCTAAGTGTGGGGGAATTTGATGAGTGCATATTATTAATGTTTAGTTTTATTCCATGTTTCATGTGTATATGAGCTTATTAATGTGTTTAATGATTTCAGGAAAAATTGGAGCTGAAATGAGGAAAAAGGGATAATTACAGGATTTTTAGCATTAAGTTGGATGCATGGTCTAGGCTTGGGACTTGAATTTTATTGTAGAGTTCTTCTTTAGCTTTCCGGAATATCTTGAATCGTCCCAATCGGAGTTCATATGAAAAAGTTATGATCTTATTACTAAACAGACGTTGAACCTCAAAGTTTGGAAGTTGCAATTTACATAGCAGTCAGTTGGAGCCTCATTTCGACCTTGATGCATCCAGAATCTGTCAATTCTCAAAGCATGAAAGTTGTAGATCTCGTCAATATCTTCGTTTTGATAGGTAGTAGGCCCCGTAACTCCTCCCGAATCAAACGTTATGGTCGTTTAACCAAAGGTCGTCGCAGTAGAAAATGAAAATTAGCCCCAGCGAATTTCAGCGCGAAAATTGAAAAATCTTGGATTTTTGGAAAGTTTCTAAATGCATATTTTGACAGATTTATACATGGAATTGGATTGATATTTCTATTAGAATTAGGATATCTTTAGACTAAGATTTATTTCCAAATTAGATTCTATTTCTTTATGGAAACTAGTTATGATTTGTAATTCTTTTTAGGATTTGGATTTCTACATCTTATAGGATTTAGGACTTTGTCTAGCACTATAAATAGAGGATGATAGTAAGGGTTTTATGCATTCAATCATCTACTACATTCTCTCATCTATAATATTGGTGGATTGAAGACATGATCTAAGTTCTTTTTATTCAGTTCTAAGGGATGTTGAACCTTATTTATAATTAATGGTTAATTGAGTATTCATTATTTATTCCTTCTCACATGAAATTCATTCTTGATAATCTGATTTAATTTCTGAATGTTATTTGGCTTAACTGATTTAATTTCTACAGGATTGAGTTGGTTAACGAATATCATATACTAGATCAAGGAATAATATTACGTGTAATTGATATTGTTTCTAATCACAAGTAGTAATTAGTAATATCTGATTGTGGACAAGCTTTTGAGTATTGCTATGATTATCAGAAGACAAGTTAAACAATCCGAACTTATGTGTTTGTTGCTTGGAATAGTCTAATTCCCTAGTTCTTAATGCTGCTATTATATTAAATCTAGAGAGCTTGTTCTAGGTTATATAATTGTTAGAATCTTGTGAAGAGCTTGTTTCATTGAGTGACAATCTAAGGAGAGTTTCGGGTAGCAGAGCTTGTTGTTACCTAGGGCTATTAGTTTCATTGAAGGATAAATAATGTTACACTTGATTAATCTATTGTTGTAAAAAGGTGATACTGAACTGAAGAACTGAAGCTTTTTATTCATTGTTTATTCTTATTAGTTTATTCTTGTTAATTTAATTAATTAATTCAAAATCCTCTTTTCATTAGAAATCATAAGATAAATATAAAATAAATCACTCTCTGTGGGATCGATCCTTGCTTACTACTATGCTAATTGTTTAAATTTGTAAAGTGAAAGTGAGGTTAATTTAGGAGTGTAAACGACAGCCCCCAATTTTGTACATGTAATATTTAGATGTTTGTGCACAATATATGGTACAAAGGACTGATCCCCCTAAGTACGTTAAGAAGAGTCTCATGCATACCTAATGATCATAAGTTAAAGGTAATAATACCTAAATACCAAAGACATAGTTCATGATCTTAAGACCCTCAGATATTAAAAGTTCGAACTTGTTTCTGTTTCTATTCGTAGAACAAGTTCATTATTGTACAACATTCGTTGTTCATTCTCATATTATTATTATTACTATTACTTATGTCAGTGAGCAATTGTTTGCCCACTCTTGCAATTAAACAATGCAGCTAAAGTCGAAAGAGTTGATGAGCCATCTACTAGCAAAGGAAAGGGCAAGATGTCCAAGTGTTGAAGAGTTATTTAGAATTTATTAAATGAATTATGTTAAAAACTTATTTTATTTTATGATGTATTCCGCAAACTGATGTAATAATTTAAGGTTAGATTACCTTGGATTATTTTGAGATAGTGATGTAACCCTTTAATGGAAAAAATTATTATTTAAATTATGTCTTTATCATTTATAATGGCACTACAAGAAATCCCACAAAAAATAACGCTAAAATTTGTCACATAAAATTCATTTTTTGTCACTAAAACATTTGGTCACAGAAACCGTCACCATATGAGCGTGGTATTAGGTATATTTGACACTATTTGATGTCGTCACTAAATGTTTTAACTTATGGTGACGATCTACATCATTGTCACTATAATTAATTACTTTTAGTGACGTTAATAGCGTCACTATTTGAATGAAACTTTCGTCACTCTATATTATGTTTCGTCATCAAAACTTGGTGCATTAAATGACAAAAAATATTTTTCGTCATTAAATGATATTGTTTTAGTGACGAAAAATATGTTACTCTATTTAAATCATCTAATTTTAATGACGACAATATTGTCATATTTATGACTATTCTTTCGTCATATTATTGTGTTTATCATCACCAAAAATAAGAAAATAAATGACGATAGAACAATTCGTCACCTAATAATATATTTAACATGACAATTATGTCATTGTCATTTCATATTTTAAATAATATCACAAAATAATTTGTCACCAAAAAGTTACTTTTTGAGACACATTTTTCAATGTCACTAATTGAATGCTTATGGTGACGATACATCTCGTCACAGAAAGAGTTATTAATAGTGACTAAATTATTTGTTGTGACTAAATGAATATATAACAATGACGATATAGTTTGTCACCAAAGAGTTAATTTTTATGACACATTTTTCTCTATCACTAATTGAATACTTATGGTGACGATAGAACTCGTCACATAAAGAGCTATTAATAGTTACAAAATTAAAAGGCATCACTAAATGATATATAATAGTGACAACATAACTTATCACCAAATAGTTAATATTAGTGACAATATATGTGGGTTAAATGCTTTCTAGGTCACTGTACTATAAGTCCACTTACAAATGGGTCATTGAATTTTTTTTTCTTACAGTCAACTAACTAAACTTTAGTTTACTAACACAAAGTTACAAAAACAGTTAAGTCAAGGTTGACTTAACAGAAATGATGATGTGGCAGCTGACTTGTCTAAAAAAAGTCTATGTGGCAGTTAGTATGCGACGTGACAGTGAAGATGTGGATTTGGATGAAAATTTTTATGAAAAAATAGAAAAAAATATTTTAAAGTATAATATAAATTATAAAAATTAGCCAAAAAAATAAAAAAATAAATAAATAAATAAATAAATAAAAATAATTATTTTTAATAAAATTAAAAATGCAGTTTTTTTATTTTTATTAAAAAATTAAAACGCATTTTTTAATAAAATAATTGGTTTTTTTATTTTATGAAAAAAAAATTAAAACTACAGTTTTTTTTAATAAAAATAAATATTTTTAATAAAAATAAAAAATGCAGTTTTTTTAGTAAAAATAAAAAAAATGTAGTTTTTTTAATAATAAAATGCAGCTTTAAAAAAAATAGCGTTTTTTAATAAAATAATTTTTTTTATTTTTTTATAAAATGCGTTTTTATTACGTTTTCTTCTATTAAAAACTGCATTTTATAAATAAAACTGCATTTTCTTACGTTTTTAATAAAAATAATTATTTATAAATAAAAACTGCATGTTAAAAACTGCAGTTTTTTTAAAAAATTTTTTTTTTTTTTTATAAAATGAGTTTTTATTTCGTTTTCTTTTATTAAAAACTGCATTTTATTACGTTTTAATAAAAATAATTATTTATAAATAAAACTGCATGTTAAAAACTGCAGTATTTTTAACAAACTGCATTTTTTTTAAAACTGCATTTTTATTAAAAAACTACATTTTATTAAGTTTTTTAAAACTGCATTTTTATATTTTTTATTATTTTTAAAAACTTCATTTTTACATTTTTATTACGTTTTTTAAAAACTGCATTATTAAAAACTGCATTTTACATTTTTATTACGTTATATAAAAATGCAGTTTTTATTTATAAATAATTTTTTTATTAAAATAATTTTTTTATTTATTTATTACGTTTTTTAATAAAAGAAAAAACAACATTTTTAAAAAAACTGCATTTTATAAAAAAAATTCTTTTATTAAAAAACGCTGTTTTTTTTAAAAACTGCATTTTATTATTAAAAAAAACTACATTTTTTTATTTTTATTAAAAAAAAACTGTATTTTTTTTTATTTTATTAAAAATATTTCGTGATATTACTGTTTTTAATCAAAATAATTTAATCTTACGTCATTTATGCATGCATGCGTACATAATTATATTTTTTATATATACTCAATACTATAATTACGTATGCATAAAATATTTTTATTATTATTTTTTTTATGTAAGAAATTATTTAGCTAGTACTTTCTCCATCTCTAATAAGAAAATACAATTTACCAAAGTTTCCGTTGAATCATGGAGATCGCATATTGACGTTCATTGGTTGATTTTATCTTTATCTTTATTTTTTTAGTGTGTATTATTAGTTATCTAAATGCGTTTTAATTTTTTTAATAAAACTAAAAAAACTGCGTTTTTTAATTTTATTAAAATAATTATTTTATTTATTTATTTATTTTCTTGTTTTTTGGCTAATTTTTATAATTTATATTATACTTTAAAATATTTTTTCTATTTTTCATAAAATTTTCATCCAAATCCACATCTTCAATTGGCCACGTCAAGATACTAACTCGCCCACATAGGCTTTTTTTTTGACAAGTCACCGCCATTATTTATTATTTTCGTTTAAGTCAACCTCGACTTAACGGTTTTTGTAACTTTGTGTTAGTAAACTAAAGTTTAGTAAGTTGGTATGAAAAAAAAAAAATCAAATAACCTATTTGTAAATCTAATTTATAATACAACGCACATAAAAGCATTTAACCCCAATATATGTTGTCATAACTAAATGAATATATATAATGACAATACTATTAATTCTAAAGAGTTAATATTATTCGTCATTAAAATTTAATTTTCATTGAGCAAATATAATTTGCCAATAAATAATTATAAATCGTGATGACGTGGTGGTCATATTAAGTTGTTTGACATTCAAAATGTATTGTCACATTAATAATTTTCAAAAAAAATATATATACATTTAGTGAGCTTTTTAAATCAACTTTCCACCTGTGATGAATTTTTATTTGGAGTCACTAAATATGAACATTAGTGACGAAAGCACATTGTCACTAAATGTTACAAATAATTAATGACAAATTATTATGTTGTCATCGAAAGAAATATTTGGTGACAATAAATACTGTCATCAATTATTACAAAATGTCACTAAAAGGTTTCCCTCCAAAATTTTGGTGTGAAATTCTACCTCCAAAATAACTTGTGACGAAATTTTCTTAATCGTCATCAAATGTGTAAATTAGTGACGATATAAATGATTAATAGTTACAAAAGTAAAAGTTGTCACAAAAGCAAAAGTTTTAGTGACGATTATGAATTTCGTAATTATTAATTAACAAATTGTGACAAAATTTTGTGCGTGGCAAAAATTTCGTCATAAAATGTGTGATTTCTTGTAGTGTGGGTAGTTAGATGTAATGGTTTTGGATAGTGAACACCAAATTCTATGGAAATGAAGTATCTGGATTTGGGGTTGTCACATACAAGAAGTGAGGTTAAACTAGAATTTATATCGGTACTCACCGAACGAGGCAAGTATCTTAACTTTTGCATTTATTTTATGCAATGGATATTTGTAAGAAAATATCCTATCTATAATTTCCTAAATTCTGTACAAACAAGACGTTATTGAATTTTATTCAATCTATTAATCGCTTACAAGTATCTCAATATTATTTTATATGATTCATATATAATCAAAATTGTTTTGTTCTTTGTGTATTGAGTTTGGTTATGCAAGTGTCCTTACTTGTATAAATTGTTGTATTTGAGCAAGTATCCTTAAACTCAAAATTCTTTGATATAGCAAGTCTTGATACAAACTATTTAATTTTAGTATGTATACACAGTTTAAAGGCAGTCTAAGCCATTTGATCTGGCTAGACATAATTTTAAATATTTCATTAAATCTTGAAATATTATTGAGATTATAAGATATAACTGTCCAACTAAATTATTTTGGTTTGGACTCAAGTCTGAGTAGAACATCCCTAAATTGGGAAATTTTTATTTGCACCGAGGTGGTAATGATGAATGCAAATGTCGTTCCTATAGCTAGTGTTGATCAACATAGGGCATACCAGGCTGATCAACCACCGTGCCCGTAAGTCAAACGGTTTGCAGATGAATTTCTGTCCAAACCTTTTTGAATTTGAAAATAAAAATTTATGGTCTAGCGTAACCGCTCAACATCTATAGTCAATATGTCATTTCAAAATTATAAACGATTTGTTATGATTATTTCAGTTACGTCACAACTGTTGATTCGTTATAGAAGTAAACTCACAGAAAACATTTAATCCTTTTGTACAGTGTTCATTAACTGTTATTATTTGATGAGCAATTGAATGCTCATTCTTGTTTTGAAATTAAATGTTTTCAGTTGAGTGAGATCAAACAAAAGATTCTGGCAAGGACAAGGGTAAAAGGAAGCCGAATGAATAGTTGGAAAGCGTTATTTGTAATAGTTAGAGTTTTGTAATGTGATAATATATTATCTATCATGTAATAAAGTACTTAAAGGTATTCGTACCTGGGAATAGACAACTCTGATGTAATATTTTCAATTATTTAATATATTAAGCAGTTTGTATGAATAGTATCGTGGAGCACCGAATACGAGTTTCAAGTACCCGAATTTGGGGGTGTCACAAAAAACATATACCATGATCCATTTCAAAAATGTTATATGTAAATGTTAGGTTCAACTTCTAACTTTAAACATTCCATAAATATTCGCAATATAACCCATCAAGTATATATATTCACGAAACTCTTAACTTTTATACAACATTGTCTTTATATTTACCTACTTTACAAAGTAATTGTAAAGTTACATCTCTTATTTGAAACAAGTATTCTTTTTCAACATTTACTTATCAAGTATACTGAAGTTTATACAACTCAACCATATTGCACTACAACAAGTAGCACCGACTTGGTACAAACTAAACTTAATAAAGCAATACGTCATTATAATAATGTCGCGTCCCGAATCTTCATTATTATGATCATCCGATAACTCTACTTTCATTTGCAAATTGTATATTTTGTAAGTTTGAGCACTGCGATCCAACAAGTATAATAATTTTCATGCATCACATAGCATTTATATAGTATGCATTTTAGTCATGCTTCATATTCTTCATGTTATGCATTTTATACTTGCATCATACATCTTATGTAATGCATCTACATATGCTCCAATATACATCTCAATATATGCATTTTTATATGTGAACTTCCAATTTCATCTTATTGTATTTAGATCATGCATCATATGTTATTAAACTTAACATTTCTCAAATATCACAATTCATATATTCAAGATAAATTGAGTCTCCATATATAACTCAATTGACTTTAGTCATAAGTGGACTTCAATAATCCATATTGTATTGTAATTCAGAGCATGTATATAACACATAATCACAAAGGTTTCATCATATTACAACAATAATTGCACATAATCAATATCAATTCACATGATACAAGTAAATTGAAAAACTTGCCTCTATTTTTGCTTATCCCAAAACGTTCATCCAACGTCCATTACGTAACCTCTTTCATCACTTAACATTCATCGGACATCATTCTTCATTGCATATCCTATATATATTATCAAATTATAATATTAATGTAAGGATGACCATTTTACCCTTGCTTGTTCATCCATTTTTGTTGCAAATAAGTCGAAAAATTACATTATGTAACTTTTCAATCGATCTTTAATTCTCTTTCTCAACTTTCTTGACACCAACATAATTATCAAAGGCACTTAGGCCATGTCTAGTTAATATTATTTTACGCACAAAATATTTTCCCCTTAATTTTCAGCTTTATTTACTGTTTTTAAAAAGGCCAATATTTATGCTCAAAATTGCAGCATTTTTTATAAATTGAGTTTTTATCCAAACATCTTGAAATTTACATGGATCCTTCATATCAGTACACACTTTCATTAAAACTTTTGTAATTTTCTGGGCTGATTAGCATTAGATATTTCAGTTCCAAGTTTTATTTTTTAAAGTTTCTTTTGGTCATAACTCTCGCCTCAGGAGTCGGATTGAGCCCATTTTTGGACTGGAACTTCCTGGTACTGTATACTTTCAGCACAAAAAGGGCCTAATCTTTGGTGCATGTTAACTGGCCAAAAACAGTCACAAAAATTTGGACAGTAGGGTTATAAAATTTTATTCTAGCTTTACCCTCGCTAGAACAGTCATAACTAATTCGTTTAAAAATATTTTTTAGCAATTATTGCGCTAGCTAACTTCCGGGGATACAACTCTTATGCTTTAACCATTTTCAAATTCTGAACACATAATTCCAAAAAATTCATACAAGGCACATGTCTGAATCTGATTTCCAGATTGAACAGTTTCGACGCACCCACTTTGGCACATCATAACTCGGTCGTCCGAACTCGGAATGAGTCCGTTCCGGAGGCTATGAATCTCTGGCATTTCCCACTACAAAACCCTAGAAATCATAATATTTCAGCAAGTCTAACTATCCAAAACAGCTAGCCCAAAAGTCCCCTCCCGAACTGATTTCTAGCTTGGACAGTTTTGATGCTCTAACTTTGGAACGCCATAACTCGGTCGTCCGAACTCGGAACGAGTCCGTCGTCCGAAGTCGGAATGAGTCCGTTCTGAAGGCTATGACTTCCTTATTCAGTATTCCATACTATCTATTCACTTCAAAAGGCTTAATATAGCTGTTAGAATATCAACACGTTGTATTTGTGGTTTATAAACCTTCTACAATGCATTTATGGACCTCGTATACATCTACATGTAAACTTGAGTTATATAGTGTATTCGTGTCTTCTCTTGTGTATTCCTAGCTAATCTTTTCTTTCGTAAGTATTCTACATGAATTGAATTTTTAGTTTCATATTCCTAATAAATTCCACGTATTTCTTGCATTCATACCTCAATCCTTAAGCAAAGATATACATTATCCATATACTCTTATGGATGTATTTAACCATGTAAACACTATACACATAGTATTCACATATGTAAATTCTTGATTTTATATAACCTTCGTTTTTGTTTTTAAAACTATTTTCGTAATCGATTCATATTTCTATGCAAACTCGAGGTTATGTAATATTTATTGTTATATATTAACTAACTACATAAGCCACATTCATTATTTCATATTAAGTAATCACCTTTATCTTCATTTTGAAAATCTTTCGTTTTCAACTTTCATTTGATATATAACTTTTACGTTCTATATGTTTCAATATAGTTTTAGAAGCGTAAACATATTACGTACGTGTTCACTTTCTAATACTTCATGGCCCATTACATGGATATTTCTTATCTTTATACATAAACTCAAGTTTATATAGCTTTTACACCTTTGCATTAGTTCATTTCATGTGTTAATTTGTTAAAACCTGTCGAAGACATCATTGCGAATACAGATAGTACAGCTGCCCAGCTGTTTCAATTGTTGTTGCTGCGGTGTGTTGCTGCCAGGCTTGGCCTGGCTAGCCCAGCCACCTGCATCCCCCTTATGCCACGATGCCGACTTTGCGAATTTGTAATTCCTAAACTACCAATTTAATCCCAACCAAT